>OX336389.2:54538632-56938632 GCA_946902985.2 Meconema thalassinum
GCTACGCGGACATGATGAGAAGGCCGATTCAGACAACAAGGGCGTGTTTCTAAATTTAGTGCAATACACGAGTGAATTAGATTCCTGTTTTCAGAGTCATTTAGAAAGCTCGACAGCATTCAAAGGAACCTCGAAAAGCATACAAAATGACTTGCTTAGTTGCATGCTGGAAGTATGTCGGGAAAGAATCTTAGCTGAAATTGAGGATGTAGATGTCATTGCTCTTCTTGCCGATGAAACTACCGATATCACTGAGAAGTTGCAGTTAGTGATTGTATTGCGATATTGCACTAATGAAGGCAAAGCAGTTGAAAGATTCTGGGGAGTTTTTGAGCCAGCTGGTCAGGATGCAAGTTCAATATATGAATGCATTGTTTCTCAGCTACACATAATATTGAAAGACAACAAGGGAAAGTTAATTGTCCAGAGCTACGATGGAGCATCTGTGATGAGTGGCGCAATAAATGGCGTGCAGAAGCGAATCAGGGACGAATAAAAGAATGCCATTTTTATCCACTGTTACGCCCATCAGCTGAACCTGATTATGGAAAGAGCCGCTAAGCAGAATACAAAAGCTCGAGTATCTTTCGCCAATTTGTCTGCTATCCCAGCATTCTTTTCGAGATCGTCGCACAGGACATCAGTTTTAGATTCGTGTGTGTCCAGGAGAATACCGTCTGCGGGAGCAACCAGGTGGAATTTTCGAGCTAGAACGGTGAACACTGTGTTTGAGAAAAAAGAAGCCCTAGAAGAATGTTTCACTGTGCTATTCGAGTCAGATTGTTCGAGTGATATTACAGTCAATGAAGCTGGTTCTCTTCTTCAGACACTGGATGATCCAGAATTCAATTTCTGGCTCCGTTTCTTTCATTGCATCATGCCTCATGTGGACATTCTGTACCAACAATTACAGAGTCGTCAGATCGATGTAGGGAAAGTGCGTAGCTGCGTTTCGAGTTTTGTTGAAACTGTCCAGAAAGTCCGAGACTCAGTCCATTTGGATAATAACGCTGACGAGAGTGAACATCCTAGAAAGAGACGGAAGATCGGAGGAAGTCAAACGCGTATTGCTGCTGCAAGGGAAGTAGGCCTATGTGTCGTCATCAACAATCAAGTCACATCGCGGTTTCAATTTGTTGACCATTTAGTACTTTCTTCTCTTCTGCAAGACGAAAAATTTGAGATACATAAGAACTCATTTCCGGAAGGAGACTTACGAGCTACCGTACGTGTCTTTCCGATGCTCGAGCCGGACAAACTCAGGACCGAACTGACTATATTGTATCAAAGAGAAGAATTTCGAAACATTGGTGGTGCTGTAACACTTTTGAGTTTCCTTCTCACTGAAAACTTAGGTCCGTAATTTACAGAGGTCGTTAAACTGTTACGTATCGCTATCACCCTGCCTATGACTACCGCTGAACCAGAACGCTGCTTCTAGTGCCTCAAGAGGATCAAGACGTACCTCAGGAATGCCATGGGACAAGAAAGACTTACTGCACTAGGAATGCTGTCTATTGAGAAGGGTCTGATAAACAGCATACCGAATTTTAATAACCTTGTCATCGAAAAATTCGTCACGTTCAAGACTCGGCGCCTGGAGCTGATCTACAAATAAGGTAAGCTAATGCATGTGCATGCAGCCCCACCAACTACGTTAAAAGCGAGCCGCCACTGCTCCCAGGGTTGCCAATCTGACTTTTCCTCCGCGAAATTTAGCTTATTTCAAAATGAGGCTAAGGCCAAATAATTTTGAATCACACATAGCAGGACAATATAAGATTTTTTATTTTTTCTGCGGGAGAGAAGTTATCTGTAAATTAAGCTAGTTTTTAATAAAAAATAGCGCGATTTAATAAGGACTTACAAAATTCTATGGGTACATTAACACTAATTTTTGGATCGTTATTAACTTCTTGAGCATTAGATAACCGTCAGCCAAGTTGCTTCATATTACATACATATATGTCCAGCATTCCCCGAATTACGGCTATCTTCCAGTTAGGAATGAGTGAAATTAGTCGCATGTGTACTGTAAGCAACTAAATATTTCTCCGGCTGCATGTAGCATTTGTAAGGTAAGAAGGACTTAGTAGGGGACAAAAATCTTCGAAAATGATATTTTAAGCATTCAGGACTAATTGCAATATAAAGCACTGGATCTTGTTGGAAAAACTGAATAAAAATAAAAATGAGTATTGAATAACTCATAAATCAACATGATAAATCGTGAGAGGACATGCTCATTATTGCTGAGACCTCTGTAAATGTTTTCTCTCGTTGAGAGATACGCAGTCTTCATGTTGGTAGCACAGATAGATTTGAGTTTATTTTGTTCCTGTCATGGGAGCAGGAAGATTTACCATTGAGGTGAGACATTTAAAGAACGGTTCTTTTTGTCTTTTGTGCATATTGTAGGCCTATTACTCGAAAACATTGGGATCAAATTACATGAAACTTTTCTTGTGTAATAATATCTCATTGAGAAATGGAAATAATTGTAGAGTTGTTAATTCATTTGAGGGGCTTCAGATTTCTTGGTCATCAGCCCCGTATAGTTGGGTGTGTGTTGAAGTTGTCTGGTTACCTGTATTGCTGTGATGACTGTATTAATGTGTGTAAATGTATCAGGGACAGGGATGGGGTAGACGCTAGGCACTATCCCGGCAATTTCCTGTAGGGAGTTTGGAAACTCCCGGGGAAAAACCACACTCAGGATAACCGCTGTCAGCACTGAGATTCGAACCCACGACATCCGTACTTACCACAGCTGCCCTCGCGACCATGGTGCACGTTTGACGAGCGCGGTTACGCCACGGGACGAAATGCTTGTAGAAATTGGCTTCAGTAACTACAGGGTGATTCTTTAGCTGGAGCGGGGCCGGGCGCGCGCGCCTTCCGCCAGCCAACCGAGCTCGGACCGCGGATTGCGCGCAGATGGAATCCGTAACAAAGTACATTAATTAATGGTAAATTCACCAGCACATTATGATTAAAGAACTTACCTATCCACAGGAGATGCTGAGAGACAGGCGTTGTACCGTGTAAATAAATTAGTGTTTACACGTTGTGATTCCCTTCTGTTGTGAGGGACATCTGCTGCCGTATATTGTTCTCCAGCTCCACTAGAGTAGGGGTAATTGATATGTACACTTTGTATTTTAAATTAACCCACGGGCTTAGGTCCGTGCTTCGATTAATCACAGTAAACACGCAGGGGGGTGCAGGAGTAGCTACGTTATGTAACGATGTAACTTACAAAGTTACTGTCTGTCAGCTCAAGGAGAACATTTTATCATTTTCAATGATCTAGTCAACTTCGTCGTTACGTTACGGCGACGTCTTGAAATGTATCGAGAATGCACTGAGGTGTGTGACGTCATAGTACCGCTTGGTGCATGTGTGCTGAGTTCACTGGTGAGCTCTGGCGTTACGAGACGGCAACGACACGGCGAGCGTGACGTCATCCAGCCAGCTCCCTCCTTTCACCGCGCGCTCCAGCTCCCTCATGACTTGTAACTTTCTAGCGTTCTGATTGTTTCTTGATCATCTAACATGTGAAGAGTCTTCGGCTTCGAGCGAAGCGAGAAGCCTCCAGCCTTTCTAGCATTTTTCAGCATTTGTAGCATTTAAAATGATATAAAGTCCAGTCTTTCAGACTGACTGTCTCTTTTTTCTAGTATCATCTGTGAAGAGATAAGTTCTAACCTTTAACTGGTGACGTGAGGTCATCCAGATTCCCAAGAAATAAAAATAGCATTTGTGCTTCTTTAATTAAATCTTGCAGCTGTTGTTTATGTTACCTTCTTATCTGAGCGCTGACACTTCACACCCTCGTTGATGAAAGTTTAGTAACTTAATGACTCTAATGACCCTGGCTAGCTCTTCTCCGCCTCGCGCAACCCTGCGGCACGAGCTCGGTTGGCTGGTGGACGACGCGCACGGCAGTTGGCCGCCGACCCCACTCCAGCAAAAGAATCTCCCTGTATAACCCCCCCCCCCCCCCCATTGGTCGATCCTGGCTATGCATAAGAGCAGAGAGGTGAAGGATAACATTTGTTAGCAGATTAAAGAAACGATTACACGGACAGACATTGAGCCCGAACTGGATTCCATAAACCTGTCAGTTAATGTTGACATTTCTGAGAGAGCAGGCGCTAACGTTGTTTATCATTAAAAGTGTAAGTGTGGCTCCCTGATTCACACAGCAGCAAAGAAGATTGTAAAATGTACTTCCTGCATTAAGTCATTGGAAAGTGATTCCGAAACATTTAATGCTGTTAGTGATGTATGTATCCTCACCAAGCTGAGAGACTTTGGCGGAAGTGAATCTAAATTTCTCAAATACCCATCCTTATCTTTTATTCACGTGATGAAACATGGAGATGCAGTAGTGGAGGCAAAGTTGGAGCAAGAAGGCGCGTTGTGGGGCATTATATTTTCAGATTGTGTGGATATGATCTGTGAACTTCCTGGGGGTCCGAAATGTGTGCTGCACAGAGGATCACCTATTATTATATTTCCCTAGGATAGTGTTTCATTAAGGTACATTAAATGCCGTTTAATTTTCCGGGTGAATAAAATGTACAGGGAACTGAGATCCAGATCGTTTTCATAATCAGCGAGAAAAATAATGAAGGTCTCTTCTGTTTAGAGGAAAGCTCTACTCTTCTTACGTAGAAATGTATTTCGTGTGTTCTAGATAGCATATTAATATGTTCGCATTTCCTTGAAGATTTGTTTCTATTATTCACAACTTGCTTCGTATTAAATAGTACAATAGGTAGCCGACTCGAAGCGTCCGCAGGAAGAAGGGGGAATGCCACTCAAAATGTAAAATCGAGATATCAGCGCGATCTGGTAGGCCTCTTTGCGACGTATTGAAGGCACAATTGTGTCTGGCTAAGGACAATGAGGGTCGTGAGGAAATGACGTTTCAAGTTGACACGTGCGCTTCATAAAAAGGGAGGTAGCGCTCAGTTCGCTACTCGTGTGGGGGTCCGGACGAGCCAAGAGCCCGCTGATGAGCCAGCTTGGTGTCCTAGGCGGAACCCCACACAAGACACGGCACAAACCTAGAAAAGTTGCTGAGTTTTAATTCACTGGCCGTGAAAGCCAATATACAATGCTTTACACAGATAACGGACTAACTGTACATAGGCTAAAGCATAATACACTAGCAGGTACCCGCGGCTTCGCACGCGATGAAGACATTGGGGATGATGCATTATTGCTGATAATTGGTCGATTCTATTACAGCAATCTCGGCAGGGTGGGACTATTTCAATTCGGAAAATTCAGATGCCTACAGTATGTTAGTTTGAGGCGTAAAATGGTAATTCCATAGATTTGAGAAAGGTACAAGGTACCTTATATGAACACATTTTAAAATTACGTTTTTAGATTTGGCATATTTTGCTGAGACGTAACGATTTTGTTGTTTGGATACTCGTGAGCACGCCCACGTGAGTTAGCCGGGGGAAATATTGGTTTTGTTTAAATGTCCATCTGCTGCTGTTTAGTATGTGTCGTTGCGCTTTGTTAATAGTAATTGCTAATATTGTTTGAAGAGGGAACTTCACTCTTGCACACTGGAATGGCAAATTTATGGGAATATGGGGAATTTAAAGTATTTTTCTAAGCTATTCAGGGTGTAATTTTCCCACAATTATTGATGATTTAAACGTCAATATGTAGCTATTAATACACCTATAGTAAAATATCTATCACCTTGCCCGATGATGTGCATCATGCAGCCTCTTCCAGTGTTACGTCCCAGGGATTGAAGTTCTCCAAAAACCCTTTCGCCTCACATGTCTCTCTAAATATTGAAAATTCCTGATTATCGTGCTTTTACAGATCTTTGAAAGAGGTTGCCCTCGCACATGGTGTAGATGCATTGTCAAAGGAAAACATTCCATGTTACGAACATGGACCGTGTAACCTGTACCGAAAGCTTCTGCAGATTTAACACCAGGCCAATTCTGAACAAGAGTGCCTTGAACTCAGATTTGCCAATATTTTATTGTATCGTTCCTTAGAGATGAGAAAGGCACAGGGTACGATGTTACCTTATGTGAAGGTAAGTAGGTAAAATTTGGTTCAGATCGGTGAAACGGTGTAGATTTTGCCAAAGGGCCTAAATGCAGGGAATGGAGAGGGCTGCTTGGATTTGAAGTGGACAGTGTTACTTGTTGGGTTTCAGAGGGTAAGTTTGTAAAATTTGGTATAGATCAGTGAAACGGTGTAGATTTTTGAACATTGAGCGTTATATATATGGATGAAAGGCAGCCTATGTGTTAATCCAGGGTATAAGCTATCAGTGTTATCCACAGTGTTCCAAAAGATAAGTACGTAAAATTTGGTTCTGTTCGGTTAAACGGTGTAGACTTATGCCAAAGGGCTTAAATGTAGGGAATAGAGAGGGCTGTCCGATATTTCAAGTGAACAGTGCTACCAGCATGAATCCAAAGGCTAAGTACGTAAAATTTGGTTTAGATTGGTGAAACGGTGTAGATTTGTGCCAAAGGGCCTAAATGTAGGGAATGGAGAGGGCTGTCCGAAATTCCAAGTGAACAGTGTTACTTACAGGAATCCACAGGGTAAGTACGTAAAATTTGGTTCAGATCGGTTAAACGATTAGATTTGTGCCAAAGAGCCTAAATGTAGGGATTGCTGTGGGCTGTCCGAAATTTCAAGTGCACAGTGTTACTCGTCGGGTTCCAAAGCGTAAGTACGTAAATTTTGGTTGAGATCGGTGAAACGGTGTATATTTATGCCAAAGTGCCTAAATGCAGGGAATGGAGAGGGCTTCTTGAAACTTGAAGTGTACAGTGTTACTTATCGGATTTCAGAGGGTAAATATGTAAAATTTGGTTCAGATCGGTGAAACGGTGTAGATTTGTGCCAAAGGGTCTAACTACGAACATTGAGCTATATTATATTCGGATGAAAGGCAGCCTATGTGTTAATCCAGGGTATAAGCTATCAGTGTAATCCACAGGGTTCCAAAAGATAAGTACATACAATTTGGTTCTGTTCCATTAAACCAGAGATGGGCACAATTTGGCTCATTGAGCAGCGCTCCCGCTCCGGCAGGACAAAGAGCCGAGTATGCGCTCTCATCGAAGTTAACCTTGTAGCTGCTTGCACAGCTTGCCGTTACAAGCGGCGCATCACAACAGCTTTATACTTGAGCCCTGTTTGTTGCGCGTTAGATGATTAGATCATGGTGCTACGTACATACGCATAATTATATTCCTCCTATTAGGTTCTGTGTAGGAAACATAAATGATTACTTTGACAGTTTATAAGTACACACTCCTTTGCCCACTACCGATAGTCCTGAAACTACAATAAGCCAACCTAACAACTTGTTTATAACACGAGGAACGAAAAATTTCTCTTGGAGTACAGAAATAAATACATGAATAAATATCATTCACCATAAACCAAACATAGGCCTATGTGTTCTTATATATCTGAACTATCATTCTGCAGATGATGATGAGGTGTTCGTATCCTTTCGCTGAAGCAGGCGTGTTACATTTGGAGCGATCGATCTTGCACTTGCAATTCGAAGAACGGCAGTGAGATGTGCGTCAGTTAGAGTGGCTCTTCGTGGAGATTTATTTATCTTCATTAGAGAGAACAGTTTCTCTCACAGATATGTAGAACGAAACATTGATAGAAATTTGGCAGTCATTTTGTGCATGTTTGGGAAATCTGTTTGCGAAAACTGTTCATAAAAATGTGCTAAGCTTGTTCGTGATTCATATTTAGCGTACAGCCGTACACATAATATACTCAGCCCGGTACAATGCTGTACCCATGCTTGCGCCTTGACTGCGCATATTGCCATCTAATCGTTCGAGCACAAACTACAGTATTAGCGAGCAGTCAGCTGGTCCCGGCTCCTTGGCTCCGCTCGCACTCATGCAGTTGGCTCCAGGAGCTGCCCTCTCTTATTGCCCTGCCCACCTATGGAGTAAACGGTGCACATTTATGCCAAAGGGCTTAAATATGGAGAGGGCTGTCCGAAAATTCAAGTGTGCAATGATAACTGCAGGAATCCAAAGGGCAAGTACGTAAAATTTGGTTTAGATTGGTGAAACGGGGTACATTTGTGCCAAAGGGCCTAAATGTAGGGAATGGAGAGGGCTGTCCGAAATTTCAAGTGAACAGTGTTACTCGCAGGAATCCACAGGGTAATTACGTAAATTTTCATTCAGATCGGTGAAACGGTGTAGATTTATGCCAAAGGGCCTAAATGCTGGGAATGGAGAAGGCTGTTTGAAATTTGAAGTGGACAGTGTTACTTGTCGGGTTTCCGAGTATGTAAAATTTGGTCCAGATCAGTGAAACGGTGTAGATTTGTGCCAAAGGGCCTAACTACAAACATTGAGCTTTATATATTTGGAAGAAAGGCTGCCTATATATTAATCCAGGATATAGGCTATCTCCATTTCAAATTTCATCCAAATCCGTCCAGCCGTTTTAGTGTGAAGAGGTAACAAACACACTCACTCACACACTCACAAACTTTCACAATACACTAGCAGGTACCCGCGACTTCACACGTGATGAAGACAATGGAGATGATGCATTATTGCTGATAATTTGTCTATTCTATTACAGCAATCTCGGCTGGGTGGGGCCATTTCAGTTCGGAAAATTCTGATGCCTACACTATATTAGTATGAGCGGCAAAATGGGAATCCCATAGAGTTCAGGAAGTTGAGTTTTTACATTATGTGAACAGATTTTAAAATTACGTTTTTGGTTTTGGCATGTTTTGCTGAGACATAACGATTTTGTTGTCTGGATACTCGTGAGCACGCCATATAGCCTACAGCTACCCAGGGGAAAGAATGGTTTTGTCTAAATGTACACCCGCTGCTGTTAAGTGTGTGTCATTGCGCTTTGTTAATAGTAATTGCGAATGTTGTTTGAAGAGGGAACTGCACTCTTGCACACTGGAATGGCAAATCTATCGGAATATGTGGAATTAAAGGCATTTTCCTTAAGCTATTCAGGGTGTAATTTTCCCACAATTATTGATGATTTGAACGTCATCATGTCGTTATTAATAGACCTATAGTAAAATATCTCTCACCTTGGTCCCTGATGTACATTATGCAGCCTCTTCCAGTGTTACATCCCAAGGTTTGAATTTCGCCTACAATCCTTTTGCCTCACATGCCTCTCTAAATATTGAAAATCCCTGATTAATGTGTTTTCGGGGGTCTTTGAAAGAGGTTGCCCTCGCATTGTCAAAGGAAAACATTCCATGTCACGAACATGGACCGTGTAACCTGTACCGAAAGCTTCTGCAGATTTAACCCAAGACCAATTCTGAACAACAGTTCCTTGAACTCAGATTTGCCAATATTGTATTGTATCGTTCTATGTGTAACATCTCTGTACCTCGACATACAGAAGAGTGCTTTGAAAATCATGTCTTGTGTACATTTGGAAAAGGTGGTGAGTGTGGATTTTGGCAGAGTGGATACTCTCTCGTGGAAATAATTTTCAGTAAAATAGACTGGTTCGCCGTTTCGGCGGGATGCCTTTAGTGTTACGGAAACGCTAATAGCCACCACATAGCTTCGTTGCTACTGACATAACGACCATATTGATATGTTTGTACTTACTAGACGGGATTTTTGAGCCCTGTGTTGATGAAATTGAACGTAGCTTGATCGATACCATTATTTATTTATACTTATATTTTAAAGGGCCTAAATATAGGGAATGCAGTGGGCTGTCTGAAATTTCAAGTGCACAGTTTTACTCGTCGGGATCCAATGTAAATTTTGGTTCAGATCGGTGAAACGGTGCAGATTTGTGCCAAACGGCCAATATGCTGGGAATGGAGAGAGCTGCTTGAAATTTGAAGTGGACAGTGTTACTTGTCGGATTTCGGAGGATACGTATACAAAATTTGGTCCAGATCGGTGAAACAGTGTAGTTTTGTGCCAAAGGGCCTAAATGCAGGGAATTGAGAGAGCTGCTTGAAGTTTGAAGTGGACGGTGGTACTTGTCGGGTTTCAGAGGGTAAGTATGTAACATTTGGTCCAGATCGGTGAAACGGTGTAGATTTGTGTCAATGGGCCTAATGAAGGGAATGCAGCAGGCTGTCCGAAATTTCCAGTGGACAGTGTTACTCGTCGGGTTCCGAAGTGTAAGTACGTAATTTTGGTTCAGATTGGTGAAACGGTGTCGATTTGTGCCAAACGGCCAATATGCTGGGAATGGAGAGGGCTGCTTGAAATTTTAAGTGGACAGTGTTACTTGTCGGGTTTCATAGGGTAAGTATGTAAAATCTTGTCCAGATCGGTAAAACGGTGTAGATTTGTGCCAAATGGCCTAACTACGAACATTGAGCTTTATATACCTACTAAGCATATGGACGAAAGGCAGCCTATATGTTAATCCAGGGTATAAGCTATCTCCATTTCAAATTTCATCCAAATCCGTCCAGCCGTTTTAGAGTGAAGAGGTAACAAACACACTCACAACATTTCACAATTATAATAAACATAGGGATTGAGAGTATAGTATACAAGCGATGCTTTTGACACATTGTTGTTGTTTGAGTCTTCGGCCTTTCGACTGGTTTGATGCAGCACGCCATGCCTCCCTGTCCTGAGCTAATCGTTTCATCTCTACATAGCTACTACAACCTACATCCGAGGCAATCTGTTTAACATATTCTAACCTTGGTCTACTCCTACAGTTCTTGTCCTCGACTCTTCCTTCCATAACTAAGCTAGCTATTCCTGGGTGTCTTAGTATGTGTCCTACCAACCTATCTCTTCTCTTCATTAGCATTCAACATAAACATCTCTCCTCTCCCACTCGTCTTAATACCTCTTCGTTTGTAACCCTATCTACCCATCTGATCTTCTTCATTCTCCTGTAACACCACATTTCAAACGCTTCAATTCTCCTCTTTTCTGCTGCTCCAACAGTCCAAGTTTCACTTCCATAGAATGCCGCGCTCCAGACAAAGGCCTTCAAAAATGACTTCCTAATACCTAAATTTATATTCGATGTCAACAGATTCCTTTTCTGTAGAAATGCTTTCCTTGCCTCAGCTAACCTACTTTTTATATCCTCTTTGCTTCGTCCATCACTGGTTATTTTGCTTCCTAGGTAACAGAAGTCTCCTACTTCCTTTAGTTTTTCACCTGCCAATTTGATGTCCATAGAGGTTTCTGATTTATTTCGGCTGCATTCCAATATTCAAGTCGAATGTGCTATCTGCAGGAATCCAAGGGCTAAGTACGTAAAATTTGGTTTAGATTGGTGAAACGGTGTATTTTGACACATTATAGTTTCACATTACATGGATAAGGAAAAAGTGTTACAATATAATAAGAGAAAATGAGAGTATAAGCAAACGACCATTCTGATGCTTTGAAGATATGATAAAATTAGTACTGATAAACGTAAAAAGAAAAACATTTGGAAGAATGTGGTATCACAAGAGCAAATTATTATACATTCAGAGTCAGCTTTCAACTTTTCGTGAAATGGTCCAATTTTAGAGATTCTTGCTAGATCAAGTGGTACATGGTTGTATACAGACATGAGCGAGTGCTGCAGTGCATTGACTCCAAGCTTAGGTGTTATCTTGCTGACTACATGTAACTAAATTTTTTTTTGTCTTGAGCATTACATGCGAATTTTAATAACGAAAGGGAATGTAATGATAGTGATCATGACACTAAGCAATATTTTATAAATAAAGTGGAATTGAAAGATACAAGCAGTTTCAAAGGTAATGTATTAGTTTTAGTGTGCATTCTACAGCGAGGGTATAAACAATGAAATCCATACATTGTCCCTAGAGCCCTGTTTTGTAGAATCTCAAGATTATTCAAATTAGTTTGTGAAGCCCTTCCCCAGATGAAACATAGGTATGAGAGCCGAGACTGAATCATTGCAAAATATATTACACGAAGTGTGTGTGTTGTTACATAACACTTGATTTTAGCAAAGATTCCAACTAAAGCTTAGATTTTATTTTTTATATTCGTTATAACTTAATTATTATGTGATGCCCAAGAAAGAGTATTGTCTTTTATCGAGCCTAGGTTTTTAACCTCCTTCACCCAATTAAGTCTGGTCATACCAAATGAGATATTTGTTGTTGCATTTCAATCATATTCACATTTATGGAACAACATGCCGACAGTTGAGTAATTAGGTGTTAACAGATTATTCCTTAGCCATTCATCCAAGATATAGCAACCATGCTGGATATTAGATATCATCCCCTTGTCAGATTTAGTAAAGTAAAACAACGAACTATCGTCAGCTGAAAGAGATAATCTACCCTTAAAAGGGCATAAGGTAATGTAAATTATATGAGGAAGAGAATCGGCCCTAAAATATAACCATGGGGTACACCATACGACATCTTTTGTAAGTTAGGCAGCCTACTTCTATTAGTTCCAAGTTTTACATGTTGTTGCCTGTTTGACAATTAATGTTTAAACCACAACAATGGCACTCCTCTCACACCAACCTTCTCCAGTTTATATACAAGCAGTGGACGTTTAACAGTATCAAAGGCCTTTTTTAAATCAATAAAGAATGCGGTAGACTTATTCCCTATTTCTATATTATTTTGTAGTTCGATTATGATATCAACAATAGCAGAATTAACCCCAACCTTCTCGCGAAATCCATACTGAAATTCAGAAAAATAATGTCATTTTTCTAGATACCTCTACTAGAGCCTTGTTTCAATAACTGTTTCTAAGATTTTTGATAATTCAGATGGTACTGAAATGGGCCTATAATTACCAGGATCTGACCTGTCATTCTGTTTATATATGGATACAACACGAACAATTTTTAAGGGGATCAGGGACGATACCGTTGACTAGTGAGCAGTTGACAAATTTTGAGATGGAACTCGTTATACCATCACTGGAGGTGTTGGTTCTTTTTATCTTTGTTAATGATATCAAATACTTCTTGTGGGGAGAAAGTTTCTAAGAAAAATGAACTAAAACCTTCATTGATTGTTGCTGTTCGCTCCGGTAGTGGAATAGTGTTAGGAGATAATGTGTCAGGAACTGACACAAAGTATTCATTCAGAACATTGCAGATCTCAATTTTTGTCTTCTATGGCCTTATTACTTAAATTTATACTTTTAATATCAGATGTTGTATTTGAGGGTTTATTTAATACTTCATTGATTTGCCAAGTACGTTTTGAATTGTGTATGTAACTTTGAAATGTATTATAATAATAAGTGTGTTACTTGGCTACAGCTAAATAGATATAGGCCTACGTTGGTAAATTCCACTGAAATGAGCCTATTAGAGTATTCATTGAGGTTCTTGGTAAATTCTACTGCATTGAGATTGTTGGTAAATACTACTACAATGAGCCTTTGAGGGTAATGATTGAGGTTGAAGGTAAATTCCACTCCAATGTGCGTAAGAGAGTATTGATTGAGGTTGTTGGTGTGATTTCTACAGCAATGAGTGTATGAGAGTATTGGTTGAGGTTGTTGGTAAATTCCACTGCAATGAGTGTATGAGAGTATTGATTGATGAAGTTGGTAAATTCCACTGCAAATGAGAATATTCATTGAGGTTGTTGATAAATTCAACTGCAATGAGTATATGAGAGTATTGATTGTGGAAGGGCGTGGGTAAATTGCACTTCAATTAGCCTATGAGTGTATTGGTTTAGGACATTGAGAAATTGCACCGCATTTAGCCTATACGGGTATTGATTGAGGCCGTTGGTAAATTCTACTCCAAGGAGCGTGATCACATTTGTGATTTTTCACGAATTATTTAGTATTAGCCGACTTTCGATTTTTGCAAAAAATGAAAGTAGACTTATGAGATCAACACAGGGCCAAAAATTGTGTATCTGTCTGTGTGTCTATGAGTTTGTATGTGTGTGTACTCTGCATGTCTGTCCTCCCCTATCAATTCAAACACGGTGAAACTGAATCGAACGAAATTTGGTACAGAGGTAGCACTAGCAAAGGCACCTCAGTGTCATGTTTTATATCGCCGCCATATTGACGGAAACGTAATGGCGGCCACCCTAATGTTCAAAGCTTAAATCAAATTACGACTAACCTAATCATCTAATCTCTACCAAATTTTGCAACAACATACATTTATGTAAGAAGCGTCCTTTGACCAAACTACAAGGTCATCAGCCCAAAAATATGCAGGTGGCGGCCATGTATGTGTGCAAACCGATTCTGCTATCAATTCAAACACGGAAAACCCGAATTGAACGAAATTTGGTACAAAGATAGCACTAACAAAGGGCACCTCAGCGTCATGTTTTATATCGCCGCCATCTTGACGAAAACGTAATGACGGCCACCCAAATGTTCAAAGTTTAAATTAACATAATCACCTGATCACTACCAAATTTTGCATTAATATACCTTTATGTGGGAAGCGTCTCAGCCCCAAACTACAGGGTCATCAGCCAAATAGTTTTAAGATGGTGGATGTACGAATCATGCAAGTGTTATAGTCTAACCGTAAATTACGATTCAACAAAGCTTGCGCTCAACAATTCAGCTTATCGTACATAGGGACGTTTAATCTGTCCTCAAATAGGTGACCGGTTGGATATTAGCATATTATAATAGAATATGTAACCGTAGAAGTGACTAACAGGTCAGGGTTACAGTGCCATATGGTTGAGGGTCCGCGCCATCCCGTTGTCAAAATGGCCGCTATTTTTGCTCGTAAATACATATACAGTGTGGTCCACCCGCCCCTTATTATTTAGTTTTATGAAACCCAACTAACATCGCATTTCTCCCGATGGTCGATATTGCTCTGCGCTGTGACTGTGTGACAGCAATGTAATTGGGTCATGGGTCTAGCAAAGAAAAACCTACCTTAAAGTTTTCCCCGCCAAATACTATGGCCCATTCTACTAACATATGACTTACTGATCCTTGAAATAACACACATAAACGTAATATGATCGAATTAATAGCTTACGCCACGTGATCTGTATTAGTAGAAAGTTAAATCAACACCATAAGCCGTGATTGAAGACTTTGAGATGGACTTAAACGTTTGAGGTGGTACGGCTACAGTAACTAAAGCACGTTTAGCAGGCGGTGTCTACACCATGTGTTCGTGGCTGCGAGGGTTAAATCCTGACCGTATGTGCTGGGCGCGAGCAGGTAGAATGCTGCATCGAATCCAGTAGCAGGCATACTTTTTTGAACGAAAGCCCACATTCCATTTTAGTCGGGATGTAACTACATTGCCAAATTTATTGCCTTACGACGTATTTTTGTGAAGAGTACGTTGAATTTTGATGATTTATAAAGAGAATACGATCTAATTGGTACGTTATGCCACGTGACCTGCAATGGCATAAAATTAAGAAACTGGCATGAATATTAACATAACATATCGAAGTGTTGCTCCGGAGGTCCGGGTTCGATTCCCAGCTCTGCCAAGAAATGTAATACTTGTCTGAGGGCTGAAATTGGGTACACGTAGCCTCGTGAAGCAAATATGAGAAGAAGTGGGTTCGATTCCCACCTCAGCCACCCTGGAAATGGTTTTCCGTGGTTTCCCACTTCTAATCCGGCCAAATTCCGGGACGGATTCTATCTTAAGGCCACGGCCGCCTCCTTCCCAATCCTTAATTGCAAATAAACACATCATTACAAGCCCCCAATAACTCGGGTTATCAGACAAATTCTACACACACATCCAAGTAGACGGGGCTAAATAACCGCGATATTCTAGCCCCTCAAATGAAACAAAACAACAACATATCGAAGGATATTCTGATCGCCAGTGCTTGCATCGAACCATGGTATTATTAGCATACTTTCGATTTTTGCAAAAAATGAAAGTAGACTTATGAGATCTACACAGGGCCAAAAATTGTGTGTCTGTCTGTGTGTGTGTGACTGCGTGTCTGTGTGTGGAGTGGGTGTACTCTGAATGTCGCCCCCCCCCCCCCCTCCACCCCGTATCAATGCGAACATGGTGAAACCGAATTGAACGATATTTGGTACAGAGGTAGAACTATCAAAGGGCACCTCAGTCTCATGTTTTATATTGCCGCCATCTTGACGGAAACGTAATGGCGGCCACCCAAATGTTCAAAGTTTAATCTAAATACGAATAACCTAATCATCCAATCTCTACCAAATTTTGCAAAAACATATATTCCTATGGCAAGCGTCTTTTGACTAAACTACAAGGTAATCAGCCCAAGATTTTGCAGATGGCGGCCATGTATGTGTGCAAATCGATTCCCCTATCATTTCAAACACGGTGAAACCGAATTGAACGATATTTGGTACAGAGGTAGCACTAGCAAAGGACACCTCAGAGTCATGTTTTATATCGCCGCCATCTTGAGGAAAACGTAATGGCGGCCTCCCAAATGTTAAAAGCTTAAATAAATTACGACCAACCTATAATCTGTTCTCTACCAAATTTTGCAAAAACATACCTTTACTTAGGAAGCATATTTTGACCAAACTACAAGATCATCAGCCCAACAGTTTGCATATCGCGGCCATGTATGTGTGCAAATCGATTCCCCCTATCTATTCTAAGACGGTGAAACCGAATTGAACGAAATTTGGTACAGAGGTAGCACTAGCAAAGGGCACCTATAAGTCATGTTTTATATCGCCACCATTTTGACGGAAACGTAATGGTGGCCACCCAAATGTTCCAAGCTTAAATCAAATTACGACTAACTTAATCATTTGATCTCTACCAAATTTTGTAACAACATATACTTGTATGGCTAGCGTCGTTTATCTGAACTACAAGGTCATCAACCCATTAGTTTTCAGATGGCGGCCATGTATGTCTGCAGATTGATTCCCCCTATCAATTCAAACACGGTGAAACTGAATTGAACGAAATTTGGTACAGAGGTAGCACTAGCAAAGGGCACTCCAGTGTCATGTTTTATATCGCCGCCATCTTGATCAAAACGTAATGGCGGCCATCCTTATGTTAAAAGCTTGAATCAAATTACGACCAACCTAATAATCTGATCCCTACCCAATTTTGCAACAAAATACCTTTATGTATAGAGATTCTTTTGACCACACTACAAGGTCATCAGGCCAATAATGTACGGATAGCGGCCATGTGTGTGTGCAAATCGATTCCCCCTATCTATTCTAACACGGTGATACCGAATTGAACGAAATTTGGTACAGAGGTAGCACTAGCATAGAACACGTCAGTGTCATGTTTTATATCGCCACCATTTTGATGGAAACGTAATGGTGGCCACCCAAATGTTCCAAGCTTAAATCAAATTACGACTAACTTAATCATTTGATCTCTACCAAATTTTGTAACAACATATACTTGTATGGCGAGCGTCGTTTATCTGAACTACAAGGTCATCAACCCATTAGTTTGCAGATGGCGGCCATGTATGTGTGCAAATCGATTCCCCATATCAATTCAAACACGGTGAAAATGAATTGAATGAAATTTTTACAGAGATAGCACTAGCAAAGGGCGCATCATATTCATGTATAATATCCGTATAGCACGTTGTATGTAAGAAGCTACTACAACCAACAATCAATTATAATCCTTGAAAAGGACAAAGAGTTATAAAAATACCCATGCATTTAGGAGAAAATAGGCTATACGTTCTTTACCGAACATCTTGTTTTGTTATAAAATTTTAACAAATAAGTCTTAGCATATCTTTAGGCCCGTATCACACGACACTCGCTGGCAAGGAAGCTTCTGTGATCGCTGGTACAAAATCCTGTATGATTCTGTTCTCTTCGTCAGTACACCTGCTTGTATGACCGAAGTGTATCACACGCTGGCATTTTGTACGCTAAGTTGTATGAAATAAAACCGAAGGGCTGTCATTTGAGGGCATTATTTGCTGTTCTTTCGCCTTATTAACGCAAAGCGGTCGCGAAACTTGTTTTAAGTAAATTAGAAAACATGCCAGGTACTGAATGAATGCATTCCATTCAATATTTAAGATCTAACTGTAACAATTGAATGTTTTACCATGCGTGTTAATAAGAAGCGCAACAAAAACCTCGAGAGTGTGTTTGAAATGTGTGCAAGTGTTATTGCGCCCGCTCGCTCTTTCGAAGATCCCGGGTTCAAGATTATCCAACGGCAGAATTTTTAAATTCTTTTTAACTATTTTATTATACCCTCCCTACCTCGTACAGCAAGATTTCCACTTGATTTTGTTCACATTATCTACGAAGACGATAGGGAAAGCTATTTTCTTGTCTCATTTAAATGGTTATTTTCCCAAAATACTGTTCAAAACCATGGATGGATACTATCCGTTATAATTATTTTTTTTGTCGATTTTACCCACCAGGTTAGGTTTTCCCACGGACTCAGCGAGGGATCCCATCATTGCCGCCTCTATGGGCAGTGTCCTGGAGCTTGAAACATCTTGTCTGCCGGATACAACTGGGGAGGTAGAATCAGCACCTCGCCCAGGTGGCCTGACCTGCAAAGCGAACAGGGTCCTCTTGAGGGATGGGAAGGGAGGGGACGATCGGGAGGGATAGGCAAGGAAGACGGAAGGAGGCGGCCGTGGCCGTACGGTAGATAACATCCCGGTATTTGCCCGAAGGCGAAGTGGGAAACCACGGGAAACCCCTCTGAGGATGGCTGAGGTGGGAATCGAACCACCTCTACTCATTTGGATCTCTCGAGGCTGAGTAGATCCCGTCCCAGTCCTCATACCTCGTTTCAAATTTCGTGGCAGAGCCGGGAATCGAACCCAGGTCGTCCTGGGTGGCAGCTAATCACGCTGACTACTACGCAACGGAGGCGACTCTATTCGTGATAATTAGAATGTTAATAGTTCAATATTTATCCCAGAATCATAATATGACACGTTCTGTAATTACTGCCTTGATACGAGGTTCAGCGGTAACGTTCTCGCTTGCTGTGCCGAAAGTTGCAGGATCCTATCCTGGCGCAGTCAGCTGTCATTTGAGGATGCGCAAAAGCGAGGGAGCCGTGTCAGTAGATTTACCTTCACGTTGAAGAAAAAAAAGAGAAAAATTCGGCACCCCGGCGTATCTAAATGCCAGAGCAGTTAAAAGGGACGTAAAACCAATAATGTTATAATTATCTGTATTTACTGTATGTTTGGGGGCAGATGACCTCGTAGTTCCGCCCCTTAAAACCTCACTAAATAACTACACACATCAAAAAAAGTTTTGCATCACCTCGGTTCCCAGATCTCCGGCATATAGACGTTGACTGTGTATATTGTATCAAAGATACAGTCCCTTTGACTGTTCATAGATGTCACTAAAACTGCTCAAAGATGTAAACAACCATGCATGAGCAGGGCCTATTAGACGGAGGGGGTACGACAGCCGATCAGTTCCAGTCATTCCACCAGGACGAAGGTACGCTGCTCATGTTGTCTGTAGTTCTACCATGCCTAGAAGGTCAATACCGCAGTTCGATCGCGTCCGCATTGTTACTTTGTGTCAAGAAGGGCTCTCAACAAGGGAAGTTTCCAGGCGTCTCAGAGTGAACCAAAGCGATGTTGTTCGGACATGGAGGAGGTACAGAGATACAGGAACTGTCGATGACAGGCCTCGCTCAGGCCGCCCAAGGGCTACTACTGTAGTGGATGACCGCTACTTACGGATTGCCGCTCGGAGGAACCCTGACAGCAATGCCACCATGTTGAATAATGCGTTTCGTTCAGCCACAGGACGTCGTGTTTCAACTCAAACTGTGCGCAATAGGCTGCATGATGCGCAACTTCACTCCCGACGTCCATGGCGAGGTCCAGCTTTGCAACCCCGACACCATGCAGCGCGGTACAGATGGGCCCAACAACATGCTGAATGGACCCCACAGAATTGGCATCATGTTCTCTTCACCGATGAGTGTCGCATATGCCTTCAACCAGACAATCGTCGGAGACGTGTTTGGAGGCACCCTGGTCAGGCTGAACGTCTTAGACACACTGTCCAGTGAGTGCAGCAAGGTGGTGGTTCCCTGATGTTTTGGGGTGGCATTATGTGGGGCCGACGTACGCCACTGGTGGTCATGGAAGGCTCCGAAACGGCTTTACGATACCTGAATGACATCCTCCGACCCATAGTGCACCCATATCGGCAGAATATTGGAGAGGCATTTGTCTTCATGGACGACAATTCTCGACCTCATCGTGCACATCTTGTGAATGCGTTCCTTCAAGATAACGACATCGCTCGACTACAGTGGCCAGCATGTTCGCCAGACATGAACCCTATCGAACATGCCTGGGATATGTTGAAAAGGGCTGTTTATGGACGTCTTGACCCACCAACCACTCTGAGAGATTTACGCCGAATTGTCGTTGAGGAGTGGGACAATTTGGACCAACAGTGTCTTGATGAACTTGTGGATAGTATGCCACGACGAATACAGGCATGCATCAATGCAAGAGGACGTGCTACTGGGTATTAGAGGTAGTGGTGTGTACTGCAATCTGGACCACAAATGCTGAAAGTCTAGCTGTATGATGGTACAACATGCAATGTGTGGGTCTCATGAGCAATAAAACGAGCTGAAATGTTGTTTGTGTTGATCTCTATTCCCTTTGTATTTAAAGGTTCCGGAACTCTTGGAACCGAGGTGATGCAAAACTTTTTTTGATGTGTGTATTACTGTAAGTGTATAGCAAGCGCTTTTCGCACAGACGCCGTTGAAAGAAATTATAGTTTCGGTCTGATGTATTTATTCGTGAGCCTACCCACATAACAAATCTATTTGTTATGTGGGTCGTCTGAGTGAGTCGGAGTTTTCCTTTAAACAAAGGTGGTCAAAATTTCGAACACTTGCTACCTTGAATATACAGGATAGGCTACCTTGCTTTCGTTCTACAGATCATTATGTCGTCGTCCAATCTGGCTGCGTACCATCGGATAAGTACGGTCATATTCAGGACCTAATAAAAAAATCACTCGTTGGAACAGATAGATATGCGTCCATAATACATCCACAATAAACGACATTAAGAAAAAAAATGCATTAGTCCAAGGTTCGATCCTACTACAATGCGACTACGTTGACGCTACTCTAGCACGTCGTGAATTAGCCACCTTAGCTACCGAGAACCATGGTTTAATGCTGGCACGTATTGAGTCTATTCGTAGACGCTTCATGTCCAAATGTATGAAGGTGTCATTCGGAGCTCTGATCGTTTCAATCATGCATTATATTTGAGGTCATTGAAAAAAAACTGCCACTATTGATTTCTACTATATTCGCGAGGATGTACTCAACGGTAAAGTTGTACAATGGACGTAAAGGAACAGGTACGAATGTTTTTAGGATGACTGTCATATACGCGTTAGTTGGGTTGCCTTCCTCCAAAAAAAAATAAGGGGCTGGTGGACCACACTGTATATCCGTAACTTCCTAAGTTTATTTCCTTTTAGGAACGCACTAAACAAAATAATTTATATTTAGTATCAAATGGTTTATAAAAACGCCAGAAAACGCTAATGAAATCTTTGATTTCAACACTAAATATGATACAGTTATACTAAACCAGTTTTTTATCAAGTATTATCGTAGCACATCCGTGGCGTTATGGTAGCGACTTGGGAACAAATCCCTGCAAGTTCAAATTTTTACTTCTTTTTTATATTTATATAACGTTATAATTTTTTTAGCGTATGGCTTTTTGTGCCGGGAGTGTCCGAGGACATGTTTGGCTCGCCAGGTTTGTAGCTGCTTCGAGACGGACATCCAATGGGTGAGCTACAAATACCGTTGGGGAGGAAAGTTGGAAGGTGAGGACGAGGAGTTGGAAGGTAGCGGCTGTGGCCTATAGTTAGGAACCAACCCCGGCATTTGCCTGGAAGGAAGATGGGAAACCACAGAAGACTATCTTCAAGGTTGCCGGTGGGGGGATTCAAACCTCCTCGCCTCCCGGATGTGAGCGACTGCCAGCAGTCATGCCGTAACGACCACGGCTAACTCACCATAACGTTATAATGTTAAGCATTTATATAGTGCGTATTTGAAATCGAAAATATTATATATATACTTATAACACCACATATTTCAACACTCGAATACAGGGATTTATATTCGTTGACCTTGATCCGCGGTAGAGACTATTGTTGTTGTTGTCTTTGTTGTTGATTCTTTAGGGGGTTTGAGGCACCATGGTCTTGTATTCCCGTTTACTTGAGTGTGTGTAGAAGTTGTCTGAGTGATAACCTATGTCACTGTGATGTCTGTAAGCTTACTAGTGTGTGTACTTTTATACGAGGAAGGATTTGGGTAGGAAGCTGTTGTTGTTGTTTCATTTGAGATGCATGGACATCATGGTCATTTAACCCCGTGTACTTGGGTGAGTGATGAATTTTATCTGATAACCTGTGTTATGGTGATGGCTGTATTAGTGTATATATAATTCAGGTGAGGATTCAATCAATCAACGTTTAATATCCGTATAGCACGTTGTATTTCAACAAGCTACTATAACCAACATTCAATTATACTCCTTGAAAAGGACAAAGAGTTGTAACTATACCCATGCATTTAGGAGAAAGTAGGCTATATGTTCTTTACTGAACATCTTGTTTTCCCTTCAGAATTTCCTTGACCCATTTTACGATAAAATTGTTTCGATCACATACGAGACCACCGAAAGATAATAAGTATATTTAATCCTACTAAATCTATACTATTATAATAAAGCTGAAGAGTCTGTATGTTTGTTTGTGTGTTTTTGTGTTTAAAAGCGCTAATCTCTGGAACTACCAGTCGGATTCGAATTTTTTTTTAATATGATAGCCAGATTCAAGAGGAATAGTTCAGGCTATGTTAAATTTAGGACAGACCACTCCATTCCCTGCATTTAGGCCCTTTGGCACAAATCCACACCGTTTCACCGATCTGAACCAAAATTTGTATACTTACCCTTAGGAACCCTGCATGAAATTTATGACAGACCAGTCCATTCCCTGCATTTAGGCCCTTTGGCAAAAATCTACACCTTTCCACCGATCTGAACCAAAATGTGTATACTGAGCCTTTGCAACCCTGCGATTAACACTGTTTACATGAAATTACGGACAGACCACTCCATTCCCTGCATTTATGCCCTTTGGCACAAATCTACATCGTCTCACCGATCTGAAAAAAAAATTGTATACTTACACTTTGGAACCCTGCGAGTAACACAGTCTGCATGAAATTTCGGACAGACCACTCCATTCCCTGCATTTAGGTCCTTTGGCACAAATCTACA
Source organism: Meconema thalassinum (assembly GCA_946902985.2). Taxonomy (NCBI): domain Eukaryota; kingdom Metazoa; phylum Arthropoda; class Insecta; order Orthoptera; family Tettigoniidae; genus Meconema; species Meconema thalassinum. The sequence goes on from OX336389.2 coordinate 54,561,914, forward strand.
CCGTTTCACCTATCTGAACCAAAATGTGTGTACACACCCTTTGGAACACTGCGGGTAACACTGTCCACTTTAAATTTCGGACAGACCACTCCATTCCCTGCATTTAGGACATTTGACACCGATCTGAACCAAAATGTGTATACTTACCCTCTGGAACCCTGCGAGTAACACTGTTTACATGAAATTGCGGACAGACCACTCCATTCCCTGCAGTTATGCCCTTTGGCACAAAACTACACCGCTTCACCGATCTGAACCAAAATGTGTATACTTACCCTTTGGAGCCCTACGAGGAACACAGTCTGCATGAAATTTCAGACAGACCACTCCATTCCCTGCATTTAGGCCCTTTGGCACAAATCTACACCGTTTCACCTATCTGAACCAAATTTCACATACTTTCACTTTGGAACCCGACGAGTAACACTGTCTGCTTGAAATTTCGAACAGACCACTCCATTCCCTGCATATAGGTCCATTGGCACAAATCAACACCGTTTCACCGAACTGAACCACATTTTGTACACTTACCCTTTGGAACCCTACGGGTGGACACTGTCCACTTTAAATTTCGGACAGACCACCCCATTCCCTGCATTTAGGCCCTTTATCACAAATCTACACCATTCCTCCTAATTGCACCAAATTATACATACACTTTGAAACCCTGCTGGTAACACTGTCCACTTGATATTTTGGACAACGCTCTCCATTCCCTACATTTAGAATAACAAACAAACTGAACTTGAAAACCATTCATGCTCGTAGTAGTGTAACTGTAAGAGTATTTTAATAACTCTATTGTTGACTGGCAATTCGGGCTGCATCACGTCGCCCCTACCAGTGTTCTGGTGCAGAATTGCGAAAATTGTTAAATCTTGCGCTGCTTATAAATTGCAGTCACGGGGAGTAATAAGTGCAAAATGATTTATTTTGCCCCTTAAAATAGTTATCATCATGAACATATTATGCATCTGTATACGTTCAATGGTGTTGGTGCAATACATTGAGGTTATCAGCTGCAATAAGCGTTGGTGCTTTTAAATTTACCTTAATATATTCCGAAACTAATCGTTGAGCGCTATGTGGCCATAAATGATACTATTGCTACCTCAGGAGCTCGGGACAGCCGAAGTTTTCCAAAGTGTTCTGATTATTTTCCGACGGCGCTATGCGATAAAAGACGACACTATTGGTCTCTACATTTCTAACAGACAATGAGATATAGGCCCTAGGCAGTGTCTTTTATTTCACTTACTCCTCTTTCTAATCTTTTTTAGAAATTTTGTTTGTAGTGCTGTAGTTAGTAAATAGGCGTTTCCCTATTCATTATTACCATAATTATCATTAGGGGAAAATGACCTAAATGTTACATCCATTATACTGTACTGCTTATCACCCTCACTACAACCACCACAAAAAGTTATATTTAAAAAAAATATTCTGGTAGTTTAAGTACCATGTGCCAGTTCTGTAGTAGTATTAATTATCATCCATAAAACAAATAAATCCACCGGGCGAAGCCGGGCACTACTGCTAGTATTTATAGATAACTTATCAAAAATGTGTAATTATATTACTATAAGTAGGTTATGTATCTAAAGTCGTCACCTGAGTGTTACAGTACTACCGCCATATGCTAGCTGCATGTTCAGACTAACTGGCTGGCAAGATGGCCCATCTCTTTCGACCCTTGTCACGTCATGTCGATGTTACGCACTGCTTATAGTAACCTATCCCTGTGCTGCATTTAGTCACATGGACACTTGGGCATTTTTCGCCTATTTAAGGCCGTGCTGGCTACCTCTTCTCATTCATCTGCAGCTGTAACGCTAGTCGTTCAACACGCTGTACGCAAGCCTTTTTTCTCCGAGACGGAACTTGTTGGTATGTTCTACAGGAGCCAACATAATTCTGCATGCCTATAAAGATGGGATCTTTATAAATCAGCTAGACACTTGGGGTGTCAGCCTCTCACTTCAACATCAAGAACTCGTCCATTTTCCACTACTCATGGAGTTCTTCTTTGAGAGTGCAACTTATGTCACCGCAACCAATCTGGAGGAGGCCTTTGCTGCTTCATTCCAACACTACCAGCATCTACAAGCTACCGCCTCGTTACCAGCAAACGCAACTGTCTCTTATGAGGCCTCGGCCGCCTCATCTCGTCCAAGCATTAGCCAAATACTGATCCGCCTGTGATCAGCTAGCCTGGACCCATTTTAGTGAGCTGGATCTCTTCGCTTCTGGAGGCACAACACATATCCAACACAAGATAAGTTGATTGTTTTTTGTTTCTTTCTCCTCTATTATAAGTCAATACTTGCAAAAAACCTTTAAGAGAACTTTCCTTAGTAATTTCTAGTGTCTACGAATTTCATGGTTCAACCCCTTTTTGCATCGAAGCCAGTTACTGTAATTTCTTATACGGGAAAATTTCAGACCCTTCCTCTTCGTTAACATATCACATCTTAATATCTGTTTCAAGCACTTGTACTAGCAATTCCCGGCATGCGCTGCAAGGCCAATCAAAGACACAGAAAGAAACGAAGATAATAATAATGTTAATGGATTTACGTTCCTTTTAACAACTGCGGCTTTTAGAGATGCCGAGGTGACGAAATTATGGCCCGAAGAGGATCTTTAACGTGCCAGTAAATCTACTGACATGGCCCCCTCGCATTTTCGCACCCTCAAATGCCAATTGTCTGCGCCAAGATTTGATCCAGGCGAGATCGTTACCGCTGAGCCACGTAGCCCGCTTAAGAAAGAAAGAAAGAAAGAAAGAAAGAAGTGTTTGAATTGTTATTTCGTTTACTGAAGTGCCTTTGGATAAACAATACTATTTGCTTTTCTGTCTGGTGTGTATAAAAATAAATCCGAAGGCTTTCCGACGCGTGAGCACGCTACATACAGCTGACCATGTGAGCATTCGTTGAAACTACTAGCGCGCCATCTAATGTAAAATGGATTTACTCATTCAGAAATAATGGTGGGAGTGTGCACAACAACTCACCAAAGTTTCATCACAATTGGTGGAATTGTATATGAACGCTTATGGGACTCTCCTGAAACTATTCACTGGCCAACACTCATTTGTTGAAACTACTCATATGCTACCTACTATCAAATGTTTCTTTCTAATTCAGAAACCTAAACTTCATCGCAATCGGATGAATGGCATATGAACGCATACAGGATGTTATTGAAACTATTCACGAGCCGTCACTCATTTGTTGAATCTACTCGTGGGCTATCGAATGTGAAATGGATCTTCTAAGCCAGAAACTTTCCTTGGAATGTACACAACAACTCACCCAAGTTTCATCGCAATTGGATGAATGGTATATGAACGCATACAGGACTATGTAGAAACGATTTGCGCGCCGTCACTCATTGTTGAATCTACTCGTGCGCTACCTATTGTGATATGGGTTTACTAAGTCAGAAACTTTCCTTGGAGTCTAGACAACAACTCACCCAACATTCATCGCAATTGGATGAATGGTAGGCCTATGTGAACGCATACGGGCCTTTTAGAAACGATTCGCGTGCCCTCGGTCATTTGTTGAATCTACTCGTACGCTACCTATTGTAAAAATCTTCCCTGGAGTGCACACAACAACTCCCAAGTTTCATTGCAATCGGTGATTGTATATGAACGCACAAGGGACTTCAAATGATTCGCATGCCATGACCGTATTCGAACCGGCAGCCAAGCTTCAGTTCAGTTTTAAGAACTGCACTTTACCACTGACCCACGCCAGCTGGTAAAAATAAAACATGATCGGTGTGAAGTGATTTGATAGACAATCTTACAGGCTTCATTGAGACACATGTATTAGAGCTGTTAGTTATTGTTGTTTTAAGGGGCGGACATACGGGGTAATCTGCCCCTATATAAGAGCTGTGCTGAGATAGCATGCCACCTCGCGATGAATCAGCAATCACACCTGGCATTGCGGTCTCAAAGTATACAGATTGTGCAATTGGGTTACTGTGGGATTTAAGGGTTCCTCACCCTTTTGTGTTACATAAATAATTTGTACCTGGAAACCTTCCACACAACTCACCCAAGTTTAATCGCAATCAGCTGAATGGTATATGAACGCATTGGGGACATACATACAAACAAACTATCACGTAACATAGATTTTTACATAGAGATATTTGTTGTTAGTTAACTCAATTTGAATATTTATTGTGTTGCAAAACTATATCAAAATAAATTTATTAACTGTTAAACATTTGATGTTCAGGTGTTACAATCCTTTGCCCACTACCCGCTTATTCTTCAATTTAATTGCTACTGTACTTCTAAATGTGCTTATTTCACCAAGCTTTCGCGGGGGTCATGACCCCCCCCCCCCCCAAACGGAGACCAAATTTTTTTTGCAAACTCAAATAACGAAAACACAGTAACAATACAAATAAAACTTAACGAATTTTAACTGAAAAACAGTTTTTTTTTAATTTTATTCCTGAAAATATCTTTATTGCAATTATTATGTTCTGTTACAACTGTACATATTTACAACTTCATACCTGTTATATAAAAACGATTATTTATATAAAAAATCAACTCGTCTATTTTGTTTAGCAAACCTTGTGATTACCGAATCGATGTTTATAGTGATGTCACGATGAATGTGCAGCAACGCATGGATAGGAATTTGGGGCTTTTATCGCACCAAAAAATCTTGCCGATGTCCAAACTGCAAGCTTGGTTGGCAATTTAAGCTGTGACTTTCTCCCTTTGTCGGTACCAACTCGACTTGCCGAAACTGTAACGTACCTTGATACTTTTCTCGAAGCTCGATGTAAAAGTCGCAAAACACGCCGTTGCAATTTGTACGAATATTTTTGGTGCGCTAAACGCATCAAATTTCTATCCATGTAGCCTGAAAAAAAAATTGGTCTGGTTTTGTACGTTTGTTTATTTTGTGATTGCGTTTTTTGTGATACCATTTTTCTTAACAATTTCGATTCTCTGACACCCAAAGCCAAACTCTAGATCCGCGCCTGCACCGAAGCGTATGAGTGTGTTGAGTTTGAAATAATGTGTCTCAATTCCATCGCAATGCGCCTATGAGAGTATTGAGTTTGAGAGAATGTGATTCAATTCTACCACAATGAGCCTATGAGAGTATTGATTTTGAAAGAATGTGACTGAATACCACCGCAATGAGCCTATGAAATTATTAATTTTGAATTAATGTGACTAAATTCCACAGCAATGAGCCTATGAGAGTATTGATTCTGAAATAATGTGACTTAATTCCACCGCAATGAACCTATGAGAGCATTGATTGAGGAAGTAAGATAATTCCAGTTCTTTGAGCTATGAGAGTATTGATAATGGAAGAACGTGGATGAATTTCATTTGAATAGGCCTATAAGGGTATTGATTGCATAAGGACTTGGGTAAATGCTACTGCAATTAGCGTATAACAGTTTAGCTTATGAAAGGACGTGGTTAAATTCCAACTCAATGAGCCTATGACAGAAATATTTGTGAAAGTTCGGGGGTAAATTCCACCGTAGTAAGCTTAAGATGATATTGATTGTGAAAGAACGCTGGTAAATGATTCCCCAGCGAGCCTGTGGCAGAATTGATTGAGAAAGAACGCGCGTAAATTCCACCGCAATGAGCCTAAGGCAGATTTGATTGAGGAAGTGGGTTATTTACATCGCAATGAGCCTGTGACAGAATGGATTGTGCAAATAACGTGGGTATATTCCACCGCTATGAGCCTATGACAGAATTGATTGTGAAAAGAGCTTGGATATATTCCACCGCAATGAGCTTGAGTGAATTGAATCGCAAACCAATCATATAGAAAGAGAAATTCCTAATAATGTAAAAATACAAAACAGAGGCGGCGTGAACTTCACCGCAAAGAACGGACTGAAGAATGAATAAGGCGGGAGCTCCACTTTACAGTGTTTAGATCTCTCGGGCCGATTAGCCCTTATGCAAGTAGGTCGTTATCTACTGAGACTTACAAGGAAATGAACGAAAACACTATTATGTGGACATGTGCGGTATCGTAGTGGAATTAACTGTGCTAGTCCTGCCCTACCGTGAGACCCCACGAGGGCTGTTACCTGGGGAGGGTATTGTATGACATTCCACTCGAGTCTCACATGATTACCGCGAGAGGCCACCTTGCTCCACGATGACGTGACTGTCGGGCCTAAGACAGGTTCAGTCTGACTACGGCTGGTCATGTATTTACAGTGCCCGGTGTGTTATATTGACAATCAACGAAGACCTTCGTCTTAAATCTCCAATATAAGGTGAGTAGGCTGCATGCAGGCCAGGAGATTCCAATGAGCGAACAAGCACGTAACCAATAAAGTCACTAAACCAAAGGAACTTGAATTTATCGCAGACTTTATACAGCTGTCACTTGTGGGCGACATACGACGGTATGTTTTCATCAAATAAAATGCAAAATGATGTGAAGAAATTGTTTGTTTTGAACACAGTGGAAGGATATCAACCACTTGCACATTTGGTGGCTCAAAAAATAAACTTATAAATCGTAACATTTGAGTGTATTGTATGAAATCATGATGTAAATATAGCACACGGCGTTGCTTCCTTGAGGTCAGGTGACTAGGACAGGTCTATCACAGCGACAATGCTCATTCACGTGAAGTTTGAGCTCAGTTCTTTTGTCGTAATTACTGATGTCTAGCTTGGAGCAGTTGATTTAAAATATTTAATTACGCTTTTCATTGGGTGGATATCTTATATTTAATTACGAAATTACATACATACTATACATGCATGCATAATACATCCATGCTTACATACATACATACATGTTTACATACTGTACATCCATACATGCATGCCTACATACATACTGTATATGCATACATACATAGGCCTACACACTGTACATCCATGCTTACATACATACAAACATGCATGTTTACATACTGTACATCCATACATGCATGCCTACATACATACATACATACATACATACATACATACATACATACTGTATATGCTTACATACATAGGCCTACACGTTGTACATCCATGCTTACATACATACATACAAACAAACAAACATGCATGCTTACATACTGTACATCCATACATCCATGCTTACATACATACAAACAAACAAACATGCATGCTTACATATTGTACATACATACAAACATGCATGCTTTCATACATACATACATACATACATGCATACATAATGTACCCAAATTAGGGTGGTCAGATTTCAAAAATTGAAAAATGGAACACACATCCCAAAACATGTTTATTTTAATTAAGGTTGTTTAATGTTGTAATAAATAATACACATATGTATTAAATAAGCATTCCATAATCAAATACAAAATATTAAAACTAGATATTGCTGACACATCAAATAGGCCTATGACACTAGCAACTTAAAAATGCTTTTCATTTGAACGATCCTTTGCAAGGATTATTTATTTGTAAGTACCTTCTGATAACATCCACTACAATGTTCATCATAATTGTAATATGTGAACAATTCTTGTTTTATCAAACTAATGAAGCTGTTTCTATCATCTCGCCATTTGATATTCATGACAGAAAAAACTCTCTCCGTAAAACCATTGGATGGGAAAATATTAACTTTACAAGGACTAAGATATTTCTTAATGTTGTTGCCCCTAATAAATCTATAACATGTAGCCTACCCATCTATCTGACACAAACATAGAAATCATTTTCTCTTTCAAACTTGTCCCTGTGCCACCAGAAAACAAGCTAGATATTACAATCAATTCTGAAGCGGGACATCTGAAAATTGCTGCGAAATTGAATATATTACCAAACTAACCAAAAATTGGATTATTTGACGTTCCGTTAAAGATTAAAACGGAACATGGAACAAAACAAGAAGAAACGGAATTGTTCCGGGTAAAGCGGAACGTCTGTCAACCCTAACCCAAATACAAATACTCGGTGCCTGTCAACATCCGCAGATGCAAAGGAATGCACAAGTCAATGGTCCCCAGCTAGAAAAAAAAAAGATTCACCTCGCTGACAGGTTGTACTGTACATAACAGTACCAAACATAAAGTAAACTGCTGTACTATGGATTAGTTACTTGGATAAGACACCTACTAAATACGGTGGAGGGTGACGTTCTTAGAATCTCGAGGAGTAACGACTGTAGGTTATGGTATTGGGCACATGCAGCTACTTCCATAGCACATCTACTACTAGCTATTGAAAAAGTAAGTCAAGAGGTTTTCTATTTAACTGGACAAGCAAACTAAATGGTGTCTGCAAATTTATTAATAAAATATATTTGCAGTTCATTAAAAGTTTCTCTCTTAACTTATTTCAATAAATAAAATAAATCATAACAATAATAAATTACACTTCTTGGAATAAAAGAAAAGAAAAAAAAATACTTTCAATCTGTGAATAAACAAAATCGTCAACTCTTCTCAAATACGTATTTAAGGAGTTTCAAAATAAAAGTATTCCTTCTCTATAACTATCTTGTCTTCTCAAAATGTTTCAAAATACACCTTATAAACTTTCAAATTTCTCGTTTTATTCCTTCCTATTTCCTTTCACAATGAAATAATTTTAATCTATATAGATTACTCCTTATTTGTCCTGAACTATTTCTATAATATTATCTCGATTTCTATATTCAATATTTCTATCATTAATTCTATATTTCTGTCGCATGATTCTATATTATACATTATTTACAACTTTCATTCTTTCCTTAACTCTTCTTGTTCTGAACTATGTTCTATCATAAACATTTCCTTCTGTTATATTGTCATTATAGACTTTGCTAAAGTTGCTATGACACAATCTTCATTATTATTATTCGTTACACCGTCATTCAGCCAAGTGAGCAAAGCGAATTTCTACTCAAATCCTTGCTAATTCTTTTAATAATTGTTAATTTGATCAATAATAAGAATTCAACCCTTCTCTAACTTCTTTTAATAATAATTAAACTTGGTAATGTCAAATATAGTTCTTCCTATCACACAGCTGTTTTAATTATCAAAATGATATAACTTTCCAATATTAGCATTTTCTATAGATCTTTCATTAATACCTCCAAGTATTTATCCATAACAAAAGCAAGTAGTTCCTTGAAGAACTATACAGCCTATTTTCATATATCCTACTTATATCAATTGCCTCTATCAACATACAAAATTTCAGTTTGATTGCTGTAAGAGATTTGTAGATATTGAGAACCGTCTAACTATTTCGGATAGTCACCATGTAGTATTTTTATATATAGGCCTTAGAGTTATGTACTATTACATGAATATTATTGTGTAGGTGGAGTATTCATACTTCAATCGCATGGTTAGGATACAAGAAATAAAAACGAGATTTTAAAATTTCGCACAGCTGCTATCTTGTGGTTATGAAAACAATTGAAATAAATTAGATGCCAGTGGTTTAAAATTTGTATAAGCATTTACCGTACTAAGTTTCACTGCGCTCGGACGGTTAAATCACGAGATACCACCATTTAAATATTTATATTTCGCGTCGCCGCCATGTTAAATTTGTTCATAGCCTCTATCAACATACACAATTTCAGTTTGATTGCTCTCATAGATTAATGGATATTGAGAACCGTCTAAATATTTCGGATGGTCGCCATGTTGGATTTTTATATATGAAGGCCATAGAGTTATGTACTATTAGATGACGATTATTGCGTAGGTTCATTATTCAAACGTTCACTTCGATCGCATTATTAATACATAAGGAATAGAAACTTAATTTTAATATTTCGCACAGCTGCCATCTTGAGGTTATGTAAACAATTGAACTATATTAGATGCCAGTGCATTACAATGTGTATAATCATTTACTGTACAATATTTCACTGGGCTCAGATGGTTAAATCGCGAGAAAAGTCTAATAAAATATTTCAACTTCGCTTGGCCACCATGTTCGTTTTGAAGTCAACAGGCTTTTGAAAGTTTCACATGTGAATTTCGAGTAGTGCATTTTATCACCGTAAAAAATAGCAGGGTGATATCAGTAATAGTTTCGGAGATATAGAATGCCAGTGAAATACTTCTCACAGCCACCATCTTTAGGTTATATAAACAATTGAACTATATTAGATCCCAGTGTATTACAATGTATATAGACATTTACTGTACCAAGTTTCATTGCGTTTGGATGGTTAAATCGCGAGAAAGGTCTATTTAAAAAGTTTCAACTTCGCTTGGCCGCCATGTTCGTTTTGCAGTTAACAGGCTTTTCAATGTTACATAGGTGAACTGCTAGTAGCGCCCTTTATCACCGTGCACATTTTCAGGGAGATATTGGAAATAGTTTCGAAGATATAGAATGCCGGTGAAATATTTCGCACAGCCGCCATGTTGGATAGGTGAGACGTAATAAAGTTTGAAGGATACGGTCGGGGTCGGCCAAAGTAGTACTATGACCTTACTGAGTCCCATTGAAATCGCTCGAGCCGTTTAGAAGTTATTAGGACACACACACACACACACACACACACCGACAAAAGGTGATCTCATATGCCTTTTTTTTTTTCATAAATAAAAATAGGCTAATAATTCACCAATAATAATAATAATAAGCTTTGCTTATTCCACTATCGCACAAATATTTCCTTCACATATCTTACTTCTTATACAGGGTGTCCCACCTAACTCTGCGACCTCAAATATTATCGAAATGAAACAAGATGTGAAAAATCTACTTGCACAGGAATGTAGCCACGTCAGGGGGTCACACAATGGGAGGATATGCACAGTCCAGGAAATTATAACAATTTCACTTTCAACGCAAAGTTACCTTTTTTTAAATGGAACATACATATTTTATTTCTAGCAAAATCCAAAGTAAACATACAGTTATTGATAACAGAATTGGTTTCACTTCTCTAAAACTCTTACCTTCTGAAATAACTAACGTTGTAGAGGATGGCCATGGAGACACTGTTTGTCACGTTTAATACAAGTGTAGAACTGTACACATAGTACAAAAGGTACAATTACCGATTTCCTAACCAAACTTGTGGTCTATAACAAACGTCATGTTTTAAAATTACATCCAGCACGGGAAAGGCATTCACAAGTAAGCAGTAACATCTTAACTGATGAAATTGTGTCACTTCACCAGATGTTCAATGTGACCACCGTTTGCATCAATGCACTTCTGTAGACGGTGAACAAGAGAGCGTTGTACTGATCTCAGTGTTTCCACAGATATTTCCGCACACGCCGCAGTAATATGCTGTTGCATATTCGCTATTGTATTTGCGAATTCCTGATAGACTCTATCTTTCAATGCACCCCAGAGAAAGTAGTCTAATGGCGTCAAGTCGGGGGACCGTGCAGGCCATCTCACAGGACCACCACGTCCTATCCACCGATTTGGAAACTTCGCATCCATTACATCTCTGGCAATACGTGCGAAATGTGCGGGGCACCCATCATGCTGGAACCACGTTGATACACGAGTTTCCAATCCCACGTCCTCCATGAGAAGTGATAACGTGTCTTGAAGAAATGTTGCATATCGCTGTCCATTTTGTGTCCAGCCGTGTGTAGGCCAATGGCGTGCACTACACTGTTGTTAAACGTCTCGAACAGTGACTCCTCTACCATCCTCTACAACTTTAGTTATTTCAGAAGGTACGAGGTTTAGAGAAGTGAAACCAATTCTGTTATCAATGACTGTATGCTTACTTTTGATTTTGCTAGAAAAAACATGTATGTTCCATTAAAAAAAAGGTAACTTTGCGTTGAAAGTGATATTGTTATAATTTCCTGGACTGTGCATATCCTCCCATTGTGTGACCCACTGACGTGGCTACATTCCTGCGCAAGTAGATTTTTCAAATCTTGTTTCATTTCGATAATATTTGAGGTCGCAGAGTTAGGTGGGACACCCTGTATACATATCGACGATTAATTCTTTATTTCATAGCACGTCGTAACTTCCTTCAATTTATATAATGATTAGCAACGTCTCCCTGGATCGTTGAATATACAGTACTAGCAGTAGTACCCGGCTTCGCCCGGTTTTTTTATGGATGATAATGAATACCACTACAGAACTGGCACATTACTTAAACTACCAGAAAAAATATATAACTCTTTGTGGTGGTGGTGGTGGTGGTGGTGGTGGTTGTAGTGAGGGTGATAAGCAGTACAGTATAATGGACGTAACATTTAGATCATTTTCCTCTAATGATAATAATGAATAGGGAAACGGCTTGTTACTAACTACAGCACTGACACAATAATGTAATTTACAAACAAATTTCTAAAAATGATTAGAAAGAGGAGTAAGTGAAACAAAAGACACTGCCTAGGGCCTATATCTCATTGTCTGTTTGAAATGTAGAGACCAATAGTGTCGACTTTTGTCGCATAGCGCCATAGGAAAATAATCAGAACACTTTGGAAATCTTCGGCTCTCCTGAGCTCCTGAGGTAGCAATAGTAAGTTATAACTTATGGCCACATAGCGCTCAACGATAAGTTTCGGAATAAATTACGGTACATTTGAAAGCACCAACGCTTATTGCAGCTGATAACCTCAATGTATTCCACCAACACCATTGCACTTATACAGATGCATAATATGTTCATGATGGTAACTGTTTTAAGGGGTAAAAGAAATCTTCTTGCACTAATTACTCCCCGTGACTGCAATTTATAAGCAGCGCAAGATTTAACTATTTTCGCAAGTCTGCACCAGAACACTGGAAGGGGCGACGTGATGTAGCCCGAATTGTCAGTCAACAATAGACTTATTAAAATACTCTAAAATACACTACTACGGACATGAATGGTTTTCAAGTTCAGTTTGTTTGTTATTCTAAATGTAGGGAATGGAGAGCGTTGTCCAAAATATCAAGTGGACATTGTTACCAGCAGGGTTTCAAAGTGTATGTATAATTTGGTGCAATTAGGAGGAACGGTGTAGATTTGTGATAAAGGGCCTAAATGCAGGAAATGGAGTGGTCTGTCCGAAATTTAAAGTGGACAGTGTCACCCGCAGGGTTCTAAAGGGTAAGTGTACAAAATGTGATTCAGATCGGTGAAACGGTGTAGATTTGTGCCAATGGACCTAAATGCAGGAAATGGAATGGTCTCTCCGAAATTTCATTCTGACAGTGTTACTCGCATGGTTCCAAAGGGTAAGTATACAAATTTTGGTCCAGATCGGTGAATCGGTGTAGATTTGTGCCAAAGGGCCTAAATGCAGGGAATGGAGTGGTCTGTCCGAAATTTCATGCAGACAGTGTTCCTCGTGGGGTTCCAAAGGGTAAGTATACAAATTTTGGTTCAGATTGGTTAACCGGTGTAGATTTGTGCCGAAGGGCATAAATGCAGGGAATGGGGTGGTCTGTCCGGAATTTCATGTAAACTGTGTTAGTCGCAGGGTTCCAAAGGGTAAGTATACACATTTTGGATCAGATCGGTGAAACGGTGTAGATTTGTGCCAAGGGCCTAAATGCAAGGAATTGAGTGGTCTGTCCGAAATTTAAAGTGGATAGTGTTACCCGCAGTGTTCCAAAGGGTGTGTATACAAATTGTGGTTCAGATCGGTGAAACGGTGTAGATTTGTGCCAAAGGGCCTAAATGCACGGAATGGAGTGGTCTGTCCGAAATTTCATGTAGACTGTGTTACTCGCAGGGTTCCAAAGTGTAAGTATACAAATTTTGGTTCAAATCGGTGAAACGGTGTAGATTTGTGCCAAAGGGCATAAATGCAGGGAATGGAGTGGTCTGTACCAAATTTCATGCAGACAGTGTTACTCGTAGGGTTCCAAAGGGTATGTATACAAATTTTGGTTCTGATCGGTGAAACGGTGTAGATTTGTGCCAAAGGGCCTAAATTCAGGGAATGGAATGGTCTGTCCGAAATTTAACATAGCCTAAACTATTCCTCTTGATTCAGGCTATCATATTAAAAAAAAAGAATTTTTCGAGTCCGATTGGTAGTTCCACAAACTCTTCAGCTTTATTATATTAGTATAGATAACTTTAATAATGTTACAATACTAGCAGATCCTTGCTTCAATTACCATAATGCAATATTCTTTATCTGCTCAATGTTACGTGCCTGACTCTTCATGCCACTCTCATATTCTTCATTTTTGCTTCCTTTCATTTTATAAAATGCTATTAAATTCACATTATCATTTATTACTAATTACCACAATGTATAATCCTTGTAAAATTCTTTGTTCAGTTCAGAATTCCCTTTTATCTTCACATTAAATTTAATAATAATGAACAAATACCATTTCTCCAATTCGTGTCTTTCGTTTATTGTAATTTAAACAATTACTTTCATTGTCACAACAAATGATTTTAATATAATCGTTAAGTATATTTACACATTTTAAAGTTGTCAATCTTACTGAATTTATTGAGTGTTACCATATTCTTGGTTCTATTAACCTTCCAGTGTTCTAACCACTCTCAATAAATTATAATAGTGTTTCCCATGACACTCTATCTTCTCTGTATCGACTTTCCTGTCTGAAATGTACTTAAATATCCTTCAATTTTGCTTTCTAATAGCATCACAAATTGTACATACAATTTAGTAGAGTTATCCTCACTAATATCCATAAACCTTATTTATGATGTTCATAAAATCTTTGTAACCCTCATTTTCACAAGTTCCTATCACTCATAAAATATTCCTAATATTACTAACATTCCTATTTGTCTATTACAATTTCTCTTATTCATAAATTCTTATTACTTCATAAAATATTCTATTACCTCATAATATTTTCCACTCGGTCAATTTCAAATAATATTACTTACTTACTTACTCCTTGGCGCTACAGCTCATGTAGGGCCTTGGCCTCCTGGATAATCTTCACCCACTCATCTCGGATCACGACCTTGGTTCTCCATCCTTTTACTCCCATTCTCCTCAGGTCATCCTCTACGTCAGGGTGGTCCAACCTTTAGTTACCCGAGGGCCAATCAAACTTATTTATAGGAATGTGAGGGCCAGATAGAAAAGGTATTACATATTTTACTCAAAAACTTTTATTAAAATTTATATTAAAAGAAGTTTAATATTCCTAGTTTAATATACCACTTCATTTTACAGTCGAGAGATCAATGTGATGATTGGCACTGCTTTCCTGATAATGTCCACTGTAAGTTCAGTAAGGCAAAGTCTCAGGCTCGATTCCAGTGAAGCACTTTCAATTCGATTTCTCGTTTTTTATTTAATTTGTGAGCAGAAAAAGCACTTTTGCACGCATACATACTGCCAAACAGCGATAACACTTGTAGAGAGAATTTAAGCAGTTTAGGAAAACGTTCTTTAGAATTCAGTTTCCAGAAGTTTTCAGGGACATCACTCTTTTTAGTCTGGTAGAATTGGTCTGCCTGAGGATCACAAATTTCCATTTGAAGGTCGCAGGGCACCTCACTCACTTCAATATCCATGGGGTTGTTGAACAGCGCAAGTTTTGGTTTTAGGGAGTCAAACTCCTGGAATCTGTTCTGGAACTCTTTCTTGATATCTGTTATTATTTCATGAAACATACCAAAATTAGGTCACTTTTTCTTCTTTCAACTGCTGACAAGATGGAAAGTGTGCCATATTATTTTCCTTCGATGCAATTTGCATTACATCAAGTTTTTTTTTGCGGAAGCCCTCAATACGTCCATTAAGCTGGGAGATATTTTGTTTTCTGCCTTGTAGTTTCAGGTTTAAAGCTCTTAGATGGGATGTTAAATCTGTCAGAAAAGCAAGATTATTTAAAAACTGATTTTCTTCCAGTTTTTCTTGATACTCATGCCGAATGTTTTCATTTTTGAGAAAAGTAAGAATTTCATTACTCAACCTAAAAAACTGTTGCAAGCAATTTCCAGCACTTAGTCAACGCACTTCACAGTACAATGAAATGTCATCATACTCAGCTTCCAAATTGTCCAGGAATGCAATAAATACTCTGTGTCTACAGGCTTAAATGCCTCCCCTTATTAAATTTACAGTAGGCTATTTACAACAGTTTTCATCGTCTCAAAGAGCCTTATAATTTTTCCACAGAGAGCCTCCTGGTGGATAATGCAGAGGAAAAACAAAAAATTCTATCCTTTTTCTCTACACAGTCCTACTAATCCAATGTTAAGACCAACCATTGCTTTAGCTCCATCTGTTGCAAAGCCAGAGCACTTCACAAAACCTCCATATTTAGAAACGATATCATCCAGTGCGTTGAATATGTCAATACCTTTTTTGCTGGTTTCTAATTATCTTAATTCCAACAGTTCTTCATGAATTTCAAATTCTTCGTTTCTTGTTCTGACAAAGATAAGGAGCTGGCCGATTGTCAGCTATATCTGTGCTCTGAACTAGAGAAAAAAATCCCTTTTTTCCAAAATGATCTTGAGAGAATCTGAAACTTCACCAGCCATATCATTAATTATTCTACTAACTGTCTGATGAGACAAGGAAACTCTTTCATAATTTTTAGCCATCCTATTATCTCCAAAGGAAGATGCCATTTTTACTGAACACCTCTTAACGGGCTCACCTTCCCTAAAATACTTTTTACTTATAGCTAGATCTAAACATACCTCATAAGATGCCTTTAACCCGGCAGCGTTTGATGGTTGCTGAAATATATTCTTCTGTCTTGTTAATTTCAGCTTCAAATCATTCAACACACAACTTCTAGCACTTCCCTGGTATTGATCGCATTTTGATTTATGCAAGCTGGTAGTGTATCTATTCACGATATACTCCTTCGAAACACCTAAGACTTGAGAACAGATAACACACTGCGGTTTCCCATTATGTTCAACAAAAAGTAACTTTCCTGCTACTTTGACTGAAATGTCGTTTCTCATCTTCAACACACCGTTAATAAGTCCCGCCATATTAGGTACCGCTCTAGCAACAACGATGACAACAAACTCTCGTCGTACTATATCTCTCGAACAATCTCTCTCGTCAAAAACTACCTTTTCGAACAGCCCTGCGCTCCCTTTTATAGGGAAATCCACCGCAGCACACGAACGATCGCGAACTTATCGGCAGCCAACCAGTTGTCGCCTGGAGACGGGGCAGCTTCTCGTGCCGTACGTATTCGAGGAAAGACAATTCTGATTACTGGCGTATTTTTCGGCATCTTTCCTTTCCCACCTGGCTCCTTGGTAACATTACTGAATGAAAGTGAAAATTAAAGTAGGCACGCCACGGATTATAACTGTCGAAGAGTGAAGGGCAGTAAGAAGGGCATGGGCCAACAAAAATGAACAGGCGGGCCGCATGCGGCCCGAGGGCCGCGGGTTGGACCACACTGCTCTACGTCATCCAACCATCTTATCCTTGGTCTACCCCTCATATGACGCCCTCCAGGTTTACCTTCAAAGACTTTATTTGCCATCCGGTTCTCTGTCATTCTTTCAACATGCCCTAGCCATCTCAGTCTATTGCTTTTTATTTCGGCTATTAAATCTGGTTTTCCATACAGTTCTCTGATCTCTCTATTGTTTCTGATTCGCCAAAATCCACTATCATTCACTGGCCCATATATTTTCCTAAGTATATTCCTTTCCCATCTTCGTAATAACTCCTCATCCCCTTGCGTCATTGTCCATGCCTCTGAACCATAGGTCACCACCGGTCTCACTACTGTGCGATGGATAGTTAATTTCAGATTCCTACTTAGGCTTCTCGTCTGGAATACCTTGCCTAACGCAGCTGCAATCCTGGTATATATTAATTTTCTTCTCTTATGTTGTTATTCTCTGTTACTATTGACCCAAGATACACACATCAAAAAAAGTTTTGCATCACCTCGGTTCCAAGAGTTCCGGAACCTTTAAATACAAAGGGAATAGAGATCAACACAAACAACATTTCAGCTCGTTTTATTGCTCATGAGACCCACACATTGCATGTTGTACCATCATACAGCTAGACTTTCAGCATTTGTGGTCCAGATTGCAGTACACACCACTACCTCTAATACCCAGTAGCACGTCCTCTTGCATTGATGCATGCCTGTATTCGTCGTGGCATACTATCCACAAGTTCATCAAGACACTGTTGGTCCAAATTGTCCCACTCCTCAACGACAATTCGGCGTAAATCTCTCAGAGTGGTTGGTGGGTCAAGACGTCCATAAACAGCCCTTTTCAACATATCCCAGGCATGTTCGATAGGGTTCATGTCTGGCGAACATGCTGGCCACTGTAGTCGAGCGATGTCGTTATCTTGAAGGAACGCATTCACAAGATGTGCACGATGAGGTCGAGAATTGTCGTCCATGAAGACAAATGCCTCTCCAATATTCTGCCGATATGGGTGCACTATGGGTCGGAGGATGTCATTCAGGTATCGTAAAGCCGTTTCGGAGCCTTCCATGACCGCCAGTGGCGTACGTCGGCCCCACATAATGCCACCCCAAAACATCAGGGAACCACCACCTTGCTGCACTCGCTGGACAGTGTGTCTAAGACGTTCAGCCTGACCAGGGTGCCTCCAAACACGTCTCCGACGATTGTCTGGTTGAAGGCATATGCGACACTCATCGGTGAAGAGAACGTGATGCCAATTCTGTGGGGTCCATTCAGCATGTTGTTGGGCCCATCTGTACCGCGCTGCATGGTGTCGGGGTTGCAAAGCTGGACCTCGCCATGGACGTCGGGAGTGAAGTTGCGCATCATGCAGCCTATTGCGCACAGTTTGAGTTGAAACACGACGTCCTGTGGCTGAACGAAACGCATTATTCAACATGGTGGCATTGCTGTCAGGGTTCCTCCGAGCGGCAATCCGTAAGTAGCGGTCATCCACTACAGAAGTAGCCCTTGGGCGGCCTGAGCGAGGCCTGTCATCGACAGTTCCTGTATCTCTGTACCTCCTCCATGTCCGAACAACATCGCTTTGGTTCACTCTGAGACGCCTGGAAACTTCCCTTGTTGAGAGCCCTTCTTGACACAAAGTAACAATGCGGACGCGATCGAACTGCGGTATTGACCTTCTAGGCATGGTAGAACTACAGACAACATGAGCAGCGTACCTTCGTCCTGGTGGAATGACTGGAACTGATCGGCTGTCGTACCCCCTCCGTCTAATAGGCCCTGCTCATGCATGGTTGTTTACATCTTTGAGCAGTTTTAGTGACATCTATGAACAGTCAAAGGGACTGTATCTTTGATACAATATACACAGTCAACGTCTATATGCCGGAGATCTGGGAACCGAGGTGATGCAAAACTTTTTTTGATGTGTGTATTTGAATTCCTTGCATCGTTCATATTCATTGCCATTTAAATGCACTTTTGTCGTTTCACTGTATTTTCTCCTGGATGCCAGCATGTACTTGGTGTTTGACCGCTTTATCTTTATCCCCATCTCAGCGCCATACGTTTCTAACTTTCCCAGTTTTCTTTCAAGATGCCGCTTCCTCCTAGTCAATACGTCAATATCATCTGCATATGCGAGATCTTGTGTCACTCGGTTCAATAATGTTCCTCCTGGGTTGCAATCTTGTGTCATTCGCATGACTTTCTCTAAGGCAATATTGAATAGGAGTGTAGAGATTACATCACCCTGACGTAATCCCTGATTAACCTCAAAGGTTTTTGATAATATACCTTCCACCTTCACTTTACACTTGGTTTTGGTTAATGTCATTTGTACCAGTCTTATAAGATTAAGAGGTACTCCTGCCTCTTGCATTGCCTTCCATAACTGATCTCTCCTGATGTTGTCATATGCTTGTTTGAAACCTATGAACAGCTGATGTACATCAATATTGTACTCATAGCATTTCTCCAGAATCTGCCTGATAGTAAAGATCTGGTCAGTAGTGGACCTGTTATTTCTGAAACCACACTGGTAATCCCCTAAATATGCTTCTACGTAGGTTCTCAGCCTTCCTGCAATGATCTTTGTTGTTATTTTATAGACAATACTAAGCAGTGCTATTCCTCTGTAATTTCCACAATCTGCTTTGTCATGTTTCTTCTGAATGGGACAGAGTATTGCCGTATTCCATTCCTCTGGCATGTCTTCTTTGTTCCATATTTCCACAATACGTTTATGTAAATTCCTTGCTAGTTTTTCGCCGCCATGCTTGATCATCTCGCCTGTGATGTTATCCTCCCCTGGAGCTTTGTTGTTTCCGAGTGTTTTACCAGAATTTTTAACTTCCTCCAGTGTGCGTTCAGCGATTGACTCCAGGATCGTCTCTTCTCCATCTTGTTATTGTCCTGCCTCTTCTACATCTCCATCCTCAGCAATATCTTCGCTTTCCCCATCTGAATTCAGTTGTTCACTAAAGTGGGTGGAGGCCCACCTATCTAGGATCTGATTTGTACTACCAGTGAGATTTCCTTCCTCAGCTTTACAAAAGCTTGCCGTAGGTTGAAATCCTTTCTTGATGTCTTTAACCCTAATGTAGAATGATCTTGTGTCTTGCGTAGTATTCCTCTCTTCTAAGTCTTTGATCCACTGTTTTTCATAATTCCTCTTTTTCTCTCTGCATTCTTTGTTTGTTTCCTTTCTCTTCTGTTGATATACCTCTACATTTCTTCTTGTTCTTCTCTCTAACAATCTTTTTCTTGCCTCGTTTCTTTCTTCAATCTTCTTCATGCATTCATCATCGAACCATCCCTGTGTCTTTGTTTGCTTCCTGACTCCATCAGCTCCTCGTCAGCTATCCACTTCCAGCATATCCAAAGTCTGTCTATGAAGAAATGGTCGATCTGGTTTTTGGTGACCCCATCGGGTGAGCACCAGGTAACTTTCCTTATATCTTTCCTTTCCATCCAGGTACTTTTGATGATCATGTTATTGCTCATTGCAAAATCGATCATCCTGATACCATTATTGTTAGAGACCTCATGTAGGCTCTCCCTTCCCTCTGTTCTCCTGAAAGCACTTTCTCTTCCCACTTGAGCATTGAAGTCCTCCATAATCACCTTCACATCATGCTTTGCCACCTGTGTTAATTCCTGTTCCAACTGTTCATAAAAGGTGTCCTTTTCTGCCCGTTCTGCCTCTTCTGTTGGTGCATATGTACATATAAGGGATATGTTGAAGAAGCGAGCTCTCATTCGTAGTACACACAATCTTGCACTAACATGTTTAAAATTCAATATAGCAGCTTTATGCACTCTGTCAATAATGAATCCCGTGCCTCCATATCCTCTACCTCCACAGCTATAAAACAGGGCGTGGTTCCCAGTTGTCAATATTCCACTTCCTTTCCACTTAAGTTCTTGGATCGCAGCTTCAGTTCCTGTTTCAAGTTCTGTAATGCTCCAGGCTTATCCAGTGTTCTCACATTTCAAGTGCCGTTTCCGTTGCTAAGGTAGTTTTTCCATTGAATCCGTCCGGCTTTGTTTGTCCTTTGGTTCCGTAACAATTGCGTTTTTACGGGGTAGGGTTGTTAACCCCACGCCCAACCCCCAACCTGGAGCACCAGGGTACTGCTCTTAGTTTGCCTCATCACTTTAGACGGGTGGCCCTACAAGGATCTTACGCTCCCGCTGGCATAGCTCTAAAGATCATTAGAGCTCGCAAGCCTCCAATGGTCACCCGGCAACACCAGATTGCCTTCTTCAAGGTGGCAGTACCGGCGGGAGGTCAAATAAAATTAGCATAATAAAATTACTATCGCTCCAATCACGATCAATCTAAAATGTTGCTAAATCAATAAAATTCCAAAATACCTAAAATCATCGAATAACAGCTAAATGGCCTAGAAAGTGGTCATATCATGCAATCTCACAGCTTTAAATCGCCACAATGTTAAGAAAAAGACGTCTCACTACCTGGGGTTGCTTAGAGTTCAACAGCTGATTATATCCGGTTGGATATAATTATCCTTCGAGAGTTCTACCTGCATTGATGTCTCCATCTTCGCCTTCTCCTGGGTGTTGTTGAGATGTATGTCGGTTGATCGGACCTCGAGTCTTCCTTCTCCTTCTGTTCCGGTTGGAATTCGAATCTTGTACTCTTCTTACGGCTGCTCTCTCGTAGAAATTCTTCTTCCGCCCCTGTAGTCGACAATAATCCTCTTCATTACGGATGTTCTCGAATTTCTGTGATTCCATCGCAAATTTTTGATAGTGTTTCAATTTTCTAATGATGTGCCAAATGTCTGGTGATATTTCTAGGTCCCGTTTTAATTCAAGTCACCCCAGATATCCACATTTTATCATCCGCGTAGTTTTCCTTCCATATAGAGTAAATTTAGCCTTCCATCTTCTCCTCTGCTGTTCATAGACATCCCTGCTAAGTCAGAGCTGTTGATCATCTTGTTGAAATTCCTTGTAGTTATAATTTCGAAGAATAATAATTTTCGTTGAATTTTATAAGATTCTTATGAATCTACCTCGTTAAGTAGTTTTTATAAATAGTTGTAGGATATGGTGACTTCAATTTCGTAGAATAAATTTTATATACCAGTGCTACTGCGTCGTTTCATAATTCAGTGTTCTCAATGTTCATAAATATTTCCTACACCTTTCGTTGAATACAGTTTATAGACTAATTGCACTCGATTCTCTTAATATTCACTTTTATAAGTTCAATTCAAAACGTCTCGGTTTACTCGATCAAAATTCGTAACTTACTTGTATCACAAACTTGCTCGTTGCTTTAACTAGCTTCTATAAATTTTATACTGGAGTAAATCTTCGTTGAATTCAGACAAGTCCTATTATATTATATGCAGAAGACTTCACCGTCTTTCAACTAGTATTCGACCCTCAATACTAGCTTCAATTGCGGTCAAAGATACGCAACACTCCCACACAATTATAGTCCCGGGTAACACATCTCCCCCCTTCAAAGACTTTCGTCAAACAGCCAAGAGCTAAGTTTGCTCCTATCACCCTCTACTTTCTTCTGTAATTATTGTGTCTGATTTTATCTCGTAATTTCGCTAACTATGCATTCTAATTTTCTGATTGGTGTCCTGAATCATGTGACTTATATCCCTTCTCCTGTCGTCATACACGTGCGACATAAACAAGAATGACACGCGTCCGCCACGCACCCCCTCTCAAATCGGCTCTCCTTCCATATCATTGTCTCGACTAGTAAACGAGTTCTGCTTTTATTGATATCTTTTCTCCACGCTTGCCACCTCGGCGATCGGCTCCCCATTACCGCCCCTCCAAAGTAAATAAACTTTGAGATGGTAATGCCAACACTGTCCATTTCTGCCTTGCTCTCCATGTAGCACAAATTGCATACGACTGCGTGTAGCACAAATTGCCTATGTTCCCTGAATTGTTCCTTCTTCAATCCCTGGCGTCTGTCTTCTCTCGTACAGTTAATTTCACGTCAAATAAATGCAATTTCTCCTCTTTCAAAACCGTGGCTTAAATTCAACTAGACTCAAGCAAAATATGGGTTCAATTTCCTGATAACTCAATTAATAAGGTATGAATTGTACTTTTATTAATAGTTGTAGTTTCTTTTCACTCTCTCGAAATTTTTGCTTGTTCTTCATTTCAAGTTATGATAGAATCTCTTTAAATTTTCTGCATTAAACTTGCCCAAAATGTGGCTGTCATCAATCCTAATGATCTTATGACAATTGTTACCGTACACCGTGTCTACTTTACAAGGGCCAATATAGAGCTTCTTGATTTGTTGTATATATTCAGCGGTGAGTTGGATGGTGTTGGTTTCCTCACGAGATCCAATTCTCGTACTTTCAATGGTGTACTAAACCTCTTTGCCTGAACTCTCTTCAATCGCTTATCTGCTTGCTTTAGAAGGTTATCTCGTGTCATCTCGATTCATCTATCCCTCGGTATTTACGTCTCATGTTCTCTTTGGCTTTTCATCGAAATGAAGCGTTAATGGCATTTGAGCCGAGCTTTCGTGGTGGTAGAATTCAAACAATGTTGTAATAGTAGAACAATCCTTATCCAGTTCTGGTTTTCCTCTGAACAATAAATTCGACACCATTTTCTAATTTTAGCCATAATCCTCTCACTAGGATTAGATTCCGGATATCTAATGGAGCTGTAGATATGCAATATATCTAACCTTTCCATCGCCTCCTGGAATTCTGTAGATGTGAATTACGTTCCATGATCAGTTAACAAATATTCAGGTTTCCTTGCCTTCGGTATTATGTTCCTCTCAATATGCCTAATAACTTGTTTGGGTTTGCTTCCTGCATGGGATTCCGGATAACTAATTTAGAAAATATATATATATATTATTGCCTTTATTGGTGGCGCAGTTAGGGCTCTTGGCCCTCTCTTACACTTAACCACATTAATACAATACAGTAAACATGTTATGGCGACAAAATTAAACAATAATAATTGACATTGATCATGACTTTCACACTCTCATTCACTCATCCAGTCATACTTGTTGTCGGTCAGCAATGCTCAGCAGGCTGCCCCAGCAGGTGGTCTTGAATTTAGATAGTGAGGTGGTACCCCTGACACTGGCTGGAAGGGTATTCCACAGCCTAGACCCCACCACATGAAAAGAGTTGTTGTATATATAGGAGCGATGAATAGGAATGGAGAGGGAAGAACCAGAGCGTGTATTATTACCATGGAAAGAAGACAAGTACTTGAATTTAATTGATAAGTATAGTGGTCTATCGTCAGACAATAATCGGAAAATCTGGACAAGAATGGGATATGATCGACGTAGTTCAGGTTTCAGCCAGGAAAGAGCGCAATAATAGGGAGCGATATGTTTATCATAGCTCAGATCGTAGATAAATCGTATGCAAGAGTTCAGAGCTCGTTGAAGTTTCAAAGTTAATGTTTTGGTTGCGTCTACAAGAATAACGTCACAGTAGTCAAGAATAGGAAGTATTAATGTCTGTATGAGTAGAATTCTTACTTTAAATGGTAAAATATCTTTTATTCTTTTGAGGGAGTGGAGCGCTGCGAAAATCTTCTTGCATACATTCTGTACATGTTCAGACCAGTTAAGAGTCTGATTTATTATCACACCTAGATTTTTCACTGTAAGACAGTATGGAATTTCCTTGTTGTTCAGGACAATTGGGGGAATAATTTGATCTCGGAGTGACGTCAATAGTTTTTGAGAGCCAATTATGATAACTTGTGTTTTGGATGGATTCAGAAGAAGGGAATGTTCCTGAGAATATTTTCCAAGTCGTTGAAGGTCAGCGTTGATAGTTTGAATTGTCAATGGAGTGTCAATTGTCTTGCAGTGGGAGTATATTTGCAAATCATCTGCATATAGGTGATATTTGCAATTTTTCAAATTAGATGAGATGTCGTTGATATATAGTACAAAAAGCAAGGGTCCTAGTACACTACCCTGTGGGGCGCCTGACTTTCTGCTTAGCCACTGAGAAGTTTTATCCTGGGTTACAACACGTTGCTGGCGATTATTCAGGTATGATGCGAAAAAGTTAATTGTCTGCTGGTTGAAGTAATAAAATTCCATCTTTCTCAATAGTGTCTGAGTATTTATGGTGTCAAAAGCACTGCTAACGTCGAGAAGGGTGAGGATTGTCACCAGTTTTTGGTCCATTGCGTGTCTAATGTCGTCAGTCACTTTGAGTAATGCTGTTGCGGTGCTATGTCCCTTCTTGAAAC
The DNA here is from genome assembly GCA_946902985.2 of Meconema thalassinum. NCBI lineage: Eukaryota > Metazoa > Arthropoda > Insecta > Orthoptera > Tettigoniidae > Meconema > Meconema thalassinum. The sequence continues at coordinate 54,587,515 of OX336389.2, forward strand.
CTGATTGCAGAAGGTCTAAAAGAGAACGGCTATTCAAATATTCTAGTACTTGCTCATGAACCAGACGCTCGAGGGCTTTTGAAAGTGCAGGTAGAAAGGATATTGGCCGATAGTCAGATGGAAATAAAGGTTCGGTTTTCTTAGGAATAGGGATGACATTGGCTTGTTTCCATAGGGAGGGAAAGGTGTTAGTTGTAAGACTATGGTTGAATATGTGAGTAATAATTGTTAGAACGGCACCGATGATATTATGTATGAAGGATATGGGAATATCATCAACTCCTCTCGCTTTTGATTTTATGGAATATAGTACCTTTTTTACTTTGTATGCCGTAACCGGATGGAAAGTAAAGAGCGGGTGGTCAGGTAGTGGGTGAAAAGAATAATGGGGTGTTGAATTAGTTGGTACTCTCTCTTCAGTGAAATATTCATTTAACTCATCAAGCGGTATGTCAGGTACATGTGTCTGTTGCTGCTGTTTTCCTATACCTAGAGAACGCATATTATTCCAGGCATTCCTTGTATTCATCTTCTTTGTCACGTTTTGTATGTAGGAGAATTTGGCGTTTTTTACGAGCTGCTTAATACGATTTCTGAGCACACGATAATTTTCAAAATCAGTTTCGTCACGGGTACGTTTAAAACGCCGGAACAGTGCATCACGCTGTGCCATCATACTTTTAATGTTATCATTTAACCATGGGCATGCTGGCCGAGTAACTTTGATCGAATGTTTAGGGGCATGTTTGTCATACAGACTAATAATAAGAGAATTTAACTTGTTTACTTCTGCGTCAATGTTATCTAAGAGTAATATGTCATTCCAGGGAAGGTTGTATGCGTCATGTTTTAAGTCATCCATATTAATATTTTTCATGTTTCTAGTGATAATATATTTAGGTGTGTACTTAGGCACACGTAGGTAGTACGATAGGTAAATTAGGTCATGGGTGGAGATAGATGGACGGGTATTTGCCCGAACGTTTCGACTCTGTCGAGATTGCTTGTCACAAGATCTGAATCTGTTAGGTCCAAGACCAAAAATGTCCAGTGCATAAAGTTCACGTAGTTTCGTCGGAATGATGGACTTTGGTTTCTCTTTTAACAGCTCTGAAATATACTTGCTCTTTTGACAATTTTCACATGACCTATTAACGTCAGCTATAGTATTCCTCATGTTGATCCAATGGAATTTCTCCTGTCTTGTACTAAGTCTCTTATCAACATATCCATGACCTACACTGCTATGTACTAGCGAAATTACTGGATTTAACAGCTTGGGTGGTATTAAAATTCTCAACTTTGTATGGTCAGAATCGACATATCTGCACACAAGATCTTCATTACTGATATAATGTCTGGATCTCATTTGGGTCTCCTGATAGTCTGGATCCACATTATCCATGTACCCCTTTAAATATCTGTACATTTTTCTAATTGGAATATATCTTTTCTGTGATATAGCAAGTTTTCGTAACGTGTTCAGCGTCACTTGATCTTAATTCTCCAATTGTACTAGATAAATTGCGATCTTTTCCTGAGGGTTTCTTGAAAGTACATCCGCCAGTAGATTATCCTTCCCTGGATTTTGCATAATGACTGCATTAAATTGCTGGATAAATGACGTCCATCTCGTCATGCGATCACTGGATAAATTTGATTTTTACATGAATTGAAGTGCCTTGTGGTCTGTCTTTATTATGATCTGGTGTCCTATCAACATCATCTTCCATTGCTGGAGAGTATTTACAATAGATAGAGCTTATAATTCCGTGGTAAAATAGTTTTCTTCGTGAGCCTTGAGTTTCCTACTAATGCTATGTAGTGGTTATTCCCTTCATGGTCCTTCTGATATAGGATTGAACTTATCCTTATACTGGATGCATCTGTCTCGATATAGAACGTTCGTTCAAAATCCGGATACTCTAATTTTATGTTGATCTTCGGCATCTGTTTTGCTTGAATGAACGCTTCTTCTGTGGCGTTATTTCACTTCCATTTGTTGTTCTTCTTGAGCACCTTGTGTAGTGGAAGCATAATTTACGAATATCTTGGACAATGGTTAGCAAAAAATTGGCACATGCCAACGAACTGTCTAACTGCCTTCATCCTGGTAGGTCTAGGGAATTTCATAATATCTTCGATCTTGTCCTCATTAGGATGGTATTCATACTGGTCTATCGTATGCCCTAGGATTTTTTTTTTCGTGGAGAAAGTGACATTTCTCAAAGTTCAATTTTATATACGCCTCTCTCAGGTTGCTAATTAATTTCTTCAGATGAATCAAGTGTTCTTCTGCAGTGGCTGAAGATAGTATCAAGTAAGGAATTTGACCGTCCTCCTAAAACAATGGAATTACTGCGAAAGTTCAAAGGAAAGATTTGCTTTTCTGTAATTGATATAACATCGTCATTTTATCATGTTGAACTGACAGAATTAAATGCTACACTGGATTCTTATTTAACCAGACTAGTTACGTTTTTAATAGAATTCAAATTGGGGTTATTAACTCAGGACCAGCACTAATTAGAGCTCTGGAAAGCAAACTAAACAATGAAGTGAAAGCCAATGTAATATGCTATATAGATTACTTTAGCTCCAACTGCTGACCTATGCTACAAATATACAACAGATGCTGAGGTATCCCTGTCTATTCCATAATCCGAATCGCCGGCTGTATGGCGAGCTCGTCTGGGTCCTTTTGTCGGGAGGAATACGCTTGGATGACTGTTATGAGCAGTTCCACATTCCTCCAGTCTCCTGCATTGCCTGAGTACCTACCTAGGTACCTCCATGGATAGTCCACCGCCCTGATATCATCCTGGATTTGCACACTGGCCAAAAGTCGAACATGGTCTCCTCCGTCTATCGGAGGCTCTCCCAGTTTGTGATGGACCGGTATCCCGGATCAGGGCTTCTGTTTACGGATGTTTCGTGGATAAACGAGAAAATACGCTGTGCTTTTGTGGTTGAGGATCGTCGATTTCGCTTTCCACCTACCGAGTCCTGTAGCGTGTACACGCCACACGTTAGAATATGGCTTTCGGTTCTTAACCGCCAAGACCTCGTTATCCATTTGTGTCGAAAACTAACTCTCCATCTCGATCCTGAGCTCTACCTGGGACATGTAACTTTGCACGTTGTTGATACGTACCAATTCCCGAGACTCCTTTTCGAAGAGAAGCTAACGCGTTTTACTTGTGTTTCCTGAAACAGCCTCCGGTCCGGCGCCTGCATGACCTGCTAGTCAGTTCGCGTACCACTGGTACCAGAGTCAGCTTTCTGTGGTTTCCCAGCCACATGGGTATCGTGGGAAACGAGCTTGCTGATTAGGCAGCAAGGGAGGCAGGCAAACTTCCTTCGCTACCGCACAATGTACCTGCTAGTGATGTACGCTCTGAGTGGCGACATTCTATCATGTCGCATTTGGAGGAGGAATGGTGCGCTACGCCTCTGCCCAATAAACTGAGAGCCATCAAGAAGAAGGAAGGTATGCAAATCTTCCTTCCGAACTAGCCGGAAGGAGTTAGTTATTTTTGTTTTAAGGGGTGGAACTACGAGGTCATCTGCCCCCAGTCGGAAGGAAGGTGTGGTACTCTGTCAACTGCAGATCGGCCATGGAATTGCTACGCACTCCCCACTTGTTAAAGAGAGAAGCCGCCCACTCTGTGTGTACCTGCGGAGCCCATCATACCGTGGCATACATTCCCTTGGTGTGTGTGGACGTGGCCAGAAACAGCGAAAAACTCTCAAACTGCTTAACACCCTGTCCTTCATTCTACGTGATGACGGACCGTCAAGCACCTCGTCATCCGTTTCATGAGAGAGAGTGGATGTATTTTAAGTTTTAATATAGTTAAAGTAGGCTATTTTACTTAATGTTTAGTTTGCATTAGGTTTTAATTTGTACATATCTCTTTTCATTGTTAATATGCCTTCTATTGTTATCGTCTTTCATCCCCCTTTTTTATTCTTTTATCCTAATAAGGCATAAATGTAGAGGCTCAACCATTTTAATCGTCATCCCAGGCAGTGAGTTGTTTTTAACATCGTTTCATGTCATTAGGGGCCGATTACCTTGATATTAGGCCCCTTAAAACAACAATTATCTTCATAATCATCATCATCTTAGTAGAGGGCAGGTGAACCTTAGATATTATTGTGACGTACAGTATATTGCACATCGCTGTCTCTCAGAAGCTCACAGTATCCTGATCATCTCGGTTCTACTGTGGTGGTGATAATTGTTATTTAATTACTCCTACGTTTCTCCAGGTCAAATATACATTTCTTGCAACAGAATAAGATGTTTAAAATGTGTAGAACACGATGGAACTGGACGAATCAGGATTATTTTTCTATTCGCAGAAAGAAGCGATGAGGAGTTTCTGCAGATGGCCGCCGGGGAAGAGCAACCAATAGACTTGAGCAAGACTCCTCGGAAGCCGCTGAGGCTTATGCCTCCACTGATACCAATCAGGCTCTTACGAGGTGAGAGGGCATTGCAGCCCATTTCGAGACTGGCTCCAGGGGTACCTCATGTCCATGCACAACGAAATCATGAAACCAGTTCCCAGAACTGGCGAGAACGTCCCGTCGTAGAGGAGGAGGATGAAGACGAGGAAGAAGAAGAGAATGACGAATTGTCGAGGAAGCGTGTGCGGCTTGAAGGGGAGCTGTTGCTGCGTCTGGACAGAGCTCGAAGTGTTCCCCAGCTAACGCCCCTCCCTAATACCCTGCAGCGACATAAATCGCTGAGTGAACCACAAATCCCTAAAGTCTCCGCTACAACCAGCTCGGACTGGCATGAAGAAGAACTTCGACAAAGGCTTCAGATGGCCACTGCTTTACAGGCTCCAGGAGAGCCTGGATGTGACAAGTCCTCTTGGATCTACGTTGGTTACTACTCTCAACTCCTTCACCGGTTCCAGGCACAGGAGATGTTGAGACAAATAGCCCTCCAACGTAGTCAGGATCTGCCCGAAGATCAGGTAAGTCACTGTATTTGAGCCAATTATTCTGTATTGGTTTGCAGCTTCATTTTCGTGTCACAGATCAATTTGGTTAAACATAAGAATTTCATTGTTCATTAAATGTACTTTGCACTCCCTCTCACTAAATGCACGGAGGTTGGGGACATAAAGCACCAGGACTAGCACGTGGAGTGATCGGAAGGCCCTATCCCAGGGTCGTGGTAGGAAAACTGCCTAAGATATCCAGATTATAAGGAACAAGATGTGAAATCCTTCGAAAGAAACTATATTGAAAAAATCCACACACAAAACAACTAAGCCTCAGGGTTTAGAAATACACAACCAAACCGAATTTGCAACTTTGGCATAAGAACAAATTAACCAATCTTGGTCATTTATACCGACAAGAACAAATATGAGGCCCACAAATAACCTTAGTATTAATCCTAACTCAAAACAGGTAAAAGAAACATTACACATGAATATAAACACTGACGACACAACTAAGAAATATAACATTTACGCTATACTAAACAACATTCGCCACAGGGTCAAATGACACAGAAAAGAGTTTGCTGCAATACTAAATCTAACAATATTGAGCGTCCTTTGCAAAGAGACGTGTAAACTAGAGTTTACCAGAAAATGCTCTACAATGCAAGAAAATATTTGAGTCATAAGAAGTTACACAAAGATGAAAAAAAGGAAGGAAGCTTGTAGTTTAACGTGACCGTTAATCTCGAGATCATGAGCCACGGGACCTCCTTTTTACGTGGAATCCGAACCACAGGACATGGCATTTCACTTCGAAAGATGAACCTTACAATCACCGAACACACGTGGTCAAGCTTGGAAAATGTATGAAGCTTACAATACATCTAAAGAGAATATTAAAATCGTCTCGAGTCAAAACAACACTTGCTAAAGCAGTAAAATATGGCACTATAGACGCTTCAAATAGGAACACGCAAAGAAAGACCAATATGACCAAACTTCCGGAATTAGACTCACTCCAAAATGGCTACCTAACTAAAAGCCATAAGACAAAGCAAAATATCACCCTCCTCCTCATTTCTATATGAGAATGAAGTCGAATGTTCGTACATCCATTTTATACTGAATTTCAATCCAGAGAAAATTCACTAATATACTGCGCATGTGATCAAAATAATACATATCCCAAATATTTGAACACAAGTAACCCTCCCAAGGCCAAGGCCACTTAAATCACTGCAAGACGCAGCACACAATATATTCCAAAAATATACACTACAAACCAGTTGCGTTAAATCCCCAACAATTAGACACCTTCTCCTTACCAGCCAAAAGAAAAGCCAAGTAGCTCACTGGGAAGGACGAAGGTCCAATCTGAAAAGAAAACTGCAAAACAAACTCTACACTAATGTACGCACTTCCACCTTCCCCCCATTACGTAACAACACAAAGAATAACTTATTTTGATTTTTGTATAAATGTTAAAGTGGGAGTGAAGATTCAAGGAGAAATAATTTCAACTCTGAGATTTGCTGATGACATCGTCATCTTGGCCGACACGCCTCAGGACTTGAATGAGTTTCTGATTGGTATGGACTCCGTCTTGAGGAAAGAATTCATGATGAAAATTAATAAATGTAAAACAAAAATATTGGAATGTAGTCGCAATAAATCAGAAACCTCTATGGACATCAAATTGGTAGGGGAGAAACTAAAGGAAGTAGGGGACTTCTTTTACTTAGGAAGCAAAATAACCAGTGATGGACGAAGCAAAGAGGATATAAAAAGTAGGTTGGCTCAGGCAAGGAAAGCATTTCTACAGAAAAGGAATCTGTTGACATCGAATATAGATTTAGGTATTAGGAAGACATTTTTGAAAACCTTTGTCTGGAGCGTCGCGCTCTATGGAAGTGAAACTTGGACTATTGGTGCAGCAGAAAAGAGGAGAATTGAAGCGTTTGAAATGTGGTGTTACAGGAGAATGATGATCAGATGGGTAGATAGGGTTACAAACGAAGAGGTATTAAGACGAGTGGGAGAGGAGAGATGTTTATGGCGAATGCTAATGAAGAGAAGAGATAGGTTGGTAGGACACATACTAAGACACCCAGGAATAGCAAGCTTAGTTATGGAAGGAAGGGTTGAGGACTAGAACTGTAGGGGTAGACCAAGGTTAGAATATGTTAAACAGATTGCCTCGGATAGAGGGTGTGGTAGCTATGTAGAGATGAAACGATTAGCTCAGGACAGGGAGGCATAGAGCGCTGCATCAAACCAGTCAAAAGACTGAAGACTCAAACAACAACAACAACAACACAAATGTTAAGTGTCGGTCCATAATAAAACTGTGTTATACAACTTACAGTTTCTCTTGAGGCAAATGAGTTATCTTCTTTACACTTCAGGGGGTATCCGAAAAAGACGAGAAAGCACCCACACGCATTTGTTGCCTGACCGTCAGGGTGCTTGTTACATTCACTAGGACACGCAGGGTTGCCATTCGCGAAGCATGGTGTTTGATGTGTTGAAAGGAACACGCAGAGCAGTCTATCATCGCCAGAAACGGACATTTGTAAGGTTGCCAGTGCCAGTGCGTGGTTACACCTTGTCATCAACAACAAGATTCATACTCCATGGTTTCTAATAACACAGTATTTGATCACGTGCCGACTCCAGTGCAGGACATGAGTTCGATTTCCGAATGATAAAATTTCATGTTCAAGTCCAAAATTAAACGGTTTGGTGAAGGCTAAGGGAGGTCAGACTCTGTTTCATTGTAACCACCGCATGTTTGGCTGGCTGCGTGGCTCAGTGGTAACGTCCTCGCTTGTTGTGCCCAAGGCTGCAGGATCGAATCCTGGTGCAGTCAGCTGGCGTTGATGGTGCGCAAATGCGAGGAAGCCGTGTCTGTAGATTTACTGCCACGTTAAAGATCCCCTTCGGGGCAAAATTCTGGCACCCTGGCGTCTCTACAAGCCGCAGTAGTTAAAAGGGACGTAAAACCGATAACATTATTTTTACTATAGGCTATTTGCATATTTTAAATTCGACTTGGCCGGCCCCGTTGTGTTGGGGTAGAGCGCCTGCCTCTCACCCGGAGGCCCCGGGTTCGATTCCCGGCTTCGTCAGGGATTTTAGAAACTGACGTGAGGGCTGGAACGGGGTGCACTCAGCCTCGTGAGGACAATTGAGTAGCTGTCTGACAGTGAGGCAGCGCCCCGATCGCGAAAACCAAGATTAACGGCCGAGGAGACCCGATGCGCTGATCACGCGTCACCCCAATATCTGCAGGCCAAATGGCTGGGCAGCGGTCGCTTGGTAGGCCTAGGCCCTCACGGGCTGTAGTGCCAGGGGGTTTAAATTCGACCTGAGTTCTTGTCTGTTAAGTTCAGTTTGGTCACAAAAACTAACAAACGACCTGATTACATCACACACATCGTGATGAACAGTCATATGGCACGTGCTTCGTAACCAACCACAAATTGTTCAGGAATCAGCAATGAAGGTTCGCCCTGAAATGGATTCCACGCTCAGGAAATCTGAGTGATATCTGGAAAAGGATCTCTTAGGGGATTGTGTTGTTCTTGTGTCCATTGCAGATGATATTACTGTAATCATCAGTGATAACAGATCGGTTGAATGAAGTCAAAATTATATATTCGAATGGATTAATTAATATAATAGCAAAATGGAACAAGCTGCTTGGTCGAGAAACAAAAAGAAAAAAAACAGTAATAGTAGAGAGGTAGTGATGGATTAAAATAGCATCGTCGGCAGATTTTAAAACAGTCGATATCTCCCGAACGAGTAATCAGAGCAAGTCGTATGAGGGCTCGAAAGAGAAGGGGTGACCCCCCCCCCCCCATTCCGAGGACGAGACGTCTTTACATTTAGGGCCTAGGTGCAAAACTTGGTTGATGGACGCTCCCAAGGGTGGGTGGGGTTATGAGGGGCTTCCACAAAGTCATGAAACATGACTCCTAGCTATCCCCACAAGGTAGCCGAGCGATTGATACCAAAATTCCTCAGAATTCATGTAAATGTCCCAGAATTCCCACGCACTCCTGACTTCCTCATAGAGGTTTTTGTTTTGTTTCGTGTAGCCTTCTGAGAGGCCGAGTGCAGGTCTTTCTAGTCGACGCCCGTGGGCGACCTGCGCGTCGGGATGAGAGATGACATGAATGGATGAAAGTGGGCAAGGATGTGGAAGGAAGCGGCCGTGGCCTGTCAGAAGGTACTGTCCCAATATTTACCTGGTGTTGAAAATGGGAAACCACGGAAAACCATTTCAAGGACAGGCGACGGTGGGGCTCGAACCCACGCGTCTACCGAGTCAGCAGAGAGCTTGGCCCCATGACCTAACGCCGCGCTTTAGCCAGCGTAGCCACTACTGTCGGTCTCATAGAGGGTTATACTGTACGTTCAAATACCTAGATTCAACTACCTTGCAAGGGGGTGTTAAGAACGGACGGGCAGGGTAGTCGAGCGGGGTATTCAAGAGTGCTCCGGTGGCAAGTCGTATGTGTGCCTTAACACTCACGGCTCTCTGGCATCTTTTTAACACCCCACCTCCCACCACCCCCGCCCTCAGAATTATCCTAAATGTCCTTAAAATTCCCCCAGAATTCCCCCAAATCCCCCAGATTTACCCCAAATTCCCTTATTTTACCCTAAATTCCCTAAACTACCCCAGATTTACTCCAAATTCCCTAAAATCCACCTAATTTACCTAAAATCCCGCAAAATAACCCAGATTCTCTAATATCACCCGAATTTACGAAAATTACCTATAATCTCTCAAATTCATCCAAATTCCCTAAAATACCCCAAATCACCCTAAAATTTCCCACATTCCCTAAAATTCACCATTGATTCAACTACCTTTCATCCTCGCAAAAAACGGGTTATACTGCTCCTAGTTTCAACTACCATCCATGGGGGGTGTACCTATAAGTAAAAAACGGGTCATACTAAACTGTACATTCAGTTACTTTTCAAGGTCATCTACCCAAGATTTCCGAAAATAGTCGATATGCCCCAAACGAGTAATCAGAGAAAGTCGTGTGATGGCTCATACAGTACGAGAGGGGGTCATGCCACATTCCCGAGGACAACTCATTTTTCGTTTAGGTCCTAAGTGCAAAACTCAAATTTGTTTTTCTTAATATTTTTTGTGGACGCTCCCAATTGTATGTGGGGTGTCGAGGGGCTTCAACAAAGTCATGAAACATGACACCTAGCTGTCCCGACAGGTAGCCGTGCGGTCTATCCCAAAATCCCCCCCAAGAATTCCCTAAACTACCGTAACCCAGATTTACCCCACATTCCCCAAACTTCACCCCGCAGGGGCTCACAACTAGTGGGACGTGGGTTGGCGACCAAGGGACCCCAGCTGAGTTATGTATTGCTTCCACTTACTTGTGCCAGGCTACTCTCTGTCATCTTTCCTGTCGACCTCCCATGGTCATTTCTTGTTCTCTTGAAGCCTGGACGGTATTGGGTTATCTGATGTCTAGGGTGTACTGTATTTTGATCGGTCGGAAAATGGCCTCTGAACCGACATCGGGACATAACAACATTGACGCTACAAAACACAGGAACTTCTCTGTGTTGGCAGTACACATGTTTCTCCCCCACTAAAATTCCCCTAAATGTCCCTAAAATACCCTAGATTTCCCTCAAATTCCCTAAAATTTATCCTGAGGTGTCTTGATACTGCGTATGTAATCAATGCTATGGCTGCATCCGGCGCTTCTAGACTCATTGCTCAACTGCTAGTCAACTGGCGGTGACCTATCACTCTACACCCATCACACGGTGCCTGCGAGGTTTCTAAAATTCCCCCAGATCTCCCCTAAATGTCTCTAACATCCACCAGATTTCTCCCATATTCCCTAAAATTTCCCCCTAAATGTACGTAAAATCTATCAAATTTACCCAAATTCGCTAAAATTATCTAGATTTCCCCCAAATTCCCTAATATTCTCCTTCACCGTCTGCTACCTTATAAGTCTTTTTTGTGGTTTCCCACGCTCCCTCCAGGCAAATACTGGGACATTACCTTCTAATGAGCCATGACCTCTACCTTACACCTCTTAGCCGAGTTTCATTCCCCACTATTCTTTTCTCGCGAGCTAGACATCGGGAAGGGCATCCGGCCGTATAAACTATCCACCACATAGTTTTCATCGCGTCTCATTCCCGACCAACACTGATGAACTATGAATGCAGACTGCTCTCACATAGTAGCACGCGGGTTGGCTGAGGTGACAGTATGGACAAGCTGACGCTGCAGGAAGAGGAGACTCGAGCTACCAGGAATAGAGCAAGTCTCACCTATCGGGTTGCCAAATCCCACCTCGATTACAAGTATGCACACAATGGTTAACGATGTGGTCTCAAAGCTATGACCCACTAACCTATTGGATTGCCTGATTTACCCATGGTTGACGATTAGAAACACGGTAGGATGGTCCAACATGCTTATGGTTTTGAATTATGTTAATCATATGGCGAGCTTACATGGAGGTCTAACTCAGTGGGGTGTCTGAAATTTAGCCTGATTTTCTTAATCCCCAGCGTCACCTACTAGGTCATCTACCCGAGATTTCTAAAAAGGTCATCAAACATGACACCTAGCTATCCCGACAGAGTAGTTAAGCAGTCTATCGCAAAGATTTAGCAGATTTTCCCAGTGGACATACAGTGCAAGATAACTTTATGTCACAAATCTGTAAGAGCGGGGGATCAAACCCGGACCTTTCGGGCCAGAGCAAAGAATGCTGGCTGCTACACAGTCCTAATGACTACGGTTCCTAACTTAAGGCCACGGTCACCTCCTTCCCAAATCCTTCCTCGATTATGTAAATACATACAATATTACAGTCATCACATGCATACAGGTTATCTGACAGATTCCATACATACCCAAGTACACAAGACAGATGACCACGATGTTCCAAACTCCTTCCTAGCTCTGTCAAGGTATTTGCGGATTGGAAAGGGTTACACTCAGCCTCGTGAGCAAAAACTTCCATCCTGGAAGTGATTTTCTGAGGTTTCCCACTTAAGGCCATGGCCGCCTCCTGCATAAATCCCACCTCGATTACAAGTATTCACACAATTACAGATACTACAACAACACAGGTTATTATACACACTACAAAATACCCCAAATTTACCCAAATTCTCTAAAATCCCCAAACTTTACCCAAATTCCCCCTGAATGGTGTAAAGGATCCCACGCAGGGTTCCTCAAGCTCATGTAGCTGAACAGACAAGTACAAACCAGTAGCGAGACAGAGGATGATGTCATAGGACAATAGAGAGTGGCGGCCATGATTGACCCAAGAGGCCTCCTCTGCTTCTCCACCTCTCACTTTGAGATCGGTAACTCTGATTCCATCCAACACCTCCTTGGCCTACCTCTTCTTCTCTTACCCTCTACAGTTGAACTCATTAACCTCACAGGTAATCTCTCCTCCTCCAGATATCCTGAATCTACCCAGCCCTCACTTCCATAAACAAAAGTCAGTCTAACAATGTAGGGAGAGTCTCGTAGCTACGCCAACTTCTTTCTTGTTCCCCATTCTATTAACCTGACAGAATACACAGCCCAACTATTTAAAATGTTCCACCTGCTCCAATTTAGTTCCCCCTATCTGCAATTTTATTTTCTTACGTTTCTTCCCTACGACAGGGTAGTCGAGCGGTCTATCCCAAAATTCCACCCCAAAAATTTCCTACATTACCCCAGATTTACCCCAAATTTCTTAAAATTCCCCAGATTTTCTCAAATTACCCCAAATTCCCCAAATTCTCTACAATTACCCTTCCACGTCTGCTGTCTTAGAAGTCTTTCTCTGTGGTGTCCCATTTTCTCTTTATACTGTTCTACGAATACATGCAAGGTAAGTAGACTATAAGGTAGGACACTCCGGTGCCTCTCGCTCCCATTGGCTGATAAGCTGTGACGCAGCTCGGATGTAGCAGGCGCATGCCAGCTGATATTTACAATGCATTCTTACGGGAAACAGAGTCATATTTCGCTTCTCTTTTCCGCTCGTGGTATTCAATCTCAATAATGGCAATATGCGCATTATAAAGAGAAAGGTATAAACAATATATTGCAGTGGTTTATAATGCGAAATATACTTGATAAACACACACAAAAAATATTTTAGATTAACTACGCTACCGCACCTTAGTATCAGCTGAGCTTAAAAGAAGCCTCACAAAACACAATAAAAGTCGTGCAAAGGATGGAAATACGAAATTTAGCAATAGCGATAGGCTACATAATCATGCTTTAGCGATCCTGCGGTGTAGCCAAGCGCGTTATATTGCTCACTACGACCGCGATGGGAAGCTGTAGTAAGTCGGGAGTTCAGAGGTTCAAATCCCGGCGCTGACAGCGGCTTTCCACACTCTCTCCAGGCAAATACCGAGATAGTAGCCTACCTTGTTTCAAGTTCCGGAGCACTTACCCCATTTCCGTCCCTAATAATTACGGTCACACACACATTACAACAGTCACCTTAAAAGCACGGATTACAAATTGAAGACAAGTACACGGAGCTGATGATCAAGATGTTCCAGTCCCAACAACATACATTATTAATGAAACATTGGTATGAAAATGATCAGTTTATAAACACTTACCTTTTATGCGACTTGAGTTTTAGATGACGAAACGACCCAGAGTTTGTTCTTTATTGCTGCATATTTCTCCAGTAATTTGATCTTGATATGCTTATTCAGGTGACGGATTCTGATAAAAGTCCTTGTCCTCACGTATAAACGAATTATCTTCTCATACACTTCCGGGAATTTTGATTTTATTAATGTGGTCAGGTAGGTCATTACATTTTTCTTTTTGATATAGTTCGTCCATGAAAAGAACCGAACAAAACTTCAAATTCAATCATTTTATGGAGCCACTCATGTGTTGGACGAGTAAGTCCCCTTTGAAATGATGGGTATCCAATCATCCCTGCTCTCGTCTGTTACACACAAATTTTCCCCCCTTCACACTTAAACTCTCATCAATGAACCTACTCTTGAATGCCACAAAACCGGCAAAGTACTTAAGTGCATCTAGCGAAACGTCATCTTCACTGGAGAAGTATTACCGATGCAACTGGTAGCAAGTTTTAATTTTCAGCTTCTGCCGAGCACGTTAGATGACTCAATACCAAGATAAGTCGACTATAACTCAGATGCTCACAATATTACAAAGACATTTTTATCGGTCTAGCAATAAAGCGGGGACCGGCTAAATGCGCACGTAGCCGGGTGACTAACAGCCGAGAGATTACATTAATGCAGCTGCTATATTGCTTGATAATATAATTAATGTTATTGGTTGAACGACCCTTTTAACTGCTGCTTTTAGAGATGCCGGGGTGCCGGAATTTTGCCTCTAAGGGGATCATTATCGTGCCAGTAAATCTGATAACACGGCTCCCTCGCATTTGCTTACCCAGCCGACTGCACCAGGGTTCGATCCAGCAACCTTGGGAATAGCAGGCGAGAACGTTACCGCTGAGCCACGCAGCCAGCCTATATATTACTACACCGATAAGAAAGACCCTATAGTTTCGTAAGCGTGAGAGTACTTTTGTAACTGAACCACAACTTCCTGCGAGGGTGTGCTTGATCCTAGAAAATGTTAAGAACTGAGAACTACGATATTTAACCTATTTAAAAGATGTGCATTTGTATGATCTATGCATATTATTGTAACGTGTTTTTCGTGGGGTTTTTATGCAACTGGCATAAGTCAGTAGGAAGCCATTCTATATTTATTTACGCGGCAAATTGTTCAGCCAAGAGAATTTTTCATGTTAATTTATTATTATTATTATTAATTTATTATAATTATTATTTAGATATTTTCGGAGCATTTTATAAAAATTATAAGCATACAGATAGGTTTTCTATGTCTTAGAAAACGCTATCAAGCAAATTATCACGAACGACGATATCATAGAAAATTATCTGATTACGGAATTTTACGGAGTTTTGTCAGTTAGGGTATATCGAGAGACGTGACTCACTGGGATTTCAAATACAAGCTGATTCCTGTCGAGAAGCATGACGCAATCTTGGGTCGCAAGGTCTAGAAGAGGCGAATTGTTGAAACGGAAAACGACTTCTCCCTCTCGCCCGCGGAGTGTAATGAACCGGAGGAGGGGAAGTGGCGGCGTGCTCAGCCAATCAGCGGAGACAGCGTAAGCTAGGAGACTGCTCCGGAGTGGGGGAGCCGACAGGTGAATATATCGTTCGACGCGGCGTGAAACGCGGACTATCTGTGAAATACTTGCGGAGTATGGTTATACGCGGGGGACGCTCCGATGTTCCGTGGAACGGACAATCTGTGTAGAACTTGCAGTGTACGGTCGCAAGTGCGTGACGCTCCGATGTTCAGTGGAGTTAGCGACGAACTTTTGTAAAACGTAACCAGTGCGGTTTTACGAGAGTTTGGGTCCGATGTACGGACCATAGAATTATCTAATCTACCAGAATATCATCAAATTTCGACGGAGATGACGACGTCCAGGAGACTGTGGGAAGCACACAGCATCATCAAGAACGAGGGAAATGCATTGGCAATTTCCAGGGGTAAGCGCTAATGACGCAGAAATACGCAATCTCTCATTTTTCTTTGTTTTATATTTCATAATTCAGTAACTTCATAGCTTGGAAATAAGAGTAAAATCAATTTATCAGACTCCGTTTTCACGTAATTTTCTATCGGTAATATTCAAATCACAACGCTCCAATTTAAATTTTAAACTTATTGTTATTATTAATTTTGCTATACTTGTTTTATATAATAAATTCATTTCTTTTACAATGCAATCTTTGCTTTCAGTAGGTAGCATTAGATATAGACCAATTCCTTCTCCTGATACAATTGTTTGTTGGGTTAATGATCAAATCATACCACGATCTGAGTGAATAGATTCTTGACGGTGTTCTACCAGAGCTAGACGTTGTTAAATACAAATTTAGATTTCAACATTGCATTGAGGTCTTGGCACCCATTAAAACAACATAGCTTAGGCAAAGGTAAACCGTTACATTTTTCTCCCAACAGTGTGGGCTAGCGAAACCAATACATTTGTCGCCGACAACTTGGGGCTGAAAACCTAATAACATTTGTGGAAGGAGAAGGGTATATATTTCTGTGCCTGTATTTTGGGGGTTATTTGTCTTTATCAGTGTATATCATTATGGGGGATGAGAAAGAAAGACAGATGAGGTTACGTAGTGGTCATCAACTGGAGAATGATGATACGAGCAGTATGTCGAGTGATGGTAGTACCGGGGTAGCGGAGGTAAATCCCGATACTGAAACAGGGAGTGTAGGCGGCCAACCAGAATTAAAAACTTTACTTCTCGAGTTCATGTATCAGAACAAAGTTAGTAGTGATGCCTTGAATGCAAAATTAGAACAAAACAGTAGGGAAAATAAAGAAAGTACAGAAGCCTTAAATGCAAAATTAGAACAGAATAATGCAAAATTAGAACAGAATAATGCAAAATTAGAACAAAACAGTAGGGAAAATAAAGAAAGTACAGAAGCCTTAAATGCAAAATTAAAACAGAATAATGCAAAATTAGAACAGAATAATGCAAAATTAGAACAAAACAGTAGGGAAAATAAAGAAAGTACAGAAGCTTTAAATAAAAAATTAGAACAGAATAATGCAAAATTAGATAAGAACAACAAGGAAATTAGTGTGAAAATGGAGCAGATTAGAGGAGAAATCAGAGGAGTAATGGAAGAGAAGGTTAAAGAGATCATTGCAGATGTAGACAAGAAATTAGGAAAAGTACAGGAGGAGTTAGAAATTAGAATCAGTACACAGGCTGAAAATTTAAAAGAACTAGTGCAACTGGAAACACAGCAGGTCAAAAAGCAATTGGGGGGAGAAATTGACAAAATTCAGGTAGCTACTAAAGAGGTTAAGGAACAGCTGGGGGGTAGAATTGAGAAAGTCCACTCACAAATAGTTGCAGAAGTAAATGATTTAAGAGAGAGTAATAGAGAGAGCATTAGCAAGATTGAGGAGAAACAAGCAAAGCTATATGATAAAGTAGAAGAATCAGAAGGAAACATTAAATTAACAGTAAACAGTATTGAGAGGAAGGCTGAGGAGAAAATAGCAGAATTAGAATTAAAATTAAAAGCTAGGATCAGGCAAGAAAATAGTCAGAATAGGCCAGTTTTTGTGAATAGCACACACAGGGAGGTAGAACTGGGTAAGTTCAGCAATCGACAGGGGTGCCCAATGGAGTTCATGAACACTATAGAAAATAAATTTGGGGAGAGGTTGGAAAATGGTAGTATTGAGTGGTGCCAGGTAGTTGAAATTTTAGAACAAGTGTTTGTGGGGGAAACGAGGAATTGGTTTGCTGTCTACAGAGACAAGTTTACTGATATCAATGATTTTAAAATGAAATTCTGTGAAAAGTTCTGGAATGAGGTTATTCAGTCGCAGCATCGTGAGGGAGTAGTGTGTGGTAAATATAACCCTAAAGGAAGCTCCACCATGACCGAATACTTTTTAGGGCAGGTATTAGTGTGTAAATATCTGGATGGCTTGAAGGAGGAAAGTGATGTGGTAAGGTTGCTACTTAGGCACTTTCCCTATAGGATCAAGGAGGCTGCTTGTATCCAGAATGTAAAGACTATATCACAAGTAGAAAATTTGTTAAGCACATTTGATGCACTAGGGAGAGGGGGTTATGATGACAATTTCAATCGGAACCAGGGTAATAATAATAATAGACCTAATGAAGCCAGGCATCAAGAAGTTCAAGGGAACGGTGGCGAAGGGGCCAACGCTCAAAATAGAAATAATAATAATCAGCTAAATCAGAACAGAGGAAATGGCTATGGTAATCAGTATCAAGGGAGGAACAATGATTTCAGGGGAAATCAAGGGAGGAACAATGATTACAGGGGAAATCAAGGGAGAAACAATGATTTCAGGGGAAATCAAGGGAGAAATTATAATGACAATAATTACAACCAGAATAGGTGTCAAGGAAGAGGACAGCCTAGTGGTAGTAATATACAGCCAAACAATGACAACACAGCCCAGAACAACCAGACTAGTTCAGTAGTTAGTAGTACTACGGCCAGCTGTAGCGGTTCTTTAAACGCGAACCAGGCTGCGAAGTAAGGTCAGAATCTCAGTCTGTAGCATGCCCTGTCCATACAATTATACAGGAACCCTATGACCTAAATGTAAGAAATGAATTATTACATGAACTAAATGATGAAGGTATTATACAGGAAGTGGTTAGTAAGAGCCCCATAGTTAAATTTAACGTGTCCGAGGCGTACACAGATGTTTTAATTGATAGTGGTTGTATGAAGAGTTGCATAAGTAGTGCATTTTATGATAAAATGAAAGGAACTGGAGTAAATTTTGAGGAGATGCCAATTAAAAGCACTTTTGTTATCACAGCTGTTGGGAAGAGGTCTTAAGTAATTTCTAAGCAAGTTTTAGTAGACATTAAAATTAATAATCATGTAGAGAAGCAGATTTGCCTTGTAATTCCAAATTTAGTATTCTGTGTTATCTTGGGTTCAGAGTGGCTAAGTAGAGTGTCTGGTAACTTATGTTATGATGTAGGGAGATTGAAATTTATATGGGGAGATTCTGAAGTAGAAGTAGCGTTCAATGACCATATTCAGAGAAGTAGTGTTGTAGGTGTGATTTGTACTTTAAATGAGATATCGCCAGCCGTAGAGCGGGGTTCTCCATGTTTTGTGGGCAGTGTGATTACGAACGGAAGTCTAGAGGACTCGTTACGTGAAGCTGCATTTCAGGGAAATATAGAGGATGAACAGTGTGTTCGGCTCTATGATGTGTTATGGTGTAATAGGAGAGTTTTTGAGGATCGCATTGGTATGGCCAATTGCTATACACATTCATTGAACGTTATTGATAGGTCAGTATTCACAGGACATAGATATCCTGTACCTTTCGCTTATCAGAGTGCAGTTGAGGCACAAATTAACCAGATGCTTGAAGATGGGATTATTGAGCACTCGAACAGTCCATATGTTAATTCTTTGATCACGGTACCCAAGACCGACGGCACTGTTCGTATTTGTTTAGACGCTCGTTTGGTTAACAGTAGAATTAGTTCAGATCAGCTGAAATCTATGTCAATAGAGGAATTAATGCAAACATTTGAGGGGAAGAAGTATTTCACTTGTGTAGATTTGAGTTCCAGTTTTTGGCAAGTGCCACTTATGTACGAAGATAGACCATTTACAGCTTTTAGTCATAAATATAATCTTTATCAATTTTGTAGAACACCTTATGGGTTAAAGAGTAGTTCAGCTGCTTTAATTAGGGCTTTAAACATCGCATTAGGGGATGACACAGGAGAGTTTGTAACCATTTACATAGATGATATGGTAATTAGTTCACGCAGTTTTGAGGAGCATCTACATCATTTAAATATAGTTTTTCAGAAGTTAGATCAGGCAGGGTTCACTTTGAAGCTGTCTAAGTCGTCATTCTGTCAGTCAGAAGTGACATTTTTAGGTCATAGAGTGTCGAGTAGAGGTGTAACACCAGAAGAAAGTAGGGTTAATAAGATACTTAACGCAGAGGTGCCACAGAATGTTAAACAGTTAAAAACTTACCTGGGAATTTGCAACTTTTTCAGGAGGTTCGTTCTTAAATACTCAGGGTTGGTAGAATCATTCAGGGAATTGCTTAAAAGTGGGACTCGGTGGAGATGGGAGTCCAAGCATGATCAGGCTTTTAGAGCGCTGAAGGAAGGTTTTGAGAAAGCTGTAGTGCTGAAATATCCGTTAAAAGATAAGGCATATGTGGTTATGACAGATGCTTCACATATAGGCATTGCTGGAGTATTATGTCAGAAAGATGATGAGGGTAATCTGTGCATAGTATCTTTAGCCTCGCGAGGACTGACTGCAGCAGAGAAAAGATACACGATTACTGAGTTAGAGCTTTTAGGTATTGTTTTCAGTTTAGGGAAATTTAGAATGTATTTAGTAGGGGGGAAATTTGAGATCCACACAGATCACCATGCATTACTGTATATGAGGACTTGTAAACTCAGTTCTAACAGAGTTAGTAGGTGGATTCTTGCTCTGCAGGAATACGAATTCACAGTAAAATATATTAAAGGTAAAGATAACATTCTTGCAGACATGCTATCGAGGGACACTAATTTATGTAGGGATTATCCTGTGGTTAAAGCAGAGGACGGTATTTTAATATGTGCATGTGTGGACAGTAGCAACAGGGCATCGTTACAGACACTGAGAAATATGCTAGTGGAGCAATGTGATGACGTTCATTTAAGGGAGCCACTGGCAAGGTTGGAAGCAGGTGACGCAGTAACATTTATAGTTTCCAAACGTATTGGCAAAACAGCATATGTGCTGGAGAATAGTGAGGGAAACAGATTATACGGGACGTATAATATACATAGTCTACGAAAATATGTGTCATAAAGTGAGTGTGTTTAGCTGGCGAGCCAGCCTATCAAATGAGTAAGTGTGGTATCTGGTGCGTGGAGGATCTGGTCTTAAGGCAGGCGTATCGGAAGTCACACAGGGGGGTAGTATGTAAGTAAATGAGAGTTTTTAAGGTACAGGGAAATATGACGGGATTGTCGGATGCTGTTGAGCACTAAATTGTCTCGATGCACCAAGGCCATTTTGGCAGCGCTGATGGGTTCCCATTTATCTCCAAGAGATGGGGGAGCGCTTGTATAGGGCTTGTTAGCTTAAGGCGTCCACGAGATAAAAGATGGGCCATCAGAATGCGAGACAGTCCTTCATGAAACTCATACATATCAGCACACGTGATTTCTGTTTACGGCCTCGCCATGTAAGATTTGTAAGTGTGTAATTTAAGATAATTTGTACAATGGTATTATTTGTGTGAGGAGAAATGGTCTGTGTTGAGAACTAGTATTAAGTAGAATATGGTGTACGGGAACTTAACAAGACAGGGCGATTACGGCACAGAAATATTTGGTGTTATATGTAATGCGCATTTACTGTTTTTTTTTCAGAAGTCAATATTAATTTAATCTACTTTAAAGAGAGATTAAGTATTATGGTCACGAGGCGCTGCCACAATAGTGTGATCGTGTGCTCAGTGATAAGTGAGATTAAATTTCACAAAAAAAAAAAACTCCAGTGAAATTAGGAAGTTTAATGATGATATAAATATATCAGAACACCTTCAATGCGTGTGATATGACATCATAAATACATAGTGCTCACACATTAATTATGTCTATTTCTCCAACATAGAGCAATTTGAGAGGCGGAAATATCCATGGAACACTATTCTATATGTAAAACATTGGACTGGTTGCAAAGTGCAATCCATAGTGACAACAAACTTTGACGCAAAGTGCGTGAAGAAAAATTATGAGTGTACATATCTGTAATTTAGGGTGATTTCATTTATGTAATATGTATTTTGGATGGGGTTTATTAACGTGTCTGGGATAATCGGATAATGGACCGTCGTCACGGTAAATCATCCGATGATCCGAGGCGAATATGTAACGTGTTTTTCGTGGGGTTTTTATGCAACTGGCATAAGTCAGTAGGAAGCCATTCTATATTTATTTACGCGGCAAATTGTTCAGCCAAGAGAATTTTTCATGTTAATTTATTATTATTATTAATTTATTATAATTATTATTTAGATATTTTCGGAGCATTTTATAAAAATTATAAGCATACAGATAGGTTTTCTATGTCTTAGAAAACGCTATCAAGCAAATTATCACGAACGACGATATCATAGAAAATTATCTGATTACGGAATTTTACGGAGTTTTGTCAGTTAGGGTATATCGAGAGACGTGACTCACTGGGATTTCAAATACAAGCTGATTCCTGTCGAGAAGCATGACGCAATCTTGGGTCGCAAGGTCTAGAAGAGGCGAATTGTTGAAACGGAAAACGACTTCTCCCTCTCGCCCGCGGAGTGTAATGAACCGGAGGAGGGGAAGTGGCGGCGTGCTCAGCCAATCAGCGGAGACAGCGTAAGCTAGGAGACTGCTCCGGAGTGGGGGAGCCGACAGGTGAATATATCGTTCGACGCGGCGTGAAACGCGGACTATCTGTGAAATACTTGCGGAGTATGGTTATACGCGGGGGACGCTCCGATGTTCCGTGGAACGGACAATCTGTGTAGAACTTGCAGTGTACGGTCGCAAGTGCGTGACGCTCCGATGTTCAGTGGAGTTAGCGACGAACTTTTGTAAAACGTAACCAGTGCGGTTTTACGAGAGTTTGGGTCCGATGTACGGACCATAGAATTATCTAATCTACCAGAATATCATCAAATTTCGACGGAGATGACGACGTCCAGGAGACTGTGGGAAGCACACAGCATCATCAAGAACGAGGGAAATGCATTGGCAATTTCCAGGGGTAAGCGCTAATGACGCAGAAATACGCAATCTCTCATTTTTCTTTGTTTTATATTTCATAATTCAGTAACTTCATAGCTTGGAAATAAGAGTAAAATCAATTTATCAGACTCCGTTTTCACGTAATTTTCTATCGGTAATATTCAAATCACAACGCTCCAATTTAAATTTTAAACTTATTGTTATTATTAATTTTGCTATACTTGTTTTATATAATAAATTCATTTCTTTTACAATGCAATCTTTGCTTTCAGTAGGTAGCATTAGATATAGACCAATTCCTTCTCCTGATACAATTGTTTGTTGGGTTAATGATCAAATCATACCACGATCTGAGTGAATAGATTCTTGACGGTGTTCTACCAGAGCTAGACGTTGTTAAATACAAATTTAGATTTCAACATTGCATTGAGGTCTTGGCGCCCATTAAAACAACATAGCTTAGGCAAAGGTAAACAGTTACATTTTTCTCCCAACAGTGTGGGCTAGCGAAACCATTACATTATGAGAGTCCAGAATACTCTCACGTTTCAAGTTATTTGCACGATACAATGCCAAAGAATTTAAGTGTCCAATGCAATTAGCTTATTGATTATTTAGCATTTTATTATATTCCTTATTTAAAACTACAGTACTTTTCAAGAAGTAGTAAATCAGTTGGGTGCAGCCCAAAATATTCATTTGAGGAGTTTGGACATCGTGGCCATTTAGCCCCGTGCACTTGGGTGTGTGTTAAATTTGTCTGGTAGCCTGTGGTATCTTTGTGTAGTTGTAAATCAGATGAGGATTGAGAAGAAGGCAGCCGTGGCCTAAGTTAGGAACCAACCCGGCAGTGGCAACCCATGGAAAACCACGTCCAGGCTGGCTGAGGTGGGAATCGAACCCACATCTTCTCAGATTCGCCTCACGAGGCTGAGTGTACCCGGCCAGCCACGAATACTAACCGCTACACTACGTGGTGGTCACACAGTAGTCTGACTTGGGACTCCGATAACCGTTTAGCACTTGGTTCAATGTTGTTTACCTCACTGATTAATTTTCAACATTACCATTTTGGAGTTCGGTTTATTAGTTTCACGTAAACGTGAATCTTGGGATTATGAGCCACAGGACCTCCTTTTTTTTACGTGGAATCCGAACCACAGGACATGGCATTTCACTTCGAAAATCTCACATGCATTGACCGGGTTATTTTATCAGTCTCCTGACAGGAGGGTAGCAAGTTTAATGGTACAGACTGTAGTGATACGCCCTTTATAGGGTATTAGTTGACTGCAGAAGGGTATGCGAGGACTACCACATGCATATTTCTCTTCAAAAGCGTCCCTTTTTGTTGCTAGAGACAGCTGAGAACTGTTTGTTATACATGGTCGCCACGACAGTACCCAACCGATGACGTAACACAGCAGCCTATGCTCTGGCAAGCCGAAACGCGGAGCCCGGAGTGGCTCCCCCTGGAATACATGTCTTTGCTACTTCTATAAAGCATCCAGCGTTTAGAAATGACTGTGGGTCTTATGGGCTTTTACTTTTAACGGAAATCCCCCCACACACTGGTTTTGTTACCTCATCTTTTATCATGAAAGAACTCTGAACATATATATTTTTCGTCAAAATAGCTTCCTACAATTATCTGTCAATTGATTACCTTTGTTATTGCATACAAGTATCGTTCATAATACGTTTTAATAATTTAAAGATTTTCGAGGTTAGCACGCTGGAAAGAAGAGCCTCGTCCAGTGCTGCATGCTCGCCCGGTGTGGAGCACGTGCTCAGTTCCGCTGGCAACGTCATTGGTGTTATTGTTGTGTGTCCATTTTATTTTCTGTTCGATCGAATCAGGGCTGCTGACCCGCTATCTCCCGAATGCAAGTTCAAAGCTCCGCGCCCATAACCGCACGGCTAACTCCCTACAATATTACAAATATTAATCTAAACAGAACAACAACAAGAATAACATTGAAAGAAACTAAATTATAGCTTAACTAATAAAAAAAAAGGTGATGATCAACAGTATTGATGACGTAAAAATTGTTAACATCGTCAGCATACAGTACATTCGAGAAGGAAGGAAGGAAGGGTTGTGTTCTCGACATCTGTCAATCAGTAATGCGTCATATCACAACGAAATGAATGTCGTTATTATTTGGTTCTCTTCGCGTACGGTATCCTTAATACTGGTCCAATCGGTTAACACCAGCAAAACTGCTCCTTCCTGGGCGCGTTCTATTTCAGGTAGCTGCTGAGGTTGTGTTGTCTCGCTAACTTATGAAAGGACAGTACTCGAAGCGGTAAACATAACGTATGACGTCAGCGCTACCTCTGCCTAGAGTTAGCAACACTGTCGCCATAAGGCTCCACAGTCTTTTCTAAACGCTGGATGCTCTATAGCACTGCATCCCTGTATCCTGCCCACTCTGTTTCTATGTCCTGAAATTCTTTACCATCTAATCTTTGAAATTTCTCATCAATCATTTCCATGTATTTGTACCTAAATACTTTATCCTGGAGAGCAGCACTCACTTTCTGCGCTTTAGGTCTTAATTCACAGCAGATGGTATGTTTCGTCAAAAATGCCCCTGAATACGCTAGAATTCCTTATCAATTTCCTAAATTCAAAGTCAGTAATGATATTGTCTATTGTTGATCTGGTTCCTCTACCCTCCCAATTTTATCTGTGAATCTCCTTGTGCTTCGAGAATGACTTCGCAACGAATAACCTCATGCTAGCACAGAAGTCAAATAAACATTTCTCATTAGTGTTCGCTTCCCTATCCTCACCCCACTTACCCAGTACCTTCTCATACCCATCAGTCCTATTTCTTATCCTATAATATTAAACGCGCTACCATTTCAGCTACGGAGACTCACACAATGTAAATAGTGCAGAATACATCACAAACATAGAACTTTTGCATTGGACACTAGACTTTCTTTATCTAAAACGTATGAATACGATTTTTAGTCGTCGGGCATTGGAAATATCGATGTTCACGTTCATGGATTATTTTTTTAGTCGTTTACCCTCCAGGTTGGTGGAACCCACGGACTCAGCGAGGGAACTCACCACTACCGCCTCTACGGGCAGTGTCCTAGAGCGGGGAACATCGAATCGGAAGGGATACAACTGGTGAGGTGGGATTGGCACCTCGCCCAGGCGGCCTCACCTGCAAAGCGAACAGGGGCCTCATGAGGGAAGGTAAGGGATGGTTAGGAAAGGAAGAGGGAAGGAGGCGGCCGTGGCCTTGAAGAAGGTACCATCCCGGCATTTGCCCGAAGACGAAGTGGGAAACCACGGAAAACCACTTCGAGGATGGCTGAGGGGGAATCGAACCCCCTCTACTCATTTGGGCCACCCGAGGCTGAGTAGACCCCGTTCCAGTCCTCGTACCACTTTTCAAATTTCGTGGCAGAGCCAGGAATCGAACCCAGGACCTCCGGGGCGGCAACTAACCATGCTGATGGCTACGCTACGGAGGCGACGGCTGGAAATTACCCAGTGAAATGTTTCGCAAGTGTATTTTCACCATCGTAGCCAATTTTAGGAAAATAGTTGCCTCAAAGAACAACCAGTTACAAGGTGGAGAAGAAGTTTCAAAGTTTTCTTTAATTCAAATTCCGCGTCAGTAGGGCTAATAGTTCATGAGCCATGAGCCAATGCTAATGATACTTCGTTTTGCTGTTCTCAGCGGCGTCAATATTTGAGGTTTCTTTTTAACCTTTAGGGGCTTGGACATTGTGATCATCACTTTCTTGTGTTCTTGTGTGTGTTTAAATGTGTCTATTAACCTATGTTATTAAGGTGTCGGTAGTAGTTTGTGTATTTGTAACTGAAGGTAGGATTGTTAAGAAGGTGGCAGTGGTCTTAAATTTCGAACCATCCCAGCATTTTTTCTGGAGTGGGAGTGGGATGCCACAGAAAACCACTTCCAGGATGACTTATAGGTTGGTCTCGAGTAGATGATAAAGATTTGAAAATCAATTCCACAAATATGCCAACACACTTTGTTTGTATAAAAATAATCCTACCTGAAAATTCATTCAGCAGACGCTCATTCAGTTAGAAGCTTTCTTTTCTGATAATTTCAGTTTCTCTCTTATCATATCTTTAGAAAGAAAAGTCATGTTTAACAATGGAATGAACTCAATACGATACGAGTTTCCTCATTAGTGGATCAATTAATGCTGTTTTAAGTTTATCGAACGTAAAAATGATGAATGAGGTTACAGAGGACTTTGACTTTGGCCTGAGTGAGTCTGATTATCCCTTCAAACCAAGGTGGTCACATTTTGAACGCTAGATACCCTGAATGTACAGAGTACCTTGCTTTCGTTCTACAGATCATTATGTCATCGTCCAACCTGGCTACGCACCATTGGATAAAAACGGTCCTTTTCAGGACGAAATAAAAAATCACTCGTTGGAACAGGTGCATAAGTGGCTACAGTACATCCACAGTAAACGGCATTAAGCGAAAAAACATGTACCAGCCCGCGAATCGAACCTGCTATCAGGCAGCTTACCTGACGCAACACCAGGAATGCACGATTTAGCCACCTTAGCTACTGATGTGTATAGAGAATTGATGGCACGTATTGAATCTATTCGTAGTCCCCATAGACACCTGTCCAAACGTAAGGTGGTATTATTCGGAGCTGTGATCGTTTAAAACATGCATTATAGTTGAGGTCATTGAAATAACACTACCGCTAATGATTTCTATTATATTTGCGAGCATGAACTCAACGGTAAAGTTGTACTAAGACCGTAAAGGAGCAGATAGTAATGTTTTTAGGATGACTATGATATACGCGTTAGTTGGGTTGCCTTCCTCCGAAAAAATGAGGGGCTGGTGAACCACTCTGTATATGCCAAGCTGTATTTATGCTACTTGATTGTCCCTAACACGAGCTCTGGCTCATATGGGACTATATCAATAAATAAATAAATAAATAAATAAATCCCAACCCAATTTCCTGGCATTTCCAAATCAATCAACATTAATAGTTTATTTACGTACCTCACAGAAACTATGTTACACTCTAAGGTTCTCTTGACATACAACTTTGTCCTACCTCGTTTTACACCTGACAGGTACACCTTGTAATCTCATACTTCCTCTTCTCTATCATCTATCTAAATTTCACTAATCCCTAGAATATCCAATCTCATCTTACTTGCTGACTCAGCTAGCTCTCCCTTATTCCTTCCATAACCATCCTGAATATTAATAGCATCCCATTGAATACCAGTTCGATTACCTGTTCGTTTCCAAGGACTCCCTGATCTGTCAGATGGGAATGCCACTCTATCACCCCTTAGGTCTGAGGCTTGCTCATGTTATTTTAACAGGTTTAGAAGGTATAAGTGAAGCAGGTTGCTAGCTCAACTTACACAGGGCTCCATGAGTTGCATCTCTAACGGTTCACAGAACAAACCAGTGAGTTTACCCGCCTGAGCACAAGGAGGACCACGGCTCAGAATATGTCCAAGATGCCCACTATTCCATAATCACTGGTATCCCGACTGTCAGGACCACTTTCTAGACTACCCAGTCGTTGCCCATGGTTCACGAGCTAGGACGTGACTACATCATGAATGTAGGATGTCTTTATTCCAGATGCTGATTTTGTTTTATTTTGAACTGATGGGTATGGTACTTTACGAGTTTAGTGAGTTTGTTTGCGTCACCGATCATATTTTCTTGCATTTCAAGTTTATTGTAATTTCGGTTATTTTCGATTTTTGACTTTGATTAAAATTAATGTAAGGCGCGGGCTGACAGCTCAGAATAAGCCACAATATGCTTCTTAATGCTGTTAATTTATTCATGGTTCCTGGAAAAGCCTGGTTGGAGTAAGTAGGGGGGCCGAGGGGGGGGGGTTCTAACGAGTAGCCTACTTTCCTGGTGACGTCACAAGATGGCGGCCAAGATAGCAGCTAACCAAAATGGTAGCTAACCAAAATGGCAGCTAACCAAAATGGCGTCTAACCAAAATGGCGACTAACCAAAATGGCGGTCATGGCTTAACTAACCTAGCCTAACCTAACCTCACCTACGAGGTGCGATCGAAAAGTTCCAAAATGTTAACCCATAGCCTACTTTCCTGGTGACTTCGCAACGAGGTGTGATCAAAAATTCCAACATGTTGACTCATTGCCTACTTTCCTGGTGACGACACATACTAACCCGCCATACATTCAGGGGCAACGACGATATCTCCCGGATGCATGGTCGGATTTTGACGAATGAGGTATCGTTGAACTCGGGCAGACATCCCCTTTCCAAAATTCTAAATTGTTGATCCATAACCAGAGCGAGGGTTCGTTTTTCCGATATTTTACTCATGAAGGGGATCTTTAAAGTGTAAACGATAATGGGTTACATGACACATGATAATTCTATGATCAGATTATATTTCGACGGGTCGGTTTAAGACAGGCCGAGGGTTTGTTTTCCGATATTTTGACGGGTCGGTTTATGACAGAGCGAGGGTTCGTTTTCCCGAAATTTTACACACGAAGAGGATCTTCGATGTGTAAACGATAATGGATTACATGACAAATGATAATTCTATGATCAGATGATATTTCGACGGGTCGGTTTAGGACAGGCCGAGGGTTCGTTTTCAGATATTTTGACGGGTCGGTTTATGACAGAGCGTGGGTTCGTTTTTCCTATATTTTACTTACGAAGGGATCTTTAATGTGTAAACGATAATGGGTTACATGACAAATGATAATTCTATGATCAGATGATATTTCGACGGGTCGGTTTAGGACAGGCCAAGGGTTTGTTTTCCGATATTTCGACGGGTCGGTTTATGACAGAGCGAGGGTTCGTTTTTCCGATATTTTACTCTTGAAGGGGATCTTTAACGTGTAAACGATGATGAGTTACATGACCAATGATAATTCTATGATCAGATGAAGGGCAAACAGAACTTGGTTATATGTTGATTGAAGCGAGTAGAGAAAACAAACTTGCTGGAGAACAGAGTGACAGGATATGAATGATGGAGATCTTTAACATGTAAACGACGATGGGTTACATGACAAATGATAATTCTATGATCAGATGAAGGGCAAACAGAACTTGGTTATATGTTGATTGAAGCGAGTAGAGAAAGCAAACTTGCTGGAGAGCAGAGTGACAGGATGTGAATGTTATTTGAGCTTATTGGAATGTGCTGACCTGACTTGACTTGACAACAGGTTCAAGATTGTAAATCGCTGAGTCCGTAAAAAGTACCATGCCCGTTTAGGAATGCGCTATTTGATGAATCATGGATTGTAGAGGCGTATGCGGTGACCATGCTTGACAATGCATTCATTGATATTTCTTGAATCATGAATCGCAGAGGCCTATGCGGGTGGTTTGTTTATGCTTGGTGAAAGCATGACCATGATGATTGAAAAAAACAATTGCGAGAATGACCGCCGAGTCATAGTAAACGGATAAGCCAATACAAAAGCCGATATATAAGCCAACACAAAAGCCAATACATAAGCCAATACAAAAGCCAACACAAAAGCCAATACAAAAGCTAATACATAAGCCAATACAAAAGCCAACACATGGGGTTAGGTTAGGTTGGGTTATGATATGTTACATTAGGTTAGGTGAGCTATGTGTGACGTCATAGCCAGTCTTAACGCAAGTCTTAACTTGTAGAACATGTCACATGACAAGGTTAAGTTAGGGTATGTTAGGTGAGTTGAGGTTAAGTCTTTAAATATTCCCAGTCTTTGAGTTACTTTCCAAGACTAATAAAAAAATCACTAAATACATTATCAAAAATAACTTGTCAAATAAGCCAATACAAAAGCCGATATATAAGCCAACACAAAAGCCAATATTTAAGCCAAAACAATAGCAAACACTTGGGGTTAGGTTAGGTTAGGTTCTGAAATGTTACATTAGTTTCGGCGAGCTATGTGTGGCGTCATAGCCAGTCTTAAAGCAAGTCTAAACTTGTAGAACATGTCACGTGACATGGTTGAGTTAAGTTATGTTAGATGAGTTGAGGTTAAGTCTTTAAATATTCGCAGTCTTTGAGATACTTTCCAAGACCAAGTAAAAAAATCACTAAATACATTGCCAAAAATAACTTGTCAAGCAAGCCAATACTAAAGCCGATATATAAGCCAATACAAAAACCAATACATAAGCCAACACATAAGCCAACACAAAAAAGCCAACACATGGGGTTAGGTTGGGTTATGATATGTTACATTAGGTTAGGTGTGCTATATGTGACGTCATAGCCAGTCTTAATGCAAGTCTAAACTTGTAGAACATGTCACGTGACAAGGTTAAGTTAGGTTATACCTATCACCATTTTTTAAAATGAAAAAAACATCATGCTCTGGGAAACCTTGTTTTTATTTTATAGCCAATAGCACTTTACAAAAAATAGAATACAAAGAAATATCAATTCCTCATTCTTTTTTTCATTGTTTATGTCCACACATCATTAACTTCGTTCATAACACGCAACACAATCAAGGCTGCCATCTTCTCTCCCACTGAGTCATCACATGATGTCAAACGTTGTTTAGTTTTTTCGACGACACTTTATCCGCCACATGTCTTAAACCAGGATGACTATGGCGATAAGGAAGGTCATGTTCTTTGCATGCTTGATCCAAAATATTTATGGATACATCACCACGCTGCAAACGTTCTTCAAGGCGAGTTCCAAGCCCACAAAAACGATAACCAGGAAAATGGATTTTGAAAGGCATGTATTGAATGACTTTGTTAATGAGGCCATGATCAGTACAAGTTTGATATATCCTTTTCCATTGATGGTGAAAAGGTTTGATCTTCAACCTCCTCTGTGGACGATGTTTGTTGTTGTTGTTGCTGCTTTTTCTCGCCATCACACCCGTGGAATGAGGAAACAAAGTCTTTACACGGACTTTTATGACCGTGATACAGTTTCACCAGCTGGCAAGTAGCACCCTGTCGCATAGAGGGTATTTTTGCCACGGCCACTTGCTTATGGTGATCGTAATCCGAACATGGTTGCAATTCAATCAACACAGGGTCTTGAGTCAATGATTTTCGTACATGTTGCCAGATTTCTTTCATAGCATTGGCTGCCACATAATAAATTAACGACTTGGGGAGCGCCAATAATTCCTCTTTGGTAAAACTGTCTAGTTTCTTTTTGCACACAAAGAATTTCCCGATCGCTTTATCAGTAGCATCTCCTCTTTCCATGGTATTACGTTGATGTTTACACGTTGCTTGTTGAAATCTCACTGATGTCACCCACGGGTGAACCTTGAGTTTTAATTTTATTCAACAACTCCCAGCAGGCATTGGTGGTTAACGAATGAAAGAGTTGACACACTTGGGCTAAGACTTTATGGGTAATGTTGCCACAGGGACAGCGGTCCATGAGTGTTTGAATCGAGGGACATCCCAAGGCCATGAGATCAATACATTGACAGTAAGGTGTTAAAAATGGTTGTAACCATTGGCGTTTTTCATCACCTTTCACAAATATCACATGGGCAGAGGATAAATGGGCTTTCATCACCATGTCCAGGTGCTTATAAGAAATGGTTCCATGATTCCAGTCTTGTTGCAAATGATTTTCAATCCATTTAGTTTGTTTACAGTCTTTCTCACACAACAAATCAAAAGCATAGGGTGGTTTAAACACCAAATGGATAGCTTGTGATATCCAAAAGGTTGAACAATCAATAATGGCAACCTCTTTAAATATAAATTTGTTATCTCCAATGTTAAACCCTTTGCAATCCACAATCAGTGTGCTCAACATGTTGATGTTTGTCTGAGCCAAGTCCAACTGACCACTAACTGACTATCCGCGACTAAGGTGTACTCATGACATTGACTTACATTCCCATTCTAGTAAACAAATTGAGGTTAGGGTATCACAGGGAACTTGAGAAATAATAACATCATCAGCAACCTTATTTTTACATCATTTTATTTGTATAACAAGTTTTACATGCTTTTGCCATTTTGGGATAGGGACGATACCAACTCATACAACAATACAGTCTTTTGTGTTTATAGCTTCCATAACACCAATGATGTCCCAATGTCTCTAAATTGGGTGATTTAGACTGTGAGCTGCTCATCGAAGCACTGTAAAAGCCATAAGGTCCACACGTATTATAACTTGTTTTTTCATCACTTAGAGGTACTAGTGAGGGCGAGCTTGAATGACAGGGTATATTACCCACCTCTATTCCACACAGGTAGGGACAGGCTGGTGACCAGCGCTGATGTTCTTGCATAGGTTCATCACTTTCTTCCCATTGGTCTATGGTGATGGAACAAATTACACATTTCACTTCATCTCTTGTTTTTAAATAATAGAAACCAGCAGCTACCAGGGCTTGAGGGTTTATGAAAGGCACAGGCCACGTTGCAAAGGTCTTAAAACGTTGTTCCTCAGATTTTAAAGCCATGGGTGTAACACCTGTTGAGGGTTTAAAGCAAGGCATGAGTGAGCGGCTTGATATGGGTTGGCCTGTTATTTATACATTGGTCACTTGGTTGGAAGGAAGGAAGATTCTAGTTGACTTGTTTATGATGAATAATCAAACAGTAGGTTGTGGTATTGGCTGGTACATTGTCATGCGGTTCAAAATCTAGTCGAATGTCAATATTGAATTGCTTGACAGGCTCTTCCAAGAAGGAACAGTCAAAGACAATCAGAGGCGCCCTTGTCTTAAAGCCTTGGGGTGATACCATGGGACAGTTTTTTTTTTCAACAACACTTTATCCACCATACGTCTTAAAGCAGAATGACTATGACAATAAGAAATGTCATGTTCTTTGCATACATCACCACGCTGCAAAAGTTCTTCAAAGCGAGTTCCAAGGCTACAAAACCGATAACCAGGAAGATGAATTTTGAAAGGTAAGTATTGGATGACTTTGTCAATAATGCCATTGCCAATACAGGTCTGGCACATCCTTTTCCATCGATGGCGAAAAGGTTTGATCATCCTCCTCTTCTGTAGACGATGTCTGTTGTTGTTGTTGCTTTTTTCTCGCCATTACACCCGTGGAATGATTGAACAAAGTCTTTACCTGGACTTTTATGATCGCGATAGAGTTTGACTAGCTGGCAAATAGCACACTGTCGCATAGAGGGTATTTTTGCCATGGCCAGTTTCTTATGGTGATTGTAATCCGTACATGGTTGAAATTTACTTAACACAGGGTCCTGAGTTCATGATTTTGGTACATGTTACCTGATTTCATTCACTGCACTCGCTGCCACATATAAAATGAACGACTTGGAGAGCATCAATAATTCTTCTTGGGTAAAACTATCTACATATCAAGGGCAGATGATCTTGTAGTTCCGCCACTTAAAACAACAACACTACCTCTTGCATAGTCTGTGATGTTGATGGCTCTTTTGACGTGAAAGATGGATTAAACATAACTATTTTGAGTAGCAACATGTTTTTCTTGTACTAGCTTTTGAACATTCCGATGATTTTTGTCAACACTATCAGTGTTTCAATTGGAGCACTACATTGATGATCACTTACACTTAAAACCTCACCATTTTTACTTTTCATATCACCTCGACATCTTGTTGACCTCTGTTTTGAGCATCGCCAGAATATTATTCCTTTTACATTTTGTCGTTTATAGGTATAAGAGTAGCCTTGATAGAGTGCACGTTGCCTACCTTTGTTGGTTGTAGTAAGTTCCATAGTAGTAACTGACCTGTCAGTATGATGTTCACACTACAAAGGTTGCAATTGTTTTGGTGATAAAGTGACTTACCATAAGCTTACATATTGGCTTTTGTGCTGGCTTATGCGTTAGCTTTTGCATTGGCTTTTGTGTTGGCTTTTGTATTGGCTTATGTATTGGCTTATATATCGGCTTTTTTGTTGGCTTATATATCGGCTTTTGTGTTGGCTTATTTGACAAGTTATTTTTGTCAATGTATTTAGTGGATTTTTATTGGTCTTGGAAAGTATCTCAAAGACTGGGAATATGTTTAAGCGGTTACGTGGATTCATTACATAATAATTTTGACACGACGAAGATCATTTCCTATATCCAATAGTTCTTCCTCATATTCAGTATCACCAGCCTGTCTATAGGCATGCAAGTACTAAAGCCGCTGGATTAGCTTACTGGGAATGTTCCAGTAAATAAATTTAACAAATGATTTTAGGGGTAAACAAATCATTATCATTATCATTTTCATCATCATCCTCAGCATCTTTATCACTATTATTATAATCACCATCATTGTAATCAACATTGTCCTCAACATCACTAAAACTATTGAATTCCTTTTCTTCCTTTTCCACAGAGACCCCTTTCATAGTCTGTGTTGACTTTGATAGTGTTGAGGTTTTCTTAGACGTTGACAACTGTCCTAACATGACTTTTTGAGGATATGATAAGTGCTTTTAAGCAAACACTGCTCTATCTTGAGCAGCAATATCGTTTTCTTGAACTTGCTTTTCAGCATTTTCATCATTTTTTGTAAACAGCAACCGTGGTTTGTTTGGAGAACTACATTGATGAACACACTCACTTAAGATATTTCCATTTTTACTTTTTAGATTCCCTCGACATTTTGTTGGCCTCTCTTTTGAGCATCGCCAGAATATTATTCCATTCACATTATGACGATTATAGTTATTAAGAGTAGCCTTGATAGAGTGCACGTTGTCTACCCCTGTTGGTTGTAGTAAGTTCCATAGTAGTAACTAACCTGTCAGTATGATGTTCACACTACAAAAGTTACAACTGTTTTGGTGATGGAGTGACTTATCATAAGCTTATATATTGGCTTTTGTGTTGGCTTATGTGTTGGCTTTTGTATTGGCTTATGTATTGGCTTTTGTATTGGGTTATATATCGGCTTTTATGTTGGCTTATTTGACAAATTATTCTTGTCAATGTATTTAGTGGATTTTTTAATTGGTCTTGGAAAGTATCTCAAAGACTGTGAATATTTAAAGACCTATCCTCAACTCACCTAACATAACCTAACTTAACCTTGTCACGTGACATGTTCTACAAGTTTAGACTTGCTTTAAGACTGGCTATGACGTCACATATAGCTCACCTAACCTAATGTAACATATCAGAACCTAACCTAACCCCATGTGTTTGCTTTTGTATTGGCTTATATATTGGCTTTTGTATTGGATTTTGTGTTGGCTTTTATTTTGGCTTATGTATTGGCTCTTGTGTTGGCTTATATATCGGCTTTTGTATTGGCTTATTTGACAAGTTATTTTTGTCAATGTATTTAGTGAATATTTTCATTGGTCTTGGAAAGTACCTCAAAGACTGGGAATATTTAAAAGACTTAACCTCAACTCACCTAACATAACCTAACTTAACCTTGTCATGTGACATGTTGTACAAGTTTAGACTTGCTTTAAGACTGGCTATGACGTCACACATAGCTCACCTAACCTAATGTAACATATCATAACCCAACCTAACCTAACCCCATGTGTTGGCTTTTGTATTGGCTTATGTATTAGCTTTTGTATTGGCTTTTGTGTTGGCTTTTGTATTGGCTTATGTATTGGCTTTTGTGTTGGCTTATATATCGGATTTTGTGTTGGCTTATCCGTTTACTATGACTCGGCAGTCATTCTCGCAATTGTTTTTTTCAATCATCATGGTCATGCTTTCACCAAGCATAAAAACCACCCGCATAAGCCTCTGCGATTCATGATTCAAGAAATATCAATGAATGCATTGTCAAGCATGGTCACCGCATAAGCCTCTACAATCCATGATTCATGAAATAGCTCATTCCTACACGTGCTTGATACTTTTTACGGATTCAGCGATTTACAATCTAGAACCTGTTGTCAAGTCAAGTCAGGTCAGCACATTCCAATAAGCTCAAATAACATTCACATCCTGTCAGTCTGCTCTCCAGCAAATTTGTTTTCTCTACTCGCTTCAATCAACATATAACCAAGTTCCGTTTGCCCTTCATCTCATCATAGAATTATCATTGGTCATGTATCCCATCATCGTTTACATGTTAAAGATCCCCTTCAAGACTAAAATATCGGAAAAATGAACCCTCGCTCTGTCATAAACCGACCCGTCGAAATATCTGAAAACGAAACCTCGGCCTGACCTAAACCGACCCGTCGAAATATTCATCTCATCATAGAATTATCATTTGTCATGTAATCTATTATCGTTTACACATTAATGATCCTCTTCGTGAGTAAAATATCGGAAAAACGACCCCCTCTCTGTCATAAACCGACCCGTCAAAATATCGGAAAACAAACCCTCGGCCTGTCCTAACCCAACCTGTCGAAATATCATCTGATCATAGAATTATCATTTGTCATGTAATCCATTATCGTTTACACATTAATGATCCTCTTCGTGAGTAAAATATCGGAAAAACGAACCCTCGCTCTGTCATAAACCGACCCGTCAAAATATCGGAAAACAAACCCTCGGCCTGTCCTAAACCGACCCGTCGAAATAGCAGCTGATCATAGAATTATCATTTGTCATGTAATCCTTTATCGTTTACATTTTAAGATCCCCTTCATGAGTAAAATATCGGAAAAAGCGAACCCTCGCTCTGGCTATGGATCAACATTTTAGAATTTTGGAAAGGGGGTGTCAGCCCGAGTTCAACGATACGTCATTCGTCAAAATCCGACCATGCGTTCGGGAGATATCGGCTTTGCCTCTGAATGTATGGCGGGTTAGTATGTGACGTCACCAGGAATGTAGGCTATGGGTCAACATTTTGGAATTTTGGAAAGGGGGTGTCAGCTCGAGTTCAACGACGCCTCATTCGTCAAAATCCGACCATGCGTTCGGGAGATATCGGCTTTGCTCCTGAATGTATGGCGGGTTAGTATGTGACGTCACCAGGAAAGTAGGCTAATGATCAATATTTTAGAATTTCGGAAAGGGGGTGTCAGCCCGAGTTCAACGATACCTCATTCGTCAAAATCCGACCATGCGTTCGGGAGATATCGGCCTTGCCCCTGAATGTATGGCGGGTTAGTATGTGACGTCACCAGGAAAGTAGGCTATGGGTTAACGTGAGTTCAACGACACCTCATTCGTCAAAAAATCCGATCATACGTTCGGGAGATATTGGCTTTGCCCCTGAATGTATGGCGGGTTACTATGTGACGTCACCAGGAAAGTAGGCTATGAGTCAACATTTTGGAATTTTTGATCACACCTCGTTGCGAAGTCACCAGGAAAGTAGGCTATGGGTTAACATTTTGGAACTTTTCGATAGCACCTCGTAGGTCAGGTTAGGTTAGGCTAGGTTAGTTAAGCCATGGCCGCCATCTTGTGACGTCACCAGGAAAGTAGGCTACTCGTTAGACCCCCCCCTGCCCCCCTGAGGTTAGGTTAGGCTAGGTTAGTTAAGCCATGGCCGCCATTTTGTTCCGCCGCCATTTTGGTTAGCCGCCATCTTGTGACGTCACCAGGAAAGTAGGCTATGCGTTAGAATCCGCCCCTGCCCCCCTACTGGAGTAACATTCTTATAAATGTAGAAAAGGCCGTATAGGGATTGTGTGGCTGCACAATCAGGGGCGTAGCCAGGGGGGGGGGGGGTTACTTGGGGTTAACCCCCCCCCCCCCCCCACATGGATTTTTACAAAAATAAAACAGATGATAAACAATAAGCTAAATAAACATTTCTTAAATTAAATAATGACACTTGCTGATGTGTCTATAACTAAACATGAGTTAGAACCCTCCCCCAATGCTATGTGAGAAATTGTTGCTTTTTCTGTCTGCATCACCAGCGTGCCGGCTGCTTGGTTATGTCCTATTGACTATTCTTACTTTTCGGTCCGGCTCCCCAATCGAGGCTTTACACGTCTTCATGAAAATGTTTAACTTCGTCCTCTCAAGATTGCCAATCTAGCTTTGCTCCCGCTAAATATAGCTTATTTCAAAGAGTCTGCAATTAATAAATTTAAATCACGCCTAGCGGGACAATTTGCATTTTATTTCCTAGTGGGAGGGAAGTTTTATGTTAATTAATCATTTTAATTACGACCTGGAAAATTCTATGCGTCCATTAACACTAATTTGGAAGTCGTTGTTAACCTTATTGAATGTGCTTCATTTTTATTTTTTTTGCGATTTTACGAGTTTTAGCTTCTGAATACTGATTTAGCTTATCTATTGGCATATGTGTTGGCAACCCTGCTTCCTCCACGCTTTTGGATTATTGGCGCTGACGTAGCCAGTCCAATCAATTGTTAGTGGACTAGGAACGTAACTGGACAACAGCAGAACCTCAGTGTTAAGTTTTAGTTAATGACTCGCCACGCAAATAGTGTTTATTTAAATAGCAAATCATTAAAAAGTGAATATGCAAGAAAAAAAAGACAATCTAGTTTAGTAAGGCTTTTTTTAAGAGATTAAAAACGGAAGAAAGCCACCATACTATTTCAACGGAGTGCATACAACCTGAATCGTCTGCTGAAGCTGAAAAAACACTGATTGAAAATCCGTGCTCATCAACTGAAGGCCTTCATTGGTCTTACCAATCGCGTCCACGTCTAGTGGCCGTGAATTGTATGGAAACGAAAGGGACATAGCAAACTTCGTAGGAAAATCTGCCAAGGTAAGAAATCACACGCACATTAGTATTATTATTAATAAAATAGCGCAGCAAATCGTACTGGAACCCTGAGCTTCGCACGCACCAGAGACAGCATTAAAGGCCGGAGGGGAAGAGAGTTGGAGCGGGCTGTGGGAAACCGTTACGACAATGTACTTCACTTTTAAATACGGCCAAGAATCACTCCTAACAATACACAAGAGGGCTGCAAGTGCGACCAGGCAACAATGCTTGTTTTATGATGTTCAACTGATGGTAGAATGGGAATTGTGAGACATTAAACAGCGCTGAATGAACTAGGTCCTTATGGTATGTGATGTAGTCACACCCTTCCTAGAGTTCGTTTACTGTAAATTGGAACTTTTTTGACAGTAGTTCTCTTGGGGGAGTAGTCCCATTGAACATAGCCATCCACCCCTCTCACGTGTATTGCAGCCAATGAGCAACGACCCACATGGCAGCCTTTAAGGGCCGCATGTATACGCTGCCGAAGTCGACGTCACTGCCGCTCAGTTCGTGGCCGACGAGGCCTCGCGATCCGTTTCTAAGCCACTGGGCTAATACAAAATGGCTCCCTTGTAGCCCGTTTCGCCTTTGAGCCGTCATTATTTCCTAATTGTATCGTATAAAACTCTACAAGCATGGATGTCCAGAGACAAGAAAGCATAGAAAAGTGTATTTTCCACAATAATTTAACATAGTTGTCCAATTAAGTTGTAAAATATTGCGTACGAGATGCACGTTACGTCCTAGAGATGTGGCCTACGATATTTAACTTAAATTAAGTGAAATCATCAAAATATAACATTTCTGGACATAGTGAATCACGTCCCGTATGATGGTTAATACTACGGAGAAGAAAGTTACCGTGCCAGTTCGTAAAACGCACACCATTAAAACAAATAATTATTGAGAACCGGGCGACTGTTGGGCGACAAAAGTAGCAGTACCGGTACGCGCTTTCGTGTTATAGATTATTACTGTACTGAAGATTTCAAGCTCCACCCTCAGCAAGATACCTATACTTACCTCTTACCTATGTTGAAATTTTACCGGAAAACAGCTCGGAGTGGGCGCCATGTCGCAACAATAAGTTGACGAACAAAAATGACCAGGTAGAGCAAAAAAATCTCTCTCTCTCAGCTCGAGGTGATACTTGGTATCTAACCAGTTGATATACGCGTAAGTGGGAAAAGGGATGCCTTAAATCTGGAGATTTAGCTACAATAAAAGAGATAAGAGTAGGGGAGCAGTGCCGGTTCTAAGCCACTCGACGCCCGGCGTCGATGTTAAATTAGTGGATTTCTCGCAAACCCAAGGTCCGATTTGAACATGTGACATGTCGTTGGACTCGGGGTGACGCCCCCTTTCCTATGGACAACATATTTCAACCCCAAAATAAAACCTATCCCTACTAGGGGGTGAAATATTATTTTCTTAGTAAAACTCGCTTTCCGTGTGCGACATGAATGCTGGTTAATGCTAATATGAAATTAAACATTGTTCCTCGTGAACGGCATGCAAACGGGTCGAAGCCGGTATTAATTAACATTTCTTTGTTTTTTGTTTGCTTTTACGCATGCGCACTTGGGGTTTTTGTAAGAGGGTGGGCTTTTTGAATAAGAGTTACAGATGAGGAGTGATGGGAGTCCTAAGACACATGGCGTGGCTGTGCCCAAAAAACAAACATGGTGGCCAAGCGAATGTTAAATAATTAATAGCTCGCAAACCTATGGTCGGATTTTGACAAATGAGGTGTCATAGGACTCTGGCTAACGTCCTCTTTCCTATGAACCACTCGTTATATTTTTCAATTTTTTTTTTGCCAACGAGTCGACGCCATAATGAATTAGCATTTTTTTACGCATGCGCGCTTGGTGATTTTGTAAGAGGGCGGGCTTTTTGAATAAAGATTTTTGAATGAGTGTTTTTTTTAAGAATTTAACAAAATGATCGAAAACTAATAGGTCATGCGCTTTTCATATCTCATGAACCAATAAGGCTAGGGACTTGTATGAGGGGTCGTTGGACTTGGAATGGCGCTCCCTTTTTGAATGCATTTTTGAAATTTTGACAAAGGGCCTAACGACACTTTTGTTGAGAAAACATTTGGAAAAGAATAAAAATAAAAATCTTATCCGGCCACTGTGGCCCATGCCCTCTTTGAAAAAATCCATGGCTATTTCGATAGAACGACGGGTCGTAATACGACGGTTCGTTTTTCGATGTGTCGGACCACGGTAGCCATGCTTGCAAATGCATGAATCGATATTTCATGAACCATGGATCGCAGAGGTTTATGCGATGATTCGCTGGCCAAGTTGACCATGCTTGCAATGCATGGATCGATATTTCATGAACCATGAATCGCAGAGGTTTATGCGATGATTCGCTGGCCAAGTTGACCATGCTTGCAAATGCATGAATCGATATTTTATGAACCATGGATCGCAGAGGTTTATTCGACGATTCGCTGGCCAAGGTGACCATGCTTGCAAATGCATGAATCGATATTTCATGAACCATGGATCGCAGAGGTTTATGCGATGATTCGCTGGTCAAGGTGACCATGCTTGCAATGCATGGATCGATATTTCATGAACCATGAATCGCAGAGGTTTATGCGACGATTCGCTGGCCAAGTTCACCATGCTTGCAAATGCATGAATCGATATTTTATGAACCATGGATCGCAGAGGTTTATTCGACGATTCGCTGGCCAAGGTGACCATGCTTGCAAATGCATGAATCGATATTTCATGAACCATGGATCGCAGATGTTTATGCGATGATTCGCTGGCCAAGGTGACCATGCTTGCAATGCATGGATCGATATTTCATGAACCATGAATCGCAGAGGTTTATGCGATGATTCGCTGGCCAAGTTGACCATGCTTGCAAATGCATGAATCGATATTTTATGAACCATGGATCGCAGAGGTTTATTCGACGATTCGCTGGCCAAGGTGACCATGCTTGCAAATGCATGAATCGATATTTCATGAACCATGAATCGCAGAGGTTTATGTGATGACCATGCTTGCAAATGCATGAATCGATATTTCATGAACCATGGATCGCAGAGGTTTATTCGACGATTCGCTGGCCAAGGTGACCATGCTTGCAAATGCATGAATCGATATTTTATGAACCATGGATCGCAGAGGTTTATTCGACGATTCGCTGGCCAAGGTGACCATGCTTGCAAATGCATGAATCGATATTTCATGAACCATGGATCGCAGAGGTTTATGTGATGATTCGCTGGCCAAGGTGACCATGCTTGCAATGCATGGATCGATATTTCATGAACCATGGATCGCAGAGGCTTATGCGATGATTCGCTGGCCAAGAAGACCATTCTTGTAAACGCATGAATCGATATTTCATGAACCATGGATTGCAGAGCTGTATGCAATGGTTCAACTCATGCTTGGTGAAGGTGTGATTGAAAAATGATAAATCCCTTATAACAGTAATGTATTATTAAAATGGTCAAAGCCTAGCATGCTAACCCGTAAGCTATGAATGAACGAAACCGGTGGTCGGGCATGGCGTTTCATGCTTGCAAAATGCATTCATTGCTGTTTCAAAAATCATGGATCGTAGAGCTGTATATAATCGTTCAACTCATGCTTGGTAAAGACAGGATCGAAAAATGATCATCCACAGCCAGCTTTTAGTTGACCGAGCAGGTTAGGAAATGGAATGAATGACTCCTTCATTTAGCGGTGAGGATTTGAAACAGTGCTGGCTGCTAAAGCCTGTCGCACTTTCCTGGCTAACACAAAAGCCAATACAAAAGGCAACACAAAATGCAACACAAAAAGCCAACAACTCATGAGCAATGCCCATTTTAATGGGTGAGGGCTTAAACAATAATTTTGACATTTCAAAGTTTTTCTTCGATTTCTTGAATTTCTCAATCATGACCGAAATGGCTGGCTAAATGTTCATGATGAGTGGTTGTAGATAGATAGAGAGAGAAAGAGGATACCGCTGGGCGTGTGTTTTAACAAGACTATTACTGGTTATAATGACCGTGCTTAGTAGAACAATTGATATTTTAACGGCTCGGTTTAGGACAGGCCGAGGTTTTGTTATCCAATATTTCAACGGGTGGGTTTATGACAGAGCGAGGGTTTGTTTTTCCGATATTTTACTCCACAAGGGGATCTTTAACGTGTAAACGATGATGGGTTACATGACAAATGATAATTCTATGATCAGATGATATTTCGACGGGTCGGTTTAGGACAGGCCGAGGGTTCGTTTTCCAATATTTCGACGGGTCGGTTTATGACAGAGCGAGGTTTCGTTTTTCCAATATTTCACTTACGAAGGGGATCTTTAACGTGTAAACGATAATGGGTTACATGACAAAAAATAATTCTATGATCAGATGATATTTCAACGGGTTGGTTTAGGACAGGCTGAGGGCTCGTTTTCCGATATTTCGACGGGTCGGTTTAGGACAGGCTGAGGGTTTGTTTTCCGATATTTTGACGGGTCGGTTTATGACAGAGCGAGGGTTCGTTTTTCCGATATTTTACTCCCAAAGGGGATCTTTAACGTGTAAACGATGATGGGTTACATGACAAATGATAATTCTATGATCAGATGAAGGGCAAACAGAACTTGGTTATATGTTGATTGAAGCGAGTAGATAAACAACCTTGCTGGAGAGCAGACTGACAGGATGTGAATGTTATTTGAGCGTATTGCAATGTGCTGACCTGACTTGACTTGACAACAGATGCATGATTGTAAATCGCTGCGTCAGTAAAAAGTATCATACACGTGTAGGAATGCGCTATTTGATGAATCATGGATTGTAGAGGCTTATGCGGTGGCCATACTTGACAATGCATTCATTGATATTTCACGAATCATGAATCGTAGAGGCTTATGCGAGTGGTTTGTTTAATCTTGCTGAAAGCATGATCATGATGATTGAAAGAACAATTGCGAGAATGACCGCCGAGTCAAAGTAATCTGATAAGCCAATACAACAGCCGCTATTTAAGCCAACACAAAGGCCAATACATAAGCCAATACAAATGACAACACAAAAGCCAATAGAAAAGCCAGCACATGGGGTTAGGTTAGGTTGGGTTATGATATGTTACATTAGGTTAGGTGAGCTATGTGTGACGTCATAGCCAGTCTTAAAGCAAGTCTAAACTTGTAGAACATGTCACGTGGCAAGGTTAAGTTAGGTTATGTCTTTAAATATTCCCAGTATTTGAGATACTTTCCAAGATCAATAAAAAAATCTACTAAATACATTGACAAAAATAACTTGTCAAATAAGCCAATACAAAAGCCGATATATAAGCCAAAACAAAAGCCAATACATAAGCCAAAACAAAAGCCAACACAAAAGCCAATACAAAAGCTAATACATAAGCCAATACAAAAGCCAACACATGGGGTTAGGTTAGGTTGGGTTATGATATGTTACATTAGGTTAGGTGAGCTATGTGTGACGTCATAGCCAGTCTTAAAGCAAGTCTAAACTTGTAGAACACGTCACGTGACAAGGTTGAGTTAGGTTATATTAGATGAGTTGAGGTTAAGTCTTTAAATATTCCCAGTCTTTGAGATACTTTCCAAGACCAATAACAACAATTCACTAAATACATTGACAAAAATAACTTGTCAAATAAGCCAATACAAAAGCTGATATATGAGCCAACACAAAAGCCAATACATAAGCCAAAACATGGGGTTTACCCTTTTGTTTACCTCGTCCATCCATGAGGGCCAATTTGGGTGAATTTGGGGGAAAATTGGGGCCATCTATCACACCGCTCGAATATCACGTCCCATGACCT
Organism: Meconema thalassinum; assembly: GCA_946902985.2. Taxonomy (NCBI): domain Eukaryota; kingdom Metazoa; phylum Arthropoda; class Insecta; order Orthoptera; family Tettigoniidae; genus Meconema; species Meconema thalassinum. The sequence goes on from OX336389.2 coordinate 54,632,411, forward strand.
TGAGGAATCCTCTCAGGGTGCCACATGACCTTGAGGAATTCCTAGGTGACGTCACGGGATCAGTTATCCAAATCTGGGAAAATTCTGGGTTATTTAAGAAACTCTGCGGGAATGTGGTGGAAATCTGGAGTATTTTATCACTCTTTATTGGCATCCCTTACAGGCTATCCGCGACTGACGTCCAATGACCTTGAGCAAGCCTCTGATGATGCCACGAGACTTTGGGTGCGTTTTTTTTTTAAGCGGAACGCGCAGCGATTCAGTAGTGCCGCGCACAGCGCGTTCTTGTATTCATGCTGCACTCTCTGCTGCTGGCAGCGATTTACTCCCCACTCTGAGCCCTCGTGCAGCGTAGTTTTACTTTGCTACTTTGCTTTGCTGCGTTGCTTCGATAGTCAAAATGGCTCCAATTGAATACGTTCTTGTCCTACAAGATTTTCCGGAAGGTGTGATTTTCTTTAAAGTGTTGTTGTACATGTGTGTACGACCGAATATCAAGTTTGATAAAGTAGGATCAAGCCTAGGAAGACGTAGTATTGCTTTGAAAGTTGCAATCACATGAGTATTCAATTGATGATTACATTTATTTGGTTATGTTCTGTGTTATGTACTGCCCCCGTAAATTGAATTATATTGAGACCACGATGGCTGTATTGGCATAATTGAATAAAGTTATGGATGTCATAGTTGTGACGTGTATATTCATGACGTAGGCACGGATGACGCAGATTTCATGCAAGTAGGCTGATTGAGCTGAGATTCTTGGTGACGTCATGATTTTGTTCGAGAAAGATCGGAGATTTACGACGCAGTCGCAGGAAACAAGGAAGTGTGCTAAGGAAGAAGTTACGCTATTGGAGGAAAGGCTCGAACCAATGAACGATAGTTTGGGAGGAAGACGGAGATTGCTGAAACTACCATATTTAATTACTTTTGGCATGCAGAATTGTGGAAAACTATTTTCAGTTGTGGCATTGATTTGGAATTTTGAAGAAATTAATTTTGAGTTTTTGAAATTTGAAAATCCGTCAAGTATAGCCAAAGTTAAAACTTCTAGCAATGACGCAGCAACAGGCTATGGAAGGGATGGATACGCCCCTTGAGAAGTTGATAAAAGGTCGTGCACAGAAGAGAGGAGCTCTCAGATCTCAGAACTCATATACTCAGAACTCATACTCAGAACTCATACGGATCATACCGCTGATACCGCATATATATTTCAGATGTCATAGAGTCATTTTCGAGTGAATAAGTGAAGCAAGTTGTCTTTAGCGTGTGGTTAAAGCCCGGCGCATCGAACGAACACGGAGCAGTTCCATTTTACGCTGCTCGAAACTAGGTGAAGTTGAAACGCTCACATTAACGTTTCCACCAGATAAGATATCAAGAGTTAACTTCAGCCTTTATTATAATTCAATTGGGCAGTACAACATTGAGGTGTGTAGAAGATTTGAAAAATTTCACAGTTATACTTCGAAAGATATTGGCACTTTAAGGCTGCCAACAAAAGTGATTTTCTCGCCACATGAGAAACACTTTTAAAATTCCACATTATACACTACACCTGACACGTGGATTGCAACAGTGATATTGGAGAATACGTTTGGTAATACAACGATACAGTCTACTATGGAACATTATAATCTTGCAGTGCTTTCGATGATTATAACAGTAGTTGAGATGGAAGGCTAAGGCTTTAATGCAATTGGGACATATATCGTTGGAGTGAAATAACAGCATGGAACTTCGTTAATCGTCTTTCTACAAAAGCGAGCATGTAGTGAACATCCAACTACACTCATGCATCGTGAATCCATCGCTGAATTATATCAGATGGCAGTGGAAATATTTTCATACTCCACGATTATGAATATTTCTGCGGAAATAACTGCAATAAACTTCATGGCGAATTGCGACCAGAACTTCAGGGAAATTTCAAGAGAGGCTAGGGTGGACCCGGCTCACAAAGAAGAGTTTTGCCAGAAGGATGTTTTTCGTATACATGGAGCAGTGCAATTTTCGGAGGAGGAAGCAGTTCGATTCTCCGAGGACGCTGATTCCAGGTTCGAGGTCGGAGCACATCTTTACGCTGGTGAAATGGAACCAACAGCAGTTTTCTTTGAAAACTTTCCTCTAGAACTTCAATCAACAGATAAGGTAGTCGTGAATGTTTCTTGTATTATTTGAGTCTTGTAGCGATATCTGAGCAACCATTCTTCCCATATTTTCTGTCCCATATTTTTTTTTGCCCCATTTTCTTGATTAACATTTCTGTACTCAGTACACTTCGATGATTTATGCCTTTTTCTTCGTTTTGTTGAGACATTATTATGTCATTGGCATACTTAAATAATTTTGGATCAGTTGAGACTGATGACTTAGATTCTTTCAGTAATTTGCATATTTTTGTAGTCACGATTTGACTGTAAAGTTAACGATTTGCTATGGCAGATTTGAATTCAGACAGCGTGTCATTTTATTAAGGTAATTCTATTCAGTAAATTACTTTGACCAATTTTCTGTCATCCTCAAGAAGGAAGAATAATTAAATGATTTTAGAGCGTTAAAATCTATTACGATATCGACGATCTTTGAAATACTAGTCGTCTTATGAACATGATTGCAACATAGACATTTATCATTGCATTATAGACAATTTTATGAAATATGAACTTTGATTACGATTTATTGAATACACTATAGTAATGAACTTTTGATAGGAGTTTTTCTCAATTATAGATTGGAACAATAATGTTTGCATTCCACAGTCTAATTGTATTCTATTCGACTATTCATACAGTTTAGATGAACTTTGATTGAAGATAGTATTTTTATACTGCGATACTTTGAAGATATTAATCTCAATTTTGATAGACCAGGGAGGAGTGTCTAATCGTATTTGCTATTAAATTTATTTGTGATTGGTAAATTTTTACTTCATATCGATTCATGAATGAAACCCACGAAGGTTAAATAATAACAGTCATTAATACAATTGATGAATATAAGAATTTTTAAAGAGGAACAATGGATGTATAATCGTTAGTTCAGTGGACATGTAAAAGTCGCTGATGAATAATGCCCTTGAATTATGAAGGAGGTTCCCACAGTAATGTTAATGAAGTTGATGAATTTATAAGTGGAGGATTTTTGTATGTAGTTTGGAAGATTTTTATGCCATATACGAGTATATGAAGATATATGATGAATTTTGGGCCAATTTTTGTGCAATTTTGTGCGTCTTGAGCGAAGTATTTTCTCGCTGAATGTATTGTTCTGGTTCTTTGAAAGTTATTCATATGAAGATACTGTTAAAATTAACAAGAGTGTTAAATAATTTGAGATAAAGATGTTGAATGGAGGTTACCGTCACAAATATTAATAATTATTATTAAACCTTATTAAACCTGAATTTGACAGTTAAATATAACTAACCTTCATTGGTCGATTATATCACCACGATTTGAGTAATTATCAACCGGATAAACGTGTGGTTTAATGTATTTCTTGTATAAATAATATAAACAATATAATATTGTAAAATAATTTTGTAAATATCTTTGTTAAATAATTTGAAATGAAAAGGATTAATAGAGGCGTGTATAAAATTTTCAATTGTCGTTTGACATTGTTATAAACAATTTATTATTGTTATAAATAATTAATGAACTTTTGTTATTAACATTAAGAGTTTTGTTTTTATACTCTAAACAACGCTAATTAAACAAGTGGTTTGAACAATTAAACATGATTTGGGATTATTGGAGTAATCCATTGGTGTTTGAATGGAGCATTTAAAACATTTGCGTGATAATATTTCAGTTGAGATGTGAACATTTACGTGTTTTGAAAAGGAGAGCCAAGCTCTGAGGTAACTCGCTTATGCTAGGGTTGAACGAACGGGAGTCCGCTATGACGATGCAGGTGCATTGCAGCTGGCCCGGACAACTGTATGACAGAGGCCAAGGACGTATCCATAATAGCCTTGTGGCTATAAATAAAATGTGAAGTATATAAACACGCAAAACAATTGATATATGTGTCTCGTCCCAAATCCCGTTTCCATTCCAACTGCATTATTATTTTTACGTTGCTATGAGCTTGAGAAAGCTGAAACATGGTATGTAGAGTATACAAGTCCTACAGGAGGACATGATTATATGGACGATGGCTTCTGATTGCCACGTATATTTTGTTGTTTTATTTTTGTTAAAATCATTCTTTATGTGAAATAAATTATTGTGCGGTTTAAAGTTTCTTGTCTTCGTTCTGGTTCATTTTAAATATCATGGTGGAGGTTATTGTGAGGGCATACTTTAAGTGATCCAGTTGACAACCCAGTCCCCGAGATAAATTTAAGAGGTAAGTAAAGGTAAGTATGAACCCCCGTATATTTTGGTGTGTTCCACAATAATTTCTTGTTAACTATTGTGCTCTAATCTCGATAGTATCTGTCAGTGCCATTTTCATTGATGTAGCTGTGCCGGTGCGTTTGATTATTGGCAATCCGATTGAGGGGGCGGATATCTGACAGCCTACTATCCGGATATCGGGTACAGTACCATGGAGGAAAACCCATACTCCATAAGAAGTCGCAGATTTGTGAATGCATCTTACAGTAGGCTACGTCGTTACGAAAAAAATATTGCATTTTATGTCTTCGGTCTACAAACATTTTGTTGTTGTTGGTGTACATAGGCCCTACCTTAGTATAGTAACAAATATCTGTACTTGGCCGGGTGGTGACAAATTCTATTAGGTTTCTCATGAAAAATAATATGGACACTAGCCTATTTTTTTTCTCCAAGGTGCATTTTAAATAAGTATACAAATTCTTTCATTTGTCTTCCATTCCTCCCACTGTGTGTACTGTAGGCTATTCATATTCACTCCAATTATACATATTTATTTTGGCCCTGACTGTTATGTGCTGAAGTTCTTGTAATTATGGTATTATGCCATATGATCAAGGCTGCCATGACCCACTCAGAATATACTGCCACTAAATTCCGTACTTAACTGTAATAAGATTCGTACCAACCTCTTCTCAATTGTCCTTATGAGGCTCATTGTATGATATTCCAGAGCTGGGAATCAACCAATCTCAATACATACTTCTAGACCACAACAATGGCAAGAAATTCAAACAGAAGGGACTCGATCTATGTTGGTGAAAATAATTCCTAGATAAACTCTTGAGTACCCTTTTATGTTCCCACAGTTGTAAGGCCTAGGGAAGGGGATTTTGATTTTACTGACTACTTTGTACATTTCATTCATGCGTGGAGTGTAAAGCATACAGTATTTTTTGTCAGGTCACAATCAGAGTAGGCCTACTTAGTTTGTAGGGCTCAAAGTTCTCAGAGCCAACGCACAACCAAAACCAGCATAAATAAATAAATAAATAAATAAATATTACAAGTCTGTAAAATACTCAACTGTGCATGCGCACAGGTTATGGCAGTCCACGCCAACCCGAGCACTTGGTGCTTGCGCGCCCCGGTGCTTTTCCCCTCTCACCCCTCTTTCTCCACAGTCAGACTTGGATGATGAGCAATGGATCGCTGACCTCGCTTTCATGAAATACATCACGGGGTATTTAAATAACTCGCTGCAAAGCAAAAATAAATTAATCAGTACTATGTGTGACCGTATTGAAAGTTTCAATTTGCAGATTGTGCTTTTTAAAAGTCAGCTTCAAGAAGGAAATTGGGACAATTATCCCTCTCTAAAATGCTTCAATCAGTGAGTACACAAAAGTGTTACAGTCAATGCATAATGAATTTGAAGATAGGTTTGAAGAGATAAAACAAGTAAAACCGGCACTCAATGTTTTTATGACACCTCTTTCGGTACGCCCAGAGGATGTCCCATCAAGTCTCCAAGTTGAGCAGATAAAACTACAGTGCGATTCAATTTTGAAAGACCGCTATTGACAGTATAAAGGTGATTTGATTTCATTTTATAAAGGCGTTGTGGAAAAAGAATTCCCGAAGATTCATGCCCTTGCCCTGAAATTTGTTGCTATGTTCGGAACAGCGTTCGGTTGTGAACAAATATTTTCAATTATGAATGTTATCAAAACAAAGTCAAGTTTGTCTGATGCTTCCTTGGAAGCAAATGCCAAAACGATTGTCCCAAATATCGGAAAATTAGTGGCTTCAAAGCGATGCTGAAGATAAAGAAAGAATATTGAAAATTAGTGCAAAATCAGGAGCGCAATAAGACTATTATTTCTGTCTACACAAAATTAACATTATTATTAATATTCGTTTTCATACCGGTACGCCGCCTGACGCGCGCTGATTTGCCCAGCCCCATTCACAAATAAACAACAACACGACTCTCGCTTCGCTAAGCGCTGCTACTACACGTTCCTCTCTTACAGCAGAGCACGGTGCTCTTCCAGGTGCCAGCCAGTGTTCGCGAAGCACCTGAGTTGGCGAGGCCTGGATTATGGAATACTCAACTGTGTGTGTGTTAAGGGGCGGAACTACGAGGTCATCTGCCCCTCTTAACACAGATTAATGAATACAAATTTGGAATTGAATTTAAAATTTGGAGGTGGACACCTAAATTTGAAAAAACCTCAAATTAATAAAACAAAATATTAAATAAAAATAATAATTATAAAAATAAACAAAAATTACGGAAAAACAAAAAATTATCATTAAAAAACGAACAAGTGGTTGAGTTAATGTTCACTGGAAAATTTAGATTGCTGGCCCTAACCCACTCTCACTTATAAAGCGGATAACGCGATCAGCAGCCACCGTGACATAAGCTAATATAAGTTTGAGTGTCATCTGCAAACCAAGGTTTCTTCGTAAGTCAACAAGATCCACACACTAGGTTAAAATGTGGGCCACGGTGAAAACGGCTCCACAGGTACAAATTGGGGGGTCTTCCCTCCCTCTTATGTACGAGTGGGTGGATCTTGTTTGACCTAACCTTAGCCTACACAAAATGACGGACTCTCTCCGTGACCGGAAAGAGCTCCGCCACACGCGAGTAGTTCCCTTGATCGCTCTCAGTTTACTGGGCAGTGGGTCAGCTAGCCACTGATTCTCCCAAAAAGCCAGAACTTGTAGGCGTAACTGAGAGCGAATATCTCTAGCGGGTACCCCCATTGGTCGAGGTGGTAGTGATACCGCCTCTTTTGCAGCTTGATCCGCTAACTCATTTCCTGCAATTCCCATGTGGCTTGGAAGCCACAGAAAGTTGATTCGAGTGTCAGCGTGGCACTGCCCGGCTAGTAGGTCGTGGATTCGCTGCAGTAGGGGGTGTTGCGGGAAACATGTAGCAATTGACTGCAACGAACTCAAAGAGTCGGTACACATGAGAATGTGGATTCGTGCATCCTGTAGTGCAAACTACAGAGCTTCATAGATGGCAACGAGCTCCGCAGTAAACACACTACAGGTCTCAGGCAAAGAGATCTTGGTATTTGCACCATCAATAACGTAAGCACAGCCCACTTTCTCGCCCACCTTCGACCGAGTTTTGTCCCTCTGAGCAATGGCAAGTGAAACAGCGGGTGGCTAATTATAGCACTTACTTAGTCGTCGGATATACCCACGCAGGCAAGCGCAGGTATAAAGCTTTTTTTGTGTCTGTGGCAAAAGTCAACAATAATTGAGGGTATTTTCAAGACTGGCTTCTCTCACTTCTCATTCTCGTACAACCCAACCGAAAGCAAATAGGGAAATAACAAGAAACGTGAAAGACGCAGATCTTAGTAAGAACTAAAATTATTTTAATAAAATCCAGTTCTACATTGTATTCTAAAATCTATCTGCAAATTTACTCTAATTATTATCCGCAGCTTATCCGCTATCCGCACAGTTATGGAAACTATATCCGCAAGGCGAAAGGTATTGATATCGTGCCAGGAGATGGCAGTTGGATTTGAACTGCAGATGTCTTCCCGCTCACTACGTATCGCGCACTCCAAAAACATTAAGTTGGCCACTACTTGCTTCACTCACTCAACACATTCCTTTTTCACTGGCTTCGAGTCGTCTGCTGCGATAACCATTGGCATGCGGGAAGCCGATATATTTAGGTTTAGAATAGGCGGGAAGCGCATACGTACTGCAAGACCCCACGCACCCCGTCACAGTGTGTTGAACTTCCATCTCCTGGTGCGATGACAATAGTAGAGCAGACGCAAGAAGAGCTTGCCGAAACTCAACGATGCGCAGAGACCAATATCAATCGGCGTATTTCAATGCTCATTGCGGGGCTCCTGTGTGTCCCCTGAATGCAGATTACTGGGCTCACTGCTCACTCCATTCTTCATCAATGCGGCTCGCTCTGAGACGCGGTCTGCACCTGTAAACCAAGCGTAGAGTGCAGGAGGCATCACACGTGTGTATTATGTATATTACGTACGGTAGCAGAAAGTGCGTTTGTTGAATACCTGAAGCCTTGAAATTTGGCTATAATATTCAGTGTACTTAGCAATGCCACCGTTTCGTTCTAAATTAGGGAGTGCCAAAACTTTACACAGTCAAACTAGGGAAGTTATTTATAATGTGTATAAATTCATGAAAAATGACACACATCTCGCTGGGAACATATGCGCAATTCAAAATAAAGTGGTTGAAGCATCAGGTGTTTTATTGCAAATATGTTAGTCCGTCGATCAATACATCAATTTACATATAATTCAACAGTGGTACATGTTTCGGGCCATTAAATAGCCCTTCCTCAGCCACATTTAACGGAAAGGTCGGTGCGGAATATAATACAAGGTGCCAAAACAATTGAAAGTGGTGAAGTGGATTCATTTACAACGCCTGGAAAGAGAAGACCAAAATCTGTCGAGAAGTGTAAGTTAGATGATTTTGATAAATGCGTGGCAAGGCGTACGATTCATAATTTCCACCATAGCCAAGGCGAGAGGCCAACGCTGGAAAAGATCCGTAGGAAACTGGTTGAGGTTATAAATTTTAAAGGTGGCGTACTGATCTCTAATTCTAAATGATTCAGGATGAAGAGGATGCTATTTAGGATGTTTTGGTGAAATTTGGAGAAGATTGCAGTATTTTTGGAGGAATTACGATATTTTAAAATTTTTATTATGAAGGGAAGCTTCAGATTGTGTTTGACGACAGTAAAATGGCGACCGAAGCCGCTGTTAGGCAATCCTGTGTCGTATTTTCGCTTGGCCACTCATATCAACGTGCAGAGTTGGAGGAGAAATGCACTGATTGGCTAATCGAATTTCTGGAAACACTGAGGAAGGAGAAGTTGAGTGCGCCTAATGAGAAGCTTCACCGATGATAAATAATGCCATTTGTTAAAGAAGAGAGTATCTGCACATTTAAAACTATTGAGAAAGGATCTAAATTAAAAGGAATTATGTTGGTCACTCAGAACAGGAAGTTTGAGATCCCTGTATAGAGATATGTATAAGTAAAGATTGGTTTGCCGCCCATTCCTGATGAGGCGCCGTCCTTTGGTTGTTGACGAGCAGGGTGACGCGGTTCAAATCGAGGTCTGTGTGTTGCGACAGCAAGAGAGGATGGACCTGCGACTCTCTGCGTCCCGAAACCAGCGTGTGCAAGCTAGGGGTCTTACACGAGCGAATCTTGACGGCGAGGAAGCTAGTGCCACCGGTCGAAGTATAGCATAGGAAGTCCGCTGACCGTGTGAGAAATAGAAAGTCGATAGAATATCAGTTCTCGAGTGAAATTAACATTGAGAGTTCGACTAAACAAAAGAGGAACGATATATATACATTTTATAAAAGTTTCAGGAAGAAATTCGAAAGATTAAAGATAGTTTTTTTGTTGTTGGAAACATTCGCGGTATGAAGAGCACGTTTCTCATTGTGCTAGGAGGCATTGCGAATGATGTGCAGTAGCAACGGTAGCGAGTGCAGGGGAAGGCCCTTTGTGTGCTAGCTTGAGTACATTTGAAGGACAGTGGCACAGAACTGTAGGAAGTTTCCGTTCAGTGATAAACGTTTTGTCGAGATGATCGATATGCAAGCGTTAAGGGGAATAGTTGACTTTGTACTTAACGCATTTGTGATCATGAACTAAGCCAGTTATGCGCAGGGAACGTGATGTTACGCTGTCAGTCTAGAATATCAGGCAACCGATACTAAAAGTAAATTTTAAGATGAGGTGTAACTATTGCTGAACTACGTTCCAACTTTACGAAAAGGAACTTTGTTGTCGCGTCATGGCTAGATACTATCAGTCCCGAACCGAAGTAGTCCATCACACTTCGAGGCTTGGAGGTTCGTGCGGCGTTGCTGATGGAGACGATGTCCGCGTTCGTAACCAGCTAGGGAGATTAGTGATCGGAGGCCAGGGTTCGAATTGTGGCGAGGCAGTTTTCCGGAGGAAGAAGAGGAAGATTATCGAGTGTGGAATTACTGGTGTCGTCAGTAATTTCCACCACACTATTTCTACAAGATGTCATCGCAAGGTAGAGAGAGAAATCTTCGTTCGTAGTTGTTGGTTATTTATGTAGTTAGTTGTAGATTAGAATATCTGAGAGCAATGCACCATTTCAACATTAATCCATTTTTATTGTGAGTGACTTATTTTAAATTTGGGAAATATTTTTCCACGATGGATATTTAAATTTTAAATTTCTTTTAGTGAGTTTTTGGATATTAACGTTTGGATTTTCGACTTTTTTATACTTCGAGATTTAAGCTCATTTCTTAAATAATTTTGTTTTCGAAATTACTTCGAATCGTAAATTCTTTGGGAATTTTATTGAATTTTATTGGACTCTAGTGAATTTTATTTAGCATTGTAGCATATAATATTAATTTATCCAAGCAACCCAGACCAGGAAAAGCTTTTTCTTTGGAAATGAATTGTTCTTTTGGACATTTGCAAGATTTTATTGCCGATTTTAGGAGCCGTTATCCTATTATGGAACATAGTTATTTTTGTAATAGCTAACTTCGAGTTTGATGCTACTCAAATAATTATTTGATCGAACATTTTGGCTTGGTTGAAGAATGAAACTTTATTTAGACATTCCAACTTTGGCTATTAATTAATAATAATAATGTATCGATGTATAAATTATTTTATTTCAAGAAATCTCATCGACTATGACATATTAGCACATTTGAGTATTCTACAAACCTTTTTTCAACATTATTTAAGATTGTTGTTGGCTGTTGATTGCATTAACGCAATATTTTGGAAAGATCTGAGAGGAGTAACTTTTGTTTATTTTTATTAAATATTAACAACAATTATTAAAATCTATAGTAACTTGTATTAGTAAACCATTACGTCATCGCTGTTAATTAGAGTCGATTATTGTGAATTATTATAACATCTGGAAGAATTATACACTGTAACTATTATATGTGAATATATTTACGAAAGTAAGGCATTTTATGCAATTCAAGCAAGTTGTTACGCAAGAATACTGTATTAAGAGAATGAAGTGAAGAATTATCGCAGCTATATTTGTTTGATAGCAAGTTTATGGAAATATTACACGGAATTTATCTGTATTATTGAGAGAAGGCGTTGTTCAAGTATTTAGTGGATTTATTTACAGTATTGAGATGAAGGGAAGGTCATTATACGCATTGTAAGCGTTTATTTGGAAAATATAAGAAACTACATTACAGTAAAGAATTAAGAAAAACCTTTGGTGTGTATAACTATTGTGAAACGACTTACAGCTTAATTGATTTGTTATATTGGGGGGAAATACTTGGGAAACGGATTGAAATTAACAATGTTGTTAATTATTATTAAACCATTATCAAGAATAAGACTACATTCATATGAGATTAACTTAATCGTTCGGCTATACATATATGCCCAATTATGAAATGAAACCACGATATTATGATGATAACAATGTGATATGATTTTGTAAAAGTGACACTTCATTTAAGAATAATGATTGTCAGGAATTGAGTTGGAAGGAAGGTTGAGTGATTGAAAATTACCACAAGTGTTGTAAATAATGTATAAAATCTTATTAATAATATTTAACCATAATTTTATTAATAGCTAGGAGAATTTAATAATATAACGAAGTTAACTAAATAACTTACTTGATAAACAGCTGATACTTAATAAATAAATAAATAATAATATTATTTATTGTTTGAATTAATATGATCGATAATTATTTCTAATAATTAATAAATATTTAAATAATAAATATTTTGCAAACTTAATTAATATTTGGAAAATATTAATAGCTTTTTATTTAAACATTTAATAATAATTTCCATTATTATTAATTATATAATTTAGAGAATTTTAGTTGACAATTAAACTTTTGTTTAATTTATTATTAACACTTTTAAACGTTTAAACCATTACTAGGAGTGATGTTCAAAGGACGTGATGACGTTCATTGACTACATCAAGGTTGTCTATTGTTGTACAGAAGTGATCTTATGATAAGATCAGTTTAAAATTATTTTCATTATTTTTATCAATGGATGATTTTGTAACAGCAATAAGGAATGACATTGGAAGACATTGGTTGTATTAACAACAATATTTGTTCAGTTTTAGTATGAGAACAAGTGTGGATTTAAGTGCTGTTGTGCTAACAGCTGATTGATTGTTTATTTAATTTTTCTTATGAGAAGTGTGATACTTCTAACGTCAGTAGGACGGTGATTTTATTTTATTATCTGATTATTAGATTTTTGAATAATCATTTTACGGATCATATGTAAACATCTAAGGATAATTTGTTAATTTAATTTTTTATTATCATCATTCTTTTAATAAATTAATTCGTTCATTTCGTAACTACGTCTCGATGATTTATTTAAATTAAGGAGAAGTATTATGTTTTGGTGCATTTGAGGTTTTATTGAACCACTAGTTACGCCCACTTCACCGAGAATGGTAGGTTTCTCGAGCTCTTCGTATATTCAGTTTATCCACCCATTTCTGCATTATCAAAACATGATCTTAGGAAGTGTGCATCCCCCATTTAGCTATTGTTGGTAGGATTTCCAGGTTTATTAGCCGGGGACCTCGAGATTCTGCAATCCAGCTGATCTTCGGATACGACAAGCAGCTCAAATGGTTTAAACGGGTACAGTAAGAACATTAAGCAAGGTAGTTCGAGGCCTAGGCTTTAGATGGAGGACGACAGAAGACATGCGTAGAATACTTATGGAGAAGCCTGACATAAGGCTCCTACGTATGTAGTACTTACAGAGCATAAGGCGGTACCGACAACAGGGTAGGCCTATTGTTTACACTGATGAGACATATTTGCATAGTTCACACACTATGCCAAGTGCTTGGATTGGCGGTTCTCTTCATGGACTGAAGTCGCCTATCTCGAAAGGACAAAGATTAATAGTGGTGCATGCCGGTTCAGATGCAGGTTTCGTTCCTAATGAACTATAGAAATAACGAACAATATCTGACAGAGAAATAAATTCCCAATTTGCCAACAAATTCTGTAGTCGTGATTGACAGTGCCTCGTACCATAATGTCCAATATGAGCGCGTACCCACATCACCTTCCCGAAAAACGGTTATGCAGGATTGGTTGACTAATAAGGGTATTCCATTTTCTACAGAGATGATAAAACCTCAACTGTACGCTTTGATTAAATCCCATAAATCACGCTATGAGACGTATCAAATCGATACACTGCTTGCTACCTATGGACACACGATCTTGCGTCTACCACCGTACTACCCTGTCTTGAATCCTATCGAAATGATTTGGGCTCATGTTAAAAATTATGTAGCTGGACAGGTGGTGGTGGGGATGAATGTTTTAAGGATTGTAAAATCGAGGCCCCCTTTCCTGTTGACATACAGTTATGCTATAGAAGGAAGAATTTCGACTCTTTAAAAAAATTGGGGTAGTGAGTAAAGAGAAAGGCCATGACAGACTCCCTAGGCTTCGAAGGTCTGAAGAAAACGAGAGATGACCAAGGGAGTTGTAGTTATTGTTTAAAGGGGTGGGACAGTGAGGTATTCTGCCCCATTGACCAAAGGAGATCGCCAGGAAGATGAAAGAGGTGCCTGGCACAAGTAAGTAGACGTACCATACTGCATAGTTCAGAAGAGGCTATACTCTGCCCCACAAATGACTATCCTGGGGAAATCATTAGCGACATGCACAGGCTATTGGTGTAGCATATGATATTGCACAATGATAGGTTAGTTAAGAAATATTTATAAGAAGGCAAGGGATTCAAGAGCTTGGTCGTCCCATTTTGCAATTTTTAAATCCAAGTTACCTTGCCACATAAAAGTTATGCTGATTATAACAGATATGGTAACCTTAAGTTCTGAAATTTTTATCTATACGCTACTTCATTCGTAAAACGATCATTATTAATGCGACTTTAATGGCTAAGCCAAGGGCATTACTTCGTGGAAGGCAACTCGAATGACATGGGCGAGGCCTATCCTAAAAATTACAAACAAGGTGAAACCCTAGTGTACGGTAATTGACAAAATTGTTTATTGAGCGATATAACTATGCATTCATCATAACTTTCGTCACCTAGTGGACGCATCGTTAGTTCACATTAAATGTATTTCGAAATAATGACTGAAACACGTTTTTTTACGACCGCCAATTCGCGCCATCTTTGCCGTTTTTATTTACAGGTAGCTGTGATGTAGCGATTTACTTCCCTTTGATGCAGCGCTGCAATTTCTCGCTTAAAAAAACGCGGCCTTTCAGAAACCCCGCGTGCCTTGTATGACCTTGGGGAAGTGCCGCCACCATCTCGATGGCACCACTGGTCACACCACCATCTTGATGATGCCATCACGTGTCCTCAGTTTTACATGACCTCGAGGCAACCTCTCATAATGCCACGTGCCCTTGGGGAATCTCCCGTGCCTCCAATGACCTTGGAGAAGCCCCACTCATTCCCCTTGATCCCAGTGCCTCATTGATGGCGTCATAATTTGCCCTCACGGGTCAATGACCTTGAGGAATTCTCCCATGAAGCCACGTGGCCTTCAGGAATCCCTTCATGACGGCAGGGGACCCTTTACCTCAATCATGTGACCTTGACCTTTGACCTTTGAGAAGCCCAACCGCCATCTTGATGACGTCATCACTCCCCTCAGAACCTTATGTTCCCCCGTGCTGGGATGGGTTTGGATTTAGGGTTAACATGACACATCCTCTTGAACCTGTATTTTCAGCTATACCCATATGATACGATTCCTAGTTCGGGAGATATCGGGAGATATTCGTAAGTGAGCCAGAAGCCCCCCTGCAAAGGAAACCGGGAGATTTTTAGGCACACGACACAATTAAATTGATTTGACATAAACACAAGAGCGTGACATCGATTAGAAGTTATAATAGCATTATAAGGTGTGTGCCTCTCTGATGGTTGGGCCTTGACATGTGTTTTGTTCATACACTGTCATGATATGTGACATGACATGACTCTCCCATGTTTAGTCAGTGACCTGATTGTGTTAATACACTGCCATGATATGTGACGTCATGTGACTCTCTCATAGTTGGGCATTAACCTCTCAGTGTTCAGTTCATATATGACGTCATGTGACTCTCACATAGTTGGGCATTAACCTCTTAGTGTTCAGTTCATATGTGACGTCATGTGACTCTCACATAGTTGGGCATTAACCTCTCAGTGTTCAGTTCATATGTGACGTCATGTGACTCTCACATAGTTGGGCATTAACCTCTTAGTGTTCAGTTCATATATGACGTCATGTGACTCTCTCATAGTTGGGCATTAACCTCTTAGTGCTCAGTTCATATGTGACATCATGTGACTCTCACATAGTTGGGCATTAACCTCTCAGTGTTCAGTTCATATATGACGTCATATGACTCTCTCATAGTTGGGCATTAACCTCTTAGTGCTCAGTTCATATGTGACATCATGTGACTCTCACATAGTTGGGCATTAACCTCTTAGTGTTCAGTTCATATGTGACGTCATGTGACTCTCACATAGTTGGGCATTAACCTCTCAGTGTTCAGTTCATATGTGACGTCATGTGACTCTCTCATAGTTGGGCATTAACCTCTTAGTGTTCAGTTCATATGTGACATCATGTGACTCTCACATAGTTGGGCATTAACCTCTTAGTGTTCAGTTCATATGTGACGTCATATGACTCTCACATAGTTGGGCATTAACCTCTTAGTGTTCAGTTCATATGTGACATCATGTGACTCTCACATAGTTGGGCATTAACCTCTTAGTGTTCAGTTCATATGTGACGTCATATGACTCTCTCATAGTTGGGCATTAACCTCTTAGTGTTCAGTTCATATGTGACATCATGTGACTCTCACATAGTTGGGCATTAACCTCTTAGTGTTCAGTTCATATGTGACATCATGTGACTCTCACATAGTTGGGCATTAACTTCTTAGTGTTCAGTTCATATGTGACATCATGTGACTCTCACATAGTTGGGCATTAACCTCTTAGTGTTCAGTTCATATATGACGTCATGTGACTCTTACATAGTTGGGCATTAACCTCTCAGTGTTCAGTTCATATGTGACGTCATGTGACTCTCACATAGTTGGGCATTAACCTCTTAGTGTTCAGTTCATATGTGACATCATGTGACTCTCTCATAGTTGGGCATTAATCTCTTAGTGCTCAGTTCATATGTGACGTCATGTGACTCTCACATAGTTGGGCATTAACCTCTTAGTGTTCAGTTCATATGTGACATCATGTGACTCTCACATAGTTGGGCATTAACCTCTTAGTGTTCAGTTCATATGTGACATCATGTGACTCTCTCATAGTTGGGCATTAACCTCTTAGTGTTCAGTTCATATATGACGTCATGTGACTCTCTCATAGTTGGGCATTAACCTCTTAGTGTTCAGTTCATATGTGACATCATGTGACTCGCACATAGTTGGGCATTAACCTCTTAGTGTTCAGTTCATATGTGACGTCATGTGACTCTCTCATAGTTGGGCATTAACCTCTTAGTGTTCAGTTCATATGTGACATCATGTGACTCGCACATAGTTGGGCATTAACCTCTTAGTGCTCAGTTCATATGTGACGTCATGTGACTCTCTCATAGTTGGGCATTAACCTCTTAGTGTTCAGTTCATATGTGACATCATGTGACTCTCTCATAGTTGGGCATTAACCTCTTAGTGTTCAGTTCATATATGACATCATGTGACTCTCACATAGTTGGGCATTAACCTCTTAGTGTTCAGTTCATATGTGACATCATGTGACTCTCTCATAGTTGGGCATTAACCTCTTAGTGTTCAGTTCATATATGACGTCATGTGACTCACATAGTTGGGCATTAACCTCTTAGTGTTCAGTTCATATGTGACATCATGTGACTCTCTCATAGTTGGGCATTAACCTCTTAGTGTTCAGTTCATATGTGACATCATGTGACTCTCACATAGTTGGGCATTAACCTCTTAGTGTTCAGTTCATATGTGACATCATGTGACTCTCTCATAGTTGGGCATTAACCTCTTAGTGTTCAGTTCATATATGACGTCATGTGACTCTCTCATAGTTGGGCATTAACCTCTTAGTGTTCAGTTCATATGTGACATCATGTGACTCTCTCATAGTTGGGCATTAACCTCTTAGTGTTCAGTTCATATGTGACGTCATGTGACTCTCACATAGTTGGGCATTAACCTCTTAGTGCTCAGTTCATATGTGACATCATGTGACTCTCTCATAGTTGGGCATTAACCTCTTAGTGTTCAGTTCATATGTGACGTCATGTGACTCTCTCATAGTTGGGCATTTACCTCTTAGTGTTCAGTTCATATGTGACATCATGTGACTCTCACATAGTTGGGCATTAACCTCTTAGTGTTCAGTTCATATGTGACGTCATGTGACTCTCTCATAGTTGGGCATTAACCTCTCAGTGTTCAGTTCATATGTGACATCATGTGACTCTCTCATAGTTGGGCATTAACCTCTTAGTGTTCAGTTCATATGTGACATCATGTGACTCTCACATAGTTGGGCATTAACCTCTTAGTGCTCAGTTCATATGTGACATCATGTGACTCTCACATAGTTGGGCATTAACCTCTTAGTGTTCAGTTCATATGTGACGTCATGTGACTCTCTCATAGTTGGGCATTAACCTCTTAGTGTTCAGTTCATATGTGACATCATGTGACTCTCTCATAGTTGGGCATTAACCTCTTAGTGTTCAGTTCATATGTGACGTCATGTGACTCTCACATAGTTGGGCATTAACCTCTTAGTGTTCAGTTCATATGTGACATCATGTGACTCTCTCATAGTTGGGCATTAACCTCTCAGTGTTCAGTTCATATGTGACGTCATGTGACTCTCTCATAGTTGGGCATTAACCTCTTAGTGTTCAGTTCATATGTGACATCATGTGACTCTCACATAGTTGGGCATTAACCTCTTAGTGCTCAGTTCATATGTGACGTCATGTGACTCTCTCATAGTTGGGCATTAACCTCTTAGTGTTCAGTTCAAATATGACGTCATGTGACTCTCTCATAGTTGGGCATTAACCTCTTAGTGTTCAGTTCATATGTGACATCATGTGACTCTCTCATAGTTGGGCATTAACCTCTTAGTGCTCAGTTCATATGTGACGTCATGTGACTCTCACATAGTTGGGCATTAACCTCTTAGTGTTCAGTTCATATGTGACGTCATGTGACTCTCTCATAGTTGGGCATTAACCTCTTAGTGTTCAGTTCATATATGACATCATGTGACTCTCTCATAGTTGGGCATTAACCTCTTAGTGTTCAGTTCATATGTGACATCATGTGACTCTCACATAGTTGGGCATTAACCTCTTAGTGTTCAGTTCATATGTGACGTCATGTGACTCTCACATAGTTGGGCATTAACCTCTTAGTGTTCAGTTCATATGTGACATCATGTGACACTCACATAGTTGGGCATTAACCTCTTAGTGTTCAGTTCATATGTGACGTCATGTGACTCACTCATAGTTGGGCATTAACCTCTTAGTGTTCAGTTCATATGTGACATCATGTGACTCTCACATAGTTGGGCATTAACCTCTTAGTGTTCAGTTCATATGTGACATCATGTGACACTCTCATAGTTGGGCATTTCTCTTAGTGTTCAGTTCATATGTGACGTCATGTGACTCACTCATAGTTGGGCATTAACCTCTTAGTTTTCAGTTCATATGTGACATCATGTGACTCTCACATAGTTGGGCATTAACCTCTTAGTGTTCAGTTCATATGTGACATCATGTGACACTCACATAGTTGGGCATTAACCTCTTAGTGTTCAGTTCATATGTGACGTCATGTGACTCACTCATAGTTGGGCATTAACCTCTTAGTGTTCAGTTCATATGTGACATCATGTGACTCTCACATAGTTGGGCATTAACCTCTTAGTGTTCAGTTCATATGTGACATCATGTGACACTCTCATAGTTGGGCATTAACCTCTTAGTGTTCAGTTCATATGTGACATGTGACTCTCACATAGTTGGGCATTAACCTCTTAGTGTTCAGTTCATATGTGACATGTGACTCTCTCATAGTTGGGCATTTACCTCTTAGTGTTCAGTTCATATGTGACATCATGTGACTCTTACATAGTTGGGCATTAACCTCTTAGTGTTCAGTTCATATGTGACGTCATGTGACTCTCTCATAGTTGGGCATTAACCTCTTAGTGTTCAGTTCATATGTGACGTCATGTGACTCTCACATAGTTGGGCATTAACCTCTCAGTGTTCAGTTCATATATGACGTCATGTGACTCTCACATAGTTGGGCATTAACCTCTTAGTGTTCAGTTCATATGTGACGTCATGTGACTCTCTCATAGTTGGGCATTAACCTCTTAGTGTTCAGTTCATATATGACGTCATGTGACTCTCACATAGTTGGGCATTAACCTCTTAGTGTTCAGTTCATATGTGACGTCATGTGACTCTCTCATAGTTGGGCATTAACCTCTTAGTGTTCAGTTCATATGTGACATCATGTGACTCTCACATAGTTGGGCATTAACCTCTTAGTGCTCAGTTCATATGTGACGTCATGTGACTCTCTCATAGTTGGGCATTAACCTCTTAGTGTTCAGTTCATATATGACGTCATGTGACTCTCTCATAGTTGGGCATTAACCTCTTAGTGTTCAGTTCATATGTGACATCATGTGACTCTCTCATAGTTGGGCATTAACCTCTTAGTGCTCAGTTCATATGTGACGTCATGTGACTCTCACATAGTTGGGCATTAACCTCTTAGTGTTCAGTTCATATGTGACGTCATGTGACTCTCTCATAGTTGGGCATTAACCTCTTAGTGTTCAGTTCATATGTGACATCATGTGACTCTCTCATAGTTGGGCATTAACCTCTTAGTGTTCAGTTCGTATGTGACATCATGTGACTCTCACATAGTTGGGCATTAACCTCTTAGTGTTCAGTTCATATGTGACGTCATGTGACTCTCACATAGTTGGGCATTAACCTCTTAGTGTTCAGTTCATATGTGACGTCATGTGACTCTCTCATAGTTGGGCATTAACCTCTTAGTGTTCAGTTCATATCTGACGTCATGTGACTCACTCATAGTTGGGCATTAACCTCTTAGTGTTCAGTTCATATGTGACATCATGTGACTCTCACATAGTTGGGCATTAACCTCTTAGTGTTCAGTTCATATGTGACATCATGTGACACTCTCATAGTTGGGCATTAACCTCTTAGTGTTCAGTTCATATGTGACGTCATGTGACTCACTCATAGTTGGGCATTGACCTCTTAGTGTTCAGTTCATATGTGACATCATGTGACTCTCACATAGTTGGGCATTAACCTCTTAGTGTTCAGTTCATATGTGACATCATGTGACACTCACATAGTTGGGCATTAACCTCTTAGTGTTCAGTTCATATGTGACGTCATGTGACTCACTCATAGTTGGGCATTAACCTCTTAGTGTTCAGTTCATATGTGACGTCATGTGACTCTCACATAGTTGGGCATTAACCTCTCAGTGTTCAGTTCATATATGACGTCATGTGACTCTCACATAGTTGGGCATTAACCTCTTAGTGTTCAGTTCATATGTGACATCATGTGACTCTCTCATAGTTGGGCATTAACCTCTTAGTGTTCAGTTCATATATGACGTCATGTGACTCTCACATAGTTGGGCATTAACCTCTTAGTGCTCAGTTCATATGTGACGTCATGTGACTCTCTCATAGTTGGGCATTAACCCCTTAGTGTTCAGTTCATATGTGACATCATGTGACTCTCACATAGTTGGGCATTAACCTCTTAGTGTTCAGTTCATATGTGACATCATGTGACTCTCACATAGTTGGGCATAAACCTCTTAGTGTTGAGTTCATATGTGACGTCATGTGACTCTCACATAGTTGGGCATTAACCTCTTAGTGTTCAGTTCATATGTGACATCATGTGACTCTCACATAGTTGGGCATTAACCTCTTAGTGTTCAGTTCATATGTGACATCATGTGACTCTCTCATAGTTGGGCATTAACCTCTTAGTGTTCAGTTCATATGTGACGTCATGTGACTCTCTCATAGTTGGGCATTAACCTCTTAGTGTTCAGTTCATATGTGACATCATGTGACACTCTCATAGTGGGGCATTAACCTCTTAGTGTTCAGTTCATATGTGACAACATGTGACTCTCTCATAGTTGGGCATTAACCTCTTAGTGTTCAGTTCATATGTGACGTCATGTGACTCTCTCATAGTTGGGCATTAACCTCTTAGTGTTCAGTTCATATATGACGTCATGTGACTCTCACATAGTTGGGCATTAACCTCTTAGTGTTCAGTTCATATGTGACATCATGTGACTCATAGTTGGGCATTAACCTCTTAGTGCTCAGTTCATATGTGACATCATGTGACTCTCTCATAGTTGGGCATTAACCTCTTAGTGTTCAGTTCATATGTGACATCATGTGACTCTCACATAGTTGGGGCATTAACCTCTTAGTGTTCAGTTCATATGTGACATCATGTGACTCTCTCATAGTTGGGCATTAACCTCTTAGTGTTCAGTTCATATGTGACATCATGTGACTCTCACATAGTTGGGCATTAACCTCTCAGTGTTCAGTTCATATATGACGTCATGTGACTCTCTCATAGTTGGGCATTAACCTCTTAGTGTTCAGTTCATATGTGACATCATGTGACTCTCACATAGTTGGGCATTGACCTCTTAGTGTTCAGTTCATATGTGACATCATGTGACTCTCTCATAGTTGGGCATTAACCTCTTAGTGCTCAGTTCATATGTGACATCATGTGACTCTCACATAGTTGGGCATTAACCTCTTAGTGTTCAGTTCATATGTGACGTCATGTGACTCTCTCATAGTTGGGCATTAACCTCTTAGTGTTCAGTTCATATGTGACATCATGTGACTCTCCCATAGTTGGGCATTAACCTCTTAGTGTTCAGTTCATATGTGACATCATGTGACTCTCTCATAGTTGGGCATTAACCTCTTAGTGTTCAGTTCATATGTGACGTCATGTGACTCTCACATAGTTGGGCATAAACCTCTTAGTGTTCAGTTCATATGTGACGTCATGTGACACTCTCATAGTTGGGCATTAACCTCTTAGTGTTCAGTTCATATGTGACATCATGTGACACTCTCATAGTTGGGCATTAACCTCTTAGTGTTCAGTTCATATGTGACGTCATGTGACTCTCTCATAGTTGGGCATTAACCTCTTAGTGTTCAGTTCATATATGACGTCATGTGACTCTCACATAGTTGGGCATTAACCTCTTAGTGTTCAGTTCATATGTGACATCATGTGACTCATAGTTGGGCATTAACCTCTTAGTGCTCAGTTCATATGTGACATCATGTGACTCTCTCATAGTTGGGCATTAACCTCTTAGTGTTCAGTTCATATGTGACATCATGTGACTCTCACATAGTTGGGCATTAACCTCTTAGTGTTCAGTTCATATGTGACATCATGTGACTCTCTCATAGTTGGGCATTAACCTCTTAGTGTTCAGTTCATATGTGACATCATGTGACTCTCACATAGTTGGGCATTAACCTCTCAGTGTTCAGTTCATATATGACGTCATGTGACTCTCTCATAGTTGGGCATTAACCTCTTAGTGTTCAGTTCATATGTGACATCATGTGACTCTCACATAGTTGGGCATTAACCTCTTAGTGTTCAGTTCATATGTGACATCATGTGACTCTCTCATAGTTGGGCATTAACCTCTTAGTGCTCAGTTCATATGTGACATCATGTGACTCTCACATAGTTGGGCATTAACCTCTTAGTGTTCAGTTCATATGTGACGTCATGTGACTCTCTCATAGTTGGGCATTAACCTCTTAGTGTTCAGTTCATATGTGACGTCATGTGACTCTCTCATAGTTGGGCATTAACCTCTTAGTGCTCAGTTCATATGTGACATCATGTGACTCTCTCATAGTTGGGCATTAACCTCTTAGTGTTCAGTTCATATGTGACGTCATGTGACTCTCTCATAGTTGGGCATTAACCTCTTAGTGTTCAGTTCATATGTGACGTCATGTGACTCTCACATAGTTGGGCATTAACCTCTTAGTGTTCAGTTCATATGTGACGTCATGTGACTCTCTCATAGTTGGGCATTAACCTCTTAGTGTTCAGGTCATATGTGATATCATGTGACTCTCACATAGTTGGGCATTAACCGCTTAGTGTTCAGTTCATATATGACATCATGTGACTCTCACATATTTGGGCATAAACCTCTTAGTGTTCAGTTCATATGTGACGTCATGTGACACTCTCATAGTTGGGCATTAACCTCTTAGTGTTCAGTTCATATGTTACATCATGTGACACTCTCATAGTTGGGCATTAACCTCTTAGTGTTCAGTTCATATGTGACATCATGTGACTCTCTCATAGTTGGGCATTAACCTCTTAGTGTTCAGTTCATATGTGACGTCATGTGACTCTCTCATAGTTGGGCATTAACCTCTTAGTGTTGAGTTCATATGTGACGTCATGTGACTCTCACATAGTTGGGCATTAACCTCTTAGTGTTCAGTTCATATGTGACGTCATGTGACTCTCTCATAGTTGGGCATTAACCTCTTAGTGTTCAGGTCATATGTGATATCATGTGACTCTCACATAGTTGGGCATTAACCTCTTAGTGTTCAGTTCATACGTGACGTCATGTGACTCTCTCATAGTTGGGCATTAACCTCTTAGTGTTCAGTTCATATGTGACGTCATGTGACTCTCTCATAGTTGGGCATTAACCCCTTAGTGTTCAGGTCATATGTGATATCATGTGACTCTCACATAGTTGGGCATTAACCTCTTAGTGGTCAGTTCATATGTGACGTCATGTGACTCTCACATGGTTGCGCATTGACTTGTTTGTGTTCATACACTGACAAGATTTTTGACATCTTCTGACTTTCTCATAGTTGGGCATTAACCTGTTCGTGACCATACAGTTCATATATGACATTATGTGACTTTCTCATGTTTTGGCATTAACCTCTTAGTGTGCATACAGTTCATCTGTGTCGTCATTTTACGATTGCATAGAAGTGTTTATATTCCTAATACGATATATGCTCTTCTCTTTGCAGAACACGGGCGGAGCTTTGCTACCACCACCTAGATCTGATGATGTCGGGGATATCAAACGTCGTCAGGCAAGACCTCTCACCGGTAAACATGTCCGACCAGGCACTGGAGCCAGTCCTGCCACCTTGCTTACCTTGCGACGTAAGATTCAAGCCCGACAGCAACAGCACGATCCCAGTAGTTTCCATGAGTGCACATAACACATTATGGTACAGCTGAAGAAAGTTATTAGTGTAGTTAAATATGAGATGGCCGTTCCTACCATTAAATAAAATTTTGAGAGGAACAGTGTTACCAATGCAGGACATGTGTATACAGTGGTGTAATTAATTTACTCAATTTATTTGGTGCTGTTATATTTTATCCATTCATTACAGAAGCACGGCATCTGGTTTGAACAATCGACTTTTTGTTCATTCCAAAATTGCCTTCTCTTTTTAAATTATAATAAGCTGGGATTTTACAGTCCTGAGTGGCACTAACCATGGAATTGCCACTGAGTTCTTTAAGATAATTCATTCATTGGCCATACATTCATTTCACTTCAGTATAATTTACAACCAATTTTGTGTTTACAAGTACCCAATATTATTTTATTACGTGACCCATCTCAAGAATTATAGTAGTTCAATTTACTAACAATTGAAGTAGCGTAAACTCCACAAGAGAACTAAGTGATACTAGAAAAACATAGATATAGCAGACAGGATTCAACGCTATTAATACTGAGGCCTGTGACATGTTATCCAGTTAACGTTCAGAATTAGCTAAGACGTAATCTTATCGACGAGGCAACAAACAGAGGATTACTAGTGTCCACCTCGTCTACTTAAATTCTTCTTAACGCAGAAGGTACTGAAGGAGATCAAAGGCACCTGGTGGGAGTTGCAAAATCATACTATCCTCGATATTGCAGTGATGGGGGAATTTTATTGTTATTTAACAAAAGAAAGTTGCCAACATTAATATGATTCACTCCCGAGTATATACTACGATATGTTCTCAATATCTTCAAACTTTCGTCCTAAACACTGTGCTCTAAATGCCCTAACAGTTTAATTTATCCATGAATATGAGAAGCAAGCTTGTGCCCTAATTTTAGCATGCACCTACTGGAAACGACGTTACCATAAATTATATCAAAATGCTCCATAAAATGTGTTAGTGCCAAATTATGGATCTATGTGCATATTTGGTGGAAACTTCGAATAACAAATCGACTAGTAAAACTGTTGTCTGCCTGGTTCTTGACAACGTCCTTAAAAGCACTAAACATTAAGGGCTTACCCGGAAGGAAATTTCCGAACATTCATAAGGCCACACTTGTTTCATTTAGGAACACACCGTATGACTTGTGGCATTCACTTCTTTTGCTCAACATTGTGAAATCAAATTCAGACTTGCAAGAAGCTCAACTGCCTCTAAAATCATAGCAGTTAAAAGAAACGTTGGTAACTTGTATCTGAGATTTTAAAAACACGACTCACAAGCCAGTTGCTAAGGGAGAAGGCACCTATATCAGTAAGCTGAATTAATAATATAAACCAATTTTCCAAATGTCTCTCTAAAGGTCTCAAAGATTGTATTCATTTTCAAAATTCCATAAATTGCATGTTTTTAAATTATTTATTCGTTGGTATTTACAAACAAGGGACGTATCAGGTAAGACAGATCGAAATTTACCTTGAAGCTTTCTGGACGCAATCGTTGTACTGTAAGAGGACAACGTGCGGAAAATCATCCGCCAGATTGAACTGCAAGGTCAGGTTTGAGAAACGTTCTCTTTTTCTAGGGGAATAAAAAACTGCGTGTCAATAGCCCTCCCTCAATACTTGGTTTCGAAAGTTTTGGCGCCTACGATATTGAATACTAATTGTGTACCAGTCCGGTGGTCTTATGCAGTGTACAGTAATATTAATCTTACCGCAGAACATAACAGATGTTATCGGAAGCGTGTTTTGCAAGGTAAGAATATCGCATACCCGTGTTAAAAATTATGAAACATTGAACGAGTATTTCGTCGTACTAGGTATTCGGTTAATTTCTACTTGTTGTTTGTTGTTAGACCGGAACTGGAATGTAGCAACGAATTCCTTCATAATCACTGCATTTTTAGGCGTTGGAGATATTTGTGTCAACGTCATTAACGAAACCATAAAATGAACTAAGTAAAGGGCTTACAAAATGAGGACAGAAGTTAGATGTTAGGCCCACTGAAAACAGAGCTGTGCATTAATCAAGTCTTTCAGAAATAATGGCAAAACATAAATCTGTGGCAAAAAAATGGGATCGGTTATGCGGGTGTCTAGTAGTAAATTATTTTTTTATTTTCCGTGCCTGATATTGGGTGGCGATGACACATGAACCAAGACTAGTATTGAAGATCTGAATCATTTGCCTGAATGGCGTAAGAAACAATACTTGTCAAAATAACATTTGAATAATGAAATGAGCTTAGCTGTGTTGGGAAAATTGATACGTGCTGTGCCCCGCCCTTTTACAAATCCACGAGTCGCTAGTAAATAAGCAAAGGACAATTTTACAAAATTTCATTCTTAAGAGGTAAACAATTGTGGATAAAATAGTAGGCTGATTCCGTTGCCGCTTGGGTTACAAACTTAGCATAAGCATTATTTGGTAAAATTGGAAAGAGGCATGCTTCAGGAATTTCTAATTTCATATACTGCACCTCTAGGGTTGCAAATTGGGGTTGAAAAATTACTGTATTTAACTCTGCGGACAAAATAAGTGGAATCAGAGTGTGCCTTCAGTGCTATTGCAAATGTTCACAGATAACTCTCTTTATTCAAAAAAGAAATGCAGACTTACAAAAAATCTTCCACAAATGAAAATTGCTGGAAGAAAAATATTTTTTTAGAAAATCGCATGCAACCAATTGATAAGACAATAATTGCGTGTGTACGGAACACATCTACATACTCCTAATCCATAACAAATTGAACAATCTCATACATACTCCACAGGCTACAACCCCAGCTGATAGCCGCAGCTGAACGAAACAATAAACGTGCTGTAAACTGATAATGAATTTTCTTCCTGTCTTTGGGATATTAATAGAATATCTACACAATTATGAGATTTTCTACGAATTACATACCCATAGCAGGGCAACGTAGCGTTCCTAAACATACACCTTCGACATCCTTCTCCTTGAAATAAAGTGGCAGTGTCCACTGTATTGTTAGGGCATTATCGAACGTTCCAGAATAAATAAAAGGCATTCGTGGATAAAATGTACGGTCATTCTTAAAAGCTGCCTTTGGGATTGGTCATTCAGAAAGAGAAAATCCTGCTATATACGCTAAATTGAGGGGCACGATTATATGAAATTTTGTGCGGGCCGAAATTCACTTACCTTTCAGGCATTTCTCATCACTAGCAATGCATGTGTCTTTTCTTAACAGCTGTGTTATTTCTGAGTTAAATAAGTGTCATCATTTTATATGTATTTGTTGTTGTCTGTCCCATTGTTGTTTCACTTAGAGGCTTGAACATCCTGGACATTTCAGCCCTATGTGTATAGAATTTGTGATAACTTCTGCCATTATGCTGTCTATAGTAGTGTGTGTATTTGTAACTGAGGTGAGGATAGGGAAGGAGGTGACTGTGGCCTTACTGTAAGTTAGGAACTGTCTCGGCATTTGCCTGAAGAAATTGGTAAGCAATGCGAAACCACTTCTAGAAAGGTTGAGGTGGGAATCGAACCCACCTCTTCTTGCCTCAGATTGGAATTTGATGGAGTAAAAAGCAACCTCAACTAAACTATTTCTACTGTTTATCAGTAGCCTCACAAATCGTATTTAAATAATTCATATAAACTGAAAATAAGGTTAAAGAAACATAAAGCCCTTCACCATAACGCAATTTGAGCAACAATGCAAAGTTTCAGTGGTACAGAGGCTTAATGTTTTATGCCAACACATAGTCTTTACCTTCCTGATAGACAAAATACTGAGTGATAATTTTGTATAATTATTTTTTCTCTGTTTGTTATTTATTTGTAATGAGAGTAGATGCGTCACTGATTTAAACAGTTCTCCATAGCAAGTAACAGGGCTGTGAGATTGATAAATTTGATAGTTACCATCATGCTCAGAAGGACTACCAGTGTCTAGGATGTAGTTGACATTACACCGATAATTTCCAGTCCAAGAATGTCTCGAATGCTCTCCTTGATATGGAGAGAATTTCCTTAATTCATTTCTCTACAAGGGTTGCACTCCAGGAAGTCTCCAGACGACAAGAAAGTTAAGGAAATGTGGTTTTTTTTTTCAGATACTGTTTGCAGCATCAGTGGTGTGGGTAGCCAACATGACTACTGTATTAGTTTTTTTCTCAACACTTATATATTTTTTCTAATCTAGCATTCATTACTGATATTTATCGATATACAATAGACAATTACTTTGACATACTCAGGTATTTATGCTGAACATGAAATGTTATACTTGAAAAAGAGATGTGTAATGTTGTTATACTACACTGTTTCAGTTGTACAATGTTATACTATGATGTGAATGTTTTGATAAATAAAGGTTTTTCACATTTTTCGCAGTGTGTGTTTCAATAAGCACGTAGCACCTATGACTCCTTTCAAAACTGAGGATGATAAAACTATGTGGAGTATTGTAGAACAATATTTTATGGGGAGTAGAATCGGGCAGAAAATAAAGGATGAGGGGTTTGGCAAATGAGGGATTGAGTAGACTGCAGATGGGGGGCACTGGATTCAGAGAAAACTTACAAACAATATTGTAATTCACCTCAGATTACTCAAAATAAGAGATTACAATTATTTTGACAACAAAAAATTTAAATAATAATGATAATAAATAATGAGCAATGATGATTAATATAAGTAGTGTGGTAGTGATGTTTTGAGGACACGTGGCCGATATCTCCGAAGCCATGAATCGTAAAATTGTGGGCTATAGCTTTCAACAGGATAGGGCCTTTCAAACCTAATCCTATCTACCAATAACACAATGCGATGATTGGGGTCTGAGAGCACTTGATGACGTCATCAAGATGGTAGCGAGTCAAGTGGCATCATCGAGATGGCGGAAAGTCTTCACGAATGTTATGGGAGGCACGCGGGCTATGAGGTTTTTCCCGAAGGTCGTGGAACATCACTCGTGTATGTCCAATCAGGGGTGCCAAGCTGTGAGTGTAAAATAGCCTGATTACTGTTTACTGATGTGTACATGGTCACCCACGCGAAAACGATGGCGTCGTGTATCAGCTATATTGATGTAATGATGAATGCAATTCGACCGTTGACAGTTTTATAATCCGATAGCGCTATGTTTGGTATCGTTGTAACGCGAAACTGGGGTCTGCACTAGGTGTACCCAGTGATAGGAACCCTTGACTGGAAATCCCTACCACGTGTATGTTTTTAATGTTCGGTTGAAACGTTCAACAACACTCGCCTTCTAATTGCTATAGGTGGAATAATGATGAACGCCAAGTCCTTGCAGATAGGTGGAAAAATCCTTGTTGAAAACTCCTTACCTTGATCTGTCTGGAGCAGACGAGGTTGTCGTTTAGCTCGTTGAATAGCACGTTAAAGACAACCGTAACCAGAGTACCTGTTTTATTTCGTACACGTTCAACAAATGCCATTTTGGAATAGACATCAACGACCGTGAGCAGATATTTGATACCGTAGTTGGTATTGGCATAAGGAATCATTTCAACGAGATCGGCTTGCCAAAGCTCATCAATTCCTCGTGAGACGACATGACGACGACGGTAGATGCGAAGAGTTGGCCAGTGAAAATTTGTGAACAATTTCCGTTTTAACGGGTGAGGGGATAGTGATGCGTGGAGGCATTACACGATAATACCGACATGGCAAAGCTCCTCTTCTATTTCTAATAGTTCACCCTCATGACACGTATGTCCAGCCTGAAATAATTGAAGAATTTCGTGTGATCCTGCCTCAACTCTTCAAATAACGTGTAGAAAGTGCTTACCTCATCTCTCCTTTCATTGTATGAACCCATATCAGTCGATTTTTTCTTCTTCTTTTCATTCGACGACGGAATAACAACAACGCTAGAAGCTGCTCTCTGTTCATTTCAAACTACACAAGCAATCAATAAATGAACCACTGAGGAAGTGAGTTGGTTTCAGAACCTACACTGCAACTACTCGTACGACGGCGACGGAAAATTTTCCGCCGTGTGTGTAACCGGCCGGCGACGGTTAAATCTCAGACTGAAAAAATCCGCCATGTGTGCAACCGGCCTTAGGGTGTGTGTTACAATATTTCCTTTCTTTTCAGACGGATGCAGAAGAGCCGAGGTGAGAGTTTGAAGGACAGATGACATCGTAGTTCCGCCTCTTGAAACCTCAATAACCAACTAACTAGAGTTTCAGAGGAGAATATTTATACGAAAGAGCCCATAAGTAGAGGTGTTAGAAAGTGTTGTTATTTATTTGAAGATTTGTTGATTTAAAATTCAAAAGGTGGTGTTTTGTGTTTTAATTATTTTTTCGGGGGATGACATGTTAAAATTTGGAAAGCGATAAGGTTTGTACAATAAGTGCATTTAAAAATATAAACAATTAATAAAACAAAGTAAAAAACAAAACAGCAGGGTAAAACGTTAAACATGGCTATGGAAGAATGAGATAATACTTATATGGAAGTCACATTTTTATTTTACATTCACCATCTCGAAACACATTTCAGTGAATACCTTTTTCAGTTTTATCCAAATACTGCGGTGAAATCACTGGAAGTAGATCATGGTTAAAGTCTCAGCATTTGCAGCTGTCAATTTTCGCCTCCTATCACTTACTATGAGACTGTATTTCGAAAATGACCTTTCAGAATCCACATTTGAACAAGGATACCACACACACTTTAATGCAGCTGTTGCATAGTCTCGGTGAGCAGGCCTAAATCCCATGAGGATCTCTGGAACATTCACATTATCTTCATGACGCAGTTGGTTCTTGATTGGAGTCAGGTAAATGCTGTGAGCCTCTAAAAACTGTTGAGACTCCATCTTCGTAAGAAATGGGGCATTCGTCTTAAATTGGAGCAGTTCTGTGGGAGATACATTCTTAGGTGCATGCCGAGGATCAAACAATGACCCGATGGCTTCTACAGTCTTCCTGGCTGGATCCGTGGTCCTTAAAGTCCTGACTTTCACTAGAGCTGACTCGGCAACACACGTAAGCTTGGACTTAACCTTTATCTGCATCTTTTGAGGAAGCTGTTCCAAGTTCTGGAGGATCGTATGATTGAACATTCCACCATCGCCTAATAGCTTGAGCTTTACCTCAAGGTCATCTAGCTTCCCAGCCAGTAAGTTAATTGTTGGGTACTTAGATCCCTCCAAGAAATTAAGCAAGTCCATAAGAGAGGCACCAACAACAGAAACATACAATGCTTGTAATTGTATAAATTGTATTGTTGAAGTCGATGCTTGTTGGAAAAATTTGACCCCAGAATTTGAATCTTCCAATGTTTTGAAAAATTCTACCAGATCTTCCACATGCGTGGCCATATACATTGCAGCCTTAAACCATGAATTCCATCTTGTACATACAGGCATTGGGAAAGCTAGAATTTCATTCTCTTTTTCTGTGTTTTCATATTTCTCCCTTAGAAATGCAACGTAATTGCTTTTTCTTTTTCGCGTATTTAAAAAGGCATTCTTTGTCTTTACTATAGACATGTTCAATTCGTCCAGCTCGCTTTCAAATACGCAGCCGATAAGATTGACTTTATGAGCCCAGCACTGGACATGACTTAATTCTTCAATCAATCCTTGAAGAATAGTTACACATTTTGTCATGTAGCGTGCTGAGTCCGTAACTACTGCCACTACACGCTCCCGTTCAATTTCATAGAAATTCAAGGTGTCTAATATCGCATTGGAACAATTTACGCTATTGGCAGAATCTAGAACAACAGAGGCAGCCAGATGGGTGTTCATTTCAGTTGGTGGTACTGATGGACGAAAAAGAATGTTGAAAACACACCTACCATTCTTGTCAGTTGTTTCGTCACATAGCAGAAACACGTCTTTGTTTTTTATATCTTCCCTAATTTCTTCCCTCCTTCTTTCGCCAATCATGGGGATGTATTTCTGACGAATCTGATTTGCTGATGGTAAATCTCCACTTCCGCGAACGTACTTATTAAACCAAGTACGGATAGCAGGATTGTCTAGTTTCTCTACTGGTATATTAGCTTTCACAAACGCAGTAGTAGTGTCCAAAATAAACTCTTCTTTCATATCCTTCACACGACTAGCATTTGATAATGTTTCTTTCAAGGTGGCCACTCTAGGAACACTAACTTCAAGACGCGAATTTTCTCGGCGTTTTGAATGCTTCTCCGATTTGCAATGTTTGTCTAATGCATCTTTCCTGCGATAATCTAACCGACAATCACAATATTTGCACATACGAATGCCACAAGAAATTATAAATCCTTCATTCTTATATTCTTTAAGTCTGTCTGTGGCAGAAACAGCTACCTTCGGCATTTTTAAACTCAACTGAGCGATGCCCAGTAACAAACACTGTTATCACACGGTTGACTGTAGTCACACGCCAGTATAAATTCGTAACCACACGCAAAATTTATTTCTGAATTCGTGTCGTAATATTTAAATTACGTCGCGTCTCATCTTCCTGTACTGCTAAGTTCGGAATTAATACGACGAACACGTGGTCGCCAACTGATTCACGCAAATAACACACTAGCTTCGATGATAACGCACAATTTGCGCACTTTTTATTAAATTATATAGAATTCTCTACCATAATTTACACTCGCTACCGATGTAACAGGAGGCAAACGTAGTTTACATTATGAACAACTATCACATAACCTTTTGGAGGTAGTCGGCCAAACTATTCACGCCGCGATATAACAGCTGTTTACCACAGCGCTAAAATCCAACGAGTAACGGGAATATCGACAGTATATCGTAATATGACGTATATCGTAGTATTACCCCTCGCGAAACTATACAATCGATCATTCTCTCGAATTGAACACCAACCAAATTCGATTATCGGCTTGTGGACAAAAATGTTCGGATTGGTGTGGGGAAAAAATATGAAAATTTGTTTTTATTTCGCAGATTGCGGTATGTGTGGTGTTATTCACAATATTCGCGTTATTTCGCGATTTAATTTCACTCCTGGGCGGCACGAAACATGTAAATACGTGAAAATAAAACATCCTAACCTCTAAATATGACTTTTCGTTTTATCGCGAATTAACAAAAACTAACACCTCTACCCATAAGTTTTCTTTATGAATAAAATTTGCCGTTATTTTATTCACTTTTCCAAAGTTCTTTTAAATACGGTATTCGTTTTATCAAACCCTAATTTTTGCCTCATTCCTTGTGTTATTAAGCCGAGGTACCGTACTGTATTTGATATACTGGTTCCATGAACCAGATTCAAATTGTATATGTGGACTGTGCAGGAAAAAGTGTGAACGCTATCACGCGGAGATATGCGTCAAAAGAACAATAACTCTTTTGGACCTGTGTACTCAACACTGCGGTTTTTTATGTATGCACATTGTGCGATATTCCGTTATTAATATACTGTAAATATGGACATATGCAAAAATCATCAGTAAAGTGTTTTACTTGTTAAAAGATACAATATAACATTTGGGAATAGGCGTTGCCTGGGAATTGAACCCGGTCCGCCTTGCTGAGAGGTAACACGCCCCAAATTGATTAGTGTCCGGTTGGGAGTATTGATATTGCGAATTTTCAGCCTGTCAACATAATAGGCTTATATTGCCAATTATTGGGACATCCTAAATTATAAAAAAAAAACATTTTGGTGGTGCATTTCAAGGTGGCGCTGTAGTAGAGTACGCCATCCTTTGTATAAAAATGTTCAGAAACTGAAATTACCTGAATTAATAGTCGGGAGAATATCTGGAGAAGGTTTAGTATTAGATGTTCACTGCTCCGCAGTCATAGACCCACCATCCCGCCCTAATAGGAACACGACTTATATAGTTGAAATTGAAGGTCTGACGTCCTTCTTTGTGAATGAGTTCATAATGCCAACCCCACGCGTTCGGTACTATATCGCATCCGGCAGACCAATGGTTTTGCCTAGACCAATATTTTCGTCCAGACCAATAGTGTTTGGGGCATTAGCTAACAGATAACACCCCTGGTTTTTGTCACGCACAGTGGGAGTAGTCACGCATCAATAATCTTTATCCAGGCCAATGGTTTTGCCTTTTATTTCATTATTCATGTTGGCAACGTATCACGTGGGTATGACGTAGGGTCCGATATCAATGTAAAATGGTGGACGTTGTTCAAATGAATACGACCAAAAATGCTTGCTTTACGTAAAAAGCAATTATATTTCCGGTGTAGGCAGTGGAAATTCAAACAAATGAACTCGCTAGGACTCCCAGAAAGGTATGTAAATCATGAATGATATATTTTCAATAAGCTATCTCGTTAAAAGTGATGAAAAGGGAGGATGGCATACTCTGCAGTTTTAATCATTTCAATTAATAGCCTAAGTCATTTTGTTAGCATCACTCAATAAATTGTTTGATTTGCAGTGCAGGACACAGGAACCTGACCAACAGTTTCAGTTAGATGGTGAATGATAATATATGATTTTCATACCTTTTCAGATTTCCAGGGGACAATACCTATTGAAATTGCCGTTCATTATGACTAATATACTGGAAATATGTGCTAAATCACGTAATTATATATGTTTCATTCTTGTTGAATTTGAACTATGGCAGCCATGTTGCTCACTCCAGCTGAGCAACACATGACGAGACATTGATATCACGGCAGTGTGCCCAACATATAACATATAAAATACACCACCGCTAGGCAAAACCCATTCGTCTGCGGCTGGAAACTAGAATCTGGACACATTAGGCTGTAACCATTGATCTGGACACGTTAGACTGTAACCATTGTCAAAAACCATTGGATTAGACTAAACGAAGGTTTGAATGGTCACGGGAAGCTAGCGGGGCACGGTTGAACATTGATCTGGACGAAGGACCACCTATACAATTAGTACCGTATGCGTGGGGTTCGCAATGCTGTTGTGACGCCGATAATGGCAGGCACAGCTAGAATTTTACTATATAAGTCATGTTACAATTTGGGATGGCGGGTGGGTTATAGATAGTGATGTGCTGGAGTTCGGCTCGACCTGCTCGAACAGATGACGTCATAGTTCGAACAAGTTCCAGCTTTTATGCGCGCCGTGTCATATTGGCGTGCTCTTATGAGCCCGGAAACCTCAAGAAGGCTGTGTTCGAACATTGTGCTAGGCGGTACCGGCTCATCCTGTGTTTGCTGTGCACTGCTGTATAGTTTGTGCATATAACCCCTTCAAATTGTATCTGTAATGTGGAGACAGCCACAATCTGTGTTTGTGCGATGATTCGATGCACCCATCTCCTCAGAATATACAAACTGCGTAATGAACATCGTGGAGTGCACAGAACAAAGTTGACGGGTCACAACACGTTCTTCGAACAATGATGCGGCAACAGTATGTGTATAGGCTATAAGTGATTTATTTCTTCCGTTGCAGGAACATTTGTTTGCTACTATCCTCGACGTATTACATCCTTCCCAGAAGCCAAAGGCGTATCAGAGATGGGGTGTGGGGAATAATCTCATTAATAATATTATTATTAGGTACAATTTGATTTACTGTACGTCGCACCGACACGGATAGGTCGTATGTTGAAAATGGCACAGAATATGGCTAGGCACGGAAGGATGCGGCCGTGGCCTGTATTAAGGTACAGCCCCAGCATGTGCAAGGTGTGCAATGGGAAACCACGGAAAACTATCTGCAGGACTGCCCACAGTTGGTTTCGAACCACCAACAGTCTAATACGTTCACACATACCGTACGCGAGCGAAAGGTTGCAGAAAACATCGTCTGGGACGTCAGTGTACCACCTACTTTATGAGTGGGGTCGCCTAACAGTTCAAACAGGTTCGATACCGTATCGAGCTACGTTGCGTATCGTGCCAGTGCGAGGCCGCTCGAACTTGAGTATCATTCGCTCCTCCTGGAACAGAAGGCGTCAAGAGTTCGAACAAGTTCGAGCTTTGCACGACCTTTTGAGTGCGCTGCGACCTATCGGCGTGTTCTTATCAGCCCAGAAACCTCAAGAAGGCTGTGTTCGAGCATTGTACTAGGCGGTACCGGCTCGTCCTGTGTTTGCTGTGCACTGCTGTATAGTTAGTTCCTATAGCCCCTCCAAACAGTATCTGTAATGTGGAGACAGCCACAATCTGTGTTTGTGCGATGATTCAATGCACATGTCTCCCCAGAATATACAAACTGCCTACAGAACAGCATTGGACTGTACAGAACAAAGGCACGTTTTTCGTACAATGGTGCGGCAACAGTATGTGTATATATGCGATTAATTTGTTCCGTTTCAGAAACATACGTTTGTTAATATCCTCGACAGTATTACATCCTTCCCAGAAACCAAAGATGTATCAGTGACGGGGGGCGGGGAATAATCTATATTAATATTGTTATTATTATGTACAATTTGGTTTACGTCGCACCGACACAGATAGGTCGTATGGTGACAATGGGATAGAAGAGGGCTAGGCACGGAAGGATGCGGCCGTGGCCTTTATTAAGGTACAGCCCCAGCATATGCCTGGTGAGCAAATGGGAAACCACGGAAAACCATCTGCAGGGCTGCCGACAGTGGGATTCGAACTAATAATAGTCTAATACGTTCACACATACCGTACGCGAGGGAAAGGTTGCAGAAAACATCGTCTGGGCCGTCAGTGCTCCGCATTCTTTATGTGTGAGTTCGGCTAACAGGTTCGATACCGTATCGAGCTACGTTGCATATCGAGCCGGCGCGAGCCCGCTCGAACTTTAGTATAATTCGCCCATCTCTGGTTATAGACAACCTAGGAGTGAACTACATCATTCCCAGATCAATTTCGAATCATTAGAAGAGGCATTTATTGCACATTTCAGAAGTTAAGACCATTGTAAAAACCCATTGCATTGCCCAAAATGAAGGTAAGAATGGTCGGATTGGCGGGCCACTCTTGACGACACATTAGACTGTAAGCATTGTCAAAACCACTGTTTCTTTAATTTGAACCCCTCACAAAACGCTACCTAGACTGCCCATTCAATTAGTACCGTATGGGTTTCGTTGCGTTGGCAATACTGTGTGTGTGCATAATTCACACGGATAATACAGTGAGTCCGGGAATGTTCTCCGCAGCGCCTACATGCAGTTACGTTGGTAGCACGGCTGCCGCTTGCATCATAACAAATAAAAAGTAAACTTTGTACTCACCACAGCCATTCATAACAGATGCTGAACCATTCACAGTACATCACTCTTTTTCCGTAATCAGTTTGAATACTGTTGCAGTCTTCCAATAATCTATCTGAACGCTCGCTTACTGCAATACACACTGAAGACATACAGGCTCGCTCGCTTATTGCAATACACACTTCACAGCCCACACGCGGGAGTCCCCGTTTCAAGGACACAGTGCAGCCAACTAAACTTATGACTCAACCACTCGCAGCTGCACGTACCCACTGCGGAGAACATTCTCGGGCGCCCTGTAGCAGACACAGCTGGAATTTTACTGTATAGGCTAAGTCGTGATATAAACTTAGGACGGTGGATGGGTATAGTGTGCCCGTTGGACGAGGTTAGCTGGTTACCACCAACCGTAACGTGGCCTCCCAGATGACCCCTACCTCGAGACACATTCCCGGAGAGGATCGGAATGCACTTCTTATGGGACTAGCCGGCACAAGACTCTGCTTCCCTAAGGATCAGGTTCCCATCACAGTGATTGTCATACACACCCAAAGAAAATGCACCCCCAAAAGGTCAAAACTACTAAATAATTACATCCAGACTTAAGCCATACTCATGGTTTGTTTATTTGAAATGCCAAACCCCTGTCCTACGGTCGGGGGGTTTGGTAAAACGGCTATTCCGTAGCTAATAAACAAAAAGAAAAAGAAACAACTCCTAAAGTTAACGTAGAATCCCCTCGACAGGTCGTAAATACAGCAAACTTTAAAAAAAGCTGGGGAAATGGTACCGCAATAAAAGAGTTATACAAGAATAAATGATGCTTTTAGGAAGAAGGCATCATGTCATCAATCATGTCAAACATGACAGAAAGGTTAAAGGACTGGTACCATCCCATATTTACATCTACGCTCTAATTAATTCGAACTAAACCTGCTTTAAGCTGATCAACGGCGTTAGACGTCCGTGATAAACAAACTAAACAAAAACTAATGATTGTCAGTCATCATTACAGTACAATGGTACAATTATATACAACAACAAATATATTACATTACAAGAAACAGTAGGATAACAGTGGGATAACATGTCAATGAATAAATAAGTTGTACACACAAATAATCATCTTATTATTCCTGCCTACAGTCAGATGAACAACTGTTTGTTATCCACCGTCATCTATCGGTGTATTTAAACATGAGAATCCAACTGTGCAAGAACAGCATTCTCCTTATCGAGTCGCGGCCCACGTGTTCTGAACTTTGGGTTCGCGTGCGATCTCTGTCAAAAAGTCTATCAGTTTTAGCTACTAGACTTACTAGTAAGAACAAACGAAAGCTCAATGCATTGGTCCGCTCGACTAAAGAAACAAGATCAAGATTTAACAACGATTAAATATTAACTGTAATATTAGCATCGTAGGTTTAGGAAATAAATTGATGGTGCATGATTTAGTCCTAAGTTTAATGTCGTAGATTTATGAGTCCATCTATTATTAAGATAGTCGACCAAATGCAAGGCTTCGCAGGAGTGTGCTACCAACACGTGGTACACCTCAACAAAGAATACGTGGTTCGAACGTTAACAATAACACAATCGGTACTCGTAAGAGACCATTACCTTTCCTCCTCGGTCAAACTTGTTCTGTAACATAGATTTGCCGGCTTTCACTAATAAACAAGGTAACCAACCCGACGTCGTGTATCCAAAACATGGTAAATAATCATTAACTTACAAGTGAGAATACACAATGGCCTGAACGGTCCAACCTATCAAATGGTTACTCAAATTAAATATGTATCATGACAAAAATATATTGGGCTCGCTCACAAATACCTGCGAATATATAACATATTTAGCATTACTTATTAGTACTCCTGTACTAGAACAACTTTACAAAAATCTATACTTGATCAAGGTCAATATCATGAGCATAAACAAACATGGCTCGTAATGTACATTCCTAGCAAGGTCTAGAAACAATAAAATAAAATAAAATAAAGTAGTTAGTCAATTGTCTCACAATTGAGATCGTAAATAACCTTGGGCAATGTCACAGGTGCGAACTGGACGAGCATCTGTCATCATGCTTCTAGCGCTCTGCAATACACGTTATGACGTGTCAATGAGTTCTCAAAGAAATTGTCTTTCACTGAAATATAAAACGCATTAAATTCACAATAAACGTAGACTGAGTGATCCTAGCATTCACTCTATATGATTATACACACGTAAGAAAGGTTATAATGTCGTTAAAGACGAATAAATTACAGTAAGAATGATATGTTTGGTTTCTAAACACCAAATAAAAGTAACGGAAAGATATCTCTCTCCTGTTGAAAGTCTTTGACAATGTGTAGCATCACTGAAGCTCACAGCAAATGTGTGCTGCGTACAAAACACGTTTATATGAGAATAAATACTGGCGTCACACCTTAATCTCTGGTGGAAATAATTGAAATGATACGAATATCGTGTAATAGAAATTATGAGTAAGTTCAAAACATTACTTGACTCATTTACAGCGATGTGAATTCATCTTAATTCTGGTGGCAAACTGCTCACTCTTGGAAAAATGGAATGTACAATAATAATGTGGGCTTGATCCTTTCCATGCCTAAACGATACGCCATAAATGTTAAATAATAGACATCAGTGGCGTACTAAATAATAGAAAAAGTGGACTTCAGAAAACTTGACAAATAATCAGCTGGAGTGAATTAAAAATATGCCCCTGTCACAAATTGACTAAATTGATCTTCCGTCATGCGGAATTACCTTTCAAAAACAATATTACACCGTGTGGACGCACACAATCAGGTGACTAACTCTCTGTCGAGTAACGAAATGCAAAGAAGCATTTAGAAGCGTGGTCAGAAAGAATGAAAATAACCCTACCTTGATGACTGACAATAAGTTACGGATGCTACAAACTAATCCACCCATGACTATCCACCGTACATAAATAGATTATAAGATCATGACTCACAGCTATTACAGTTCATTATCCAGACACGAGGATCGAGGATTTTGCCTTTTGTCCTGGCAATCCACAGATGTCTTCTCTGCTTGGCTATAAGCATGGTTATCCACTGGTGGTTCTCCATAGTCGTAGTGCGGCTTAGGTGTTAGGCATTCCTCCCATTTGGATATTTAAGCCATTGTCATCTTCTTCTTTAGTACAGTACAATTATGCCTCAGCCCATGGTTGAATGAAGGCATCTTGGTTTAATCGTAGAATTTGCAGAATCGTAGACACTGCTTCTAGCGTATGTTAAATTCACTGCTTTTACACTTTGTAGGTAGCAGACTATATTCGAAAAATGGCCTTGTCTGCTTAAATCACAGAAGCTAGATTTGACACAAAGCACGTGTCTTTTCACTGAACTTAACACTTCACATGTGGTAGATATTTTATCTAAGTGCATCAGCTCAATCTTAGTCGTTTAAAATTCGGCCTTTGCACGGCTCAATAATATTGCCCATAAACTGATGAATATTTCGACAAGCTTTTCACTCGTGTATCGCTGGTACATAAATCACTTGTCACACTGGTCAGCCATTAAGCATGCTGCAACCATGTGGTCGATCACTTCACTTAGTGGAAATATCACAAAATTCAAGATATTCGACGGACTGTTTCGCGTCACAAGCACACTTCGTGCTAAAATAAATACTTTGGTCGTGTTCACTTCTCAAATTTTGATAACGACGATGCTAATACTGGGTCACCTTGGACCTTCACAAATGACGTCTGCTCGCCATGCGAGTACGGATTAGAGTCATTCCTTCACGGAAGTAGGTGTGCTCAGTTCTATATCTTCCAAGTCATTTAGCGACTAAGTTCTTTCCTTCCGCGTGTCTGCGGTGGTATACCTTCGGTTGTAAACCATAAATAAATATTATAAGCCCATGAAAATGTGGCTAATTAAGCTGCATGACTTCTTATTAAAAATTCTAGATTGCACATCAAAGAAAACTTCTTTGATCATGTTGGGTAATTTTTTTCATAGCTTCTTAACAAAGTCAAAAGAACATCTGATGTAGTGGCATACATCTGGGATACGTTCATAATTCTTCAACAGTATAAATTCCACGGTTCTCGTACAAGCTATCACCAGCATGAGCTATTCGGGCTCATATATCCCCTCGTCGTTTCAAATAAAAATGATGACAGCATTTTTATTTGACTCCGCAATACTTCTTAATTCAGGTGATACTTTTCCTGAATCTAAACTCTCGGTGGTCGGACAAATAAAAAATAGAAGTCAGTCTTTCTTCGTAGCTGATTTACTAATGGAGTTCATATCGTTATCCCACGCTTCCCATTCCTTCA
Organism: Meconema thalassinum; assembly: GCA_946902985.2. Lineage (NCBI taxonomy): Eukaryota > Metazoa > Arthropoda > Insecta > Orthoptera > Tettigoniidae > Meconema > Meconema thalassinum. The sequence continues at coordinate 54,674,730 of OX336389.2, forward strand.
TCGATGGAATGTAACAATCATCCTCAGAATCGGATTGTTCTGTATCTCCCATAAATTCAATATGATGGACATGTGCTCCTTCTTCTTCTTTCCATGAATCTGGTGCATAGTACTCATATAGTCTTGCCATTTCTCCTGTATCTTCTCAGCTGAAACGTCAGAGTCGGAGTCTTCATCATCGGTTGTAACTCCAAAAGTATTAACATTGACAACTTGCTTCATACCATATCATCGGCTGATCTTCTCCAGGTGGTATAGTGCTTCAGGCAGTCTCATCTTCGGAATATAACCATCATCATCATCATCATCATCATCATCATCAGATTATAGCTCTTCTTCGCTCGACGTAGCTTCAAAATAGTGGATGTCAGCTTCATCCGCGTTGGAGTTTCCAGTTTCTTCCTCTCGTTCTCTCAGGCGTTGATCACTGGCATCATCCATCCTCTTCGTAATCTCTTCGAACTGCTCGTCGGACATCGACGGTCTCGTCTCAACGTGATGTACATCGGCGACAACTGTCATGCGATGACTCTGACAAGGTTCATCCCTCGAAGTTTGAGATTAATCATCAGATTCCTTTCTTCTGTTTAACTCCATGATGTAAGCTCGACTTTCTAAAGCTTTTGCATGCCAGTCATTCTCTAGTCCTATTGCTTCATCACTGGGTTGCACTGAGTTTTCCTGAGTGGTATTTTCGCATTCTTCCTTGATGCTTTCATCACTCTCTTCATCAGTGTTTTCTTCGTTAGCTGCTTCCGAGCTCTCTTCATTAATCTCAGTGATTACTATGCCCTCTGCATTCTGCATCTCTTGAACATAGACATTAGCATTCCTTGCTTCATCTTCTTCAGGCACATCCATCGGAATAGGATCAAATGGCTTGAACCAAATCGTATTCTGGCCCATATCGATGATTACATCATGTGTCCTCATAAAATCTGCGCCTAGAATAGCTTGATATTGGAGATCTCTCAAAACAAGGAATAGATGTAGGTACACGTGGTTGGCAATCTCCATGGTACAATATACTTGCACAGTGCATTTGACACTCTTGTCTGGGATAATTCCTCGCACTTTCACCGTTGATACTGGCAGTTCAGTCAACTTGGTGTTGATCTGGAGTATGGCATGAAAATCTGCTGACAGAACACTGATCATGGCTCCTGTGTCTATCAGTAATGTTACAGGGTAACCGTTAATTTTGCCGGATATAACTGGTAATCTCGTCAGTTGTACGTCGTTCGTCGTTTGCCTCTCATAAAGTAGGTCTTCCTGGAGGGGTTCCCAAAGAAGTATGACAGCCCTTACTTTGGAACTCGTCTCCTTAGACATCATTGAGATTTTGGCGTTTTTTTTTTTTTGTTTACCCTTTCCACTATTAAAAGTACCAGGTTGGTTAGGGTCTAATCGAATCTCATCGAGATCTTCTGGAGGTTCCCTCGGTGTTCGAGTTTTCTCTCTCTCTTCTCTTGTCTGACGAAGATAATCTCGACTTTCTTGAGCTCTTCCTCTCCAGTCTCGGTCAATTTCCGTTTCCTGTAGTCGTGGATCTCTGTCTCGACGATATCCTCCCGAGTATCTGTAATCTCGACGAATATTACCTCTGGGTTGATTCTGATGATTCCTTCGTTGATTAGCATTATAATTTTCTCGATCATCTTTTGGTCGGTCGAAACGACGTTCCCAGTACGGTTGGTTTCTGAACCTGTCGTTTCTATCATAGTTACGATAATACTGTTGCCGGTTCCAATTTCTCCGGTCAGGTCCTGAATTGTCTTGCTGATACCGTGTTCCCATATTGAACGTTGGTTCAGGCGTTTGACTGTTTTTGTCGACAGTGGTTATGTTAACTTGTCGATTTGCCGGTCTGTTGTCATTACTTTGTTCACCACGAGGTCGCCGACTAATAAACTGTTCGTTGGTGGAATCGAGTCTTCTCAAGATCTGATCGCATTGTACAAAAGACGTTGCGTTAGCAGAGATCAAGACTCGTTGAACATCTGCGGGATATTGCCTGATTATGGTTTGGATCAGATCAGTTTCCGCTAGTGGGGGTTGAAGGCATCTCAGCTTAGCTAACTGCAAGGAGAAGTAATTCCGCATAGCGAGTTGGCTGAGTACCTCTTCGTGTACATTTTGGCTCTTATCCCCTGCTGAATATCTGGAGACCAATATGTGCGCAATAAAGCTTCTCTGAAATTACGGAAACCTGTGAACGAGTACCTAAAAGCGCGGAACCAGGTACTGGCTTGGCCTTCCATCAAGCGCTCTATTACCCGGAGTTCACGTTCCGGTGTTACCATCGTATCACGCAGATACGCTTCAACATTATTCAGGAATTAAACAGGTGTGACGCCTCCTCCACTTGTTGAGAATCGGGTAGGTTGTTCCTCCCTTGAACGTATTATCATCACATTCTGATTCCCCGAACTACGTGCCGGTGTAAAAATCGGTGCTTGACTATTTAACATGCTAGGTTGCTCCATGGCAGTTGGATAGCAATTCCCTGTCATAGTAGTGACATTCGGAGTAGTAGTCATAGTAGATAATCCGGTTGTATTAATTGGCATCTGATAATTGTATTGCGGTGGATTTCCCGCGGTGGAAGTAGCATTTAGTGGTGACTGCCAATAATGTGACGTACTGGGTTGCCCTGAGGTTGTGGTAGGGTATGCCTCAGCAGTCATCATCATTTGTGGTCTCACTGTTGATGATGTTGTTGGAATTAACGGAGGTGTTGTGAATGTCGTGGATTTCATCTGCGCTTCAATCCGTTCTAATCGCTGATCGAGATCTTGAATGTCAGGCGAATTAGAAAAATTGCCTGGCGAACCTATGGCGTTTATTTGCAGCTCAATCCTCTCTATCTTCCCACGAAGACACTCGTCAACATCGCGGACGGTCTTCTTAATTTCGCCAATGTTAGTCGTGTGTTCGGCCTTGTCTTTCTTGTTTTCCTCCTTAACTGAACTTATCTCCCTCATCAACTCCTTCAAGTTTTCATGAGTTTCCAACCTTAACCCTTCCGTGTTAGCAGTAAGTTCCGCATGAGTATTGTTACTGTCGGCTAGGTTTCCACGAAAACTTCCCATGTCTCTCACCATGGTTCACATGTTATTGTGAACAGCAGTCGCTACGCCCCTCATAACTTAAATACTAGCGCTGACAAGTTCGACTTGGCGTCTAATCCCTTCGGTGGCCGTTTGAGTTTCATCCATTCGTTCCTCAATAGCTGAAACTCGAATTCCTAACTGCTCCTTCACGGTCGCAATCGCAATTTGGAGTTCATTCCTACCTTCATCCATACGACCGCTTACCTCTTCGATTCTGACATCTATCGCATCTAACCGTGTCTGCATTTCTAATCTACCTGCATCGATGGTATTGGTCAGGGTTTCCCTAACGCTGCGACAAGATTAGCATTTGCTTCTGCATGATTCGTTTCCAGATCGTTTCTGACTTGAGTTAGAGTACAATTTAAAGCAGCAGTGTTTTCAACATTAGCATTAACGGATTCGTTCAATGCTTCTACATGTTCATCAATAGTTTGATTTAATTATGTCCTAACATTAGTTACTTTTGTGTTTACATTGGTTATATCAGCCCTAACAGTAGTTAGTGTTTCATTAATTGTGGCGACATTCGTAGTCATGTCACCTCTGACCTCAGTCAGTGTATTGTTAAAGTGGTGACATCAGTGTTTATGTTTTCATTGAGGTTGGCAGTATTAGTCGCCATAGCCTCATTTATGTTAGCAACATTATCAGTTATGGTATATTGGCTTTCACGGCCGGTGAATTAAATATGGTGGCGCGCAGTTCGTCACTCCTGTGGGGGTCCGGGCGGGGACACCAAGAGCCCGCCGATGAGCCTAGCTTGGTGTCCTAGGCGAAACCCCACACAGGACACGGCACAAACCTAGAAGAATTGCTGAGTTTTATTATCAGTTATGTTGCGCCTCACTCTACCTAATGTTCCATTTACATTAGTCACATCTGCTCGGACTAAATCTAGATCGCCTCTCCATGTCGCTGTATTTTCATTAAAATCAGCTCGTAATATTGTAATATTTGCCTCCATAGTGGCATTAAGTTGAGCCAACATTTGGGTCATCATCAATTGGAACCGCTCCTCCTCCATTACACAAATTCAATTAATGAGATGAGGAAGAATCACCTTACACCCAGCGAACACTACATTATGGATGAACGGCCATGGTGGAAAGCTTGGCCATCCCCAATAAACTCCCATGAATTCTGCTGGATTCGACGACAAAGAATGATTCGACATTTACATTTAACAACAAGCAAAGCAACACAAAACAAGTTACATTTACTAAGGATGAAGTACTGGCAATATAAAATACCACGACTTAATTTTTAACTTTATTAGACTTCTTCCCATGGTCTGATATCCAAACAGAATGCCATGTGACCTTTTGTACGGCTGTACGACCTCTAAAGTTCGTCACAGTCCAGACAAATTTGTCAATAATCAAAATACATGATCCTCTCAAAAATGATATGTTGCTGATGTCCTATACGTCCACATCGGCATACCAGGTTGGGCGCCAAAAGAAAAAGGTTATGTGCCCGTTGGACGAGGTTATCTGGTTACCACCAACCGTAACGTGGCCTCCCAGATGACCTCTACCTCGAGACACATTGCCGGAGAGGATAAACAAAGAGCAAAATAAACAACTCCTAAAGTTAACGTAGAATCCCCTCGACAGGTCCTAAATACAGCAAACTAAAAAAACAAAGCTGGGGAAATGGTACCACAATAAAAGAGTTATACAAGAATAAATGATGCTTTTAGGAAGAAGGCATCATGTCATCAATCATGTCAAACATGACAGAAAGGTTAAAGGACTGGTACCATCCCATATTTACATCTACGCTCTAATTAATTCGAACTAAACCTGCTTTAAGCTGATCAACGGCGTTAGACGTCCGTGATAAACAAACTAAACAAAAACTAATGATTGTCAGTCATCATTACAGTACAATGGTACAATTATATACAACAACAAAGGTATTACATTACAAGAAACAGTAGGATAACAGTGGGATAACATGTCAATGAATAAATAAGTTGTACACACAAATAATCATCTTATTATTCCTACCTACAGTCAGATGAACAACTGTTTGTTATCCACCGTCATCTATCAGTGTATTTAAACATGAGAATCCGACTGTGCAAGAACAGCATTCTCCTGATCAAGTCGCGACCCACGAGTTCTGAACTTTGAGTTCGCGTGCGATCTCTGTCAAAAAGTCTATCAGTGTTAGCTACTAGACTTACTAGTAAGAACAAACGAAAGCTCAATGCATTGGTCCGCTCGACTAAAGAAACAAGATCAAGATTTAACAACGATTAAATATTAACTGTAATATTAGCATCGTAGGTTTAGGAAATAAATTGATGGTGCATGATTTAGTCCTAAGTTTAATGTCGTAGATTTATGAGTCCATTTATTATTAAGATAGTCGACCAAATGCGAGGCTTCGCAGGAGTGTGCTACCAACACGTGGTACACCTCAACAAAGAATACGTGGTTCGCACGTTAACAATAACACAATCGGTACTCGTAAGAGACCATTACCTTTCCTCCTCGGTCAAATTTGTTCTGTAACATAGATTTGCCGGCTTTCACTAATAAACAAGGTAACCAACCCGACGTCGTGTATCAAAAACACGGTAAATAATCATTCACTTACAAGTGAGAATACACAATGGCCTGAACGGTCCAACCTATCAAATGGTTACTCTAATTAAATATGCATCATGACAAAAACATATTGGGCTCGCTTACAAATACCTGCGAGTATATCAAATATTTAGAATTTCTTATTAGTACTCCTGTACTAGAACAACTTTACAAAAATGATACTTGATCAAGGTCAATAGCATGAGCATAAACAAACATGGCTCGTAATGGGCATTCCTAGCAAGGTCTAGAAACAATAAAATAAAATAAAGTAGTTAGTCAATTGTCTCACAATTGAGATCGTAAATAACCTTGGGCAATGCCACAGGCGCGAACTGGACGAGCATCTTTCATCATGCTTCCAGCGCTCTGCAATACACGTTATGACGTGTCAATGAGTTCTCAAAGAAATATCTTTCACTGATATATTAAACACATTAAATTCACAATAAACGTAGACTGAGTGATCCTAGCATTCACTCTATATGATTATACACATGTAAGAAAGGTTATAATGTCGTTAAAGACGAATAAATTACAGTAAGAATGATATGTTTGGCTTCTAAACACCAAATAAACGTAACGGAAAGATATCTCTCTCCTGTTGAAAGTCTTTGACAATGTGTAGCATCACTGAAGCACACAGCAAATGTGTGATGCGTACAAAACACGTTTATATGAGAATAAATGCTGGCTTCGCACCTTAACCTCTGGTGGAAATAATTGAAATGATACGAATATCGTGCAACAGGAATTATGAGTTAGTTCAAAACATTACTTGACTCATTTACAGCGATGCGAATTCATCTTAATTCTGGTGGCAAACTGCTCACTCTTGGAAAAATGTAATTTACATTAATAATGTGGGCTTGATCCTTTCCATGCCTAAACGATACGCCATAAATGTTAAATAATAGACGTCAGTGGCGTACAAAATAATAGAAAAAGGGGACTTCAGAAAACTTGACAAATAATCAGCTGGAGCTGAATTAAAAATATGCCCCTGCCTCAAATTTACTAAATTGATCTTCCATCGTGCGGAATTACCTTTCAAAAACAATATTGCACCGTGTGAACGCACACAATCAGGTGACTAAATCTCTGTCAAGTAACGAAATGCAAAGAAGCATTTAGAAGCGTGAAAATCACCATAAGAAGGTGGTCAAAAAGAATGAAAATATCCCTATCTTGATGACTGACAACAAGTTACGGATGCTACAAACTAATCCACCCATGACCATGCACCGTACATAAATAGATTATAAGATCATGACTCACAGCTATTGCAGTTCATTATCCAGACACGAGGATTGAGGATTTCGCCTTTTGTCCTAGCAATCCGCAGATATCTTCTCTGCTTGGCTATAAGCATGGTTATCCACTGGTGGTACTCCATAGTCGTAGTGTGGCTTAGGTGTTAGGCATTCCTCCCATTTGGATATTTAAGCCATTGTCATCTTCTTCTTTAGTACAGTACAATTATGCCACAGCCCATGGTTGAATGAAGGCATTTTGGTTTAATCGTAGAATTTGTAGAATCGTAGACACTGCTTCTAGCGTATGTTAAATTCACTGCTTTTACACTTTGTAGGTAGCAGACTATATTCAAAAAATGGCCTTGTCTGCTTAAATCACAGAAGCTAGATTTGATACAAAGCACGTGTCTTTTCACTGAACTTAACACTTCACATGTGGTAGATATTTTATCTAAGTGCATCAGCTCAATCTTAGTCGTTTAAAATTCGGCCTTTGCATGGCTCAATAATATTGCCCATAAACTGATGAACATTTCGACTAGATTTTCACTCGTGTATTGCTGGTACGTAAATCACTTGTTACACTGGTCAGCCATTAAGCATGCTGCAACCATGTGGTCGATCACTTCACTTAGTGGAAATATCACAAAATTCAAGATATTCGACGGACTGTTTCGCGGCACAAGCACACTTCGTGCTAAAATAAACACTTTGGTCGTGTTCACTTCTCAAATTTTGATAACGACGATGCTAATATTGGGTCACCTTGGACCTTCACAAATGACGTCTGCTCGCCATGCGAGTACGGATTAGAGTCATTCCTTCACGGAAGTAGTATGCTCAGTTCTATCACTTCCAAGTCTTTTAGCGACTAAGTTCTTTCCTTCCGCGTGTCTGCGGTGGTATACCTTCGGTTGTAAATCATAAATAAATAGTATAAGCCCATGAAAATTTGGCTAATTAAGCTGCATGACTTCTTATTATAAATTCTAGATTGCACATCAAAGAAAATTTCTTTGATCATGTTGGGTAATTTTTTCATAGCTTCTTAACAAAGTCAAAATAAAATCTGATGTAGTGACATACATCTGGGATGCGTTCATAATTCTTGAACATTATAAATTCCATGGTTCTCATACAATCTATCACCAGCATGAGATATTCGGGCTCAATAGACAGCAGAGGAGTGAAGTACATCATTTCAAGATCATATTTGAATCATTACAAATGTATGTATGGCTAATTTCAATAGTTAAGGAAATGTTTTCGTAGGTTCTCATCTCCTTCACTGGTACTCTCTCTAGCAGATGGGATGAAAAGATACTGACACAAAAGAATTTTCTGTGGATAGCTGAGATATTAATCCGGAAAATGTTCAACAGTAATAGGTAATGCGACTTAGATACAGGAGTTGAACATTTTATCTCTAGAGGATGTTGCATTTTTGGCACTCGTTTGCCGCAGTTTACAAGTGGTGACATGTAATAAGGCATTACATACAAACACAAAAACCCGAATCTTCGTCCGGTCTTCTAACCAAGTAGCGGCCAATGGTCTCTTTCGTCAAGGCAGTCGTCGAACCAAGTACGGTAGCGATATGGCTTGTTTTCGTCCATCTTTTACATCAGTAATTTTCGTCCAGACGTGGGAGTACGCTGAAGCGCATTATAGGAGTCTGCCAAGAGCTATGACACATTGTTGGTGTTCTGAAATTTTGCATCTGTGACACATATTATATTATGGGCTTTATACATAGATCGGTCATGCGTAGGCACTGCAAAAGAAGAGCCAAAATTGTTACTTGTAGTACAGGAAAGGGGTCTGGTGCATATGCCCCAGGTTAGATTTGTGGTTGTATGTAAAGCCTTATTCGACGTTCACCGCTTTCGAACTTAGCAGCAAAACCGGCACCAAACGATAATGTTGGCACTGCTGAAATAATGCAATAACACCCTCGTAGTCATTTTCCGTAATCAGTGGGTGACTCTCTCATATTCTGCTCTCGCAACATAAATATCTCAGCTCTCCACACAAAATCAAGTTTGTTTCGTGTTTGTATCTTCTCATCCTATCTGAGAGAGTGTAACTTCCTAGCACATGCGCATTGTAAAAGCTACAGACTTGGTCTAAATCCTGTCATCAGCACTGCGAAGGTACCGTGTGCGTGGGGTTGGCTATATTGCATTTGTCCCGTAATTCAGTCACAATTGGATTTCCCATGCAAACATTAGAGAATCAGATGGGGTTTTTCTGTGCTCCAATATCTATTTTGCTGTGAAGCGACGTTACCATTTAAATGAAACACGGCCTCATCAGACGAAATTATTAAATGCGGATCAACAATGTTGTGTACAATCTAATTACAAAAATTGATGCGTTTTTCATTGACAAGGGTTGGTCATTTTATTCTTGGACTACAGCTACCGGTACTCTGTATGCTTTCAGTAGCCGTATGGATAGGCCTAAGGTCTTCGAAACACTTACTTGCTGTGCAACACTTTTTAGAGATTTACTTGGAGAGCGAGAGAATGATGCATTATTTCCACGAGTTTTTCCTCCGTCGGGACTCTTCTCGTTGGCTTAGGACATGCAGCGTCTAAGGTTCCCCTTGTCCGTAATTTATTAACAAGACGCCTGACAGTCTTGACTGTTTGGAACTGGAACGGTAAGGAATTTGTCTTTAAATTGCCTACACTCCGCTCTGCATGACTTCGTTTTTACATACGTATCATTCATGAACACTGTTCAAGCAGGCATTTCTCGTAATTTGCCATATACATGGATTTTACAATACACCTATGACACATCTTATGCATTGCACTACGTTTTATACACTGTAGAGATAAACGAAACGTCTTCTACACTGCACGGGCAAGCGTAAACTGCCTGTTGTACGGAAACCTCCATTGTTGCATTACTGCTGCTTGCTCCGAGGGGGAAGTGAACGAATAGCCCGGCCGCAGGGGGAAGCAAATTCCATATGTGTATTTATATATATTAATGACTTGTAATTTTTATTAACAGTGAAGGTGATGAGACCTGCCTTTGTCACTCACAACATTGATAATACAGATATTGCGTCATTTTCATACCTTCCTAGGGAACGATTACAATTGAAATTACGGTCCATTATCACTAGTGCTATAGAAATATGTTAAATTACGTAATTATGTGTGTTTACTTCTTGCTCATTGAACGACTACTGCCATGTTCATCATGCGCGTGAGCTTGATTCAACATTTCCTGGGCGGACACATTGTGTTGCCGACGTGTAAGATATAAAATACAACACCACATGACGCCGGTCATGTGCGTGCGGGCCACGCTATCTAGTAATTATTGGTCTAGACTCTAGAGAGACTATTTCCACTCTTCGTCTTCTTCTTCCTCGCCTTTTCCCGTTACGCGGGGTCGGCTTTCTTAATCCTGAGGCGCCAGTTATTTAGTTGTAAAGCATCATTAGCAGATAGGCCCAATACTCTCATGTCCCTTTGGACATTCGTCATCCATGTTGTTTCAGGTCTGCCGCTCCCTCTCTTTTGTGCAGCAATGGAAAGGCATCTTTTCACTGCATGATTTTCCGGTCTTCGCATAACATGGCCATAGCATCTTAGCCTGGACTCTAAAAGTTTCTCAGTTATAGGCTCTACTTTGAGAGAAGCTACCTGCCCAACGTGACATACGCATTTCAGTGGTATGTAGCTTTTGCCCATGTGCCTTTGTAGTAGCCCATGTTTCACTACCATAGAGTAGGATTGGTCTTACTGAAGTTTTATAAACTTAACCCTTCGTTCTTATGGGTTGCTGAAAGATATAAGAAGCGGTAAGGCCCCAGGATTCGATGGAATACATCCCGAATTCTTGATAAACAGTGGAAAGCAAGCTCGTCTTTGGCTATCCAAGCTAGCCACTAACCTTGTTCAGACTGGTAAGCTACCTCGTATGTTTAAATTGACGAAGATCGTTGCCATACTGAAGCCTGGGAAACCAAGTGACAGACCAGACAGTTATAGACCTATCTCATTGTTGACTGTATGCTCTAAGTTAATTGAGAGACTAATCTTGAACAGAATCGCCTCAAGAGTGCTTGAAGTAATTCCCATAGAACAAACAGGATTTAGACCACAACGGAGTTGCACGGACCAAGTTCTCTTCTTAACCACCTACATTGAGGCAGGGTTCCAGAATCGTCAAAAAACATCAGTAGCATTTATAGACCTTAAGGCTGCTTATGACACTATTTGGGAGAGAGGGTGTAATTTATAAATTACTTCAAGTTATCCCTTGTAAGACACTGGCTCGTCTTGTAAGCAACATGCTGAATGATAGAAGCTTCCAGGTCATCATGGGCAGTGAAATTAGCAAACCAAGTAAATTAAATAATGGACGTCCTCAAGGATCAGTGCTTTTCCCACTCTTGTTCAGCCTCTATATATCAGTTTTGCCCTCCACAAAATCGAGGAAGTTCAGATATGCTGACGACTGGGCAACTGCTAATAGATATCCATGTTTCGAAAGGACAGAAGAGACGCTGACAAATGATCTTTCTGCAATGGGAGATTATTTTCGAAAATGGAGACTTCAGCCCAGCACAACTAAGACCGAAGTTGCTTGTTTCCACCTGAACAATAAAATGGCAACAAGGGAACTTACAGTTTACTTCAATAACATCCTCCTTCGCCATAACAGACACCCCAAGTATTTGGGTATAACAGTGGATAGAACATTGTCATTCAAAGAAAACCTACGAATGACTTCTGCCAAAATGAAGACAAGAAACAACATCTTACGGAAATTATGTGGCACCACTTGGGGTGCCAATGCAACTACTCTCCGTTGCTCAGCTCTAGGTTTAGTTTATTCTGTTGCTGAGTATTGTGCTCATGTGTGGATAAATAGTCCGCATGTAAGATTAATAGATGTACAATTGAATAACACCATGCGCATGATAACAGGAACAATTATGTCAACTCCTACACAATGGCTTCCTATTCTCAGCCACATCCCACCACCTCATTTGCGGCGATGCAACATTTTGATAAGAGAATATATAAAGATCCAGACCAACAAACAACTACCAATCCAAGGAGACATTGGTGATCTACATGTGAAACGATTACGTTCAAGACACCCAATTATCTGCCCGGCGGAGAATCTTGCAACTAACAAATTCAACCTGACTGAGAGATGGTCTTCTGATTGGAATTCGTTTGCCCCTGCAGAGAGTACAGTAATGCCAAGCATAACTGAGAAGGTGCCAGGGTTCACTCAGCCTAGAAAGACCTGGTCAAAATTAAATAGAATCCGGACCAATCACGGTGTATACGGCGATCTCCTGTAAAAATGGAGGAAACAAACTTCATCATGTTGCGAGTGTGGTGCTGAAAGACAGACTGTTCGGCACCTAGTTCAAGAATGCCCACAAACATCATACAGTGGTGAATTCAGCGACTTCTTCCTAGGGACACCACAGGCACTTCATTACGTTTCTAAACTTGATGTCAAATTGTAAATAATTTTCATTTATGCCATACGATAAATAGATATGGGTTGCATTATGTTTCTTCATTTTAGAGATGGATTTTCTAACTTCCGGTTCTGTGATTTCATTAAGAGGTCCTTGCGTCATAGGTAGTTACACTTCTTGTCGCCTGGGACAAAGACAAAGGGGAGCATATATGACTAACACAGGTCCGCTACCTAATGATTATTGGTCTAGGCATATGTAACTTTTACAAAAACAATTAGTAACGTATGCGTGGGGTTGGCGTTACTGTACTTGTGCATAATTCACGCGGATAATGCCAAACACAGCTGGAATTTTACTGTATGTCATGATATAAAAGGGAAATCTATTTTGAATCAGTAGTTTAGTAAATTTTTTCAAGGGTTCTCGTCTCCTCAACTGTTACCAGCTACTCTTGAGATCACAGAAGTTGACTCATGTTAAAGGATGCCGTGTAATTCTATGTAGCAGGGACAAACGACTTGCCTTTCAATATACTCTACCTTCTGTGCCCATCGTTATTACTTTTTTACTATTGGACTGTGGATTGAAGTCTTGTTTTGTGCATCAGAACTTTCTGTTATGTTTTTCTCTCTGATTTTATATGACAAAGGCCCAAATACCATTATATTTGGTATTTTGTAAAAGATGACCCATCAAACGAGCAAGGAAATTTCAACTATTATTAGGTTGTGTGTTGTACAGAGTGTGGGCCTACAAACCACATAGATGGACGCTAAAAGTTAGAACGTACAAAACATGTGGGACACAACCTGTCACATCCAGCTCTAACTGCCTTTGCCCTGCCTCCGAGCAATTATGTTGGACATGCTAATGCATAAAAATCCAAACGTGTCTCCACATAAGCTCAGAGGTAGAGTAACGGAAGACAAATCTGGAATTTGTGAGTTTGTGTTGTGCTTTCTACCCTCCATTTATATGGTTTGTACACTCTTTGTAAAATCAACAACCTAATAGCCATGGTCCTCTATGGCCATCTACAGTATATCTTCTTGATAAACATAGCCTAAATTCTTACATATTTAGTGCCTTATAAGTTACATTCTACATGTATTATATTAATAGCTTGATATTTGTATTCTTACAGATCTGTCCGCTAGATCCAGTTGAACAGCAAGTTGCATGGAACAGACCTGGGCGATAATGCAGTTTCAGTTGTGTGGTTCTTTTTTTAATATGCAGTAATTGTATGTCTTGTACTACTTTGTGTAATGCAAAATAAATATTACTTTTTCAATTACCAACCTCCTGATGTTTAAATATTATTGTTTCTCCTTCCTTCTCATAATCCATTTGCAAGAGGGTCATGGGATTCAAACAAGAATTTGGAACCTATGCAGGAATCATAGAAGTTAAATCATTCCATAGACTGATTTGGAGGTTATGTAGGATAGGACAATGAAGAAAGGGGGAGTAAGGTATGTGCACTGGAATTTGGAGGTTGTCTGTTTGGAAACCTGACTCAGTTGATTTTATAGCTTTTGGTAGATAATAGATTCAGTTGTTTTATTTGAACTAACATAAAATAAAAAATGGAACTAATAATATCAATATCTATCTACATACGTACAGTTCAAGCCACGGTTTTTGGCCGGTGAGTCCTGATTGCACAGTCGTACAGAGGACAGGTGGCGAGCCTCGGGCATTTGCAATTGATGCACGAGTTGCTTTCCACGCAACTGAAAACTCACGTATCAATCAGGAATCACCGACCAAAAACGGTGGCGTGAACTGTATATTTGCTACCAGTGTTATATAATGAACGACAAATATCAACTTATTGAATATAATGTTGACTGCCTGTAAAACATGTAATCAAAGGTAATTATATTAATGTTAATTGATCCACAGATGATCTTGCTCTGCAGAATATTTATAAAAATATGAGATATCTCGGGGATTTAGTGTAAGGTATGGTTTTTTTTGTCTGTCTTAAGGAAAACTATTTGTATGATTTGTTTTTGTGAAGCGCTGAGCAAGTGCAGGGTGGCCGCTTTTTGAAAAATTCGGGGAACACAGGGAATTTAAATTGCATAGAATAAACAGGTCGCCTCCGTAGCGTAGCGGTCAGCATGGTTAGCTGCCGCCCCGGAGGTCCTGGGTTCGATTCCCGGCTCTGCCACGAAATTTGAAAAGTGGTATGAGGACTGGAACGGGGTCTACTCAGCCTCGGGTGTTCCAAATGAGTAGAGGGGGTTCGATTCCCACCTCAGCCATCCACGAAGTGGTTTTCCGTGGTTTCCCACTTCGTCTTCGGGCAAATGCCGGGATGGTACTGCCCCCGTAAATTGAATTATATTGAGACCACGATGGCTGTATTGGCAAATATGAGTAAAGTTATGGATGTCATAGTTGTGACGTGGATATTCATGACGTAGGCACGGATGACGCAGATTTCATGCAAGTAGGCTGATTGAGCTGAGATTCTTGGTGACGTCATGATTTTGTTCGAGAAAGATCGGAATGAACGATAGTTTGGAAGGAAGACGGAGATTGCTGAAACTACGATATTTAATTACTTTTGGCATACAGATTTGTGGAAATCTATTTTCAGTTATGGCATTGATTTGGAATTTTGAAGAAATTAATTTTGAGTTTTTGAAATTTGAAAATCCGTCAAGTATAGCCAAAGTTAAAACTTCTAGCAATGACGCAGCAACAGGCTATGGAAGGGATGGATACGCCCCTTAAGAAGTTGATAAAAGGTCGTGCACAGAAGAGAGGAGCTCTCAGATCTCAGAACTCATATACTCAGAACTCATACTCAGAACTCATACGGATCATACCGCTGATACCGCATATATATTTCAGATGTCATAGAGTCATTTTCGAGTGAATAAGTGAAGCAAGTTGTCTTTAGCGTGTGGTTAAAGCCCGGCGCATCGAACGAACACGGAGCAGTTCCATTTTACGCTGCTCGAAACTAGGTGAAGTTGAAACGCTCACATTAACGTTTCCACCAGATAAGATATCAAGAGTTAACTTCAGCCTTTATTATAATTCAATTGGGCAGTACAACATTGAGGTGTGTAGAAGATTTGAACAATTTCACAGTTATACTTCGAAAGATATTGGCACTTTAAGGCTGCCAACAAAAGTGATTTTCTCGCCACATGAGAAACACTTTTAAAATTCCACATTATACACTACGGCTGACACGTGGAGTGCAACAGTGATATTGGAGAATACGTTTGGTGTTACAACGATACAGTCTACTATGGAACATTATAATCTTGCAGTGCTTTCAATGATTATAACAGTAGTTGAGATGGAAGGCTAAGGCTTTAATGCAATTGGGACATATATCGTTGGAGTGAAATAACAGCATGGAACTTCGTTAATCGTCTTCCTACAAAAGCGAGCATGTAGTGAACATCCAACTACACTCATGCATCGTGAATCCATCGCTGAATTATACCAGATGACAGTGGAAATATATTCATACTCCACAACTATGAATATTTCTGCGGAAATAACTGCAATAAACTTCATGAAGAATTACGACCGGAACTTCAGGGAACTTTCAAGAGAGGCTAGGGTGGACCCGGCTCACAAAGAAGAGTTTTGCCAGAAGGATGTTTTCGTATCCACGGAGCAGTGCAATTTCCGGAGAAGGAAGCAGTTCGATTCTCCGAGGACGCTGATTCCAGGTTCGAGGTCGGAGCACATCTTCACGCTGGTGAAATGGAACCAACAGCAGTTTTCTTTGAAAACTTTCCTCTAGAACTTCAATCAACAGATAAGGTAGTCGTGAACGTTTCTTGTATTATTTGAGTCTTGTAGCGATATCTGAGCAACCATTCTTCCCATATTTTCTGTCCCATATTTTTTTTGTGCTCCATTTTCTTGATTAACATTTCTGTACTCAGTACACTTCGATGATTTATGCTTTTTTCTTCGATTTGTTGAGACATTATTATGTCATTGGCATACTTAAATAATGTTGGATCAGTTGAGACTGATAATTAGATTCTTTCAGTAATTTGCATATTTGTGTAGTCACGATTTGACTGTAAAGTTAACGATTTTCTATGGCAGATTTGAATTCAGACAGCGTGTCATTTTATTAAAGTAATTCTATTCAGTAAATTACTTTGACCAATTTTCTGTCATCCTCAAGAAAGAAGAATGATTAAATGATTTTAGAGCGTTAAAATCTATTACGATATCGACGATCTTTGAAATACTAGTCGTCTTATGAACATGATTGCAACATAGACATTTATCATTGCATTATAGACAATTTTATGAAATATGAACTTTGATTACGATTTATTGAATACACTATAGTAATGAACATTTGATAGGAGTTTTTCTCAATAATAGATTGGAACAATAATGTTTGCATTCCACAGTCTAATTGTATTCTATTCGACTATTTATACAGTTTAGATGAACTTTGATTGAAGACAGTATTTTTATACTGCGTTACTTTGAAGATATTAATCTCAATTTTGATAGACCAGGGAGGAGTGTCTAATCGTATTTGCTATTAAATTTATTTGTGATTGGCAAATTTTTACTTCATATCGATTCATGAATGAAACCCACGAAGGTTAAATAATAACAGTCATTAATACAATTGATGAATATAAGAATTTTTAAAGAGGAACAATGGATGTATAATCGTTAGTTCAGTGGACATGTAAAAGTCGCCGATGAATAATGCCCGTGAATAATGAAGGAGGTTCCCACAGTAATTAATGAAATTGATGAATTTATAAGTGGAGGATTTTTGTATGTAGTTTGGAAGATTTTTATGCCATATATATGAAGATATATGATGAATTCTGGGCCTATTGTTGTGCAATTTTGTGCGTTTTGAGCGAAGTAATTTGCCGCTGAATGTATTGTCCTGGTTCTTTGAAAGTTATTCATATGAAGACACTGTTAAAATTAACAAGAGTGTTAAATAATTTGAGATAAAGATTTTGAATGGAGGTTACCGTCACAAATATTAATAATTATTATTAAACCTGAATTTGACAGTTAAATATAACTAACCTTCATTGGTCGATTATATCACCACGATTTGAGTAATTATCAACCGGATAAATGTGTGGTTTAATGTATTTCTTGTATAAATAATATAAACAATATAATATTGTAAAATAATTTTGTAAATATCTTTGTTAAATAATTTGAAATGAAAAGGATTAATAGAGGCGTGTATAAGTTTTCCAATTGTCGTTTGACATTGTTATAAACAATTTATTATTGTTATAAATAATTAATGAACTTTTGTTATTAACATTAAGAGTTTTGTTTTTATACTCTAAACAACGCTAATTAAACAAGTGGTTTGAACAATTAAACATGATTTGGGATTGTTGGAGTAATCCACTGGTGTTTGAATGGAGCATTTAAAACATTTGCGTGATAATATTTCAGTTGAGATGTGAACATTTACGTGTTTTGAAAAGGAGAGCCAAGCTCTGAGGTAACTCGCTTATGCTAGGGTTGAACGAACGGGGTGAGTCCGCTTTGACGATGCAGGTGCATTGCAGCTGGCCCGGACAACTGTATGACAGAGGCCAAGGACGTATCCATAATAGCCTTGTGGCTATAAATAAAATGTGAAGTATATAAACACGCAAAACAATTGATATATGTGTCTCGTCCCAAATCCCGTTTCCATTCCAAGTGCATTATTATTTTTACGTTGCTATGAGCTTGAGAAAGCTGAAACATTGTATGTAGAGTATACAAGTCCTACAGGAGGACATGATTATATGGACGATGGCTTCTGATTGCCACGTGGATTTTGTTGTCTTATTTTTGTTAAAATCATTCTTTATGTGAAATAAATTATTGTGCAGTTTAAAGTTTCTCGTCTTCGTTCTGGTTCATTTTAAATATCATGGTGGAGGTTATTGTGAGGGCATACTTTAAGTGATCCAGTTGACAACCCAGTCCCCGAGATAAATTTAAGAGGTAAGTAAAGGTAAGTATGAACCCCCGTATATTTTGGTGTGTTCCACAATAATTTCTTGTTAACTATTGTGCTCTAATCTCGATAGTATCTGTCAGTGCCATTTTCATTGATGTAGCTATGCCGGTGCGATTGATTATTGGCAATCCGATTGAGGGGGCGGATATCTGACAGCCTACTATCCTGAGATTTAGTGTAAGGTATGGTTTTTTGTTGTCTGTCTTAAGGAAAACTATTTGTATGATTTGTTTTTGTGAAGCGCTGAGCAAGTGCAGTGTGGCCGCTTTTTGAAAAATTCGGGGAACACAGGGAATTTAAATTGCATAGAATAAACAGGTCGCCTCCGTAGCGTAGCGGTCAGCATGGTTAGCTTCCGCCCCGGAGGTCCTGGGTTCGATTCCCGGCTCTGCCACGAAATTTGAAAAGTGGTATGAGGACTGGAACGGGGTCTACTCAGCCTCGGGTGTTCCAAATGAGTAGAGGGGGTTCGATTCCCACCTCAGCCATCCACGAAGTGGTTTTCCGTGGTTTCCCACTTCGTCTTCGGGCAAATGCCGGGATGGTACTGCCCCCGTAATTGAATTATGTAGAGACCACGGTGGCTATATTGAAATTATAATGAGAGTTATGGCTGTCATAGTTATGACGTGGGTAGTCATGACGTAAGCACGGATGACGCAAATGTTATGCCAGCAAGCTACTTGAGCTGAGATTCTCAGTGACGTCAGCATTTAGTCGAGAATGTTCCAAGATTTACGACGCAGTCGCAGGAAACGAGGAATTCTGCTGAGGAAGAAACTATGCTATTGGAGGAGAGGCTTGAACCAATCAACGATAGTTTAAAGGAAGACGGAGATTGCTGAAACTATGGTATTTTTATTACTTTTGGAATGCAGAATTGTGGAAATCCATTTGCAGTAAAGGCATTGATTTGGAATTATGGTGAAATTTATTTTCAGTTTTTGAATTTTGAAAATCCGTCTTGTATTAACGAAGTTGGAACTTTTAGCGATGACGCAGTATCACGCTCTGGAAGGGATGGAAACGCCCCTCGAGAAGTTAATAAAAGGGCTTGCGCAGAAGAGAGGAGTCTCTTTCATTCTCCGATCATTCTCAGATCTCATTCTCAGATCATCGAAGTATAATTGTGAAAGTTCTTTTCTTATACATTCATTATAGTGAGACGTCGAAGTGAAAAGTAGTGAAAAGAGTCGTCTTTATAACGCGTGGCGAGGCCACTATATTAACGAGATCCATGTCAAACTAGGTGAAGTTAAAACGGACCTTAGAACGCTTCTACAAGTTTAGCTTCGAACAGTTAGCGGTCACCGATAAGCTAATTGTATTGTGCAGTGCTAATTGAAGTAATAGAGAAAAGCTGAACAATTTCGACCGATTAGTTTGAAGGATATTAGCAGTTTTATACGACTGACAAAAGTGATTATCTCGCCACAAGAGAAGCACTATTGTATAGCCAGAACCAACGCCAAGGCTGACGCTGCGAGTGGAATAGAAAGACTTCAGATTGCTTTGTTACACAACGCTACAGTATAATGGAGCAATTTAATACGGCAGTGTGTTCTTCTAACACTACAACCGAAGAGCAGATGGAAGGCTAAAGGACTTAATGCAATTGGGACATATTTCAACGGAGTAAGATAGCAATATGGAACTTCGCTAATTGCTATTCCACACAAGCGAACATGCGGTGAATACCATCTACACCCATGTTTCGTGATTAAAGGCTGAATACTATCGAACAGCCATAGAAACGATTTCATACTCTTTGAACATGAATATTTCTTCGGAAATTTCTACAAAACTTCATGGCGATTGTCTACTGGAACTTCAGGGAATTTTTCAAGAGAGGTCAGGGATGTCCCGACTCACAAAGAAGATTATTGCCGGAAGGATGTCTATTCGTCTTCGAGGAGCAGAGCGATTTCCGGAGAAGGAAGCAGTTCGATTCTCCGAGGGTGCTATTTCCTATTTCGAGGATGGAGCTCAGCTTTAACTTGGTGAAATGGATCCATCAGCAGTCTTCTTTGGGGAATTTTCCTCTGGAACGTCAATCGGCAGATAAGGTAGTCGTGAACGTTTATTGTATTTGAGTTTATTAATGATGTTTGAGCAACCATTTTTCCCATATTTTTATCCTCATGTATTTTGCCCTATTTTCTTGTTTGAGATTCATATTCTCAGTACACCTTGTTGAGTCATGCCTTTTTCGACTATTTATTAAGACATTGTTATGTCATGGGCATAGTTAATGATTTTGAATCAGTTGAGACTGATATTTAGAATTTTCAGTAATTAATATTATTTTTGTAGTCACGATTTGACTGTAAGTTAATGATTTTTTTATGGCAGATTTAAATTCAGACAGCGTGTCATTTTATTAAAGTAATTCTACCCCAGTTTAATTACTTTGACCAATTTTCTGTCATCATCAAGAAGGAAGAACATTTAAATGATTTTAGAGCGTTAAAATCTCTTACGTTGTCGACGATCTTGGAAATACTAGTCGTTATTTGAATTGATTGCAACACAGACATTTATCGTCAGTTATGAATGAACATTGCATCATAGACACTTTTGTGAAAGATTAACTTTAATAATGAATTATTGAATGCATTAAAGTCAAGAACTTTTGTTAGGAGTTTTTCTCAATTAGAGATTTATAGAACGATGTTTGCATTCCCCAGTCTAATTGGATTCTATTAGACTACTTTGCATTTTAGTCGCACTTTATTTGATGATAGTATTTTTATACTATAATTCTTTTAAGATGTTAATCTTAAATTTTGATAGACCAGACAGGCGTATATAAGCGTATTCACTATTAAATTTGTTTGTGATTGGCAAGTTTTGACTTCATTTCGGTTCATGAATGAAATCCACGAAGGTTAAATAAAAACAGTTTTGAAACAATTAATGATTATTAGAATTTTTAAGTGGAACTATGAATGTATAATCGCTAGTGCAGCGCGTGTTGAAAGTCGCTGATATATAATGCCCTTGGATATGAAGGAGGTTCCCACAGGAATTAATGTTAAAGAATTATTTGTGGAAGTTTTTGTAAGTTATGTGGAAGTTTTTAATGCCATATAGATTAATATATGATGATTTTGGGCCTAATTTTAATGCAGTTTGTGCATTAATTTGTTAGCGTAGGATTTTCCGCTGGAGTAAGATTGTCATAGTTCGTTGAAAATTAATCAAGTGAATTTACTGTTATAATTAACACGAGTTTTGAAAGAATTTGAGATAAGATTTTGAATGAAGATCACCGTCACAAATAATTATTAAAACCTTTATTAAAACAGATTGTGACATTAACATGTATAACTAACCTTCATTGGTCGATTATATTAAACACGATTATAAAATTACCAACCGGACGAACATGTGGTTAATGTACACACATCAAAAAAAGTTTTGCATCACCTCGGTTCCAAGAGTTCCGGAACCTTTAAATACAAAGGGAATAGAGATCAACACAAACAACATTTCAGCTCGTTTTATTGCTCATGAGACCCACACATTGCATGTTGTACCATCATACAGCTAGACTTTCAGCATTTGTGGTCCAGATTGCAGTACACACCACTACCTCTAATACCCAGTAGCACGTCCTCTTGCATTGATGCATGCCTGTATTCGCCGTGGCATACTATCCACAAGTTCATCAAGACACTGTTGGTCCAAATTGTCCCACTCCTCAACGACAATTCGGCGTAAATCTCTCAGAGTGGTTGGTGGGTCAAGACGTCCATAAACAGCCCTTTTCAACATATCCCAGGCATGTTCGATAGGGTTCATGTCTGGCGAACATGCTGGCCACTGTAGTCGAGCGATGTCGTTATCTTGAAGGAACGCATTCACAAGATGTGCACGATGAGGTCGAGAATTGTCGTCCATGAAGACAAATGCCTCTCCAATATTCTGCCGATATGGGTGCACTATGGGTCGGAGGATGTCATTCAGGTATCGTAAAGCCGTTTCGGAGCCTTCCATGACCACCAGTGGCGTACGTCGGCCCCACATAATGCCACCCCAAAACATCAGGGAACCACCACCTTGCTGCACTCGCTGGACAGTGTGTCTAAGACGTTCAGCCTGACCAGGGTGCCTCCAAACACGTCTCCGACGATTGTCTGGTTGAAGGCATATGCGACACTCATCGGTGAAGAGAACGTGATGCCAATTCCGTGGGGTCCATTCAGCATGTTGTTGGGCCCATCTGTACCGCGCTGCATGGTGTCGGGGTTGCAAAGCTGGACCTCGCCATGGACGTCGGGAGTGAAGTTGCGCATCATGCAGCCTATTGCGCACAGTTTGAGTTGAAACACGACGTCCTGTGGCTGAACGAAACGCATTATTCAACATGGTGGCATTGCTGTCAGGGTTCCTCCGAGCGGCAATCCGTAAGTAGCGGTCATCCACTACAGTAGTAGCCCTTGGGCGGCCTGAGCGAGGCCTGTCATCGACAGTTCCTGTATCTCTGTACCTCCTCCATGTCCGAACAACATCGCTTTGGTTCACTCTGAGACGCCTGGAAACTTCCCTTGTTGAGAGCCCTTCTTGACACAAAGTAACAATGCGGACGCGATCGAACTGCGGTATTGACCTTCTAGGCATGGTAGAACTACAGACAACATGAGCAGCGTACCTTCGTCCTGGTGGAATGACTGGAACTGATCGGCTGTCGTACCCCCTCCGTCTAATAGGCCCTGCTCATGCATGGTTGTTTACATCTTTGTGCAGTTTTAGTGACATCTATGAACAGTCAAAGGGACTGTATCTTGGATACAATATACACAGTCAACGTCTATATGCCGGAGATCTGGGAACCGAGGTGATGCAAAACTTTTTTTGATGTGTGTATTTCTTAAATTAATAATTTAAACAATTTAAATGTTAATATTGTAAATAATTGCTGTAAATATTTTTGAAAATAATGTGGAACGAGAGTGATGTTAAAGGAGTGCTTATAATATTTTTATTGTCTTTGACAAATATTATAAACAATTTCTAATTGTTATAAATAATTTATGTGATTTTGTTATAAACATTTAAGAGCTAATTAAACAATTGGATTGAACTTAACAAGTTTAAGGAATTAACATAATGATCCAATAGGATGTGAGTAAAGTACTTGAAAGATTTGCGTAAATAATGTGAGTTGTCTTGTAGACATTTAAAAGCTTGAGAGAGCAAGCTGTATTCTTACGTAACGTAGCATGTGGGAGTCCATTCGACCAGTATGCAACAGGTTGGAGGGTAGCTCGCAGCTGTGCCAACATCTGGTGATCAGCGGGTGAGGTCGTACACACTCTGGCCTTGCGACTATAAATACCATTGCCATGTTTATTAAAAGGAAACCAAATGCTCTATATATATGTCACACCCTGACGTCCTTTTCCAATCCAATTATGTTATGAATATTACGTTATTTGGAGCTCTTGGGAGCTAATATGTTCTATATCATGTTGTATGATAATTTTTGCAAGTCCTACAGGAGGACGTAGTCAGATTGACTTGGGCTACTGATAGCCACGTTTATTTTGTTGTGTTATTAAAATCTTACCCTTTATTTGAAATAAAGCTTTTGTACAGTTCAAAGTTCTCGTCTTCGTTCTGGTTCATTTTTAAATGTCATGGTGGAGGTTATTGTGTGAACAGACTTTTAGTGATCCTGTTGTCAACTCAATCCCCGAGATAATTAAGAGGTAAGTAACGGTAAGTATGAACCCCCGTCTAGTTTGGTGTGTTCCACAATGATTTCCTGTGAACTTCTGTGCTCTTATCTCGATAGTATCTGTCAGTGCCATTTTCATTGATGTAGCTGAGCCGGTGCGATTGATTGTTGGCAATCCGATTGAGGGGGCGGATATCTGACAGCCTACTATCCGGGTAAACGGGGACAGAAAGATTGGCGCACCTAACACGTGGGGCCTGTTCGACAAAACTGGATCACCAGGTTGAACGCCAGAAAGATTGGCGCACCTAAAACGTTGGGGCTCGATTCAACAAAACTGGATTACCAGGTTGAACGCCAGTAAGAGTGGCAAACCTAAAACGTGAGGTTCGATTAGACTCAAATAAAGAGGTTGATTCTTTGTTAGATGTCTAGGCCAATTGTAGTATTTAAGAGTGTAGTTATATAGGAATTAAATGTTGTATTGTATTAGGAAAATTACACTCAGAAAAGATCAGATCTTATACAACTTGAGAAAGGTTAAATAGGCTGGAAACTTAGGAAAATCGCCTATAATCTGGAATCTTATTTTATTTGACCGGCTTATGACATTTTAGTCATATTAAAGATAAAATTAAATTATTTGGATTGTAAATGTAAATTATTTGTGTTAGGATATTTTAAAACGAGCCAGGGAAATTTGAACACGTGCTTGAGTTTGTTTCAACATGAAGTATCTTCGAAGGTTAATTATAAGGTAGTTATAAGTTAGATTTAAGACAGAAAATTGATCAAAATTATATATGGTGAAAAGTGTTGCTCAAATGTTGTTATTTTGCTCTTTTGATGTATGTCCCTATAGCAGTCTATTTTTGAATAATATTGTAATGGCAGATGAAAGTTTGAAGAAGATGTTAGAGGAGATGTCTGCTAACATGAATCGCAGTATGAAGCAGATGCTGAATGAAAGCATGAAGGAGAATAATAGTCGAATGGAGGGGAATGTTAGTAATTTGTCTGCTAATTTGAATGCAAGGATGGAGGAGAATGCTAGTAATATGTCTGCTAATTTGAATAGTAGTATAAAGGAGATGGAAGCTAGGAATACTAATCGAATGGAGGAGAATGCTAGTAATTTGAAAGCTAGTATGGGTGAAAGTTTGAAGGGTATCCAAACTAGTGCTGCTAATTTAGAGGATAATATGTCGCGTTTACAGATTAATACCCTAGGAATTGAGAATACTGTAAGTGACATCCGCACAAATGTGTCTGATGTTAAAAATGATGTGTCTAAGGTACAGAAAGACCTTACAATGTTAAATCTAGATGTAGCTAATGTCCGAGGGGATATTTCTTGTGCTAGAGCCGAAGTTGTTGTTGTCAAAAATGATGTTGCGACTGTCCAAGACAAGGTTGAGGAAGTCCAAAAAGAAATTCAAAATGCTAGAACTGATGTGTCCAATGTTCAGGTAGACATTAATAACATTCATTCGGACATAACTGAGGTGCAAAGTGACATAACTAAGATTCAGGTAGAGGTCAACACAGTTTTCGTAGATATTACTAAAGTCCAAACTGATGTAAATAAAGTCAGGGAAGAAATCGAAAACTCAAAAACTCTTTGTACGCGTAATATAACTGCATTAGCGACTAGACTAGTTGATGAATCAGTTAGAACAACAACGTCTTTAGCAGAGTTGAAGTATGATGTAGAGGTCATGAGAACCCAGGTATTAGACCATAATAGAGTATTAAAAGAGGATATTGAAGTAGACATAGCAGAAATGTTAATAGCAAACGTAGCGGTATGGAAAGACGAGTGGAATAAGTCAAGTGGGGAACATGTAACCCAAATTCAGGAAAGGATTGAAAGAAAACTTGCCAGTACGCAGATAGAAATTAACAATGAAGTAGTACAGATTAGGAAAGATTTAAGCGTCAGGATAAATTCGCTATCCGAAAAACAAGTTGACGATAGAACACAACTAGATCAGGATATGCAAACATTAAAGGATCAGATTCATAAAGTTGTCTCGGATGTAAATGAAACGACGAGTAAACTGCAAAATTTGAAGTTAGGAGAGGCTAGTTTAATGGAGAACTACAAAGAAGAGATAATCAAGAAAGTCTTAACAGAAATCACCGACAAGGATACAGAAGGCTTAGCTTGCGAATTGAATAGGAATTATGCCAGAAGACATAACCTAGATCCAGAAGAGAGAGACGTGACTCCTGAAGAACGTGTATCCAGATTCAGAGAGGAGGATGACGAGAGGAATATGGAACCTGAGTGGAACTATCGAGATAGTGGGAAAAACTATCCGGATTCATATCCGAGGAACGTGACGGTCATCAGGAATTTCGAAGACAAACCGCAAAAATTCAGTAACACTGATAGTTTGACACCTATAGAGTATGTAAGGAATCTCAAAGATTATTTCATCGAAGCTCACATTCCCAGAGAGAGATGAAGATAGTAGAGAGATATCTGATTGGAGGACCCCTCGAATGGTTTCGCGCATTTAGATACACATTCAGTAACTTTGACGAGTTTGCAGAGGCATTAATCAAACGATTTTGGTCCATAGAAGCGCAGAATTCGTTAAGAGCGGAGGTGTATTCAAGAAAATACTCAGGTACTCTTCCAACGCGGTACGCTGATTTCTTTACGAGTCAATTGTCCCGCTTGAGATATTTGCAACCCCCATTGTCCACGGAGCAACTAATTGATGCGATTTCTCGTATGCTGCCAGTTGAGGTGAGAAGACTTATAATTTCGTCCAACATCAGGGATTTAACCAGCATGGATGAATTACTGAGAAGGTTAGACTACACAAGTCCAATGCCTAACGTAGTACAGAAAGGTCAAAGGCAGGAGTTTAAAGAAATCAATACGGTATATATGGACCAAGTCCAACAGATTGACAAGCCAGAGGAGGAGAAAACTGACAATGTAGGTCCTCACAGGAATAATCAGTTTAGAAATAACAGATCACAAGGTTACCGACCGTATCAACAGAGAAGAGGTTGGAACTACAACCGAGGAAACTACAATGGAAGAGGCAGATATTACAACAATAATGGGTATAACCGTAATTATAATAGGAATAACCTAAACCAAAATAGAAACCAGAATACTCAAGGTCAGGTTATGACACCCGATCAGTATCAGCAGAGAGAGAAGGAAAGCCAGCAATACTTAAAAGAATTAAGGGATAAAGAAGCCGACAATCAAAAGAAAAGGCAGGATGTTGTAATCGATCCTGGGCCTTCTACGAGCCAGCAGAATTTTGAGGTCGGTAACACAAAAAAAAACGCCGATTTCTCAACGTCAGTGAGAACCTGTAAATACATTGCCACACCACACCTGATTACGATTAATGAGATATACGAAGTTACCGATGAAGATTTACTAGAAGAGAGGGGTATTGTTAAAGAGGAAAGACCATGTGCCTTACCTATTATTGCTGTACGGATAGATGGACAGCAGTACAAAGCCCTGATGGATACTGGTGCTATTATTTCCATCATTTCAGAGGAATGTTATCAAAGTCTGCTAAGAGGAGAGAACATGACAGTTCTACCTGTTTCTACCGTCAAAGTGAGAGGGATATTC
Organism: Meconema thalassinum; assembly: GCA_946902985.2. Lineage (NCBI taxonomy): Eukaryota > Metazoa > Arthropoda > Insecta > Orthoptera > Tettigoniidae > Meconema > Meconema thalassinum. Next base: position 54,702,475 of record OX336389.2, read on the forward strand.
CAAAATAAGGCAGTGAAGTGCAAGATTCAAGTGTTATTGAACTTTGAGATCAATGGAAGGAATTATGAACAGATCTTCATTGTGGTGAGCAAGATCAATTTTGATATGGTGCTTGGAATCGATTTTATATCGAAGGTCGGAGATATTATTGACATGAAGAACAGAAGTATTAGCTTTAATGATGGGTACATGATCACAGAAGAGATAGAAAAACAGGACGTGAAAAACAGTCTGGAAATAGACCTTAGGGAAGAAATTTTGAATACAATAATTAATGAAGTGGAAAATTTAGAAGAAATACCCAGTAGAAAAACTGAAGGATTTGAAGAAATTCAGGGGGAATTTGAGGATTTGATAAAGGAATTCCAAGATATTTTCGATGAAAAGCCTGGATTGATTAAGGATTATAAGTACAAGATAAGACTGACAGATGAAACCCCTTACCAGAAAAGAATATACCCCATTCCTGAGAAATACTATCAAGAAGTACGAGGGTTAATCAGAAAAATGGAGGTAGACGGGATTATTAGAAAACAGGCGTCGTCTTATATAAACCCCATCACAGTAGTGAAGAAAAGTAATGGTCAGATACGTCTTTGTCTCGATGCCAGGACCATTAACTTGAAGATTCTTCCAGAAAATGACAGACCACCCAAGATTAGAGATCTGCTTCGAAAATTCAAAGGGAGAGCATGTTTCAGCGTTCTTGACTTGACGTCTTCTTTTTATCAAGTTCAACTAGAAGAAGATAGTATGCAGTACACTGGATTCCTATTTGACCAGACGTCATGGGTCTTTGCCAGAATGCCTTTTGGTATGGTTAACAGTGGACCAACACTTATTCGAGCACTTGATAGTAAGCTCACTGACGAAGTGAAAGAAAATGTAATCTGCTACATTGACGATTTAATCGTATCTTCACCCAGCGCCGCAGAACATTTAGTGCACTTGAGAAAGTTGTTCGAGAATTTAAGGGAGGCCAATATAAAGGTGAACTTTGGAAAATGTCAATTCTTGAAGAAGGAGATAAATTATTTGGGGCATACTATTGATAAAGATGGATATCATCCAAACATGAAAAAAGTAGATGCGATCACGAGATTTCCAAAGCCAACTAAGGTGAAACAAGTCAGAGAATTTTTAGGTGCATGCCAATTTATTAGCAGCCACTGTCCAAGATACTCGGAAATTATGGCTCCTCTGTATGACTTACTCAAGAAGAACAACAGATGGAAATGGAGTACCGCTGCAGACGAGGCTTTTGAGAAAGCAAAAGAGATGCTCAGAAATAATGTGAAACTGGAGTACCCAGACTTTGAAAAGGTGTTCTATATTGAGTCTGATGCATCGAGAATAGGCATTAGTGCAGTCTTATACCAGAAAGACGCGGCAGGCAACAAGCACTACATTGCGTTCACTAGTCGGAAGTTGAAAAAGCACGAGGAAAACTACTTCACGACAGAGCTTGAAGCGTTAGCTTTTGTGACAGCTTTGCAAGCCTGGAAGAAAATCCTGCTGGGACATAAGGTCATCATTATTACTGACCATAAAGCACTACAGTTTATGTTGCAAACTGACATGTCAAGTGATAGATTGACACGTTGGGCTTTGTTCACCCAACAGTTTAACGCCACTATCGTCCACCAGCCTGGGAAAGATAACTTACTGGCTGATGCTCTATCACGTAACCCTATTAAAAATGTGCAGATACACCATGTACAATTGGAGCAAGAAGATGAAGAAACCGTTAGGAGGTTAGCCCGAATCGGTGTGTCACAGAAGAGACACGCTCCAATAAGGAAAATGTACAGGTTCCTCAAGGGTTACATGGACAATACAGATGTTGACTATGAAGCTACACGGAGAAATTCACGACACTTTGTCTTGAGTGGAGACATTGTATGCAAGTATGCTGACTCTGCGCATACAAAACTCCGAATAGTCGTGCCACCTAAACTTGTTGTCAATTTAGTGTGGGTAGCTCATCATGCAACTGGACATGCCGGTTTAGATAAGACTCGTAATACTCTTAAAGAGAGATTTATCTGGACTAACATGCGTTCCAGCATTGCCAAGGTCATTCGATCCTGTGACAAATGTCAAAGAGCAAAGTATGCTTCTGCTTTATTAAAGGGAAAACCGAAGGCTATGATTCCTTCTAAGCCAAACGAACTTATGGCGACGGATATATTTGGCCCCTGTCCGAAGGGATACCAGGGTAACCAATACTTGTTGGTGACCGTGGATGTTTTCTCAAAATTTGTTACAATGAGTCCCATGCAGAAAGCTAACACGAGGAACGTAGTAAGCAGACTGGAAAATGCGGTATTTCCTAAAGCTGGTATACCGGAATATCTACTGTCAGATCATGGAACGCAGTTTACGTCCGTGGAATTTGCAGCGGATATGGAAAGGCTTGGCATTAAGCACTTATTTTCAAGCGTGCGTTACCCTGAATCGAATTCCTCAGAAAGATATATGGCTGAATTTTCGAAATTCTGTCGAATTTTCTGTCCAAATGATCATTCTGGTTGGGTGAGATTTGTACCCCTTATTGAGGAATGTCTAAACTCTACAGTGCAGGAGAGCACAGGAGAAGTGCCAATGCGACTTCATCTAGGAAGAAACCCAGAAAGGCCGTGGGATAATCTTTTCAACCACATACCTAGAGATCCCGACATAGGAAGGCAGCAGAGGATTGACAAGGCGAAGGAACAACTCCAGAAAGCAGCAGAGAAACGATTGAAAAGAGTAGCTGGAAAACGTTTTGGTACACCCTTTCAAGTTGGAAATCTTGTATTATTACGCAGACCTGTCAAGGCTGATATGACCAAGAAAATATACCCCAAATTTGGATTAGTGTTCCTGGGGCCGTTTAGGATTACGAACGCTTATGGAAACAACTGTTACGAACTCTACGATGATGAGAATAATGTCGTTTACGGCAAGTTCAATGCTGGAAATTTAAAAAGATACTATCCTAGAGTAAGCCAGTAATAATTCAATTTCGTGTTCAAGAGAGTTGAGATACTTGTAACACTGAGTTTAAAAACAATTTGCAACTGTTTTTAAAACGTGGTGAGAGGAGAATGCCCCCGTAATTGAATTATGTAGAGACCACGGTGGCTATATTGAAATTATAATGAGAGTTATGGCTGTCATAGTTATGACGTGGGTAGTCATGACGTAAGCACGGATGACGCAAATGTTATGCCAGCAAGCTACTTGAGCTGAGATTCTCAGTGACGTCAGCATTTAGTCGAGAATGTTCCAAGATTTACGACGCAGTCGCAGGAAACGAGGAATTCTGCTGAGGAAGAAACTATGCTATTGGAGGAGAGGCTTGAACCAATCAACGATAGTTTAAAGGAAGACGGAGATTGCTGAAACTATGGTATTTTTATTACTTTTGGAATGCAGAATTGTGGAAATCCATTTGCAGTAAAGGCATTGATTTGGAATTATGGTGAAATTTATTTTCAGTTTTTGAATTTTGAAAATCCGTCTTGTATTAACGAAGTTGGAACTTTTAGCGATGACGCAGTATCACGCTCTGGAAGGGATGGAAACGCCCCTCGAGAAGTTAATAAAAGGGCTTGCGCAGAAGAGAGGAGTCTCTTTCATTCTCCGATCATTCTCAGATCTCATTCTCAGATCATCGAAGTATAATTGTGAAAGTTCTTTTCTTATACATTCATTATAGTGAGACGTCGAAGTGAAAAGTAGTGAAAAGAGTCGTCTTTATAACGCGTGGCGAGGCCACTATATTAACGAGATCCATGTCAAACTAGGTGAAGTTAAAACGGACCTTAGAACGCTTCTACAAGTTTAGCTTCGAACAGTTAGCGGTCACCGATAAGCTAATTGTATTGTGCAGTGCTAATTGAAGTAATAGAGAAAAGCTGAACAATTTCGACCGATTAGTTTGAAGGATATTAGCAGTTTTATACGACTGACAAAAGTGATTATCTCGCCACAAGAGAAGCACTATTGTATAGCCAGAACCAACGCCAAGGCTGACGCTGCGAGTGGAATAGAAAGACTTCAGATTGCTTTGTTACACAACGCTACAGTATAATGGAGCAATTTAATACGGCAGTTTGTTCTTCTAACACTACAACCGAAGAGCAGATGGAAGGCTAAAGGACTTAATGCAATTGGGACATATTTCAACGGAGTAAGATAGCAATATGGAACTTCGCTAATTGCTATTCCACACAAGCGAACATGCGGTGAATACCATCTACACCCATGTTTCGTGATTAAAGGCTGAATACTATCGAACAGCCATAGAAACGATTTCATACTCTTTGAACATGAATATTTCTTCGGAAATTTCTACAAAACTTCATGGCGATTGTCTACTGGAACTTCAGGGAATTTTTCAAGAGAGGTCAGGGATGTCCCGACTCACAAAGAAGATTATTGCCGGAAGGATGTCTATTCGTCTTCGAGGAGCAGAGCGATTTCGGGAGAAGGAAGCAGTTCGATTCTCCGAGGGTGCTATTTCCTATTTCGAGGATGGAGCTCAGCTTTAACTTGGTGAAATGGATCCATCAGCAGTCTTCTTTGGGGAATTTTCCTCTGGAACGTCAATCGGCAGATAAGGTAGTCGTGAACGTTTATTGTATTTGAGTTTATTAATGATGTTTGAGCAACCATTTTTCCCATATTTTTATCCTCATGTATTTTGCCCTATTTTCTTGTTTGAGATTCATATTCTCAGTACACCTTGTTGAGTCATGCCTTTTTCGACGATTTATTAAGACATTGTTATGTCATGGGCATAGTTAATGATTTTGAATAAGTTGAGACTGATATTTAGAATTTTCAGTAATTAATATTATTTTTGTAGTCACGATTTGACTGTAAGTTAATGATTTTTATGGCAGATTTAAATTCAGACAGCGTGTCATTTTATTAAAGTAATTCTACCCCAGTTTAATTACTTTGACCAATTTTCTGTCATCATCAAGAAGGAAGAACATTTAAATGATTTTTGAGCGTTAAAATCTCTTACGTTGTCGACGATCTTGGAAATACTAGTCGTTATTTGAATTGATTGCAACACAGACCTTTATCGTCAGTTATGAATGAACATTGCATCATAGACACTTTTGTGAAAGATTAACTTTAAAAATGAATTATTGAATGCATTAAAGTCAAGAACTTTTGTTAGGAGTTTTTCTCAATTAGAGATTTATAGAACGATGTTTGCATTCCCCAGTCTAATTGGATTCTATTAGACTACTTTGCATTTTAGTCGCACTTTATTTGATGATAGTATTTTTATACTATAATTCTTTTAAGATGTTAATCTTAAATTTTGATAGACCAGACAGGCGTATATAAGCGTATTCACTATTAAATTTGTTTGTGATTGGCAAGTTTTGACTTCATTTCGGTTCATGAATGAAATCCACGAAGGTTAAATAAAAACAGTTTTGAAACAATTAATGATTATTAGAATTTTTAAGTGGAACTATGAATGTATAATCGCTAGTGCAGCGCGTGTTGAAAGTCGCTGATATATAATGCCCTTGGATATGAAGGAGGTTCCCACAGGAATTAATGTTAAAGAATTATTTGTGGAAGTTTTTGTAAGTTATGTGGAAGTTTTTAATGCCATATAGATTAATATATGATGATTTTGGGCCTAATTTTAATGCAGTTTGTGCATTAATTTGTTAGCGAAGGATTTTCCGCTGGAGTAAGATTGTCATAGTTCGTTGAAAATTAATCAAGTGAATTTACTGTTATAATTAACACGAGTTTTGAAAGAATTTGAGATAAGGTTTTGAATGAAGATCACCGTCACAAATAATTATTAAAACCTTTATTAAAACAGATTGTGACATTAACATGTATAACTAACCTTCATTGGTCGATTATATTAAACACGATTATAAAATTACCAACCGGACGAACATGTGGTTAATGTATTTCTTAAATTAATAATTTAAACAATTTAAATGTTAATATTGTAAATAATTGCTGTAAATATTTTTGAAAATAATGTGGAACGAGAGTGATGTTAAAGGAGTGCTTATAATATTTTTATTGTCTTTGACAAATATTATAAACAATTTCTAATTGTTATAAATAATTTATGTGATTTTGTTATAAACATTTAAGAGCTAATTAAACAATTGGATTGAACTTAACAAGTTTAAGGAATTAACATAATGATCCAATAGGATGTGAGTAAAGTACTTGAAAGATTTGCGTAAATAATGTGAGTTGTCTTGTAGACATTTAAAAGCTTGAGAGAGCAAGCTGTATTCTTACGTAACGTAGCATGTGGGAGTCCATTCGACAAGTATGCAACAGGTTGGAGGGTAGCTCGCAGCTGTGCCAACATCTGGTGATCAGCGGGTGAGGTCGTACACACTCTGGCCTTGCGACTATAAATACCATTGCCATGTTTATTAATAGGAAACCAAATGCTCTATATATATGTCACACCCTGACGTCCTTTTCCAATCCAATTATGTTATGAATATTACGTTATTTGGAGCTCTTGGGAGCTAATATGTTCTATATCATGTTGTATGATAATTTTTGCAAGTCCTACAGGAGGACGTAGTCAGATTGACTTGGGCTACTGATAGCCACGTTTATTTTGTTGTGTTATTAAAATCTTACCCTTTATTTGAAATAAAGCTTTTGTACAGTTCAAAGTTCTCGTCTTCGTTCTGGTTCATTTTTAAATGTCATGGTGGAGGTTATTGTGTGAACAGACTTTTAGTGATCCTGTTGTCAACTCAATCCCCGAGATAATTAAGAGGTAAGTAACGGTAAGTATGAACCCCCGTCTAGTTTGGTGTGTTCCACAATGATTTCCTGTGAACTTCTGTGCTCTTATCTCGATAGTATCTGTCAGTGCCATTTTCATTGATGTAGCTGAGCCGGTGCGATTGATTGTTGGCAATCCGATTGAGGGGGCGGATATCTGACAGCCTACTATCCGGGTAAACGGGGACAGTACCTTCTTCAAGGCCACGGCTGCCCCCTTCCCTCTTCCTTGCCTATCCATCCTGACCATCCATTACCTTCCCTCATGAGGCCCCTGTTCGCTTTGCAGGTGAGGCCGCCTGGGCGAAGTGCCAATCACACCTCACCAGTTGTATCCACTCCGATTAGATGTTCCCAGCTCTAGGACACTGCCCGTAGAGGCGGTAGTGGTGAATTCCCTCGCTGAGTCCGTGGGTTCCACCAACCTGGCGGGTAAACGACTAAGAAGAAGAAGATAGAATAAACAGGGAAGAAATTTGGCACCATGAAAAAAAATGTCTTGACGTAGGATTGGGCATAATAATAATAATAATAATAATAATAATAATAATGCATCGTTGGCGGTATTAATTAATCTTGCATACAAGATTAGTTACCGTTAAGATTAAAGATTAAGTACCGTAATTTGACCGTTCTTCCATTTCTTCTTTTCTGATGTTCACCTTTCAGGGTATCCAGAGTCAGAAAATCAGCTTCCCGAGAAAGAAATATGGCTCGGGTGTTTATACCTTATTCCATATAAGTTGAGTGTAATTACAACACTCCAGAGCCGCGAAGAAGGGCTCTTACCTATACGAGCACACTACATTCGATTGAAATATTTCAGACACCGTATCAATTATAAACTGGCATTAACTTCACGTCGGTATGAGGTATGAGCTCTTCTCCGCGGCTCTGGCGTGCTGTAATTTGACTCTCAACTTATTTAGAATAAGGTATAGTTGTGGTGTAACGTGATTCACTGAAGAGATGGGGAAAAATTTGAATTGAGTTTACTTATGTCCCAGGCATCCTTCCTCTACTGTCGACCTGTGTATGTAAATCATTTGCAGAGTGTCAAAGCGGGTTTTTTTTTTATGTGTAACATTTTCCCACTCGGTTGCTGGATATTTTTGTGGGAGTGATTTTGAAAAATGGGATGGAAGTGTATAAGACGCACTGCCAGCTAGATCGCATCCATCCTGGCTGCTTTAGCAGACAGAAGGGATGCGATCCGATCCAGTTGGCAGTGGTACCATGTGGAATGTATATAACATACGGATTACTTCAAGGTTTGGAGGCACCATTACAGATATTCCTACAATGAATCATCATCAAGTTGTCGTTCTTTGGTGTAAAAATATTCAATAAATCTTATATGCTGAAAACAATTATGATTTATTAAGAGTCTGTTTTCCAATCTCTGGATAAAAGTGATGGGCATCCACTCGCCGAGTAACTTTCCTCAACACTTTCATACTGAACGGTAAACGCTCATGCGAACTGTGGTGTCAAACTCATTGAAACACAAACGACATGTCTTTGTATCAGTATTTAAATGATGATATCCTTTTATATGAAACATTGTAACTAGTCGGCAAAGCCGGTATTATGTTTCTGCACAATGGCTATTCAGATATTAACCCACATTGCGGTTTCTTTTAGCGTATGGCTTTTAGTGCCGGGAGTGTCCGAGGACATGTTCGGCTCGCCAGTTGTGTAGCTGCTTCGAGACGGACACCCAATGGGTGAGCTACAAGTACCGTTGGGAAGGATTGTAGGAATGTAAGGACGAGGAGTTGGAAGATAGCGGCTGTGGCCTATAGTTAGGGACCAACCCCGAAATTTTCCTGGAAGGAAGATAGGAAACCACAGAAGACCATCTTCAAGGTTGCCGGCGGGGGGATTCGAACCTCCTCGCCTACCGGATGTGAGCGACTGCCAGCAGTCATGCCGTAACGCCCACGGATAACTCACCCGGTCACATTGCGGTAATGCAGTGATCAATGTAATATATATATATCGATGATTTTATACGGGAACTGGGCTAGCCTTTCATAGATCACTGTAGGTATTCCCTTTGCTGTCAAGTAGGCGTATTCATAACTAATTTAAAACTCAATTCCACTTCCATATTATTACCGGCACGTGAAAATGAGTACCTGTCTTGTACTCCAAATGTCTGTGGTGTTAATAGCTGCGTGGATAACATCTTGGTCTGCAAAGCATGAGGTCTCAGGTTCGAACCCCAGTCCCGACATTTATTCTTGCTACCGGATTATCGATTTGAACGATATATATCGAAACATTATACGTCATTCTAACAGAATCTACATGAAATTACTATTTATCTCATTTTAATTGGTTTCATTCCTCCTCTTAATTTACCATATAATATGTGATGTTTGTTCAAACAAGTGTGAAGAAGCATAACTCCAATTCAATCTATACATTCATCATAGTACCAGTATGAAAACGGAGCGTAAATTAACATTTTAAGAATGTCCAAGCTGAGTAGTATAGGAGTAGGATAACATGTCAGATGACTTCTCATACATTTCATCTCAATTTCATAGTAGGATCACATGTCAGATGTTACACATCTTATGCGACTACTATAAGGCCCGTATCTTTTTTTTATTTAATAAGGGATGAGCGAAGAGACATACAGGTAAATGGAATGTCTTTGGCTATAATAAGTTTTTTTTTAGTCGTTTACCCTCCAGGTTGGTGGAACCCACGGACTCAGCGAGGGAACTCACCACTACCGCCTCTACGGGCAGTGTCCTAGAGCGGGGAACATCGAATCGGAAGGGATACAACTGGTGAGGTGGGATTGGCAACTCGCCCAGGTGGCCTCACCTGAAAAGCGAACAGGGGCCTCATGCGGGAAGGTAAGGGAGGGTTAGGATGGAGAGGCAAGGAAGGGGGAAGGAGGCGGCCGTGGCCTTGAAGAAGGTACCATCCCGGCATTTGCCCGAAGACGAAGTGGGAAACCACGGAAAACCACTTCGAGAATGGCTGAGGGGGAATCGAACCCCCTCTACTCATTTGGGCCACCCGAGGCTGAGTAGACCCCGTTCCAGTCCTCGTACCACTTTCCAAATTTCGTGGCAGAGCCGGGAATCGAACCCAGGACCTCCGGGGCGGCAGCTAACCATGCTGACCGCTACGCTACGGAGGCGACAATGCTATAATAAGTAATAAAACAAATACTGCAACGGCAATGGTTTACGTAACCTAAAATTCACTCATCAACAATTTACACTTTTGTATTTAGTATTTTTCATTCCAGCAACACTCTCCACTATCATTTCATTTCATCTGTCATTCATTTAATCATTGCCCCAGAGGAGTGTGTCAGGCCTCGGCAGCACGAGCGGCTAGGTACAGAGCTGATCCACTGTTTGATTGGCTAGGGGCTGCTGGGTTCTTATTGGTTGTTGGTGGAACATGTCTATATTCCTTGGATTTTAAGCTGCTCCTTGCTTTTTTGTTCCGAAGCGGTGCAGCGCTCGACGGCGCTTTATGCAGCCAGCAACCAGAAAGAAAGGCGTCTTGTTGGATTATTGGCCAAAATGGCGTCGCATTCGCTTGCTTTGAAGCTGCGGGCGTGCCGTTTAAAATCCTAGGAAGGCAGATTTTGAGTTTGTGGCTGTAGTTATATGTGTACATGTGATTTTATATTGATTGATAAAATGATTACCTTTAGCCAGAACATTACATCTAGGAGATTTGTGTGTGAGAATGTTTTGGTGAGGTTATGGCACTACGTGGGTAGATTTTTACTTGACATTTTTAACTTCTTTCGGTTGGATATAATATGTAACACGCGGAAATTGCCTTCATTTACAGAAGTAGTTGCTACCTTGTGTTATTGCATATTAAAATGCATAGTTCGTAATATCATTGGGTATATGGAAATGTGCTACCGTACCTCGAGCGGCCTACGGTACTGCATCCTTTAGATACCGTAATTATCATGTGAAATTCCGCAGTAGAAAACTTCAAAAGCGTTCGTTGGTTTCTGTAGAAAATCATTCTTGCTGGTCTATGGCTCTCCTATAATATTAAAACACGTGGTACAGTAGCCTCTCACAAATCCGGACCTCAAAAATCCGGACTCCGGCAAATCCGGACCGCTCAAAAAATATTTTTTGTAATACAAAATCAGTAAAATGTAGGTAACGTGATGCTTAAGCGCCTTCAATTTCTCCGCGACCATTCCGCATTACAAGAATGACGTCTTTTCTATTCTACTGGCTGTGCGGCACGGCGGGAGGTCATTGACTCGCCCCCTCCCCAACAGCTCTTTGTTTACTCATACAGTACTTAGTTGACCGCGCTCACTCTCTCTGTGCAGACGTTATTTTCGGTGGCTACCTCGTGTTGTGTCGGTGCTCTGTGTTTCTCGCGTCTTGTTTTTAAGTACTGTAAGATGAGTAACAAACGAAAGCAAGTGTGTGTGTCAGTGGAAGAAAAACTCCGTGCTATAAAGAGGATTGATGCTGGAGAATCGGCGAAAAAAATCGCTCTAGAGTTAGGAGTAGGAACAAGTACAGTTTCAGATTGGAAGAAGAATCGCGGACAGATAGAAAAATGGTGTTCCTCTCAATCCAGTGGAAGTGCGATTAAAATTAGAAAAAGCATGCATAAAGGCAAACATGTAGAAGTTGAAGAAGCATTGTTCTTGTGGCATGAACATTTAAGAGGTAAAGGGGTTCCTATTACGGGGCCTATGCTTCAAGAAAAGGCGTTGCATTTCAAAAAAGAAATTGAAGGTGAAGATGGTGAGTTTACAGCAAGTGAAGGCTGGCTTGATCGTTGGAAGAAACGATTTGGTGTTCGTAAACTGTCAATAAGTGGGGAGGCATTATCAGCCAACAAAGATGCTGTTCCTGAATTCAAGCATGTGTAAGTTTGTTTTTACACACTGTTTCTGATGATTTATTTTCATTTATTTTGCATACTGTAGTACTGTAATGTAAATTCTTAAGTCTTATTAAAGTTGTTCAATACTATTAACCATCTATTTTTTCTACCCCTGTGTTCAGTTAATTGCAGTTCAGAACTGTTTTATGCGAGTAACAATAAAGTACACATATCGGCACGGAGTGGCGGCGATCGCGGCACGCAAACCACTGCCGCGACCGACGTCACTCTGTCTCCGGGAAATCCGGATTTTTCGGAATCCGGATCGGCCGTCCGCCACATTGGTCCGGATTTTCGAGAGTCTACTGTATATCACAATTACTACGTTTACATGACGAACTCAAATCGATTTGAATACGATCCTGTTTTCAGTACACTGCCCGTTTACATGAGCAGTTTCAGTTTGTATTGAAATAGATTTCAATACGGTATATAATTTATGGTGGCCAACCTGCAGTTATGTTGGCTAACTGGTATTAAACAGCAAAATAAAAGACCCGTACCGTAATTATCATATTATACTAGTGCATGAGACAGGAGCCTGACTTTCACAGTTTCACTGGACGTGTTAGGCTGTAACCATTGATCTGGACGTGTTAGGCTGTAACCATTGGATTGGACAAAACGAAGGTTAGAATTGTCGAGTGTAGGTGCAGCCTGTGGCCGCAGGAAGCTAGCGGGGCGCTCACAGTTTCACTGGACGCGTTAGGCTGTAACCATTGTCAAAAACCATTGGATTGGACAAAACGAAGGTCAGAATGGTCGGGTGTAGGTGCGTCCTATGGCCACCGGAAGCTAGCGGGGCACTCACAGTTTCACTGGACGTGTTAGGCTGTAACCATTGTCAAAAAACATTGGATTGGTCAAAACGAAGATTAGAATGGTGGGGGTAGGTGTGGGGAGCTAGCAGGGCATGATTGACAAAAAGAACATTGATCTGGTACTGGACGAAAGACCACATATACAATTAGTACCGTATGCATGGGGTTGGCAATACTGTACTGTTGTAACGCTGATAATGGCAGACACAGCTAAGTCATGTTATAATTTGGGATGGCGGGTGGGTTATAGACAGCTGAGGAGTGAACTACATCATTCCCAGGTCAATTTTGAATCATTTGAAAAGATATTTATTGCAAATTTAAGAAGTTTTTTTCCCCCTGGGTTCGTGTCTCCTGCACTGTTACCATTGTCATACGACGTTTCTTTGACGGGTTGTTTGTAAACGTGAAAAATTGATACGCCGAAGATTTTGATGTTGTTTGTTCTTACAAAGTTTATGGGTAACAGTCGTCCCTTTTAATTACTGAATCTTTTAGAGACGCCGGGCTGCCAGAATGTTGCTCCGAATGGGATCTGTAACATGCCAGTAAATCTACTGACACGGCTCCCTCACATTTAGGCCTATGCACCCGGACTGCGCCAGGATTCGCTCCTGCTACCTTGGTAAAAGCAGGTGAGAAAGTTACCGCTGCGCCACTCGGCCAGTCTGTGTTGAATTTATTCAAATGGAAAAAGTAACGGATTCATCGTCAAAGAAAGACTGTGTATTTTCACTTTTTCTGTTGACCACATTTTACCTACGGACAAAAATACATTAACCCTAAAAACGCGTGCAAACAAACTACGCTTATCAACCACGAAAAGAACACAGACAGTAACGAAGAATATGGGCAGGAAGTAAAACATTGAGATTCGAGTCAGGCGACAGACGAAAGTAGGCCTAAATTAGTTTATCATTGTAACTCAAGAGCGTGCAGAATCTCTTTCAGTACGATCCGCGTTTACATGTTCCTGAATACGTGTTGGGATACGATCCGATCACACAATTTTACCGTATCGAGCTTGAAAATCGATACGAACTGAGTCCCGTTTACATGACCGTGTTCAATACGGTAAGTGTACTCAAATCGATTTTAGTTCGCTATGTAAACTCTGTAAATATTGTGGTGTATACAATAATATAAAATATTCTCAGCGTTACAAGTAGCCTACCGGTAAATCTGAACAAAATGTGTTGTAGGTTAGGTAGAGTATTTCGCCGAGGGTGGAGGTTGAGGGAAATGTATTACTCAAAACGTTCGAGCAATACATCATGTTAGCAAGGCATGTTACGCATACCGTAAGCTATAGTGAAATCCAGAAAGTTTGTCTACAAATTTGTTAATGCATGAGGAAAATTGCCATAATCTTCCTGATTAATGCAGTTATCAAAATTCTTTTAGGAGGGCTATGGGTACTACCTAGACGTGATGTTCTGCTATATAATTGAGTACCGTAATAAAGTTCCATACTCATAATGCTCCTTGAGAATAAGGTTCATTGTAACCAAAATCTTTCCCCATGTCAAGACACAGAATCAAACTCTGTAGAGGGTTTGTTTGAATTTAAGTGGTTTGAAATAGGGCAAATGCCAATCAAGGTGATTCTTGTTCATATTGTTGGATATTAGAGTTTTGAAATTGAACAGCTCATGGTAAATAAATGGAATCACGTGTCACTATTAATACATTGCTGCAACAATTGTGTATATATAGATATTAATATATGATTTACAATGATTAAAAAAGGATGCCCCAATAAAGAAGAATTATGTTCCTAACATTGTCCAGATATCCTTCTGTTCCCTATTTCCCGTTTTAGGCCGGTATAAATTACGTTCACAATGGAATATCCATCTCATTTGGGTACAATCGTGTTGACAGACTGAAAAGCATCAAACTATTGCATTAAGAAACTACTGTACTCGGGGGGGGATTGGTATTGAAATTCTGACTTTATTCTCTATTACGGTACATCAAATAACTACAGTCGAACCTCCCTTCTGCGGACACCGTCGGTTCCGAGTATGTCCGTTATAAGAGTTGTCCGCTGAAACAAGTTTGTAAAAATAATCGAACATTTTAACGGCAAAGTACATCCACCTAAACATACACATCTTTATTTTGATTATTTGTTTATTTGAGTTTTCCCGCATTTGAAATTTTCAGCAAGCTTTCTCACTGAAAGTCCCTTCCCACTTTCTACAATCACATTTCTTCTTCTTTTGAGGTTTAAACACGTTCGTCCCTTGTTACTCATGTTTACTCGACGACTGAAATGCTACGATATTTCTGTCTCTCTAATTAGCTCATGTACTGCAAGTCTTTTCCTTCTCAAGTTGACTACCTGAGCTAGACCTTATCGGTGGCAATCTGAGTTATGAATCGAATGATGCCAGCAGGGAAGAAAATCACCAGGTAACTCTTGAGTAAACAGTCACTGGCAGCAATCCTGGACAATTAGAATTCTCGGAATGTACACCAGTAGGTAGAACACCATAACAAAAGGTTTGGAAAGAGGAATGTATAGAAGAATTAACTTGACCGCTACTACAGCGTTGCCATGTAGCCTGCATTTCACTCTCACTCTCTTCTTTGACTCGAAATAGGTGTACAGATATTCAAGAGGGATTTCCGTATGTCTGCAGAATGGTTTTAAAAGAATGGTCCGGTGTATAAAATGTCCTGCAGCGTCTGAAGGGGATGGGACAGATGGCGATGTCCGCTGTCCGGACTTCAAGGTGTCCCCTGAAATGAGGCTAATTTAACACTTGTCTTATGTAAAATAAAATCGGTTCCAAGGAAAAATGTCCGTTAGGGCAGGTTCAACTGTACTAACATTTGCTGTCCTAAAAGGGAAAAACAAAACAAAAATACTTTTGCACTAAACCACTCATATTAAAGCACCACTTTGCTGTGGGAACTAGAGCTCCATAGGTTTTATCTAAAAACCAAATAAATTGTAAATACAATTTTAAAACATACATACATTTTCATTTGAGACTGTTTCGAAACATGTACCTGTCATCATCATCTTGTACAGTTTCCAGCCCCAGGCTGGGTCTGTTTGGAACATAAGCCTCGCCACTTAGTCCTTTCTTCCCACCACCTCTCCGCTGTCACTCTGGTCCAGTCCTTGCCTCTCTTCTTGACACATTCCTCCACTCCTTTCAGCCATCTATCTCTTGGTCTTCCCCTTGGTCGTTTCTTCTGCATCTGCATCTCATGTATCCTCTTGGGAATCTTCTTCTCATCCATTCTCTTTAGGTGTCCATACCACCTCAGTCTTGATGTCTCAATCCTACCTTGCAAGGGCTCCTCTTTCACCATTTCCCTGACCTTTTCATTCCTCACCCTGTCTCTTCTTTTTACTCCGATACTTCCTCTCAGGAACTTCATTTCACCTGCCTGTATTCTGCTTATGTCTCTTTCCTTCATAGTCCACGTTTCTGAAGCATATGTCAGTATCGGGATATAGTAGCTTCTGTATAACAGTTCCTTGCTTTCTTGTGGGTCATCTTTATTCCACACTAAGCTCCTAATGCTTCTTAGAAATGCTTCTGCCTGTCTGCCACGTTCCGTAATCTCTTTGTCATTTCTCCCATTTTCCTCCACTATACTTCCCAAGTATTGAGACTTTCCACCTTCTTCAGCTGTCCACCTCCAAGTGTTATCCCACTCATTGGTCTGTCCTTTTTCCTGGTCGTTAACAGGATCTCACATTTACTGATGTTGAACTTCCATCCGTACTCTCCCACTGTTTCTTCCCAAGCCTTCAGTTGCTCCTGAATTTCCTCCTCCTTGTTTCCCCAGACCATGAGATCATCTGCAAACACCATTGCTTTCATCTTATCTTCTCCTATCTTTCCTGCTATCCGTGTCATTACCTCGTCCATAACCACAATAAAGAGAAGGGGTGACAGCGCACTACCCTGTTTCAGGCCACTCATTTGTCTGAACCAGTTTGTTCTTTCCCCTCCAACTTTCACACAACTCACACTTCCACAATACATCTCCTTCACTCTGCCTACAGTCTCTTTTTCCACTCCCATGTTTTCCATTGCTTTCCAAACCTTCTCCCTACACACACTATCATAGGCCTTTTCGATGTCCAGGAAGGCAATCAACAGATCCTCTCCAAATTCGTAGTGGTGTTCCTGGAGCTGTCTTACTGAAAATATGAGATCCACTGTTGATCTCCCAGGTCTGAATCCATACTGCTCCTCTCTCAATTTTCTCTCCACTTTGGCTCGTATTCTACTTTCTAATATCTTTTCATATATCTTGGCACAGTGAGGTATGAGTGTGACTCCCCTGTAATTTCTGCACTCCTTTCTGCTTCCTTTCTTAAATATTGGGACAATTAATCCTTTCTTCCAATCTTCTGGGGTCTTTTTCTCCTTCCATATCACCCTCATCAAACGGTACAGCCACTGTTTCCCAACCTCCCCTGCTGCCTTCACCATTTCAATACTCACTTCATCCACACCTGGTGCCCTTCCTCCTTTCATCTTGTCTATAGCCATTTCCAGTTCTCTCCAAGTCAGGTCCTTTTCCATTCCTGTGTTGTCTTCTCCATCTTCCAATACATTGTCTTCCTCCCTATGACCATTTGGATTCAGCAAATCCTCGAAGTACTCTTTCCACACTGTCTTGAGTGTCTCTTTGTTGTGTACCTCATTTCCGTTTTTGTCCATCATTACCACATCCTCTCTCAGACCTCTTCTCTTACTTTTGACCATCCCATAAAGTACTTTCTTATTTCCTCTGCTGTCTTCCTCCATCATCTCTGTCCACTTTACCATCCACTTCTTCCTTTCCTCTGCGACAATCTTGTTTGCTTCTTTCTTCTTTATCTTATAATCTTCCCTTTCCAGATCAGATCTTTCCTGGAACCACACTCTGAAAGCCTTGTTCTTCCTTCCCACAGCTTCTTTTACTCTCTCATTCCACCATGGTGTCTCTTTACACCGCTTTCTGATGCTTGTTCTTCCACATACTGCCACTGCAGCTTCCACCATTGTGTTTTTGAATTGCTTCCATTCCTCTTCCCCTGTTTTAGGATTGTCTGTTGGCATCCTTTCCCTTATTATCTTCTGGAATTCTTCCTTGACTTCCTTTTCCTTGAGTTTCCATACTTTGATTCTCCTTTCCTGGTACTCTGTCCTCTTGCTATCCTTAACAACTCCCAGGTTCATTACAAGTATTCTGTGGTCGCTATCTAAGGCCTCTGATGGTATTACCTTTATATCTCTGACACTTCTCTTCATTTCCCAGTCGTACAGCATGTAATCTACCAAAGATTTCTTTGTTAAATCACTGCTGTACCACGTTACCTTGTGGCTTTCTTTCTTCCGGAACCAGGAGTTGCCTACCACTAAACCGTTTCTCTTGCAAAAATCCAGCAACTTTCTCCCTTCTTCATTCCTGCTACCCCATCCTTCTGCTCCCAATACATTTTCATATCCTTGCCTTTCACATGTACCTGTACATGTACCTGTAATGTAATAAAAATATGAAACGAAAGGTTTTGACTAGGCAGACTGTTAATTTAAAACCCTCATGTTAAATGAATAAGGACCATGGTGGTCGAGAGCGCTAACGCCCTACCTTGTGCCTCGCTGGCATCGGGAGAGCGTAGGTTCAAATCTCACCTCAGCCGTCCTGAAAATAGTTTTTGTGGTTTCCCATTTTCACCACCAGGCAAATGCCGGGATGGTTCCTTTCGATAGGTCCACGGCCAATATCCCTTCCCTGACCCGTCCTGAAAAGAAAAGTCATGGCCATTGGCTGCGTTAATAAAGAAATAATAAGGAAAGATAATGACTTGTAGACTTAGAAAAGATTTTTGATAGTGTTGATTGGAGTAAATTGTACGACATTTTGAAAAGCATTGGAATAAAGTACAGGGATAGGAGGGTGATCTACAATCCATACAGAAACCAGACGGCAGCTATGCAAGTTGAAGGGCATGATAGAGTCAGTAATGTCAACTCAAGCGAATGAATTATTGTTAACGGTCATCACTGTTGAAAGCTGGCTAAACCTTTTACTAAATTCTGCGACTAGCATTTCAAGGCTGTATTCAGAAAGATGTAGGTAAGGCTGCAACTTATCACCCATACTTTTCAATGAAGGAATTGAGAGAAAATTTTTAAGTAGGAGTAAAGATTCGAGGAGAAAATTTCAACTTTGAGATTTGCTGATGACATTGTCATATTAGCCGATTCACCAGAGGATTTGAATGAGATTTTAAATGCAATGCACTCCATCTTGAGGAAAGAATTCATGATGAAAATCAACAAATGTGATATATGATACAAGAATAGCAGCCAATGGCCATAAGCTGGGCATGTTTGATTGAACGCCAGAGAGCTCCCAACAAGTTCAATTTCAAGTAGTTCCAACTTTCGCTACCAGATGCTACTGTCACTAACACTAGCGGCGAACGTTGGAACTTGATAGACCGTTTCCTAACCAGCCAAATATTGCCTACAAATTTTGCTACTGACCACTAATTGCAGTGATAGGTTCTTTCAAACGGCATGGGCCCGCCGGCTTTACTTCCCCTCCGAAGAAAGGCATAGTTCTAAAAGAACAATTTGTGTGTTCCTGGATTTAAGAAAGGCTTTTGACACCGTAGACCACAATATACTCATTAGAAAACTTGAAAAGGAAACTATTCGTGGTACTCCTCAAGAACTAATAAAAAGCTTCCTTTTTAACAGAATACAAAAGGTGTGAATCAAAGATACTCTAAGTAGAAGTGCTGAAGTAAAAATTGGAATACACCAAGGAACAGTTTTAGGTCCTATTCTTTTTCTGTTATATGTTAACGATTTGTGTGAGCTGAACTGTAATGTGATGATTACCTCATATGCTGATGACACTGCCGTCACAGTCGCAGGAACAACTTGGGAGGACACTTTTAATAGAACTCAAGAAACCCTTGCTACAGACCAAAAATCACCTCCTTACCTTAAATGAATCCAAAACACAATACCTATGCTTCTCACACAACAAAACATTACAACCCACAGACAATTTAACACTCAAGATCCACACACCAATTTGTAACAATGGTGAAAGGTGTAACTGCTATACCCTACAGAAGTCAATGAATGCTACATATTTAGGGATTATTATACATACCGTAGTCATTTAAAATGGAACATGCATGCATCAAAATTGGCCAATAAACTTCAAAAGTTAATTTACATATTTTACTGAATCAGAAATATCCTTTCAGCAAAAGTCTTTAGAACTGTATATTTTGCCTTAGTCCAGTCATAACTACAATATTGAATAAATGGTTGGGATGGAATACTTTATTCACATTTGGCTCAGAATCTCATTCTAAAAGTTATGTACAAAAAGCCATCAACTTTTCCAACATGTGAACTGTATCAACAAAGCATGGTGCTTAACATACGACAGTTATTTGTTCAGTCATCAATCATATCTATACTTAAAAATATGAAGCTCTTCTCAAATGGACAGGAACTTAAAATGTGCACTAGACTTCAAGACAGAACTGGAATAAATAACCCTCATCAAAACACACTACCTGTCCAAAGGAATTGAAGTTGTCTTAGCACTAGGATATACAATATATTGTCAGTAAATGTGACAAATAACACCCTTAATATACTGAAGAAAAGGCTTTTTACATGGCTCCTTAATAACTTTGATAAAGTAAATGAACTTATAAATTTTCACCAACATATTTAAACCAACTCAATCACAAATAAGTAATGTATCATCGTCTTTTATTTTTAGTGTCCTCATAATAAACTTTTCTTACTATTATCAGTCAAATACTATGTTGCAAATAAATTAAGAAACTGTATTCATGAAGCCTACGCTCAAGTTTATCTTATGTGGGATTCACGCTGTATTTTGATGCATCTGTATATGTACATGTTTTCTGTCGGTGAATAAAAATGTTTTCTCGTAAAAAAAAAAAAGTTCTTAATGCCCTTAAATAATCGGACGACTGTAGGCCGGGTTTGAACCCGCCATCTTGGGCATAGCAGTTCAGCATGCTACCGACTGTGCCACCAAAGGCACAAAATGTAAAACAAAAGGAATGGAATGCAGCCGTAAGAAATCAGAAACACCTATTGACATCAAATAAAGGCAGATGGAAAAGCTAAAGGAAGTAGGGAGCAAAATAATCAGCGATGGACGAAGCAACGAGTGTATAGAAAGTAGGCTGGCACAGGTAAGGGAAGAATTTCTGCAGAAAAGCAATGTGTTGTCATCAAATATAGATTTAGATATTTGAAATACATTTTTAAAGCCTTTTTCTGGAGTGTGGTGCTGTGTGGACTGTTGATGCAGGAGAACAGAAGCATTTCAAATGCTGTAGTGCAGGAAAATGATTAAACTCAAATGAGTAGATGGAGTAAGAAGACGAGCGGAAGAGCGCTAATGAAGATAAGAGATCGGTTGATAGGGCACATACAGTACAGTACTAAGACAACCAGGATTGGCAATTTTTTTTATGGAAGGAAGGGTAGAGGACAAGAATTGTAGAGGTAGACCAAGGTTACAATACAAGTCATAGTATTGCATCACATGTGGTATGGTAGCTATGTGGAGATGAAACGATTAGCTGCATCAAACCAGTCTAAGGACTGAAGACTCAAACAGTAACATGGAAATACTCACAGTATTAGCCTTTCAAGATGGGAGTGCTGCTGCGCCAGCATTTGTTGGTCATAGCAGCAGGAGCCTTGCGGGATGAGGAGAGTGAAAGAGGGATGATGGAGTACAGTCTCCACATAAGTCAACTAGCATTACATGTGCTGCTTGTGTTACTCAGAACTTATAATGTGATTTGTGAACAAAAAGCAAAGCCAACTCCGTACAGGCCATGGAGGCCCTGGGAGCAGTGGAAGGTAGAGGCCTCCACTCTTTGGGACATCGGCACTAGATGGGATGGAGTTGTCTGTTCCATGCCCGGCCGTCTTTGCTCCCAGGAATTACCCTGGTACTCATTTCTGGTGTAGGCTCGCTTTGACAGCCAACAATAGACTTATTTAAATATTCATACAGTTACACCCCGATTACCAGCTTTTGAGGACCCCTACAGTAGTACAACACTAAAATACTTCCGACATAATTGGTTCTAGGGCCTTAAAAAGTGGTTTTCAGTCCCCTTAGTCTGTTATTTATACAAATTAACACCTTTTCACCAAACTGGACGAAAGTGTACATCCTGAGTTTTGTTTCTTGATTTATGAGGCTCAAAATGACCCTAGGTTGGTCCTTCTATGACAATTCAATATTTAGGGAATGGAGAGGGCTGTCCAAATTTCAAGTAGATACTGGTCCAAAAGGTAAGTACATAAAATTTTATTTAGGTCATTGAAACGATGTGGACTTGTTCCAGAGGGGCTAAATCTAGGAAATGGAGGGAGATTCCAAATTTCATGTTGACAGTGTTACCGGCAGAGTTCCAAAAGGTAAGTATGTAAAATTTGGTTCAGTTCTGTGAAACAGTTTAGACTTGTGCCAAAGAGCCTAAGCACAATGTGTAGCCTACAGGTAGATATACAGTTTACAATACACACTCAAGTATATGGGGTTGAAATGACCATGATCTTCAAGCCCCTAATTGAAAGTACCACAATGTAGGATTTTTGCAGCCATGGGAGAACGCGAACTTCAGTATGAACGGATTGCTGCCATGGAAAATCCATCAGAAAATGAAAGGCTGGAGGACAAGAACTGTACAGATCGGTCAAGGTTTGATATGTTTAACAGCCTTTGATGTGGAATGTGGAGATAATACAAAACAAAAGTATGGTGCTTTTCAGTCGGGCAACACGATTGTACCCAAAAAAAGCTGGGTTATGCCCTAATCCTGAAATAAATTTCATGAGATTAATAAATACACTAGGATGACCAGTTTCGATCGTCAAGCGATCATCATCAGATCCAGTTGCATTAGCATACACTGACAGTTGCATTATCAATACTGCAACTAAATAATTGTTCATATTGTAAATATTTTTCACCTGTATTCTCAAACATAGATGTTATAGCCTAAGTGTAATGGCTCTGATGATGATCGCTTGACGATCGGAACTGGTCATCCTCGTGTATTTATTAATCTCATGTAATTTATTTCAGGGTTAGGGCATAACCCAGCTCTTTTTGGGTACATTCGTGTTCACCAACTGAAAAGCACCAAACTTTTGTTTACTTAGGCAACACTGAAAAATGGCTTCAAACCCCACAATGGAGATAATACTATAACATGCTTGTGGTGGAAAAATATTCTCCACAATCAAAAACTCCTTAATAATTTTGCCTATGTCCACCTGCTCCAATAAAATATTTTCCACTCTTTGATTCCCAAAAATTAACAATAAACAAGAAGTTCCGTGACGAACTAAAGAGCCTACTTTTCTTAAAATTAAGTTTCATGCCAATGCATAATCTACAGTATATGAACCTATCCAGAATAATGACAAAATTAAGTTGGTAATATTGAAATGTCTAATTAGTTCGAAATATACCTGGTATAATGTAGACTAATAGAGAACTACAGTTGGCAGCCCTGGTGACTGAATAGATTCTTAGTTCCATCTCTTAAGGTACAGAATACAAAATTTGGTTGAAGTCCAATGGACGTGAATTGCAGTTAGACATTGAATCTATCAGCACGCGTAAAAGCATGTTGGCAGCAATGTCATGCGTGTGCTGGTCAGAAATAATCTGAAATATTATTATATCTTGTTGTGCCAATTTTGGATGAAATCCATTTGTTAGTAAAGAAATTACATGTATTTTAAAATTGGGCCTATCAGCAGGCATAGAATCATGTTGGCAGCACTGACTTATAGTAATTACTCCAAATTAATCTAGAATGTCAGGTGATATGCGTGTGCAAAGTATAGAGCTGTTTGCTTGCATACTTTCTGATATATTGATATTAGGGTAAAAAATATAGACAGCATTTATTAACAGTTGGCAGCCCTGATTGCTCTTAACAATACTTATAGTCATATCTGTTAAGTTATACATAGCACATACGAAATTTGGTTGAAATCCAACTGATAGTATAGAAGTTACATGTATTTAAAAATTGGTACTATCAGCAAACTTATAATCATGTTGGTAGAACTGACGTATATAAGTTACTCCAAATTAATCTAAAATGTCAGGTACTATACGTGTGCATAGTTTAAAAGCTGTCGGCTTGCATACTTTCTGATATATTGGTATTTGGATAAAAAAAAAATAGAGGGAGCAATTATTAACAGTTGGCAGCCCTGTTGCCTCTTAAGAATACGCTCAGTCATATTTGTTTATGTGAACATATTACACACAAAATTTGGTTGAAATCCAATTGATAGTGTAGAAGTTATATGCATTTAAAAATTGGACCTTTCAGAAGGCTTAAAATTATTTTGGCAACACTGTCATGTATGGCATCCTGGAAATTAAACTGAAATAGTATTATCTACATGTGTGCGAATTTTGGAATTGATCCCATGCATACCTTCCAAGATATACACTATGGAGCTCAAATTTCTAGTGCGTTTTTTCAGCAGTTGGTAGCACTGACATCATTTTCAAATATGGATGTGAGATATTTCGGTATACATCTTTACTCATACTAAATTTGGTTTCGATTGCTGCAGCCGTTTAGGAGTTGATAGGGGGGGGGGGGGGACACACACAGACAGACAGAAGGACAGACAGACACACATTTTCCCGGATCGATCTCATAAGTCTACTTTTTCCTCATTTTTGCAAAATGTGAAAAGTAGGCTAAAAATTCCATCCCGGAGGTAAACTAGATCACCGGGTGGGACTACTCGACAGGGTAGTGACAAAGAGGGAATCTAACATTCTATGGATGGGAATGTGGAAAGTTCTAAGCTTGATGGACAATGGAAGGTTTCAAAGGGAAATAGAGAGATTGAGGTTGGAATAGGGAAATGCGCTGGCAAGAAGAACAGGACTTTTGGTCAGGAGACTATAGGATCATTAGCACTAAATCAAACAATGGTTATGCAGGGGTAGGTCTCATACTGACTAGGAAACTTGGTCAGTGGGTGGAATAATATGAGCAATGCAGTGAATTGCTTATTGTAGCTAAAATCGATACATCTACTTGCCCCACAGTAGTGCAAGTCTATATGCCTACCAGTGAAGCAGATGATGAAAAAGTTGAAAAATTTTATGAAAAATCAGATGGAATTCTGAGGTATGTCAAGGTTGATGAAAATGTAATAATAATAGGAGATTGTAAGCCTCCATGGCTTAGGCGGCAGCACGCCAGCCTCTCATTGCTGGGTCCGTGGTTCAAATCCCGGTTACTCCATGTGAGATTTGTGCTGGACAAAGCGGAGGCAGACAGGTTTTTCTCCGGGTACTCCGGTTTTCCCTGTCACAAATTTCATTCCAGCAACACTCTCCACTATCATTTAATTCATCTGTCATTCATTTATTCATTGCCCCGGGGGAGTGCGACAGGCTTCGGCAGCCGGCACAGTTCATATCCTCACCGCTAGATGGGGGCTTCATTCCATTCCCTGACCCGGTCGACTGGAAGCAGGCTGTGGATTTTCATTTTCAATGGGAGATTGTAATGCTATGGTAAAATAAAAATAAAATAAAAAGTTGAGAAGGGAAGATAGAAGGAGAATTCGGATTGGGTGAAAAGAATGATTGAGGGAGCAGGCTGATAGAATTCTGCAGTGAGCACAAGTTAGTTATAGCTATCACATTATTCAACAACCACAACTGGAGAATATACACATGGATGAGGGGAAATTAGGAGATATAAGACATTTCCAAATCGACTTTATGAAAAGTAAAAAACCATAAAGGTGGGCAGTAGACAAACAAAAAGAGGACGTGAACAAAAGACTCAGAGGGATTATTCAGGAAGGACTAATATGAAGAACCCTGAACAAATATCTAATATAGAGGAATGGACACTTCAAATCAAAATAACTTCATTTGCAATTAGGTGTCAACCTCGGTGGCAAACGAGGTACATAATTTACAAACACTAGCCTACTCAATATTAAAAGAATACAGTAACTTAATGTACTATTCACACATTGATTGAACTCCCCTCATACAACTGCTGTAGGAATTTCATAGCACGTTTAATGTTTCTAGGAATACAGCACTAAGTTATACCACTTCTTTCTTTTACCTGATTTTATCTACTCTGCTCTTGAATATCTGGACTGATTTTGGAAAGGGATCAAACACCGCCCTTGGTAAACTGTTCCATTCCTTCACACCCTTCCCAATGAATGGAAATTTACCCCAATCGCTTCTTCTAAAGTGCCATCCAATTTTGAATTTGTGGTCTGCCCTGCCAATATAATTTCTTTCCAATTGTAGCCTCTCACGGATTTCCCCCCATACTTCCTCTCCTGTATACGCTCTATATAACCCTACAAGTCTGTTTCTCTCCCATCTCTTACTTAATGTTTCCCACCCAAGCTTCTTTAACATATCTGATATGCTGCTTCTTCTCCTAAAATCCCCTATCACAAATCTTGCTGCTTTCCTTTGCACACACTCAATTTCTTTTATTAGGTATTCCTGGTGCGGATCCCATACACTGCTTGCATATTCCAATATTGGACAAACCAAACTTAGGTAACTTTTCTCTTCTATTTCTTTGTTGGATCCTTTAAGAAGTCTCATAATGACATGCAACGATCTGTATGCTTTCCCTACAATGTCTCCAACATGACCCTTCCAGTGCAATTTACATTCAAATCTCACACTTAAGTATTTGCACTTGTCATCTTTTGGTACGATTACCCCATCCAATGTACTGTATATTGAAATTCAGTTTTTAATCTCTTGTTTGTGAATATTGTGACAGTTGATTTACCTCTGTTAACCTTCATGTGGTTCTCTTCAACCCAATGTTGGATACTATTGAGGTCCCTTTGTAATATTTTACAATCCTCTATGTTATTTATTTCCCTATAGACGATAATGTCATCTGCATACAATCTTATTTTTGATCCTATATTGTTCCCTAAATCACTTGCGTATATTAAGAAAAGCAATGGACCGATTTTACTACCCTGTGGAATTCCCTTCTTAACTTTCTCTTCCTGTGATATGTAATTCCCTACTCTGACTCTCTGAACCCTTGAATTTAGGAATGTTCCTATCCAACGTACAACCCTTGAGTCCAATCCCATTCTCTCCCGTTTCTTTAATAATACTCCATGTTCCACTCTGTCAAAAGCTTTGGAGTCCAACTGTCCCCCTAGATCCAACCGATCTGATATGTCCTGCTGAAATCCCACCAGTTGTGCCTCACAAGAAAATTTCTTTCTAAATCCATACTGGCTCCTCAGGAACCAATATATATATATATTTTTTATAGATATTTTATTCAATTAATTCCAAAGAGCCATAGGCTCGTACAGAGGAATTGTACAGTAATATGTGTGTTTACACACCAAGGAAGAAAATTCTGAAGGTAACACAAATTGATGAATAAGGACATAGGCCTATTATAAAGTTGATACCATATCTAATATTGTTTAGACCAAGGTCCCTTAAAATGATAAGCACTTAGGATTTTTAATCTAATACATAACTTATTTGATGTATTAAGATGCATCGAATTTTTCCCACAATACTTACATAGTTTTCCTCTTAAATACCGACAAAGTTGGTGCACATTTTACTTCATCAGGAAGTTTATTATATGACTGTGATGCAGAGAACTTGAAACTATTTCTACCATATTTAGAAGAGTGAATGATATATAAGGCTACGTCCTTCGCATGCCTAGTTCCATAAGAATGATTGTCCGAGTTCAAGATGTAGGGAGAGCTATAGAGTATTGTGTTGTGTTTAATCTTGTATATTAGCATAGCTGCTCGGAGTTCTGCACTTATGCTGAGGGGTAGAATTTTACTTCTGATGTACAGATCTTTTACTGGAGTGCAGTAAGGAAGGTTAAATATGTTTCTAATAGCCCTATTCTGAATAGTCATTAAATCATTCAGTGTGGATTTCCTGCAGTGAGCCCAAATAACATTTAAATATTGGAGCTTGCTATGTACAAGTGAATAGTAGATTTGTTTTACAAGGTTTAGGGGAATAAGATACCGAAGTTTCCTTAGGATCCCTACTACAGGTGAGAGTTTCTTAGCAATTCGTTCAACGTGTTCAATCCAGGTCAGGTGTTTGTCGATGATTAGACCTAAATACTTTGCCTGATTAACCTCTTTTATTTCAATATTATTTATATATATTTTGTCATGTGTGATTTCTTTCATGCTTTGTTTTGAAATTACCATGTAATTGGTCTTCTGTAGAAACTCTCCAAGATTTTACAAACTACACTGGTTAGACTTACTGGTCTGTAGTTCTCAGGTTTACTTCTATCTCCCTTTCCTTTATAAATTGGTATTATTATAGATTCCTTCCATTCCTTTGGTATTCTACTATTGTTCATGATGTAGTCGTAAATAAACTTGAAATAAGGCACTATGTACCACCCCATTGCCTTTATTAATTCCCCAGTAATTTGATCACACCCTGCTGCTTTTCCTTCCTGAAGCAGTTTGATTTCTCTAAAAATATCCTCATTTGTAAAGGTGAAAATACTTGTGTCTTTATGTGTTTCACCCTCTCCAGCCTCATTAACGGTTTCCAACTCCTGACAATCTTCCACTGAATCTATGAATTCCCTACTAAATAGGTTTGCTTTCTCATTATCTGCAAATAAATGCTCACCCTCTTCTCCCTCCATTGTGGGAATGTGGATTCCGTTTCCCTTTTGATTTTTAATATATGAATACAGCTTTTTCCATTTCCCTATGTGGTCTTTACCCTCATGAAGTATGCCATTCATGTAATTTTCCTTTGCTTCCTTTTTCAACCTATTGAACTCCTTTATTAGCTGCTTTCTGGTTTCTCTGTTTCCCCTGCCCTCTTTGATTTGTCTGTTTACCATTCAACATTTCCTTTTTAATTTTCGTACCGTATGTCCTTTGTATAGTAAACAGGGTCTGAGGTTGTTTTTCCCTTCTTAACAGGTACAAATCTCTTCTCACCCTCCCAAATGATTTCCTTAAAATTTGCCCAGAGTGTATCCACATTACTCCCTTCACTTATCCAAGAATTAAATTTTGATTTCAGGTAAGCTCCAAATTCATCGAATTTAGTTTTTCTGTATAATTTCTTGTCCTGTGTGACCCTCCTATTAAGCCTTTTTGGTACCAGACCAACGCCCATTATTGCAGCTTATTCCTTCAATTACGTGGGTTTTTTCAACAAGTTCCCCTGGTTTTATCAGGAATACATCCAGCAAGTTGCTGAGCCTAGTTGGCGCTTGCACTACTTGTGTAAATCCTCTCTCCCAAAGTAATTTATTTGCAAGTTTCTGTTCATGGGCTTCTGTTGCAGCTCCATTCCAATCAACTTCTGGCAAGTTTAAATCCCCCCCAATTTTTACCATGTCATTATTGTTTTTATGAGTGTAATCTATTACTTTCTCAAATATTTCCATATATTCCTATAATTCCCACTTTGAAGAAAGAAATAATGAAATCCACCATAGAAAGCATTGAAAGAAAGGAAAGAATAAGTAGAGAACCTTGAATCACTCAGGATATACAGTACGGTACCAGAATTAATGGATGAAATATGGAAGCACAAGAATGCAAGAGATGGAAGTGGGAAAGCAGAATACGGATGTCTGAAAAATGAAGTAAACTAGAGGTGCAAGGAAGTGAAAGAATAGTGGTTGAATGCTGCAACAGACTCATGCGGGTAAGATACATTTACATGTGGAATCAGCATCTTTCATATTACTCACAAAATAGGCATATCCTATTATTTATATTTTACAAAACGACTGTGAAAACACTATTATTCTGGTTCGTCGAACAGAATTTGAATTGTAGAATGGATCTCAGGAGAGCTTGTGCTCAAGAGCGCTTGCTGGCTCATATGACGAGAACAACAGGTTGGGAAAGCCTGCTCTAACAGATACAGAAGAAAAGGTTGAGAGATGGAAAGCTTACATAGAGCGTTCGTATAGGTGTAAGGACATTGAGAATCATGTTGTGGAGAGTGAAGAGGAAATTGATGAGGATCAGAAAGGAGATTTAATATTGAGATCAGAATTTGATAGAGGAGACATAGTAGGAAGAAAGCACCAGGCATAAAATGATTTACCAACTGAGTTGTAGCGTTGCATCGGGGGATGAAGGTCTGATCAGGTTATTTCACTTAGTATTCAGGATTTATGAAACATGTGAGGTGCCCTCTGTTTCTAAGAAGAATTTTAGCAACCGTATATACTTCTTTTATTTTTAACATAAAATAAATGGTTTAGAGGAAAACCCCCCTGTCTGCCCACTATATGGCACCCTGCTCTCAATGATTCAAGATTTTTGAAGAAGCCAAAGTGGACCAGAGGTAGGGCATAGTAGGCTCCTTTTCTATGCAGTAGCATTTTCCAACAGTACCATGACTTAATAACCGTTGCACTGTTGTACAGTTTGTTTCTTACCATACGCAATGTTTGATTGAAAACAACAAATCTGCCATTATGAAATATATGTGATGTACATTTCATTAGTTTTGTCTACCTGCTTTTCCTATTCCTTAATTCTGCCACACCCCAGTGGTGCTAAAAGGTTATTGGTGTATGTAACATGTATTCAATATTGACTTTTTTCCATAGCACGTACAGGGTTAGAACGAATGATTTAAGCGATTTCATGCACATGTATTATCGAAAGTGGTATATGGCTTACAGCATTGACGCATATACCAATTAAAAGTGAAACTCGTCAAGTTTCTTGAGTCTGCTTGCTACAAATTCTCGATGTGCCCTCCTCGCGTCACACGGAAATTATCGATACGGTATTTCAACTCCGACTACACACGCTGGAGCATGTCCTGGTCAATTTTAGCTACAGCCGCATGGATCTGTTTCCTCAGTTCAACATGATTAACTGGCATGGGTGATACATAAACTTCATCTTTGATAAACCCCCATAAGAAGAAATCACACGGGGTCAGATCAGGCGACCGGGAAGGCCAGTTTATAAGACACCAATCTGCATCTGTCTCAAGATGACAATAATCAACGCTATCAGTTTTGCCTGAAATTGACCAGGGCATGCTCCAGTGTGTGTAGTCGGAGTTGGACTATCGTATCAATACTTGCCGTCTGGAACAAGGAGGGCACATTGAGAATTTGTAGCGAGCAGACTCAAAAAACTTGATGAGTTTCTCTTTAAATTGGTAGAGGCCTATGTGACAATGCTGTAAGCTATATACTTTCAATAATGAATTTGCTTGACATTACTTAAATATTTTGTGCTAACCCTGTATAATTCAATACAGATCAATTATGAATGTGATTACTCCTGGAGAATAGCACATATAACTTGTATTAGATATATAGACTCTTTTCTCATGTCATCTTAATGTTCACTCACTGTTCGAGTCATGAAGCACCTGCTTGGTTGACAGGTACAGTCATGCGAGTAGGATATGACTCAGCAACCTCAAACATCGTTTTACTCTCCGTGGTGACATGAGCTCCTGTTACACTTAGCTGTGCTGTTGCAAAATAATTACAAACCAACCTTTTTTAAATTTTTATTTTCTGAGCTTCTAACTGAAAGGGAGTGGGTTCGATCCCCATCCAGGTAGTGGATTTTAGAAACTTAACTACCACTTTCGGAAACGCAAATAGCCCTGGAGTTCACTCAGCCTATGCCAGAAATGAGTACCAGGGTAATTCCTGGGAGCAAAGACGGCCGGGCATGGAGCTGACAACCCCATCCCATCTAGTGCCGATGTCCCAAAGAGTGGAGGCCTCTACCTTCCACTGCTCCCAGGGCCTCCATGGCCTGTACGGAGTTGGCTTTGCTTTTTGTTCACAAATCACATTATAAGTTCTGAGTAACACAAGCAGCACATGTAATGCTACTTGACTTATGTGGGGACTGTACTCCATCATCCCTCTTTCACTCTCCTCATCCCGCAAGGCTCCTGCTGCTATGACCAACAAATGCTGGCGCAGCAGCACTCCCATCTTGAAAGGCTAATACTGTGAGTATTTCCATGTTACTGTTTGAGTCTTCAGTCCTTAGACTGGTTTGATGCAGCTAATCGTTTCATCTCCACATAGCTACCATACCACATGTGATGCAATACTATGACTTGTATTGTAACCTTGGTCTACCTCTACAATTCTTGTCCTCTACCCTTCCTTCCATAAAAAAAATTGCCAATCCTGGTTGTCTTAGTACTGTACTGTATGTGCCCTATCAACCGATCTCTTATCTTCATTAGCGCTCTTCCGCTCGTCTTCTTACTCCATCTACTCATTTGAGTTTAATCATTTTCCTGCACTACCGCATTTGAAATGCTTCTGTTCTCCTGCATCAACAGTCCACACAGCACCACACTCCAGAAAAAGGCTTTAAAAATGTATTTCAAATATCTAAATCTATATTTGATGACAACACATTGCTTTTCTGCAGAAATTCTTCCCTTACCTGTGGCAGCCTACTTTCTATACACTCGTTGCTTCGTCCATCGCTGATTATTTTGCTCCCTACTTCCTTTAGCTTTTCCATCTGCCTTTATTTGATGTCAATAGGTGTTTCTGATTTCTTACGGCTGCATTCCATTCCTTTTGTTTTACATATACAGTTCTCAAGACTTTTACTGAAAGGATATTTCTGATTCAGTAAAATATGTAAATTAACTTTTGAAGTTTATTGGCCAATTTTGATGCATGCATGTTCCATTTTAAATGACTACGGTATGTATAATAATCCCTAAATATGTAGCATTCGTTGACTTCTGTAAGGTATAGCAGTTGCATCTTTCACCATTGTTACAAATTGGTGTGTGGATCTTGAGTGTTAAATTGTCTGTGGGTTGTAATGTTTTGTTGTGTGAGAAGCATAGGTATTGTGTTTTGGTTTCATTTAAGGTAAAGAGGTGTTTTTTGGTCTGTAGCAAGGGTTTCTTGAGTTCTATTAAAAGTGTCCTCCCAAGTTGTTCCTGTGACTGTGACGGCAGTGTCATCAGCATATGAGGTAATCATCACATTACAGTTCAGCTCACACAAATCGTTAACATATAACAGAAAAAGAATAGGACCTAAAACTGTTCCTTGGTGTATTCCAATTTTTACTTCAGCACTTCTACTTAGAGTATCTTTGATTCGCACCTTTTGTATTCTGTTAAAAAGGAAGCTTTTTATTAGTTCTTGAGGAGTACCACGAATACCTTCCTTTTCAAGTTTTCTAATGAGTATATTGTGGTCTACGGTGTCAAAAGCCATTCTTAAATCCAGGAACACACAAATTGTTCTTTTAGAACTATGCCTTTCTTCGGAGGGGAAGTAAAGCCGGCGGGCCCATGCCATTTGAAAGAACCTATCACTGCAATTAGTGGTCTGCAGCAAAATTTGTAGGCTATATTTGGCTGGTTAGGAAACGGTCTATCAATTTCCAACGTTCGCCGCTAGTGTTTGTGACAGTAGCATCTGGTAGCGAAAGTTGGAACTACTTGAAATTGAACTTGTTGGGAGCTTTCCGGCGTTCAATCAAACATGCCCAGCTTATGGCCATTGGCTGCTATTCTTGTATCATAGATCACATTTGTTGATTTTCATCATGAATTCTTTCCTCAAGATGGAGTGCATTCAATTTAAAATCTCATTCAAATCCTCTGGTAAATCGGCTAATACGACAATGTCATCAGCAAATCTCAAAGTTGAAATTTTCTCCTCGAATCTTTACTCCTACTTAAAATTTTTCTCTCAATTCCTTCATTGAAAAGTATGGGTGATAAGTTGCAGCCTTACCTTACATCTTTCTGAATACTGCCTTGAAATGCTAGTCGCAGAATTTAGTAAAAGGTTTAGCCAGCTTTCAACAGTGATGACCGTTAACAATAATTCATTCGCTTGAGTTGACATTACTGACTCTATCATGCCCTTCAACTTGCATAGCTGCCGTCTGGTTTCTGTAGATCACCCTTCTATCCCTGTACTTTATTCCAATGCTTTTCAAAATGTCGTACAATTTACTCCAATCAACACTATCAAAAATCTTTTCTAAGTCTACAAGTCATTATCTTTCCTTATTATTTCTTTATTAACGCAGCCAATGGCCATGAACTTTTCTTTTCAGGACGGGTCAGGGAAGGGATATTGGAAGGAAATTGGCAGTGGACCTATCGAAAGGAACCGTCCCGGCATTTGCCAGGTGGTGAAAATGGGAAACCATGAAAACTATTTTCAGGACGGCTGAGGTGGGATTTGAACCAACGCTCTCCCAATGCCAGCGAGGCACAAGTAGGGCGTTAGCGCTCTCGACCACCATGGTCCTTATTCATTTATCATGAGGGTTTTAACTTAACAGTCTGCCTAGTCAAAACCTTTCGTTTCATGTTTTTATTACATTACAGGTACATGTTTCGAAACAGTCTCAAATAAAAATGTATGTATGTTTTAAAATTGTATTTACAATTTATTTGGTTTTTAGATAAAACCTAGGGAGCTCTAGTTCCCATAGCAAAGTGGTGCTTTAATATGAGTGGTTTAGTGCAAAAGTGGAAAGTCCAAAAATATTTTTTTTTGTTTTTCCCTTTTAGGATAGCAAATGTTAGTAGTAATAATAATAATATCGTATGGCCTCGGGTGCCGAGTGTAAGCTTTCTAATTTCACACCCAGAGGGTAGCTTGCATGTCGAATTTCGTTGTTCCTTGAATCACTATGAAAGTCAAGGAGCTTAGATACCTAAGGTCCTTGAACACTATAGCGTTTTCTAGTAGAGAAATTAGGAACTTCGTGTTGGCGGAAACTCCCGAGAATAATTTTGCCATTATGTACCAACTGACGAGCCCAACGGCACACTGGGGCGAAACGCTGGCATTGTTTGAGCTAACCGGACCATTTTTATCATTTATTGATAATTCATCCGCTCAAATGGAAACTACATCATATTCTCTTCGGGAATATTCAAAACCTTATTTGGATTGCCAAGGTAAGGCTTTTGTTTTTATGAAAGGGGGTTTGACTCCCGAAGCACATTGGCATGCTCGTGACGTCAATACTGCTTGTATTTTGTGTCTTGCATGGCCGTCTCAGTTTGTGCTAGCCACGAGTATTGGTAGGTGTGTCTGTACCAACTGACGAGCCCAACGGCACACTGGGGCGAAACGCTGGCATTGTTTGAGCTAACCGGACCATTTTTATCATTTATTGATAATTCATCCGCTCAAATGGAAACTACATCATATTCTCTTCGGGAATATTCAAAACCTTATTTGGATTGCCAAGGTAAGGCTTTTGTTTTTATGAAAGGGGGTTTGACTCCCGAAGCACATTGGCATGCTCGTGACGTCAATACTGCTTGTATTTTGTGTCTTGCATGGCCGTCTCAGTTTGTGCTAGCCACGCGTATTGGTAGGTGTGTCTGTACCAACTGACGAGCCCAACGGCACACTGGGGCGAAACGCTGGCATTGTTTGAGCTAACCGGACCATTTTTATCATTTATTGATAATTCATCCGCTCAAATGGAAACTACATCATATTCTCTTCGGGAATATTCAAAACCTTATTTGGATTGCCAAGGTAAGGCTTTTGTTTTTATGAAAGGGGGTTTGACTCCCGAAGCACATTGGCATGCTCGTGACGTCAATACTGCTTGTATTTTGTGTCTTGCATGGCCGTCTCAGTTTGTGCTAGCCACGCGTATTGGTAGGTGTGTCTGTACCAACTGACGAGCCAAACGGCACACTGGGGCGAAACGCTGGCATTGTTTGAGCTAACCGGACCATTTTTATCATTTATTGATAATTCATCCGCTCAAATGGAAACTACATCATATTCTCTTCGGGAATATTCAAAACCTTATTTGGATTGCCAAGGTAAGGCTTTTGTTTTTATGAAAGGGGGTTTGACTCCCGAAGCACATTGGCATGCTCGTGACGTCAATACTGCTTGTATTTTGTGTCTTGCATGGCCGTCTCAGTTTGTGCTAGCCACGCGTATTGGTAGGTGTGTCTGTACCAACTGACGAGCCCAACGGCACACTGGGGCGAAACGCTGGCATTGTTTGAGCTAACCGGACCATTTTTATCATTTATTGATAATTCATCCGCTCAAATGGAAACTACATCATATTCTCTTCGGGAATATTCAAAACCTTATTTGGATTGCAAGGTAAGGCTTTTGTTTTTATGAAAGGGGGTTTGACTCCCGAAGCACATTGGCATGCTCGTGACGTCAATACTGCTTGTATTTTGTGTCTTGCATGGCCGTCTCAGTTTGTGCTAGCCACGCGTATTGGTAGGTGTGTCTGTACCAACTGACGAGCCCAACGGCACACTGGGGCGAAACGCTGGCATTGTTTGAGCTAACCGGACCATTTTTATCATTTATTGATAATTCATCCGCTCAAATGGAAACTACATCATATTCTCTTCGGGAATATTCAAAACCTTATTTGGATTGCCAAGGTAAGGCTTTTGTTTTTATGAAAGGGGGTTTGACTCCCGAAGCACATTGGCATGCTCGTGACGTCAATACTGCTTGTATTTTGTGTCTTGCATGGCCGTCTCAGTTTGTGCTAGCCACGCGTATTGGTAGGTGTGTCTGTACCAACTGACGAGCCCAACGGCACACTGGGGCGAAACGCTGGCATTGTTTGAGCTAACCGGACCATTTTTATCATTTATTGATAATTCATCCGCTCAAATGGAAACTACATCATATTCTCTTCGGGAATATTCAAAACCTTATTTGGATTGCCAAGGTAAGGCTTTTGTTTTTATGAAAGGGGGTTTGACTCCCGAAGCACATTGGCATGCTCGTGACGTCAATACTGCTTGTATTTTGTGTCTTGCATGGCCGTCTCAGTTTGTGCTAGCCACGCGTATTGGTAGGTGTGTCTGTACCAACTGACGAGCCCAACGGCACACTGGGGCGAAACGCTGGCATTGTTTGAGCTAACCGGACCATTTTTATCATTTATTGATAATTATGAACACGGCATACTCAATTCAAATGGGTTCTTCGACATGCGTGTCGTATTTTTGCCGCCTTTCAAAAATCACTTACCATGGCCAGGAGCGAACCTGCAACCTTGGGGTTAGTAGACCGACACACTATCCACTCACCCACCGTGGCAAGCTGTGTTAGTAGTTATTTGATGTAATAGAGAATAGTCAGAATTTCAATACCTATCCTCCAGAGTACAGCAGTTTCTTAATGTAATAGTTTGATGCTTTTCAGTCTGTCAACACGATTGTACCCAAATGAGATGGATATTCCATTGTGAACGTAATTTATACCGGCCTAAAACGGGAAATAGGGAACAGAAGGATATCTGGACGGAACATAATTCTTCTTTATTGGGGCATCCTTTTTTAATCATTGTAAATCATATATTAATATCTATATATACACAATTGTTGCAGGACTGTATTAATAGTGACATGTGATTCCATTTATTTACCATGAGCTGTTCAATTTCAAAACTCTAATATCCAACAATATGAACAAGAATCACCTTGATTGGTATTTGCCCCATTTCAAACCACTTAAATTCAAACAAACCCTCTACAGAGTTTGATTCTGTGTCTTGACATGGGGAAAGATTTTGGTTACAATGAACCTTATTCTCAAGGAGCATTATGAGTATGGAACTTTATTACGGTACTCAATTATATAGCAGAACATCACGTCTAGGTAGTACCCATAGCCCTCCTAAAAGAATTTTGATAACTGCATTAATCAGGAAGGTTATGGCAATTTTCCTCATGCATTAACAAATTTGTAGGCAAACTTTCTGGATTTCACTATAGCTTACGGTATGCGTAACATGCCTTGCTAACATGATGTATTGCTCGAACGTTTTGAGTAATACATTTCCCTCAACCCCCACCCTCGGCGAAATACTCTACCTAACCTACAACACATTTTGTTCAGATTTACCGGTAGGCTACTTGTAACGCTGAGAATATTTTATATTATTGTATACACCACGATATTTACCGAGTTTACATAGCGAACTCAAATCGATTCGAGTACACTTACCATATTGAATACGGTCATGTAAACGGGACACAGTTCGTATTGATTTTCAAGCTCGATACGGTAAAATTGTGGGATCGGATCGTATCCAAACAGTTATTCAGGAACATGTTAACGTGGATCGTACTGAAAGAAAGCGATTCTGCACGCTCGTGAGTTACAATGATAAACTAATTTAGGCCTACTTTCGTCTGTCGCCTGACTTGAATCGCTTGTTTTACTTCCTGCCCATATTCTTCGTTACTGTCTGTGTTCTTTTCGTGGTTGATAAGCGTAGTTTGTTTGCACGCGTTTTTAGCGTTAATGTATTTTTGTCTGTTTTACTTTGAATGTCTGGTGTATCCGTAGGTAAAATGTGCTCAACAGAAACAGTGAAAATACACAGTCTTTCTTTGCCGATTAATCCGTTCCTTTTTCCATTTGAATAAATTCAACACAGACTGGCTGAGTGGCACAGCAGTAACTTTCTCACCTGCTTATACCAAGGTAGCAGGATCAAATCCTGGCGCAGTCGGAGTGGGTAGGCCTAAATGCGAGGGAGCCGTGTCAGTAGATTTACTGGCACGTTACAGATCCCATTCGGGACAACATTCTGGCAGCCCGGCATCTCTAAAAGCTTCAGTAATTAAAAGGGACGACTGTAACCCATAAACTTCGTAAGAACAAACAACATCAAAATTTTCGGCGCATCCATTTTTCATGTTTACAAACAACCCGTCAAAGAAACATCGGATGAGAATGGTAACAGTGCAGGAGACACGAACCCAGGGGGAAAAAAACTTCTTAAATTTGCAATAAATATCTTTTCAAATGATTCAAAATTGATCTGGGAATGATGTAGTTCACTCCTCAGCTGTCTATAACCCACCCGCCATCCCAAATTATAACATGACTTAGCTGTGTCTGCCATTATCGGCGTTACAACAGTACAGTATTGCCAATATTTATACAATTTTCCACAAGACAGTGCCTAACTTTGTAGCGAAGGCGTGTGGTGAATTTCTTTATTCAAGTTGGTAACGTAGTCACATGATCGACTTTCGGGTGTCACATGACTGTCAAAGATGGCGTCCGTAAGTGAAGAAAGTGATGAAAAATTGCATTCTTTCCGTGAAATAACAATTATTGCGGTGCAGCAGTGGCTATCGAGTATGAAGAGATTGTGAAACGACTCCCAACAACTCCCCGAAAGGTATGCATATCATAAATTATATATTTTCAATAAGCTAAGGTGTTAAAAGTGATGAAAAGGGAGGATGGTCTAAAGTGAACAATAAATTCGTCCAGTACTAGGTCAATGTTCTTTTTGTCAATCAAGCCCTGCTAGCTCCCCACACCTACCCCCATCATTCTAACCTTCGTTTTGACCAATCCAATTTTTTTTGACAATGGTTACAGCCTAACACGTCCAGTGAAACTGTGAGTGCCCCGCTAGCTTCCGGCGGCCATACGACGCACCTACACCCGACCATTCTGACCTTCGTTTTGTCCAATCCAATGGTTTTTGACAATGGTTACAGCCCAACGTGTCCAGATGAATGGTTTTGACAATGGTTACAGCCTAACGCGTCCAGGGAAACTGTGAGCGCCCCGCTAGCTTCCTGCGGCCACAGGCTGCACTCGACAATTCTAACCTTCGTTTTGTCCAATCCAATGGTTACAGCCTAACACGTCCAGTGAAACTGTGAAAGTCAGGCTCCTGTCTCATGCACTAGTAAGATGATAATTATGGTACGGGTCTTTTATTTTGCTGTTGGAACTCGTGTAGTATACGTTGCCCGGCGCCATTAAAATCCGAAAAATTTTCTATAGAAATGGCCAATGTTACTAATATACAGCAGTTGAATATTTCATCGCTAGAGAGTGTTACTGTATTTTTTCAGAGTGCCAACATTATTGTTTCCAGACCAATATTTTCATCCAGCCCAATGGTTTTCGTCTAGGCCAATAAAGGTTAGGCAGCGCGGACGCGTTAGGCTAATAGATAACACCCCTGGTTTTTGTCACGCATCAATAATCTTTAACCAGGCCAATGATTTTGCCTAGTAGTACAATCAGTAAGTTGGCAGCATTACGTAATCAAACATGGCGACGTGCTTTTTGATAAGTTTATTACTTGAAAGTTAATGTTGACAATTTCCTTTTTTGGAAGTATTAACGCGGTGTTTGTTAATGGCAAATGGCTTTAATAACGTGGCAGAGTAAATACAAACCATTTTCCGAGCGCTACTAAGTAAAATAACGCACTTTCGAAACGGGCAACGTATACTACAGGAGAGCCTTGCTGTTTAATACGAGTTAGCCAACATAACTGCAGGTTGGCCACCATAAATTATATACCGTATTGAAATAGATTTCAATACGAACTGAAACTGCTCATGTAAACGGGCAGCGTACTGAAAACAGGATCGTATTCAAATCGATTTGAGTTCGTCATGTAAACGTCGTAATTGTGATATACCACGTGTTTTAATATTATAGGAGAGAGCCCTAGACCAGTAAGAATGATTTTCTACAGAAACCAACGAACGTTTTTGAAGTTTTCTACTGCGGAATTTCACATGATAATTACGGTATCTAAAGCATGCAGTACCGTAGGCCGCTAGAGGTACGGTAGCACATTTACATATACCCAATGATATTACGAACTATGCATTTTGATATGCAATAACACAAGGTAGCAACTACTTCTGTAAATGAAGGTAACTTCCGCGTGTTACATATTATATCCAACCGAAAAAAGTTAAAAATGTCAAGTAAACATCTACCCACGTAATGCCATAACCTCACCAAAACTCCCCAAAACATTCTCACACACAAATCTCCTAGATGTAATGTTTTGGCTAAAGGTAATCACTTTATCAATCAATATAAAATCACATGTACACATATAACTACAGCCACAAACTCAAAATCTGCCTTCCTAGGATTTTAAACGGCACGCCCGCAGCTTCAAAGCAAGCGAATGCGACGCCATTTTGACCAATAATCCAACAAGACGCCTTTCTTTCTGGTTGCTGGCTGCATAAAGCGCCGTCGAGCGCTGCACCGCTTCGGAACAAAAAAGCAAGGAGCAGCTTAAAATCCAAGGAATATAGACATGTTCCACCAACAACCAATAAGAACCCAGCAGCCCCTAGCCAATCAAACAGTGGATCAGCTCTGTACCTAGCCGCGTAGTAGGTAATCTGTGCTAGCCGCTCGTTCGGCAGCCGGCACAGTTCATATCCTCGCCGCTAGATGGGGGCTTCATTCATTCCATTCCTGACCCGGTCGGAGACTGGAAGCAGGCTGTGGATTTTCATTTGTATTTAGTATTTTTTGAAGATCATGGAGGGATCATAGAAATTCAATCCAGAATAGCTGCAACCGTCAGAGTACCCAGATTTTCATCCTTGGTTAGCAGAAGTTCCCAGGAACGAAAAATATTAGTTTTGTAACCTGTGCAAAAAACAGATGCCTTTGAGCAACGTGGGCAAGAGAGCAATCACCATCCACATGCCAGAACAAATTCACAAAGCTAGGATCACCAGCCATGTGACTGCGCTTTTGTCAGATCGAGCCATACTTCAGTTCGGTCGTTTTATATCTCGTGTCAACAAGACTGAGCTTGAACAGTTTGATAGGAGTAAATCTCGCCCGAATCATTTTTATTCTAAACAGTTCAAGGGCTTGGAAGAATATAAAGATGTGTGGCAGATCATAAAAACCATCCTCATATTTTCTCATGGTAACACCTTGTGGATTTTTTTTCATTGTTTCCAGTGGAATACATTCACGACCAAACACTCATAGCGAAGAGAAGACCATGGGATGGAATTCAGGATGCAGGTGGAGAAGATGCCATAAACATTGATGATGAAATGGTTCGTTACGCTTGTGGGGCTAGGGCTAAGGAAAAAATCGCTATCGAAGAACGAAAACGACGGGAAACGGAAATAGAGAAAGGAAGGAAGATTGTAGTTTTACGTGACCGTGAATCTTAGGATTATGAGCCACAGGACCTCTTTTTTACGTGGAATCCGAACCACAGAACATGGCATTTCACTTCGAAAATCTCACATTCATTGACTGGGAATCGAACCCGGACCGCCTAGGTGAGAGGCATACAGCTAGACCGCCGAGCCACCACGCCCCTGGAAATAGAGAAGTTGAGTCGGTACGAGGGTGAGAAGAAGAGAAAGGATGAAGTAAGTGTTAATGGCATTAAATAAAGAAAAGGTGAATTGTTCACAAAGCAACATGAGCTGGAAATGAAAATAAAAACATTGAAGAAATAAGAACTTCAAGCGTATTCAAAGTCACCAAAATATTTTTTTATTTTATTTAGTCAATTTACCCTCTAGGTTGGTGGTTCCCACGGACTCAGCGAGGGATCTCACCACTACCGCCTCTATGGGCAGTGTCCTGGAGCTTGGAACATCTGGTACGCTTGGATACAACTGGGGAGGTGTGATCAGCACTTCGTCCAGGCGGCCTCACCTGCAAAGCGAACAGGGGCCTCATGAGGGATGGATACGCTAGGAAGAGGGAAGGAGGCGGCCGTGGCATGACAGTAGGTACTGTACCCGATAATCCGGAAAGACGTTTGTCAGAAATCCGTCCCCTCAATCGGATTGCCTTCCTCCAAATGCACCGGCTCTACTGCATCACTAGAAATCGCTCTGACAAACACTATCGGGATCATAGCACAGCAGTTTACAAGAATATCGTGGAACATACCAAACTACTCGGGGAAAACACTTACCTTACTTACCATTCTCGGGGTTTATGGGAGTTGAACTGAATCTCAAAAAATGTGTCCGCACAATATCTCGCATTCATGATATTTAAAATGAACACACAAGTCAAACGACCATGAAAACTGAACGGTGTAAAATTTATTTCACAAAAATGGGAACAAACTATACACACACAAAA
Organism: Meconema thalassinum; assembly: GCA_946902985.2. NCBI lineage: Eukaryota > Metazoa > Arthropoda > Insecta > Orthoptera > Tettigoniidae > Meconema > Meconema thalassinum. The sequence continues at coordinate 54,745,024 of OX336389.2, forward strand.
AAACACACACTAAGAAAATCTGAATTAATCTGGGCTTTGTGAAGCCATCACAAACACGCCTTAGCCTCTACTGGACTGTAAAACATATACACAAAAATTTTGAGCTTAATAGGACAATGGGAAGCTAGTAAAAACATCATTTGAAAATAACAAAGACTAGTAGCAAACAGTAGCACTCAGCTCTATTGCTGTGCATCAGAGACTACTTCCTTATTCCAGTGACCTATATATACAGGTCTACAGAGTTGATTGACCTCGATACACAAGTCCTTGGACGACCATATGGGCTATGAAGGAGACAAGCACGCAACTGTGCTGCCCCTCCGTTAAATGCGGCCGGACACTGACGACCTACGAGAATCTTTCTCGAATACGCAACTCATTTACATCATTAACAAATGTTAATATCTCTTAAACTAAGCTACAAAATGTCATGAAATTTTATATACACACTTCCATTCATACTCTACATTGTTCTAGACCACTGCAGTTCCTCAGACACTCTTAACAAATTTTTAATCATTCTCACAGCTTTCATTCGCAAAATTATTCTATTAAACATATTTTAAATTGACCCTTATGAACATTATTAAGTTACAAATTTAATTACATGATTTCCGATTACATACAGCGCTGCCTAAACATGGACAAAAACGCTAACACTGAAATAAATTTAAAGTAGATATTATCGACAAACGAATTCAACTATTTACACACACAGTCTATATATTTTAAACAATTCCATGCACTACACACACGTCATATCAGGTTATAATTACTAAGTTTGGTCAAATACAAGCGCCCGATGAAGGTTATTTGTATCTAGTTACATATTCGTGGTTAATAACTTTTAATAGGAATATCTGTGACATGAATTTTTATCCGTAATCAAAAATATTTTCAACTCACACTCTCTTGTTAAAACAAACAGTAAATGTACATGGGTATATTATGAATGGGGATTAACATCTCTAAACTTGCGGCAAAACCTCGCTTGAGCACACACTATGGCTCAACAATCTCATATATTTCATCATATATGGAATAAACTTCCACTATGTTTAAACAAAATCACAATTGATTATTTGCTATAAACATCTCTGTGGGGAAAGAACATCCTTCAATAAGGGCTCTCTCAATCCGTGACTTTCAACACGTCTACTGAGCTAAATTGATACATCCCAACGTTCTTCTCTACAAACTCTCAATTATCAAAATGGATTCAAACTGTTACATGATTTTAACCACCGTGAGTTTACTTAACAAGACGACATTAAAAAAAAACATCGGCCAGTCACAAATATGAGGAATAAATATAAAAAAGCTGATTCTCCTGACTTATCTATCACAAAAAAATAATCCTTGTAATATTATTGCAGCAATACGGCAAAATAGTACACACAAGAGAATTTAGATAATCGCAGATTATTTAAATAAAGTCGAATAGAAGTCAATCTAGGCTGGAATATGCAAGAATTGATATCCTAGCCTACGATATGAAAATCTTCTACCAAAAAGTATTTCTTCTCAAATGTTAACTGAATAAAGCTAATTCACCTTTCAAGTTACATAAGGATTGTCTTTGTCGAAATGTTTTTCATTGCCTTTGATTTGAGAACACGTTTTATAGGACGACTAGTAATTCCATAGATCGTCGTGACGTTACATATTTAACTCTCTAATAATAACGTTCGATGTTTCTTCTGTCTTGAAATCGTACAGAAAAACGCTCAAAGTAAGTTAACAACGACGTTACTTTGAAATGATGACACGATCTCTGAATTCTAACTTGAAATAGAAACTAGTTATTTTAAAAGTCAAACCGTGACTGCTAAATGCATTCTCATTCTCTAAAGAATATTTAAATGTCAGCTTGAACTGATCCTCAAAAATAAGTTTAAATTCATATATGAAAGACTAAAGTCACAATGCACTGAAGAAAATATAATACACCTCTGAAGTTAAATTAAAAATACAAAATATGGAGTAAGACAGTTGCTCAAATTTCACTATACAGCTCACATTATAACAAATAAAAATCGCAGCTACCTTAAATGAAGTTCTGAAGTTCTTGAAGAGTATTCGCAGAATACTATTGATGTTCCCATATTACCAGAGTACAAATCTGGAATGTACTCACACATCGGACCCGCGATCTCAGAGAACAGAAAAGGTTATTTCCCCGGAATACACTCATACGTATTAACGAGAGACATCCTACTGGCAACTTCTTCTGTTTGTGCTGGGATATGCCCGAGCCTATCTTGATATTCTTCAAAAAAAAAAAGTTCTACGTCGAAGAATAGCAGTGAAATCCTTCGTATAATCGAAGCAGAAATATTCGTATAAGTGGAGAATGAATAACTTTCCACTGCTGTATGGATCTAATATCAGCGTTTGTAGATATGCAATAGTGTATAAGCTGGTTACCCACACTATGCTAGTATTCCAAGAATACTGTCTATCGTAATTCCATAGTTGGATCTTCACGCTATCTTAATGTGTCCCAGGTGCATAATTTGTTTAATACTCCATCACGACTTCCATGGCAATGTCGAATATATATAATTGATGAGTATTAATTGCCATTGTAATGTTAATTGTAAGGTGCACCAACTGACTAAAGTTCTATTGCAAACTTGCAGTACGCCTGCCTTCTGAATGTTCGATGTGCGAAGCACGAATCATGATAATGGGATCTGTGAAAACCACTTTTGTAATTCGTCTTCTACTGGTAATATTTCTCAAATTATCAACGCTGTAAAGTTCTAGTTTTCACACAGGCACTATATAGTCCTATACTTCTTGAATGTAATGATAGTTGAAGCCTAACTTCAAATGTTCACGAGATATTTCAACATATATTTGCGTTTTAACTTCACCTAGTTTGAGATATCGTATAATGCACTGTTCTGCTTACCCAAACTGCGTTCTTCACGAGTGGACATACTCCACACTCGAATTAAATGGGACTATGTTAACACAGTAACACTCTTCACTAGACAACTGTATATATATCAGAAGCAAAAACAATTCTCTACTCCGTTTCCTGATTTAGTCAGACCAAGGGGGCGTATTCTCTATCCCTTCCACAATTTCTATTGCGTCATTATTCATATTCAACTATGGCATTAATTAACCGATTTGAAGATTTTAAAGTAGTAGATATAATGCCTTTTTAATTCCTTTCCATTTCTTATGCAGAAAATATATTTCCAGAGTCTTTAATTGCGATTTTTCACTAAAAACCATAGTTGCATTAAATCCCGTCTTCACTAAGACTTTCGCTCATTGGTTCAAGATAGCCAACCCATAGCGTCACTTCTACCAAGAGACAATACTATACTTCCTTCTAGATGTTGCGTCATGCTTCCAGAGGTTTCTCGAAAATACTGTTGCGTCATCACGCACATCACCAGAACCTCCCTTCTCGCTTGAGCTATGAGCCAGCCGTGCTTACGTCATCCATACACGTAATAACTATGACGGCTACAATTTTACTTGGACTCTCCCAAATGCTGCCATTATGGTCTCTGGATAATTCAATTTACGGGGATATTCTCCCGTCACCACGGTTTTAAAAAAGTTGCTAAAATTGTTTTTAACCTCTCTGTTACAAGCTTATAGACATGTCACTTGAACTCGAAATTGAATTATCTTTAGCATACTTTATTGTGATATTTCTTTAGGTTTCCAGCGTTAAACTTTCCATACATGACGTTATTCTCTTCGTCAAACTGCTCGTAACAATTGTTCCCATATGCGTTGGTAATCCGAAACGGGCCAATAAAGACAACTCCAAATTTTGGGTATACCTTCTTGCTTACGTCAGCTTTCACAAGTCTGCGTAGTAACACCAAATTTCCTATTTCCAGTGGAGTACCGAATCTTTTTCCAGCTACGCGTTTCAAGCGTTTCTGAGCTGCTTTCTGGAGTTGGTCTTTAGCTTTATCTATCCTCTGTTGTCTTCCTAGGTCAGGATCTCTAGGTATTAAATTAAACACGTTGTCCCACGGTATTTCAGGATTTCTTCCTAAGTGGAGCCTCATCGGAACTTCTCCTGTGCTTTCCTGAACTGTAGAGTTCAAACTATCTTCTATCAGGGGCACATACTTTACCCAACTCGGGTGGTCTTCCTGGCAGAAAATGAGGGAAAATTTACTAAATTCAGCCATATATCTCTCGCTTGAGTTTGACTCAGGATAACGCACGCTCGAAAATATGTGTTTGATGCCTAATCGAACCATGTCTGCAGCAAATTCGGCTGACGTGAATTGCGCTCCATGATCAGGCAGTAAGTATTCTGGTTTCCCAGCCTTCGAAAATACAACGTTCTCCAACCTGCTTACAACATTCCTGGTGTTTGCTTTCTGCATGGGGCTCATAGTGACGAACTTGGAGAAGACATCCACGGTCACTAATAGGAACTGATTACCCTGATATTCCTTTGGACAAGGGCCAAAGATATCCGTAGCCATAAGTTCGTTTGGTTTCGATGTTATCATCGCTCTGTGTCTTCCTTTTAAGAGCGCAGATGCAAATTTTGCCCTCTGGCATTTGTCACAGGATCATATGACTTTTGCTACTTCGGATCTCATGTTGGTCCAGATAAATTTCTCCTTGAGAATGTCGAGTGTTTTATCTAAGCCCGAATGTCTTATAGCATGGAGAGCTACCCACACTAACCTTACGACAAGACTAGGAGGCACGACTATTCTGATCTTTGTATACTGCATACTTGCATGCAAGATCTCCGCTCAGTATATAGTGTCGTGATTGCCTTTGTGTAGCTGCATAATCTACATCTGTATTGTCCATATAACCCTTAAGGAACCTGTACATTCTCCTGATTGGAACGTGTCTTTTCTGTGACACTCCGATTCGGGCTAATCTCCTAACGGTTTCTTGATCTTTTTGTTCCAATTGTACATGGTTTATCTGTAAATTTCTAACGGGGTTACGCGATAATGCGTCAGCCAACAAATTATCTTTCCCTGGCTGATGGACAATAGTGGCATTAAATTGTTGAGTGAACAAGGCCCACCGCGTCAATCTGTCACTTGACATATCAGTTTGAAGCATGAACTGAAGTGCTTTGTGATCAGTGATTATGATGATCTGGTGTCCTAATAACATCCTTTTCCAGGCTTGAAGAGCTGTCACGGAAGCTAATACCTCTAGTTCGGTCGTGAAATAGTTTTCTTCGTGTTTCTTCAGCTTTCGACTAGTAAATGCGATGTAGTGCTTGTTGCCGTCTTCGTCTTTCTGGTATAAGATTGCACTAATGCCTACACGTGAAGCGTCGGATTCGATATAAAATATCCTCTCGAAATCCCGATATTCCAGTTTCACATTGTTCTTAAGCATTTCTTTCGCCTTCTCAAATGCGTCATCAGCGGCACTGCTCCATTTCCAGCGATTGTTTTTCTTTAGGAGGTCATAAAGAGGGGCCATGATTTCGGAGTATCTTGGACAGTGGCTGCTAATAAATTGGCAGGCACCAACAAATTCTCTCACTTGCCTGACCTTGGTTGGCTTAGGAAATCTCATAAGTGCTTCAACTTTTTTCATATTTGGGTGATACCCATCCCGGTCGATGGTATGCCCTAAATAATTTATCTCCTGTTTCATATATTGGCATTTATCATAATTGACCTTGATGTTAGCCATTCTTAAATTCACAAACAGTTTTCGTAGGTGCACGAGGTGTTCTTGGACATTCGGAGAAGATATTATTAGGTCATCTATATAACATATTACATTCTGTTTGACCTCGTCGGTAAGTTTACTATGGAGGGCTCGAATTAATGCTGGTCCGCTATTTACCATGCCAAAAGGCATCCTTTGGAAAACCCAGGAAGTCTGGTCAAATAGGAACCCTGTATATTGTTTACTCTCTTCTTCCAAATCAATTTGGTGAAACGAAGATGTCATGTCTAGGACGCTAAAACAAGATTTTCCTTTGAATTTCCGAAGCAGATCTCGTATTTTCGGCGGTCGGTCTGCCTCAGGTAAAATCTTAAAATTAATGGTCCTGGCATCGAGACATAGGCGTAGTTGACCATTATTTTTCTTGACAACAGTAATAGGGTTTTTATATGACGACGCCTGTTTTCTTATAATCCCGTCAATTTCCATTTTCCTGATTAACCCTCGTACTTCTTCATAGTATTTCTCAGGTATTGGGTAAATCCCCTTCTGATACGGGGTTTCATCAGTGAGCCTAATCCTGTATTTGTAGTCCTTAATCAACTCAGGTTTGTCATCGAAAATGTCCTGGAATTCCTTGATCAAATCCTTAAACTCATCCTGAATTTCTTCGAACCCTTCGGCTTTGAGAGTAGGAATTTCTCTTTTATTTTCAACCTCTTCAATCATGGTGCTTATTATCTCTTCCCTAAGATCTATATCTAGACTGTCTTTCACGTCCTGTTCTTCTATCTCTTCTTTGATAATGAACCCTTCATTAAATTTTATTATTCGGCTCTTCATGTCAATAATGGCGCCTACTTTGGTAATGAAATCTATGCCTAGCACGATGTAAAAATGAATCTTGCAGACAACAATAAGGATGTGTTCGTAAGTGCATCCATTTATCTCAATGTTTAACAAAACTTGGATTTTGCACTTGACCGCTTTGTCCTGAAAGATCCCACGCACTTTAACAGCAGATGCGGGTAAAACTGTCATATTCTTGCCCTTCAATAAACTCTGATAGCACTCATCCGACATAATTGACATAATGGCACCATTACCCATAAGAGCTTTATATAATTGTCCTTCTACAATTACAGAAATGATTGGCAATGCACATGGTCTTTCCTCTTTAAAAATGCCTTTTTCTGACAGTAAATCATCATCCGTGACCTCATATATCTCATTAATCGTGATTAGATTTTGTGTGGTAGTGTATTCTATTTCCCCTAATTCCGTTTTGAAATTGGAGTTTTTTTTTGTCCTTGATTACCATTTCCAAGGTTCCCCTGTTTACTAGTGGATGGACCAGGGTCTATAATCAAGTCCTTCCTTCGCCCTTGATTCCCATTTTCTTTTTCCCTCAATTCTTGAGGAATTGCTGACTCTCTTTTTCACACTCGTCATACTTTTCCTTGTTCATGACTTGGTCTTGGGAATTACGGTTTCGGTTTTGATACTGATTATTTCTATTATAATTTCGATTGTAGTGGGGTGCGGAGGTAAGACTCTAAGATTACTGCAGGTTAATTGTGAGAGTTTAGGAAATACATTAATTGAATTTTGGAATCTTGTAGAGACGTATTCTCCGGACATTGTCATTGCTACTGAATCTTGGTTATATGAGGATATAAATAGTAATGAAATAATTCAAGGGACCTACGAAATGTACAGAAGGGATCGGGGGAAGCGAGGTGGTGGGCTATTTATTTGTGTGCGCAAAAATATTGCTAGTTTCTTAAAGTGGGCTGATACGGATCATGAAATGTTATGTGTACAAATTTCGGATAAAGGGACTAAATTCCCTCTTCAGGTGATAGGGGCGTATAGAGCACCGAAAGATAACTTCTCGCTTCTCGACATAATTTATGATAAAACTTGTACGGGTAATGCTATGAAAAAGAGCATAATAATTGCCGGAGATTTAAACCTCCCCAAAGTAGACTGGTCTGGTGAGTCAACTAGCTGTGGTCAAGCTCAGAGCGCTGCAAACAAATTCTTAAGGGAGGGTGGATTTTCCCAAGTAGTTGACTTCCCAACTAGAGGCAATAATATCTTAGATGTTTATCTCGTAAGGCCTGTAGAGCTGTATATTAACTGTCTGAAAGTACCAGGAATTAGTGACCATTCTGGGGTTGAATTAAATATTAGATACGGTGACATTACAAAATTAAACTCTGATGTAGCAAATAAGATCATATTCCAGTATCGCAGGGCGGATCAGGGCAAATTTCAGGGGTATTTGAATGAGCTATTTGTAGGATGGGCATCCGAAGGAAATCACATTAATATCCTGTGGACTAACTTTTTGAAAATTTTAAATAGCGTTATTGATAAATTTGTTCCATTTAAATTACTGAAACAAAACCCAGATCCTGAGTATTACACACGGGAAATCAGGAGTCTTAAACGGGAAATTAGGAAATAATACAATAAAAGACATGATAGTGACAAGTATATGTTGAAATTTAAGTCCTTATCAAGAGAGCTCGTCTTAAAAAAGAGGGCTGCTCATGACAATTATATGCAAGGTTTACTTGGTTCGGGAGGCGATGGGTGGAAAACATTTTACAGTTATGTTAGGAGAAGAAAGGGAAATTCAAATAATTTGTCGATGATAATGTCCGGTGACGGTAAATTAATTACTGAGAAGCAGGCCATTGCTAAGGAATTAAATGTCTTTTATGGTAGTGTGTTCAATAAATCCAATAGCTGTGTGTTGGACCTTAACGGTGAGTCAGGGGCTCCACTTCTCCAAATAAACCAGTCAGCAATTGTAAAGCTAATACAAAAATTACGTTACAATATATCGAAGGGTCCTGATAATATTGTTAGTGAAGTACTTAAACTAGGAGGTAGGGCCGTGGCACGATACTTAGAGGTGATGTTTAATGTGTCCATAAACAATGCGCAAATCCCGGATGACTGGAGAAGAGCTACGGAAGTCCCAATATTTAAGGAAGGGAGCAGACTAGAATTGGGCAACTACAGGCCGGTTAGTCTTACGTCCATCGTTTGTAAACAGATGAAGCATCTCATTTGCGACTACTTGAGGGAACAGTGGGAAACATTATCATGGTTTAATGATAGGCAACATGGATTTCGGAAAGGTTACTCATGCGAGAGTCAGATGCTGTCACTTTTTTAAAAGATATTAGCGAATCGTTAGACGATGGAGTTTCAGTCGACGCCGTAGTTATAGATTTTGCGAAGGCATTTGATGTCGTGCCGCATGACATACTACTCCATAAATTAGCTTCGACGAAGATTGATAGATGGATAATTTTATGGATCCAAGAATTTTTGATGGGTCGTTCCCAGAAAGTGAAAGTTGAAGGCCGATTCTCGGATGAAATTACCGTAACGTCGGGTATCCCTCAGGGCAGCGTAATCGGAACTTTGTTATTTTTGGCGTTTGTAAATGACTTACCAAATGGGATTCGCAGTGACTGTCGATTGTTTGCGGATGATTGTGTAATATATCGAAAGATACATGACTCACGAGGCAATGCAGTACTTCAAGATGACCTGAACCTGGTCTATAAGTGGGCGATTGAAAATAAAATGAAAATAAACACAAGAAAATGTAGTCTAATAAAAATAGGGAAAGTGCGAAGGCAAGATTTTCAATATAACATTGGCTCGGATATACTTGTAGAAGAAGATTCTTGCAAATATTTGGGCGTTCACGTAAGAAATGATATGAAATGGAGTAGTCATATAGGATGTGTAGTTTCTAAAGCTTACAAATCCCTGCACTTTGTAATGAGGGTATTAAAAGGAAGTAGTACCTCTGCTAAAGAATTAGGATATTTGTCACTTGTAAGACCTATTCTGGAATACGCCTCGGCGGTTTGGGATCCATATCAAGTAGGGCTCATAAATGAGTTGGAAATGGTACAAAGAAAGGCCGCTAGATTTGTGCTCAGTGACTTTAATCCCAGGAGCAGTGTGAGCCGTATGTTAAAGAAACTTGGGTGGGAATCACTTGAGGCTAGGAGGATGAAATCTAGACTCTGCGCTATGTACAACACGTATACAAATCAACCAGCATGGGGTGAGCTTAGCAAACGTATGGAAAAGCCTACTTATATGGGTAGGGGCGATCATCCTTTCAAAGTTAAGGGCCGACCACAGCGAACAAATTATGGTAAATATTCTTTCGTAAACCGTGCCATTGATAATTGGAACTCTCTACCTGCCGCAGTCTTATAGCCTTTTCCCAAACATATAGGTGTGTTTAAGAAAAGACTGAATATGTGTGTAAATACTCCAGTTTAATTGTTAGTGAATTGTTATGTACAATTATTTATTTGTTATGTATATCTAATTTGCCACCGGGGGACACACCCCCCAATTGCAAATAAACGAATGAATGAATGAATGAATTACTATTGTTATAACGGTAGTTACTGTTATTATGGTAATAACCACCTCTACGATTATCGTTCCTACGATCATTGCCCCTGTCTCGTTGTTGCTGGTATGGTCCCTCCTTGGAAATTCTTTATCTGGGTTCCGATCTCCTGTCTCGGAAAAAATTGTTTCTCTCCGGACCTACGTTTCTTTCTCTTTTTCCTTGGGAGTTTCGGTCTGTTGAACCTGGTCAAGGTAAACAGTATTTATAACTTTGAACTCTTACCGTTGACCTTTTTGCACGACGTTTGGCATGGGACTAGTGTAATCAAGTCTCCTGAGCAGTTCATCCATGCTCGCAAGATCGTTGATGTTAGAGGAGATAATTAGCCTTCTAACCTCTACTGGGAGCATTCTCGATATGGCATCTATCAATTGTCCCGTTGATAACGGAGGCTGAAGAAATCTTAAGTGGGCTAACTGACTCGTAAAAAAGTCCGCGTAACGAGTAGGTAGAGTACCTGAATACCTTCTTGAATAAACTTCCGCTCGTAAGGAGTTTTGAGCTTCTATGGACCAAAAACGCTTAATTAAGGCTTCCGCAAACTCATCGAAGTTTCCAAACGTATAACGGAAAGCACAAAACCATTCAAGCGGGCCCTCCGCTAAAAATCTCTCCACAACCTTCATCTCCCTCTCTTGTGGAATATGAGCCTCGATAAAGTAGTCCTTGAGATTTCGGATATACTCTAACGGAGTGAGACTATCGCTGTTGATAAATTTTCGCAGATTGTCTTCAAAATTCCTAATCACCGTCACTTTCCTCGGATATGAATCTTCGAAGTTTTGTCGATAATCTCTGCCTTGCCATTCGGGCTCTTTATTCTTTTCCTCAACATCTTCTGTGAACCTGAATAAACGTTGATCTGGGCTAATCTCTCTTTCCTCTACGTCTAGATTACTCCTTCTCATAAAATTCCTAGAATCTCCAAATCCATTCCCTCTCGTTCTTTATCCTCAATTTCCGCGATTATCTTCTTTAACTGCTGATCTAATTCGGTTTTCAAGTCTTCTTTGTAAGATTCAAAGGTATTAACTTCACCTAAGTTAATATTCTGGAGTTTACTCGCTGTGGCATTAACATCAGAGACAACCTTATGTATCTGTTCCTCTAGCGACTCTTTAACTTTCTGACTAGACTGAGTTATACGCTCCTCTAACGAATCCTTCAGGGCCTGCACATCCTGACTAGCTTGCGTCCCATCTTCGACATGTTTTTCGGACAGCGAATCTATCCTGACTCCTAGATCCTTTCTAACCTCAATAACCTCTTTGTTAATTTCTAATTGGGTACTGGCTAATTTCTTTTCAATTCTATCTTGAATTTTCTTAATATGTTCCCCACTTGATCTCTTCCGTTCATCCCTCCACACAGTTACGTTAGCTTTCAACATTTCAGCTATATCTATTTCTATATCATCTTTGAGTAAGCTATTGTGATCTAAAACTTGGCTACGCATGACTTCTACATCGTATTTTAAACCAGCCAGAGAAGCTGTCGTTCTAACTGACTCATCTACAAAACGAGTTGTTAGGGCACTAATATTCTGAGTACATAGTGTTTTAGAAGTTTCGACTTCTTGTCGGATTTTGTTAACGTCTACTTGAACTTTAGCTACGTCAACAAATACAGTGTTCACCTCAGCTTGAATTTTACTGATGTCTCCCTGTACACCTGTTACATCTGTTTGCATATTGTGTATGTCTACTTGAACATTAGACACATCAGCCCTAACATTTCCAACCTCATTTTGGACAGATTCTATTTGGGCCTGTACTGTAGACACGTCAGATCTAACATTTGATACTTCTATTCTAACATTAGCCACATCAGTTTGGACTGCATCTGCGTTATTTTGGACTGTAGACACATCAGTCCTTACATTGCCCACATCAATTTGTACTGTATCTACCTTATTTTGGATTGTAGACACATCAGTCCTTACATTGCCCACGTCAATTAGTACTGTATCTACCACATTCTGGATATGCTGTGAACTGGTCTGCAAACGTGACACTTTATTTCCTAAATTGGAAGCACTAGTTAGTAGACCATTCAAAGAGGTCTGTACACCTTGAATTTCATCCTTGAAAGTCTCTTTGACACCTTCAGAGACCAACTCCTTCAAATTTTCAGACATATTTTCTTTCATCTTACCTTCGAGAGCTTTCAAATTCTCTTTCATTCTATCCTCAACCTCTTTAGAATTTGCCTTCATACTCTCTTGTATATTCTTCTGGAGCTCTACCTGTATTTCCTCCAACATTTTCTTAACACCATCTGCCAATGCAAAATACTTTTTCAAAAATTTAATTGATTGCGATTGGGACATACATAAGATAGAGCAAGATAACAACCTTTGAGCAACATCTTCCTCCATATATAAATATTTGAGCATTTTTCTGTCTTATAATTAACTTATCATTAGCTTGACACTAACTTATCAAACACCCTATGTCAAATAAATTCATACGCTTGTTCATTTTTCTGTGGTTCACTCTAAATATCCTAACACAAAAGAAATTCTACAATTATAATCAAACACGTTAGCTTTATCCTTAATATGACCAGACATTGTCATAAACCGGAAAAATGAAATAAGAATCACGATCATAGGCGGTTTTTCAAGACTTTCTGCCTATTTAACCTCTCTCGATTTATATAAGATCTCATCTTTTCTTGAGTGCAATTCTACTAAAACAATTCAACATTATACACCTATATAATCACACTCTCGACAATCTAAAACTGGCCAACACATCTAATAAAGAATCAAGATTTTTATTTGAGCCTAAACAACGATTGGGTCGGATCCTACTGATCCTCAACTTGGTAATCCAGTTTTATCGAGCCTAAACGGTATTCACCAATCCAACTGTATTGGCTCACCCCGAAAAGACACGATATCTCGATTCAAATCTAGCCCAAACGTTCACGGGCGCCAATCCTACTGTACCCGATAATCCGGAAAGCCGTTTGCAGAAATCCGTCCCCTCAATCGGATTGCCTATCTCCAAATACACCGGCTCTACTGCATCACTAGAAATCGCTCTGACAAACACTATGGGGATCATAGCACAGCAGTTTACAAGAATATCGTGGAACACACCAAACTACTCGGGGAAAACACTTACCTTACTTACCATTCTCGGGGTTTAAGGGGGTTGAACTGAATCTCAAAAAATGTGTCCGCACAATATCTCGCATTCATGATATTTAAAATGAACACACAAGTCAAACGACCATGAAAACTGAACGGTGTAAAATTTATTTCACATAAATGGGAACAAACTAAACACACACAAAAAACATACACTAAGAAAATCTGAATTAATCTGGGATTTGTGAGGCCATCACACACACGCCTTAGCCTCTACTGGACAGTAAATCATATACACAAAAATTTTGAGCTTAATAGGACAATGGGAAGCTAGTAAAAACATCATTTGAAAATAACAAAGACTAGTAGCAAACAGTAGCACTCAGCTCTATTGCTGTGCATCAGAGACTACTTCCTCATTCCAGTGACCTATATACACAGGTCTACAGAGTTGATTGACCTCGATACACAAGTCCTTGGTAGAGCATATGGGCTATGAAGGAGACAAGCACGCAACTGTGCCGCCCCTCCGTTAAATGCGGCCGGACACTGGCGACCTACGAGAATCTTTCTCGAATACGCAACTCATTTACATCATAAACAAATGTTAATATCCCTTAAACTAAGCTACAGAATGTCATGAAATTTTATACACACACCCATTCATACTCTACATTGTTCTAGACCACTGCAGTTCCTCAGACACTCTTAACAAATTTTAATTATTCTCACAGCTTTCATTCGCAAAAATATCCTATTAAACACATTTTAAATCGACCCTTATGAACATTATTAAGTTACAAATTTAATTACATGATTTCCGATTATATACAGCGCTGCCTAAACATGGACAAAAACGCTAACACTGAAATAAGTGTATGCTTATTATCTTTAAATAAATTTAAAGTAGATATTATCGACAAACGAATTCAACTATTTACACACACAGTCTATATATTTTAAACAATTCCATACACTACACACACGTCATATCAGGTTATAATTACTAAGTTTGGTCAAATACAAGCGCCCGATGAAGGTTATTTGTATCTAGTTACATATTCGTGGTTAATAACTTTTAATAGGAATATCTGTGACATGAATTTTTATCCGTAATCAAAAATATTTTCAACTCACACTCTCTTGTTAAAACAAACAGTAAATGTACATGAGTATATTATGAATGGGGATTAACATCTCTAAACTTGCGGCAAAACCTCGCTTGAGCACACACTATGGCTCAACAATCTCATATATTTCATCATATATGGAATAAACTTCCACTATGTTTAAACAAAATCACAATTGATTATTTGCAATAAACATCTCTGTGGGAAAAAAAACATCCTTCAATAAGGGCTCTCTCAATCCGTGACTTTCAACACGTCTACTGAGCTAAATTGATACATCCCAACGTTCTTCTCTACAAACTCTCAATTATCAAAATGGATTCAAACTGTTACATGATTTTAACCACCGTGAGTTTACTTAACAAGACGACATTTAAAAAAACATCGGCCAGTCACAAATATGAGGAATAAATATAAAAGCTGATTCTCCTCACTTTTCTATCACAAAAAATAATCCTTGTAATATTATTGCAGCAATACGGCAAAATAGTACACACAAGAGAATTTAAATAATCGCAGATTATTTAAATAAAGTCGAATAGAAGTCAATCTAGACTGGAATATGCAAGCATTGATATCCTAGCCTACGATATGAAAAAGCCTCAGCCATGTTAAATATCTCTTGAACGCATGGTTCGATTTTGACAAATGAGGTGTCGTTGGACTCGGGCTGACGTCCTCTTTCCTATGGACCACTCGTTATATTTTTGAAAATTTTTGTTTTCGAAATTAGGCGATAGTTTGAAAACCAAACATGATAGAACGTTGTGCCATGGCTCAAACGAATGGTCTTTATGACCTTTATTTTCTGTAATAAAACTTTTTATTTTTTATGTTTTTTTGAAAACACTCGAATTTTGAAAATCCTATATTTTGGAAACTAGGAAGTTTACAAAACAGTTTGTTTGACATAAATGAAAGGTCCCTATGCCCTCTACCCCAAAAATAAATTTCAAGTCTCTAGAGCAAAAATTTGTAGTAGTGGGGTAGTGACAGAGCTGCTGCCAAAAGCAAGTTGTGAGCCCCTGCGACTTTGGAACGGAACGAGTCATGCTAGGAAGGCGTGCTTGGATTCGTTTTTTTCGTCTCGTTGCGCTCTTTACGGAAATGTAGGTGTCGAAAAGGTGAAAATCTGGAAAAACGGTTTTTTTGGGGGGAAAACGTGATTTTAAACTTTTTGCTATATTTCGCGAACCAATTATGCTAGAGGCGTGTACGACGGGTCCAAGGACTCGGGGTGACGTCCTCTTTGCTATGGACCACTCGTTGTAATTTAAAAAAAAATTGGAAACTCGATTTTGGGGTAAACACTTGTTTTTTGAGATTTTTGCCGATATCCCACGAATCAATAACGGTCAATGCATGTGAGATTTTCGAAGTGAAATGCCATGTCCTGTGGTTCGGATTCCACGTAAAAAGGAGGTCCCGTGGCTCATGATCTCAAGATTAACGGTCACGTTAAACTACAAGCTTCCTTCCCTTCCTTCCGAATCAATAACGCTAGAGACGTGTACGAGGTGTCCTAGGACTCGGGCTAACGCCCCCCTTTCAAATGTGGTAGATATTTTTTCCAAAAAATAATTCACAAAGGGCCTAACGCCATACATGTTGAAAAACTTTTTCTTTTCCTTTACTTGTTTATAATGTTTATGAAGCGTGGGGGTTGAGAGAGACGATACTGCTGGGTGTGTGTGTGTTTCAACGAACCTGTCGTTTAGCACAAGGACCATGCTTAATAGAACAATCGCTATTTCGGCGGGTCGGTGTATGAAAGAGCGAGCGTGCGTTTTTCTGATATTTTACCTTTAACATGTAAACGGTGATGAGAACTTGGTTCTATGTTGGTCGAAGCGAGTACAGAAAACAAACTTGCAGAAGAGCAGGAGGTGAATGTCATTTGAGCTTAATGGAAGGCGCTGATCTGACTTGACAACAGGTGCAATGGAAAAATGACCATGACGCTTGAAGGTGAAATAATCTGACCACCGTGGGATGGAATACTTGATTCACATTTGGCTCAGAAACTCATTCTAAATTTGATGTACCACATGTGTTTGGATTATCATCCAAGTTGGATGCCCGTTGTATTAAGTCCGTCTATAAGACGAGGTAACAGTCCGCTTGAAGGCGAGGGAAGCAATCCTAGTGCATCGCACTTCATTTCAATTCGAACAGTGCATGATATTGTTAAATATTACAGCCGGAGAAGGCTTGTACTACGAATTCTGTGTATTTTTTGGAACGGTGATCATAACCGTGGAATGCCACATTTTCTGCCACGTGCTTGAACGTAATACTTTGACATCGTCGAGTGGCGATAAATACATCACTCCCAGTGAAATAATTAATAACCGAGTGGATAATTTCAACACTCATAACTACGAATATTGCTTTAATCGCAAGTGCGATTCTTTTCAGTGAAACGCAACGCCGATGCCACGTGATTTGTGGGCAAGTGAAATCTGCAACAGTGAAGCAGATAAGAGTGCATGGCCAATTTTTAAACCATCTGCGCCGTGTAGAAGCAGTGAGTTTAGTGCCACGTTAACGCTAGCTTCTGTGAAATTGTGCAACGCTTATTCATTGTACCTTAAAGTGGTAAAGTCATATTTCAAGATGTCTTTTTTTGACGACCACGTGTACGACAATCCTTGTTACGCATCACCTGTGGAGATGAGCTGTTAAGCCTCATAATGTGAAGGAGTGGACCAGAGAACTACAGCCGATGACGGAAGAACCATGGCTTTAGCATCCGCTAATCCAAGGAAGATAACGACTTTGAGGAGGAGTCTGGTTATATCATCACGACAACGACGAGGACGAGTAAAGGCCGTGGAGATGGATAGAGCCGATGTGGAGGCTCAGATTGGACAACCCTTGTCTGGAAACCAAAGCCTTATTATATCCCTCGGGTCGTTGGAACGACATCCTTTCTTGTGAGTCCGAAATATTCATTCCTTGTGAGGTTCTTTTGTGGTGAAGCTTAGTGTAGGTTATTGTAGTTTATTGTAGAATCAGCCGAACTTCTTGACAAGCCATAGGTAGGTTTTGTATTGTTAGAATTAATGCTTGTAGTTCACTTTCAGTGATTGTTAGTCACCTGTAGTGATTGAATTTCTCATCGATCACGGTGCATTCTGAGGGACATCGCTACGATGTTATTTCTACCCCTGCCAAGCGTGACAGTAGTCTTGTTACTACGTTTTGTTCAACCCTAGGTGGGTGATCTTGTACAGTTATATGGGATGACGATCAGACGTCATGGCCCAGTGTTATTTTTATAACACCCCTTTCTAGTAAATATCGTCATGCCACTGATTTAGTCAGAACAGTCCGTATCGTTGGATAGCCGACTGTAGCTATCAGTTTTGTAATTCTATGTCATTTTTCATTTTTGATGTGCTATGAAGCCATCCAGTTCCAGTTTGAACACATTCAGAGTGTTACAGTTTGTATGCAATCTAGCATCGAACCAAGCAACGAATGCCGTATCATTGGCAAACTTAGCAATTGTAAGATTTGCTCCTTCAAAATGTTTATTTCGTGTCAGTGTTTCGACACAGTTGTTATTTTGGTTATATTTAGACAGGGCAGTTATGAACTGGCATATCTGCACATTTCAAGGAGGTTCTGATTAAGTGGAATATCTATGTTTTTCTTTTCTTTGACTTTTCAAACATGCTATATCTTTCAGCATAGTTTTAAGGCGTGATTTTAAGCCTAATGCTTTTGTAAATTTGTTTTATATCTGGGACATGATAACAAGGCCAGTTTTCTAAGAGGACTTTCTGCGGGAAAGCTGCCTGCCTTCAGTGATGTGTATTTTCTAAACTGTCCGTGTGAATGATTGCGAGTAGCGAGGCTAGCTCGAATCATGGACAGGTGTTAACAGTTCCCAGCATGCAGTGTACTAGAGCACACTCACTCAGTGAGACCATAACTTTTCCAGACTCTTTGACAATGCATAAAGCATTACTAACATTTAGATGAAGTGTCTCATATGTAGGTCAATGTCCAAGCCACCATTTTGTAATGATCATATGTTTTGCTACTTAGAGATGACTGGCGAGGAGCCATGTGTTTGCATCGCTACTAGAGCGAATATCTTTCTTCTCCATCTGAGAATGTTTTCACGTTGTGTAAAGTTTTATTTATGGTAATTAAGAGGCTAGATGAGACACTTGTTTAGAGGCTATATTTATGTGTGTCCAGACTTCGATTCTGTTGACTGTGTTATTGTAGGGAGGTAACTGATGTTTATGCCAGGCCTTACCCAGAGGCAGATTAGGTGAGCCGAGAGCCACTAATAACCTGTGTTATTGTTATGTCCGAGCGGGAGAGCTCGTTGACGGTGTTTTATAGCAGAGATTGATCTCGCACGAGACTGCTACTGCTGATCCCAAGGTATTCAGGATTGTCAGCCTATTTGCCATAAACCAACGATAATTTAAACCAACGATTCTAATAATCAGTAACGTCATTATTATATACCTGATGATAATTAACTACTCATAGCATTTAACCTTGATTTTCTTGCATTTTGGACCTGACGGCTGGCACTTGCTTTGTGCACACTTCTCTTGTGGAAGTAATCTAGGACAGATGACACTAATTTTTATCGACGGAGTGCTTGCTCGACCTTTAGTCAGTAGCTGGTGGAGCGTGAGCCTCATGCGACGTTAGACGTAGTTTTCACTACGCAATCGCCAACGTAAATCACATGCACGTAGATGACACTAGTTTACAAACAGTAACCCAGGGCGATGGCAGGAATAATAATGTTTATTGTCTTGTTTTACTCATTTCAAGTGAATGATAACCCTTTGTTTACCCTTTACTTAGATTATATGAGGGCATTTAATGCTTTTGTTTGACGGCTTGTCATGTAGATTTTGTATTAAATTGTTTTTGCTTTACGGACGTCATCGCCGTAAAAATTTGTATTAATTGTTAGGAATTAGCTAGATTTAAAATATAAATGTAAATGAGGAAATGGTATCATCCTAACTTAGATTTGCCATTGCTACCCTGTTAAATGTAAATTCCGTTATTAGCTTATTTTGTAACTTGATTTAGAGACTATTGCCGTACCATTTACCCAGCGTTGCTGTTGTTGCTTTACTTTGTCAGATAGATCTTTCGCGAGGGTTTACAGTAGTTTACAGTTAGGGTACTGATCTTTTATTTTTATTTATTTATTAGTTTGC
The DNA here is from genome assembly GCA_946902985.2 of Meconema thalassinum. Taxonomy (NCBI): domain Eukaryota; kingdom Metazoa; phylum Arthropoda; class Insecta; order Orthoptera; family Tettigoniidae; genus Meconema; species Meconema thalassinum. Next base: position 54,764,572 of record OX336389.2, read on the forward strand.
GGATTAGCCGATAGAAACCCTCCGAACTAGGCTAGGTGTCTGAATATTTTAAATAAATATTTCTGCAAGTTTTACATAAGTCTGGAAGTTTAATTTCTCAGTCTAGCTCTAGGAGGTCTATTTTCTTGGGCTGTCTATGATCTTTTAGCAACCATGTCACCACGGATCCCCTGGATCATGGATTTCTCGTGCCGCTGTGGCCTATAAGAAATTCACCCAATCCTCATGGCACATGGGTCCGGCAGGTGAGGTGTTAGGGATGTCGTTTCGGCTGTTGGCAACCCTGATAGCTCCTCTGACGGGCACTTAACTATCTATTCTTTATTTTGCGCCCAACTGGTTGTGCCGATGTAGACATGGTAACCTTCTGTTCCATGCTCTTTTTATGAGGATTTCATTGTGATTAAAGGTAAATTGACTGGACTGGGACGAACTTAGGAAGTCGTACTGCAGATCAATTAACCGCATGGCATTCTTGCGTGATTTAAGTCCATGGGGTGTGGCTTTTTAGTATAGATAATAAGAGGATAGGTTTTCCTGAGTAAATGTAAGACTTTGCTTTGCTTGTTGTTAACGTAAATGTAGTAGCACTTAGTTCGCATATTCCAGCAGTACTTGTAATATTTATTCAAGAGAAAGCAGGCTGTTCTACACCACAAAAGTAACTAGTCATAGCTGAAAGTTTTCTGGAATGCTCCTTCTGTTCTCTCATATATATTCTTTTGTCATGGATGAGGAGACAATCCGTCGTGTGATGGGGAAATGTTGGCTCTGGTTAACACCAACCTCCAACAGATTAGGACTGATTTAGGTGAAGTCAGAGGTGATTTGGGTGTGAACACTCAGTCTGTTAATAACATTAGGACTGATATTACAGATGTTAGGGCTGATCTTGAAGCCAATACCCAGACTGTCAATAATGCTAGGACAGATGAAAATAATGTTAGGGCTGATCTAACACAGGTCAGGGCTGACATAGATGCTCATTGAGGAATAGCCTTACAGCAGGTTTAGCTGCAGTTAGAGTTGACATCTTGCGACACCAACAGAATGCTAATGATAGAATAGATCATTTAACCGATCAAATGAACCTAGCAAGGGAAGATGTTCAGACCAAGTTAGGCGAACATACCACTCAGATTAAGGCGAACATAAACAGATTTCAGGTCGGTATGAGGGCTGACTTGGATCACACTAGAGAAGAGTTTGGTCATCGACTCGCAAACGTCGAGGGATTCATCAACAATGTCAGGAGGGACATCGCTGCAGTCAATGTAGGATTAACCTTGATGAGAGGAGCAGCATACGCCGTAAACGCTAACGTGAAATCTATCGCTGACGACATGATTGAATTCAGGGAAACATTAGCGACAAATACGAAGAACGTTACTCAGTTAACGGACACCGCGGGAGAGTTACGCGAAACCATACACACTCATAGAGAAGAGCCGAAAATTGATATCTCAATATTAAGAGGAGATCTTAACGAACACAAACACGTTGTAGAAGCTCAAGTAGGTCGTGTTCGAGACGAAGTAAGGGAACTTCGAGGGGATGTCACAGAGGTTAAGGAGGACGTTTACCAGGTCAAGGAGGACGTATCTAAAGTCGAGACGGAAGTAGAATCCGTGAAGAAAACGTTAGAAGAAGTTGCACTGACAGAGCGTCTTCAACTTAGCCACAACCTTAGGACAGAGATTCGAGAGGTCGACACAAACCTCAGAGGAAAAATCGAGAGGGTAGAACTGCAATTAAACGATCTTGGAAGTAAGATTGAGGCAAGGAATACTCCAGGGCTCGAAACTATTGAGAAACGTTTGAATAGATTGGAAGCTCAACCGAGAGAGACTCGAACTTCCACACTGTCAACTGAAACGCAGAATACACCAGGACCACAGTTCGTACAATCCACATCGTCCGGTATTCAACCGAGCGCACCACCTGAAATACAACCATTCAGATTCGCAGATACCATGCGCAATGAAACATCACCATTCACGAGGTCATACTTCGGTGATAACGTAAACGTGAATACCCAATCAACGCTGAATTACAATGCTAATCCATTTAGACCAGCACAAACTCAGCATAACCAAGGCAATGTGATGATCATACGATCAAGAGAAGAGCAACCAGCTCGATTCTCAGGTACTGGTAGCAGCATTACACCAGTTGAATTGTTGGCAAATGTAGAGAGTTATCTACGTGACACTATGGTGACACCGGAAAGAGAGCTCAGGGTCATAGAGCGTCTTCTTGAAGGTCAAGCTAGCACCTGATTCAGGGCCTTTAAATACTCTTTTACTGGATACCAGGACTTCAGGGAAGCTTTGTTACGCACTTATTGGTCAAGCGATATAAAGCAGAGTATCAGAGCGGAGATGTACACTCGCCGATACAGCTCAAATACGCCTACACGTTATGCAAATTACTTTGCAACCCAGCTGACGAAACTCAGATGTCTTCAACCCCCACTATCAGAGCAGGATTTAGTGAAAACTATCATATGGCAATATCCAGCTGATGTTCAAGGAGTGTTAATTGTTGCGGGAGCAACAACCTTCCAGCAATGTGATCAGATTCTGAGGCGATTGGACGCAAACGCTGAGCAATTTGCAAGCCACCGTCCAACCAAAGGAGAGACACGCCACGTGAACTTGACTACTGTGGACAAAGTCAGTCAGACGCCACAGCCAACTCAGACTCAGAATGAGAATAGAGGAAGTCACAATCCCAATCGAAGTGACTGGAATAATAACCCATATGCAAGAGGGAGACAACAAGGTGACAATAGGGGATATTGGAACCGACGTTTTAACCAAGGGACGAGCGACAACCATCGTCACGACAACAACCTTCGTGGGACAGGAGAAAATCAGCGAGGAAGAGGAAGTATTCGTCGAGACTATCGTCATAGCGGAGGCTATCGACGCGATCGAGATCCTAGGTGGAGGGCCGATCGAGACTGGCGAGGACGTGCACAGGAGAGTCGAGAATACATCCGACAACTCCACAATCAACGAGAAGAGGTGGATCAGAACCGTACACCGAGGGATGCACGCGAAATTCCAGAGGAAGACATGGAGCATGACCAGCCCAGTACTTCCCAGGAAAAAAACGCCCAAAAGGAAATAGATTCTGACCTGATTGTTCGCAGAGTAACAGCCACTATCTTACTCTGGGAGACAATCCAGGAAGATCTTTTGGACGAAAGACGATCGACGAACCACGACTACGAATTGACACGTCTACCGAAGATAACGGCTACTTTAAATGAATGCCCAGTAACCATTCTCATTGATACAGGGGCTACGATAAGTGTCATTTCTGCTGATTGCCATGCCCGATTGAAAGCAAACTCTGAGGTGACAGAGCTGCCAGTTTCTGCAGTAAGAGTCAGAGGAGTTATACCTGACCGTGTTGTAACGTGCAAAATTCAGATTTTGTGCACTTTGAAAATTTCGTGCCACGTGTACTTGCACCAATTTTTAGTCATGAAGGGACTGCATCATGACGCCATTTTAGGCGCAGACATCATACGCAAATACGATGGAATCATTGATATGGGACGTAATACTGTGGAATTTATGCCAAACGAGCCTATTCAGATGAATTTAGTGGAGGATGATCCGGAAAGTGAATCCGAAGTCAACATAGTTGAAGAGTTGAATGGCAAACGAAATGGTAAGACACAAAACGCCGAGGAAGAGGCAGAACAATTATCAGCACCCGTACAGGAGAAATTGGAGGCACTTCTGACTGAATTTAAAGATATTTTTGATACCACACCTGGTGAGATATTTGATTATGAGTACGACCTGATTGTACTAGACGATTCTCCATGTCAGAAGAAGGCTTACCCTATCGCGGAGAAACACCGAGAGGAAGCTGCTAGGAAGATCCATGAGATGGAAGCAGCCGGTATTATTAAGAAAGCACCGACTTCATATGTGAATCCTATAACGCCTGTAGTTAAGGTGGATGGCAGTCAGGCTTTGTTTAGATGCCAGAGCTTTGAATGAACGCTTAGCTCCAGAGCACGACAGACCACCAAAGATCAGAGATCTTCTACGAAAATTTAAGGGAAAACGAGTATTTTCATCGTTAGACTTGGTACAATCCTACTATCATATCAGATTGTCCGAGCATACTCAGAAGTATACGGGGTTTTTGTTCGATCAGACCACGTACGTTTTCCGAAAACTACCTTTTGGATTGAAGAATGCAGGAGCTGCATTAATTAGGGCACTCGATGCGAAGTTGACTCCTGAAGTGAAGAGGAAAGTCATATGTTATGTGGATGACATCATAATAGCTTCAGAGACGGAAGAGGAACATTTAGCTACCTTACGCCTTGTATTTGATAATCTTCGACAAGCTAATTTCAAGGTGAAGTTCGACAAGTGTCGATTCTTCCAGAGAGAAGTTAAATTCGTGGGACACATAATCAACGGAGATGGATATAGGCCGAATCCGGCGAAGATCAGAACCATCGCAGCATTTCCGACACCAACCCGTGTCAAACATGTGAGGCAATTTTTGGGGATTCTCTAATTTTTTGCTGCTCATTGTGAGAGGTATTCCGAAACCGTCGCACCACTTCAAGGTCTACTTAAGAAGATTGCCGATGGGCATGGGATGAGAAGTGTGAGACAGCTTTTCAGACCCTTATAGTGCCAGGGGGCAGATCTATCGGCCCAGGGAGCCTCTGCTAAAAGTGCCGATCTATCGGCCCCGTTTTTCTCAAAATTTTAGCTATGTTTCCAGTAACGCGATCTTGCTCTTGTAACAAATTCAACGCAGGAATCATTCTCACTCTGTATATATCGATGTGTTGAAGTTCCGTGAACAATTGAATTAATAATAAGCACTCTTTGAGTATGCTGTAGTCAGCTGGCTTGGCGCGTGTTTTATCTTTTGAAGTCGTGATTGTTTATGTTCTTGCTTGGAACTAATTACGATACTTGGTGATAAATATGGCTAGCTCTTTGGACGAAGAGGAAATAACTAATGTTTTAACGCTGAGTGAAGAGTGTGAGAATGAATTTTCGACTGATGACGACGACATTTATTCTGATGACGACAGTGACAATTTTATTCCACCATGTCCGCAGCCCACGCGAGAGGAACGCCAAGGCCGACAAACAGGAATATTTTCGAAACAGGTAGGATTTACGCTGACAAAATCGACAGTGATTCACCAAGTTAGATTCCAATGATAAATCAAGTGACACCTCAACCAGTGATGGGGAAGAGGTTACCACAAATGTAGCAAGTAAAATAACATTGTGCAATAAGAAGACTACTATATACGCATGTCTTTGTAGAAACTGATCGCACTCGAAAACTATTTGATAGAACTACTCCAAATTTGGAACATATATGTAGCATTCCATAAGTAATAACATGTACATAACAAAAGATAGTAATTCGAGAGTAGAGGCTGTCAACATTTTATCAAAAATTTCGAATTTCATTTTAATTGTTTAAATTATTTTAAAAGTATTTTTGCAATGAACAAACTAAAGTGAAATATCAATTAATTAGCATCCATTACGTTACAAATATGTCTACCTGCTACAGAAAACACTTCAACATTCTATCTTGATAATTATCAATAGGAGATAATTTTTATCAAACCCTTGTAATTTCACTAAACTTGGCTTGGCATTCTTAGCATATCCTCCCATTAATAGCTTGGCATCAAAAGGGTTAAGAAGAATTGCCGATGGGCATGGGACGAGAAGTGAGAGACAGCTTTTCAGAAGGCTAAACAGATGCTTGTGAACGCAATCCAGTTGGAATATCCTGACTACTCCCGGAATTTCATCTTGGAAACTGACGCATCCGCCGTGGGAATCGGAGCAATCTTATTGCAGGAAGACGAGGAGAAGAAAAGTCACTAAATCGCTTTTCTAAGCAGACGTTTGAGAGCTCATGAAACTCATTATTTTACCACGGAGATCGAGGCACTTGCAATTGTCTATGCATTGGAGTACTGGCAGAAACTTCTGTTAGGCCAGAAGATCATAGTGAGGACCGACCATCACGCGCTGACTTCATTTTACGAACAAGACTGGCGAGCAACAGGATTATACGTTGGGCACTGTTTCTTCAACAGTTTGATCTAGAAATTGTTTACCGTCCTGGCAGGGAGAATGTGTTGGCCGACATTCACAGCCGAAATCCTGAAGCCACCGTGAATGCCATTGACGTCGAGGGAGAATGCGAAGAACACCTTCGCCGACTTCGTCATTTACCTGAAGGACAACGACGCGAGGAGTAACTGAGGAATATCATTCGTTTTTTGGAAAACCGAATGGACGCCCAGGATGCCAATTATGCTCAGACAGCTGCTATCGCCGATGATTATTTGATCTACCATCGTGTCTTATATAAATTTGTCGATGAGGACCACACTCAATTGCGTGCAGTAATTCCACGAAGATACCATGAAACTGTTATTCTTTTGGTACATCTATCTATTGAACACGGAGGGACTGATAAGACCATTGCAACGATTAAAGAGTCCTTCACTTGGAAAGGGTTAGGAACCTCTGTTAGACAGTGTTTACGTGCTTGCGACGCATGTCAGCGTAACAAGTACACGTCACACTTGTTGAAAGAACCACCTAGACCCATACTCCCAACTCAACCGAGGGAACTATACGCACAGGATCTTTATGGACCGAACCCAAAGGCTCGCCGAAAGAACCACTTCATCGTCGTAACAATTGACGTGTTTACCAAATACACGATGCTCCACCCTGTACAGAAAGCCACTGCACACCAAATTATACAAAGGATAAGACGACAAGTGATACCGGAGGTAGGAAAGCCACAATTCCTGTTGACTGACCACGGATCACAGTTTACCTCTGCTGAATTTGCTAACGCTATGATTGATTTGTAAATAGGACACCTACTATCATCAATTCGCCACCCTGAGAGCAATCCGGCAGAATGCGTTATGTCAACTATTGCAAAATTTTGTCGTTTGTACTGTCAGGAGGAACACTGGCGTTGGACTGAAGTCCTTGTATTAATGGCAAACTGTATAAATTCAACTGTCCATGAAAGTACTGGACAAATACCCATGGTCTTGCATTTGAACCAGACGCCGATGAGAATATGGAACCGAGTGATTGTAACACCAGCGTGTTTACAACCCTCTCGCGCAAGCAGACTTCAAGCTGCGAGGGACACTTTGGACAGACAAGCTGCGAAACGTTTGAGGAGAACGAGACGCCAGAGATTCAGAGAACCATTGATCGCTGGGGACCTTGTTCTTATAAAGAGACCCGAAATATCAAATCCTATAGATCGAGTATACGGGAAATTTCTATCATTGTATTATGGACCTAATCGTGATCAAGAACCCCTGAACAATGGAAGTTATGTGATTGAAGATCTTCAGACTGGAGAGCGCATTGGAATCTTCAACGCTGCTAACCTGAAAAAATATCACCAAGCTTGAGCTTGAATTGGAGACAAATAAAAATGCATTCCTTCATTTTTATTTGAAACGACGGAGAGGCAGATGAACCCGCTAACCACTGGTTCATGTGATATTTTTCACCGCAACGCATTTTTGAAGCATCACTTGAAACGGTTTCTTTCGGCCTCACAGTTGGGTGATAAGTGAAACGCTTTCTAAAAAAAAGGAAGGAAGGAAGATTGTAGTTTTACGTGACCGTGAATCTTGTGATTATGAGCCACGGGACCTCCTTTTTACGTGGAATCCGAACCACAGGACATGGCATTTCACTTCGAAAATCTCACATGCATTGACCGGGAATCGAACCCGGACCGCCTTGGTGAGAGGCATACAGCTAGACCGCTGAGCCACCGAAACGTTTTCTACTACCCTCACTGTTGGTTGACAAGTGTAACGCTTTTACTAGCCCTGCCTTGCACTTTGAAATATTTACTCTGACTAAGATATGTTGTATTAATGGGCGCCAAGACCTCTACGCTATGTTGAAATCTAAATTTATATTTAACAACACCTAGCTATGGTAGAACACCTTCAAGACTCTTCACACCCAGATCGTGGTATGATTTGATCATTAACCCAACTAACAATTGTATCAGGAGAAGGAATTTGGTCTATATCTAATGCTACCTACTGAAAGCAAAGATTGCATGGTTAAAAGAAATGAATTTATTATATAAAACAAGTATGGCAAAATTAATAATAATAATAATATATTTTAAATTTAAATTCGAGCGTTGCGATTTGAATATTACCGCAAGAGAATTACGTGAAAACGGAGTCGGATGAATTACTGATTTTACTATTATTCCCAAGCTAAGAAGTTACTGAAATACTGAATATGAAACAAAGAAACGAGAGATTATGTAGTTCTGAGTCATTCGCGCTTACCATTGGAAATTGCCGTAGCATTTCCCTCGTACTGGATGTTGAAGAGAGCTTCCCACAGCCTTCTGGACGTCGTCATCTTCTTCGTCAGTTGAAGAGATACTTTTAGATATGTTAATTTATGGTCCGGTCACACCGGAACCAACCACACGAGCAACCACAACGGTCAAGTTTTACAAAGATAATCGCCTTGCCTCCACGGCGCGCAAACCATATATGCACTCGTCGCCTCCCCTCTCTGGAGCCGTCTTCTTCTCGCCCACTCTCCACTGATTGGCTGAGCCACCACGCGATACTCCCCTCCTCAGGGTCAATACACTCGGCGCGATGATGATGTCGATTACCGGTCCAGGCCATTTCGCCTTTTCTTGATGAAGCAACCCCGCTTGCGTCACGCTTCTCGACAAGATTAAGCCTGTAGCCGAATTCCCAGTGACTCATCTCTCTCAACAAACTCTAACTGACAAAACTCCGTAAAATTCCGTAATCATATAATTTTCCGCGATAATGTTGTTCGTAATATTCGCTTGATAGGGTTTTCTATAACATCGAAAACCTATCTGTATACTTATAATTTTATAAAAAAAACGCTCCAAAAATACCTTAATAATAATAATAATAAGTTACATGAAAACTTCTCTTGGCTGAACAATTTGCCGCGTAAATAAATATAGAATGGCTTCCTACTGACTTATGTCAGTGGCGTAAAATACCCTCGTAAAACACGTTACACACTTTTGAACGCACCCACTGACCGACCTAACATTCTTTGGAGTTATAAATGGTTGATCTTTTGACTACGGGGAAAACCACTATTAAATAATCTGAGGCTAAATTATGACACTTTTATTTTCTACGAAGCTCAGATTTTATCACACTGTAATTCTGTATCATCGAAACATTCTTCTGCTTTTGGTAAGGTAGTAACCTCGCAAATCCGCGAACCGGAACCATACAGACGCTGCACGACCAGTGTAGTTACAAGCTAATGCAGCGAATAGCTGAGAGCTTACGACATGTGTTTGGATTATCATCCAAGTTGGATGCCCATTGTATTAAGTCCGTCTATAAGACGAGGTAACAGTCCGCCTGAAGGCGAGGGAAGCAATCCTAGTGCATCGCACTTTATTTCAATTCGAACAGTGCATGATATTGTTAAATATTACAGCCGGAGAAGGCTTGTGCTACGAATTCTGTGTATTTTTGGGAACGGTGAACATAACCGTGGAACGCCACGTGCTTGAACGTAATACTTCGACATCGTCGAGTGGCGATAAATACATCACTCCCAGTGAAATAATTAATAACCGAGTGGATAATTTCAACACTCATAACTACGAATATTGCTTTAATCGCAAGTGCGATTCTTTTCAGTGAAACGCAACGCCGATGCCACGTGATTTGTGGGCAAGTGAAATCTGTAACAGTTAAGCAGATAAGAGTGCATGGCCAATTTTTAAACCATTTGCGCCGTGTAGAAGCAGTGAGTTTAGTGCCACGTTAAAGCTAGATTCTGTGAAATTGTGCTACGCTAATTCATTGTACCTTAAAGTGGTAAGGTCATATTTCAAGATGTCATATTTTGACGACCACGTGTACGACAATCCTTGTTACGCATCACCTGTGGAGATGAGCCGTTAAGCCTCATAATGTGAAGGAGTGGACCAGAGAACTACAGCCGATGACGGAAGAACCATGGCTTTAGCATCCGCTAATCCAAGGAAGATGACGACTTTGAGGAGGAGTCTGGTTATATCATCACGACAACGACGAGGACGAGTAAAGGCCGTGGAGATGGATAGAGCCGATGTGGAGGCTCAGATTGGACAACCCTTGTCCGGAGACCAAAGCCTTATTATATCCCTCGGGTCGTGAGTCCGAAATATTCCTTGTGAGGCTCTTTTGTGGTGTACCTTAGTGTAGGTTATTGTAGTTTATTGTAGAATCAGCCGAACTTCTTTACAAGCCATAGGTAGGTTTTGTATTGTTAGAAATAATGCTTGTAGTTCACTTTCAGTGATTGTTAGTCACCTGTAGTGATTGAATTTCTCATCGATCACGGTGCATTCTGAGGGACATCGCTACGATGTTATTTCTACCCCTGCTAAGCGTGACAGTAGTCTTGTTACTACGTTTTGTTCAGCCCTAGGTGGGTGATCTTGTACAGTTATATGGGATGACGATCAGACGTCATGGCCCAGTGTTATTTTTATAACACCCCTTTCTAGTAAATATCGTCATGCCACTGATTTAGTCAGAACAGTCCGTATCGTTGGATAGCCGACTGTAGCTATCAGTTTTGTAATTCTATGTCATTTTTCATTTTTGATGTGCTATGAAGCCATCCAGTTCAAGTTTGAACACATTCAGCGTGTTACAGTTTGTATGCAATCTAGCATCGAACCAAGCAACGAATGCCGTATCATTGGCAAACTTAGCAATTGTAAGATTTGCGCCTTCATGATGTTTATTTCGTGTCAGTGTTTCGACACAGTTGTTATTTTGGTTATATTTAGACAGAGCAGTTATGAACTGACATATCTGCACATTTCAAAGAGGTTCTGATTAAGTGGAATATCTATGTTTTTCTTTTCTTTGACTTTTCAAACATGCTATATCTTTCAGCATAGTTTTAAGGCGTGATTTTAAGCCTAATGCTTGTGTAAATTTGTCTTATATCTGGGACATGATAACAAGGCCAGTTTTCTAAGAGGACTTTCTGCGTGAAAGCTGCCTGCCTTCAGTGATGTGTATTTTCTAAACTGTCCGTTTGAATGATTGCGAGTAGCGAGGCTAGCCCGAATCATGGACAGGTGTTAACAGTTCCCAGCATGCAGTGTACTAGAGCACACTCACTCAGTGACACCATAACTTTTCTAGACTCTTTGACAATGCTTATAGCATTACTATCACTTAGATGATGTGTCTCATATGTAGGTCAATGTCCAGGCCACCATTTTGTAATGATCATATGTTTTGCTACTTAGAGTTGACTGGCGAGGAGCCATGTGTTTGAATCGCTACTAGAGCGAATATCTTTCTTCTCCATCTGAGAATGTTTTCACGTTGTGTGAAGGTTTATTTATGGTAATTAAGAGGGTAGATGAGACACCTGTTTAGAGGCTATATTTATGAGTGTCCAGACTTCGATTCTGTTGACTGTGTTATTGTAGGGAGGTAACTGATGTTTATGCCAGGCCTTACCCAGAGCCGAGAGCCACTAATAACCTGTGTTATTGTTATGTCCGAGCGGGAGAGCTCGTTGACGGTGTTTTATAGCAGAGATTGATCTCGCACGAGACTGCTACTGCTGATCCCAAGGTATTCAGGTTTGTCAGCCTATTCGCCATAAACCAACGATAATTTAAACCAACGATTCTAATAATCAGTAACGTCATTATTATAAACCTGATGATAATTAACTACTCATAGCATTTAACCTTGATTTTCTTGCATTTTGGACCTGACGGCTGGCACTTGCTTTGTGCACACTTCTCTTGTGGAAGTAATCTAGGACAGATGACACTAATTTTTATCGACGGAGTGCTTGCTCGACCTTTAGTCAGTAGCTGGTGGAGCGTTAGCCTCATGCGACGTTAGGCGTAGTTTTCACTACGCAATCACCAACGTAAATCACATGCACGTAGATGACACTGGTTTACAAACAGTAACCCAGGGCGAAGGCTGGAATAATAATGTTTATTGTCTTGTTTTACTCATTTCAAGTGTATGATAACCCTTTGTTTACCCTTTACTTAGATTATAAGAGGGCATTTAATGTTTTTGTTCGACGGCTTGTCATGTAGATTTTGTATTAAATTGTTTTTGCTTTACGGACGTCATCGCCGTAAAAATTTGTATTAATTGTTAGGAATTAGCTAGATTTAAAATATAAATGTAAATGAGGAAATGGTATCATCCTAACTTAGATTTGCCATTGCTACCCTGTTAAATGTAAATTCCGTTATTAGCTTATTTTGTAACTTGATTTAGAGACTATTGCCATACCATTTACCCAGCGTTGCTGTTGTTGCTTTACTTTGTCAGATAGATCATTCGCGAGGGTTTACAGTAGTTTACAGTTAGGGTACTGATCTTTTATTTTTATTTATTTATTAGTTTTCGGATTAGCCGATAGAAACCCTCCGAACTAGGCTAGGTATCTGAATATTTTAAATAAATATTTCTACAAGTTTTACATAAGTCTGGAAGTTTAATTTCTCAGTCTAGCTCTAGGGGGTCTATTTTCTTGGGCTGTCTATGACCTTTTAGCAACCACGTCACCACGGATCCCCTGGATCATGGATTTCTCGTGCCGCTGTGGCCTAAAAGAAATTGACCCAATCCTCATGGCACATGGGTCCGGCAGGTGAGGTGTTAGGGATGTCGTTTCGGCTGTTGTCAACCCTGATAGCTCCTCTGACGGGCACAGTACTCATTTCTGGTGTAGGCTCGCTTTGACAGCCAACAATATTCATACCGTTACACCCCAATTACCAGCTCTTGAGGACCCCTACAGTAGTACAACACTAAAATACTTCCGACATGATTGGTTCTAGGGACTTAAAAAGTGGTTTTTAGTTCCTTTTGTCTCTTATTTATACAAATTAACACCGTTTCACCAAACTGGACCAAAGTGTACATCCTGAGTTTTGTTTCTTGATTTATGAGGCTCAAAATGACCCTAGGTTGGTCCTTCTATGGCAATTCAATATTTAGGGAATGGAGAGGGCTGTCCAAATTTCAAGTAGACACGGGTCCAAAAGGTAAGTACATAAAATTTTGTTTAGGTCATTGAAACGATGTGGACTTGTTCCAGAGGGGCTAAATCTAGGAAATGGAGGGAGATGTCCAAATTTCATGTTGACAGTGTTACCGGCAGAGTTCCAAGAGGTAAGTATGTAACATTTGGTTCAGTTCGGTGAAACAGTTTAGACTTGTGCCAAAGAGCCTAAACGCAATGTGTACAGGTAGATATACAGTATATAATACACACACTCAAGTATATGGGGTTGAAATGACCATGATCTTCAAGCCCCTAATTGAAAAAACAAAAATGTAGGATATTTGCAGCCATGGGAGAGCGTGAACTTCAGTACGAACGGATTGCTGCCATGGAAAATCCATCAAAAAATGAAAGGCTGGAGGACAAGAACTGTACAGATAGGTCTAGGTTTGATATGTTAAACAGCCTTTGATGTGGAATGTGGAGATAATACAAAACAAAAGTTTGGTGCTTTTCAGTCGGTCAACACGATTGTACCCAAAAAGAGCTGGGTTATGCCCTAATCCTGAAATAAATTACATGAGATTAATAAATACACTAGGATGACCAGTTTCGATCGTCAAGCGATCATCATCAGGTCCAGTTGCATTAGCATACACTGACAGTTGCATTACCAATACTGCAACTAAATAATTGTACATATTGTAAATATTTTTCTCCTGTATTCTCAAACATAGATGTTATAGCCTAAGTGTAATGGAACTGATGATGATCGCTTGACGATCGAAACTGGTCATCCTAGTGCATTTATTAATCTCATGTAATTTATTTCAGGATTAGGACATAACCCAGCTCTTTTTGGGTACATTCGTGTTGACCGACTGAAAAGCACCAAACTTTTGTTTACTTAGGCAACACTCAAAAATGGCTTCAAACCCCACAATGGAGATAATACTATAACATGCTTGTGGTGGAAAAATATTCTCCACAATCAAAAACTCCTTAATAATTTTGCCTGTGTCCACCTGCTCCAATAAAATATTTTCCACTCTTTGATTCCCAAAAATTAACAATAAAAAATTCCAAACCGGAGGTGGGGACTACTCGACAGGGTAGTGACAAAGAGGGAATCTAACATTCTATGGATGGGAATGTGGAAAGTTCTAAGCCTGATGGACAATGGAAGGTTTCAAAGGGAAATAGAGAGATTGAGGTTGGAATAGGGAAATGCGCTGGCAAGAAGAACAGGACTTTTGGTCAGGAGACTATAGGATCATTAGCACTAAATCAAACTATGGTTATGCAGGGCTAGGTCTCATACTGACTAGGAAACTTGGTCAGTGGGTGAAATATTATGAGCAATACAGTGAATTGCTTATTGTAGCTAAAATCGATACATCTACTTGCCCCACAGTAGTGCAAGTCTATATGCCTACCAGTGAAGCAGATGATGAAAAAGTTGAAACGTTTTATGAAAAATCAGATGGAATTCTGGGGTATGTCAAGGTTGATGAAAATGTAATAACAATGGAAGATTGTAAGCCTCCGTGGCTTAGGCGGCAGCACGCCAGCCTCTCATCGCTGGGTCCATGGTTCAAATCCTGGTCACTCCATGTGAGATTTGTGCTGGACAAAGCAGAGGCAGACAGGTTTTTCTCCGGGTACTCCGGTTTTCCGTGTCACAAATGTAATTCCAGCAACACCCTCCACTGTCATTTCATTCATCTGTCATTCATTTAATCATTGCCCCGGGGGAGTGCGACAGGCTTCGGCAGCCGGCACAGTTCATATCCTCGCCGCTAGATGGGGGGCTTCATTCATTCCATTCCCTGACCCGGTCGGTCGACTGGAAGCAGGCTGTGGATTTTCATTTTCAATGGGAGATTGTAATGCTGTGGTAAAATAAAAATAGAAAAAGTTGAGAAGGGAAGATAGAAGGAGAATTCGGATTGGGTGAAAAGAATGATTGAGGGAGCAGGCTGATAGAATTCTGCAGTGAGCACAAGTTAATTATAGATATCACATTATCCAACAACCACAACTGGAGAATATACACATGGATGAGGGGAAATTAGGAGATACAAGACATTTCCGAAACGACTTCATGAAAAGTAAAAAACCATAAAGGTGTGCAGTAGACAAACAAAAAGAGGACGTGAACAAAAGAATCAGAGGGATTATTCGGGAAGGACTAATATGAAGAACCCTGAACAAACATCTAATGTAGAGGAATGGACACTTCAAATCAAATCAAAATCACTTTATTTGCAATGAGGTGTCAACCTCGGTGGCAAATGAGGTACATAATTTACAAACACTACTCAATATTAAAAGAATACAGTAACTTAATGTACTATTCACACATTGATTGAACTCCCCTCATACAACTGCTGTAGGAATTACATAGCACGTGCAATGTTTCTAGGAATACAGCACTAAGTTATACCACTTCTTTCTTTTACCTGACTTTGTCTACTCTGCACTTGAATATCTGGACTGATTTTGGAAAGGGATCAAACACCGCCCTTGGTAAACTGTTCCATTCCTTCACACCCTTCCCAATGAATGAAAATTTACCCCAATCCCTTCTGCTAAAGTGCCATCCAATTTTGAATTTGTGGTCTGCCCTGCCAATAAAATTTCTTTCCAATTGTAGCCTCTCATGGATTTCCCCCCATGCTTCCTCTCCTGTATATGCTCTATATAACCCTACAAGTCTGTTTTTCTCCCTTCTCTTACTTAATGTTTCCCACCCAAGCTTCTCTAACATATCTGATATGCTGCTTCTTCTCCTAAAATCCCCTATCACAAATCTTACTGCTTTCCTTTGCACACACTCAATTTCTTTTATTAGGTATTCCTGGTGCGGACCCCATACACTGCTTGCATATTCCAATATTGGACAAACCAAACTTAGGTAACTTTTCTCTTTTATTTCTTTGTTGCATCCTTTAAGAAGTCTCATAATGACATGCAACGATCTGTATGCTCTCCCAACAATGTCTCCAACATGACCCTTCCAGTGCAATTTACTATCAAATCTCACACCTAAGTATTTGCACTTATCATCTTTTGGTACAATTACCCCATCCAATGTATATTGAAATTCAGTTTTTAATCTCTTGTTTGTGAATATTGTGACAGTTGATTTACCTCCGTTAACCTTCATGTGGTTCTCTTCAACCTAATGTTGGATACTGTCGAGGTCCCTTTGTAATATTTTACAATCCTCTTTGTTATTTATTTTCCTATAGACGATAATGTCATCTGTATACAATCTTATTTTTATGCTATATTTTTTCCCTAAATCATTTGCGTATATTATGAAAAGCAATGGACCAATTTTACTACTCTGTGGAATTCCCTTCTTAACTTTCTCTTCCTGTGATACGTAATTCCCTACTCTGACTCTCTGAACCCTTGAATTTAGGAATGTTCCTATCCAACGTACAACCCTTGAGTCCAATCCCATTCTCTCCAGTTTCTTTAATAATACTCCATGTTCCACTCTGTCAAAAGCTTTGGAAAGTCTATGCAGCTATGCAGTCCAACTGTCCCCCTAGATCCAACCGATCTGATATGTCCTGCTGAAATTCCACCAGTTGTGCCTCACAAGAAATTTTCTTTCTAAATCCATACTGGCTCCTCAGGAACCAATTTTTATCTTCACATACCCCTCTAATATATTTTACTATTAAACTCTCCAAGATTTTACAAACTACACTGGTCAGACTTACTAGTCTGTAGTTCTCAGGTTTACTTCTATCTCCCTTTCCTTTATAAATTGGTATTATTATAGATTCCTTCCATTCCTCTGGTATTCTACTATTGTTCATGATGTAGTCGAAAAGAAACTTGAAATAAGGCACTATGTACCACCCCATTGCCTTTATTAATTCCCCAGTAATTTGATCACACCCTGCTGCTTTTCCTTGCTGAAGCAGTTTGATTTCTCTAAAAATATCCTCATTTGTAAACGTGAAGCTACTTGTGTCCTTATGTGTTTCACCCTCTCCAGCCTCATTAACGGTTTCCAACTCCTGACAATCTTCCACTGAATCTATGAATTCCCTACTAAATAGGTTTGCTTTCTCATTATCTGCAAATAAATGCTCACCCCCTTCTCCCTCCATTGTGGGAATGTGGATTCCGTTTCCCTTTTGATTTTTAATATATGAATACAGCTTTTTCCATTTCCCTATGTGGTCTTTACCCTCATGAAGTATGCCATTCATGTAATTTTTCTTTGCTTCCTTTTTCAACCTATTGAACTCCTTTATTAGCTGATTTCTGGTTTCTCTGTTTCCCCTGCCCTCTTTGATTTGTCTGTTTACCATTCAACATTTCCTTTTTAATTTTCGTACCGTATGTCCTTTGTATAGTAAACAGGGTCTGAGGTTGTTTTACCCTTCTTAACAGGTACAAATCTCTTCTCACCCTCCCAAATGATTTCCTTAAAATTTGCCCAGAGTGTATCCACATTACTCCCTTCACTTATCCAAGAATTAAATTTTGATTTCAGATAAGCTCCAAATTCATCGAATTTAGTTTTTCTGTATAATTTCTTGTCCTGTGTGACCCTCCTATTAAGCCTTTTCGGTACCAAACCAACGTCCATTATTGCAGACTTATGGTCACCTATTCCTTCAATTACGTGTTTTTTTTTCAACAAGTTTCCCTGGTTTTATCAGGAATACATCCAGCAAGTTGCTGAGCCTAGTTGGTGCTTGCACTACTTGTTTAAATCCTCCCTCCCAAAGTAATTTATTCGCAAGTTTCTGTTCATGGGCTTCTGTTGCAGCTCCATTCCAATCAACTTCTGGCAAGTTTAAATCCCCCCCAATTATTACCATGTCATTATTGTTTTCATGAGTGTAATCTATTAATTTCTCAAATATTTCCATGTCTCTTTTATCTCTTCCAGGCCTATATATTCCTATAATTCCCACTTTTGAAGAAAGAAATAATGAAATCCACCATAGAAAGCATTGAAAGAAAGGAAAGAATAGGTAGAGAACCTTGAATCACTCAGAATATACAGTACGGTACCAGAATTAATGGATGAAATATGGAAGCACAAGAATGCAAGAGATGGAAATGGGAAAGCAGAATACAGATGTCTGAAAAATGAAGTAAACAAGAGATGCAAGGAAGTGAAAGAAGAGTGGTTGAATGAGAAATGTGCAAGTATAGAAAATTGTTTGAAAATAGGAAAAGTAGATGCAGCTTTTCGAAGAATTAAGAGTACTTTTGGGGAAAGGAAGACTTGTGCTGTAATATTAAGGACTCAGATGAAAAACCTCATACACAGGCCTCCTCAACCTTCTTGAGACTGTTAGCACCATCCTCATGACATACCAAGAACCCGAGCACTTTTAAATCTAATATAATAATAACAATGATACTTACCGGTACCTATAAAAAGAATTCTCGAATTCTTCTCAATAGAATTAAAGTACAACTTGAAAATGAATTAGGAGAATATCACGGTGGTTTCAGACCCTGAAGAAGTTGCCCAGATCAAATCATGAGCCTAAAACTGATAATGGATTATAATAGAAAAAGGAATAGAGATATGGTGATAACATCTATCGACTTCAAAAAAGCATATGTTTGTATTCATAGAGAATCTTTATTAAAAATCAGTGGCGGCTGTTGATATTGTTGCAGCGTTGCACAACTCCCAATAATTTTACACCTAATTCGTCGTTTCTTTTCCTTTAATGTTTTAGTTTTATAGATCTAATGCACTCAAAAATGTGTTAAAATCATCGATATTCTGATATTATTTATCATAATGCTTCACACTGTACCTATAAAAGCTGCCACCTTCAAATCAAACTCCAGGGGGTTAGCTCTTGTGGCGACTCCCATGTAGACAGTGCGGCCGGCAGGGACGAGGCCAAGCTTGTACATAGCTTGCTGGCCAGCATGGGTAGTAGGGAGTTGCAGACGAGCTGCCAGCCGCCTGGCAATACTCAGTTCCAAACGGCCCCGTTATAATGCACCACTCTTTGGAAATGACAACACTCTCGATTTCTCTTACCCCGCGAAGGGTAGTTTAGTTAGTTAGTTAGTTAGTTAGTTATTGTTGTTTTAAGGGGCGGAACTACGAGGTCATCTGCCCCTGAAGGGTAGTTTCTTTCCCACACCACTAGGGAATGCTACACCACCCACAACAGTACAAATATCGGAATTTCATAGGGAGACATTAGTTGGTTCACACCCAATTATTTTTAGATATTTTCTCATCATAACTTCATTTAATATGTTTGTCAATTGTTCTGTGAAGCGAGCCTAAGAACGCCACCATTGCTATAAGTACAGTAGATAATTGGCTGAACTATTTTGCGACGTATTGTTGGTGTACTGTAGCAGTTTATGTTTGTTTTTACCACTCTTGTTCTTGCGGGATTTGGGTTACGATTAGTTCTGTATTTAGTTGACTTGAGTATTTTGGTTCCAGGCAGATACATAACTGCATTATTATTAGTATTATTATTATTATTATTATTATTATTATTATTATTATTATTATTATTATTATTATTATTATTATAGTTTGGTTGATTGTGAGTAGACCTATGCATTCACTACGAAATTTCTAGGCTACCAAATTCAGTGTTTTGTTAGTTTGCCTTTCGCGCCACTTTTCGATATAGCACCCAGATTTATCATCTGTGCATCTTGTAAGTTAGTATTTTATTTTAACGGAATGTTTAGTTTGAAACATTATTTGTATTGAGGAGTGTGAGTGAAAATTAATAGAGTAAGTAATTTACTAGTTAGACAGTTTTCTCAGCTTCTTGACGAGGATAAACTTACACTAAAACCACTCGGTAGACCATTACCGGATAAGTATTGTCCAAAATATAAGTATACGAGGGCGTTTAAAGGAGATATTTAAGGCAATAATAATTGGTTATGTGAAAGCTATATTTAAAAACGCTTTATTCTGTTTTCCATGTTTGTTGGTGGAGAATCCGCGTGGACCAAAATAGGAGTTACGGAAACTAATCCCTAAAATAAAGAAACATGAATCTTCAGCTGAGCGGCTTCGGTGGCGTAGTTGGTAGCATGCTGAGCCTCTATGCCCAACCCGGCCGAAGTCGTCAGATTTTTAAGAGCGTTAAAAATCCCTCAGTATGCATTCTTTCGGAGGGGAAGTAAAGCCGGCGGTCCCATGTCATAGATTTATGGCATGTTAAAGAACCTTCCACTTATTACACCTGTGTGAAGCTAAATTATAGGTTAAAAACTTGAACAACGCTCTTAGGTTCCAACGTTCGTCGCCAGGAGCCTACTGCGGTGGCGTCTAGTAACCAAGTTCTAAACTAGTAGTCGTTTACGGTAGCCTTTGGCGGCAAAAGTAGGAACTGCTTGAAATTCAATGTCTGCAGTCCTCACTTGAATTAAAAACAGATAACACTCACTAATACAGCCATCACAATTAACACCAGTTATCAGACAGTTTCTCCACACACCCAAAGTACAGGGGGCTACATGACTGCGTTGTCGCAGCTCCTAAACTGAGGAACCAACCAACCAATCTTCAGCTGTTTGAAATTGACACTTTTTGGAACTGTTAACGAAGCTGCACAATTGGACAGTGCCTATAGAAGGTAAATTGCGGAATGTAACGAAGAAGTTAGGCACAATAGGTATGTGTTAAATATTGTAATAAACTGTATTCGTTTCTGTGGCTCTTTCGAACTGATCTTGCGTGATCATGATGAAAGTGTAACATCAACAAATCCAGGTGTTTTGAGAGAACTAATTCATTTTAGCGCTGAGTTGGATGCTGTGTTAAAGGTCATTTGGTAAGGGCAACTGTTTTCAAAGGAACGTCCAAAACAAATCAAAATTAACTTTTACAGATTACGGTATGTTGGAGGTTTGCCAAGAAGCAGTATCAAAGCAAATAAAGGAATCGGAAATTTTAGCCATTATAGCAGATGAAACTAGTGATATTTCAAACATATTTCAGATGGCTGTTGTGTACCGATACGTAGTAAGAGGCAAACAAAACATGATGCATACACATTAGCAGCGTGTTTACTGGATGAATTAAAGAAGCAGAAATTGAATGAAACTCCGCAAAAATGAATTGCGTAGACGTATGACAGAGCGCTCTTCATGGCTGGTTCCTCTGATGGGGTTCAAGCTATAGAAAAAAAAAGACTGATAGTCAGTCTGAAAGACTAGACTTTATATCATTTTAAATGCTACAAATGCTGCGTGAACTAAAATTCCGTTAGCAAGTGCAAATCAAGGTTAAAGGAGGTAGCTGGCTAGATGACGTCACGTTCACCGGAGCGCGCGGGGAAAGGAAGAAGCTCAAGCAGTACTGTGACGTCACATACCTCAGTGCATTCTCGATACATTTCGTCCCGTCACCGTAACGTAACGCCAGACCCCAGCGTAATTACGAAGTCGACAAGATCATTTAAAATGTTAAAAATCCTATCCTTATGCAGAATATGTGCCCGTCTTTGTTAGTAATAACATTTTTCGTTAACGTACAAACGTTTCGGTTGCCATGTTTTTATGTTGAGAATGTTTATTATCCCGGAGATTGAGACCCAGCCTTAGACATCCTGCTGTGTTTAAATTTCTCCCCATTAACTCAGGCATAGGGCTTAAATACATCTGAATTTTTTAAATTCCTATAGGAAGAAGCCCAAAAGAGCCAATTTGTCTATATGTCAAACGTACAGTTATTTTGGAAAACCCATGTAATTCAGTTTTTATAGAACTGTAGTTTATCTAACGTTAATTCATTTTTGTTACATGTGTAAACTTCCCATATAAAATTGCGACATCAGAAATTTTGTTGGACACCCAGCTTTACATACCACCGGCCGCCACTGTTAAAAATTCTAAGACACAAGGGATTGCACCCCAAATTGACAAATCTCATAAAACTAACTCTTACAGGCACCAAATCAAAAGTTAAATTCGGAGGTGAATTCTCAGACCCATTTGAGGTCACAACCGGTTTACGACAGGGTGATGGCTCATCACCATTACTATTTAATTGTGCATTGGAAATGGTAATGCGAGAATGGTCTAAGAAATTCCCTCCAAATATAAAAATAGGGAGAAAAATACAAACAAACTGTCTTGGTTTTGCAGACGACATGGCATTATTGGCGAAAGATTTAGAAGAAGCCAAAACACAGATATCAGAGCTTCAGACCATTGCAAATAAAATTGGCCTTAAGATATAATTTGAAAAAACAGAAATCATGCCACAAAAACCATCACCATTAAAGGAAATACAAATTAATGATACAAAAATTAAAATTGTAACACGATTCAAATATCTAGGAGAGTTAATAACTAACAACTTAAATGAGAAAGCATCAATTCAAATAAGAACAAACAAGTTATCTAGGGCACAAAAATTAACATGGGACACGTACAAAAAGAAATGCTTATCAATTAATGCAAAAATTAAACATTACAATACAGTCATAAAACCGGAAGCCACATATGCAGCAGAAACATTATTCCCTCTAAATGAACATTCTAAAACCGACAGATTACAGAAGATCGAAAGGCGAATTGGAAGAACTTGTATAAATAAAGGATATAAAAAAGATGGGCAATAGTGAATAATACCTAACAATATGGTCTATAACAACCTAGAACCCATTACTGATACCATGCGAAAGAAAAGACTAGGATTCTTTGGGGACATCATGAGAATGCCAGATTCACGTCTTCTAAAACAACTAGTATAGTACAATCTTGCTTCAAAAAACTCAACAACTGGTTGCCGATGGTTATATCAGAGAGGACTTAAAAGAAATTGGCCCAACAACAGAAGATGCTGCAAATAAGAAAAGTTTAACTACAGCACTTAAAAATATGACGTTTCATTTTCCACTCACTAAAAAGAAAATTCCTACAAGAATATTTTCCGCCCAAGGAAGGGCGAGACGATCAATATGCATGAAGAAGTACTGGGAGGACCGCAAGGCTCGTACAGTTCCTACAAGTCGACGAACTAATGGTTGGTTAAAGTGATCCTATGTGGTCTCAAAAGGTGAAGAAGTAGTAGAAGGAGAAGAAGAACAATGATGCAACAAGGATGCGCCTCTCTTTCCTTTTCCAGTCTCTACCTCCCTCAGAAGTTCTGAAATAGCTACAGATTCACCGTTTACCAGGCATGCTGCAACAGACTCATGTGGGTAAGATACATTTACATGTGGAATCAGCATCTTTCATATTACTCACAAAATAGGCATATCCAATTATTTATGTTATTTATATTTTACAAAACGACTGTGAAAACACTATTATTCTAGTTCGTCCAACAGAATTTGAATTGTAGAATGGATCTCAGGAGAGCTTGTGCTCAAGAGCGCTTGCTGGCTCATATGACGAGAACACCAGGTTGAGAAAGCCTGCTCTAACAGATACAGAAGAAAAGGTTGAGAGATGGAAAGCTTACATAGAGCGTTCGTATAGGGGTAAGGACATTGAGAATCATGTTGTGGACAGGGAAGAGGAAATTGATGAGGATCAGAAAGGAGATTTAATATTGAGATCAGAATTTGATAGAGAAGACATAGTAGGAAGAAAGCACCAGGCATAAAATGATTTACCAACTGAGTTGTAGCGTTGCATTGGGGCATGAAGGTCTGATCAGGTTATTTCACTTAGTATTTAGGATTTATGAAACATGTGAGGTGCCCTCTGATTCTAAGAAGAATTTTAGCAACCGTATATACTTCTTTTATTTTTAACATAAAATAATTGGTTTAGAGGCAGCCTGCTCTCAATGATTCAATTTTTTTGAAGAAGCCAAAGTGGACCAGATGTAGGGCATAGTAGGCTCCTTTTCTATGCAGTAACATTTACCAACAGTACCATGACTTAACAACCGTTGCACTGTTGTACAGTTTGTTTCTTACCATACTTAATGTTTGATTGAAAACAACAAATCTGCCATTATGAAATATATGTGATGTACATTTCATTAGTTTTGTCTACCTGCTTTCCCTATTCCTTAATTCTTCCACACCCCAGTGGTGCTAAAAGGTTATTGGTGTATGTAACATGTATTCAATATTGACTTTTTCCATAGCACGTACAGGGTTAGAACGAATGATTTAAGCGATTTCATGCACATGTATTATCGAAAGTGGTATATAGCTTACAGCATTGATGCATTTACTAATTAAAAGCGAAACTCATCAAGTTTCTTGAGTCTGCTTGCTACAAATTCTCGATGTGCCCTCCTCGTGTCACGCGGAAAATATCGATACGGTAGTTCAACTCCGACTACACACGCTGGAGCATGTCCTGATCAATTTTAGCTACAGCCGCATGGATCTGTTTCCTCAGTTCAGCATGATTAACTGACATGGGTGGTACATAAACTTCATCTTTGATAAACCCCCATAAGAAGAAATCACTCGGGATCAGATCAGGCGACCGGGAAGGCCAGTTTATAAGACACCAATCTGCATCTGTCACAAGATGACAATAATCAACGCTATCAGTTTTGCCTAAAATTGACCAGGGCATGATCCAGTGTGTGTAGTCGGAGTTGGACTACCGTATCGATACTTGCCGTCTGGTGCAAGGAGGGCACATTGAGAATTTGTAGTGAGCAGACTCAAAAAACTTGATGAGTTTCTCTTTTAATTGGTAGAGGCCTATGTGTCAATGCTGTAAGCTATATACTTTCAATAATGCATGTGCTTGAAATTACTTAAATATTTTGTGCTAACGCAGTATAATTTAATACAGATCAATTATGGATGAGATTACTCCTGGAGAATAGCACATATAACTTTTATTAGATATATAGACTCTTTTCTCATGTCATCTTAATGTTCACTCACTGTTCGAGTCATGAAGCACCTGCTTGGTTGACGGGTACAGTCATGCGAGTAGGATATGATTAGGCAACCTCAAACATCGTTTTACTCTCCGTGGTGACATGAGATCCTGTTACACTTAGCTGTGCTGTTGCAAAATAATTACAAACCAACCTTTTTTTAAATTTGATTTTCTGAGCTACTAACTGAAAGGGAGTGGGTTCGATCCCCATCCAGGTAGTGGATTTTAGAAACTAAACTACCACTTTTGGAAACGCAAATAGCCCTGGAATTCACTAAGCCTACACCAGAAATTAGTACCAGGGTGATTCCTGGGAGCAAAGACGGCCGGGCATGGAGCTGAAACTACATCCCATCAAGTGCCGATGTCCCAAAGAGTGGAGGCCTCTACCTTGCACTGCTCCCAGGACCTCCATGGCCTGTAGGGAGTTGGCTTTGCGTTTTGTTCACAAATCATATTATAAGTTCTGAGTAACACAAGCAGCACATGCAATGCTACTTGACTTATGTGGAGACTGTATTCCATCATCGCTGTTTCACTCTCCTCATCCCGCAAGGCTCCTGCTGCTATGACCAACAAATGCTGGCGCAGCAGCACTCCCATCTTGAAAGGCTAATACTGTGAGTATTTCCATGTTACTGTTTGAGTCTTCAGTCCTTAGACTGGTTTGATGCAGCTAATCGTTTCATCTCCACTTAGCTACCACGTGTGATGCAATACTATGGCTTGTATTGTAACTTTGGTCTACCTCTACAATTCTTGTCCTCGACCCTTCCTTCCATAAACAAATTGTCAATCCTGGTTGTCTTAGTACTGAACTGTATGTGCCCTATCAACCTATCTCTTATCTTCATTAGCGCTCTTCCGCTCGTCTTCTTACTCCATCTACTCATTTGAGTTTAATCAATTTCCTGCACTACCGCATTTGAAATGCTTCTGTTCTCCTGCATCAACAGTCCAAGTTTTACTTCCACACAGCGCCACACTCCAGACAAAGGCTTTAAAAAATGTATTTCAAATATCTAAATCTATATTTGATGTCAACACATTGCTTTTCTGCAGGAATTCTTCCCTTACCTGTGCCAGCCTACTTTCTATACACTCGTTGCTTCGTCCATCACTGCTTATTTTGCTCCCTACTTCCTTCAGCTTTTCCATCTGCCTTTATTTGATGTCAATTGGTGTTTCTGATTTCTTACGGCTGCATTCCATTACTTTTGTTTTACATTTTGAGATTTTGTGGCTTTGGTGGCACATTCGGGAGCTTGCTGAACTCCTATGCCCAAGATGGTGGGTTCAAACCCGGCCTACAGTCGTCGGATTATTTAAGGGCATTATTTTTCATTTTTTTTTTCACGAGAAAACTTTTTTATTCACTGACAGAAAACATGTACATATACAGATGCATCAAAATACAGCGTGAATCCCACATAAGATAAACTTGTGCGTGGGCTTCATGAATACAGTTTCTTAATTTAATTGCAACATAGTATTTGACTGATAATAGTAAGAAAAGTTTATTATTGATAATTTTAAGAAGATGATACATTAATTATTTGTGACTGAGTTGGTTTAAATATGTTGGTGAAAATTTATAAGTTTATTTACTTTATCAAAGGTATTAAGGAGCCATGTAAAAAGCCTCTTCTTCAGTATATTAAGGCCGTTATTTGTCACATTTTCTGACGGTATATTGTATATCCTAGTGTTAAGACAACTTCAATTCCTTTTGACAGGTAGTGTGTTTTGACGAGGGTTATTTATTCCAGTTCTGTCTTGAAGTCTAGTGCACATTTTAAGTTCCGGTCCATTTGAGAAGAGCTTCTTACTTTTATGTATAGACATGATTGATGACTGAACAAATAACTGTCGTATGTTAAGCACCATGCTTTGTTGATACAGTTCACATGTTGGAAAAGTTGGTGGCTTTTTGTACATAACTTTTACAATGAGATTCTGAGCCAAATGTGAATCAAGTATTCCATCCCAACCATTTATTCAATATTGTAGTTATGACTGGACTAATGCAAAATATACAGTTCTCAAGACTTTTGCTGAAAGGATATTTCTGATTCTGTAAAATAAGTAAATTAAGTTTTGAAGTTTATTGGCCAAGTTTGATGCATGCATGTTCCATTTTAAATGACTATCTATAATAATCCCTAAATATGTAGCATTCATTGACTTCTGTAAGGTATAGCAGTTGCATCTTTCACCATTGTTACAAATTGGTGTGTGGATCTTGAGTGTTAAATTGTCTGTGGGTTGTAATGTTTTGTTGTGTGAGAAGCATAGGTATTGAGTTTTGGTTTCATTTAATGTAAGGAGGTGATTTTTGGACTGTAGCAAGGGTTTCTTGAGTTCTATTAAAAGTGTCCTCCCAAGTTGTTCCTGGGACTGTGACGACAGTGTCATCAGCATATGAGGTAATCATCGCATTACAGTTCAGCTCACACAAATCGTTAATATATAACAGAAAAAGAATATGACCTAAAACTGTTCCTTGGTGTATTCCAATTTTCACTTCAGCACTTCTACTTAGAGTATCTTTGATTCGCACCTTTTGTATTCTTTTAAAAAGAAAGCTTTTTATTAGTTCTTGAGGAGTACCACGAATACCTTCCTTTTCAAGTTTTCTAATGAGTATATTGTGGTCTATGGTGTCAAAAGCCTTTCTTAAATCCAGGAACACACAAATTGTTCTTTTAGAACTATGCCTTTCTTCGGAGGGGAAGTAAAGCCGGCGGGCCAATGCCATTTGAAAGAACCTATCACTGCAATTAGTGGTGTGTAGCAAAATTTGTAGGCTATATTTGGCTGGTTAGGAAACGGTCTATCAAGTTCCAACGTTCGCTGCTAGTGTTAGTGACAGTAGCATCTGGTAGCGAAAGTTGGAACTACTTGAAATTGAACTTGTTGGGAGCTCTCGGGCGTTCAATCAAACATGCCGAGCTTATGGCCATTGGCTGCCATTCTTGTACCATATATCACATTTGTTGATTTTCATCATGAATTCTTTCCTCAAGATGGAGTGCATTCCATTTAAAATCTCATTCAAATCCTCTGGTGAATCGGCTAACATGACAATGTCATCAGCAAATCTCAAAGTTGAAATTTTCTCCTCGAATCTTTACTCCTACTTAAAAATTTTCTCTTAATTCCTTCATTGAAAAGTATGGGTGATAAGTTGCAGCCTTACCTTACATCTTTCTGAATACTGCCTTGAAATGCTAGTCGCAGAATTTAGTAAAAGGTTTAGCCAGCTTTCAACAGTGATAACCGTTAACATTATTCATTCGCTTAAGTTGACATTACTGACTCTATCATGCCCTTCAACTTGCATAGCTGCCGTCTGGTTTCTGTATAGATTGTAGATAACCCTCCTATCCTTGTACTTTATTCCAATGCTTTTCAAAATGTCGTACAATTTACTCCAATCAACACTATCAAAAATATTTTCTAAGTTTACAAGTCATTATCTTTCCTTATTATTTCATTATTAACGCAGCCAATGGCCATGAACTTTTCTTTTCAGGACGGGTCAGGGAAGGGATATTGGAAGGAAATTGGCCGTGTACCTATCGAAAGGAACCGTCCCGGCATTTGCCTGGTGGTGAAAATGGGAAACCACG
The DNA here is from genome assembly GCA_946902985.2 of Meconema thalassinum. NCBI lineage: Eukaryota > Metazoa > Arthropoda > Insecta > Orthoptera > Tettigoniidae > Meconema > Meconema thalassinum. Next base: position 54,793,169 of record OX336389.2, read on the forward strand.
AAAACTATTTTCAGGACGGCTGAGGTGGAATTTGAACCTACGCTCTCCCGATGCCAGCGAGGTACAAGGTAGGGTGTTAGCGCTCTCGACCACCAGGGTCCTTATTCATTTATCATGAGGGTTTTAACTTAACAGTCTGCCTAGTCAAAACCTTTCGTTTCATGTTTTTATTACATTGCATGTACATGTTTCGAAACAGTCTCAAATAAAAATGTATGTATGTTTTAAAATTGTATTTACAATTTATTTGGTTTTTAGATAAAACCTAGGGAGCTCCAGTTCCCACAGCAAAGTGGTGCTTTAATATGAGTGGTTTAGTGCAAAAGTGGAAAGTCCAAAAGTAATTTGTTTGTTTTTCCCTTTTAGGATAGCAAAAGTTAGTAGTTATTTGATGTAATAGAGAATGAAGTCAGAATTTCATTACCAATCCCCCAGAGTACAGCAGTTTCTTAATGCAATAGTTTGATGCTTTTCAGTCTGTCAACACGATTGTACCCAAATGAGATGGATATTCCATTGTGAACGTAATTTATACCGGCCTAAAACGGGCAAGAGGGAACAGAAGGATATCTGGACAATGTTAGGAACATAATTCTTCTTTATTGGGGCATCCATTTTTAATCATTGTAAATCATATATTAATATCTATATATACACACAATTGTTGCAGCACTGTATTAATAGTGACATGTGATTCCATTTATTTACCATGAGCTGTTCAATTTCAAAACTCTAATATCCAACAATATGAACAAGAATCACCTTGATTGGTATTTGCCCTATTTCAAACCACTTAAACTCAAACAAATCCTCTACAGAGTTTGATTCTGTGTCTTGACATGGGGAAAGATTTTGGTTACAATGAACCTTATTCTCAAGGAGCATTATGAGTATGGAACTTGATTGTTGAAGAGAATGAATACTTTTCGTAATTTCTAATCTCGCGCTACATGTCGTTTGTCTTTTGTCACATGTGTGTTCTTTGACCTTTATGTTCTTTGCCTCTTTTTTGTATATAGACTGTACTCTGTATCATGTGTCACAGTGTCTTGTTAAATACATCCATGTCAACATGTCTTCGTGTGTATCAATCCGTTTATCCCGTGTATAGAAACCCATGGATAGCTCTAGAAGTTTCTACAGGTTATGGGCCCAGACATAACAGTGTTCTGCGATCATTTTCTTCAGTGAACTTCAAAGTGAGAAGGCAAAATGAGTGAACATGCTTCGAGTCCTCGTGCCTATGGGTTTCCGAAATTGAGTGGTCGGGAGGATTATTCGAACTGGTCTTTTGGGATGTCAAATTATCTCTAAAAATCATGGATTGTGGGCCAGTGTCCGAGGCACAGATGTGTCGGAGGGACATGAACGGCGTGACGAGAGAACGCTGGCGGATATATGTCTCATGGTGGCTGTTCACAATTATCCCCATGTTCGAGGCTGTGCGAAAGCTAAGGATGCCTGGCATGCCCTTGAAAAGGCTTTTGAAGATAAAGGAAAGTGGAGGTATATCACGCTGATGCGAAATCTGTGCTCGCTCAAGTTATCAGATTTCGATTCCATAAACGAGTATATTGGTGAGGTTATTTCTGTTACACAGAAGATAGCAGCTGTTGATGAGCCTGTCGCTGATAAGTTTGTTGCTGCTATGATACTTCGAAGTCTTCCTGATGAATACGATAACTTGGTTATGGCCGTAACTTCAACATCGGAGAAACTACAGTTGGACCGCATCAAGTCTATCTTGTTGGACGAAAGCTTTCGCCGAAGTCAAGGTGAGAAGTCAGCTTATGGGGCAGCCCCGTACAGCAACACCAAGAAGGAATTCAGGTGTGTCAAAAAACCAAAGAGCTCGACCGGTAGTGAAAAAGCGGTTGACAAAAGTCGTTGGAAGTGTTGGGTTTGTTGTGAAAAGGGTCACGGAAGAGACACTTGTCCACAGAAGACAAAAGTTCAAAGTGCGCCAAAGTGTCCAAAATCCAATAAAAGTCTGTTTTGTGCTGTAACTGCTCACGTACCAAAGAATTGTTTCGTCATTGATTCTGGTAGTAGTGCTCACATGTCTCCTAATGTTAAACTTATGTCAAATTATAAATGCAATGATGATCCAGATATTAAGATTGTAATTGGTAATAATGACAAGTTGTCTGTACAAGGAGTTGGTGACATTGCACTGAACGTAAGCGACAGTATTAATAATCGGTCAGATGTGTTGCAAGTTCCAGGACTGAGTGTTAACTTGCTGTCGGTTAGTCAGATGGTTACAAGGGGTGCTGTTGTTGTATTTAACAAAATTGGATGTGAAATCTTGGATTCAGAGAATTGCTCAGTGAATGGTAGCGTGCTAGCTACTGGTTCAGTTCTGAATGGTCTATATTATCTGAATGTTAACCAAGATATGTCTGCCCTTGTTAGTGTTGTTTCTGATTACAATTTGTGGCATGAGCGGTTGAGTCACGTTGGGCGACAGAAGTTACAGGACTTAAGTGAAATATCTGATGTTAAATTTAAGGAAATCCCAAAGGGATTGTGTGAACCATGTGTTCTAAGGAAGCAGCAAAGGCAGTCATTTCCACAGGTAAGTCACTCGAGGAGTGAAAGTCTTTTGGACTTGGTGCACTCTGATTTGTGTGGGCCGCTCCCTGAGACCTGGAATGGTGTTAAATATATGATGACAATAATTGACGATTTTTCCAGGAAGATTTTTGTTTATTTTTTGAAACAAAAATCTGAAGCCAAGGAGAAAGTCAAGGATTTTGTTGCATATTGTGAAACTCAGAAAGGTAAGACACCAAAGATTTTTCGATCAGACAATGGTAAGGAATTTGTCAATTCTGACCTGAACAAATATTTCAAGGAAAAAGGGATTGTGCAACAGAGAACTGTAAGGTATACAGCTGAACAAAATGGCGTAGCTGAACGTCACAATCGTACTATTATGGAAAGGGTTAGATGCATGTTGTTTACAGCAGGATGTTCTAAAAAACTGTGGGCGGAAGAGCAGCCAATACGGCAGTGTATATTTTGAACATGTGTCCTCATAGTAAAGTTGATAATGCCATACCAGAGGAATTGGGGCCTGGTAAAGCTGTAAGTCATAAGAATATGAAAATATTCGGTTGCGATGCTTATGCCCATGTTCCAAAACCGGTGCGTAGTGGCAAATTGGAACCCAGAAGCAAATGTTTTGTGTTTGTTGGGTATGATGGGGAAAAGAAAGGTTACCGTCTGTTTGATCCCAGTGAGCCTAAAGAAATTTTTGTAGAGCACAGTGTTCAATTTGTAGAACATAAATTCACCAGGTGTGCTGAGAAAAATGTTGAAATGAGTGATGTAATGTATTGTCCGTTGCATGACATTGTAAATGATGATGAAAACAGAATTGGACAGGATGATAACCTGCCAGTCGTTGAAGTTTCGGTTGCTGGTCAGGTTAGGGACAACATTGATGGTCCAGGTATTGCTCAGGTTAATGAAGACATTGTTGTAATTCATGATAATGATGATAATGAAAATGATGAGATTAACCAGGTTGGTGTTCCAGAAGATGCAGATAGGAGGTACCCTTTAAGGGAGAGACTTCCAAAACAATTTCCTGATTATGAAGTCTATTTTGCTGAAAGTGGTGGTTATGTGGAACTGACCACTGTGTCTGAAGCACTTAGCGGTAAGGATGGCATGCAATGGAAAAAGGCGATGGAGGAAGAACTCAAGTCATTTCATGATAATGATGTATGGACATTAGTTGAGAAACCTGAGGGAACAAATATTGTAAGATGCAAATGGGTGTTTTAACTGAAACGTAATACTGAAGGCAATGTGTCTAAATTTTAAGCACGCTTAGTGGCTAAAGGTTGTTCTCAACGGTATGCAGTTGATTGTCTGGAAACTTTTGCACCTGTAGTGCGGTATAGTACATTGAGACTATTTTTTGCTCTTGCTGTAAATATGGATCTGGAAGTTCATCACCTAGATGTTTCAACAGCTTTTTTGAATGGCGTTCTTAAAAGTGATATTTATATGAACCCCCCAGAAGGCTATGAGTATGACAGTTCTAAAGTTTCTAAGCTTCGAAAAGCTGTTTATGGCTTGAAGCAAGCATCTCGCACTTGGTATGAGAGGGTTCATGAAATTCTTACTGAAATTGGTTATAAGAAGTATCTGTATGAACCATGTGTATATTACTGTAAAGATTCATCATCTTTTGTTGTTATTGCCCTCTATGTTGATGTTTTTTTTTGTGTATTTTTAATGATCATGTCCAAGTGGAGAAACTGAAGTCTGTGTTGCATTCTCATTTTAAGATCAAAGATTTGGGACAAGTCTCTGAATGTCTGGGGACGAGAGTTCAAAGAAGCAAAGATTGTATTAAATTGGATCAGAAGTGTTATCTGTTAGATGTGTTGGATAAGTTTAACATGTCAGATTGTACTCCATCATCATTTATCATCATTTATTGAACAATTAATTCCAACGAGCCAGGGGCTCTTACATAGGAATTGTACAATACAAATTTATTGGCGTCTACTACAATTGTATATACATATATACCTTACATACACATTTGCTGCGTGATTAAGTTAATTTTCGACAATGATACTAGACCTAACACTGTAATTAGCTTACCAAAAGAAAATGTACAATGTAAATAACATAAAAATGAAAAGTAAAATAATAATTAAATATTAATTAAAATAATAAGTTTATCAATGCAGAGTGAAATGAGACATGATGATTCACTAAATTTGGCAACCTACTTTATTAGGTACCGATTCCAAAGTAGTCTCTTTAATTTAAATTTGAAAGTCGACAGATTGGAAATTGATTTTAAATCACTTGGAAGATCGTTGTAAGATTGAATGGCTGAGAACTACAAGCTACAGTCACCAAATTTATACGAGCGGATTGGAAAGAGAGCGAAGTCATCTGCTTGTCGCGTGTTATAAGTATGAATGTCTGAATTTAGGGTGTAGTCACTGTTATGCAGCACATTGTTTTGCTTAATTCTGTGTATTAGTATTGCTGACCTTAATTCTGCACACATTGACATTGGCATTATTTTACTCTTGGCATATAAATCTCGACTGTGTGTATTAAAAGGTAGGTTATATATATATATTTTTATCACTCTATTTTGTATTACCATAAGTTCATGCAGGGCTGTCTTTTTACACTGAGTCCAAATTACATTTAGATACTGCAAGTGACTGTGTACGAGTGAGTAATATACTGTGATTAGAAGTTCTCTAGGGATTAAGTATCTCAATTTTCTCAACAGCCCAGATGCCGGAGCTATCTTCTTCGCAATTTAATGAACGTGTGCTACCCAGCTTAGATGTTTATCAATGATTAGCCCCAAATATTTAAAATGTTCGACCTCGTTTATTATTGTGTTGTTGCTATATATATGATTATGTTCAATATTTTTCATACTGGGTTTTGTCATTATCATATATTTTGTTTTCGTGACGTTCATAGTCAATTTATTAATATTGAGCCACTTGGCTATTGCGTTTAAGTCTTCTTGCATATTATTGATTATTGTGCCCACTTTGCTACCAGTATAGAAAACATTCGTATCATCAGCGTAAAGCATAATTTGACCTTTTAAATTAACTTTACTTAAATCATTTATGTATATTAGAAACAGCGTAGGGCCCAAAATAGACCCTTGAGGAACCCCACACGATACAGCCCTTTCCGCACTTTGATAGCCATTCATGGCAACATATTGCTTTCTTCCACTAAGGTAGCTATGGAACCACTCCAATGCAACGCCTCGAATTACAGCATTCTCTAATTTTGATAATAGAATTTCGTGATTTACTGTGTCAAACGCTTTAGCGAGATCAATGAATAACCCAGCTGCTATCTCGTTGTGGTCAATGCTTTCCTGAAGCATTGAAATAAGATCAGTAATAGCCAGTTCTGTACTGGAGTTCTCAACAAAACCATATTGGGCTCTATAAAAAAATTGTTATTCTGCAGAAACTTCACTAGCCTCACCTTAACAATGCTTTCCAGGACTTTGGAAATAATTGGTAGTATAGATATAGGTCTATAGTTCCCTGCATCACTTGTATTTCCTCCTTTGAAAATTGGTATTACTTTAGCAATTTTTAGAGCTTGTGGTACTATGCCACTAGTCATAGATTCATTAATTATAGTAACAAGCATCATTATTAGTTGATCATCATACGTTTTAACCACACTAGCTGAAATCCCATCTACACCACAACTTTTTTATTTTTTAGATTCTTAATTATACATTTAACTTCAACGTGATCTGTTGGATATAGAAAGAGTGATTCTGACTGGTAGCATTCTGACTAACAATGTGAAAACTCCAATGGAAACAGGTTTGTTGTTGGAGAAATCCACATCCTGTGATAAATCCTATCCCTATCAACAGGCCATTGGTGCTTTGTTATACCTTTCCATTTGTACCAGGGTAGATATTGCATATGTAACTAATTATTTGAGTCAATTCAATAATTGTTATGGTAAGGAACATTGGACATGTGTCCAGAGAGTGTTCAGATACTTGAAAGGTACGGTGGATCTTGGTATCATGTATAAAAAATCAGAATGTGACGTCAAGGGTTTTGTTGATGCTTCTTTTGGAAACGATTTAACTGACAGGAAATCTGTGAGTGGTTTTGTATTCAAATATGCAGAAGGCCCAATAAGTTGGGAAAGTAAGAAGCAGCCAGTTGTGGCATTGTCTAGCACTGAAGCAGAATACATAGGTCTGACTTTAGCATGTAAAGAAGCTCTGTTCCTTAGAGATTTCTTCTTTTAATTGTGTAAGAGAGGAGGTCCAATTCAGTTGTGTAATGACAGTCAGAGTGCTCAGAAGTTGGCTGAAAATGAAGGTTTTCATCAGGGAACAAAACACATAGATGTGCGCTATCATTTCATTAGGGACATCTTAAAGAAATGCAAAGTAAAGTTATCCTATGTGCCTACTGCTGAAATGATTTCTGATGTATTGACAAAAGGTCTGCCAGTTCATGGTCATGTGAAATGTGTTACTGGCATTGGATTATCCTAATTGCAGCATGATGTAGCATTGCTCGATTAAGGGAGAGTGTTGAAGAGAATGAATACTTTTCGTAATTTCTAATCTCGCTCTTCATGTCGTTTGTCTTTTGTCACATGTGTGTTCTTTGACCTTTATGTTCTTTGCCTCTATTTTTATATAGACTGTACTCTGTATCATGTGTCACAGTGTCTTGTTAAATACATCCATGTCAACATGTGTTCGTGTGTATCAATCCGTTTATCCCGTGTATAGAAACCCATGGATAGCTCTAGAAGTTTCTACATTGATTATGGTACACAATTATATAGCAGAACATCACGTCTACGTAGTACCCATAGCCCTCCTAAAAGAATTTTGATAACTGCATTAATCAGGAAGATTATGGCAATTTTCCTCATGCATTAATAAATTTGTAGGCAAACTTTCTGGATTTCACTAGAGCTTACAGTATGCGTAACATGCCTTGCTAACAAGATGTATTGTTCGAACGTTTTGAGTAATGCATTTCCCTCAACCCCCACCCTCGGCGAAATACTCTACCTAACCTACAACATATTTTGTTCAGATTTACCGGTAGACTACTTGTAACGCTGAGAATATTTTTTATTATTGTATACACCATGATATTTACTGAGTTTACATAGCGAACTCGAATCGATTTGAGTACACTTACCGTATTGAATACGGTCATGTTAACGGGACTCAGTTCGTCTTGATTTTCAAGCTCGATATGGTAAAATTGTGGGATCGGATCGTATCGTATCCAAACAGGTATTCAGGAACATGTAAACGTGGATCGTACTGAAAGCGATTCTGCACGCTCTTGAGTTACAATTATAAACTAATTTAGGCCTACTTTTGTCTGTCGCCCGACTCGAATCGCTTGTTTTACTTCCTGCCCATATTCTTCGTTACTGTATGTGTTCTTTTCGTGGTTGATAAGCGTAGTTTGTTTGCACGCGTTTTTAGCGTTAATGTATTTTTGTCTGCTTTATTTTAATGTCTGGTGTATCCGTAGGTAAAATGTGGTCAACAGAAAAAGTGAAAATACACCGTCTCTCTTTGCCAATTAATCCATTCCTTTTTCCACTTGAATAAATTGAACACAGACTGGCCGAGTGGCGCAGAGGTAACTTTCACACCTGCTTTTACCAAGGTAGCAGGATCGAATCCTGGCGAAGTCAGGGTGCTTAGGCCTAAATGCGAGGGAGCCGTGTCAGTAGATTTACTGGCACGTTACAGATCCCATTTGGGGCAATATTCTGGCAGCCCGGCGTCTCTAAAAGCTTCAGTAATTAAAAGGGACGACTGTTACCCATAAACTTCGTAAGAACAAACATCAAAATCTTCTGCGCATCCATTTTTCATGTTTACAAACAACCCGTCAAAGAAACGTCGGATGACAATGGTAACAGTTCAGGAGACACGAACCCAGGGGGAAACAACTTCTGAAAATTGCAATAAATATCTTTTCAAATGATTCAAAATTGATCTGGGAATGATGTAGTTCACTCCTCAGCTGTCTATAACCCACCCGCCATCCCAAATTATAACATGACTTATACTCTGTGAGCTGCCAGAATGGTATTGACATTTGGCCGGAGATTCAACGTCAGTCATCACCCCTCTGCCTCTTGACCAATCCATGTTTGCATAGTTGATGTCATAATACTCTGTGTTGTAATATTACAGCCCACGTGCTTCAGTGCCTGGTCAGCTGTGTATCTGGCTTGTACAGTTTGGCAACCTCGTTCGCAGACCACATGGCGAGGCGACAACTGTCAATCCCATTCTGGCAGCTCACAGAGTATAGCTGTCTTTCGTCCAGTACCATATCAATGTTCTTTTTGTCAATCATGCCCTGCTAGCTCCCCACACCTACCCCCATCATTCTAACCTTCGTTTTGTCCAATCCAATGGTTTTTGACAATGGTTACAGCCCAATGCGTCCAGATGAATGGTTTTGACAATGGTTACAGCCTAACACGTCCTATGAAACTGTGAAAGTCAGGGTCCTGTCTCATGCACTAGTAATATGATAATTATGGTACGGGTCTTTTATTTTGCTGTTTAATACGAGTTAGCCAACATAACTGCAGGTTGGCCACCATATACTATATACCGTATTGAAATAGATTTCAATACGAACTGAAACTGCTCATGTAAACGGGCAGCGTACTGAAAACAGGATCGTATTCAAATCGATTAGAGTTCGCCATGTAAACGTAGTAATTGTGATATACCACGTGTTTTAATATTAAAGGAGAGAGCCCTAGACCAATAAGAACGATTCTCTACAGAAACCAACGTACGTTTTTGAAGTTTTCTACTGCGGAATTTCACATGATAAGTTAATTACGGTATCTAAAGCATGCAGTAGGCCGCTAGAGGTACGGTAGCACATTTCCATATACCCAATGATATTACGAACTATGCATTTTAATATGCAATAGCACAAGGTAGCAACTACTTCTGTAAATGAAGGCAACTTCCGCGTGTTACATATTATATCCAACCGAAAAAAAGTTAAAAATGTCGAGTAAAAATCTACCCACGTAATGCCATAACCTCATCAGAACTCCCCAAAACATTCTCACACACACATCTCCTAGATGTAATGTTCTGGCTAAAGGTAACTTTATCAATTAATATAAAATCACGTGTACACATATAACTACAGCCACAAACTCAAAATCTGCCTCTCCTAGGATTTTAAACGGCACGCTCGCAGCTTCAAAGCAAGCGAATGCGACGCCATTTTGACCAATAATCCAAGGCGCCTTTCTTGCTGGTTGCTGGCTGCATAAAGCGCCGTCGAGCGCTGCACCGCTTCGGAACAAAAAGCTTAGATCATGTATTTATGCTCGAAGACAAAAAGCAAGAAGCAGCTTAAAATCCAAGGAATATAGATATGTTCCACCAACAACCAATAAGAACCCAGCAGCCCCTAGCCAATCACACAGTGGATCAGCTCTGTACCTAGCCCGTGGTCTACGTTATACTCAAGGCCTGGAAATAGAGCAGAGACTTGGTACGCCAAACTGGTAGTTCCACTTGACGCCACTAGGATCGCGGCTCGGCGCCCTAGTTGTCTGCTTTTACTATGCGTTACCTGCAACTCAAGTACATTTAATACATGTTTTTAGCACTTCTTACCTGTTTTCCTCCAGTTTCCCCCAAATGATGAATACGGCTCACTCTTGACTGTATTTCACTTCACTTTAAGAATTTTTTCTGTCAAGTGGTCTACTCCTTAAATTCAGAAACGTTGTACTACTGTCCGTGTGGTTCACACCAATATTCTTTAAAAGCGGCCTTAAGAACTTTTGCAGAAGAACTACGGAGAGAGAATTGTCAATACACACTTAGCATTTTGTGTGCTCGGAAAACGTGTCAGTTAAAATATTTGTGAAATTTGACACTAAATATTTTCGAGACATGAAATTTACGGCTGTTGTGACAAAGTGAGAAATTATTTCCAACAGATAAATAAAAGAAGCTTTGGGATATCTTAATCCCCCTCTGTCTTGAAAATGTATTAAACTAAATGGCAGGCTTGAATTTGCTGGAGCTGATATTTTCTCTAAGCAACATTCACAGTCTGTTCTCTCTTCTGCCACTCTTACAAGAAATCCCACTACCATTGCAATTGAAATGGAAGATAGAGACGCTGGCTTTTCTGAAAACAAAAATAGAGATTTTAATGCTAAAATGTCAACCATAATGTTTTATTTCAATGAACTTAATATAGGTTATATGCCCCATATTCTTACCTTGAACAGGGCTTTCAAGAATCTCCAAGACATGTGCCGGAAGCTGGGGTGTTTCTTTAGCATTGGCTGGGTTTTGCACCTTCCGCGATTTTTTAGGCTTCAAAAACTTGGTCAAGGCGCCTGTTACGACTCCATCTTCCCTCAGCTCCACATTCCCACTTCTAGAAAATGCGATAATTCTTATGCTAAGTGTTGACTCGATGGCATGCACGCATGATCTCACGTCCATCATGTCATTGTTACCTCCCTTATTTCTCAGGTGACTGAAGAGCTGTTCTACATCGTCACTTGAGAGATTCCGCGTAAGCAGATAATGGAAGCCGATACTGATTAGAAATCGTATACAGGATACGGTTGATGAAGTTGTTAGCACCAAAGCTTGATAAGTTGCCTTTGTAAGTCTCATCTTTTTATCGGGATAACTATGAATCTGTGATAGGTAGGGCAGAAATTTATTGGTCAGCCATGAAAGTCTCTCATCATTAACTTCACTGAAAATAAGCTTGTCCGTGTTTCTGGAATGAAGTCCGTGTGTGGTATAGCAGATATCATGTATATCAAACCATTTTCAAAAAATTTCCAAGAATTTTGTTGTTTCGTGTAGGCTGTCCTTACCTTCAACTTTCTCTGGGCCCACGACTTCCATGCTCTTAAGCCCAGCTATTGTCTCTGGAGTAAACACCAATTTGGCTCTTGCCACATTCATTTTTTATAAATTGCTTGGATATACAACCTTCCTGGTTAATTTTCTAACTGGCTTTACTACTAGCGTTTTCTGTAAGTGGTACAGATTCTTGAGATGATCACTAGTTATTAAATTGTCATCTACATAGAAGTTCCTACTCAGATATTGTGATCGTACATTCTTAATGATGTGACTCGAATCGAAACTAAGAAAAAGTGGCCTCTGCTCGTCTTTCGGGTGACACATCCGCCACACAGCGCCTCAAACCTTGACATATTTACCTGACAGTTGTCCGTCACTATTCTGATGACCTTGAAGCCGCATTCCTCAACCGCAGTCAGTGCGTCCACTGTTATCTATACTAATATAATAAAACTGAAGAGTTTGTGTGTTTATGTGTTTAAACGCGCTAATCTCTGGAACTACCAGTCCGATTCGAAAAATTCTTTTTTATATGATAGCCAGATTCAAGAGGAATAGTTTAGGCTATGTAGCATTAGGCTACACCTCTCAGGTAAGCTTAAAGATTGATTTTTGTTCAGTAAGACGGTAGAACAAGCGCTCCCGAATAGCTCTATCCACATGCGCTGGCGTTATGGTTAGTGATATGTACACCATTTCACCTATCTGAACCAAAATTTGTATACTTACCCTTTGACACCCTGCGAGTAACACTGTTTACATGAAATTTCGGACAGACCACTCCATTCCTTGCATTTTGGCCCTTTGGCACAAATCTACACCGTTTCACCGATCAGAATCAAAATTTGTATACTTACCCTTTGGAACCCTGCAAGTAACACAGTCTGCATGAAATTTCGGACAAACCACTCTATTCTCTGCATTTAGGTCCTTTGGCACAAATCTACACCGTTTCAACGATTTGAACCAAAATTTGTATACTTACCCTTTGGAACCCTGAGAGTAACACTGCCTAAATGAAATTTATGACAGACCAGTCCATTCCCTGCATTTAGGCCCTTTGGCACAAATCTACACCCTTTCACCGATCAGAATCAAAATTTGTATACTTACCCTTTGGAACCCTGCGAGTAACACAGTCTGCATGAAATTTCGGACAGACCACTCCATTCTCTGTATTTAGGCCCTTTGACACAAATATACCCCGTTTCACAGATCTGAACCAAATTTTACATACTTACCCTTTGGAACCCGACGAGTAACACTGTCTGCTTGAAATTTTGGACAGACCACTCCATTCCCTGCATTTAGGCCCTTCATCACAAATCTACACAGTTTCTCCTAATTGCAAAAAAAAAATTACATACACTTTGAAACCCTGCTGGTAACACTGTCCACTTGATATTTTGGGCAACGCTCCCCAGTCCCTACATTTAGAATAACAGACAATATGAACATGAAAACCACGTATTAAGGCCCTAGAATCATTCATGTCCGTAGTAGTGTAACTGTAAGAGTATTTTAATAAGTCTATTGTTGACGGGCAGTTCGGGCTGCATCACGTCACCCCTACCAGTGTTCTGGTGCAGAAATGCGAAAATAGTTGCATCTTGCGCTGTTTATAAATTGCAGTCACGGGGGGTAATTAGTGCAAAAAGATTTCTTAGACCCCTTTAAAACAGTTATCATCATGAAAATATTATGTCTCTGTATAGGCTAAGTGCAATGGTGTTGGTGCAGTACATTGAAGTTATCAGCTGCAATCAGAGGCGGTTCTAGCCCTGGGCCGGGGGGGCCCGCCCCCCCCCCCCCCAGTTTTAGTGAAATAATTATTTTAAAATTCCTTGGTTACTAAGTAAATTGATAATTTACAGATACAATTTATCTGATATAAAACAAACTAATGCATTTAATTAAGTTAACTTTCTTTCAATTTCAAGATTTACTTTATTATATGTAATTTAAACACACAATTGAAATCGTGTATAAATATAATATTTTTAAAATGCGTAGTGCATACACCAAGAGTATTAAACTCTTTTACCAACTTTATGACATGCAAGTTCAGAAGTTTCCAATGTAGACAAACCTCCATGCGATACAAGTGCATCGATATCTCCCCAACTCTGTGACAAAAATGTGAGTGCAACTGTTTCTAATGTATAGACGAACCAGTACCATTTTATATCAGTGCATCGATCTATGATGGTCCATGCCAACCACGTAAATCAGTTTATAAACAAACTTTACTATACAATAAGAACAGAAGTTTTAACAGTAAATGGTTTGATAGGTATACATTTATTGAATACTCTGAGAACAAAGATGCTGTTTTCTGTGTCGTCATTTCGTTCAATCTGATTCAAGCATGCTGAACATGTTTTCAGTAAATCTGGATTTTGCAGTTGGAAAAGAATATGAGAAAAACGTGCAAAGCATGCTGATAGTGAATGTTATAAATCTTCAATAGTAAAGTGAAACAGTTGTCTGGTAAGTGAACATAGCAGCACAGTGATTTCGAAGCTAAGCGGGAAACCTCTGGTTATATTGCGCAACCGCTCAGCTGTGGCAACAATGGCCCAAGTCGCATTACTTTGTGCTCGGCAAGACATTGGGCTTAGAGGTCATCGCCAAACAGTTTCGGATGATGATAGTGTTAAAAATAAAGGGAATTTTGATGAAATTTTAAATGTAATTAAACTAGAAAGTGAAAGCACAAGTAAACAGTCTACCAAAGAATGCAACTTATTCATCTAAAGATTCTCAAAATGAATTTCTTGATATCTCAGCTAATATAATAGTTGAACATATTGGAGGAGAGACGAAAAAATATAACAATGGTTATGTTTCCTTAATCCTGGATGAAGTTAGAGTTGTTAGTAAAGTGGAACAGACGTCTGTATGTGTCAGATATGTAGGGCAACATTCTATAGAGGAGCGTTTCATTGGTTTTATACATTTGTCTCAACTGAATGCCGAAAGTATAGCTAATTCAGCTTTAGAGTACCTTGTTTCAGTGGGTTTCGATCCATGTAAGTGCATTGGACAAGCATATGATGGAGCCGCGGTTATATCAGGGAAGATAAACGGTGTGCAACGTTTATTGCGACAAAAGGTCAATAACCCGTGTGTTTACGTGCATTGTTATGCACATCGCTTAGATTTAGTTTTGGTGGACGTTTCAAAGCCAGTTTGTAGACGTGGTAGGGGACACTTTTGGTTTACTGGAAGCAATTTATGCTTTTCAGTCTGTATCTACTGCAAGACACCAAAAGTTTGTTGAGATACAGAGTGATCTTCATCCAGGAGAACGTGTTTTAGAGATACCTCTTCAAAGTGACACGTGATGGGTATGTAAATATAGAGGAGTAATGTATTTTCAGAAACGTTTTGCTTCAGTTAAAGCAGCTCTAGAGTATTTTTCCAAATCAGCCAACATGAAAGAGGCAGCAGAAGCAAAAGGTTTGTTGAAACAGCTTTGTAAAGTGAAGGTGATGTTTGTCTTACAAATCTTTTCTGATATTCTCGAGCTTGCCAATAGAGCCTCTATGTTCTTACAACAAAAACATGTGGACTTCGGAGGGACACATAGATTGATCTATGGTCTTGTAAAATCGTTGTAAGAAAAACAAAATGATGATTATTTTAAGTAACTATGGGCGGTTACATGCGACACTGCTCAGTCGTTAGGCGTGAAAGTTTATAAGCAATCTAGAGTCTCAAGTATTCCAAAGAACTTTTCAGACCACGTTTTATTAATGCCAGTCTCTGCGGAGAAAGAAGAGGAAAATGTCACATTACCAGAGACATGTAAAAGAAATCTTTTTGAAATATTAGACAACATGGTAGAAGAGTTACTGCGTAGATTTACTGAAAATGATTTTGTGTGCAATGCAATGGATGCCTGTAACCCAAGAATTGAAAACTTTTTAAATTTTGAATATATATATATATATTCTCACGTTCTGTGAAAAGTATAATCTAATCTTCACAGACCGTAAGGTGCTACTGACTGAAATCAGTTAAGCTAAGAATGTATTTAGAGGCAAATATCCAAACACTTCCTCATTCTTTTTTTTTTTGAACTTCTGAAAATGGAAGTTGCTTTTCCACAGCTACTATTATTTTTCAAGTTGATGCTGACTCTTCCTATGTCATCTGCTTCTGCTGAGCGCAGTTTCTCAGTCGTGAAACGAATAAAATCCTATTTAAGAGCAACAATGGCAACAAAGAGGCTTTCCAATCTCGCAATTCTTTCAATTGAAAGAGAATTAAGTGGAAAATTACTTCACGACCCTTCTGATATAGTGAACCAGTTTGCCCAGAGTGGAAACAGAAGAATAAATTTATGTGACAGTGAAATATGCTATTTCTTACCAATGATAGTTTTTAGCCTACTTATCTCATTTTGCAAAAATGAGGAAAAAGTAGACTAATGAGATCGATCCGGAAAAATGTCTGCCCCCCCCCCCCCCCCCCCCCCAGATTTAAGCTTCTAGAACCGCCACTGGCTGCAATAAGCGTTGGTGCTTTCAAATTTACCTTCATTTATTCCGAAACTTATCGTTAAGCGCTTTGTGGCGATAAATGATAGTATTGCTACCTCAGTAGCTCGGGACAACCGAAGTTTTCCAAAGAGTTCTGATTATTTTCCTACGGCGCTATGCGACAAAAGACGACAGTATTGGTCTCTACATTTCTAACGGCCAATAAGATATAGGCCCTAGGCAGTGTCATTTATTTCACTTACTCCTCTTTCTATTTTTTTTTTTAAATTAGTTTGTAAATTACATGTGTCAGTGCTGTAGTTAGTAAATAGCTGTTTCCCTATTCATAATTATCATTACGTGAAAATAACCTGAATGTTACGTCCATTATACTGTACTACTTCTCACCCCCATAACCACCACCACCACCACCACCACCACCGCCGCCGCCGCCGCCACCACAAAAAGATATATTTTTTAAATATTGTTTTCTGTTAGTTTAAGTATCATGTGCCAGTTCTGTAGTAGTATTCATTATCATCCATAAAACAAATAAATCCACCGGACGAAGCCGGGCACTACTGCTAGTCCTAAATAACTGTTATCCTGTGGTCCACATGTAAGGTAGAACGAAACAGCTATCCTGTAGAAGGATGACAGGACCTTGAACAGTATGCATAATAATTTATTAGCTAATTTATGTTCGATTCCAATTGCATCTTTCTCAATATCACTAATGCCGAGAAACATGCCTAAATTCTTGTCATACTATAGTCTGGACTTTATGGCCATTTCATCAATAATTAATGAACCAACCTTCTCATTATCGTGAGTCAGTGACTTTTCTTCAGCTGTCAACCTAGCTTTTGCAAGTGACGTGACACCTGTCTCTCCGTTCGTATACCCAATGTACGTTTTCAGTGTTCGTGGATGAGGAAGTTGTAAAATATTTATATCTCTCAGTAAGCGGTAAGCCGACGGTGATTTATTAGAGAGCAATACACAAATTTTTATTGTTGTTTCATTGTATTTAAGCTTTCGTTTCGTGAAAGCTCGAATTTGTTCAAGTAAGAAATTAGCCTACAAGTCCCCACGATCCGCTTCACTCTTGAGCTTCGATATTTGAACATTGAGTTTGTCCTGACGTTGCACTGAATGTAATTTTTGTTTCACTGAAATCATCTTCTGATTCAATGACTTAATTGTTGTTCTGTATACTGTATTTTTTCTTAGTGCCCTCCTTAATTTTAATTTTGTTGACTTGCAATGAGTTTGCTTGATTGTAGAACATTGCGTTCCTACACTAACACGTGGTTGATCATGGTTTTCTTCAATTCGTTCATCACAATAGTCTTCCGTAAAAGGTAAATTACCTGAACATTTCCTTTTATTGTTGATATGTATGTATCTATCGACACGTGCTCTTTTGCGCGTATTTCTATTTATTTGTGCTTGTTTACGTTCGGGGTAGTCCTCAAAAACCGTCGGAAATGCGTTCGGTAAAAGCGATCTCTTTGTAGTACTTATACTGAATTACCAATAATGGTCGCTGACAGCTGTCAAACCTAGCACGTGGGGAAATGCTGCGTTGCCACTGAGGCAGATCATGACTCATAACATTCCAAGAGGCTTGCAGGAAGACTCAAATACTGGGGAAGTTAGCCCCCCTGCCTGGCAATCTAATGACCGTGACGAGTCAAGGCATAGTAGAACACTGAGTCAAACCATGTGCTCACTGCTTCATCAGCATACATTGCAACATTGCTTGCTGTTGCTATGGAGATCGTTACCCCCCTCTCGTTCCCACTGCTCACCTCACCCTTCAAGCGGGTGACAGCTCTCACCGTTCATATTTTGTTAATCCGAGTATAAAATCAGAATCCTTGAAATGCTTGCTACAAATTGTAGAAGACTGTTTTGGTGTCCACAAAGACCCTGGCTTTATCCCCTCACGTGAAACAGCTAGAACCCATTGTTTCAGTATGTCATTGTTCAATGGCAATTTATAAAACGAAAGTCCATTGCCTTTAACTTGACGATATTTACAATACGGCACGCTACAGTACACCATTTCTGACGAATACAATAATAACACTAATATTTACACATGAGTTACGCTATTCAAATCATTCAGTGATTTATATCTAAAGTATTTATCACACATAAATGTCACATTTACGCTAGTACACTGGATTAAAACTTGCTTTTCACTACGTCTTGTTCATAAAGACCACTGTGGAGAAAGTGAACTAAAGCTCTTTCGAGCAATCTACTTCCTGTAGAAAATAGACAGTGTTTTGATTTAGAAAATAGACAGTGTTTTGATTTACATAGTTTTGGTTTTGTTATCTTTGAGTGTAGTGTCTTTGGAATGTCTTTTGGATGCGATGTTGAGTTGTCTTAATAAAATATTGATTACTGTATATTAAAATGATTTGGTATGGTAAATAACTGACGACCGTGACAGGACTACTGGCAATCTCAACATCAAATAAAACAGAACAACGATGACCGAACGTCGAGTATTACGCGGCGTATTTACACGTGAGGTAAACAAGCTTGAAGAACTGTTGGCGCTTGCTGATGGTGACCACGTGGAGATTCGTAGCAGATATGCTTCACTTGTGGAACGCTACGAGAAGTTAAAACGTCTGGATGATGAAGTATACAATGAGCTGCTGCAAAAGGAAGACCTTGAAGACATCGTGCTTGAAACAGAGATCAACAATTGCAGTGAGTACGACTTGAAATATTTTAAGGTTAGGGAAAAAGTGCAGGCCTTACAAGTTGGAGATCAAGCCGTTTCTGAAGCTAATACGAGTAATTGTTCACGTACTTCTAATCAGAGACTACTAAGACTACCAAAACTAGAGCTGAAAAAATTTGATGGAAACGTGAAGTGCTGGTTTGGGTTTTGGGCGCAATTTACTAAAATAAATGAAGATAGCAGCCTTAAAGATGAAGATAAATTTGTTTATTTGATTCAGTGTATGGAACCAGGTTCGTGTGCTCAGAAGTTGGTAGAAAACTTTCCTCCTTCAAAGGAAAACTACAAAAAGGCTATAGAATTGTTGAAGTCTAGGTATGGGAAGAATGAGTAACTCATTGAGTACTATGTTAGGGAACATTTATCCTTGGTGTTAAAGAAGGATAGTTTAAGATCCATAGCCCAACTGTATGACAGACTGGAGGGACAGTTGAGAGCACTTGATTCCTTGGGAGTAACAAAGGAGAAATACGCTGCAATGTTATTTCCATTAGTAGAGAGTGTTGGTGTATTCTTGGAATACACGGTACGAGAGAATATAAAGTTTAATGCTCTTTTCTTGTTCATTTCTTCCTTTTTTATCAAACACCAACAGTGATCTTCTATTTTCTCTTTGTTGGTCATGTCTCTTATGTTCTTTGTGAGTCTGTTCTAGATATATATCTTCCATGACCCACCTAGCGTCATCTAGCAGCGAATCTCAGAAGCTCCTCAATTCTTCCTGGTGCAAGAGGACTTCCTTATCCATCTGGCCACCAGTTCTCGTTGCCATCGCCAGCTATTATCTCCGTGATCAAGAGAACTTCGTCTACTCTTTCACCCACCAGGCTGTGCTAGTATCGCCTGCTATCAACTCTTTGAAGACCATTTCCTCATGAGAAATTAAGTTTACAATATTGGTCATGCTTATATGTATTCCTTTTGTCTCCTACCCCCACTCTTTTCCCTTCCTTGGACCCTCCGCGCTTCGCTGAGTGGGTCTCACTTGTAAGTCGGCAGTTGACTTGGTCAGTCAAGGCTCAACCAGAGCCAGTCTCCTCAAACCAAGAGGCACTCTCTACATTCTACGCCATGTTGGCACATTAGGTATCCGTCAAAGGGAACTTCATCTTCGCCATGCAACAAAGATAAGTACAGACTTAAGGTTTTAACCTCATCTTCATCGGTTTTAATTCTACATACTTCAATGATCATTTTATAGGCAGTGTGAGATTACTTATTTGGGGCAAAAATCATCCTTCGCGGGATTTGCTATGTTGGGCTCTTGTCTGTCTAAGCCAACCTTAATAAAAAGTAGCTTTTCTTAAGCTATTTAAATGAGAAATCTTCTCACCACGTGGGATATTATCTAATACCCGCTGTCTATAAAATACCAAGCTAGTTCCTCCGCTGGATTAACTTTGACTCCATTCTTCTATTAGGATCGTTCTGGAACCTTTCAGATCCTGTACATTATCTACAAGTCTTGCCGTCATGTAATTTTCACTCACTTGTGAGAATACTATTGAAAATTGAAGAATCTTCCTTCTGAATTAAAGCTCAATAGCTAATTTTCTTCCACCGTTGGAATGTTCTATGGCGCATTTAATTGTAATCCACAACTTTCTCAAGCAATAGACTTTCGCCTATCTAGTGCTACCAGTCCTTTTTCATTATTGCAATTACTTTCTTTCCCATAAACTTTCGTGTTACTACAGTGAACTTTTCATCCATTTAACAGACTATAGTGATAACTAGTGCTTATTCAACTTTTCTACCGCGTCGCGATCGTCCGTTTACCTTAAATAAGGCCATGAACATTGATCCCAAATCCCAATTGATCTTTCCTAAACCTTCTACTAACAAACCATATTAATAAAATTGTTACTCTAGATCATTTTCAATGAGGTGTCACTCTAACGAAGTGCCCTTCCATCTTGCTTGTTTATCATCAATTAATTTCTGCATAACCACGTGTTTTATACACGGTTCAAGCTTACATTGTTTCTTCCTTATAATCAGGGAAAACAATTCTTTCAACTCATGAGTGAGTTATTTCTAGGTCTAACGACAGGGAAACTGCCCCATTTGTCTCGTGATTCCTACTTGAACATAGGAAGTCTAGAACCTTCCTTTTGACTTTCTCTTCAGGTTTCACAGTAAGTGACCTGCTCTATTTTGCATAGCTATCATAAAAGTAATTCTGCATAAATATAAGAAGTTATAGGAACTTCTCTTTCATTCTACCTGTTCTCTTTCTTTGTTATTTTGAAGTTGTAACTTTTTCTAAGAGAGGTACGCAGAGATTTCTTATAGTACACACCTTGTACTCTATTTATTGTTAAACTTTAATCACCTTAATTGTCTTTAAATTTTGAATTTTTATCTTCGCTATTTTAAATCCTTGCTAGGATTTTATAAAGGTTTGAAACCTAATAAATTGTTAATTGCCTGGCGCAAACGTTTAATGTTTTCTGAGATCTGTGACCCCAAAATTGTTAACCAAATTGAAAATATATATTTGTTAAAGTTATCAACTACTTTTGCCTTGTTAAATAAATTAAATATTTGTTTTTGGATTTATCATTTCTCTAATACTACAGTTAGGTAAGATCCTGGCTTTCCTAACTCTTCCTAGGTTCATGCCCTCGTTAATACGCAATAAATCTGTTACTATTTGTCTTGTCAGACCATCACCCTTCCCCATAGTAGGCATATGCATGCTTGAGAGGGAATACACTAAAGCCTTTCTCTGGCAAACCGCCCAAGTCTTAGCTGCGGTTCCCGTCAGCTTCGACCAGGTCCTTACCCACTTTAGGTATCAGAGAGCGGATTTGCGGTGGCAACCGCCTCTAAGTGCATTTAAAGTTAAATTCATAACTTTTGTGGGACTCTCCTCCTATTTTTCTATCCTTTTTCTCCAGTCCGAAACCCACCTCCTTTTTCTTTATCATCTTCCCTTGGTGGTTAGGTTATTCCTCAGCCAATAATCTACCCAAAAATTGGTACCAGAAACCCGGGAGAGTCCATTTGCTATTTCTATTCTTTGTCAAGTGTCATTTGACAATACCTTACAAATTATTAATATCTGCTTTGAATCTTTCAGCTATAACTACATCGAGCAAAGCCTGTGAAGGGGAAAGAGGCCACTCCTGTCTTCCGTGGTGTGTCCCCTTCTTTCAACTTATTCGCTGCTGCCAGCCTGGAGCCAAAAACACCTTCAGAATTAAAGAGCAAACTAAATTTAATTTTAAAAAAGCTAAATTTGATGAACTGTACCTCGGTTTAAGAGACACAAATTGGGACGATCTCTACAAAATTATGGAAATAAATTCAGCAGTTAATTTTTTTTATGATAAAGTTTACGAAGTTTTCCAAAATACCGTCCCGGTATTAATGCCTTTTAAAACCAGTAAATACCCTGTTTGGTTTACAAAACAAATAATTAATGATTTGAAAGATAAAGACTTCCACAGAAAAAGAAAAGACTACTCTGAATATAGCAAATTGAGATACAAACAATTAAGAAACAAGACCAAAACAGACATCAAACTAGCTCATAAAGAATATATAACAACAGTTGAAAATAACATTAATAGTGATTGTAAAAATTTTTGGTCGCACGTGAAAAGCAGGAGAAGGGCCAATGGTACATGTACTATAATGCAATACAATGAGGAAGAGCTAAAAAGCGGGGAAGCGGTTGTTCAGGGTTTTGCAAAATACTTCCAGTCGGTGTATTCACAACACCCTTCTTCCTACAGAATATCGCAAAATGAGGCAAATACGCCAGTAACCCTGCACATAAGCGAAGTAACAATGGCGGAAATTGATAGAGCGTTAAAAAACTGAGACCAAAACATCAGCGGGCCCGGACCAAATACCCCCTTACGTAATTAAGGGTTGCTCACAGATTTTAAAAGATCCCCTTCATTTCCTCTATAACCTAGCAATTAGTACAAATACATTCCCAGATATTTGGAAAAAAAACTCGCGTCTGTCCTATTTTAAAATCAGGTAACCAAACATTAATAAAGAACTATCGACCCGTGAGTATTGTATCAGCTGTTGCAAAGATATTTGAATTTATCTTACATGACAGAATTGTTACTCATGTAGCGCCAGCCATATCAGAACAACAACATGGATTCATGCAACGGAGATCCACAGTCACAAATCTGATGAATTTCTCCCACGATGTTTCATCTGAGTTGGATATCGGGGGACAGATGGATGCTATTTTCACGGATTTTGAAAAGGCATTCGATAGTATAGATCATGATATTCTTTTGACAAAATTAAACAATTTCGGTTTTTCACAAGCAAATTTACGATTTTTTTAGCTCGTATCTGTCTGGTAGACAGCAATATGTATACTTTCTCGGAAATTCATCAATGGAATATACCGTAAATTCCGGAATTCCCCAGGGATCGAACCTTGGACCAATTATGTTTCTGATAGCAATCAATGACATTTCTGAATGTATTAAGCACTCTAAATGTCTTCTATACGCTGATGATTTTAAGATATTCCGTCCTGTATCCTCTGCTCATGACTGCTATCTTCTACAAAATGACTTGGACAACATCTTTGAATGGAGTAGGAAAAATAAACTTAATTTTAATCTAACGAAATGTGTCACAATGTCATTTACCCGAAGGAAGAATAAAGTTAGTTTCCAGTATAAGCTGGGGTTGAATACGCTGCGGGAGGTTAATGGTGTAAGTGACCTTGGTGTGGAACTGGATAAAGGTTTGACTTTCGCTTCTCACATCAACAAGGTAACAAGTGAGGCGTACCGAGCACTAGGCTTCGTCATTAGAAATGTAAGACCTTTTCGGCAGGTGAAAACGGCCATTACACTCTTTAATGCTTACGTAAGGGCGAAATTAGAATATGCAAGCGTAGTGTGGAATCCGTGGCGTAAAAATTACATAAGATTACTAGAAGGAGTACAGAAGCGATTCGCCAGATTTATACATTATAAAATGAGCGGAAATTACCCATATATGGTCCCATATAAAATTTTATCGAATAATCTAAAAATTATTGCTTTGGAAGATCGTAGGAAAATAAATGATTTCAAGATCTTACACAAGATTGTAAATTCTGCGGTAGATAACTCTTATTTTTTATCGTTGCTGAATTTCAATGTTCCACGTCTATCTTCAAGAACGTGGATAACTTTTAGGAATAAGAAAACATGCACCACGTCACACAAACATTCACCGCTTTATAGACTCTGCAGTAATTACAATAAAGCTGTAGTGTGTAATAAAAGTCTAGATTTCGATCTTAGTCTCCAAAAATTTGTAAAGGTATTTATGACCACATTGCCATGAGTGTAATTAATTAACAAAAAGGTAGAATATGTAACAGCATTAAGGTTAAGTTATAAATAATATTATTATGTAATTAATTTAGATGCTAATATTAGATTTAAGATTAGATTTAAGTTATGAAAAAAAATAGAATTACTGTTAAAATTTTGTAGGTTTACTGTTATTGGGGTTAAAGACCCTGTTGTAAACCAGCCTAAATAAATAAATAAATAAATTTCCAAGGTTCCACAGTCTCGTGAGTTACATATTAATCTATTTTCTTTGACATGGCTCCTACTGAAAAGGATGAAACTCTCATTGCCAGACGTTCTTCCTATAAAGGGCAACTCACCAGATTCAGAAATTTCATCAACAAATTAAATCCCGCCGAGTGTGATCTAGACATCTTGACACAACGCCTTAAGTTGTACGAACGGTCCTATGATTATTACGATCAAACTCAAACCGAGATTGAATCCGCTTGCCCAGAACTTCAATCGGATCGGGACGAGGTCGAACCCTTGTACTTTGATGGGATTGCAAAGGCCCACCAACTGATCCGCAGTATCTCAGAACCGGACACTAGGGTCATCAATCCGGCCCAGTTCGCACGCGCTTCAGTTCCCAAGAACAAACCGAAACCTTTACTTCCTTAGATAAGCCTACCTCACTTCTCAGGCCAGGAAGGTGAATGGTATTCTTTTTACGAACTTTACTGCTCACTTATTCATGAAAACTCAGACGTTGTCGACATTCATAAGTTCTATTTCCTGCGTGCGTCCTTGGAAGGCGAGGCCTTGGCCTTGGTTCAGTCACTGCCTTTAAGCGCAGATAACTACCACATCGCCTTTAATCTCCTTAAAGAGAGATATGGCAATTTACGTTTGTGTGTAGCTCGCCACATCCGCTGTCTGTTCAACCTGCCAGTCGTCAAACCTAATGACGTCACCTCTTTAAGAGACATGTTAGACTCTATTCAATTGCACGTGAGAGCGTTATATCAACTCAAGCAACCAGTCCAAACTTGGGACACTATTCTTATTCATCTAGCTACATCAAGATTCGATTTTTCGCCATTAAAGGCTTGGGAGATCGAACTCACTCGCAACGAGGAACATTCGTTCGAACACCTCATCTCGTTTCTCAACAGCCGGTGCCAAGTCCTTACAGCACTCTCATTTCAGTGCGAAAATGTCGAAACGAGTCATAAGTGTCACATTTTTTTGAAAAAACTTGTCTCTTCAAATGGTCATCAGCCCCCATCTGTCGAGAACAAGCAAACCCGTTCTGCTTCTTTCAACCATCCAAGAGAACATATCAGGCCGCTCAACACATTTTTAAAATGCATGCTCTACAAAAAGTTGCACACTTTGTACTTGTGCAAATCCTTTAAAGAATTGTCTGTCGAAGACCGAAGGAAGTTTGTCTTCAATAGTAAACATTGCTTCAACTGCTTGTCACCTAAGCATTCTTCTTCAAACTGTACGTCTTCCAACCTCTGTTTCCATTGCAAAAAAAAACCGCACCATTCTTTATTGCACGTTCATGATAAATCGAGGTCACCAGTACCCGCTTCTTCAAACTCCATGCAGAGCAGCTCCGAACAAAATAATGCTTCTTCCTGCATTTCTAACGCCGAAACTTCTCACAGTGCGCAAGTCCTTTTGTCCTCTGTACAATTCGAAATCCAATATAAATTTGGAAATTGGTTTCGAACCCGCAGTCTTCTCGATTCCGCTTCAACTCACAACTTTGTTTCGCGATCGTTAATTAAAAAACTAGGTATTTCGTCATCGCCTACTCCCATCAATGTATCCGGCATTGACAATTTGAAAACTCAAGCCTTGCAGTCTTCAAAATTGAAAATCAGAGACATTTGTCAAAGAAACACCAATCTTAACTTAAACTGGCTCATTCTTACCAGTATTGGCAAGGACACTCCTAGCAGCTCTATTAATACTTCCGGTTTAAAGATTCCTTCGCACTTAAGGTTAGCTGATCCTCAGTTTAATGCTCAAGGTCCCATTGATATACTTTTCAGTGCCAATATTTTTTGGAATTGCCTCCGTAAACAGGTTCGCAAGTTATCTTCAAACGTGGTCGCCAGAGACACCGATTTTGGTTGGGTTATTACTGGTGAAATCCAACATCCCAGTCTTCAAACCAAATCGCAATGTCATTTCGTTACTGCTGATATAAATCCCCTTTCTGAAAAAGAGAACACCTATGTTTTCGATCTCGATACTTTTGAAAAACACTTGCCGAAACGATGTCTCATCGTAAACAACTACGCCACCTTTGTAAGTTGTTTAAATGGTTTTGCCTTATTTCTGCACAAAATGGCAATTCAAGTTCGCCTCGCCTTGTGTTATTTCGTTTACCTTCTCATGTCATTTTTATAGCAGGTAATTGCTTAAACTCTCTATCGAAAACTATCTTCCCCTTGTGTAAAACCATGGCTATCAGTCTCCATCACTTCGCTGTAAGCTATGCTTCACTTCTTTCGCTATTTAGTAGGATGGCCACGGCCGGCTCCTTCCCCCTTCCTCAGAATTGGAAGCCGCTTTTGAAACCGCTTGAAAATCTGAATTCTCTAGCATCTAGAATAACTATTCTTACGCATAAACCCCTTCTCAATGTCCCAGCTTCTCTTCCTTTTTCGGAAGAATTAAGCTTTTTTCTGTTGAAAATTGTCGGATTCTGTAATCCTCAAAATTATGCGAAATTGATTTCTTACTTAATTTCATGTGTCTCTAAATTGTTTTTTCACGTCCAAGCTACGAATGACTGCATGCCGTCTAACCTGAATATCCGCTTTAAGTCTCAGCTGATTTCACTTGTGTTGTTTGTTTATTTCGAACTGCTTGTTTTTCAATCTTGTTTGTATACAAGCTCGGATAACGCCAAGCTGTCGTTTATTTCCTGTATGCTTGCCAAAGGTCAGAGCAAGTTTCCCTTATCTCAACTCTGGCTGACTGCCAACCATTGTCTTGCGAGTTGCTTCCGTAAGTTCAGAAGCTGTTCACCTCATTACCAAAATAAACTTGTTCCGCTCAAGGACTCTTTCAGCTATTTATATTCCTTATCTCGCTGTACTATGTGGGTCAAGGCCGTGTTTGCCTGCCTCTCCCACTTGCTTACGCTCGTATCCTACAACTGCTTCGATTCTTGCTTCATAACATCGTTGCGTATTTTTCACGCGCTCATGTATTGCTCCTTGCTTACATATTTTGCAATCTTATTGTTCATTGTTGAACAAACTTGTTTTTTCTCGTCGTTACATTCGATGTGTTTTTGTATTTAGGCTTGTCATGTCACGTTTCTCGCTGACTTAAGTATTTTTCTGATTAACCCCTTTGATGCTTATTATAACTTAAGGCCATTGTTTATGGCTACTAGATTGTTGTTACCTATGGCGTTCTTGCCTCCTACTCGCATAGTTCCTTTGTTTATTTGGTATATTCTTATCCTTAATAGATGTACTTGTTTCTATACGCTTTGTTTAAACTTGTTAATTCTTATTTCGCATCTTATCGCAATCTTTACTAGAGCTATACTTCTCGCAGCTTCTAGCTATTTTGTGATTGAAGGTGTTGTTAATTCTCGTTCTTTAACTCCGCTTTCCAATGACCCTGATGACCTGCTTCCACTTACACCTGGACACTTCCTTATCGGCACTTCTTTTTCTGCCCCTCCTCCTCTTCCCAAATCTTACAGGGATTCTAATCTACCCATTGTTTGGCGTAAACTTGAAGCCCTCCGCAATTCCTTTTGGAAGAGGTGGAACTTGGAATAATTAACTTCCCTGCAACGGAGACAGAAGTGGTTTCTTTCCAGTCCCGACATTAAAGTTGGGGACTTGGTCTTGGTTAGGGATGTTTCTCCTCCCCTGGTCTGGATTTCGGGTAGAGTGACCGAGTTTTATCCTGGAAGAGATGGGAGAGTCAGGGTGGTCAGAGTCTTGACCACTAATGGTCCGATCACAAGACCACTGTCTTTGATCGCTCCATTACCTTTAAATGTTTAACTGCTTATTTGTTCTCTGTTGGTGTTTCCCCTCCCAGTATGGTGTATTCTTGGAATACACGGTACGAGAGAATATAAAGTTTAATGCTCTTTTCTTGTTCATTTCTTCCTTTTTTATCAAACACCAACAGTGATCTTCTATTTTCTCTTTGTTAATCATGTCTCTTATGTTCTTTGTGAGTCTGTTCTAGATATATATCTTCCATGACCCACCTAGCGTCATCTAGCAGCGAATCTCAGAAGCTCCTCAATTCTTCCTGGTGCAAGAGGACTTCCTTATCCATCTGGCCACCAGTTCTCGTTTCCATCGCCAGCTATTATCTCCGTGATCAAGAGAACTTCGTCTACTCTTTCACCCACCAGGCTGTGCTAGTATCGCCTGCTATCAACTCTTTGAAGACCATTTCCTCAAGAGAATTTAAGTTTACAATATTGGTCATGCTTATATGTATTCCTTTTGTCTCCTACCCCCACTCTTTTCCCTTCCTTGGACCCTCCGCGCTTCGCTGAGTGGGTCTCACTTGTAAGTCGGCAGTTGACTTGGTCAGTCAAGGCTCAACCAGAGCCAGTCTCCTCAAACCAAGAGGCACTCTCTACATTCTACGCCATGTTGGTACATTAGGTATCCGTCAAAGGGAACTTCATCTTCGCCATGCAACAAAGATAAGTACAGACTTAAGGTTTTAACCTCATCTTCATCGGTTTTAATTCTACATACTTCAATGATCATTTTATAGGCAGTGTGAGATTATTTATTTGGGGCAAAAATCATCCTTCGCGGGATTTGCTATGTTGGGCTCTTGTCTGTCTAAGCCAACCTTAATAAAAAGTAGCTTTTCTTAAGCTATTTAAATGAGAAATCTTCTCACCACGTGGGATATTATCTAATACCCGCTGTCTATAAAATACCAAGCTAGTTCCTCCGCTGGATTAACTTTGGCTCCATTCTTCTATTAGGATCGTTCTGGAACCTTCCAGATCCTGTACTTTATCTACAAGTCTTGCCGTCATGTATTTTTCACTCACTTGTGAGAATACTATTGAAAATTGAAGAATCTTCCTTCTGAATTAAAGCTCAATAGCTAATTTTCTTCCACCGTTGGAATGTTCTATGGCGCATTTAATTGTAATCCACAACTTTCTCAAGCAATAGACTTTCGCCTATCTAGTGCTACCAGTCCTTTTTCATTATTGCAATTACTTTCTTTCCCATAAACTTTCGTGTTACTATAGTGAACTTTTCATCCATTTAACAGACTATAGTGATAACTAGTGCTTATTCAACTTTTCTACCGCGTCGCGATCGTCCGTTTACCTTAAATAAGGCCATGAACATTGATCCCAAATCCCAATTGATCTTTCCTAAACCTTCTACTAACAAACCATATTAATAAAATTGTTACTCTAGATCATTTTCAATGAGGTGTCACTCTAACGAAGTGCCCTTCCATCTTGCTTGTTTATCATCAATTAATTTCTGCATAACCACGTGTTTTATACACGGTTCAAGCTTACATTGTTTCTTCCTTATAATCAGGGAAAACAATTCTTTCAACTCATGAGTGAGTTATTTCTAGGTCTAACGACAGGGAAACTGCCCCATTTGTCTCGTGATTCCTACTTGAACATAGGAAGTCTAGAACCTTCCTTTTGACTTTCTCTTCAGATTTCACAGTAAGTGACCTGCTCTATTTTGCATAGCTATCATAAAAGTAATTCTGCATAAATATAAGAAGTTATAGGAACTTCTCTTTCATTCTACCTGTTCTCTTTCTTTGTTATTTTGAAGTTGTAACTTTTCTAAGAGAGGTACGCAGAGATTTCTTATAGTACACACCTTGTACTCTATTTATTGTTAAACTTTAATCACCTTAATTGTCTTTAAATTTTGAATTTTTATCTTCGCTATTTTAAATCCTTGCTAGGATTTTATAAAGGTTTGAAACCTAATAAATTGTTAATTGCCTGGCGCAAACGTTTAATGTTTTCTGAGGTCTGTGACCCCAAAATTGTTAACCAAATTGAAAATATATATTTGTTAAAGTTATCAACTACTTTTGCCTTGTTAAATAAATTAAATATTTGTTTTTGGATTTATCATTTCTCTAATACTACAGTTAGGTAAGATCCTGGCTTTCCTAACTCTTCCTAGGTTCATGCCCTCGTTAATACGCAATAAATCTGTTACTATTTGTCTTGTCAGACCATCACCCTTCCCCATAGTAGGCATATGCATGCTTGAGAGGGAATACACTAAAGCCTTTCTCTGGCAAACCGCCCAAGTCTTAGCTGCGGTTCCCGTCAGCTTCGACCAGGTCCTTACCCACTTTAGGTATCAGAGAGCGGATTTGCGGTGGCAACCGCCTCTAAGTGCATTTAAAGTTAAATTCATAACTTTTGTGGGACTCTCCTCCTATTTTTCTATCCTTTTTCTCCAGTCCGAAACCCACCTCCTTTTTCTTTATCATCTTCCCTTGGTGGTTAGGTTATTCCTCAGCCAATAATCTACCCAAGTGCCTTGCCAGAGGTTATGTTTAGAACTTGGGACAGGTATCGTGTATCAAAAGAAACGTCTACCAAGGAACCTGACTGTTGCTTGAGTGAATTGTTAGCCTTCTTAAAGACTGAGGTAGAAGGTTAAGAACGGCTTAAGCTAAGACATAGTTCTTTTGAAGTTAACGAGAAGACGGATCGAGTTAAGCAAGACGATAGGACCAAGACTAAGAATAAGGACGTACCTTCAGCGGCTTCTTTAATTTCAATAGAAGATGTTTCAGTTAGTACGGGAAACAGAAATAACAAAGATAGGCCTACGGCTTGTATATTCTGTGGCAGAACCTCACATCTTTCTCAAGACTGTGGTGTAGCTATTGATTATTCTCAAGATGAACGCCAAGTAACGTTAAAGAAAAAGTGAGCTTGTTTTAGGTGTCTACGACCGGGACATGTCAGTGTTAAGTGTAAGATGTTTGTGAAGTGCCCATTTTGCAAGGGGAAACATTACGCTTTGATGAGTGCGAAAACAGCCTCAGATGAACCAAAAGGTAATTCGGTTCCAAAAACAGTTAGCATGATGGCAGGTAGTAATAAAGGACATGTGACCTATCTGCAGACTTTAGTTGCTAGAGTAGTTGTTGGTGGATCCACGCACAGAGTAAGAGTTCTGTGTGATAGTGGATCGCAGAGAAGCTAAATAAAGAAGTCTTGTGCTAAGAAATTAGAGTTGGAACAAACTGGAAAGGTAACACTAAGTCTAGAATTATTTGGAGGTAGGAAAACAGCACCTGTTTGTTTCGAGTCCTATCAAATAACTTTGCTGGGTATGAACGAGGAAAACAGATGTGAGGTTGCAGTGTTAGGCTCTGATAGTATCTGTGGAGGTGCTCCCCTAATTGATGCTGACTTGTTTAATTTACTGAGGGACAAGGGAGTTGAACTTAGTGATGTTGGCCAAGATAATGGTGGCAACAGTACTGACATACAGGTATTGTTAGGAGCTGATGTGTGGGCTCAGATAATCACGCCAAACTTTCTACATGTAAACCAGAGTCTAGTAGCTGTGAGAACTTGTTTAGGGTGGACACTTATGGGCTCTTCTGAGATCACCTCAACTACTGCCTCGTCTTACACTCTACTTACTTTAACTCAATCAACAAGAGTGGCGGATTTGTGGGAAATTGAGACTTTGGGTATTAAAGATCCTGGCGAACAGATAAAAAAGGAAGAAAGGGAACAACAAGTTCAGATGTTCTTCGATAGGACTGTGAAGAGAGAAGAGGAATCTGTGCGCTACATTGTCAAACTACCCTGGATTGATGGTTGTACTTCTCTGGAAACGAATCGTGAAATTTCTCAGAAACGATTATTGAACACTTCAAGAAAGTTACGAGGGATGCAGAAATTTCAGAATTATGATGAAGTGTTACAGGAATGGGTAAACAAAGGAATTATCGAAGGTGTTGAAATGAGGTTTTGGATGGACCTACACATTATTTGCCTCATAGAGCTGTGCTGAAAGATGGTGGCACTACAAAGATAAGGCCGGTGTTCGATGCTTCCAACAAAGACAGAAATGGTCATTCCTTGAATGATTGCCTCGAGCCCGGACCCAACCTCATCGACCTTGTTCCATCAGTGCTGACCAATTTTCGAACCTATCCTATAGGTCTAATAGCTGATATAGAGAAGGCATTCCTGCAAATTATAATTGATCCTGAAGACAGGGATATGCTCCGTTTTCTCTGGTGGGATAATGATAAGATTATCACTTTTCGACATTGCCGGGTGGTTTTTGGTGTTTGTTCCAGTCCCTTCCTATTGGTTTCTGTACTGAACAACCTTCTGGAAGAGCCCCCAACTCATTTGAAGGAAGTAGCTACAAAAATGAAACCTGCATTTTATGTGGACAACTGTCTTACTGGAGTCGCTTCAAAGGAAGAAATTGGACCCTTTATTTTAAAGGCACAAGAATTGATGTTATCCGCAGGTTTCAATTTGAGGGGATGGGTGAATTCCTTTGATTGTGGTGTTGGTAAAACTGAGAATGTCTTAGGACTTCGTTGGTATTGCGACGTAGATGAACTTGGATGTAACTTCAGCCCGACTAGAGGTTTAGTAACCCGAAGAGTGGTACTATCCAGCGTGCAAAAAATATTTGATCCGATTGGATTTTCGGCCCCAGTAACTTTGTTTCCCAAGCTCATTCTGCAGAAGACATGGCAGAAAAGTATAGGATGGGATGAGGTTTTACCAGGAGACATTTGTGAGGAATTCTGTCGATGGACTCAGCAGTTGCAATACCTACATGACTGTCGGATAACTAGAAGGATTTTACTGAATGACAACAGCACTTTGCATGTATTTGTGGACGCTAGCAAAAGCGCGTTTGGTTGTTGCATATTTCTGAGAACGGAAGAAGAAGGTAAGATCAAACTGAGTCTTCTGATGGCTAAATCTAGAGTGGCGCCTCTCAAAGAACTGACACTACCCCGCCTTGAACTGATGGGAGCGCTCCTTGGAGTTAGAATGTCTCGGTTGAGCCTTCGATGCCTACACCGGAATGACATACACACAGTGTTTTGGTCCGATTCAACAGTAGTCTTGGCCTGGATTGCTAATAAAGAGCTTTGGTCGGTGTTCGTAGAGAATCGGGTGAAGGAAATTCATGAGTACAGTAGGGCTAGTTCATGGAGACACATACCGGGCAGCCTCAATCCAGCAGATCTCCTGTCTAGAGGGTGTTCACCAACACAACTTTGGAGATCCAGATGGTGGGAGGGTCCGTCTTGGCTTAAACGTAAAGAAGAAGAATGGGTATTTAATCGTCCTGAACCATTGTTGGAAGAAGTCAACAGGGAAAGGAGGAAAACAGTTGTAGCTGCTAAGAACACTGTTGTGGAAACGATTTTACTGCAATTAAGTTCACGATTCTCTGGATACATCAAAATCGTTAGGACCATTGCTTGGATTTTGAGATTGAAACAAAGGGATCGTAGAGACCACGTATCAACGGAAATTGATAGCGAAGAGTTTCTCAATGCTGAGAAGAAACTGTACTTCCTTATCCAGATGGAAACGCTTTATGAAGAAGAGAGAAAAGAACAATTGAAGAATCTGGAGGTGTTCACAGACGATGAAGGAATTCTACGCATGAAGTCAAAAGTCCTTGATTCTGACGACACTCCTGAGTATACCTATCCAGTTGTACTTCCATCAAAACATGTGATGGTTGAAAGAATGATTGAACAATTTCATCGATTCCATAACCATGCTGGGACGCACACACTGCTTGTTTTGTTGCGCCAAAGGGTTTGGATAATTAGAGGAAGAAGGTCGGTGGCAGCAGTTGTTCGGAAATGCGTGATCTGTCGTCGTAACTCTGCTAAGGGTTTTGAGGTACCTTTTCCTCCGTTGCCACAGGATCGAATCAAGGCATCGAGTGTTTTCCAGATCACGGGCACAGACTTGGCCGGCCCTGTGTTTCTACGAGGAGGAGAAAAGGGACGGATTGTGATATTCACTTGTGCAGTTTATCGGGCTGTACATCTGGAATTGATCACTTCACTTAGTACAGTAGCGTATATCCAAGCACTACGCCGATTTGTGGCAAGAAGAGGAAGAGTGAATATCATGTATTCGGACAATGGGACGAATTTCACCGGACTTCGCAGAACCATGGAGCAATTGGATTGGACTGAAATAGAGAGGATGTGCAGCCTTCTGAAGATTAAATGGAAGCTGAACCCTTCCACTGCAGCCTGGTGGGGAGGATTCTGGGAAAGGTTGATTAAGATTCTAAAGGATTTGCTTCGCCGTAATTTGGGTAAAGCTTGCCTAAATTATGAGGAAATGTGTACTCTTCTGTGCGATTGTGAGAACCTGATGAACAATCGACCTTTGACTTATCTTTCTGAAGAAGATGAACTCAAGCCACTCAGACCCTCCATGTTCCTACAGAGCCTAGAGGGTAATGATGTAACCGACTTAGACCAAATTCAAACTGTAGCTGTACGAGTGTAATGTAAGGGTGGTACAAAGCGTGCATCAGACAAAAATTATTCAGTTTACCGGGATTGAGACACATTGGAATGTAGTAAAGAACACTGGAAGACAGAGGAAATTTCGAACTACAAACGAACGTGAAGGCAAGAGGCAAATTGACCTGAAAGAGGGTAAGATAAGTTAAATGCAAATTGCAAATTGTTAAGTTGGTTAAGATATCACAGCGAGGTTGAACAAGTGTACTGCAAACTGCCCACCAAGGGAGCGAGACCCGCGACGAAAACGCTACCTGGCGAAACAAGGCTTAAACGAGCAAAAGCCATAGAAGGCAGATACTGCTTACGTGTAACACAGGAGGCAAGGCATTCTCAACTGACAACATCATAGTAGACAAAGACGGCTTACATGTAACAAAGGAAGCAGGGCATTCTCAACGAGTGCACTCGAGACTTTCGGAAGACATACAACACAGAGGAGATTCAACGCATGCATGTTCAATTTACAGTAAAACATTCACGATAGATACTTGCCAGCATTCACGGCTCTGGATTTGCGTGTGTGTTTATGTACTACGTAGTATTGTATATTAGTGTCTTCTGTACTTGATTGGTCGTGTTGGTGTTCAGTCAAAACACCATGATGAAGTGCCATTAATAAGTTTAAGGACAACAAAAAAATACAGGTGATTGTGTTCCTGGACTTTTTGTGCTAGCATTTACCGACTGGTTTTCTCCTATGTATTGTGTCCAGGGGCGCACCCAGGGGGGGGGCTTTGGGGGCTTAAGCCCCCCCTAAAAACCTGGGAACACTTTAAAAACATTGCATCACATAAACATAAAGAAACCTTCCAAACCGTCCGTCTGCAGGTGTCCGTCCGTCGTATCTGTGATGCGGGCAATCCAGGTAACAGGCTCGCAGACTCCTAGGTTGGTGTCCCGGTGAACCGTAATGTCGTAGTCGTTCAGGTTGGACAGGCGGACGTACGGCCGAGACGTCGTGTTGATGAGGGTCTTGGCAACTAACAATCCTTTTGTCTGGATGTCCTCATATTTTGGCTCGATGACAGCCGCCACTCCCTCAGCAGTTCCGTCGACAATTACGGCAGCGCTGATCTCCGTCCTGGTGGGAACGATGACGTCCTCTCTCAGCCTTACTCGTCGTGGGGTGACGGCCTCGTGTGCTGGTTGCAAAGCAAGTTCCTCACCTCCGAAGTGCAGAGTGTTGGTACTCAGATCCAAGATGATGTTGTTCTGGTCCATGAAGTCCAGTCCGATGATCACTTCATTTGATACGTCAGCCACAAGCACTGGATGCTTTATCGCCCGTCGACCAATGACGAACTCCAGTGATGCTTCGCCATGTACCGGTGCGGTCTCTCCGGTCGCGGTTATTAGTTGGAGGTTCCTTTGTGTGGGTTGCACTCTCCACTTCGGGATCACGGTGGGACTGACGATGGTCCTCGATGCTCCCGTGTCGATTAGCATGGGCCAGCTCTCTCCGTTGACGACTCCGTCGACCATCAGACTGCTATTATCCCTCCTTAACTCAGTCACACGAACTTGGACTGCCGGGGCTTGACGACTGTCACAAGCAAATCTTTGCCCCCCAAGGCTGGCTGATACTTGCTTTCCTGGGCCGCGTGGTTTCCCTACGACTGACTGTCCCGACGGAATCCCTTGGCGGCGCTGATCACCGCAGTCCTTGCTCAGGTGGCCTCTCTTACGGCAGGTCCAGCAGGTCGGTAGTCCTCTTCCGGGCCGCCTCTCCGGATGTCCTTCGGCTACGTTTTTGTTGGTGGTACTGCGACCCTTGAAGAACCGGCCTAGCGCCTCCATCAGTTCATCGACCTGGGGCTTGGTCTTGTCGGCTTTGGATGGTTCGTCGATGTCCACCTGACGCACCCGCGCGCGCATTCTAGATGCCTGTTTTGCCGTCTTGAACTCAAGTGCGTGGCTCAGCGCATCTGCCACAGACTTATTGCGCGCGAGTCGCAGCGCCTGTTGAGTGTCCGAGTCCCGTAGTCCGTCGGTGAAGGTCTGCGTCGCAATCTGTTCCAGAAAGTCGGCCGGCGCTGTTGGATAGGCGAGCCTTACGTGGCGTGCGATGTCCATCCCGAACTCCTGCAGGGTTTCCGCGTTCTTCTGTACCCGGGTCCGGAGCTGCATCTGGTAGGCCTGCTGAAGATGGCTATCTCCATATCGGGACTCCATATGGGCGATCAGTGAAGCGTAGTCCTGGGATCCAGTCGGGATGGCCTGAAGGACGTTATGGGCGTCACCTCTCAGCGCTACAATGAGAGCTGTAGCCTTTTCTGTGTCGTTCCAGTTATTTAAGGAACAGGCCGCCTCGAACTGACGTAAGTAGGTGCTCCACGGGACCTTTCCGTCGAAGGTAGGGGGCGTCACTCTGCTATATCCCGTTCCTGATATTCTCGGTGTAACGGTGGGCGGGCGTTGGCGCAGCTTGGCAACTTCCTCTTGTAGAGCGTTGAATTTCTCTTCCACCCCCGTCAGTGGGCGTTGGCGCAGCTCGTCAACTTCCTTTTGTAAGGCGTTGAATTTCTCCTCCACCCCCATCAGTGGGCGTTGGCGCAGCTCGGCAACTTCCACATGTAAGGCGTCGAACTTCTTTTCTACTGCCGTGACTTCCTCACGCAGACCCAGTTCTAATTTCTTCAGGTCCTGTGTCAACTTATTCTGACCGTCTTCCATCTTTTTCTGGCCGTCCTCTATCCTCTTCAGATCCTCCGCTAACTTATTTTGACCGTCTTCCATCTTCTTCTGGCCGTTTTCTAGTTTGGCAGTTAGGTCCTCGGCTAACTTCTTCTGGCCGTCTTCCAGCTTCTTCAGGTCATCCTTCAGGTCCTTGGCAAATTTCTTCTGGCCGTCCTCCATCTTCTTCTGGCCGTCCTCCATCTTCTTCTGGCCGTCTTCCATCTTGGCTTCCATGCCACTTAACTTTTCTAGCAATGCTGCAAATTGCGCTTCCATTTTAGATGTTTGTCTTGTAAAGGGCATGCACTCACAGGAAAATTAAAATAAAAAAATGACCTGCTCGGGTTTTGAAACCAGGACCGTCAGGTGTTGTGCTTGTGTTTGAGTTCGTAATCCCGCTTCTGACACCAGTTGTTACGTGCCCCACCCCCCCTCCAGTAGCACTTTTGTTAACTGGACTACGGTGGGTTGAGGCACAACACAGATTGTTCCTTTAAATGAAATAATTAAATTTATTGCGGCCAGAAAGATACACCATTCAACAGCAAATACAAGCAATTAGAGCCTTACTCCAGTTTTCTCAAGTCTCTTCCTTATGGAGAGCTCTTGCCCCCTTTCACTTGTCAACAAACGACAGAAGTTAATTCGTCCTAATGAGTCAGGTGACCTTGACAGAAACTACCTGCACCTCTTCCTCATGTACACAAACTACAGTTACTTGCTACACGCTGCTTCGCTGTTCACAAGCTGGGAAACAATGTCACTGGATTTCGTAACTCATACGGCACTTCGCCACAATACGTCTGTCGCTCAGTGAAATCACACTCGCTCAAAACACAGGCAGTCCCCTGTATGCTTCTCACTCCCTCGCTGTCAAGAGAATCGGCTTCACTAGGGGTTTCGCAAGTCACCACACTTCTGTCGCTCAGGATAAACTCTCGCACTAGCTCGAAAAACACAACCACAACTGCTTGACAGGTCGCTCTTATATAGCAGGCCGGTGACTCAATAAATGCTTCTAGACCCATCCAGGGTTCACGGCTTCTCGAGGTTTCCTTCACTGGCTGAGTCACGAATATTCTGGACCATCCCTTTGTCCTAGTAGTCCTGTTGCATAAGGCGCACGCAATACACTGAGGCAGAGCAGCCCAGCCCTGGGGCAGTTGTGACTCATGCGGCGAGCGATGAAACAAACTCACAGCCGTAACAATATTTACATACAAGAATAATAATGGACACATTCTCTTTCCATAGCTGAAATCATGTTATTGAGGAAAGCCCCCTCCAAACCAAAAGTCTGGGTGCGCCCCTGATTGTGTCAGTATACATACTGTATGTCAGTACTGTTTTCATTGCATTATTGCAATGTGTTCAACATGCCACCGATAAAGAGACAGCAGGAAAGAATACGATGAGAAAACAAAGTGCAAGGAATGCCTTATACTACTTCGTCAGGAAAGCATGTTGCAGCCAAGAAACCTTCACAAGATAGTGTTTGCAAGTGTAAGTACAGTTGTAGAACAATTAGTAAAGAGTACAAAGAATCATTATTTACCAAGTTTTACTGTATGCGTTCCGAGTATCTATCTTATAATCCACATGCAGATTGTAAATATTGGTAGATGG
The DNA here is from genome assembly GCA_946902985.2 of Meconema thalassinum. Lineage (NCBI taxonomy): Eukaryota > Metazoa > Arthropoda > Insecta > Orthoptera > Tettigoniidae > Meconema > Meconema thalassinum. The sequence goes on from OX336389.2 coordinate 54,832,016, forward strand.
CGTCATGGCTACTACAACTTGTTCAGAAGGCCTTGAATTGACAAGTCATGTTAAGGAAGACTGGTTGATATTATATGTGTTCAAATGATTATTGATTGCTGTTAAATGCTCGAAAGTGCTGTGTGACTAGTTTTGTTTACACTGATTTCGTGTGCACATTGGCAAGTATAGTGATCTAGTATAGACCGCTACTAGTAATTATAAATACGATCAGTACGAAATACAGGAAATCGCCATTCTGTATTGCTTGTCATATAGGTACGGAAACAGTGAGAATATTTGAACAGACTGAGCATACTCGTGGTCCAAGGGGTTGTCAAGGAATAAAGGAGAGTGTAGAACGTCACCAAAGTTTCATTCCAATATGACGTCAGGAAAAACCAAAGATAATAACACGATTTGCCAAGAGTGCAATAAATCATTTACTGATGTTGACAGCGCTGTTGGATGTGTTGGCAACTGCAGACAATGGTATCATAAAGACTGCGCTGGTCTATCAGCAACAGAATTCAATGCATTGAAGCTGAAGAGAAGTAGTCTCTTTTGGATGTGTAGTAAATGCAGACATCTATTAGTTAATTTTGGAATTGCTACATCCGCAGGCCAAGACGATAAATTGAAGAACTTCATAGATGGAAACAAACAAACTTGCACAGAAATTAAAGATGATGTGAAATATATAAAAGACTCTATGGAAGGCATGACGTCCCAACTACTAAGAAAAATGACTCTTTTGGAGGCCCAAGTTCAACCACGAGTTCAACAAACGGATATACAACTAGTCCGAAATGAACAACCTAAAAAAGCACTAATAAGACCTTCTGCTAATAATGCATTCGATACTCAGAATGCCAAGAGTAGATCAAACACATTTTATAACAAAGATAATGATCTGATGACCCAAACAAATCCGAAATACATGGAATCATTTCCTGAAATCAACGACTGGAGGTTGGTAAAATCCACCGCAAAAATGCATAGGCCTTTAAAAAGCATGACTAAAGAGCATTCACAGTTGAGACTGCAAAATAGATTTAGCTTGCTAGAGGATGAGAGGGAGGAAGTATTATCTGCAACACAGGATATGAGCGAACCTCATAATCATGTTCCAAAACATCAGCAAACAGATATGTACCAAACCTCACCTATGCCGAAGAAATCGAAGTTAATTATCCTAAGTGACAGCCACGGCAAGGGTCTTGCTCCGAAGCTTAATATAAACACTGACAGCAACAAATGTCAAGTTCTGGGCATCACACGACCTGGTGCAAAGTTAGATAGTGTTTTGGAAGGAAGCATAAACGTTACATATAATTTATCCCGTGAGGACTGTCTTGTTATATGGGGTGGAGCCAACAACGTGTACGAGAATGAGGCAAATGACGTAGTTCAAACTCTACGAAATGTACTGCCAACCCTATTAGGAACAAACGTTGCTGTGATTGGCCTTCCACACAGGTATGACTTAATACCAACGTCATGTGTAAACACTGAAATTAGGAAGACTAACAAAAAACTTAAAATATTGACGAAATACCACCCTAACTGTACATTTCTTGATATTAAATTGCCTAGGAATTGTTACACTAGGCATGGGCTCCATTTAAACTCTAGGGGGAAATCTGAGTTAAGTAGCATATTAGCTGATTGGATGCACTCTATCTTACATTCCAAGGGAACAGCCATCCCTCTCCAGTTTAAACCAAGTTTGGACAGTAATGAGAAGGCAGAAAAATGTATTAACCTGGAAAGTGATCTCACCTACCAACGTGAATCAGGAAGTCAAGTAATGATCTCTGATGCAATCAAGGACATTGACATATCAACAAATGCACAACCAGGTTGTAGCTCGGTTCGCATGTCCTGCAGAAAGAAAAAGACAGCCACCCGAAATGAAGATTTTTTATGGTTTTGCCCACTCACCAAATAAACAAGACAACACAAAGGAATAGTTCTTCATCTAAAGATATTAATATCAGTGGTTATTATCAGAATGTAAATGGACTAAGGTCAAAATTAACTGTTCTTTCTCAATCAATTAATATGGCGAATTACGATTTCATAATCCTTACTGAATCTAACCTTTGTGAAACCATAGGTAACGGTGAGTTAGCTCTAGATCAATATGATGTTTATCGTTGTGATCGTTCCATAGATGCTAGTGAATTAGAATCAGGAGGTGGTGTCTTAATTGCAATCAGGAAAACTCACAAATCTAAACTAATATCCCTAAAAATTAAATCTGTTGAACAAGTCTTTGTTGAAGTCCAAATTCATGACCAAACATTCATTCTAGGCTCTGTATATCTATCACCAAGCTTAGAATTGCAAAAGTACATAGAGCATACCATTACAGTTGAAGACATATTGGAATCTCAAAATGAAAATTGCCATTTTCTGTTAATGGGCGATTACAATCTCCCGAATATAACATGGTTTCAATCAAATGAAGACTGTATGGGGTTCCTCCCATGTGGAATTAATACTGACAAATCAGAACAAATTATTGACTCCTTTTGCTATCTAAACTTATATCAGTTTAATAACATTCCAAATATTCTTAACCGTAATCTAGATTTAATATTCTCCAATTTTTCCTTAACTGTTAACCCTAGCATAGATGTTCTAATTCCTGAGGATAAGTACCACCCTCCTCTAGATATTGATTTTAAGTTGGCGGTTGATCATCAACCTCTTTCAAGTAATTATAGTTATCACAATTTTGATAAAGGTAATTATATCGGTCTCAATAATTACTTAGCTACAATAGACTGGAGCTCTGCATTGAAGGAACAAGATATAAATTCTGCTGTAAGCATTTTTTACTCTATTCTATATGAAGGCATTGATAGATTTATTCCTCTTGCTTATTATAAGGACCCATGTTTCCCACAGTGGTTTAACAGTGAACTAAGAGCCATTGTCTTACAGAAGAAAGCGACCCATGCCTTATACAAAAAGTCGGGCAGCACTCATGATTATTATGCTTTCTCGGAGCTTAGAGCCAAATGTAAACACTTGTCTAAACTATGTTATACTGAATATTTAAACAAAATTAGATCTAATCTATACAGCGACCCAAAAAGCTTTTGGGCTTTTATCAAGACAAAAAAGAATGATAAAGGTATTCCTGGTACAGTTTATCTTGACAATGTGAATGAAAGTGATGGACCAGGTATTGTCAATCTTTTTGCTAAACATTTCTCCTCAGTCTATAAGGCACCAATCGTTAACACCCAAAAATTTGAAACTCCTTACTCTATTAACGTCTCCACCTGCCAGGTTGAAAAGAGTGATATTTATAACAAATTAGAGAAACTCTCAAATAACAAATCATTTGGTCCTGATGGTCTCCCACCAATTCTATTAAAATCTTGTCGATTCATTATAACAGAACCATTATTCATCTTATTTAACCTCTCTCTTGGAACTGGTAAATTTCCTGATAGATGGAAGAGTAGCTATGTAACTCCTGTCTTGAAATGTGGTGACAAATCCAATGTTAAAAATTATAGAGCTGTTTGTAAATTGTCCTTTATACCCAAATTATTTGAATCTATAATTACTGACAAAATTACACCCCAATTTTCCTCCTACATAATTGAACAACAGCATGGCTTTATGCCAGGTCGTTCAACATGTACAAATCTCCTAGTTTATTTGGAGTACTTACTGAAAGCAGTAGAAGAGCACAATCAAGTGGACTGCATCTACACTGATCTAGCCAAAGCCTTCGACTCTCTCGACCATAAAATTCTTCTTTCAAAATTACAATCTTATGGTATACAAAGCCCTCTATTATCATGGCTGTCCTCATATTTAGAAGGCAGAACTCAGATTGTCAAAATACTTAATTTCTTATCTCAACCAATAGTTGTCTCTTCTGGTGTTCCGCAAGGTGCCCATCTTTCTCCTTTGTTATTTCTAATCTTTATTAATGATATCAATACAGTTTTCAAACATGCCAAAATCCTCCTGTTAGCCGATGATACAAAGTTCTTTATGAAAGTTCAATCTCTACAGGACTGTATACTTCTTCAGGAAGAACTTTGGCGTCTAGAGGAGTATTGTTCTTTAAATGGGTTACTGCTCAATGAAACTAAATGTAAACTAGTCAGATTCTCAAAGAAGAAACAGAATATTGAATTCTCTTATCACTTTCTATCGTCTACTCCACTTCATGCTGTTAGAAGTATTTGTGACCTGGGAGTAAAATTCTCAGACACGCTTAATTTTAATGAGCATATGGTAAATATTAAAAAAAAGGCCTTGCAGAGATTAGGTTGCATAACTCGTTATTCCAAGGAATTTTGTGACTCTAATATATATTTCCTACTGTACTTGACCCTTGTCAGACCCTTAATTGAATATTGTACACCGATTTGGAGCCCTTTCAATAAAACACAAATTGAGAGTTTAGAGAAAGTACAACACAAATTCCTACGAATTTATGCATATCGTTTCCTACACCCAATAACGAATCATAACTACACTGAAGTAATGATGCAATTGAAGCTGCCAACTCTTAAATCCCGTCGTGAAAATTTTTATATTCTTAATATGTACAAAATTTTAAACTCTCACATAAACTGCCCAGAATTACTAAATGAAATCAATATATATGTGCCACCCCGTTCGATGCGCAAGCATCATGTCTTTGAAACAAACTGGCACCCAACTAATTATGGTCTAAATAGTCCCATTGACAGAATGATGCGAATCTCTAATGGGGTCAACATAGACCTGTTCAATACCGATGAAAGACCCCTGAGAAAATATCTGTTTTCCTATTCATTAGACAATCTGTATGAATATAGTTGATTGTAATAGTAGGGTACCTTACTTTGTATTACTCTTAATGTCTTTTATGTTGTATAAAAGAAAATGGTCGAAGCCGTCAATAAATATGTATGTATGTATGTAAATATGTATGTATGTATGTAAACCAGCAGTTTAAACGACAGATGGCGTTATCTACAAGCTGTTCGGGAGAGCCTGAGAAATCGCTTCAAAAAAAGAATACCTGGGATTTCTCCGATCACGGAGCAAAAAGCAACAGGGATCCATACAAGTAGGAGACATAGTACTGGTGGAGAGCGACAACAAGAAACGTATCAACTGGCCCTTAGGGAGAGTGGTGGAGCTGTTATCTGGAAGAGACAATGTGACTCGTCTGGTTAAAATTAAGACAGCAACTGGCATTCTACTTCGTCCAGTACAGCGACTTTATTCGTTAGAGATAAACTGTCTTAACAAAGGTGATTCTATCAACACTTCACAACACCGACTAAGTGAGCCGGTCCTTAATGAAGATATTCCCTGCAGTAACTCAGGAACTGAAAAGGAGAGTGAATTCAAGACTCGTTGTGGTAGAACTGTTAGGCAACTCAAGAAACTAGACTTATAGTGGTTCACATTCCTGAGCTCAATGTTCAACTATAATTTTAGAATGTTTACTTCAGTTTATGAGTGTGTTGCAAAACTACCTTTTGCAAGGTAGGAGAATATGGAGAAAGTGAACTAAAGCTCTTTCGAGCAATCTACTTCCTGTAGAAAATAGACAGTGTTTTGATTTACATAGTTTTGGTTTTGTTATCTTTGAGTGTAGTGTCTTTGGAATGTCTTTTGGATGCGATGTTGAGTTGTGTTAATAAAATATTGATTACTGTATATTAAAATGATTTGGTATGGTATAACCACTTAGCACCCATCTCAATATCATTCAAACAGCAGTCTACTGCTCTTAACGAAAGCACAACTATAATACGACACGCTTCGCCAGTCAATTTTAAACTCACCTTAGCTTTCTCACTCATTAGGACACCTTATTTACCGCCAAATACAGACACACTAATCACATTGTACGTAATGCAAACGGTACGATTAAGGGCGCCAGACAGCGAACCTAGCGGGAAAATGCAGAACAAGTTTGAACCATTGCTCGCAATGTTGTCTGGCGCCTCATTTCCAGGCCTTGTATATAACGTAGGCCACGACCTAGCCGCTCGTGTTTTAGTATTACTCCTTGGTTTTAGTGATATCAGTACATCAAGGAGTAATTACTCCTTGCAGTACATCGCATTTCCGCCCTTCCGCCATTCGGTTTGATGTGAACGTTCATCATGAGTGCCCACCACCCACTACGGAACCTTATTACAAGTTAGTGCTAAAATTAATTCTTCATTGCTTGGCAGAACATCCAGTACAGGGCCGTACCCTGACCCACGCGCTGCCTGTGATCTGTCATCCACCTGGTCAAGAGGTTTGTAAATATGGTTTAATTCTCAAATTTTTAATAGACAATTCGGAAATGTTGCACCTGCTTATTCTACCTGACATTGTCATACTTGAGTTATGACGATATAGCAAAGCTTAGGCTAGTAAGTAGTTCTGGTTAACCTATACAGACAGTTTACTTTTGCAATATTAATACTTACGCTTATCTGTGATTTTATGATCATAGAATCTTTTCTAGAATGTTGTTTCGGGTGCCTAAGTGATTATTTCTTTTTACAGATAGGCCTATGCAGGCAATTCGACGCCATGTGAGGAACCTATTTCCAAAAGTCGACATGTGCATTTTTTAAGTTATTGAGAAAAACGAAAAAAACGCTTAAACGGTAAAATTCAGGAAATATTTTATTCTTGGTACAAACTCTTAACATAAACATAAAAAATAGGTCCAGAGGTAGATTCAGCAATGCGTTTAGGAGGTATTTAGCATTAAAATTCGCAGATGTCTGATTTTGGAAGTACGTTAATGGAAAATCGTATTTTGGAACGAACTTCTAGCATATGACGAGTTTTGAAAAAAAAACTATGGATTTTGCTTAACAAGCATTTTAAGCCACATAATGTTATACATTCCTAATTTAATATACACAAAATTTACAGTGAACACAAGTTTCCAGCAAATTAGATAAAAAAATAGTATGCAGTAACAAAATAATACACAAGGAGCAATAAGTCACATAGATTAGATTCTCAAGTCGTCATCCTCCTCCTGGGGTTCACAAACAAGATCGTCTTCCACATCAACTGTCACGTTTTCTGGATCCATGACTTTCTTATAATATTGAAGTTCTTATTTTTCCACTCTACCCCGTAGTGAGTAGTTTAACATCATTGATCTTCTCTTCTTTGAAGGCTACTCCAAGAGGCAACTGAACTTTCTCGAAAGTTACCGTTTTTCCCTTTTTAGTTATCCCTTTAAAATCAGTTAAGTCACTCCTATAATTTTGCTCTCCACGAAGAAGAGTTGAGGATTTTACTTTCCTAAACACGAATCTCTTGCAGGATGGAATTCTGAAATGCCATGACCCTGGTGCTTTAAAGGAAGATTGGACGCTACCTTTCCAGTCATACACCGGACAATCAACACGTAGCATGTTCACTGTGCCAAACTGCATGAAAATTGGAGTGTAGGTCTCAGGTTTTACAATAGTGTCTCGCACTTTAATCTCCTTTTCAATTCTCCCGAAGACTCGGTCTGGGGGTATGAAGGAGTGTCCTACAACGGGAAATACCATCTCCACTTCTTTAACTTGTGCGGGGGAATCATTATACAGCCAATAGGAAACCATTCCAATCATGATACTATTTTTATTTTGACCCCCACATCCGTCAGAAACCAAATTAACTTTTGTGATACCTGCAAGATCAAGATGATTAAGTCTGTCTTAAGCACAGGAAGCTATTTCGTTAGTTCCTTTTGGACGAGAAGATTCCAGCCACTGGTATATAAAGGTGTTTCGTGTAGTTTCAAGCTCACGCGATGTTCCTACACAGATTGTAAAATTTTACATATTCAATTGTCTGGAGTAATACATGGCTTGATCTGGAAATTTTGGAAGGGGTACATTTTTCTGGCAATCTAAACTTAATATCAGTTCATTATCTTCCTGATTACGTAGAACATCATTAAACGCTTGTGCTCTTAATTTATGTACTCTTAACTCGGTTATTATATTATTCTTTTCTTGAGGAATCTTGCAGTGCTTCAGATTAGCTTTCAGCAACAAACATTTTGAGCAAGCATCAGTCGCTGGAGTGCCAAATCCAATATTATATGTCCGACAGAAATAATGCCTAAAGTAAGCTGCCTTAAAACGTAGCTCTGTTGATACTCACTGGTTGTAACCTTCTCCACAATTTACTAATGTTCAGCTTACTTGATAAATACTGGCGACCTTGACTCCTCTACAATAGTGTAATTCACTAACATTTAATTTCTCTATGAAAATGCTCATAGCTAGTCTTTTATTTTCATTGTACTTGCTACGAGTATCTCCTCCTCGTTTATCTATAGGCAACAAATACTGCGTTGAAACAGTGCATTGTCACGTTAGAACAAACTTGGCGGGAACACTTAGAAGTTAATTGGTGCGGACATTGCTAAGTACTACAATCAAAAGTTTGCGGGAAACACTGCCTCGAAGTAAAGCAACAGGAATGTCGAGTATAGGAACACACTTTGGAAGTTGCATCAACTTTCTTATGCAAAATGTCGGATTTAGGAATGAAGTGCAGATGTCGGATTATGGAAATAAAGTCAAGCTTTAATATTGATTTTTAACCACAAATATCGTGTTTTGGAACATCTTCCACTATCAATTTGATGCGTTTCTCCAAGAGGAATATGAAATCAAAAAAGTCTACTTTTTGTAAAAAAATGTCAGATGTCGACTTTTGGAAATAGGCTCCTCATGTGTAAACATCTTTTGAATAAAGGCTTCATTTCAGCAGAAAAGTATCACTCTCAATGCCTGAAGTCTGAAATTCCAACTTCCGCGTCGTTTATCGGCGAGATTGAGTCGCCCTATGGGCACACATTGCCATATTCTTTCTGTAATGGGAACACACATTTCTAATCTATCATTTACATCAGGGGCGTATATAAGGGGGGCCCAGCCGCCCCCCCCCCCCCCCCGAAATTTTTGTCACATATATTATTTGTTTATGAAAAACATTAAAAACCAATATAATCATGTACTATTGTTACTAAGTGTCATATGGCAACGTTGCAAAGCAAGACGAAGGTAGAGCGATGTAAACAGTGTGACAATCGGGTTTGCTCTGATCTTATGAGTAACAACATATCCTCCTATTATTCTCCAGTGCCTTCGCTCTTATGAACGAACCAAAAACAGCAACAAGTGCCCTTGAAGCGTGTAACAAAAGTTTTTTCCCTAACTTTTATACCCTTATCAAATTTTTGGCAAATTTGCCTCTCTCTGTAGCTACCGGTACTGCCGAACTGAGTTTGAGTTGGTTGAAAACATACTTAAGAAATTCTACTTCTAAAAACAGACTCAACGGTCTAGTATTGTCATCTATTCACAGAGACATAGGCCTACATCTCACTGACGATGAAGTTATGGACCAATTTGGCAATGCTTCAAGAAACCTTGACTTTATATTATAGTGTGAGATGTAAATCAAATCAGTAACATTAATTATTTCGATGTAAATACTATCAAGTGAGCAAGATGGTTGTATTAATAAAAAGTATCATAAAATGGTCTAGTTGTGTTTGACATTAACCAAACATAAAACATCACAACAAATTGGTTGAAAAAGTGATGCCAGATAGCCTTAAAACTCATCAGTTTGCCCCGAATTATACAAAAGTTTCCCGGGGAACCCCGGACCCCCTATTCTTTGGGCCTTTACCATGCCCCCTAATCCCCGGTTGGGCACCCCCGAAATAAAATTCTATATACGCCCCTGATTTACATTCATGGAATACGTTGATGATGGAATGTGTTGGTTTATTCCTGGCAAGGTCTGGTTTGTATATGATTCTTATTAATTCTTATAAATGCATTCTCCAAATTGCTTTGTCTATTGCATTATTGTTTTGATAAATTCTAAGAATTAGGAATCTATTGTGTGGAAGCAGGCCTACTCTAGATAATAAAACACATGATTAGTGGTTATTGAGTCAAAAGACTGAAGATTCAAACATGGGCTGGAACAAAAGAAGAGGAAGATTGTAGTTTTACGTGACCGTGAATCTTGTGATTATGAGCCACGGGACCTCCTTTTTACGTGGAATCCGAACCACAGGACATGGCATTTCACATCGAAAATCTCACATGCTTTGACCGGGAATCGAACCCGGACCGCCTTGGTGAGAGGCATACAGCTAGACCGCTGAGCCACCACGCCCCTCGCTGGGCTGGAACAGCGAGGTCATCTGTGCTCTGTTAGGAGCTAACTAATGATAACCTGATAAAGTAACTATAGGCTTAACATCTTTAGGAGTGAAAGTAGGACATTTGATTACCATAGTTCTTTTTCACTTTCATTTCAATAATACATGATTTTCACACCTTATTTCATCTTCCACGGGGACATAATCATTTTTAATTACTAACCTTGGTCACTTCGGCATCGATTGCACCGGATATATGCTATGTGCTAAATTGCGTAAATATGTGATTTTAATTTATTTCTCTTTTAACAACAGCAGCCATGTTCTGACAGCGCTTGAATCTCCGGTTCATTGTTACATTGCGATGCGGCCGTGTCTAGGGAATTTTTAGGGATTTCAGTGACGTCACCGTGCTGTCGCGGCTGACGTATTGACGCTTTGCATGCTTGTCAGCGGTTTAATACGTCAGTTTCGCACACTGTTTTGTTGAAGGAGGTCGTCCATTTTTTTTCCACCTGTTGGCGTTTGGTAAATGTAATTTTAACAATTATTATTCTTGTGAATAACCTATAGATTAAGATTTTGATATTAGCAGTGTCATGTGCGCGATTGTGTTGGCGATTTGTATTAAAATTGTTGAATTCGTGAAGTCGTTGTATTCAAATAAAATGTCGTTACATGTTACGTGCGGGAATGTGTGGTCGAAAAACACTGGTTTCTCTTGTACATGTGAAATAATACGAACTGTGGGACCTATCGGTGAGTTTGTTTTTTACGTTGTCCATATATTTACTGTTGTACTGTATTCTTCTAAAGCCGTAGATAATGCCATTTGTCTAAACTATAATATTACGTCAGGCAAGGTGGGAGGGAAGGAATACGCCTGGGTAAAATATAGAGATAAATTGGCATTTACAAGAACAGTTGCAAATTCATATAACGGTCTTTTGTACCAGACATTTATTGGTCTATTTTTACGTTTCATACAGTATGTTTGTGTGGCGTTATTCGACAGTTTGTAATGGATTGTGATTTCTAATTAAGTAGTCAATATTGGAAAACATAAAAATACCAAACTGTTCTGGGGGGGGGGGGGGGGCAGCCCCCCAAAAAAATTATTGACCGCAATGTTTTATACGGAAATTAGAATGCTTTAGTTTTTGGTTGTTTTTGCGTATGTTATCGTATTTGTTTGCGCATTTGTAGCCAACATTGGAAAAAAGAAATCAAATACATAACCATATCTTCCTATACACAATTCGTTTTTTATAATGGTTATTTCTGTTATCGAGTTGTCAACCAATGTTTTTCCCGTAAGCTTGCCAGAGAAGCATTTCGTAAAGTCGTTGATAATATCACACAAGCAGGCAATTTTATAATTATCAATTTCAAATATTTACGATATGTAACGTAATATGTAATTGAACTATATAGGCTAATTTTAGATTTCGATGCGGAAAATTAAAATTCTCAATTTAAATCGCGAAATTTTTCTACGCATCGGAATCTTTAATTGAGCTATGTAGGTCAATTGCAGATTTCGATGCACGGTTTTTTAATTATGAAATTACAAGAATTACGATGTGTATCGGAATCTGTACTTGATCTGCATAGGCCAATTATACATTTTGGTGCGGAAAATTTAAATATCAATTGGAATCGCGAAATTTTTCTACGCATCGGAATCTTTAATTGAGCTATGTAGGTCAATTGCAGATTTCGATGCACACCTCGTTTCGAGGGTTTTTGTGTTTCCCCACCCAAAAAACCCTATTACCCAAGCTTTTCCCGTAAGCTTGCTAGAGGAGTGACGTCGTGGTAGACGCCATTTTGTTTTTAGGGGAATTTTATACGCGGCCGCATCGCAATGCAAAATTATCCCGAATCTCCTTCAACTGTCAACAAGGCACACACCGAGGTGCACACCTTGTTGCCAACATGTGGGATACAAAATCACTTTGGACAAAAAAAAAGAAAAGGACATTGTCAAGTACCGTTGATCTGGATGTGTTAGGCTGTAACCATTGTCAAAAATCATTGGATTGGACAAAACGAAGGTTAGAATGGTTGGGTTGCGGGGCACCGTTGTCAAAAAAAAGCATCGAGTAGTACCGTAAGCATGGGGTTAGCAATACTGTCTTTGATGATAATTCACGCGCATAATGGCGGACACAGCTGGACTTTTACTTATATAAGTTGTAATCAAGTTTGGGATGGTGGGTGGGTTATAGACAGCAGAGGAGTAAACATCTATTAATACTTCATCTCCATGTTTTCCCGACCATTACTACAGGTATTTCAGCTAACTTTTGGGTGACGCTCCAGAGTAGGAGAACCTTTCTATAAAAAATTGTAAGTAATGAAATTTGCCAAAATACCTGTAGTAATGGTAGGCCTATCTGGAGATGATATAGTAATAGATGTTTACTCGTCCGCTGCCGTAGACCCACCAACCCTCCCTAATAGGAGCACATCTTATATACTGTAGTTGAAATTCCGGGATAAATATACATTGCGATGCATCCGCGTATAAAATTCCCCTAAAACAGCGACTTCTGTGATGTCATCAACGACGTCACAAAATACTCCTCTAGCAAGCTTACGGGAAAAGCCTGGGTAATAGGGGTTTTTGGGTGGGGAAACACAAAAAAACAAAGCTACATTAAACAAAAACCTTCAAAACGAACTATGCATCGAAATCTGTAATTGACCTACATAGCTCAATGTAAGATTCCGATGCATATAAAAATTTCGCAAATTCATGTCATATTTGTAAATTTCCGCATCGAATTCTATAATTGGCCTATGTAGGTCAATTACAGATTCCGATACACATCGTAATTATTTTCATTTCATAATTAAAAAACATTGTATCAAAATCTGTAACTAACCTAGATAGATCAATCAAAGATTCAGATTCATATAAAAATTCGTAATTTAACGTAATATTTTGAAATTTCAGCATCGAAATCTGTAATTGGTCTTTGTAGGTCAATTACAGATTCCAATACACATCGTAATATCGCAATTTCAGGTTAAATTTAAAAAAATATATATCGAAATCTATAATTGGCCTATATACACATTGCATCCAAAAATGTCGGTATGTATCGAAAGCTGTAATTCAGCTAAATAGGTGAATTACAGATTTCAATACAATAAATTACAATTCATCATCATCTTGTACAGTTTCCAGCCCCGGGCTGGGTCTGTTTGGAACATAAGCCTCGCCACTTAGTTCTTTCTTCCCACCACCTCTCCGCTGTCACTCTGGTCCAGTCCTCGCCTCTCTTCTTGGCACATTCCTCCACTCCTTTCAGCCATCTATCTCTTGGTCTTCCCCTTGGTCGTTTCTTCTGCATCTGTATCTCATGTATCCTCTTGGGAATCTTCTTCTCATCCATTCTCTTTAAGTGTCCATACCACCTCAGTCTTGATGTCTCAATCCTACCTTGCAAGGGCTCCTCTTTCACCATTTCCCTGACCTTTTCATTCCTCACCCTGTCTCTTCTTGTTACTCCGATCCTACTTCGCAGGAACTTCATTTCACCTGCCTGTATTCTGCTTATGTCTCTTTTCTTCATTGTCCATGTTTCTGAAGCATAGGTCAGTATCGGGATATAACTTAGTAGCTTCTGTATGACACTTCCTTGCTTTTTTGTGGGATATCTTTATTCCACACTAAGCTCCTAATGCTTCTGCCTGTCTGCCACGTTCCGTAATCTCTTTTGTCATTTCTCCCATTTTCCTCCACTATACTTCCCTGGAAGTACTTGAGACTTTCCACCTTCTTCAGCTGTCTACCTCCAAGTGTTATCCCACTCATTGGTCTGTCCTATTTCCTGGTCGTTAACAGGATCTCACATTTACTGATGTTGAACTTCCATCCGTACTCTCCCACTGTTTCTTCCCATGCCTTCAGTTGCTCCTGAATTTCCTCCTCCTCGTTTCCCCAGACCATGAGATCATCTGCAAACACCATTGCTTTAATCTTATCTTCTCCTATCTTTCCTGCTATCCGTGTCATTACCTCATCCATAACCACAATAAAGAGAAGGGGTGACAGTGCACTACCCTGTTTCAGGCCACTCATTTGTCTGAACCAGTCTGTTCTTTCCCCTCCAACTTTCACACAACTCACACTTCCACAATACATCTCCTTCACTCTGCCTACAGTCTCTTTTTCCACTCCCATGTTTTCCATTGCTTTCCAAACCTTCTCCCTACACGCACTATCATAGGCCTTTTCGATGTCCAGGAAGGCCATCAGCAGATCCTCTCCAAATTCGTAGTGGTGTTCCTGGAGCTGTCTCACTGAAAATATGAGATCCACTGTTGATCTCCCAGGTCTGAATCCATACTGCTCCTCTCTCAATTTTCTCTCCACTTTGGCTCGTATTCTACTTTCTAATATCTTTTCATATATCTTGGCACAGGAGGTATGAGTGTGACTCCCCTGTAATTTCTGCACTCCTTTCTGCTTCCTTTCTTAAATATTGGGACAATTAATCCTTTCTTCCAATCTTCTGGGGTCTTTTTCTCCTTCCATATCACCCTCATCACACGGTACAGCCACTGTTTCCCAACCTCCCCTGCTGCCTTCACCATTTCAACACTCACTTCATCCACACCTGGTGCCTTTCCTCCTTTCATCTTGTCTATAGCCATTTCCAGTTCTCTCCAAGTCAGGTCCTTTTCCATTCCTGTGTTGTCTTCTCCATCTTCCAATACATTGTCTTCCTCCTTATGACCATTTGGATTCAGCAAATCCTCCAAGTACTCTTTCCACACTGTCTTGAGTGCCTCTTTGTTGTGTACCTCATTTCCGTTTTTGTCCATCATTACCACATCCTCTCGCAGACCTCTTCTCTTACTTTTGACCATCCCATAAAGTACTTTCTTATTTCCTCTGCTGTCTTCCTCCATCATCTCTGTCCACTTTACCATCCACTTCTTACTCTCCTCTGCGACAATCTTGTTTGCTTCTTTCTTATAATTATAATATTAAAATAAATAACTATGTGTATAGTCCTGTAAAATTAAGCTACATAGGCAAATTAGAGAAACCAATGCAAATTTTTTTAAAAATAACCAAAAATCAGAATATTTTTTTAAAATATTGCCAACAATAATTTAGCCAAGTAGACCAATTGCCCAATCCAATTCATAATCTTCTACATACAACCGAAAATTATAACATATTCATATATATGGCATATCAAATTAAGGTAGGCCATATACCTCAATTACAGATGGCATAACAGAATGCATTTCAAAGTCATAATTGAGTTGTCACCACACGAACTGACCTATAACCAAGACTTTTCCGCTAGGCTTGCTAAAGAAGCATTTCGTCAAGTTGTTCGTAATATCACAAAAGGCGCCAATTTGTTTTTACAAACGTGGTATACAGAAACAAACACGGTGTGTAATATAATGGTAAAAACACATTCCCCAGACATACAAAAATACAACCGTTCACTAACACATTAAATTATTCTTATAAAACAATTTGGTCAATAATGATCTCCAACCCCCTCCCTCCCACCCTTTTTTTTTTCCAATCTACTTCCAAATACGCAAACACAAACATTGTCGTCAATAATGTTATTGTTGCTGGGGGGCTGTGCCACCCCCATACCCCCCGCTAGTTTCTTTGTTTTATGTTTTCCGATATTGGCTTCACACAAGTGTTATGTAGTATGATATTTGTAAGTCTCCCCCCCCCCTCAAAAGTTTGATATTTTTATGTTTTCCAATATTGACTGTAAATACTTGTATCTTAATTAGAAATCACCATCCATTACATACTGTCTAATAACGCCACACAAACATACTGTATGAAATGTAAACACAGACCAATATATGTCTGATACAAAAGACTGTGTTCTTGCTAATGCCAATTTTTGTCTATATTTTACCAACCCAATACTATTTTAACAGGCGTATTCCCCCCACTGTGCCTGACGTAATATTATCGTTTAGACAAATGGCATTGTCTGTGGCTTTAGAAGAGAACAGTGCAACTTTTCGATTAAATGCAACAACCAAAAAAGAAATATGAACGTAAAAAACAAACTCACCGATAGATCCCACAGGCCATATTATTCCACATGTACAAGAAGAAGCAGTAATTTTCGCCCACACGTTCCCTCACGTAACACATTTCAATTAAATAGGACAACTTCGGAAAATCAACAATTTTATTACAAATCGCCTACACAATCCACGCACACGTCACTGCTAATATCACAATCTCGTTCTATAGGCTATTCACAGGAATATTTTTATTATTACTTTAAGAAAACTCTAACAAGTGACAAAAATGGTGATCAACCGCTGCCGAATTCCCGCGCTATACTAACGTAGAAATCGGCTGACTACCTTGCGGGCCAACTACCGGCAGCCAAGGAACATAAATATCAATACGTCACGGTGACGCCACCGAGGTAACTAAGAATTCCCCTAAACACTAGTGCATCGCAATGTATGGTTGAACCGAAATTCCTGCTCTGACAGCCATCTATGTGAACGTTTGTGAAGAAGTCAACAATGCCAACCCCACGCATTCAGTACTATATCGCATCCGGCAGACCAATAGTTTTTTTGCCTAGACCAATATTTTCGTCCAGATCAATGGTGGTTTGATAGCGCGGCAATTTACCTAAATGAAAGGGCTGTATTGAATGGGTTTGAAAATAAATCGCATAATAGATTGTTGAACAGTTCATCGCCAAGAAGTCGCACGTTACATGGTGCACATCTAGTCAGTGGAGGGAATAAGGTGTAGCTCAGTGAAATAAGAGGAACTATTGATTTGCAGTCACAAAATCGGCATTGTCTTTCAAATTACCGATATTAACATTAAAAACAATATAAAAGGGAACAAGAAACCCTTCAAATTCAGTTGTTTAGATTAATTAGATTGTTCTTAAAGCAATATAATGCAAAAAATTATAATGGTGACATTTGCATTTTATTCATCAAAATAGATAATCCGTGGAAGTACATGCGTCATATCAGACATTGAGCTAACTACCGATTGTCCTCGTATGTTTTCCAGGTAATTGATGAGATTTTCAGAGTATTGCGATGTCTGAAAGCACGTAGAACACCTCCCATAGCCTACGAAATCCTCCAGGAGTTCGAGGAAATCTTGTTGATGGCATTGGAGCATTTCGAGGTGAGGATTGTTCCGCTATTGGAGCAAAAGGGAGCTCTGTCGCGAGTACCACAGTTCTTGTCTGCGTCAGGTAATGATTGGGGTCCTTGTGTCGTGTCGGGACCAGTGTTTTTATATGAGCTTGAAAATGTATCATTAACCCTGGAAACTTTGAAATCACCAGTTAAATTATTTCTTGATATTTTTTGCATAACAGTGACTCTGATCACAGATTGAGAATGTGTGTGTCATAGACTCTGTGGATGACAGGAAATTTATTAGCATTGATGAAAACAAATATCAGAAATCCCCAATTGGGCAAAGAAGTCTGTTTTATTCCATGAACATTGAGTTTTACACACAACTTGCTACAAAGAATAACTAGCTTCTTGGGATCAAAGGTAATACTGTAGGCAGTCATATGATCGATTCACATTATTTATACAAAAACGTTATGAAGGAAGTGATTTAACTTCAACAATCCATGGGCATGAATTTGTATCCTCTGATTTACCAGTATTTAACAACTGAATATTCCAGCTGCTCCGTATGGTGCTGAAGTTTTATTTGTTTAATAGAAAATTGAAATGAATATAAACACCATTTTATTATGATTGCATTTCTTGAGACGTCCATGAGCAGACGTTGGTGATTTCAGATTTTCTGCACCTTGTTTGTAAGATGTGTGTTATTTGTCTCCAGTGATGTGCGTGATTCCTTTCAGAGTACTGGAGGGACTAACACAAGCGTATTATTCATTTCCATGCAGGTTCGGGTCGGGTAGCAGGCTCGCCAATGTTCACTCGAGATCCGGCTACGTTTTCGCAGGCTTCAGTGCCACATCAGGCGGATCAAAGCTACCCAGCACCAACTCCTGTTAAAAGGTATGTATAGTATTGGTTGTGTGGCGAGTGGTCGGTTTTCAGTGATTTTCCATTTTCAACTCTGAACAAATGCCAGGATGCCCAACTTCATTTGTAATGAGATTGACGTCAGGAAGGAGATCTGGCCACAAAAGCCGCTCCCACATGCAATGAAACAATTTATTAGCTTCTGTCCGCCCAATCAATACAATTCAATTATCCTTATTTTATTTGTTGGATATGTTTTGAAACATCCTAAGGTCTCCCTTATAAATTAAGTCTTCTGAACACATTTCTTGAGGTTTTGAATATTTAAATGTTAATCTTATACGCTGCAGCCCAAAAAATAAGCGTAACACTTGATATAATAATCTCGGTTTAAGCAGGCAAAATTTAGTTTTATTGTCAAAATATCATTACAGAATAAAAGAGAGTTTATTTCCATGCAAATTACAAAGAAAACAATTTTCAAAACGTTTCAAATTAAGATAATGCGGTTTTTTTTTTTTTTTTTTTTTTTAAGTTAAAAGAAGCAGAAGCAAGGGATTTTCTGATAGTCAAAATTATTGATTTAGTTATTGTTGTTTTAAAGGGCGGAACTACGAGGTCATCTGCCCCTATTATTGATTTAAATTGCATACATTCAGGGAATGTGCTGGAAACTTGTTCTTACATGATTAGTAGGAGCTGTTGTCACCCCTGGCTCTAATTACTTCTCCCTCAGTGGCTCACATCTAGTGGGACGTGGGTTGGCGACCACGGGACCCCAGCTGAGTCCGGCATTGCTTCCACTTACTTGCGGCATTGCTTCCACTTACTTGTGCCGGGCTCCTCTCTGTCTTCTTTCCTGTCGACCTCCCTTGGTCAACTCTTGTTCTCTTCCGACCCCGACGGTATTTGGGTATCCGAGGCCTAGGTAGTCTTTCACTTTCCCGCCTTAATTGGCCCTTGTCTCATCTTTCCTGATCCCTCCTTCTTCAAGGGGTCAGACCTCTTGTTTTCTTTTCATTATATTTCCTTTGCTCTTTAAGATTCCCGCACTTTTTTTTGTTAATTGGACCCCCGTGTATCTAAATTCCATTTAGTGATCTTTTTTTGGCATCTACACTCCATTTTGTAGGTGTTTTCAATGTCCGTTGCATTTTGTAAGGATTGACAATCTAAATTGCTTTTTAGTAAGTCTTTCAATATAGGGGCTGGGACTTGGGTGAGTGTTTTGAATTTCAATTGCATTTTGTATTTTCAACCTAAACTGCTTTCTGCAAGTGTTTTCAATCTAAATTGAATTTTGTAGGGTGCACATTTTGCAAGTATTTTGATTCTCAATTGCATTTTGTGGGTATTTTGAATCTAAAGTACATTTTGTAAGTATTTTCAAACTAAATTGCATTTTGTAAGTATTGTCCATCCAATTGAGTAGTTTGAATCTACCATACATTTTGTAAGCCTTTTCAATTTCAATTGCATTTTGTATGTATTTTGAATATCAATTGCACTTTGTGATTATTTGGAATCTGAAATGTGCATTTTTCAATCCAAATTGCATTGTGTATTTTCAATTTCAATTACATTTTGTAAGTATTTTGAACTTCTGTTGCATTTTTTATGAATTTTCAATCTAATTTGCATTATGTAAGTATTTTGAATTTCACTTGCATTTTGTAAGTATTTCGACTGTACATTGCATTTTGTACGTATTTTGAACTTAACCTACATTTTGTGTGTATTTTTCAATCCATTCCTTTGGTGAGTATTTTCGTTCTAAATTCCCTTTTGTAAGTATTATCCCTCTCCATTTTGTGAGTAGTTTCAATCTAAGTTCCTTCTTGTAAGTATTTTCCTTCTCTCTTAATTTTCGTTCTGGGGTCCACTTCATTGACATTTTGGCTATCACCCAGACCATTGGGGGCCAATAACCTAGATGTTAGGCCCCTTAAAACAATCATCATCATCTAATTACTTCCCCGAGTCTTATAGGCACACTTCTGATCGAGCCCCGGGCGTCCTCTTGTGGTACTGCCCCCGTAAATTGAATTATATTGAGACCACGATGGCTGTATTGGCAAATATGAGTAAAGTTATGGATGTCATAGTTGTGACGTGTATATTCATGACGTAGGCACGGATGACGTAGAATTCATGCAAGTAGGCTGGTTGAGCTGAGATTCTTGGTGACGTCATGACTTTGTTCGAGAAAGATCGGAGATTTACGACGCAGTCGCAGGAAACAAGGTATTGTGCTAAGGAAGAAGTTACGCTATTGGAGGAGAGACTCGAACCAATGAACGATAGTTTGGAAGGAAGACGGAGATTGCTGAAACTACGATATTGAATTACTTTTGGCATGCAGAATTGTGGAAAACTATTTTCAGTTATGGCATTGATCCGGAATTTTGAAGAAATTAATTGAGTTTTTGAAATTTGAAAATCCGTCAAGTATAGCCAAAGTTAAAACTTCTAGCAATGACGCAGCAACAGGCTATGGAAGGGATGGATACGCCCCTTAAGAAGTTGATAAAAGGTCGTGCACAGAAGAGAGGAGCTCTCATACTCAGAACTCATATCTCTCATACCGCTGATACCGCATATATATTTCAGATGTCATATAGTCATTTTCGAGTGAACAAGTGAAGCAAGTTGTCTTTAGCGTGTGGTTAAAGCCCGGCGCATCGAACGAACACGGAGCAGTTCCATTTTACGCTGCTCGAAACTAGGTGAAGTTGAAACGCTCACATTAACGTTTCCACCAGATAAGATATCAAGAGTTAACTTCAGCCTTTATTATAATTCAATTGGGCAGTACACCATTGAGGTGTGTAGAAGATTTGAACAATTTCACAGTTATACTTCAAAAGATATTGGCATTTTAAGGCTGCCAACAAAAGTGATTTTCTCGCCACATGAGAAACACTTTTAAAATTCCACATTATACACTACGGCTGACACGTGGATTGCAACAGTGATATTGGAGAATACGTTTGGTAATACAACGATACAGTCTACTATGGAACATTATAATCTTGCAGTGCTTTCAATGATTATAACAGTAGTTGAGATGGAAGGCTAAGGCTTTAATGCAATTGGGACATATATCGCTGGAGTGAAATAGCAGCATGGAACTTGGTTAATCGTCTTTCTACAAAAGCGAGCATGTAGTGAACATCCAACTACTCATGCATCGTGAATCCATCGCTGAATTATACCAAATGACAGTGGAAATATTTTCATACTCCACGATTATGAATATTTCTGCGGAAATAACTACAATAAACTTCATGAAGAATTACGACCGGAACTTCAGGGAATTTTCAAGAGAGGCCAGGGTGGACCCGGCTCACAAAGAAGAGTTTTGCCAGAAGGATGTTTTTCGTATACATGGAGCAGTGCAATTTTCGGAGGAGGAAGCAGTTCGATTCTCCGAGGACGCTGATTCCAGGATCAGGGGCGTGGTGGCTCAGCGGTCTAGCTGTATGCCTCTCACCAAGGCGGTCCGGGTTCGATTCCCGGTCAATGCATGTGAGATTTTCGAAGTGAAATGCCATGTCCTGTGGTTCGGATTCCACGTAAAAAAGGAGGTCCCGTGGCTCATGATCTCGAGATTAACGGTCACGTTAAACTACAAGCTTTTTTTGATTCCAGGTTCGAGGACGGAGCACATCTTTACGCTGGTGAAATGGAACCAACACCGGTTTTCTTTGAAAACTTTCCTCTAGAACTTCAATCAACTGATAAGGTAGTCGTGAACGTTTCTTGTATTATTTGAGTCTTGTAGCGATATCTGAGCAACCATTTTCCCATATTTTCTGTCCTATCTTGTGCCCCATTTTCTAGATTGATATTTCTGTACTCAGTACACTTCGATGATTTATGCCTTTTTCTTCGTTTTGTTGAGACATTGTTATGTCATTGGCATACTTAATTAATTTTGGATCAGTTGAGACTGATGATTTAGATTCTTTCAGTAATTTGTGTAGTCACGATTTGACAGTAAAGTTAACGATTTTCTATGGCAGATTTGAATTCAGACAGCGTGTCATTTTATTAAAGTAATTCTATTCAGTTAATTACTTGGACCAATTTTCTGTCATCCTCAAGAAAGAAGAATAATTAAATGATTTTAGAGCGTTAAAATCTATTACGTTATCGACGATCTTTGAAATACTAGTCGTCTTATGAACATGATTGCAACATAGACATTTATCATTGCATTATAGACAATTTTATGAAATATGAACTTTGATTACGATTTATTGAATACACTATAGTAATGAACATTTGATAGGAGTTTTTCTCAATTATAGATTGGAACAATAATGTTTGCATTCCACAGTCTAATTGTATTCTATTCGACTATTTATGCAGTTTATATGAACTTTGAATGAAGATAGTATTTTTATACTGCGTTACTTTGAAGATATTAATCTCAATTTTGATAGACCAGGCAGGAGTGTCTAATCGTATTTGCTATTAAATTTATTTGTGATTGGCAAATTTTTACTTCATATCGATTCATGAATGAAACCCACGAAGGTTAAATAATAAGTCATTAATACAATTGATGAATATAAGAATTTTTAAAGAGGAACAATGGATGTATAATCGTTAGTTCAGTGGACATGTAAAAGTCGCCGATGAATAATGCCCTTGAATAATGAAGGAGGTTCCCACAGTAATGTTAATGAAGTTGATGAATTTATAAGTGGAGGTTTTTGTATGTAGTTTGGAAGATTTTTATGCCATATATATGAAGATATATGATGAATTTTGGGCCAATTGTTGTGCAATTTTGTGCGTTTTGAGCGAAGTATTTTCCCGCTGAATGTATTGTTCTGGTTCTTTGAAAGTTATTCATATGAAGATACTGTTAAAATTAACAAGAGTGTTAAATAATTTGAGAGGAAGATGTTGAATGGAGGTTACCGTCACAAATATTAATAATTATTATTAAACCTTATTAAACCTGAATTTGACAGTTAAATATAACTAACCTTCATTGGTCGATTATATCACCACGATTTGAGTAATTATCAACCGGATAAACGTGTGGTTTAATGTATTTCTTGTATAAATAATATAAACAATATAATATTGTAAATAATTATGTAAATATCTTTGATAATAATTTGAAATGAAAGTGATTAATAGAGGCGTGTATAAGTTTTCCAATTGTCGTTTGACATTGTTATAAAACAATTTATTATTGTTATAAATAATTAATGAACTTTTGTTATTAACATTAAGAGTTTTGTTATTATACTCTAAACAACGCTAATTAAACATGTGCATTGAACAATTAATCATGATTTGGGATTGTTGGAGTAATCCACTGGTGTTTGAATGAAGCATTTAAAACATTTGCGTGATAATATTTCAGTTGAGATGTGAACATTTACGTGTTTTGAAAAGGAGAGCCAAGCTCTGAGGTAACTCGCTTATGCTAGGGTTGAACGAACGGTGAGTCCACTTTGACGATGCAGGTGCATTGCAGCTGGCCCGGACAACTGTATGACAGAGGCCAAGGACGTATCCATAATAGCCTTGTGGCTATAAATAAAATGTGAAGTATATAAACACGCAAAACAATTGATATGTGTCTCGTCCCAAATCCCGTTTCCATTCCAAGTGCATTATTATTTTTACGTTGCTATGAGCTTGAGAAAGCTGAAACATTGTATGTAGAGAGTACAAGTCCTACAGAAGGACATGGTTATATGGACGATGGCTTCTGATTGCCACGTGGATTTTGTTGTTTTATTTTTGTTAAAATCATTCTTTATGTGAAATAAATTATTGTGCAGTTTAAAGTTTCTCGTCTTCGTTCTGGTTCATTTTAAATATCATGGTGGAGGTTATTGTGAGGGCATACTTTAAGTGATCCAGTTGACAACCCAGTCCCCGAGATAAATTTAAGAGGTAAGTAAAGGTAAGTATGAACCCCCGTATATTTTGGTGTGTTCCGCAATAATTTCTTGTTAACTATTGTGCTCTAATCTCGATAGTGTCTGTCAGTGCCATTTTCATTGATGTAGCTGTGCCGGTGCGATTGATTATTGGCAATCCGATTGAGGGGGGCGGATATCTGACAGCCTACTATCCGGATATCGGGTACAGTACATTCTCCCATTCTTCTTAGACCATCACCGAAAGTTCAGTCAGATTGTTGAAAAATCAGCACCGAAGGTGATGACCAATCAGGGTTCACACATGCTCAATCGGGTTCAGATCGGGACGCCTAGCTGGCCAGTCTAGATAGGAATGTTGACCTGCTGTAGCAACTCTGTGACACACTGAGCAGCATGAGAGTATCATTGTCATGGGCACAATATTTTCGTCGAAAGATAATGCAAATGGCATTACGGAATTAATGACCATCTCCTCAACGTACCTGCGAGCCATGAGGCAGCTATTCTCAATGAGTACGAGATCCGTACGGTGTGCTGAACTTACGCCACCCCATACCATCACGAAACCTCCTCCAAATAGTATAAGAGCAGCCCTTAAAGAAGCTGACAGCTCAAGATCTCAAAAAATGCAGATGTGCTGCAATTTCGCGCCAACTGCCAAAAATTGTACATTCGTATCCTATGGCTGAAAAAATCAAAGCGAGTTCACCTCTTGCTTACAAGATGACCCGTGCTATTTCCTGCTTAGACCCTATAGTGGTCGCCGAGACTCCTAAGTTGGCAGAATATAGGATCATCATTGCCCTGGAAATTCTTTGTAATCGGAAGAATTTGCTTTCTGGCGCAATGGCTGACCGCATCAAGAGCAGCTACTCGGCACTTTTGAGACTTTTCTCCGTCACTGCGCATTTGAAGCAGTTCGACGGAAAATAGCCACGGCTCGACGTGCTGTGGTCTGAATTAGTGGCTTCAGCACTTTCCTCAGTTCCTGCCAAAAACGATCTCACAAGCTTCATTAAAATGATACTGATTTTGTATCACAGCAATGCAGCTGTAGAGAGAAGTTTCTCCCTAAACAAGGAGTGCATGATTGTCAATCACAAAGTAGCTAGTCTGATGGGCATGCCTACTGTTCAAGACGCTGTGGTGGCAGCTGGTGGAGTAGAAAAGATAACTGTGACCAAGGGCATGGTCCATGCTGCACGAAACTCCTACGCCGTGTTCAAGGAAGCAAAACAGGTGCGAAGCCAGGAGGAAAAGGAAGCGACGGCTAAGGTGGCAATCGAAAGAAAGGCCACGAAAGATCTCCAGGAATTGGCAAAAAAGAAGAAGATATTGAACGATGCCCGTTCTGAAATAGAGAAAATTGAAGAGTAGACGAGTTCACTATACTCTTGTGAGCTGCCAGAATGGTATTGACATTTGGCCGGAAATTCCACGTCAGTCATCACCCCTCTGCCTCTTGACCAATCCATGCTCGCATAGTTGATGTTATAATACTCTGCGTTGCAATATCACAGCCCACTTGCGTCAGTGCCTGGTTAGCTTTATCACTGGCTTGTACAGTGTGATTGCTTGTTATTCTCATTGTTTGGCAACCTTGTTCCCTGACCACATGGTGAGGCGAGAACTGTCAATCCCATTCTGGCAGCTCACAGAGTATAGAGAAGCTTTAAATTAATAAATCCTTGATTGTTTGTTTTATCGTATTTTGTGTGACTAAAGTTCCTAACCACAATCTAGTATTGACAAAGTGACTTATTTTATTTTGTGTATTACTAGCCTACAGTTCCTATTCAGAAATTAGTACTGTCAAAAGAACTTAGTTTTGTGTTGTGTATAACTGAAGTTCCTAGTAACAATCTTGTATTTGTCAAAGTGACTTATTTAATTTAGTTTTGTATTCTTTTATTTTCTATTACCTATTCTGATAAAATAAATCCAAATTAAAAGGTATTCGCGGCGTGTGGAATTTTATAGTTTTTAGCCTTTCCATGGTCTTTGGGGAAAACATACGGCTCTTCTTTCCCAGGGGAGATGCACATACCCAATTGTCCGTGTAAACACTCGCTGAAAATGCGTCACACATGCACCATTCTCAAAAACTACAAACAATATCTCACAGCTCTCGACATTTTACTATCAAACACCCGTCACCACACAAGTGGCTTCAAAATACACCACACAAGTGACAGAATTCTTGTCGTGTGGGCAGGCATTGTTTCAGTCGCTTGTTAACCACTCTGTCGGATTTCCTTTCATTGTCATTGTTTCGTTTACTTTTACTTCGCCGATGTTCGACCCGAGGACTGGACAAATGCCGTACATCATGTACAGAAAGAAATACTGAAGGCGTTCTGGATATCGCGGTGGATGAAATGATTATTAACCTTGGCAATTCATCAAGCTCTGACGAAGACAATGATGGTGGTGATGATAGGGACAGTGAAGGGACGGAGGGTGTCAACCCTTGCCAAATTATTTATTTATTGGTGTCAGTTCAGTTACGGCAGTCGATAATAGAGCACAAGCTATTGTTTCCCGTCCTAGTGTTCAAATTACCGCCTGTCATTCAATAGCCTACAACTCTACAATATAAAACCACGGCAATAATATCGCCACACAGCGGCTTGTTTGAGTGCTCAGTGCAAAATATTTCTTTACCTTAACTTTACTTTTGCATTATCACGAAAGCTAATATTAACCGTAGAGAGTCGCGATTCAGTGAGTGTGCATGGTGTTATCTGTCAACTACTGTAGTAAGCTGTGAAAGACCTCCACTCAGACTCTTGTTTCATGTTAAAGGATAATCATTGCATGGTGAGTGTTTTTATATTCATTAGCTGTAGAGTGTTTGCCTTCTTTGTCGTATTTATTGAATTGAATACAGATGATAAAGGTTTCACAGCTTCGGTGTGTAATTTATTTATTCATCAGTACCGTATTTCTCTGTTTGAATGTCCTTGGAGTTGACTCGGGATCGACTTTTGAAATATATTATGTATAATTGTACAGAAATAATGTCTGAAGTGTAGTGCTGTGTATTATTCGAATCGGTTGATTTACAACAATACTAAAAGCTTGGCAATACAGCTCAGCTATTCCAAGCTCCCGACATATCCCTCATGTTTTTACCTTCGAAATACAGAGTGTAGGTGAGAAGCTTGCTCAGAATTCTTGCCATGTGGCGGTTAGACGTAGGGCCTTGTTATGTGGCGACCATGGCTCGCGTAGAGGAAATGCGGGGCAAAGCTAGTGACAGGAAGGCTGTCAGTACCGAATGCGTGGGGTTAGCAATACTGTATTTGTCCCATAATTTACACGTGTAATGGCGGACACACCTCCAATTTTACTATACAAGTAGTGTTCTAAAAAGGGATAGTGGTTGGGTAACAGCTATTACGCCATGACCCCGAAGATTATTATTCATTATTACAAAGGGTATTTTGACTATTTTCAGTAGTGTAGAAAATTGTATTGCCTTGTTCCGGGCTTCTGTACTGTTATGGTACCATACATTTCTGTCACTTCCCGTAAACATTTATTATGTGACACTCCTATTCTCTACTCTCTCTATCCTCCTCAGTATCAGCTCTCCTCAGGAAAACTGTATTTTATTTGTGTTCGTGGCATCTCATACCATCTGCGAGAGTTCACTTGCGGGCACGCGCATTGCCCACTCTGTGGATTAGGCCTAAATCTCGCCATCACCCGTGGGCTGCGGAAGTATCTCTAAAAATCCAGTTACACTTACGCTAGAAAATCTTGATTCGCGCTTTAAGATTCATTTTTCAGTCATTCGGTATGCGAACTATAATCTTAGAGAGTTCTAAAATATACAAGAATTTGGTGGATTTTCGTACTGGAAATATACGGGAATTTAAAAACAGGTCATTGCTCGACACCCTACTAAGATGATGTTCGGTTATATTTTCTTTTACCTCGCAAGGCAAACCTTCATTAGATGACTGCAGAAACGTTTTTAGTGTGGGGAAATGGGCATGTGAGGCATTTTGAACCCTTGCTGCCCAAATATTACACTTTTCCCAATCACACTGATCTTGTCTTCATCGCTGAAACAACGTAGTCACCTTGCAAACTCATATTCAAAACATTCGAATGATCAAACACGTCAGCTAAGTAAACAGTTCTGCAAAGCCAAGAAAAGTCATTGAGCAAATCCTCATATATCGTCCCAAGAAGAAAGATCCGTACCCTATCTTTCAGGTCGAAAAACCTCATTAAGATCCTGCCCCTTGAGAGCCATCGCACTTCAGTTTGAATGAGAAGCTGCTCATGCTCGCTACCCATGTCTTTGCAGAGCAATGCAACCCTGCATTTTAAGGAGCTGGTTTTGACATTATTATTTTCACCACTTCATTAAGTGTGCTCTGCAGCAGTTTTGGCTACTAATACTTCCCAGTGAATACAGTAATGTGTCCATTTCATAATTGGAGCTACCGTATTTCCTCGCATATTTTTAGCCTGAAATTTATGGGAAAAGGTAGGGTGCGACGATTATGCGAAGAATATATAAGTTCAAAGAAGAAAACCACAATTTTTAAATTTATACTGTATCAGTATTTGCTGCACGCTTGGTTTTTATCCTCCAATGGCCACAATTCCTAAATGTCGCAAAAATACTGTTTCATTGCTTGAATTTTTGAAGATAATTTTGCTGTTTGGAGATATAATAGACCTTCCATACGACATATTACACGTGTAAATCGCATGAAAAAAAATTAGGGCAACTCTTGATCCCCTTAAGTGCATTTATGTACGGGGATGGCCATTTAGATACTAAATAAATCAGGTGGCATTGCCTCTTACAGAAATAGTTGGATGTCACCTCTTGAGGTACTGTTGCCATGGTTGCCTTCATCAGTTTATTAAATGAAAATAGTTTTCTGGGGATATCTCAGAAGCTATTGGTGTTAGGGTCTTAAAATGTGGTCTTCGGGGTCCCTTTTAGGACTCCCGAGGTTTGTTTCTCTGAGGGGCTGAAAATGAGCTTTGCCTCGTCCTTCTATGCCTATTTCAGCATGTATTTTATGGGGGTTTCCCCTATAGCCCCCTTTTATGAGAGGTATGGAGAACAGTCGCATCAATGATTAGTGTCTTACCTCTGATGGGTTTCTGAACCAAATTTTATATTAATCCACCCAGGTGTTCTCGAGTGACGCACATTCAAACTTGCACACAGACAAGAATTTTGTTTTTGTGCACAACTGTCATAAAGCAGTCTGAAACACGCTAACGCAAATTTCTATGAAACAGGCAAACTTTCAGTTTTATATACCGTATACCTGGTGAGTCTCTTGCCCCTTATTTTTCTAGTATTTGGCCACACTTCCAACATCTAATGTCAGCATAGTCAACAGTTCCCCATCTATAGCCAAGCCACAATGAACCTTAATGACTTTACAAGATTTATGACAATATGGAAGCAAGTCCTTTACAAAATGATGTGTGTGACAAGTGATTATACTGTGATACGGGCATGTACATTTAGTCGCCTCTGTTGTGTAGTGGTCAGCCTGATTAGCTGCCAGCCTGGAGGTCCGCTGTTCGATTTCGGACTCAGCTACGAAATTTCAAAAGTGGTATGAGGACTGGAATGGGGTCTACTCTGCCTCGGGTGGTCCAAATGAGTAGAGGGGGGGGGGGGGGTGTTGATACCCACCTCAGCCAACCTCGAAGTGGTTTTCAGTGGTTTCCCACTACGTCTTCAGGCAAATGCGAGGATGGTACCTTCCGTAAGGCCATGGCTGCCTCCTTCCCACTTCCTTGCCTAACCTTCCCAATCTTCCCATTCCTTCATAAGGCCCCTGTTTGCTTTGCAGGTGAGGCCGCCTGGGCGTAGTGCTGGTCACACTCCCCAGTTGTATCCCGGACTCAGTCACAAGCTCCAGGACACTGCCTGGAAAGGCGGTAGAGGTGGGATCCCTCGCTTAGTCCGTGGGAAAAGCCAACCCTGAAGGTAAAAATATAGTGAAGAAAGAAAAGAAAAAGTGATAAGGCATGTACTAAGGATATGCTGATTATACGGTTTCAGTTGGATACAAAATTAACGCTGGGTACGGTGGCTTACTGATAAAAAAAACGTGAATGAACCTTCGAAGTGGAAAGCAGTATCACATCTCATATGCTTTCTGGCAAGGTGAGGGGACGAGTAGCCGTGGAGCAATGGTACACGTTTGTAGAAGATAGCGGATCTATGTTTGGGAGATGGGTTTGAATCCCACCACCTCTAAATATTTGGATGCACATTTTAAGCTTCGGGGATCAAATACATGAAGAAGATGATAATTGGATACCTATCATTAGAGAGGTGCTAAGTGCCATTTTTATGAACATTGAGTATTATAGTAAAAAGTGTTTAGTCAGTTTATTTGTGAGTATTTATTCTTCTAATTTGAATAATATACAGATATAGTATTCCTTGCTATCCAGTGGCAGAACAGGTTCATAATGTGAAAACTGTGGAATTCTGTTTGAGTGAAATGTTAGAAGTTGTGAAAGGTGCAAAGTCCACTAGTCTTTACGAATGTGCTACGTGCTAATTAAACAAAGATGACTGCTTTCCGTCACGCAAACGCGTGACATACAGTTGTCCATGCATGAAACACGGAAACTCCAAGTTAATTCCACAAATTTCCAACGACTGACCTTGTGATTTGTTGATGGTCATTGCGAAGGCCAGAAGCCTGGGAAATTGCAACCGTTTAAAATCGAATGGCACGTCCAGTGGAATCATTGGGATGTGTGGAATCAAAAAAACTTCTCCATCGATGACGTTGTTCATTTGCTTTTCCACAGCCAGTCGTGTTCCATTGCATAGTCGAAGTTCATTGATGTTACGCAACATGATGATGAGCCTACTTTCAATTGCAAATTGTGAGGTGATAATCCAGGCAATTCCAGCGAATTCAAAAATTCTGTGAGATGGCTGACTACCTCATCCAGGTTGATAACTGAGTCAACCGATTTGAAGGAAAACAACTGTCCCGGAATGAAATTTTGAATGGACTTGTTGGGATCTTTATTTTTCTCTGCCAATATGGCTCGTTAGCTCAGCCAATTATGGTTTTTGAAGTTCTGCGCTACGTTCGGAAAAACACGCCGAATGAGCTCCTTCTTTGATTCGGTCAACTGACGTTCCAGGTTCATAGGAGCATCGCGTCGGCGCAATCGGTCATGCCCATTGTGTCGTGCTCGCTGGCGTTGTGTTTGATATTCACGAACTCATTGCATTCTGAATCTATTCGCTGTTCATTCATTTTCAGTCGCTCTCGAACGTAAGTCAGACATGCCCATACGACTATTTTCATTATCGGTCGCTCTTTGGTCATCAGTGTGGTTTGCACGTCAAGTAGCTCGCCGCGCATTTAACTGGCTTCGACGACCTCTGTCAGCTCTTCCTCTCCTTGGCATTGCTTTGGACACTGTAAAACGACACGGAATTTGAGTAATGTAATGGACACTGTAAAACGACACGGAATTGTTTTCATAGTAACTCAAATCTATCGAACTTACCTTGAGAACTTGACAATATTGACATCCTTTCCGTTAGTA
This sequence comes from Meconema thalassinum, assembly GCA_946902985.2. Lineage (NCBI taxonomy): Eukaryota > Metazoa > Arthropoda > Insecta > Orthoptera > Tettigoniidae > Meconema > Meconema thalassinum. Next base: position 54,863,675 of record OX336389.2, read on the forward strand.
GTACGTTCTCACATTAGGTATGTTGGTCGAAACACATTAACGTGAAATGCAATATTCTTATAACATACTTTAATATGCTGTATTTGGATTATACAGTATGATTCTGTTACGTTAAGTATTATTTTATTGCATGTATTGATCAAAGGGTATGGTATGGGATGTTATCTTTGCTCACAGAAGATTTTGAAGTGGATGCACTGTGTCACCATCTGTCCGTCAAGTTATTAGATTCAATATTGTCGAGGCTTTTTAATGTAAATTAATTTAAAAATGCTGCCAATTCGATTTCGTTCAAACCACTTTCAAAACACTGTCTACCATAATGAGAACAAATTGTAAAATTTTCACTGAAATGGGAGCAGTAGTTTTCGAGATTTTGCGAGAATAATGCACGGCAAAGGCGCGTGTCCAACAGGAAACAACTGTGCTATCCGTACACAGGTTCCCACCAGTACGAACTGCTAATAATTGAGTATTCTAAGTTCTTTGAACAATTCTGTCAACGATGCACATATTGGTGGGAAATGAGAACAAATGATTGGCACATTGCACCTTTCTTCTTAAAGAGCTGCAGGACTTACCACTAGTGCCATCTTGTGATGCTCTTGGAAGGTCCTTCGAAACCACTGAGGAGTTAGCCCTTTTGATATGTAATGCTACATCGCACATAGCAACATTTTAGCAAAACAACGGCTTTTTTTTTTTTTTTTTTTTTCTTCAAAAATTGGCACTTAGCACCTTTCTGCTGATAGGTATCCAATTGTTACTTTAAGGGGCCTAACATCTAGGTTATCAACCACTAATGGTTTTGGTGTTCTTGAAAAATGAAAATGAACCTATAACTAAATCTAACTACATACTTACAATAAAGCTAACTTCTTCTTTATGTGCCATCTCCGCATCGAAGATTGGCGATCATCATTGCAATCCCTTGCCTCGAGGTTGCCGTTTGAACAGAGATGCTGAGTCAAGTTCAAACCATTCCCGCAAATTCTTGAGTCGAGAGATCCTTCTCCTCCCTGGTCTGCGCCGTCCTTATATCTTGCCTTCCACGATTGGCTGCTGGAGTCGGTACTTCGTTATTTCGAATCACTTGGCCAAAATATTGTAGCTTCTGTCGCTTGATGTTGTAGAGAACCCCCATCTCCTTGCCCATCCGATCCAGCTACTCTTTTTCACCTTGTCGGTCCACGATATACGAAGCATACGACGATACAGCCACATTTCAAATGCTTCCAACTTCTTCTCCAAGGTTTTGGTTAACGTCCACCCCTGGTGTCCATACATTAGTATGGGAATTATGTAACACTTTAGGGCAAGTAGTCTCATTCTCAGACTACTCGGTGACACAGTTGATTCTTCATTTTGATAAAGACACCCCTGGCTTGCTTCATGCTGGCTTTTATTTCATGGCTGCAGTCCCATTTGTCATTCAGGTAGCACAAATGGGACTGCAGCCATTTGTCATTCAGGTAGCACTCAGTGCAGCTCTCACCCAATTGAAACCCAGAAAAGCACCTGGCCCAGATAACATCCCTCTGGAACTAATTCAAGCCGGAGGTCATTCCCTCAAAACAAGAATTTTCATCCTTATCCTCAGAATTTGGGAATCAAGAAAGGTACCTGGAGACCTAAAGAATGCCACTATCGTCACTATCTTTAAAAAGGGTGATCGCAGTGTTTGTGGCAACTACCGTGGTATATCACTGCTATCAATTGTGGGGAAGATTCTTGCAAGAATTCTACTTAACCGCCTCAAGGTTATCTCTGAGAGGATCCTCCCAGAGTCACAATGCGGATTTAGAACTTCCAGAAGCACAATTGACTTGATTTTCTGTGTGAGACAGCTACAAGAAAAATGTAGAGAACAACAGAATCCACTCTTCTTAGTCTTTTATGACTTGGAAAAGGCATTTGATTCGGTTCCAAGACCAGCCATGTGGGCAGTGCTGAAGCGGTTTGGTTGCCCACAGCGTTGTGTAGATCTAATCAAAGCTCTCCATGATGGCATGACAGGTCAGGTTTGCCATCAGAATAAGGTGTCCGATGAATTTCCCATTACCCATGGACTGAAACAAGGATGTGTACTGGCTCCAACGCTTTTTGCGCTGTACTTGGCTGCAATGCTTTATGATTCACCCACAAACATCCCAGGTGTGGAGATCAAGTATCGTTTTGATGGAGGGCTTTTCATCCTAACTCGTCTCCGCTCCTTGAGGAAAACTCAGGTTACTAAGGTTACTAACATGTTGTATGCAGATGATGCTGCGTCACCAACTCTCACACCAGAAGAGCTGCAAGAGTCAGTTAACTGTTACAAAAGTGCATGTGATCGCTTTGGTCTTACCATAAATGTCAATAAGACTAAAGTCTTGGCACAACCTTCACCAGGCACACCTCTTCCTCAGTTCAATATCTCCATTTCAAATTTGCCATTAGAACAGGTTCACCACTTCTCGTACCTGGGCAGTACCATTTCTGTGAGCTGTACCTGTGAGCAGGATGTGGATAAGAGAATTGGCGCAGCCCATGCAGCATATGGACGATTAGCGCACCGGGTCTTCATGAATAAAGATCTATCCATGAGTACAAAGCTTATGGTGTACAAAGCAGTAGTCATTTCTACATTGTTGTATGGCTGTGAAACGTGGACCCTTTACCGACGTGATCTTAGGAAGCTTGAGCGTTTCCACCTACAAAAACTTCGATCAATCCTGAGGATTAAATGGGAAGACCGCATTACCAATATTGCTGTTCTGGAAAAGGCTCAAATCCACAGCATAGAATCATCCATAATAGGTCACCAATTTAGATGGATTGGTCATGTCCATCGGATGGATGATGTGAGATTACCTCGTCAAATGCTATATGGTGAGTTATGCTATGGCACCAGACCTCATGGTGGTCCTAAGGACCAATTTAAGCAGACCCTGAAATTGACAGGTCTTGATTCACAAACCTGGGACATGCTGGCTGAAAACCACCCAACTTGGCGCCGTACCATCTCGGATACTGTAAAGACGTTTCAAAGGGATCGACGCATACATGAAGAGGCCAAGCGTTAAGCTAGGAAACTTCGAGCAGCCCAACCACGTCCTCCTCCAGCAATACTATGCGACTTGTGTGGTCGCTTGTTCCATGCCAGGATTGGACTCTTTAGTCACCGTAAACACATCCACAAACTGGACTGAAGGAAGATGATTTATACTCGGATTCGAGTTAAAGCCGATGATCAGGTAGCACCCTAGATATTTATACGAATGAACTCGTTCGATGGCTTTATCACTAACTGATAATGTGGTATTAATTACTTCTTTGCTGACAACCATGAATTTTGTTTTGCGAATGTTTATCCTTAAGCCATAATCATTGCTAACTGCGTTCACGCAATTCAGCAATGCTTGGAGATCTTCAATGCTTCCGGCGATCAGGACTGTGTCATCTGCTTATCGGAAATCGTTGATGATAATGCCTTGATGAAACCCATTCAAGGCTTCCGACATGATTGCCTCCGAATATAAGTTGAAGAGCATTGGAGACAGCACACAGCCTTGTCGAACACCACTTCAAATTTTTACTTCATCGTACAACATGTTATCCACCCGAATGTTCGCTCGTTGACTACTGACTACTAAAAGAAGAAAAGGAAAACCAAAGAAGAGTAAGGGAAATAAATGCCCTACACCCTCGAAGAAAGAGGATTCATCATCATCTTGCTCAGTTTCCAGCCACTGGCCGGGTCTGTTAAGCCTCTCCAACGTCTTCTGTCTTCCCACCATCTCGCAGCCTCCATCCTTGTCCAGTCTTCTCCTCTCTTCCTCACGCTTTCTTCCACCCCCTTCAGCCACCTGTCTCTCGGTCTTCCTCTTGGTCTCTTTCCTTTCCACTTCGTCTCGTGTATCCTCCTGGGTATCCTCCTTTTCCTCCATTCGTTTTACATGTCCATACCATCTAAGTCTAGATTTCTCTATATCATCCTGTAATGGTCCCACCTTCATTAATTCTCTCGTCCTCTCATTTCTTATTCTGTCCATCTCTGTAGCTCCAATACTGCTTCTCAAGAGCCTCATCTCACTGACCTGTATTTTGCTCTTCTCCCTTCCTTTCATTACCCAGGTCTCCGAGGCATACGTCAGGATAGGGACATAGTACGTCCGATATGACCTTTTTGCTGTTCTGAAGGACATCCTTGCTCCATAACATGCTTCTCACACTCCTCCGGAATGCTTCTGCTTGCCTCCCCCGCTCATTTATTTCTCTATCGTTTCTTCCATTATCTTGTATCAGGCTTCCCAGATACTTGAAACTTTCCACTTTCTTCAGCTGTTCCCCTCCAATTGTTATTCCCATTGTGGTTCTTTCCTTCTTCCTTGTTGTGATCACCATCTCACTCTTATTTATGCTAAATTTAATCCCATATCCTTGTATTATTCCTTCCCACACGTCCAACTGCTCCTGTACTTCCTCCTCCTTGTTTCCCCAAATCATCTACAAACACCATTGCTTTCATCTTTCCTTCCCCAATTACTTGTGCCACTCGGGTCATTATGTCATCCATCACCACAATGAAAAGTAACGGTGATAGTGCATTTCCTTGTTTCAGGCCGTTTCTCTGTTCCAACCAGTCCAATTTCTCTCCTCCCACTTTCACACAGCTAACGCTTCCCTTGTACATCTCCTTTATCCTCCTTATAGTCCATCTTTCTACTCCTCTGTCCTCTAGGGACTTCCATACTTCGTTTCTGCATACACTGTCATATGCTTTCTCAATGTCTATGAAAGCCATCAGTAGATCTGTTCCATACTCATAGTGCTGTTCTTGTAACTGGCTTACAGCAAATATCAAATCCACTGTGGACCTTCCCGCTCTGAAGCCATGCTGTTCTTCCCTCATCCCTCCTTATATCCTTGTCCTGATTCTCTTTTCCAAAACTTTATCAAACATCTTTGCACAATGAGTCATCAGTGTTGTTCCCAGATAGTTTCTGCATTCTGTTCTACTACCTTTCTTGAAGATCGGGACAATTATTCCCTTTTTCCAGTCCTCAGGGGTCTTCCTTTCCTTCCATGCTGTCTTCATCACTCGGTACAACCATTCTATCTCCACTTCACCTGCTGCTCTCACCATCTCCACACTCAACTCATCCACCCCCGGTGCCTTCCCTCCTTTCATATTTTTCACTGCATCTTCCATTTCTTTCTATGTTAAGTCCTTTTCTGCTTGCAGTTCATCTTCCTCTTCCCTGATTTCTTCCTCCTCGCCGTGGTTTCCATCTGGGTTCAGAAGTTCTTCAAAATATTCTTTCCACCCTTTCTTCAGTTCTTCCCTATTTTCTATCTCTTGTCCCCTTTCGTTCACCATTCTAACATAATCCGTCGGATCCTTCAGCCTCTTATTTTTTACCATCCCATCTGCTGGCTCGTGGGTTCGAGCCCCACCGTCGGCCGTCCTTGAAATGGTTTTCCATGGTTTCCCATTTTCAACACCAGGCAAATGCTGGGACGGTACCTTCTGACAGGCCACGGCCGCTTCCTTCCCCGTCCTTGCCCAGTTTCATTCACCATCATTCATTTCATCTCTCATTAACTCCTCTCATGAGTTTGGCATCAGGAAGGGCATCCGGCCGTAAAAACCATGCCACAAAGACTTCCATCGCATCTCATCCCCGACCCCGTTGGAAAACGGGAATAATAAGGGGTAGACATACATACATACACAGGACCTTTTTTGTACCTTCACTATCCTCCATCATCTTTGTCCACCCTACCATCCACTTTCTTCTCTCCTCAGCCCTCTCTTTGCCTCCTTTCTTTTCTGTTACTCTTACCTTGTCTCTACCGTCCTATTTTGATACCACCTCCAAAAGGCTCTATTCTTTTCCCTTACTGTATCTTTTGTCTTCTCATTCCACCATGATGTTTCCTTCCATCTCTTCTTACTACTTGTCCTCCCACATACTGCTTCTGCCGCACCTACTAGTATCTTCTTATATCTAGCCCATTCCTCTTCCACCCCTCTTTCTTCATCTGTTGGAATTCCTACCTTTACCATTTTGAAGTACTCGACCCTTCTATCTCCTCCTTTCAGTTTCCATATCCTTATAAGTCTTTCCTGATTCTCAGTCCCTTTCTTTTCCTTAGTCCCTCACAGGTTCATTACCAGCAACCAGTGGTCGCTATCCAAGTCCTCCGATGGTATAACCTTGATGTCTGTGATGTTCTTATTTAATTCTCTCTCATACAGGATATAGTCGACCACCGACTTTCTGGTCAAGTCATCACTGTACCATGTGATTGTGTGGCTCTCTCTTTTCTTGAACCAGGAGTTCCCAACTAGCAGGCTGTTCCTTTGACAGAAGTCCAACAGTCTCTTTCCTTCCCCATTTCTTCTGCCCCAACCCTTTGTCCAAGCACACTCTCATAGCCTTACCTTTCTCTTCCTACATAGCCATTAAAATCCCCCATTACAATCATATTCGTTCCTCCCAGCTGCTTCTGCACTTCCCTGCAAACTCCTTCTCTTCAGAGGTGCAGCCTACCTGTGGAGCATGCTCTTGTACTATTTCCATGAGGATTGAGGGACTTAAAAGGGAGAGCCATGAATGGCAGAGAGGAAAGGGCCCGCACCATAGGCAATGTAAAAAGGGCAAAAACCGGACCATCTCAGGAATCCCTGAGGGTCGCCAACTCCCAAACTCGCCAGTCGTGAGCCATTGAGGGTGTAGCACTATCCAAGGTGCACCAGAACTGGTGGGGCTACACTCACCCTGCCTCCTTAAGGGCCTTGAGCAGAAGGCAGGAGATACTTGAAAGAAAAGCAAAAGGTCTGACCCCTCGGAAGAATGAGGAATCAGGAAATAGGAGAGAAGGGCCAATTGAGGCGGGAAAGGAAGAGACTACCTACGCCTCGGGTACCTTAATACCGTCGGGGTTGGAATAGAAAAAGAGTTGACCAAGTGAGGTCGACGGGAAAGAAGACGGAGAGGAGTCCGGCACAAGTAAGTGTATTTATTGACCAATCTCCGTCAATCAATACATTGATTATGTGCTACAACGCACTAGTTGTGGGACATGTTTCAAACCCTGGAACGGTCCTTCATCAGCCACAAAATTGATGCCGTTAAAACATTATACATAAAACACTGAACAAGGTAAAAAGAACATCATGCACATACAGTCGCTCATAAAAACACAATACAGTCTTGAACAAATTAAACATAATACACATTAAAAACTTTATACTTTAAAACTCTTCCTGTCTTCAGTTGATCAGACTATTGTCATGAAATCCTGTCCATTTCAAGAGTCCTTTGCTTGGCGCGGTATAAGATGGGAAGTTGTTCTTATGGTCAAAAGGTGCCATTATTTGTATGAGGACGAAAAATCACTCATACATTCCCGTTCAGCGGCTCGAAAATGAGAACTTCATGTTCCAGGAAACAAAATCCTCTGTGGACAAGAAGGCAAGTAAAAATAAAATAATGAACGCGAAAATGATCAACAACAAGATTCGCCGCGGGAAGAAGAAATCTTACCTTCCATGTGCCTGCAATGGCCTGCTGGCTTGGGCCAGGTGATGCAACTGACTACTATGTCAGGTCAGCCGAGGTCACGGAGAGAATGGAGTAGTAGTAGTCAGTTGCATCACCTGGCCCAAGCCAGCAGGCCATTGCAGGCACATGTAAGGTAAGATTTCTTCTTCCCGCGGCGAATCTTGTTGTTGATCATTTTCGCGTTCATTATTTTATTTTATTTTTACTTTCCTTCTTGTCCACAGAGGATTTTGTTTCCTGGAACATTAAGTTCTCATATTCGAGCCGCTGAACGGGAATGTATGCGTGATTTTTCGTCCTCATACAAATAATGGCACCGTTTGACCATAAGAACAACTTCCCAGCTTATACCGCGCCAAGCAAAGGACTCTTGAAATGGACAGGATTTCATGACAATAGTCTGATCAACTGAAGACAGGAAGAGTTTTAAAGTTTAAAGTTTTTAATGTGTATTATGTTTAATTTGTTCAAGACTGTATTGTGTTTTTATGAGTGACTGTATGTGCATGATATTCTTTTTACCTTGTTCAGTGTTTTATGTATAATGTTTTAACGGCGTCAATTTTGTGGCTGATGAAGGACCATTCCAGGGTTTGAAACATGTCCCACAACTAGTGCGTTGTAGCACATAATCAATGTATTGATTGACTGAGATTGTTCAGTAAATCAAATAGTAATTTGTCAATACGGACCAAAATGACACAAAATATTCCCAAGTAAGTGGAAGCAATGCCGGAATCAGCTGGGGTCCCGTGGTCGCCAACCCACGTTCCACTAAATGTGAGCCACTGTACAAGAACATAGCGATGAAACGACCAGTGCTTCTAGGCTGCACGCTGTGTCAAACCAGTACACATTGAACCCTAAATAATCACTGCATGATATTGGTCAAATGTGGCATGACTGCCCTTGAATTTCATTCCCGAAGCTTAAAATATGCATACAAATATTTAGCGGTGGTGGGATTCAAACCCTCCTCCCAAATATAGATCCGCTATCTTCTACGCACTTGTACCATTGCTCTACGGCTATTCGTCCCTTCACCTTGCCTGAAAGCGTATGAGATGTGATACTGCTTTCCACTTCGAAGGTTCATTCACGTTTTTTATCAGTAAGCCACCGTACCCAGCGTTATTTTTGTATCCAACTGAAACCGTGTACATGCCCATATGACAGTATAATCACTTGTCGCACACATGTTTTTGTCAAGGACTTGCTTCCATGTGTGTCATAAATCTTGTAAAGTCGTTAAGGGTCATTGTGGCTTGGCAATAGACGGGGAACTGTTGACCATGCTGCCATTAGGCGTTGGAAGTGTGGCCAAAAACTAGAAAAATAGGGGGCAAAAGGGACAGGGATAGCCAGGACATTTTAGTGTAAAAATCTGTATTTGATGAAAAGAAATCTCTCTTTTGTTGAAACTATATTGGCTTTAAACTTTCCCATTTGATGTAGGTGCTTCATTTTGTCATCTCCAGCTAGCCGAGTGCGGTATATGAGCGCTGGCCCTATCCAGGTAGTTTTCTTCATCCTGGATCCATTGCCAGTTCAATCCTTGTTGAACCTTAGTGATCCACTACCTCTTGGCCTCTTTGCCTTTGATCTCCTTATCCTGTTCCCTTCTTCAGGTGTCCAAACCATCGTAGCCTGGCGTTGGTTGCGGATTTACAGAGTGATTGGATGTCGTATCTCTTAATTTCGAATCCTCTTAGTTTTCTGAACTATTCTCCTTAAGAACTTCATTTCCATTGCTTGGCATCCTTGATGGTAGGGACGTGTGTTTAAGGCTGTAGGTGGTGATCGGCCGGGAGAAACTACCTTAGCTCTCAATGAAATTTGTTTATCCCAGAGAAGGTTTCTCACTAGATGATAAATGTTCACTCCTTTGTATATTCTGCGCTGGATTTCTGCAGATGATCGGTTGTCTTGAGATACTATACTTCATTTTGTCATCAAATGAGATAATATAAGTTATACATGAAATACTGGAGTTCCAGATTTTGAGTGTGAAAATTATCTCTATCTGTGTGGTGTAGGAGTGTTTACTGTGTATAAACATGCATCTGCAGATATTTTCTTGTTTGATTCAGATAAAGCACCATGTGCGAGACAAATTGTCGGAGAAGGACACACAGATTGCGGAGCTCAAAAGACGTGTAGAGGAGCTAGACCACAAGTTCGGGGACCGAGAGGCGGACTCGTCCACCATGACCTGCTCGACCAAACGGAAATGCTTCTCCATTCTGGACGACAATGCCAAGAAGTTCAAATCGACTGTGCACTGGACTGTGACCCACCTGAAGAAGTAAAGACTGAGTGCGTCAGTATTGAAACTACTTGAAACTGTTTGTGTGACTTCCATTATTAAATAAAAATACTTCTTCTTAATAGTCAAGTTTATTTAGAATAAGGTAGGTTACTGTACTTTTCGAACCCTAAGATGCATTTTTTGTTACCAAAAATACAGCATAAAATGTGGCTGAATTTATTGTTCGATGGTTTATCATATTTAGACACTAGATTAGATGATTTGCTAAAACAATGCTTCGATAATTCCTTACAGTACCCTCATCAGTTGACCCCTTTTATAACTGCAGTTAAGAAGGTTGTCTCAGAGCAGGAGACCTTGACTACCATTGTATCCACATTGACGCTGATTATCAATCTCCATGAACCAATTCTACACGCGAGTCTACTACAGTATCCACAGTGTGTCCCACTCCCAGCGGGGCCAGCCGCCGCTCCGAGCGGTGTATTCATAACCGCATGCTGACTCCATGCTTAGCCACGAGGCGCTTAGTTACTCCAGTTTGTATGTCGTTTGAAGCCATGCAGTGATACGTTAGTTGTAATCTTATTAAGGTGTATGTTTCACAAAACTCAAGCTCCTAAACCAGAAGGAGTTGGAAGATTTTGGTACAACCCACATCTTCTAAATCGTCTCAATAGTGCAGGAAAAATCTCGCATTTCTTGAAAAGTCTACGGAAATAATTATTTGTTTATAAAGGCAGTACATTTGCATTTGTCTGTTGGCACAGGCTAGAGTGAAATGTGGCTCATCACCAATGTCTGTCTCACTCATGCCTGTGATTATTTGGAAGCTACTGAGGTATGGGTGGTGCTGAGTAATGGACCCAGGGCACAGCTAGTGTCTGTTGGCACAGGCTAGAGTATCACCAATGTCTCAGACTCACTCATGGCTGTGATTATTTGGAAGCTACTGAGCCCGTCAGACGAGCTGTGAGGGTCGTCACTAACTGCAATGACTTCCCGGACAGCTCATCGTCCGAACACATATGCCGAAAAGTATTGGATGTACTTCTTATAGGTCAGTGGGCACGAGACGCAAGGTCACGGGGCGATCTGGGCAGACAAGGCGTCAAGAATACCCCACAAAATAATAACATCCAGACTTATGTAAACTCCGGTAAAATTTATTTAAAAAATAACAAACTCCTGGCCTAGTTTCGGAGGGTTTGTTTCCCGCAAGCTAATAAAAAAAGGGTTAAAAGTCCTACACTGATTGAAGTTTAAAACCCTCGCGAAAGATCTATAATACAAGGAAAACAACAGCAAAGCTGGGGTAGTGGCACGAAAAGTATACCCTACACAGATGAAATGGGCTACTATAGAAAAATGAGAAGTTAAATTAACAATAAGCAAGCAAAAGAATTTGATTCTACCACTCCCAAATTTACATTTAGTTATTTAATGAATCGAGCTAATTCCTAACGTAACAAGAATTTAGGGCGAATGACTACCGTAATAAACAAACAAACATTTACAACAAAAGCTATATGATAACCAGCAACAACAAAAAAAAAACACTATATACACTCCTTACAAGCTAAGGGTACAACAAGTTATCATACAATATAATACTCAAATAAATAACTGAACACAGCACTCACAAAGTTTCTTATTAAGCCTGCCTACACGCTAGAATACTGTTCGTATTCAAGGGTCATCTGATCATGTAGTTACGGTGGCAACGGTGTGATTAAAATCACGACTTAGGTCGCATGAGCATCGTGCGCCACCATTTGAGAACTAATGGTTCGTGCACAGCTCAGTCGTCCCAAAAGTCCTTTCCCGTTGGAAATGGAAACCATCCAAACAGAATCATCCAGTGAGCACAATGTTTGGGATCAAGATTAAATTCACAGAACATGTTTTTTTTTATGTAAGCGAAAATTCCCCTACAGGAGAGCGATTGAACTTGGATCCCATGATGTCCTTTGGAGGTGTCTCTCCTCCGCTCCTCCCAAAATCTCTTCATTCGCGCGGAATGCTCTCTCATCCGTCCATTTTTTCCAGGTTGTCGTAATGATCTTGGTTCGAACTTAACATTCACGATTTTCGTTTGGCACTCAGTTCGGTCTTCGAAATTTTGTATACTGGTAACTTGTAAGTCTCTCTGTACCTCTTTTAGCCATTCTGTGCCACATTTACTCTGTTATGATACCGAGTAGTTTCTTGGGCAATCTGGAGGTGGCCATCCTGTGGATGCGAGTGTAAAATTTGGCTCTGCCTTTTCTAATTTCGTCTGTTATCGTAATGGTGTTTTGATAGAGTTCAGTACTAGGTCTCTTCATCCAAATGCCGTTTCTTTCGATTGCTCCGTAGATCTTCCGGAGAATTTTTCGTTCCTGCTTTTCCAGTTCCCTAATCTTTGAATGACCATCGATTACTATTGTTTCAGCCACATATGTTGCTTCTGGAAGAATAACTGTTTTATAATGTTGTAATTTGGCGTTCGTCGAAATGCATTTCTTGTTGTAATGGGCCCACGTTAGCCTGTAGGCCTTCTGGAGCTTAGTGATTCTGTCTTCATTGGCGATTCGATTAAGTCCTGAGGGCTGTATAATTTTGCCAAGGTATTTAAAACTGCAGACTGTGCAATTTTACCGTATTTGGTGTTTAATGGGGATTTATTTTCTGGCCTTCTTTCCATATATTTGATCTTGTCGTAAGATATACAGTGGAATCTCGTTAGTACGTTTTTCAAGGGACTGAAAAATTTGGACGTCATATGCGGAAAAACGTACTAAAAACGCCATACTGCATTTACAACGTATTAAAAAGAACGCGGCGTATATGTGGACGTTAAATCACAGACCTTAGTGATTGTATGCACTACTACAGTCACGACATAAACATAGGTATCAGTAACTTACACAGAATAAATAACATAAAAATGAATTACTGTACCTCTACACTACAGTATAATACAGGGTCTTTATTTATGCTTAGCAAGGACATTCTGGCTCTCGCTCTCCGCCAGTGACGGCTCAGTTGCCGGCGACCGCGCACGCATATGTAGGCCTACGGCAGAATACGGTGCTTAAAATCAGTAGCCTACCATGCAGTTTTACTGGCCATGATTTACAGTAGATGCTAAAATGTTCCCCATCCGCTTCCAAACACATATAATAGGGGGTCTATCTTTATATTTGATCAGCAAGGACATTCACGCTCCGCCAGTACGGCTCTGTTGCCAGCGACCGCGCACGCATATGTTTCAAGCACGGGCTTGCTTGAACCACTTCAATAAAGCACTTTCTTGTTCAGGAAACTGTCCCTCTCGCACGCGTTTCCTTTTGCCGCTCACCCCTTCTTCAAATGCACGTTCGATTTCCTTCCTTTTGCTGAGAATCGTGTTCAGTGTAGACCGAGGAATGTTCCACTTTCGCGCTATATCCACACGCTTCATGCGAGGATTGCAGTCCACGTCTCAAATGTATTTCATCTTCTCATCATTAGTTATCTGCCGTACTTTCTTCTTATCCATTATGAAACATGCAATAAAATAGGTCATAACTGGACGTGAACACTAAGAACTAGAAGACAATAATGCGCCTATGCAAAGAATATGGGCCTAGGTGAGAAATAAACAAAGGGTGAAGGGCAGCGCGAGAGAGACACGTCACCTGTGTTGCATCATAGCTATAGCCACTTCTACGCCGTCAAACACAATAAAATCATCTACACTGTCAATAACTATCAGAGAATATGCGGCAATATCGCGTCGTGTTACCCAGAAGCCGAATTTTTTAATGAAATAAGAATAAAATACGGTTCACTAACAAATAGTTCAACGGAAATTTGATCGTTGTAAGCGGGAATAGAGAACGTATTAAGGGGATATATCAACATGAATTTAGTAGGATAGGGACTTGAGAAAGGAGTGAAAGGGCAGCGGGAGAGAGACACGTCACCTGTGTTGCGTCATAGCTATAGCCACTTCTACGCCGTCAAACACAATAAAATCATCTACACTGTCAATAACTATCAGAGAACATGAGGCAATATCGCATCGTGTTTTCCAGAAGCCGAATTTTATAATGAAATAAGAATAAAATCCGGTTCGCTTACAAATAGTACAACAGAAATTTGATCGTCGTAAGCGGGAATAGAGAACGTATTAAGGGGATATATCAACATGTATTTTGTAGAATTGGGACTGGGACTTGAGAAAATCATCGTGCTAAACGGGAAAACGTCGTAACCGAGAACGTGCTAACGAGATTCCACTGTATGTAATCCGGTCTTTTGTGCAATCTCATGGAGCTTTTCCACTGCGTAAGTCGCTTCAGATCTTTTGTCTGCGACAATTGCAATATTGTCCGGGAAAGCGAGACATTTTACTTTAGTTCTGTTTTCTTTTTTAATGCCGATTTGAATTCCCTTTACAAGAGGTTCCCATTCCCTAATTATCCTCTCCAGAACCATATTGAAGAGGATTGGGGATAGTTCATCCCCGTCTGACTCCAGTCTTAATTTCGAAGGGCTCTGATATTTCGCCCATGAATTTCACTTGGGATATAGTTCCTGTAAGTGTCTGTTCTATGATTTTGCGTGTCTTACGATCGATCCCAAATTCTTGCATGATTTTAAAGAGGGTGTCGCGGTCAACAGTCGTATGCTTTTCTGAAGTCGATGAATGCAATCACGGTATTTTTAAATTTCCTCATTTGTAAGATCGTCTTTAGGCACCAGATCTGTTCAGCACACGATCGCCCTTTTCTGAATCCAGCCTGGTAGTCGCCAATGAGTGGATCCATTTGGGTCTCTAACCTGTTCAGAAGTGCTGTGGAAAGGATTTTATAAGCAACCGGGAGCAGAGAAATTCCTCTATAATTGTTGATGTCCTTCTTGTCGCCCCTTTTTGTGCAACGGGTGAATCAAAGCGCATTTCCAGTCACCTGGTAATTGCTCCGTTGTCCAAATATCTGAAATTATGGAATGGAGTTTCCGCGTCAGTGTGGGATCATTCAGTTTCCAGAGTTCAGCAATGATCCCATCTTCTCCTGGAGCTTTGCTGTTTTTGAGTTGTCGGACTATCTCCGTAATTTCTTCAATGTCGGGGGCTTGCGAGTCCAAGTGTATGAATACCGGAGGAGAGAAGTCAAGTTTAACTAGAGGTGGTTCACAGTTAAGAAGAGAGTTGAAATATTGGGCTAATAGTTGGCAATTATTTTTGGAGTTAGTTTCCAATGAGCCGTCGTGTCTCTCGAAGCACAGACTGGGTGCTTGGTATCCCCGTAGATTTTCTCTAAATGTCTTGTAGAAATTTCTAGTATTATTTTTGGTGAAATCCTTCTGGATTTCGTGGAGTCTGTTGTTGTCATACCTTCGTTTTTCTTTCCTAATTATTTTTGAGGCCTGTTTTTTTGAGTGGTAAGAAAGTTCTCAGAGTTTTCCTTTGTTTGGCTTCTGTGAAATATTTTCCAAGCCATTATGCGATTGTCAACTGCTTGATCGCAAATTGTGTTCCACCAGCGATGTTTTCTGGAGCGAGGTGGTTGTCCTAGCTTCATGGCTTCCTGAATTCTCGCAGTTACTATCCTCCAGTCTGTTGATTCCTCCTGATTGATTTGCAAAATGATTTCCTCCTTGTGGAGTTTCAGATATTCCGGATCTGGTCTTAAATTTTTGGGTGGGCGTTTTTGTCTTCTATTTGGTTGGAATTTTGTCCTTATTTGGAGAAGATAATGATCTGATTCAAAGACGCCTTTACGAGCCCTGACGTTCAAAATTTATTTTATGTTTTTCTTGGAGATTGCGACATGGTCAATTTGGTACTCGCCCTGTTTAAGACTGGGTGATCTCCATGTGGTCAATTTATGTGCAAGTTTTTGAAATTCGGTGCTCATGATTTTAAGTCCAAAGTTTCTACAGAAGTCAATTAATCTTTCCCCATTTTTGTTGGTACGTTTGTGTTTAGTATGAGGGCCTGTGGTATCCTTGAATTTCCTTTCTTTCCCTAACTGTGCGTTAAAATCTCCTAATAAAATTTTCACATGGTGTCTTGGTATGTTATTGGTTGTTTCTTCCAAAGTTTCCCAGAAATTGTCCACGGTTTCAGGATCAGTTTTATTGTGTTGATTAGTGGGGGCGTGTAAGCTTTATTAGCTGATTTTACTGATAGAAAAGAGACTCTTTCGTTTGGAGAAGTAAAGTCGATGATCGAATCAAGCACAGAATTGTGTACGGCGAATCCTGTTCCCAGGAGAGGTAAGTTGTCATTAATTTTGATGCCAGGTTTTCCCTTGTAGATTTGGAAATTCTCTGTGTTGAAGTGTTCTTCGTCCGTGAAGCATATCTCCTGGAGCGCTGTGATTTTTAATTCAAATTTTTCCAAGGTGTTGAGAAGTTGCTTTAGCTTACCCATCTTAGTGAGGGTGTTAACGTTAAGTGTGCCAACAAAATGTTTACGTCTGGTCTTGAGAGTATGAAGAGTTCTTGAGAAGCTCAGATTCTTCTCCGCATGGTGTCCCTGATCCCCCAGAATCCGATGATCAGGTGGGTCCAGTCCATCGGCTGGTGCCTGGGGGTAGTGAATGATCGTCTCTTCCATCATGCGCTCAAGTTGAGTTTTGAGTGTCAAGTATACGACTCGATTTTTGAGTTCGAGAAGATTTAAGTACAGCCGTCTCAACTAGAGGAACAGACGCCGACCACTGGCCGTCGGATGCCGAACAAATGCCAGTGGATTGGCTATTTTAAGGCTTAGAGCCAACCCTCCTCCCTTCTTCGGGCTTGGGACCGGCAACAGAAACTACTGAGCTACTCAATCCACCCAGTAGTTATTATTATTAGGAGCACGGGTTATGTTTGTCGTTGGTTTATGACGAATATGCTGGTGATTCTATGGACACCTCCGCTTAAAGAACATGAAGTCTACTGAAAGATCACTTACAAACTTCGGCTCGAGTGCTGTCACAATAACACGAGTTAGCGAGACTCGGTTGCAAAATACTGCCAGGGGCGCACAGCTCTCCTGCAACAGTCCTCGGGCTAATCCTGGTAAGAATGGTCGCAGAGTTAGCTCTATACGACAGCTCATCACGTGCACTCAAATATAAAACACAGAAAGCCTCAAACAGGGTGTCATAATCACCACTATATATTAGACAACATTGGCTTCCTTCAAATAGTGCTAGAATGGAGTTCGCTTCCCAAAGCGATAACAAGCAAGTTACATGCACGTCTCATGACGTCAGCAAAAACATCTGATCTCACAACAAAGCTACTGGCCTTGACCTAGAGAATGGCTACATTCTCCAAACGTAAAACAATTGATGCGTGCGCACCGTCAAACAGTATAAAGTCGTCTCGCAAAGAGAGCGTGGTGAACCATGGGTAGAGAAACCCGTTCTGACCGGTTATAGCAAACACACAGCTTCACAGTCGCGTCTGGTAACTGACTACATTCGGCAGGCTATAATTCACTCAAATACAGTCTTATTGTGAATTATGCTGGCTCAAATATCATAAGAAATAACTGTAAAACACTAGTGGCAAGTGTACCATGTAAAAATACGGAGTATAATGATAAATTATGTTGAAAACTTCCAAACAGCTTCACGAAGATGTTCCACGTCTCGTGGAGTGCTTTGAGTTGACAACAGAGATGTCGCTCGTCTAATATGTACATTCTTCCAATACAAAACGTTTGCGTGTACTTGACTTGTCACAAAATAAAGATATAAGTTTGACAATCTTACAAACTGCTAAGACGTCTGAAATGATACGGAAGGTATCGGGGTTCAATGCTCTAGTGTAGCATATTTAATATAATTCCCCTGTTCTTACTTGAACTGATGTGGCTTCAGAGCTCACCCAAACAATAAATAACATAATTTCATCATAAAGGCAATAACTACAGTCGGTCATTAACTGATACGCCGCCCACTCAGGGCAAAACAATGGTGTCGCGGAAGGGATAACAACAAAAATAACTAAACAATGGTTGTCCATCCTCCCAAAATAAATCTGGCCCACATGAAGGGTCGATCAAACCAAATCCAAGTGATCTGTCTATCAAAAATATTAGGACGTTACGTCCTGCTAACACATCCAGAATGCACCAAAAACGGTGACTAACACTCACTGTAAAGAAAAATCAAAAATTAGCTAGAAAAATCCTGCCTAAGCTGGTTATAATGAGTTCGGTTAATTGACTACATTCTATTCTACCACAGCTAAACCCGTACAAAGAAGTTGTAGACTCGCATACAATTCACCTCATGTTAATTCCATGATAAAGGAGGTGTTTCCAAGACCTGGACGGTTGCAATAGTCTCCTCCACTCCAGTCTTCTCCTGCGTCTACCAGTTGGATTCGCGTACAAGATCTCCTTCCTGCGGTTAGCTGGTGGCTTAATGGGCTCCATGTTCCTCAAAATTGTCGGCTGGTTCTCCTGCCATGACGAAGTTTCCTCTTCTTTGGATATCTCTCTCACATGAATGGGGTCTACTCCATTACACTAATAGATAGCACTTGAATAATGGCGTACACGTGGTTGATGTTGTGATTACTCATCATGTTGGATTTCCCACGTGTGTTCACAGAGTCTAATAGATTTAGCACATTAGAAAAATATATTGCTCACTGGCTTTACACTCTTATTGCAGACTTAGTAATCAAAAATGGCTCTCACTGTCTGCTTCACTGATTTTAAGCAACACATGTGGTGTTAAAAATCACCGATTCTATGGCAGTAGAAATCGATAAATATCATGAGAATCCTTCACAAAATTCACTTCACTGAGTGCGTCGTTGATGGTTTTAATTGTATTGTGCCTGTCCGCACATGGTGATGTGGATTACTTAAACGTTATAATATTTCCTGTCCTTCACGGTCTTATGTTTTATCTGGCCCACGTGTTGAAATGTGGTGTTACTTGCGGCCAAAAAATATCCACGGAAATGTAATAGAATTTCCACACTTTTCACTTGTAGATTGATAGTGCAGTCGATTAAGTATTCATTGTAATATTATAATGGTAACTTACACTTGATGTTTGACGATTTTCCTTCCACCTCGTGGGCTGATCACAATGGGCATCGTCTCATGGACGGATATGTAGTCGTCTTACACGGACGTTAATAATACTTTCACATTCGTAGCACAGCTCACCTTGTGCAAAAATAAACTGCACAATATTCACGACGATTGTCGGTTGAAATAATACTTCTTCACCCTGCGGCTGGACATTGACTTTCCTCGTCTAACCGACGGACGGTTTCAGCATGTCTAGCAAGGACGGCTGCTAGTTTGGTAGTCTGCGAGCGTGGACTGACTTGCGGTGTCCAGACGGTCACTCGAGTCGTTGACAGTCTAACTTCCTCCCGCCTATCTGCGGCGTAAATTACCTTTACCGAAATAAAACGAATTTGGAAACATAACTATGTTTATTTTATGCAGAATTACGATGTGGAATGTTCTGAGACTTTTATAAGCAACATGTATAATAATGGGTGCTCAGAAAAATTATTCAGGGTGAATGTCCAGAGTCAAGACATCATCCCTTTCTTGCTGCATCCGGGCGCGTTCAGTGTCGAAGCATGGCGTGTTCATAGACATTATCGTAAATATCACCGAGCAATGAGCTCAGGCGGGCTCACTACTGAGGTATGGGTGGTTCTGAGTAATGGACCCAGGACACAGCTAGTGTCTGTTGGCACAGGCTAGAGTATCACCCATGTCTCAGTCTCACTCATGGCTGTGATTATTTGGAAGCTACTGAGGTATGGGTGGTGCTGAGTAATGGACCCAGGGCACAGCTAGTGTCTGTTGGCACAGGCTAGAGCATCACCAATGTCTCAGTCTCACTCATGGCTGTGATTATTTGGAAGCTACTGAGGTATGGGTGGTGCTGAGTAATGGACCCAGGGCACAGCTAGTGTCTGTTGGCACAGGCTAGAGCATCACCAATGTCTCAGTCTCACTCATGGCTGTGATTATTTGGAAGCTACTGAGGTATGGGTGGTGCTGAGTAATGGACCCAGGACACAGCTAGTGTCTGTTGGCACAGGCTAGAGTATCATTAATGTCTCAGTCTCACTCATGGCTGTGATTATTTGGAAGCTACTGAGGTATGGGTGGTGCTGAGTAATGGACCCAGGGCACAGCTAGTGTCTGTTGGCACAGGCTAGAGCATCACCAATGTCTCAGTCTCACTCATGGCTGTGATTATTTGGAAGCTACTGAGGTATGGGTGGTGCTGAGTAATGGACCCAGGACACAGCTAGTGTCTGTTGGCACAGGCTAGAGCATCACCCATGTCTCAGTCTCACTCATGGCTGTGATTATTTGGAAGCTACTGAGGTATGGGTGGTGCTGAGTAATGGACCCAGGGCACAGCTAGTGTCTGTTGGCACAGGCTAGACGCAGGGCCATCCAAACAGCGCTCCGGCCACGCTCTAAGCCAGTGCACCGAGCTCGTGGGTTGTTTCAGTAATGGTGGGAGGAGCTTGGCTAGCTGAGCACGTGGTCTGCCCGCCGCGCCGAAGTGGGCACCTGAGCCATCAGTTGCTAGTCTAGTCCAATGCACTTTGTTGACAGCGAATAAGTAAATCGGTTTCGCAGTGGTCATGACTGAACATCATACAAAAAAAAGGAGTGGTGAAGCAGCAGCCTTTAAAGCAGAATGGGAAAATTCATTTTTCTGTACAGCTTATAAAGGGCATGCCAAATGTTTAGTGTGCCACCGAGATTTAATGTGTTTAAAAAAACACAATTTGGAACGGCACTACAGTGCCAACCACAGGGATGATTACGGTGACTTGACAGACGCCAGTCGGCAATCAAAGTTGGAAGAATTGAAAATAAAATTTCAAGCAGCACTTTCCTGTAAGTATTATTGCGTTAATTATAAAATGCTTGTTTACAAATGGGAATGAACAAATGATTTAATTATCTGAACAACACTAAAATTGTGACTTGCCGTATTTTTGTCCGACAGGAGAGTGAGGTTGGTGGACCCATTTTACGAGCAAGCTACAAATGTTCGATGCGAATTGCCAAAGCTGGGAAGCCCTTCGCGGAACTGAATTTCAGCAAGGAGTGCCTAATGGACGTGGCGGCATGCATTTGTCCTACGGAGATAGTTGAGAAATTTGAAAACATCTCTCTTTCTCCTCAAACTGTGGCTTGCAGAATAGACGATATGTCCGTTGATAGGGAACAGCAATTAATGGAGAAGGCAGCAAAATTTGTATCATTTTCCATCGCCCTCGGCGAAACAACCGACATTGCGGACACAGCACAGCTCGTTATTTTTATTCGAGGGGTGGATGACGATCTTCGGGTCACTGAGGATTTCCTCGACTTGGTAGCTCTCAAAGACACCACTACCGGTTTCGATATTTTCCAAGCTGTGGAGGGTGTTTTTGAATTGAGAGAATCCACAGCCTGCTTCCAGTCTCCGACCGGGTCGGGCATGGAATGAATGAAGCCCCCATCTAGCGGCGAGGATATGAATTGTGCCGGCTGCCGAGGCCTGACGCACTCCTCTGGGGCAATGATTAAATGAATGACAAATGAAATGATAGTGGAGACTGTTGCTGGAATTAAATTTTGACAGGGAAAACCGGAGTACCCGTAGAAAAACCTGTCTGCCTCCTTTTTGTCCAGCACAGATCTCGCATGGAGTGACCGGGATTTGAACCACGGACCCAGCGGTGAGAGGCCGGCGTGCTGCCGCCTAAGCCACCGAGGCTTTTGGTGTTTTTGAATTAATGGGATTAAAATGGGAGCAGTTGACGAGTATAACAACGGATGGAGCTCCTGCTTTACGGGGTGTACGCACAGGGTTCCTCAGCTGTGTAAAGTTAAAAATGGCTGGGAACTGTAGTACCCTAATGGCGGCGATCCATTGCTTCATACACCAGGAGGCAATCTGTGCAAAAGTCGCCAAGCTTAAAGATGTAATGGGAACAGTCGCTCCCATGGACTCGCGCACCGTTAATTCAAAGAGTTCTTGAATGACATCGAAGCAGAGTATCCGGATATCCCGTACCATGCAGAAGTAAGATGGCTGAGCAAGGCGAAGGTGCTGAATCGTGTGTTTTTCTTGCGGAACGCAATAGATACATTCTGTGACATGAAAGAGTGGCCCGAAGTTCTTTTGCGTGACCCTAAGTGGGTGGCGGACTTGGCATTTTTATGTGACATTACTGCCCATAAGGGCGAAAAGCACACAATCTGCGATTTGGTGGGGAAAAATTGAAGCGTTCACAAGAAAATTGATTTTGTGGGAAAACCAGTTGCGTGCAAGGAACACAGGACATTTTCCATCGCTTGAAACAGTGAAAGAAGGTGTCGACTTTGATGAGTACTTGCAGGTAATTCGCCATTTACAAGAAGAGTTTGACAAGCAATTTTCAGAATTATCAGAACTCCAAGCGGTGTTAGATGTATTTGTTCGACCATTTTCTATTAGTGCAGACAGTGTTCCACAGCTATTTCAATTAGAGCTGATTGAACTGCAATGCAATGTTCCTCTTAAAGACCGCTTTCTAATGTCACGAAGTTGAGAAGAATTTTACAGTGGCTTGCCGCAAGAAGAATATCCCCTTTTGTATAGACATGCAAGTAAAGTTCTGTCAATGTTCGGCTCAACGTACATTAATAAATCAATTTAAGAGGAAAACTCCATCAATCAATACTTATGTCATAACGAATAGAATAAAAAGTGTGATCTCTTCTCCCTCAATAGCATGTAATGAATACGGATCGGGTTGGCACTCGCCACTACGCAGCGCTACAGTCGATTTGAGATTGTTGATTTCCACATATGTTTATGTGTTTATGTGCGATATATTAAGTATTTAATCGGCCGGAGTGTTTTGGTGGTGTTCTGTGCAAACTTTTATTGATATACAAGTGCTTACACTATTACTTCATAGTATTAATACCTGAAATGCCATTGCAGGAAGCATTAACTGAAATGGAATTTATTTTCTTGTCGTGTGTTGACGTTATCTTGGTGTGTTAATTTTATTGTTATTTAATGCAAGTAAACAGCAGTTTAGCCCTTACATTTTCATGAGTGCTTAATGTGAGTAGTGAAGATGCCTTTCTGTTTTGTACCAGGATGCAGATCTGGCTATGGAGACTGTAAAGAGGTCAGACGGTTTTTCAAACCTCCTAAAGATAAGGAACGTTTTATCAAGTGCAAAGGGGCCATCCCAGGGAAGGATATGGAACTTACTGAAAAGTCCTACATCTGTGATGCTCACTTTTCAGAAGATTTAATTGTTAAATTTGACAAATTTGTGTTAGGAAGTAGTAGTTCTCCCAAGAACCAACTGGCGATTGAAAGACTATTCTGTTCCACATATATTTCCTAATTTGCCTAACTATTTGTCCAGTATGGTGTAAATAAGAATGCTCTTGATGCCATTAATGACTACCGATACTTCTGTGAAGAAAGGGATGAGAATAAAACGACAATGAGTTTAAAAACATATATCTACCGTAATGCTGAAGGAGGCGTGATCAGTTATAGGCAATAGCCTACTCTAAGAAGGGGTCATGACGGTGCCTTCTATGTCTGTTAAATGTTAAGTGCTTCTGAAATGATGGTAGTTTATTGAGTTTGGTGTTTGTGGAGTGAAATTTATGGGTATAATTGATTTTTGTAATTTTCTTTAGTAAAGTTGAAGGAGCCGTGATCGGGTTTAGGCAATAGCCTACTCTATGAAGGGGTCGTGACTATGCCTTCTATGTCTGTTTAATGTTAAGTTCTTCTGAAATGATGGTAGTTTACTGATTTTGGTGTTTGTGAAGTGAAATTTATGGTAATTATTGAATTGTATAGTAATCTACGGTAAAGTTGAAAGTTGCGTTCGTACGTTTTTTCTTTTTTGGCTGTGTTGCTAGTCTGTTAAGGGAATGTAAAATATGTAACAATGTGAAGAAATCCTTTCTGATAGCGAGGTAAATTTTTCCGTTCTTTTTTTATTATTTACTGATAGCTAGCAACACTAATTTCATTTTGAACTTGCTCTCTGTCTTCGCTTATTGTCGAAACTGGACTATTAAAGGAGACCACTTATTAAATTATAACTGGGCACAGTAAAGTAAGTGGAGATGTCGAACTTATTAGCGCCTACGAGGATATCTTGCGGTGTTTTAACATGTAAAACAGGTCGCAAGGTTTTAAAAGTCTCGTAAGGGCCAATGCTAACTTACATCACAGGTCGGAGGCAGCGCTGCGCTGCGGCGGACCAGGCGTACTAGGCCAGTGATATCACTTCTTATTCTATTCGTTATGCTTATGTATTAAAATATAATTACGTTGGGTACATGTCTCGAACCTTATTGGTCCTTCTTCAGCCCTGAACTTTTATAAAGTTTGCAAATAATCATAATATAACTAACACCAACATAATGCTTGCAAAGCATATTAAACATAAATAACATACGTTAATCCTGAAATGACACAAATTAAAACAATGAAAACACATTAAAACACTGATGAAATTGACTAATGTTAGTTGTGTCGTAGTATTACACTTTAGTCCATTTGAATTTCGATGGTTGACCACATAGAGATTTTCTTGACAGACTTGGCATTGAGTTGTGTGTGGGCAGTGATGAGTCAAGTTGATATTCTAATGGTATTGTCCCATGCGGCAATTTGACGGAGGTTTCTCCTATGACTAAAATCTTGGCGAGATTCATGAATTGATCTCTTTATGCAGAGTCTATCAAAAAAAAAAGAAAGAACGAAATAATAATTAATATGATTAGGTCATTAGAAATGACTTTAGAATGAATACTAACGAAATTCTTAAAACATGAGATTGAGAAAATGCAAACTGACTTACGCTTGTCGGGAAGGAAGGAACGTGGGCCGATGACCCTAGGCCCGTCTGTCTTTGAAGTGAACTGAGAATGAAATAAAAACTTATACGAAAAAGGAAGAGAAGAAATTTGAATGAAACAAAGATCAACGTACATTTGTGAGCGTTTCTTTTCAGTTCTTAAGCTTACCAAAAGTAAACATCCTGCAACGATGAGTGATAGAGACTTGCGCAATTGTTTACGAATAGCTGTGTCCAGAAATATTGTACCCAATTTGGAGAAGATTGTTTCCTCCAAAACTAAAAATTCTTGAAAACGACGGAGAAAAAGTCACTCAAGGCCTGTACTATCTGTTCATATTGTTGAATTTTCCTCTCTAATATGTTCTCATTTCATTTTGTAATAAATCACAATATTCTTTACTTAACACTTGCGTTCGTTTCCTGCACATTCCATGCATCTTAGTACCATTCGATTTGTATACATATATATATATACAGTGATTTAGTTGGAAAAAAATATTTACAGGAACTCGCCTTATTAATTCAGCAATTTCCAAATGGACTCGTATTGGGTGTCAAAATCAGCAGCCTCATGTTTCCGACAAGTTGTTTCATCAGCTGAACGTCTCCCCTTTCGTAGCCATGACTTGACATATGGTTGTGGGTTAAATAAATGCACTGGAGGTCCTACGCTGCTTATGAAAATAAGTCCGCTTGATCTTTCAACCAGCAGCCTATTTCTCTTTTCGGTGTGGATCTCATTCATTGTACTGAAAGCTCTTTCAGCTTCTGCTGAAGAGATGGGAATGGTCTGTACAGTCTTGATTAAAGGCATCAGCTCCACTGGAATTTCCTTGGTCTCGACATACTTTCTAAAAGCATTAATGTACCTCCTCTTGTCTGACATGTGGAAAAAGTCACAAAGGTTGCCGACACTCGCATCACCATAGCAGATATCCAAAGAAGAAGTGGAGGGCCAATTATTTTTGTATAGTACCTTTGAATCACTGACAACTTTTGTCATTCTCTCATGTCTCCGCTGACTAGAGCTGGAACCAAGATGAGATGATGTGGACACATTTTCCATAAGCCTGTTATTTAAATTGTTCACAAGAGTTCTGAAAAACTGCTTTCTGTCAATTTTTACAACTTTTTTTAGAATCATGTAATCCTATGTTTCTAAACTTTTTGTTTTCTGCTGCTTTAAGAACTGTTCTGTAGTATTCTCCAGAAGCTGAGTTACACATAGATTCAAACACTTTTATAGTGCACTTGATTGCATTTTGAGCCTCTGTCAGACTTGTCTCTCTTTTCTGCAACTCTAATGACAAATCAGCTAACTCAACAAGAGCATCATACATAATTGCAATATTTTCTAGAAATTCTACACAAGTTAACATATTTTCTAGACCTTGGAATTTTGCCCTTTCTTTCGAGTGTCTCTGGCGGTCATTTTTGGCCTCACTAAAATGTTTTACTAAAGCACTGTAGTTTTCCCACAGCTTTTACAGTTCTCTGGCTTGAAACTACCCATCTTATTGTAAATATTTTCCCAATCTTCTTAACTCTTTGTTCCAGTGAAGCAGCACAAATGTTGAGTTCCCTTTGATTTTTGGAAGACATGCTGTATAAAGAATACAATTTGTCAAAGAAAGAATGGAAATGGTTAACACTGTAACTTCATTCCTTGTATCAGAAACGGCCAATTCCAAGCGATAGTTTAAACAGTGCCAGATTACTATATCTGGAAATAACTTTAAAAACTGTGCTCCAACTCCATTTTTTCTACCTAACATTACAGAGGCCCCATCACATGCTAGACCAACTAAATGTTCTGCCAGAAAGTTTTCATTCATCCCATATGAAGAAAGATTCTTCAATATCTCTAGAGTAATAACGTCTGCTGTAGTTGATTCAAGTTCTATCAAGTCCCAGAAAAAGGAAACAACTTCAGAGTTATCTGAAAGAGCACATCTCAAACATGATATTAACACAGATTTTACACTAACTGTTGTTGATTCGTCAATCATAATACTGATTTTCTGTTATAGATTTTGCTATTTTATTTCTCATTTCCTGTGAAATGTGTTCAATAATATCAGCACAACTAAAATTTGTATGAAGAACTCGTCCCACATCTAAACCATTTAATTGTTGAAGTTCAACATAAGCCTGTAGGTCTACGAAGGGTCTATTTCTTTTCGCAATTGAGTATGCTGTTCGAAATACTCGAACGGTGGTTTCTAGGTGTTTGACATTCATAGTGTCCAAGCAACTTTCAAATATCTTTTTATTGGATTCTGATTTTTGTAACATAGCTTTTTTGTGAGATTCTGAATTTTTGTGCTCAAATATTTTTTTCCTAAGGCTTGTTTGTTGTTGATTAATATTATTTCCGTTGGGATGAACCTTGCATTCTACCCATACTTTCATTATCTTAAGTCCTGCCCCTTTAGAAACTCCTAATCCTAATTTACTTTCCTCTTTACATATATTGCAGCCTAAATTTTTATTTCCTGCAAATAACCACTCGTTCTCTGACAAAAAATAACGGTACTGAGACTCGTTCCAACAGTCTGGAAAATCTTGTTTTCGGTAGGTGGGTCCTTGAATTTCACAGTCGATGGTAGATTCTCCCTTGAATCTGCATAACACGTTTCAGCAACATTTAACCCAGAGTCTATCTCTATACTCACGTCTTTAATGACACTAATGTTCTCGGAACTCCATTCAGTTTCGTTTTTACTTGAGCTATCACACACCTTTTTAGTATTCTTTGATTTTCATCTTCATCCCCAGCACGTTTTTTTGAACCCAGCCACTTAAGTAAACTCATTGTCACAAGTTGTGACTCACAACTCACTTTCACAGTCACTGGAAAACTTGAAAGGTACAACGGGGCTACTGATGTTCATTAACTGCAGAGAGTTACCGTAATATCTGCTTCACAGCAACACATCGAGCAAAACATAAAATAAAACTTGGATTCACACAAACATAACGAGCGGAAGAAAGTTGTTGTGCTCACTTCCCGCTCTCTGCATCCAATAGCAGTGTAGCCAACCTTAGAGAACCAGAAAAACGCCCAGGAGTGTAAAAGCGACCGTATTTTATGAGCATAAACCAATAAGGTTCGATATTAGTCTGCTAGAGTACACCCGTGACGTTTCAGCGCTATGTATAGATTACAAACGATTTTCTTACTGAATGTAAAATTTTTACGTCATTCTAAAGCGGGAAGATATTTTCCGGAACGGCGTTCCTGTCCAACTAAACCACTGTATGTATATATATATATATATTATGGCAGTATATATCCTATTATGGTAAAACAGCCCTATCAATATGATGTCAACAATGCCACAAAAGCCGTCGCCTGCACGACTGTGCGTACGTATCTAGTTTTTGCGGTACGAACATAGTCCGTGTGTCTCAGGTCTCCACGCTGCCACAGTGTAGTGATCGTGGGGGAGAGAGTGCTAGTATGTCTGCCCAGTGCTCCCCGAGCGCGGTTGCGCTCTAGGAGCGCAATGACTGGCTGGCCCTGGGCTAGAGTATCACCAATGTCTCAGTCTCACTCATGGCTGTGATTATTTGGAAGCTACTGAGGTATGGGTGGTGCTGAGTATTGGATGCAGGGCACAGCTAGTGTCTGTTGGCACAGTGGCGTACCGACGGGGGGGGGTTCAGGGTTGACCCCCCCCCCCCCCCGAGGTATTCCTTTCCTTGAATCTATATATTGTCCCATCTATCACCTGTTTTACGGCATCGCTCGTTAGGCGTCTTAACTCCCGCATACACCTTAGGTGTGGTCACGTTCCTCACTTAATAAATGCCCTGCACTCTACCCGCAGTGTTGGAGCTACCCATGGATCAGTTTTGCTGTTGGAAGTGTGCGATCGGTAAGTCTTTCCACGTCGCTTCGGGTTGCTTTAATTGTGTGTGCCCGTTTCCTTATAGATAATTCAGTAAAAGGGGAGTTTCTGCAATTTATTCCAATTAATGATACAGATAAAATAATCAAGATAGGCAGATTTTGAGAGCCAATAGCAATTGCAGTAGGAACACGGAGAGCAAAACATTATTTTTCTCTCACATAATATCAATATTTTAAGCAACCACGTCACTGTGGTCATGATTATACCACTGCATCTTTTCAGTCTCAATATTTAGTTACTGTTGTCCATATTTTTTAGAATTTCTTTTAATTTTTTTATTGTGTCGAAAAAATGAGACCTAAAATATTTTTCATGCAAAGAGAGCGGTTATTTAATTGTTGTGTTTTATGAATATTAATCGAAGTATCATTTTAATTACGATGATGACTGTCGTTTTAAGGGGCGGAACAGCAAGGTCATCTGTCCCTGTAATACCGGTAATGCAGTAGCGTAGCCAGGATTTTAGTTTGGGGGTGGCCCATTAGGTCCACATCTATTACTGCAGGAGTTCATATACTTTAGCCTATTTTCATGTGTGTACGTTTATCTGCCCCCCCCCCCCCCGCCCCCCCCCCACCTACTCTTAATAAAATCTAAAGGACCGGAGCGATTTCAATGAAATTCGGTACTACTACCTCATCCAACCTCGACCGTGCCTTTCAAATTTTGATACATTTCACCAATTCAACATGCGGACCATGCGAAATATTTCACTGGCATTCTAGGCCTCTATCTCCTGAACGGTAACATATATCACCCTGAAATTTTGTACAGTGATAAGGGTACTACTACAAGTTGACCTATGTGACTGTACAAAACCTGTTAAGTACAAACCGAACATGGCGGCCAAGCCGAGTTAAACCATTTTAATGGATATTTCACGCGATTTAACCATCCGAGCGCAGTGGAACTTGAAACGGTAAGTGTTTATACAAATTCTAATCTACTGACATCTAATTTTGTTCAATTGTTTACATAACTTAAAGAAGGCGGCTGTGGGAAATTATAAATTAAGTTTTTATTTCGTGTGTCCTAATCATGCGATCGAAGTGGAAGTTTGAATAATGAACCTATGCAATAATTTTCATTTAGTGGTACACAATTTTATGGCCTACATATATACTCGTCCAACATGGCAACGATCCGAAATATTTAGATGGTTCTCAATATCTACGAATCTATTGCACCATCAAACTGACATTTTGTATGCTGATAGAGGCTATTAATATAAGTTCACCTATTGGACTTTCAATAACATGGTGAGCACAACACAAACATGGCGGCCAAGCGAAGTTAACGCATTTAAATGGAATTGACTCGCGATTTAATTATCCGAGCGCAGTGAGACTTGGTAGGTAAATATTCATACAAAAGCTACTGGCATCTAATTAAATTCAATTGTTTCATAACCCCAAGATGGCGGTCGTGAGAAATTTTAAAATTGACTTTTTATTTCATGTATCCTAATCATGCGATCGAAGTGAACGTTTGAATTTTTTTTTTTACCTTCTGAGAGGCCGATTGCAGGTGTTTCTAGTCGAGTTCCGTGGGCGACCTGCGCGTCGTGATGAGAGATGGATTGATGAAGATGAATGAAACTGGGCAAGGATGTGGAAGGAAGCGGCCGCGTCCTAGCAGAAGGTACCTTCCCAGCATATTCCTGGTGTTGAATATGGGAAACCATTTCAAGGGGCTTGAACCAATCCGTCTATCGAGTCAGCAGAGAGTTTGGCCCCATGGCCTAACAATGCGCCTTAGTGAGCGTAGCTACCACTGTCGGTTGTTTGAATAAACCTACGCAATAATCTTCATCTAATGGTGCATAACTCTATGGCCTACATACAGAACAATCCAACATGGCGTTCCTTTTCATAGGCGGGAGAATTTTTTAATAAAGAAGACCAATAAGATATATGAAAATAGGTATATAGTTCTTCACGGAAGTACTCGTTCTGATTATAAGTACTTTAGGGTTCACTTTTAGCTTCGGACAAAAATCTGCGGTCTGTTCATGTCTGTCTGAATTCCACCCTTCGTTGCTTTGTTTTGAGGCAGCTCACGGCTGTGTCAGTGTCTATATTTGTCTCTGTCGCTCAGATTTTCAATTATCAGTTATCAGAATACTACTATTATGGCATATTCACACGTTTCAGTTCAGAATGTTCTTTACATTAATACCGCACTATGTCTTGGTGTTTTTAAATAGTTTATTTACCAGAAATATTTTTTGTCAATTGAATGAATATGTCCAAACCAAACCCATCAGGAGTAGATAACAGGAAGAAGGGACACTCATAAAGGCATCAAGCAAAGAAGGTAGGTTGCAAAACATTTAGGTCTATTATTGTTAGTGTAATTTATACACTGCTGTTTAAAGGTAAGCCTAACGGTCCCCGTGGACCTCATTCTAGATTATTATTATTATTCAGAGGAAACTGTAACACCCTTTAAATAATAATAAATAAATACGAGCCTTTTAAAAAGATCGAATAACTTAACATTTTATCAGTGAACAATGAGTCTTTCTCGTGCTGTGCTTATATAATGAAATGGGGCCTCGATTTTCTACAACTACAATAAAAACTTTTCATAACTTACTGAACATGTATCCAGTTATGCCTTCTTTACGACAAAGCGAAGAAAAGAGCAACTATCAAATAACTCCCGACTCTTCCAAAATACAAACTGTATATCTCCTCTCGCACAGACACACAACCACCGTATATCACGACAGTGGCGACAATCAACCACGCTGCGCCAGTATTGCAGAGTGGGACATTTAAACACTGCTATTCCCAGGAAATGGAAATTAAAAGCTGACAAGAGAGTATAAGCTGACAAGCTGGCCCCCTCCAGATAAGTCTCTTTCTAATTGGCAATCTCCTAATTTGTCACCCACAAGTCCAACCCCTCCTCCACGTGGTGGGAGACGGGCAACGGCATGAAGTAGGGGATTGCCTGTAGGGGTGAAGTACAGTGGGGACTTTGTGTGCCCCGGGACCGCTACGGTAGCTGTGAAGGCTCTATGGGAACCCTGAAAAGTGACGGCTGACGGGGCTCTGGTGAAGCTACGATAGGCCTAGCAAGCCAGTAGTGGATATCATATTTGCTTTCAAACCAGGAACAGGCCTCGGAAAGGACGGATGCAAACGACGACGACCCGGATATGCTAATGGACTACGAGTTGGGACATTAAACATACAGACACTGACAGGAAAAGTGGAGGAGATTGTAGATGTGATGGAGAGAAGAAAACTGGATGTACTGGGCTTGGCAGAAACAAGATGGAAAGGAGAAGGTCGCAGAGAACTGAGGAAAGGGTACCGGTTGTACTGGAGTGGGAACAGTGAAGGAAGGAGCAGCGGAGTAGGAGTAGTTGTGAGAGATGGAATAAAGGAAGAGGCAAAGGGAATAAGTGACAGGCTCATGAAGATCAGAGTAACTGTAAAGGGAAGAAGCCTGGAGATAGCCCAGGTATATGCCCCTCAAGTTGGATGTACAGCTCAAGAGAAGGAAGACTTTGAGAAGGAGCTACAACAGCAGTTGAATGGGCAGAGCATCATTGTCATGGGAGATTTTAATGCACATGTAGGAAGTGAAAGGCAAGGATATGAAAATGTATTGGGAGCAGAAGGATGGGGTAGCAGGAATGAAGAAGGGAGAAAGTTGCTGGATTTTTGCAAGAGAAACGGTTTAGTGGTAGGCAACTCCTGGTTCCAGAAGAAAGAAAGCCACAAGGTAACGTGGTACAGCAGTGATTTAACAAAGAAATATTTGGTAGATTACATGCTGTACGACTGGGAAATGAAGAGAAGTGTCTGAGATTTAAAGGTAATACCATCAGAGGCCTTAGATAGCGACCACAGAATACTTGTAATGAACCTGGGAGTTGTTAAGGATAGCAAGAGGACAGTACCAGGAAAGGAGAATCAAAGTATGGAAACTGAAGGAAAAGGAAGAATTCCAGAAGATAATAAGGGAAAGGATGCCAACAGACAATCCTAAAACAGGGGAAGAGGAATGGAAGCAATTCAAAAACACAATGGTGGAAGCTGCAGTGGCAGTATGTGGAAGAACAAGCAACAGAAAGCGGTGTAAAGAGACACCATGGTGGAATGAGAGAGTAAAAGAAGCTGTGGGAAGGAAGAACAAGGCTTTCAGAGTGTGGTTCCAGGAAAGAACTGATCTGACAAGGGAAGATTATAAGATAAGACAGAAAGAAGCAAACAAGATTGTCGCAGAGGAGAGGAAGAAGTGGATGGTAAAGTGGACAGAGGTGATGGAGGAAGACAGCAGAGGAAATAAGAAAGTACTTTATGGGATGGTCAAAAGTAAGAGAAGAGGTCTGCGAGAGGATGTGGTAATGATGGACAAAAACGGAAATGAGGTACACAACAAAGAGGCACTCAAGACAGTGTGGAAAGAGTACTTTGAGGATTTGCTGAATCCAAATGGTCATAGGGAGGAAGACAATGTATTGGAAGATGGAGAAGATAACACAGGAATGGAAAAGGACCTGACTTGGAGAGAACTGGAAATGGCTATAAACAAGATGAAAGGAGGAAGGGCATCAGGTGTGGATGAAGTGAGTGTTGAAATGGTGAAGGCAGCAGGGGAGGTTGGGAAACAGTGGCTGTACCGTGTGATGAGGGTGATATGGAAGGAGAAAAATACCCCAGAAGATTGGAAGAAAGGATTAATTGTTCCAATATTTAAGAAAGGAAGCAGAAAGGAGTGCAGAAATTACAGGGGAGTCACACTCATACCTCACTGTGCCAAGATATTAGAAAGTAGAATACGAGCCAAAGTGGAGAGAAAATTGAGAGAGGAGCAGTATGGATTCAGACCTGGGAGATCAACACTGGATCTCATATTTTCAGTGAGACAGCTCCAGGAACACCACTACGAATTTGGAGAGGATCTGCTGATGGCCTTCCTGGACATCGAAAAGGCCTATGATAGTGTGTGTAGGGAGAAGGTTTGGAAAGCAATGGAAAACATGGGAGTGGAAAAAGAGACTGTAGGCAGAGTGAAGGAGATGTATTGTGGAAGTGTGAATTGTGTGAAAGTTGGAGGAGGAAGAACAGACTGGTTCAGACAAATGAGTGGCCTGAAACAGGGTAGTGCGCTGTCACCTCTTCTCTTTATTGTGGTTATGGACGAGGTAATGACACGGGTAGCAGGAAGGATAGGAGAAGATAAGATGAAAGCAATGGTGTTTGCAGATGATCTCATG
Source organism: Meconema thalassinum (assembly GCA_946902985.2). Taxonomy (NCBI): domain Eukaryota; kingdom Metazoa; phylum Arthropoda; class Insecta; order Orthoptera; family Tettigoniidae; genus Meconema; species Meconema thalassinum. The sequence continues at coordinate 54,897,506 of OX336389.2, forward strand.
GTCTGGGGAAACAAGGAGGAGGAAATTCAGGAGCAACTGAAGGCTTGGGAAGAAACCGTGGGAGAGTACGGATGGAAGTTCAACATCAGTAAATGTGAGATCCTGTTAACGACCAGGAAAAAGGACAGACCAATGAGTGGGATAACACTTGGAGGTGGACAGCTGAAGAAGGTGGAAAGTCTCAAGTACTTGGGAAGTATAGTGGAGGAAAATGGGAGAAATGACAAAGAGATTACGGAATGTGGCAGACAGGCAGAAGCATTTCTGAGAAGCATTAGGAGCTTAGTGTGGAATAAAGATGTCCCACAAAAAAGCAAGGAAGTGTTATACAGAAGCTACTATATCCCAATACTGACCTATGCTTCAGAAACGTGGACAATGAAGAAAAGAGACATAAGCAGAATACAGGCAGGTGAAATGAAGTTCCTGCGAAGTAGGATCGGAGTAACAAGAAGAGACAGGGTGAGGAATGAAAAGGTCAGGGAAATGGTGAAAGAGGAGCCCTTGCAAGGTAGGATTGAGACATCAAGACTGAGGTGGTATGGACACTTAAAGAGAATGGAAGAGAAGAAGATTCCCAAGAGGATACATGAGATGCAGATCCAGAAGAAACGACCAAGGGGAAGACCAAGAGATAGATGGCTGTAAGGAGTGGAGGAATGTGTCAAGAAGAGAGGCGAGGACTGGACCAGAGTGACAGCGGAGAGGTGGTGGGAAGAAAGAACTAAGTGGCGAGGCTTATGTTCCAAACAGACCCAGCCTGGGGCTGGAAACTGTACAAGATGATGATGATGAATCTCCTAATTTCTTGGTAGACATTTTTCATCACCACCTGGTTGTATTCCCAGTACTGAGGCACCTAGTATTCTTTTCGTTGTAGGTTCTAAATTTGTTTGAGCCGTAAGAAAATATCTGGAATTATTTTGGGGGGGGGGGGCGGCCCCACTGCCCCCCCCCCCCCCCTCTGGCCACGCCACTGTGGTTGTGTACACAATTACCCTATTATATTAATGAAACCCCTCCCCAGAAGGAAATCCTGCGAACGCCACTGGGCACAGGCTAGAGTATCACCATTGACTCACTCTCACTCATGGCTGTGATTATTTGGAAGCTACGGAGGTATGGGTGGTGCTGAGTAATGGACCCAGGGCACAGCTAGTGTCTGTTGGCACAGGCTAGAGTATCACCAATGACTCACTCTCACTCATGGCTGTGATTATTTGGAAGCTACGGAGGTATGGGTGGTGCTGAGTAATGGACCCAGGGCACAGCTAGTGTCTGTTGGCACAGGCTAGAGTATCACCAATGACTCACTCTCACTCATGGCTGTGATTATTTGGAAGCTACGGAGGTATGGGTGGTGCTGAGTAATGGACCCAGGGCACAGCTAGTGTCTGTTGGCACAGGCTAGAGTATCACCAATGACTCACTCTCACTCATGGCTGTGATTATTTGGAAGCTATGGAGGTATGGGTGGTGCTGAGTAATGGACCTAGGGCACAGCTAGTGTCTGTTGGCACAGGCTAGAGTATCACCAATGTCTCAGTCTCACTCATGGCTGTGATAATATGGAAGTTACTGAGGTATGGGTGGTGCTGAGTAATGGACCCAGGGCCCAGTCGTGTCTGTTGGCACAGGCTAGAGTATCACCAATGTCTCAGTCTCTCTCATGGCTGTGATAGGAAGCTACTGAGGTAAGGGTGGTGCTGAGTAATGGACCCAGGGCACAGCTAGGGTCTGTTGGCACAGGCTAGAGTATCACCAACGTCTCAGTCTCACTCATGGCTGTGATAATATGGAAGTTACAGAGGTATGGGTGATGCTGAGTAATGGACCAGGACCCAGTCGTGTCTGTTGGCACAGGCTAGAGTATCACCAATGTCTCAGTCTCGCTCATGGATGGCTGTGATTATTTGGAAGCTTCTGAGGTATCGGTGGTGCTGTGAAATGGACCCCTGGGCACGGCTAGTGTCTGTTGGCACATGCTAGAGTATCACCAATGTCTCATTCTCACTCATGGCTGTGATAACATGGAAGCTACTGAGGTGTGGGTGGTGCTGAGTAATGGACCTAGGGCACATTCAGTGTATGTTGGCACAGGCTAGAGTATCACCAATGTCTCTGTCTCACTCATGGCTGTGATTATTTGGAAGCTTCTGAGGTATGTGTGGTGCTGAGTAATAGAAGAATCAACCCCTTATGGAAAAGCTTCTGGTGATTGACAATTGTACAATACATTCCCGGACATGGTGTGGCAGTGAAGGTCTGGGACTGGCCACCATTAGCCGGCCACGCCGAGCGGGAGGGGTAGGTGTCGCAAGGCTACCTGCTACCGGGTTCTCGCTCTGCTGCCTAGCGCTTGCTCTAAGCTGCGACATAGAGCTCAACCCTGGACCTTTGCAATGCGCTATATGTTAAAAAATCGGCCGAAAAAATCAGTTATATATATTCAGTGCAGTAATTGTAACATGTCGAGTCACAGAACGTGTGCTAAAATCAGTACCTCTGAATTCCGGTGCATTAAAAAAGGCACGCGAACGTGGACATGTTGGCAATGTGCTATGCCCCCGTTTACCGACTCGTTGTGCAAGAATACCAGTGATATTCCCAGTGACTCTGTAAATAGTGTAAATAACCTGAATACTTCACTTGTAAATAAACACTTGTCACTGTTCGCCTTCAATGCCCGCAGCATCACGCGGCCGGGACGGAAACAAAACCGCCATGCTACAGTGACCGCCCTAGATCCAAGTATTGTGTGTTGCAGGGAAACGTGGCTCTCTGGGGTGGTAGGTGATCGGGAGGTGTTACCAGATACATACCAGCTGTTCCGGAAGGGCCGACTGCAGACATCAGGGGGCGGAGTTCTCATTGCTGTGAAACCTGAGTACGATGCAACTCGCGTCCATCAGCTGGAAACTGACGCTGAGGCTGTGTGGGTTGAGGTTCAATGCAGTAATGGTAAATATCTGATCGGTTCAGTCTATCGCTCTCCGAAATCGTCCCAGCTGATGAATGATGAGCTGATTCTCTCCCTCAAACGGGTGCAAAACGTTCAACAAAATTATGACACTGTCTACATTGTTGGTGATTTCAACCTACAAATCACATGGTATAGAAATGCCGCTCCTATCCCAAATAATCCTATATCCAACAACTTCCTTACAGCATTCTATGTTCTATTCCTCCACCAACTCATATTTGAAGCTACCCGTATCACTGAGACCTCCCGTTCAACCCTCGATCTCTTCCTAACAAACTCTCCATTCTCAATTCAGTCTCTACAAGTCATCCCTGGATTTTGTGATCACCAAGCCCTCCTAGCTATATTTACCCACAAAAAGAATAGTCCAAAATTACAAACCAGAACAGTTTACAATTACTCCCGTACCAACTGGAAACTCCTTTCTGACATCTTACTGCACAGATTACCGGTCATTACACCTTCACTCACCAACAGTGTAGATATAGATGGTACTTGGCATACTTGGAAGGAAATCCTTTTTCAATGCGTCGATGAAGTGATCCATAAGGTTACAATTAAAAATAAGAAGAAAAAAACACCTTGGATCTCAAAGGACATAATATCCAAAATAAGAAAGAGACATCAGCTCTATAACAAGTGGAAACAGTGCCCAAGTGAAAGCTGGTGGGAAAAGTATAGGCTGGCTAGAAATAGTACCAAATCTGCAATTCGTGAACCCTACAGTACATATATGGACAAATTAAGCTTTAATCCCAAGGCAATGTGGACATTCATTCGGAGCAAAAGTGGCAACACCGCACCACAAAGCTTTAAACATAACCGACTTTCTATTTCCAACCCACTAGACATAGCCAACTCGTTCAACTGTAAATTCCAAAGTAACTTCTCTCCACCTGACACCAGTGAAGGAATGTTCCTACCAAGGACATCATCCCCTCTCTTTCCCCTAGCCAGTCTATATTTCACACAACAGGAAGTTCGAGACAGTCTACGGAGAACTAGACCCCATGCCGCGACAGGACCAGACATAATCCCTGCTTGGATCCTCCACTACTGTGCAGATGCCCTAGCCCCCTCATTGTGTGCACTTTTCAACCAGTCCATTAACACCGGGACTCTACCACAAGAGTGGAAACATGCTAACGTGGTCCCTGTGTTCAAAGATGGTGACAATGAAAACATGGACAACTACCGCCCGAGTTCTCTTAACGTCTGGTATCTGTAAATGTATGGAGCGCCTGGTTGCTAAGAAGGTACTAGAATTCCTGAGTGAGCGAGGCTTGTTAAATCCAAGCCAACATGGCTTTGTTCCGGGGAGATCTTGTACAACTCTTTTGACAAAAGTGATTGATGACTGGCAGAACTCTTTGGATCAAACCTAACGTCTCCCAAGTGGACTGTGTGGCCCTGGACTTAAGCAAATATGGCATCGGAGGCAAACTGATTACATGGTTGACGTCATTCCTGGTAGGTCGTGTTTGGTGGGGCCAAGTCACCGACATAGTGGTAACTTCGGGAGTATCACAGGGGTCGGTGATTGGGCCTTTGTTGTACATGGTTTTTACCCTCGACCTTCCAAGCTGTGTGACGTCCGCGATGGCGCAGTATGCAGACGACTCAATAATTTACAGAGCAATAAAAAATAATGATGACGTCAAAGCACTACAATTAGATCTGGACAGTGTGGCACTGTGGTGTGATGTAAATAAGATGACCTTGAATGTAAACAAGTGTAAATATATTCGGCTAAGTAGGGCCAGACAGCCTATTGCACATAGCCTTTCACTGAGCGGCAAAGTTCTTCCCATGTGCAATTCACTGCGAATGCTGGGAATACACATTTCCAGCAATTTGAAGTGGAATGTACACATTGAGGAATCTAGGTGTAAGGCATTTAGAATTCTAGGATTTGCAAGACGTAATCTTCAGGGATTCAGAAGCCGTGCACTCCGAGCGGTGTATCTCTCCACGATACGGCCCATTCTTCTGTATAGACTTCCTGCCTGGCATCCCACTACTGAGGAAAACATGAGGAAGTTAAGTGCAGTCCAACGTCAAGCAGAGCGACTCATTTACAATCAGGGTAACAAAGTTTTGACAAAATCTTTAACATCCATCAATGACATATGTAGCCAAATAGATCTCACCTTTCTCCGAAAATCTCTAGCTGGCACCATTATACTGTACGGTACCCAATTCACCGCCTTCAGCTGTCATATCGCCCAGTCCATAGAGCACAGGGTGTCACCCTCGTTCCTCCATTCGCTGGGACAACAGATTATCAATCTGGGTTCTACAATCGCTCTGCTCAACTTTGGAATGACTAGCCTCGTGAAATGAAAGACCTTCCTCCACGACAATTTTGCCGCAAAGTGAAGGCTCTAAAGGGACTAAAACCCCATGTAAATTGAATTTATATACTGTATTATGTAACTTTGTGAGTGAGTGGGAGTGTGTGCGTGTATGTATGTATGTGTGCGTGTATGTGCGTGCGTGCCTGTATCTTCCCTTTTATTTATGAATTGTATGATATAGACGTCATGTACAGCAGATTGTGTGTATATAGCAATTGTAAAGGTGTAAATTGTATAATGTAACATTTGAGATTTGTTTAGATTTAATGAACGGAAATGGAGACACTGCTGTGTATGGGGGGCTTGCCCTTTCTCTATCTGCCGTCCATAAATTGTAGGCACAATTTTTGGTAAATAAATAATAATAATAGACCCAGGGCACAGCTAGTGTCTGTTGGCACAGGCTAGAGTATCACCAATGACTTAGTCTCACTCATGGCTGTGATTATTTGGAAGCTACTGAGGTAAGGGTGGTGCAGACTAATGAACCCAGGGCATAGCTAGTGTCTGATGGCACAGGCTAGAGTATCATTAATGTCTCAGTCTCACTCATGGCTGTGATTATTTGGAAGCTACTGAGGTATGGGTGGTGCTGAGTAATGGCCCCAGGGCACGGCTAGTGTCTGATGGCACAGGCTATAGAGCGTCTCAACCTTAAAAGACAGTATGGAATTAAATGTAGTAGTTGCCTCTCACTTGCACTCCTATGTCCTGCAATTAGCTTCGTCCTCTTCCACCCCGGCGATGTTGCCATTTCCCAATAATTAAAAGTGGCAAATCTAAGAAACTGTTTGCGTGGTCTTCTAGAGAATTTTCCGCTCTTTATGATGATCTATAAATAAAAGCCATAAGTAATTAACACATGGCCCAATTTTCACAATTACGATATTTTAGCGCAAATCTATATTTTTGCAGATATAAAACTTATCACGCCATAGATGATGAACTAATGATCGCAACAGATCAAGAATTTATTTTTAGATTGCCTGATGTTGGTAGAAGATACTCTATTTCTCAGGGCAGTAATTATTTTCATAGTAAGAAAGTTATGATTTTTTTTTTTGAATGTTACTTGAAAAATCTGAGATGGTAACACAGGAAAGTCACGTAGCGACAAACTTTTTTGCTATTGACTTTACGTTGGTGACTAAGCGAGAAGAAATGTCCATTAATATGTGAAAAAGTTTTTAAAACAAACCAGAGCTCGATATCAGATAGCATTCATAAGTTATCGCACTTATTCCTCCCGCCCAGCGCTGACGCTGAGTAAGTTTGTTTACTCAGGCCAGTATCTCACCGACTGATGGTGTGAAGTTAAACTGTGAAATGAAGTGGTCCTTGAGTTCTTTATAAATTGTCCGCCTCGTTACGTACCGTAGTGGCTAGCATTCCTGGCTGTCACCGTGGAGGCCCAGGTTTGAATCCCGGCTCCGTCAAGAAATTTAATTCTGGTCTGAGGGCTGGAACGGGGTGTACTCAACTTCATGAGACAAAACTGAGAAGAGGCGGGTTCGATTCCTACCTCAGCCATCCTCTAAGTGGTTTCCGTGGTTTGCATTTTTTCATCCCGGGAATAACATATTATAATATTATCATATTCATGAATAATTGAAAAATATAAATTGTTATAATGTGTGCATTAAACTCGCGCTCTGAGGTTCGGCGTATCATATCTAAATATTGTAGCGTTGTTCGCTGCAAGCTATGAGCTACAGTTATATACAGCAAACAAATATTTTGGAAATTTCCCGAGTTTTGCCTAAAAGCACGCCTGTATACGAGTTATATTACATCATGTGCCCGCCCTTGCAGAACGTTGTATATGCAGTAGATCTGGCATCAGAGCGCCCCATTTAATGCGTACTGTCTTTTAAGGTAGAGACGCACTATAGAGTATCAATAATGTCTCAGTCTCACTCATGGCTGTGATTATTTGGAAGCTACTGAGGTAAGGGTGGTGCAGAGTAATGGACCCAGGGCACAGCTAGTGTCTGTTGGCACAGGCTAGAGTATCATTAATGTCTCAGTCTCACTCATGGCTGTGATTATATGGAAGCTACTGAGGTATGGGTGGTGCTGAGTAATGGACCCAGGGCACAGTCTGTGTCTGTTGGCACAGGCTAGAGTATCACCAATGTCTCAGTCTCACTCATGGCTGTGATTATATGGAAGTTACTGTGGTATGGGTGGTGCTGAGTAATGGACCTACGGCACAGTCAGTGTCTGTTGGCACAGGCTAGAGTATCACCAATGTCTCAGTCTCGCTCATGGCTGTGATTATTTGGAAGCTACTGAGGTATGGGTGGTGCTGAGTAATGGACCCAGGGCACAGCTAGTGTCTGTTGGCACCAATGTCTCAGTCTCACTCATGGCTGTGATTATTTGGAAGCTACTGAGGTATGGGTGGTGCTGAGTAATGGACCCAGGGCACAGCTAGTGTCTGTTGGCACCAATGTCTCAGTCTCACTCATGGCTGTGATTATTTGGAAGCTATTGAGGTATGGGTGGTGCTGAGTAATGGACCCAGGGCACAGCTAGTGTCTGTTGGCACAGGCAGTCCTGATTTACCAATAGGCCCCGGCCTAGGGGCGCACCATGCTGAAGGGCGCAAAATTAACCCACATTTTTTTTTTTGTCAGAAAATTTCCTTAAAATGTTATAGACTACAATATACGTGTACATCTTCATGCTCTCCACGAATGAAAGTCCCGTTCGCCTGCCTTGCATAGGTGACGCTGGACGGGCAAATCTTACGCTTGACTGTCAGTGTGTCTCTGCTGGCTTTGGCTAGGTCGAGCCGCAGCGCAGGCGTGATGTCATTGTTTACAAGTCACCCGCTCACTGGCGCTCTCTCACAACCACGAGACGTGCCCTGATCGCTGGTCGTCTGTAGCGTTGTCAGCAATGTCGCGTAGTGTTGCAATGGTGTATATTTTATTGTGCTAAGATGTGAGTTTATTGACATTTTTGTATGAATACTGTATGTGTTGTGTGTCTACTATGAGTAATAAATTAAAATTTAGTGGGGCACAGTTTAGAAAACAGCGAGAAGAAAAAGGCAGAAGAAATGAAGAAATCATAAAGCAGGTTCCTAAAATAACAATCTTTTTTTTTTTTTTCACGCAATATGGAGTGTGGAAATGTGAGTGTTAATCATTTTAAAAGCAATGACAGTTTACAGTCAGTTTCTTCTGCTTGTGAAACTGAGTTCGGGGATATGGACGATGTCGCTTCATTCACTTGTGAAACTGATTTGCAACGGGTTATGCTTGAAAAGCAAACTGAAGGAGAAATAGCTTTAAAAAGTGGAGAAACGGATTTTGTGTTTGATTCGGATCCTGCTTTATGGAATGTAAATGATTAATGACGAGATTATATATGTACTAATGATGTGATACAAAATTCACATTCAGACTTTAATCAATCTAAAAGACAATATTCTGACAAAGTTCGTTGTCTGTCCAAGAGCTTATTTTTCAAAAAACTCCAAAATTGGTGAAACAATAAACAGGACATGGATGGTTTATTCACCATCAAAAGGATGCGTTTTCTGCGTTCCATGTGTGCTATTTGGACACTCTGATACGGCGGGCGCATTTCATAGTGGATACAATGACTGGAAAAATGCTAATCGACGTGTTTTAGAACATGTAAATAGTTTCAATCATAAGGATAACTTAGAGAAACTAAAACTTGAGGTAGTGTAGAAGGCCGCGTTGACAGCCAGCTTACTGAGGCTCTCGAACTAGAGATCCATTATTGGAGGTAGGTAGCCTACTTAAGCGAGTAGTGGTGGCAGTTAAATATTTAGCTGCTCAGGGTCTGGCATTACGTGGTACTCATGAACACCTAAGGAATCTTCACAGTGGGAATTTCCTTGCACTATTGCAATTCTTAGCTGAATTCGACCCCTTCATGGCGGAACATTTAAGGCAGTATGGTGATAAAGGTTCCGGAACCACATCTTATATTTCAAAGACAATATATGAAAAACTTATTGCTTTTATGGCAGAGAAAGTTACGGACACAATTAGAAAAGAAGCTAAATACTTTGGTACGGTATAGTATTAGACTCCACACCGGACATATCACATATTGATCAACTGACCTTAGTACTCAGATACCGTATGTTGCCAGTGATGGCGTTCTAATTGAAAGGTTTATTTGTTTTGTGCCAAATGTGGGCCTTAAAGCGGAGGAAAACTTGATTTGGACATTTCTAATTGCAGAGCACAGTCATACGACAACGCTTCAAGTATGTCTGGCGTGTATACCGGTGTTCAGGCTCGTATTAAGGAACTTAATCCTCTAGCGGAGTATGTGCCATGGTCAGCACATTCTCTAAATTTAGTAGGTTCTTGTGCAGCAGAATCATGTACAGAGGCTATTTCATTTTGGATTGCTGCAGTCACTTTTCAATTTCTTCAGTGCCTCAACCCACAGATGGGCTATTTTACAAAAAAAATTGTCCCCTTAATAAGTTACAAAGCCTATCTAAGACTCGATGGTCTGCTCGTCACGACGCATGCCGAGTTGTAAGTGAAAACAGAGAAGGTATTTTGGAATGTTTGAATGAAATTTCTATTAACTGTGATGAGAAACCTTCAACAAGGAATGAAGCCAATGCTTTGAGAGAAAAGTTGAACTCCATGGAGACAACATTCATGTCAATTTTATTGAGTACCATATTGGAAAGGTTTAACAAGGTGAACATAAAATTTCAGTATGAAACTACAGAGCTAGGGAAGATTATTACTTACTATGAATCTTTTTGTGGTTTTCTTCAAGAAGTAAGAGAATCCTTCGATAGCCTAGACAAAGCAGCAAGAGACAAATGTGGCAGGAAGGAGTATGTAGTGGACAAAGCAGTGATGTTGAATTCACAGGTTCTGATAACTTTCGTGTGAACACTTTCAATGTCATATTAGATAGCTTACATTCCGAACTCAAGAGACGTGGAAATAAATACACTCAACTATACAACAAGTTTGGATTTTTTGAAGTTGTTAAAGGACTACAAGCCTCAGAAATCACCAAACATGCAGGAGACCTACTGAGATTGTACCTCGAGATGATCTAGGGCCAGTTTTTGTTGACGAGTGTTTACATTTGAAACCCTTTTTGGTGAAAAATACTCCCAAAGAAAAAAACAGCATGACTTTAACGGACATTATAAAGGTTTTGCGTCATTTTGATGCAGTCGAAATTATAAACTGACTTTGAAGTAAAATTGTCTCACATCACTTATAAAAGAACTAAGTCCTACTTTTTTTATCAAGTGGTTTTCCGTAAATTGTTTTGTTATATGCTTTTTTTTAATCTTGTTGCACTTTAAAAGTTCTTTTTACAGTTTAAAAATAGATTAAACAGACTTTTACTACTTATGATTTTTTTTAAACCAATTTCGTATAATTTTATGATTTAAATTGAACTTTCAAACATTTTGACACTTTTCCAATTTATATTGTGGCCAACATTTTCCAAGAAATGTTTTGCAACAGCAGAGTTTTCGACTTCAGCTTTAGAACAGGAATGTTTTATGATTTATTAGGAGAAAATTTTAGTCTTGAATATTAATATCAGTTTAATTTGAATAATTCATTATGCATAGTTGTAGGTTGTGATGTAGTGTATATGTATACCTGATTTTTTTATGCGTATAATTAGTCTTAAATGATTTAAACTTATTTTTATATCTCGTTGGCCTGGTTTTTTTTTAGTTTATATATACAAATTTAGAAACATTGTGAGGTTTGAAGCCATTTTTCAGTGTTTAGGCAGTGTTTGTTCAGTGTTTGGTGCTTTTCAGTCGGTCAACACGAATGTACCCAAAAAGAGCTGGGTTATGCCCTAATCCTGAAATAAATTACATGAGATTAATAAATACACTAGGATGATGAGTTTCGATCGTCAAGCGATCATCATCAGATCCATTACACTTAGGCTATAACATCTATGTTTGAGAATACAGGTGAAAAATATTTACAATATGTACAATTATTTAGTTGCAGTATTGGTAATGCAACTGTCGGTGTATGCTAAATGTAGTATATCTAATGTTAGGTGAAATGCTAAAATGGTGATCAAATCCGGAGTTTGTCTGTTTGGGGTGATTATATGGTTATAAAAAATCAACTATGGTTATTTATTTTATTTATTTATTTATTTATTTATTTATAGGGTACAGAAAGTCCCAATGAGCTTGTAGCTCAAGGGGGGACTGCCCTTTACAAATATGGCTTAGTAACTTATACTAGAATATACTAAGGTGGTAGGATCATTTATTCAGTCTTTATGGGGTTATCTATATTCATCAACATATTGTTTCAGGAAGTACCTGCGTGCTTCCTTTTTGAATTTGTTTAAGTTTACAATTTGTCTCAGTTTAGGAGGTAAGTTGTTATAAGATGTGCTGGCTGAATAGGAAATACTTTTAATACCATATCTAGTTGTGTTTGTTGACTCCATGTATAACTGGTTTGCTGATCTTGTGTTATGAGTATGAATGTCTTTCGCGCATTGAAGTTCAGTATTAAGATTAATAAGACCTTGTTTATATTTGAACATAAATAAAGCTTCAGAGTATTTGAGCTGGCTTCGTAATGGCAATATGTTTGTCTCCTGAAATACTTGTACAGTTGGTTTCCTAAAATCGTAACCATACATGATTTTAATTGCTCTTTTTTGGAGAACTTCGAGCTCATTTATTGATTCCTGTGCACATTTACCCCATATTATGTTCATGTACATAAGGTGAGAATGAAAAAGAGAGGCATATATGCTCCTTAAATTTTGATTGCTTATTCCATACTCCCTTCATCTTTTTAGAACACCAATTACACTAACAATTTTCTTTTTCACATTTGTGACATGTTCATTCCAACTTAAGTTATTGTCCAAAGTTAGGCCTAAATATGTGTATTGTTTCACCCGTTCGATGGGTACATTGACAATTTTAACTATGTTGCAAGTGCTTGGACTGTAAGCTGGTTTATGAAATAGCATTGTTATACTGTAATAATACAGGCTGATACTTATCCGGTTGTCTTCCTGGCTGGAACGTCGAGCAAAGGGGGGAGAAAGGGAAAAACCAGTTTCGTCCAGTTAACACCCGGGTTCAGTCGACCAAAACTGGTGCTAGCGTGAACACGAAACTCTTCATTCCATTCCCTGACCCGGTCGGTCGACTGGAAGCAGGCTGTGGAAGTTTAACCAAGACTTTTATTATTACCTTATCGGGAATTGACAGTACATAGCATGATAATATGTATCCTTTATTTGTGATATTTGTGTGTAGATTTAGCGGACGTTATGTTCTGTTGTATTTTCGGAAACATTTGGCGTCAAAATCTATGTGTTTACGCAGTGTTATACAGGCGCGGATATAGAGTTCGGCTTTGGAGGGGGGCGGGGTGTCCGAGAATCGACATTATTAAGAAAAATGGTATCACTAAAAACGCAATCACAAAAGTAGTAGGGAACTTCAGACTTTGGATATTGCGTAATCGCGATGACGTCATAGCCCTTTGGGTGACGTCATGGGCCCTTAGAGCGAGCACGTGGTCCAAGAGGGATCAGGTGATCGGTTAATAGCTAGGATGACCACCACGCCTTGTGTTCGCATGGAGAGGTCAGCTGTGTATCATGGCTATTAATTATTGATTGATTATTGATTTGTATTTAGGTAATTGCTCAAGTGAGTGGAGAGATTCTTGGGTATTATAACTTTTTGAATGGGACTGTATGGGCGAGGTAGTCAACATTGCTGGCTCGCTACCCGCCATGTGGCACGCAGCTGTTCTGTTTCTTTGTTTGTTTGTTTTTTTGCTCGCGCCGGGCGGGCGGACCGTGAGAGCATCCGCGCTCTCCACACATGTGGCGCACAGCTGTTAAAGTTTTTTGCTCGCGCTTGCTAAATAAGTAAAGTGGTGTCGTAAAGCTAGAGTGTGTTTAAGTACATCATATATCACCAGAGCGTGGGAGTGAACTTGTGTTACTCGTTGTCGTCATGTTATGTCTGTTTAATTCAAATGATGTTAAAAAAAAATTGTGTTCCGGCTTGCTTCATGGTCTCAATCTGGTTACGCTGTTTTATAAGTCAAGTGTGAAATGAATCTTGGCCTGTTTGTTTTTAGATTCTTAGCCGCCATTAGTCAAGTCTGTAATTTTTAATGAGAGAACGAGATTGGATGTCGGTTCCCAGAGCTTCATGTGAAATGTTTTAAAGAGCTTTTTGCTGCTTTAACTTCATAGTATATAACACCGAGTTTTATATCATGATGCACTAGTTCACCATGTCTTTGTGCTACGTTTTGCTACAGACGTTGAAGGAACTCAAGAAAATCAGGATCCTAGCAGAGCAAGCGAGGCAGATGAATTTTAACGTCTTTGTATCGGCAAGTAAAGCGGAAGAAGATATTATCTTCAGACAGTTCACCGCATTGTAGAAACAAATGATAAACATTGAAATGTCAGAATTTTTTAAAGATTAAATCTACTGTCAAGAAATTTTATTTAACGGATTAACAAACAGGATTTTAGATGTGATGATAGACAGACTGAGAATGTTCAGCGACGATGATGTAATTCTGAGGCTGCTTGATGTGATGGCGTATTTTCCTCCTCTTCTAGCTGAAGAAGAAGAAAGAGAAGACGATGGGAGTGATGGGGAGCGTGTGGAAGAGGGTATGGAAGAAGAACAAGTGGACGATGAAGTGCAGATCATTTGAATGGACAGTGTGTGAACAGTGGTTTTTTTTCTGGTTTATTACAAAATGTAGATATTTTTAAAAATATATTTATTTTGATCATTTGTGGTTTACATTAATTATATAATATGAAAGAGTGAAAAATGATATGATCTTCGTTCTTAAAGTGGTAAGTAGTTATTTTTCCAACAAGCTGCTGAGAATTAAAGATGCTGTCTGCAGAGCTGAATATGCTGCTGTTCTTGTGTGGGAGGTAAGTACAATCATTCTTTTCTTCCTTGAGTGTGTTGGTTTTAGTGAGCTGAAAATATATAGAGACACATTAATAATATAATAATAATATTTTTGCGATGAATTAAAAAACAAAACTTACGTTGTTGTAATTAGAAGATATTTTTGTTGGGGATCCAAGAGTTGTGAGTTGAATCGAATCCAAGCCAAGATACGAAAGCTCATGTTCCTTTTCTACGTAGTACTTTGTCGACTAAGTAAATATTAGGATGTTTTGTTCGTTGTAACTCTGCTTCATAAAATGCTCCAAATATCGACAAATTGTTATTATCTTTTAAAAGATATGTTCGTGGATTAGTATTTTGAACTTTATAAACTGTAAATAATTCCGTAGTCCAATTAGCTTCGTAGCCCTTGCTGAAGTATTTCTTGATTTTCGATATTCGCACAATGTCGCCAATTTTATAATTTGGTTTATTAAAATTTCATTATATTGTGTTGGCAAGCTGGGTGGATTGTTTCGTTTTACATCAATAGGTTTCATGCCAATGCTGCGATGTATTTAGTGATTATACTTTACTAATAACTCAGGAAAAATATTTACCCATCGGTATGAACCTCGTGTTGTGAATTCTTTCCACATCGATTCCTTAAGAGTTCGATTAAATCTTAATGCTGCTCTCAGTGGAATAATGCTTTAGATTTTGTTTCTGAGACCATATTTTGAATTCACGGTTATAAAATTCCGTTCCTCGATCAGTGTTAAAATAATTGGGCAATCTTTTACTTCGAGAATAAACAAATTTTAAACTTTTTACAATCCCACTTCCTTTTTTGGTTTTAAGAGGAATAGCTCATGCATATTTTGAGTAAACGTCAATAATGGTTAATAAATATTTAAATCCATTATTCCATTTTGCAAGTTTGGACATGTCCACAAGGTCTGCTTCATGGAGGTCATCGACTCCTTTGCTAATAACACGTCGTCTTTTAAACTTTTTTCTAAGCGGTGCGTGAAGTTCTTTTGCAATTTCTCGTCTGATTTTGTTCATAGTTATTTTCCAAACAATGATTTATAACATACTGTGCATTGTTATACAAATGTTTGAATTTTTATTCAATATATCCTGCATTTCTTAGTTCTTCAATTGCAAAGATTTCGCTGTCGAGTTCTGTGTGACCTGCAGCTTTCGATGCAATTAATTTTTTAAGTCTTTATACCAATTTGTTTGGTTCATTCCAGTGAACGAATTCAATATTGTTTCCTCCTTCGAATTTCCAAATGGCTTGTGGTGTGATGTGTTTCTTTTGGCCATATCCAGTATGCATCGTATTTTTTTAATTTGTTTAGCGTATGGCTGTTAGTGCCGGGAGTGTCCGAAGACATGTTCGGCTCGCCAGTTTTGTAGCTGCTTCGAGACGGACACCCAATGGGTGAGCTACAAGTACCGTTGGGGAGGAAAGTTGGAATGGAAGGGCGAGGAGTTGGAAGGTAGCGGCTGTGGCCTATAGTTTGGGACCAACCCCGGCATTTGCCTGGAAGGAAGATGGGAAACCACAGAAGACCATCTTCAAGGTTGCCGGCGGGGGGATTCGAACCACCTCGCCTCCCGGATGTTAGCGACTGCCAACAGTCATGCCGTAACGACCACGGCTAACTCACCCGGTTATGCATCGTAGTATTTGCTTCTTCATTCTCATCTGTTGTTTTTATAATTCTATCTATGTCTTCAGTAAGAAGGGGTTCAATTATATTTCTATACTTATAAGATTGCGTTCCTCTCGGAGCTGCATTGATTGTATAATTTCTTTTGTGCACGTTTGAAACATTTAATAATTTCAAATATGAACTTAAATCACTCCTATCTATTAGAGTGGGGTCTGGTACTTTCCTTGGAATCAATTCCAGTAGACCTTCTGTTATAGGAAATTTTTCACCACCAACATTTATCCACTTTTTATCAAAGAAAACTCGTTCACGCTCCAAGTATTGTTTATCATTTCTTATCGTTATACCAAATGTTCTATCCACGTTTTGTTTAATGAACGGATCAAAGTAGCGGTTATGTAGTGTAATTATTTTGATGCTATCTCCATCTTCTTCGTCTGAAGTAGCAGTTGATTCAGAATCATCATATTTTCTTTTTCGTTTTTTTTTTAGTTGACGTATTAGCAATAGCTACAAGTTGATTTAATGAATTTGTTACTTGTTTAAAGTTAGTCTCTATATCTAATTCTTTACGTCTAACATCATTTTGAAGTGAAAGATACTTGTCTTTAACATCTTTTTTTAAGCGAGAAAGTTTATCCTTTACTCGACTTTCAGCTTTAATCTTCGAGCTCTTCTCCATGACTAAACTGAAATTGTGGTTGTTTTGCTTATTTATAGTATATTCAAAATCAATTTGAAGAGGAAGATCATTGGTTTTATGTTTTTAGGGTCTCTAAGTCGAAACAGTATTTCATCTTGTTCTTCAACAACAATATCACTGCCATCCAGTTCAATCTCTTGACGTATATTTAAAATTGCATACACAATTGGAGATCTTGGTGAAACAAAAATTGGTTTTAATATGCCTTTATAGGGAAGTTGGTACTGTATGTTATGATTATGAAGCGTGTATACTGGTGAATGTATTGATGGCGTGTTGGAGAATTTCAGAATAAATTTCGATAAGTTCTTTTTCTTTACTTCATCTTGTAATATACCATATTCTTCTTTGGATGCAGTAAAACTTTCGAGTGGTTCTTTGTTAACCAATTGCTCATTTTTTTCTACTTCAGTTTTTAACTTGTTATATTCATCTTTGGATGCAGCAGCATAACTTTCAAGATCTTCTTTTTTAACAATATTGAGATTGTTAACAACACCCTCAATACGGGTTTGTAAATTGCTTAAAATTTATTTTAGTTGATTAACTTCAGTTCGTGAAGCAGCATAGTGTTCTACAAACCGTTTATTTGTCACATCTTGGTCGTTAACAGGAAAGTCAACATTTGTTTGTTTTTGATGTTCTAGATTGTTTACAGTCTGTTTCATTTGTTCAAATTCATCTCGTGAAGCGGCATATTGTTCAACAAATGTCTTATTTGCAACATCGTTATCGTATATGGGATTGTTTACGTGAGTAATTCGTTTACTCATCATATTTAAAGTTCCACAATCGTCTACGTTTAAAAAGTTTTGTTTATTAAATTTAGTGATTAAGTCTTCTAGATCTTTCCGAGAAGCAGCAAAGATTTCTAAATAATATTTGTTTATTGCATCTAAGGAATCAATTGGTTGAGATATGTTTGTTATTCTTCTATTTAACATATCTACAGTTTCATCATCTCTGTTTATATTCAAAAGAGATTTTTAATTTCATTGAGTTATTTTGTTACATGAGTTTTAAGAAAAGAATACGATACCGCATCTTGATTTTGAATTGGATCTTTAACATTTCTTATTCTTTTGTTACCCAAGTCGAGAGTATCATCATCATACGGAAAGTGATCTTCTGAAAATTCACGCACTAAACCATGAATGAATTCTACTCGTTGTAACACTTCGGTTGTCTAGATATTTTTATATTCGATGTATGTTGCTGCATTGCAATAAGGTTTACTGCATCATTTGCAGATGATGGTAAAGCTAAGCCCGCGAGACGTTTGTTTTGAAAGTCAAGTTCTTTTTTCTCTACTTTATAAATTGAAAAAATTAAACCTTTAAGGTCGTTAAAGTTTCGTTGTATGTCTTCTTTAGACTCGATTTTATTTAGCTCATTCAATAACTTCAGTACATAACCTTTGTTGCATGCATCTTCAACATGTTTTGGCGTTCCAACATTTTTTAACCGTTAATACTTAGATGTCCGTCGCTTGTTGTTGTTGTTAGTTGATTTCCATATTGCACTAGCTTATCATCAACATACGATTTAGTTGCAATATCATGTCGTGAAGTCCGTCGTCCGATAGACACATTATTGGTTTTGTTAAACGATGTCATAGTTAAGTTGTTAACCACACAAAATGTATAACACGAATGAGCATTTAGCTCTTTTTGAAGTCATAACTGAAAATAAACATCAAATCCATTGCGATATCGACCATTTTGTAAATCTTTATCGATAACCAAAAAGCCAAACTTAGAGTTTTGCCAACAATACGAACAAATATCAAAGAACTGATCATAGCTCATATCTGTATTTACATGATCGTTATATACATGACGCAAGTTTGTTCCGTCTTGTTTAAAAAGAATTAAAAAATTAGCGTTATCTCTAATTAGATGTTTAGGTATACAAGAATATGTTTGACAAAGATAAAATACGCCAACATCGTGATGACGACCTCTACTGAAATAATCTTTCATGTGTTGTTGTTTATTGCTGGCTACATCATCAAAAACAAATATAGAGTTTTTTTCTAGCCATTTCTGGAGGGCTAGCTTCATCATTATCAGAAAAAAATCACTTTTGTTTCTTTTATGGAGTTCAAAAACCTTTTTAATTCAACGTATTTACTTTGAGCAAGTGATTTAGAATAAATATAAACGTTTTCAAAACGAACTCCATTTTTATGACATAATAAATTTAGCATTACGTTTGTTTTGCCTCAGTTCGATGGACCGCAAATGATACATCGAATGTTCGGTAGTAAAACAATATGCTTTCTTTTTTCACTTTTACTCTGGTTTTCACCATTAGTAAATGAAATTACTGGTAGAGTGTTTGACTGCTCAACAAACTTCAGCATGTCTAGGTTTACGTCTGAGAATGCACACTGCACAAAAAAATTACATCTCATCAACATATTTTGTTTCAACGCGTATCATAACTTGTATTATATGGAATAATAGTAGGATTTTCAGGATTTAAATCAACGTTGCCGACGTAAAACCCTCTTAAATATGGACAATATGGTGCCCATTTTTATGATCATTTAAAGGAATATCGTTTTCTTTTCAATTTCAATCTTACAGAATATACATTTAACCTTATCACCATGACCAGTATAATAAAATCCTGCTGATGCTAAACAAAATTCGTTTGGACAGGGAGGAGGTCAATTTTGAAAAGTTTTAAGCCTTTCATATTCAGATTTTAATTCCATGCTAGGGGAAATATTGTTTACGTTAGGGCAAGAAAAAGCCCATTTCCCAATAACTAAGTTGCAGATTACAGAAAGCACACCTGACCATATCCTTATATCCATAATAGTAAAATCCTGCAGCTGCTAACCATGCAGTGTTCGTAAAACTGTCTGAAGACCAGTTCTTAAATGTTTTTAGCCGATGTCTTTCAGATTTTAAATTCATTTCTTTTTGACTCAATATCATTTGCATTAACTGTTTTTTTTTTTTTTTGGAATACTTTACACAATTAAAATACTTCATGATGCTGCTTTACTTCACAAAAAAGATGTTCACCACACGAAGCTAAATGTGAACTGATATGAATCAACAAAACACGTTGGCTAATATGCATGATTTGCGTGTGTTGGGTTGGCCGAGCGGTCTAAGGCGTTAGACTTAAGATCTAATTTTCAGAAATTGAAAGCGAGGATTCGAATCCCTCACCTGGCAATATTATTTTATTTACATGTGGAGTGAGGAGGTATTTGACCATTAAAAAACTGTAATATGAAGTGGTACAAAGACCTTTTCTTCTTTATTCATTTAGAATCACAATTAATACAATTTTATTTCTCTTGAAGTAATCTCATTCCTTTTAGTTGTCCAGATGAGTGTGTGTTGAGATGATCTTGTTCTTTTAGTTGTCCAGATGTTTATTTCCTGTAGACAAAAAATACACCTTGTGTTAAAAAGCAAATAAGAAAACAAAATATGCATAGGTGTCAATGACGGTAGTAGTAGATTTAATTAATTACCTTTTATTGATAGCAAATGCAGTTATCACATTTGCAGCGAAGATGAAACAGTTGAAATTTTCTTTTTAGATGATCTGGTAGATGTTCCCACTCCAGACGAATTCGTTGTGGCTCATATATAGTCAGTATGTTTAAAGGAAAGTAGTTCCAATCAAACTTATTAAAACCTTGCAGTCCATTGTTTCGAAACTTGTTTATTATCGAACACACGATTTTCATGATGCCATCAGAAGAATTTAACCAGTGTTCAACAGCATTAACATTGAATTTAGCACAACTATTGCTTCCCATTGCAAGAGATGGTATATGTTTTGGACAATCTGTAGGTAAACGATGGCTATGCTTCAACATTAGATCTGACATTCCATCTATCGTATTAAGATCGATTAATGACCCTGGGGAAAGTGTTTTTAGAGCAAACAAAGAAATTATATACAACTAAATATTCATATTTATTCTTAATAGAGTCAAAGAAAGAGTTTTTTCACAATACGCTGCGACCCATGTGAACACAGGACTGAATGAAGGCATATTGCTGTTATTTAACATACAGTAAGCAAGTTCCAAACTGCCGTTTGGTAGCTTGCGAATGTATGCAACTATTGGCTGCTTCTTATTCCACGTGCCAGCATCAGTAGAAGGAGAGTTTGTTGTTGTCAATTCCATGTTTGCAACTTAAGTGAGAATACTTGTTTACTTGCTTGCTTATTACTTAGCAAATAATGGTTTAGATAATTACTTCATTAGTTAATGGTCTGTAAGATATTTGACGATCATGAATAAGAACACAATAAAGAGTTGTATCTTCAGGTATATTCTCACTTGTCTCGATTTCAATTCGCACATCGACTGAAGATGTCTTCACTGCTTCCACTTGCTCGAGACAATTAATTACAATAATCGGACAATGAGACTTAAATTCATCTCGTGAAACTAGAGTTTCTGAACGAAAATCATCGATCTGATAATATACATTACGAAATTTAACAAACATATCATACAATTCGCTGTAGTCATTTATAGCAATTTCAGAAGTTGGCATTTGATAGGGATAAAAATTGAATTTAAAAAAAACTCTTATAGATTTAATGTTACAATGGTCAAAATAGGAAGAGTATGTATTTAGTACATTTCTTTTAGTTTGAAAATCTAATAAAAATTGGCGTGGTTTTTGAGTTTCAGAAGTTGTCATTACAATCCAACTATATTTAGGTGTTCTAGGAAGAGAAGGCAAGACATGAACATCCCATGATCGAAAACCAACCTGAATGGGAATATTTTTCTGCATTAGTTTTAATTTGTTCTTCGTCCGATGATAATAAAACGGGAATTTTTAGATAAACTTTAAATAACTTGACCTTAGAAAGATCATTTTCGGTTGTCGATTGCAACGCACGTGCGTCACTTGACGATCGGAGAAGTATTAGCTCATGCTTGCAGTTTAAAATCGGCTTTCTATAATCCTCTGCTAAACATAACAGGTTGCTTAAAGGAAGTATTACATGAAAACGTTTTGTGATACTATCAACAATATTTGCTTCACTTGCTGGTGTTGTTAAAGAGGGAAAATAACCAGCATTTTGTAAAGCTGTATATACGTTTTTTGAATATGATGCAAAGATCTTTATAGGACTTGTTATACCTAGATGGCGTGTACGATCAATTTCTTTACCATTTAACGTAACGCGAAATTCGCTAAAAAGATTAGCCAAAATTTTGGTCAGGATGTGCTGTACTAGAAGCAGCTGGATTTATGTTAGAAGTAATAATTTGTCCTCCTAAGTGAAGAACACCTTATGATAATAAAACTATGTTTTCTTCATTTTGAATTGGTATTCGAATTTCATCATTATTTTCGAATTTATTAGCTGAATAAGGTTGATAAACTCTTTCTTCTCGTCGCACAACTCTGTTGTCAACCTCTCTTTTATCCGTTATGTCGAACATGTTAAACATGTTAACAGCTTCAAATATAGATGGAAACTAAATAAGATTAACAATCGCATATATATTTATATTGAAATTAAAGTACGCGATAGCCTAAAGACTGTAAGAAATGTTTGTTGTTACTCGAAAACTGTTTCTTAGATTTCAAGGTGCGATGTCGTTGTATTTTTTTTTTTTTTGAAATTTTAGCTGATTGATTTATATTACTTTTTCGAATCAGAGTTGACTTCTTTTTTCAAACTTTGAGTATTATATAGTATAACCATATTTGTGAATGTTTTCTAGTAAGCTTACTAAAGTAAAATGAAAATATAACAGTATTTCATTAGTTTATATAGTAAGGTATCGTGGTGGACGAATAATTAATTCTACTGTTAAATCTTCATCTTGCAAATCAATGAGCTGTTGAAGTTAATCTTTAAGTTGCACAGATACATGTTGAATAACCTTGCTGTTCATAGGCAAAAAATTAATTGTTGTTGGTAGCACAACAATCGGATAACCAGCAGGAACAAGAGCTTTAAAATTATATAAAGAGTGTGTTGGTTTATGGTTCAAATAAGAACTCGTCCCAAGCACAAGGTTGCAACATACTTGAATACTATTAACAGTGTTAATTTTAATCATATATTCCGAATAATGAGTTGTGTTTGCCTCGAACTTTTTATGAGAAAATCCTAACAAATCTGCAATATGAATCTACAACATCAAAATCTATAGCAAACTTTTTCGAATGTAGTTTACAATGATAAAAGACTTTATCATAATTAATATAAAATTATGGGAATTTGTATTTTTCACCTAATAAATGTTCTACTAATAATTCATTAATCTTTACACTTAATTGTTTTAACGTATAGCTAGCATTGGGTATTATCAAAATCGCTCTGTCCACTTCGTTCAACTTTATAGCTAAAACGTTATTATTGTCGCTAATTATTACTTCATTTTCGATTCTATTTCGATCAATTTCAATTTCTCTTTTATTCTCGTTAGGGTAAACTTTCTTTTCAATACCTAAAGGCCCTGCTACACTGTTGGCTACAGTGAAATCAATATTAAACGGAGAAGACACAACAAGACGGTTGTGTCTTTTTCCGTCTATATCCTCTTCCTCATACATATTTGTTTCTTCTAAATGTTTTGGTATAAGTTCCCACAATGAGCGATAACTAATTAAATCGTCAATTGTTGAGGCTAGATCTTCAAATTCATAAATACCCGGTGGTACCACGAAATCAATTGATAAAAAATTAGTAAAATGAATGCGAAATTTATTATTTCTGTTGGTAACATTTCGAATAGAATTAGATGTATACAATCCTGCAAGTCCTATTTCAAAAAACTCTGCTCCTACAAGATGAATCGGGTTCTCCAATGTAACATCAATCTTCGAGCCTTTACCTTCAAGAGTTATCCGTCTTTCGAAAGCCATCTTTGAAATGTTTAAAGACGGTCTGTGTTTCCCTTATTTATACAATACAAGAAGACTAAACATAAATGTCCACAAATCAAAGAAGTAATCGATTGATATGAATGAAAATTATATTGTAGATAGCAATTTTTAAGATATGTTAAAATTTCTAATGGTGGTCTTAAATTACCAATACTATCAAAATAATGCACGTATTTACCTCGTTTACTGAAAGCCACCCAATGTGAACCAGATTTATCCATCGGTTCAAGGTTAACAATACAGTTTTCATTTTTTCGAGGATGTCTTGGTAACGTATCTCGCATAAAGACTCCTCTAAAATTTGGAATCTTTAATTGATGTGCGTATTTAGCTAAATCGAAATTACTTAATGCTTTATTTGGTATTTGGTTAATTATCTTTTGTATGCAGGAGGATTTAAATAAATGCCTTGACCTCCTTTTCCTCGCTTTGCTTCTATCATTCTATTGTGTCTTTTCATTTCTTTTAATTCTTCTTGAGCAGCTTTCGCTTTGTTTATAGCTGACGCTACCCCGGCTGCTCCGCCTGCTAGACCCCCCAAGCCCGACAAGACTGCAAATATCGGAAGTAGGGGTAAAATACCACCTTGCTTTTTTGTTTTTTTTTAATATTTTCTTGTTCTTTTTTATTTAAGTTTCGTTTACCTCCTCCAATCTTAGACTTAGCTTTCATTATGCCACCGACTGTTAGTGCAGCCGCTCTCTCTACTAATGATGCGTCACGGGATTTTACACGAGACCAAGCTTTTGAAGCTAAAATTTCATCAGCCTCTCTTCTTTTGTTTGAATCTTTATGCTTTGCGTAAGCAATGTCGTGCTCTTTGCACGCTTTATCTAATATATTTATTCCTGGATCACCACGGCTCAATCGCTTTTCTAATTTTGTTCCTGGCCCACAATATTCATATCCCGGGATGTGTAATTCCACGGGTAAATTATCATTACTTCTATTAAGTACACGACTAATTAATGATCCACTTCCTGATCGTTTATATTGAGTGGTAGAGTTGTTCCTCTTACAACGCACCATTACTAAATGATATGTAATATAAAGTAATTATACATATATA
Source organism: Meconema thalassinum (assembly GCA_946902985.2). Classification (NCBI taxonomy): domain Eukaryota; kingdom Metazoa; phylum Arthropoda; class Insecta; order Orthoptera; family Tettigoniidae; genus Meconema; species Meconema thalassinum. Next base: position 54,922,128 of record OX336389.2, read on the forward strand.
TTTCTGGAAAATGGGAATGGTGGGGAGGCGTTTTAAATAATACACACAAAATTTGGGTTATTATTTATTCTTTTTTTTCATAAGCAAAGGAACACACAAAAATTAGTATTATTAACAGAATAAAAGTGTGTGTGTGAAAGAAATAAAGTAAGTGAAATGAAGTGCTTTAATCTCAAATTTGTTTCTAATCATTTTTCAGAGAAAAATGACCAAACGGTAAAGTAACAATTCCGTTTTCAGTTATGTGCCTTTTATCATCGTTTGATGAAATTGCCAACTCATTTTGCCGAACAGTAAATACAGAATGAGATTTTGAAATTATACAAACTTGAACTTTGTTGGCTTGATCTCTGTTATAAAGACACTTTCGATACTCATCAATATTCATAGTTTTACTCACACTCTTCTTAATGCCTTTAGCCTTACACAAGCTATTTATTTCATCACACAATTTTATTGCATACATTTTGGGTCTTAACCCCACAAATTCTTCAACAATCCTTCCAGCATGTTCATCTTTCATTAAACCAATTTCACCTTTATTTTGTCTCACAATGCCAAAAGGATTGTTTGTTTCATAGTTTCCAGTATCAAACAAATTTGAATGCTGTTTCATGAACTCATAAATATTATAATAGAATATATACATAAAACGATCAGTGTCTGTGTATAACAACCTCACATTTGATTCAGGATTTGCTAAAATAACATTGTAATGAAAGTCATTCATTTTACATTTTGACAAATCTAATATAGATGCACCAACATATACTGGTTGATTGTGAGAAATCTTTAGTCTGCTCATCTCGATGACCATACATTGTTCGTCGAATATAATTCTATGTTTAAAATTAGCCTTAGCTATTAAAGACCTAGCACCATGAGGTCCATTCCATTTGGTGACCCATTTGATGTCCCTTAACTTCCTCACATTCATCAGTGAACGACCAAAAATTGCATTATTCATCAATTTATATTTAAAAAAACATTTTTTGCATGTTTTCGTTTCTCTGTGTTCACATAAATATATGGTTTTAGCCATTGGCTCTGATTGAATTCAATTATTCTGTGAATACGTTCTAATTTCATTCCTAGTTGAATACATTGCTTTAACATTCTACAATGCAAAACATAACGTTCTTTATGATCTAGGGTAGCCTTTAGCTTTGTCAACTTTTCTGGACATACAGGGTAATCTGAATGTTTGTCATGTAACTCTCGAGGATAAGTCAAATCTACTTCCAAAATATATCCAATTTCTGAAGTATCATCAATAGTTAAAACATCAAACCCTTCAACATTTGCAACCCATTTAAAGCCACCCGTTGGAAGATATTCCATCATCGCATATCCATATAAATTATTAACTTCAAAGTACATTATGTATAAGGCATCCAACGTTTAGAATGAAGCATTGGTCTTATGGCGCGTTACGACAGGGTTGCCACTCCGTGAGAGGAGGCAGTACAAAGCGCTTCGCGTACACTTTCCGCACATTCAGCGATTGAGCAGTGACGAAGACTTGAATTAAGTACTGTATAATAATAGTAATAGTAGGCTAACGTAACACATACAACGAAATTAAATTAACTATAACGCCATTATAAAGTCATTATATTTAACATTCCTGCTATTCTTGCGAAGTGTATTACTTAGCCTCTTTTTGCGTGGCGACAGTACTGGACCCTGTCCTCTCTCACTACTTATTTTAAAAACGGTAGTCGTTGATATTCCTGTGGCCAGAGCAGTTTCATTGCCTAAATTATTTATACTTTCGTTAGGTTTAAGATTCTTAAAATAACTGAACACATTAATTACGACCTGTTTTTCCCTCCTTCTGAGCACTTGACCACGCTTTCTTTTCACAAAACCATCCATTGTTGTACGTGAAATACGTAAAACACAACACGTTAAATCTAACAGAACTGCGGCACACCCACTCAAGATAGAGATTGCTGAACAACTGAAATACAAGCTCGAAGGGCACAGTAATAAAGCTGTGAGTAGCAAGCTGCACCCCGCTGTCCTTCGAAACTTCATTCATATAATCCGCGGTCAATGAACAGCCCGGCCTGTGTAAACAATTAAACCTACACTCTGGGTAAGCAGGTAGAAAACTTCTTCCAACATTCCTCTACAACTCTCAAACTGTCATGACATGGTTATCTTTAAAACTAGAAAAGTTGGCAGAATACGAACTTTTTCAATGCTGCTATGCCGTTATGAGAGAATATTCAGAAGTTTTACCTACATGAAAATTGTAATATTGCCAGTATAAAATATTTCAACAATCCATCATCAAGACGGCACATTTAGCTACACGTGTGTGAAAAATAGACATCACAAAGTCAATGCAACATGATAAAAGATCGATTTTACTAAAAAGGGGACACAGTTTATCGTTTTTTTAAATATGGATATCTAATTTTTCTAGCATTTCTGTCAAGTTTACGTAGTTCTATTATAGGACAAAAAAGATCGGCAAACCATAGTTCTACCTGAATATGCTGTTTTTTTGACAAAGAAAAACTTTCGACTGATATGGCAACAGTGGATTGCTAGAAAATGACAGCGTCATACATGTCTCACGTGCAACAGAAAGAGAAAAGAATATCCCTATCTAACCAGTGCTTCATTCTAAACGTTGGATGCCTTATAGGACTCTTGCTTTTTCTCATCATAAGTTTTCTTATACTTATTATTAGCAATCGCATGTCGTGTTATACACTGAACATTTCCTCCTCGAATAGATCGTTCAAAAAGTGTAACATATCAATACCTTGAAGCAATTCAAGTTGAACGTTGGTTATCTTTTTCATTGCACACCAAGACATAGATGGAGCAGTGTAAAAATGAGCTGAATCAATGCCATAAGTTTCCATGCCATTCGATCTAAAATTTTCAAAGACATCCGCCAAAAGAAGTGCGTCAACTTTTAAATACAAATCGGCGTATGATCCTAATGTTTGACAGGAAAACGTTTCCCACACCGATTGAGCAAACTCATACTCTTCATTCAATATTGTTTGATCATAAAGACTGCTATAAAACTTGGATATTTCAGGCAATTTAGTTTCGTTAAGTACATCCATACTTGTGACGTATTCATATGGAAACACCACTTTTCTCACAGTAAGTCGAAACTGTGCATCATCATTAAAATAACGTCCAGTTATTTGCTTTGAATCTTCACTTAACGAAGATGAACATTGATCTAGTGAACAGGACAAGAAATTATATGTATCGATAAATCTTAACTGAATGAATCCATTCTTAACCCCTACATACTTTGTAAACCCTTTATAACGTTCCATATTCATTGCTAACAAAGTTATATGACCAGGATTATGTAACACCTCTCCATCTTGTTTCTCACAAATTTCTTTAATTATAAAATGTCCATCATAGGCCGCCTTTGTTACTTTATAATTTAAATTACATCGATTATGTGCGCTTCCTCTATATTTTCCAGTTATGTGACAATGATCGCGTACTTTGAGTTCATTATCTGCAATCGGTTTCTCGCAAATGTGACAAATTTTACTTAACAAAAATAATCTTTCTTCATTTTGTCATCTTTAACATTGGCTTAGCCGATAAGTAATATGTTTGAAGTTTATCCACAATACTATAAAGTTCCTTTACACACAATTCAATGCAATTATTTCCCCTAAAGAGTTTGAAACTGCACAATTCACTATCAAAATTACAATGAAGGTATAAAGAAATGCTGTAAGGAATATGTTTATGTGTTAAAGTAGAGTTAGGAATATCAATATTTGGAAAACAAGATGAAATAGGAGACAAAACGCATTCAGTGTCTGCATATATTATAAATGGAACTGTATCTTTAAATTTAAATTCTGCAAAATTAACAAATCTTTGTTCATCAGTTGGCATTATGCTTTTTGCAACAGGAAACTGTTTACAGTCTGCAAAGTGAACATTTAACTCATCCTCTAGAAAATAATATGACAGACAACGTCTACATATATAAATCCGTCTCTGAATGCTAGTGACGCTTGAACGCACAAGGCGAGCGAGATTCCTAATTGAAGAAAAGTGATAACTTTCACTGTTTCCAATCTGCAACATCAATAAGTCCACACTCCTTTCATATACTTTATCTGATACATACAAATGTACAATAGTAAAAGTTTTTTTTCCCTTTTACTTCGTTTGTTCCCATACATACCCAATTATTTTCATCATATTGTGCTCCATACACATTTACAGAAATATTGTTTTGATTTTCAAACTTGTTTAAATATTTTATTTCCATCGGAATTGGAACATCATCTAAATTTAAAACATCTCTGTAATTAGGATAGGAAGAAAGATGATTCACGTTTCGAGTTTTTGGATAAAACCAGCAACCACACTCCACGCAAAACAAGCTTCCTTTGTATCAGACAAATTTAGCACTACATGTTTATTGACTATTCCGTCAGGCAATCGACTAGTATTGGACATTCCTTCTTGAAATCCGACATATTTATTTATATTAATTCTCAAACTATGAATTTTTAATAAAGCCCACCCAGAACCGTTTGCTTCAAATTCGCTCAATTTTGTCAATGTACCTTCAATGATATGATTAATATAAAATTCATTTAAATCAGTATACTCGAAAACTACTTCATTTTTGACGGCAAAATATTTTGTTTCTGATATGTCGCGAAGCACATATTGTGCACACAAAACTGAATTCACCTTTAAAGCTTGTACAGTTAACGCTTTCTTAACATACTTTGTAAACCAAATATTAGCATTTGCTAAAAATTCGCGAGGATCCAAAAACTCATTCTTAACATTTGAAACTGCAAGTGTGTACACTCTAAAATTGAATGCCGTTTCAATTAACTCACAGCTCAAGAAACATTCATCCTTTATTTGAATTGTAATTTCTTCGCAATTCACAGCTTGTTGCAATATGTGGTCACTAATAACTCTCCAACATTCTATCAACTCATCACTGTTCTCAATCAAGTCGGTTTGAGTGTTTTCCCCGATTTGGTATGATATTGAAATAGCACTTCTAAAATTAGAAACACTTTCAAATGCATTGTCCAATTGGTTTCTTATATTTTCACTGTTATTATGTATTACAATATCAACCTTTCTACGTTTGCTAGGAGGTGAGGCCATTGTTGTCTAAGCAATTGTCCAATTTGCACCAATGTTAATACACCACCAACAGTTGGTGTAACATCACTGTTGTCTAAGCATATGTCCAATTTGCACTATTGCTAATACACCACCAGCAGTTGCTGTAACATCGGTTTACCATAAACCTATAATCTTTTAAAGTATATTCAAGCCATTGAGATAAATTACTGCCTGTAATCTCCAATGAACAATGAACGGCTTTAAAAGGAAATTCCTCTTGAAGTTTACCAAGCAATTTGTTTCTATACTCAATCAATTTAGTTACATGGTAACAAGTCATGGAAAATTCAATTTTGTAAACCTCATGAAATGTATTGTATCCGAAGAAACAAATAAAATGTTCATCTTCACATAATTCTTTCAACAGTTTCTGTCACCTCTCACTGATTATCATCTGATTTGCTAACATTTGTAACGTAGACTGAAAATGTTGAAATTCCACTCGAAGATGTCCATTCGTTAAAACAAGCTTCTTTCTCATTACGACTCACCTCATTATCATCTTCTTCTTCCTCTTCTTCTGGCTGTTGAAAGCATACACGATGATACTCTATTAGCGGGTGCGATTGATGTTCAGTTCCACTCAGAAAATTAACAGTTTTCCACTTCATTATGCTGTTCCTTATATTAGTTTTTAGATAATCTGAAAAATTAAACAAATTAAGAAATAATTAGCAACTAAATATATATATATATATCAATCGTTATATCAATCAATACATATACAATCCATATATACTTACCAAAAAAAATCCTGTTTTAAAACAAGTTGATGTGAGCGATTCTTCAACCCCAAATACACCATCATCATTTTGCCTCCGAGTACTGTTTCAAAATGACTTGATGTGCCTCTAATTGAGTTTAGTTGATCGATCTCTGATGCGCTTAGTTTTGCAAATACTGTTGGTAGAAATACACTTGTTATTTCATCTTCAATGATAATGTCCACCACTATTTTTCTTCCATATTATCTCCACAGACCGAATAATTTGGACCACATACGGTAAATCAATTACTAGTTCTGCTAGTTTCTTATTAGAATACTCAATACAAGTGGATAAGTTAGATCATCCATCACACAATTTGTTCCTCGTCGTTGACTTTCTTTATTTCTTTCACACACACACTCTCTTCGCGCAAAAGTAAAAGTTTAACTCTTCCACGCACTCGTCCATTTATATATCCTTCATCCCCACCTACACTCAAGAAACCATATGCTGCAAACAAGCTTCTAACGCAAACATCTTTTTTTTCGCTATTGCTTAAAGAAGTCAAAGATTACATTCTTAGCCAATGACGTTAAAGGTCAACTCCGTCTCACGCGAACACTGCAGACATATCACGTGATCGCTCGCACTGGTGCACATGCTCAAACTCGCACGGGTGTCAGATGACCGTTAGCATCCTAAGCAAAAAACAATAACAGCTGCACACCACATGTGTGGATAGGAGCCGCCTCTCCGCTCAGCCCGCCCGGCGCTTGCAAAAAAAAACATAACAGCTGCGCGCCACATGTGCGGATCGCTCGCACTGGCGTACATGCTCACACTCGCACGGGTGTCAGATGACCGTTAGCATCCCAATAAACAACCCCCATGACGTCAACACCCATTAACTTTTTATCACCATCGCATAAACAAGCCGAAAGGTCAACCTCTTCCCACGCTAACACGTGCAGTGCACATGCTCGCTCAAAGGGCCCATGACGTCACCCAAAGGGCTATGACGTCATCGCGATTACGCAATATCCAAAGTCTGTAGTTCCCTACTACTCACAAAATAACCAAACGTACAAAACCAGACCAATTTTTTTGTAAGCTACATGGATAGAAATTTGATGCGTTTAACGCACCAAAAATATTCGTACAAATTGTCAACGGCGTGTTTTGCGACTTTTACATCGAGCTTCGAGAAAAGTATCAAGGTACGTTACAGTTTCGGCAAATCGAGTTGGTACCGACAAAGGGAGAAAGTCACAGCTTAAATTGCCAACCAAACTTGCAGGTTGAACGTCGGCAAAATTTTTTGGTGCGAAAAAAGCCCCAAATTCCTATCCGTGCATTGCTGCACATTCATCGTGACATCACACTAAACATCGATTCGGCAATCACAAGGTTTGCTAAACAAAATAGACGAGTTGATTTTGTTATATAAATACGGTAATCGTTTTTATATAACAGGTATGATGTTGTAAATATGTACAGTTGTATCAGAACATAATTGCGATAAAGGTATTTTCAGTGGACACCAAGAGCCCGCCGATGAGCCAGCTTGGTGTCCTAGGCGAAACCCTACACAAGACACGGCACAAACCTAAATGAATTGCTGAGTTTAAAAAAAACTGGTTTTCAGTTAAAATTTGTTAAGTTTTATTTTTCTGGTTATTGTGTTTTCGTTTTTTTTTTAAGTTTGCAAAAAAAAATTGGTCTCCGTTTGGGGGAGGGGGTCATAACCCCCGTGACCCCCCCCCCCCCCCCCCCCCCCTTAAATCCGCACCTGGTGTTATAGCAATTACCACGTGCTTGCGATAGGCCTCCCAGATGACAGATGGGCGGTGTTACCAAACCTTATGACACGGCTTGAGAATTGTAGACGGCGATGTTTTCTCCATTCTACTGTATTTCTCATTCCGGCACGCAGGTCGCCCATGGGCGTTGACTAGAAACCAATTACCATGTTCTTGCGCTAGACTTCCCAGGTGACAGATGGGCGGCGTTGCAAGACGTATACCGGTAGTCACATCTTTGAATGTTGTTTTCCGCTGTACAACCAGATGTGAACAATGCCAACACGTAAACATGTTGAAAGTAGGATGCAAATTAATTAAACATATCTTTCACATAGTATTTATCATTCCTCAAAGCCTACTCCTGAGCCGGAATCCACATTGCTGTATAGTGTATTGAGGTTATAATGATCTCATGTTGGAGAGGTGGGGATTTTATGGGAAATTAAAATACATTAACAAAGCATTTCATTATAGCTAAATTACTGGTAAATAAGGAAACAATGATCGTAAACAGGCCCTGTTGCAGTATGGTAGGGGATGGAAGGGGTTACAAATGTTTTGAAGTTATGTTTCTACAATGATGCAAACTTCAATAGCTCTTGAATATATCATTTTAACTCCGTTTAGCAATTATTAAGACCATTAATTTCGTTGAAACGCACGGCCAAGTTTTCAAATCGACAAATAAATATAAAGAAAAAAGTTTATGTAGGTTTGGAAATCATACCAACATGTCAAACCAAAACTGATCATTCTTATTTCACTTCTGAACGATATTGGCTCCTGAAGTGCAATAATGCATGTTTTCGATTTAAAATAAGACATTGCCAACAGTTTCATCAGTAATAATGTGCGTTCGAAATGATTACAGCCGATCGTGGTTACTTTGTATGCGAGATTGGTTGCAGTTCTAGCCTGAACGATGAGTCACGTGGACCCACAGATGACCAAATAGAAGAGTTACGGAAATTTACATTGAGTTTCGTCTCTCTTATTATATGCTCCTTGGCCATGTTGAATATGGAGAGTGTTGATTCTAATTTTGTGAATTTGTTGTGACTCAAGTTGGTTCAAGTTCTGTGTTTGTGTATAGTGCGCGACAAGGATATCCTACAGGGAAATACTGCGCGAACTGATAAGGAATTTGAAACACATTTCCAGGAGCAATTGAGACAATGGACGATCTAGGTAAATGTTTCAATTAAAGTCTTCTTTTTCGTCACTTGTTTTTGTAGCACGTATGTGCTATGCTGTATGTGTATTTTTCTCTCCTAAACATTCTGTCGCATCTCTTACAAATTGGTTCTGTACTGCCTCTGAATTGCCAACTCGCGGCATACCCTATATGTTACGTGTATTGTAATATTCTACTCACATTGGTAAATACATGAAACCTAACCTAGTGCTTAGCCTATTTTTGTTGTTTGGCATTTCAAAATATTAGCGTTTTCATATTTGTAAGATATCTGAAAGTACTGTGAGAGTAAAATGGATGTGTTTACTGTACTTGCACAATGACATAGGTTTGACCATACCGGTAAGCAGTGTTATAAACTTACACTAATAGCAACATCTTCACGAATTCCTTGAAGTTAAATAAATATTAGGTGTTGTTATTAAGCGTGTGTTGGTATCAGGAAATGCTGATTTCTTTTTAAAGTGAAAACTTATCAGAACTGCTATTCGAAGACCCTTCTTTTAATATTAAGTCCCTGTTCAGAATTGCACTTCCACTACATTAGCACCAGTATAGTTGATATCTCTCTGTTCAGGATGGCCTTTATATCTCTCTGTTCAGGATGGCCCTTTCAAAGAATCTTTGCGTACTTTGTGGCCTAGAGGTACGTTTTTAGACTCCAGTCCCGAAGGATTTGGGCCAAATTCCTGGTTCTGCCACTTCTACTACATCCAAATGTTAGGTTGGTACAAAGCTTTCCAATCACAGTACCCACACTAGCACTGTCATGACTGTAACACAGATTATCTGATTCCACATACAGGGTTGGTGAGATGAATGTTACAATACCATTATTATTTTATTATACAGGGCGCTAGGGAATGTTCTCCGCTGTGCCTACGAGCTGCTGCGAGAGATGATGTCACCAGTTACGTTGGCAGCACGGCTGTCGCTTGTATCATAGCAAACAGTAAACTTTATACTCGCCATAGCCACTCATAACATACTGTTGCACTCTTCTAATAATCTAACTACACACACTGACAATTTTGACAGCCCACACATGTGGCCTTCACCCTATCAAGGACACTGTGCTGCCAACTAAACTGATGACACAACTTCTCGCAGCTGCTCGTAGCCACTGCGGAGAACATTTCCTGGCGCCCTGTATAATACGCTAAGGTATATGTTTCACAAAACTCAAGCTCCTAAACCAGAGGGAGTTAGAAGGTGTGGTTTGTACCAAAGTCTTCCAAATCGTCTCAATAGTACAGGAAAAATCTTGCATTTCTTGAAAAAATCAACGGAAATATATTTGTTTATAAAGTGCTTTTAAAGAAAGAAACAAGACGATAGCCCCTGGCAGAACTGTGTTGCGTAAAGCCCGCATAGCACTTGAGCCGGGTGGGGAGTCTGTACACACGGGGTGCACACAACCCATTATGCGAGAGTTCTCGCACGGGTCCGCTAGTTATTATCATTTGATGATTTCTCAGTACAATCCAGTTGGCCTCTTTTCTTTTTTTTTACTTTGAACAGTATATAGTAGACTTAGGCCTAATTGGCTGACACTTTTACAAGGAAACTAGCATTTTGAGATACCACTAAAGGAGATATTAATGAGCTTAATCAAACAAAATAGGGTATACATTTCTATGGAGGTCCCTGTCTTATGGTAGGCTAACTTACTTCCGATTTATTCATTAACTTACTGGTACTTTCTTTCTAAAAATGGATATAAAGCCATTGTGATTAACGGTAATAATGGAATCTTTCAATGATGTCATTAGCAGAACCACGTAACTTATATATGCTACTTAAGGGCATAGACTTTGCTTAGTTCTGTATGTATTTCGATTCAAAATAATTACTGTAGCCAGTTTACCATTGATCTGGTCACAATGGCAGTATGACACTGACCAGCCTTCCACCTAGCTTGCTGGGACACAACTCATTGTTCCCACAGAACAAAGAAGTACTAGTCAAAATGTTATTTCGTTTTGCTATTTTCCTTAACCCATGCCTTGTGTGGAAATGCTATCCCACAGAACAGTAGCCTATGTTAAACTTTTTTTCTTTTTTTCCTTCCTAATATTGCCATAAAAATGCCAGCATATGAACCAAAAAGGGTAATATGAATGTATTTGTAATATTCATCACATTATCTCCAGGCGCGGATCTAGAGTTTCGCTTTGGGGGGGGGGGGGGGTCAGAGAATCGAAATTGTTAAGAAAAATGGTATTACTAAAAACGCAATCACAAAATAACCAAACTGTCAAAACCAGACCAATTTTTTTGCAAGCTACACGGATAGAAATTTGATGCGTTTAGCGCACCAAAAATATTCGTACAAATTGCAACGGTGTGTATTACGACATTTACATCGAGCTTCGAGAAAAGTATCAAGGTACGTTACAGTTTCGGAAAGTCGAGTTGGTACCGACAAAGGGAGAAAGTCACAGCTTAAATTGCCAACCAAGCTTGCAGTTTGGACGTCGGCAAAATTTTTTGGGCCGAAAAAAGCCCCAAATTCCTATCCATGCATTGCTGCACATTCATTGTGACATCACTATAAACATCGATTCGGTAATCACAAGGTTTGCTAAACAAAATAGACGAGTTGATTTTGTTATATAATCGTTTTTATATAACAGGTATGAAGTTGTAAATATTTACAGTTGTAACAGAACATAATAATTGCAATAAAGATATTTTCAGTATTGAATAAAATGAAAAAAACTGTTTTTCAGTCCAAATTTGTTAAGTTTTATTTGTCTGGTTATTGTGTTTTCGTTTTTTGAGTTTGCAAAAAAAAATTGGTCTCCGTTTGGGGGAGGTCATGACATCCGTGACACCCCCCCCATTGAATCCGCGCCTGATTATCTCGTGCATAGCTGATCATTGCACTATAGGCTAATACATCTCTTAGCCTCTCACAGCGGCCTTGAGAGCTTAATCTATACCTTTCCACTCCTACACTTTCATCCCATCATCCCCTTTCAATTTAAGCCCAATTCCTGGCTGATTCTGCGAAATTTAAGTGTGATAGTATTTTTTTTTGGCACATAACAATATTAGCAGTCCGTAATGAGCGAAAGTAGCCCTAATAATAAACTAATTATTGTAAGCCAATCTTTAAGTAATGTTGGCTAGTTTACTTTTCAGAAACCAAATTACGATTGAAAATATTAAATACATAAAACATTTTTGGGTGTTACTTTATTCATTGTCATTCATTTATTCATTCATTCATTTCAGACTATTGTTCTTGAGTGTCCAGTCTAGTTTCCATGCCTCTGCTTGCAAACAAAAAGCAAGCTTGTATTTTTACAGGACTGTTAATCTTGCGATCATCAGCCATGGGACGTCTATTTTTACGTGGAATCCGAACCACCGGAAATTCACTTAGATATTCTCGTGTACATTGACCGGTAATCGAACCCTGACCACGGCATCACCCTACCTCTCCATTATTTGCAAACAAGTCACCTCCATGATTCCCTATTAGCAGTTTGCACTGCGGCCCCATCTGCTTCTACACCTCTTGCTTTGAAATTGTTAAACGCTAAATTTAGCCATCGCCTCCTAGATCAGCCCATGGTGTAAGTATAATGGTGAGGCGGTTTGCAGATATAATTCCCTTCTCTCTCATGTGGATGATGTCATGCAGGTCCTTCCTTGCGTTTGGTGACTGCATGAATCATTTGATACATCTTTGGTCATAATAATATAACTTGAAGGCATAATTAATTAAGACACCTATTTATTATATGCCTAATATTGCATTGTACATACTTTGTATTGTATACACTGATAATAATGTAGGTAACTTAATTATTAATAAATAGGCCTAATAGTAATAATCCATTTACGTCATATTTTCTTACAATAGTGAATTTAGACATTATACGATCCAATTTTTTCTATGAATTTCATCAGCTTATTTTTCTAAGTAACGCAAACTTTATATGCTCGGGATGGAGCTAAACAGAGAATAATCTCATTATTATACAATATAGCCTAATATAGCTAAGGCAATTTCTTGATATTTTGCTGGTTAATTCATTGAATGCAGGAACTGGCATATAAGTTAAGTAATGATTACTGTATAATCAGCTTGATCACTCGTGCTTCAAAGATCCTGACTAGAATAATTTACAAACTAGGATGGAAACAGAGTTGGGTGAAGACCAGTTTGGTTTCAGGAGAAACATAGGAACAAGGGAAGCTGTATGGTACTAAGCCTTAGGCTAATCTTGGAAGGTAGACTAAGAAAGATAAGAGAACGTTCATGGCATTTGTAGACTTAGAAAAGGCTCTTGATAGCGTTGTTTGGAGTAAGTTGTTTGACATTTTGAAAAGGATGGCAATAAAGTACAGGGATAGGAGGGTGATCTACAATCCATACAGAAACCAGAGGGCAGTTATTCGAAGGGGAGGACATGAGAGAGAAGCTGGTATTTAGAAAGGTGTAAGGCAAGGCTGTACCTTTTCACCCATATTTACAATGCATAAAGGAGCAATGAAGGAAGTTAGAGAAAAATATATTAATACTGAATGAGGCCAGAACATGACATTTGTAACACTTGAATCAGACCAGAACATGGCTTTTACATACCTTGTTTCGTTGTTTCAACTGCTGAGCCACTTTACTTATTGAAATTAGTAACATTGGGCACTACTGTACTGCATCTGAAATAGTGCTATATTATATTTCTTAGATGAACTGGAAAAGTGTATAGAAGACAAAGAGGTTATAATAATGGGTGATATGAATGCACATGTGGGAACAGATAGGCAGGGAAAAGAAGAGATAATTGGCCCATTTAGCTATGGAAATCAGGATGAAGAAGGAGAAATGTTAATAGATTTCTGTAGAAGGAATGGATTAATTGTTGGAAATACATGGTTTAGGAAAAAGAACTCCCAAAAAATAACTAGGTATGGATGGGGAGACAGAAAGACAAAAACAATGATCGATCTTATCCTAGTGGAAAAGGATAAACGTAGACAACTGGTAGATGTGACAGCTATGCCAAGAGGAGATTTTGAAGGAGACCATAAAGTGGTGATAGCCAAATTAAGGCTTGGGAAAATCACAAAGCTTGCGGAGAAAAGGGAAAGAAAAATAAAGGTGTGGAAGCTAAAAGAGAGAGAGGCAATGGAAAAATTCCGAGAAGACTTGAAAAAGGAAATTCCCAAAGACGAAGCAAAAAGTGTCGAACAGGAATGGACATGTTTTAGAAATTGTTTTGCGAAGTGTGCAGTAAACACTTGTGGAAGACTATCAGGGAAGAAAAAGGAAAGGGAGACTCCTTGGTGGAACAACAGAGTAAAGGAAGCTGTTAAAGAAAAACAAATGGCATGGAGGAAGTGGATAGGCAGTAAGAATGCAGAGAAATGGCAAAAACATAGAGAAGCAAAGAAGGCATGCCAAAAAATTGTAGAAGAAGAAAAAAGGAAAAGTTGGGAAGGTTTCACGGAAACTTTGAAGGAGGATATCCAAGGAAGTAAAAAGGTTCTATATGGATTGGTGAAAAACAGTGTAAAAGGTAGGGAAAACACAAAATTTGTAAAAACTGAAGCAGGACAGATATTGTATCAAAGAGATGATATATTAAAAAGATGGGAAGAATACTTTTCAAAGCTACTAAATGTTAAATACATTGAACTGGAAGATGAAAAAGAACAAGAAGAAACAATGGAAGAAGAAGAAGAACAAGAAAAGGAGATCACTATGCTAGAAATAGAGGAAGCCATACAGAAGATGAAGAGCGGTAAAGCAGCAGGAGAGGATGAGGTGTCCGCGGAAATGATAAAAGCAGCGGGACCAATAGGTGTACAGTGGTTGTATAGATTATTTAGAATAATTTGGAAGAAGAAAGAGATTCCAGAAGAATGGGGAAAGGGATTAATTATCCCGATTTTTAAGAAAGGTGACAAAAAGGAATGCAATAACTACAGAGGGATCACTCATCTAGCTAAGATTTTTGAGAGAGTTCTGGAAGGCAGACTGAGGAGGAAGATAGAAGAAGAGATGGAAGAAGAACAGTATGGTTTTAGGAAAGACAGATCAACATTTGACCTAATCTTTGCATTAAGGCAAATGATGGAGAAAAGATGGGAATTTGGAAAAGACATGGTGATGACATTTATTGATATTGAGAAAGCGTATGACAGTGTGCCTCGACAGGTGGTTTGGAATGTATTAAGGAAAAGGAGAGTTAACGGAGCTGATGTCCAAATGTTAAAAGCTATGTACAAATATTGTGTGAGTAGCGTGAAGACCAGTATAGGAGAAACAGAATGGTTTAAAGTGGAAACAGGTCTCCGACAGGGAAGTGTATTGTCCCCCTTACTATTCATCATAGTCATGGATGAAATTCACAAGAATGTTAAACAGAGATTGGGACAAGAGGCAACAAAGGCCATGCTGTTTGCAGATGATATAGTGATATGGGGCGAGGATGAAAAGGAAGTACAAAAACTACTAGATGTATGGAATCAAGAAATAGAGAAATATGGGATGAAAGTAAGCACAGAGAAGAGCAAGACAATGGTAATGTCAAGAGGAAGGAAGGAAGGAAGGAAGAGGAAAGATAGAATTGAATGGGAAAATTCTAGAAGTGGTTAAAAGTTTCAAGTACTTGGGAAGTGTGATCACAGAAGATGGAAGGATAACTGAGGAAATTGGAAAGAGAATACAACAAGCGAACAGTTTTTACCAGAGCATAAGGGGAATTCTGTGGAACCGAGATGTCCCAAAGAAATGTAAAAATGTATTATATTCAACCTACTACAGACCCATACTAACATATGCAGCTGGAGAGTGGACTACTACAAAAAGAGAGGAGAGTAGAATACAAGCCGCGGAGATGAAATTCCTAAGAGGTATAGAGGGCAAGACCAGAAGAGATAGTTAGAAACGAAGAGATTAGAAAAAGGACAGGAATCTTGAAGCTGCAGGACAGGATAGAAACAACAAAGTTAAAGTGGTATGGACATATGATGAGAATGGGAGAGGAGAGAGTTGGGAAAATTTTCCATTTTTGGTCCGTATTGACAATTGTAATTTGTTTATTCAAATTAGCAGGTTCCGCCTATCAATACCTTAATGCATTTACTTAAACCTAGTTGCAGTACATGTTTCGGGCCATTATCGGTCCTTCATCAGCTGACTTAATGTCTTGTCACAGCAAAATACATAAAAAACATTGAGCATTGTCACAAAGATATGCATACACGTTAAAATATTACAATCATTCTTTAAAATTCATTAAAAATATTCAAGCTTTAAAAGGCAATATTAGCCCAACAAGTTTGTACGACTTCGCCGCTCACATGTGAAGAGAACGGGAGTACTAAAATGACTGACAAGATGCTAAACAAGAAATCAGCATCATTTAACAGAAAAATATTGAACTTGCAGTGTTTTAAATCCTTTTTTTAAATCCTTTTAAAGCTTGAATATTTTTAATGAATTTTAAAGAATGATTGTAATATTTTAACGTGTATGCATATCTTTGTGACAATGCTCAATGTTTTTTATGTATTTTGCTGTGACAAGACATTAAGTCAGCTGATGAAGGACCGATAATGGCCCGAAACATGTACTGCAACTAGGTTTAAGTAAATGCATTAAGGTATTGATAGGCGGAACCTGCTAATTTGAATAAACAAAAAAGAGGAGAGAGTACCAAAGAAAACTTTCTGTGAAAAGATGACAGGGAAGAGACCACGAGGAAGGCCCCGAAAGAGATGGGCAGATACAGTGTGGGAGTGTGTAGAGAAGAGAGGAGGAAAACCTGAAGAAGTACTAAAAACAGGAGAGGAGTGGTGGAGAGACAGGAAACGTTGGAGGTCCTTAATTCACAACCCGACCCAGGAAGCTGGAAACGGGAAATGAAGATGATGATGATTATGCAAATATGTGTTTTTATTTATTGCTATTTTAACAACAGCAGCCATGTTCCAGCAGCAGTTGAATCACGTTCAACTTTCAATAAGGTGCGCTCAACGGCACATACCGAGGCGCACACATCATTGCCAACATGTGGGATACAAGATCAGTGTTGACGAAAGACATTGATCTGGATGCGTTAGGCTGTAACCATTGTCAAAATTCATTGGATTGGATGTGTTAGGCTGTAACCATTGTCAAAAACAATTGGATTGGACAAGGTTAGATTGGTCGGGTTGAGGTGCGGCCTTGTAAAGTAACCGGGCGCTGCACAGTTTCGAATGAACTTTGTTCTACAGAGTTGTACATAGATTACTACATCATTTTCTGATTTATTTTTCATCATTTGAAAGATAGCCTATTTTGACTAATTTATGTACTGTAGAAAATGTTATCGTTTATATCTTATTCAGTGCTACCAAACATTTAGAGTAGGAATAAAGATTCAATGAGAAATAATTTCAACTATGAGATTAGTTGACGACATTGACAACTTAGCCAATTCACCAGAGGATTTGAATGAGATTTTATATGATATGTATTTCGTTTTGTTGAAAGAATTCATGATGAAAATCAATAAAGGTTAAAAAAAATGGAATGCAGCCGAAAAGCAGAAATCTGTATGGACGTCAAATTGGCAGGTGAAAGGATAAAGGAACAAGGAGCAAAAGCAAAGGAAGCAAAATAACTTGTGATGGACAAAACGAAGAGGATATCAAGTGTGGGTTGACTCGGGCAAGGAGAAACTTGGACTTGGACTGTTGGTGCAGCAGAAAAGAGAAAAACAGAAGCATTTAAAATATGGTGTTAGAGGAGAATGATGAAGTTCAGATGGGTAGAGAGAGTAACAAATGAAGAGGTATTAAGATTGGGAGAGGTGAGACGTTTCTAGCGACTGCAAGTGAAGAAAGGAGATATGTTGGTAGGACACATACTAAGACTAAATGTCAAACTTAGTTATGGAAGGACGGGTTGAGGACAAGAACTGTTGGGGTAGACCAAGGTTAGAATATATTCAACTGATTCCTTCGGATGTTAGGTGTGGTAGCTATGTAGAGATGAAGTGATTAGATCAGGAAGGGGAGGTGTGGGGAGCTATATCAAACCAGTCAAGACTGAAGACTCAAATTACTTTCGATAGGAAATTGCTGTGAAATTTATGAAACTCAGCTTCCATTGTTGTTGCAATTTGCATGAGTTCATTAGTGGAATACAAAAGATTTCCCCTTGAAATAAACTAGGCCAATCTGGACCATTATTACTGGTTTCAACTTCTTGAACCGCTCCGTGGTGTAGCTGGTAGCGTTCTTGGCTGCTGGGTCCGATTCCTGGCTCGGACAAGAAATTTTATTTCTGATGTGAGGGCTGAAACGGGATACACTCAGAGGTAAGTGATCAGCCTCGTTAGGCAACACTCCAGGAGGATTCAATTCTCTTCCCACCTCGGTCATCCTGAAAGAGGTTTTCCGCGGTTTCCCCTCTTCTACTCCAGCCGAATGCTGGGATAGTTCCTAACTTAAGGTCACGGCCGCCTCCTTTCCAATCCTATTCCCAGTTTTCAAATACACACACTAGTAGGCCTACAGCCATCACAATAACACAGGTTGTCATGAAAATTGCGCGCGCGTGCGCGCGCACACACACACAAATACACAGGACTAAATGACCACGATGTCGCAAACTCTAAAATATGCAACAACATGTTCTTGTGGTAATTTTCCCAAGTATTTGTAGTTATCCCTGAATCTGTGTTACATATCCTATAATCTATTTTAAAGATTTGCGGCTCATTCCTTTAAAATCTGTGATACCTCACTTAACAGTCATTTTGTAGAATGGTCATTTCAAAACATCTCATGTCCATTTCTATAGTTTTGTAATTTGGTTCAACAAATTAACTAGAAACTAGTTCTTTGTTAGGAGCGTCCATGATATCAGGAATATGTTTCGTTTGGCAAGATAACAGGTGTCTGTTTCTGCTTGCATTGGTTTAATCAGACACTTTTCGGAATTATCCTCCTCTGCATTTCTATTTACAGTACAAACTGACACAATGCGCTTGACCAAAATGCACCCTCTCGAACTTTCCTGTGAAATAATTCAAAGAATATTATACTGCTCTGCAGCTCAATTATTGTCATGTCACAAGTCAGTCAGTCAAGTTTCAAACATTATAGCTTATTACCATGCTTTAAATTAACTTCTCTCCTCCCCCATTCTCGTCACATCTGAGTCGGCTCATACGATCATCATCCAACGTGTTCATTTCTAATATAGCCTATAAGGTAGCCTATGTCTTCTTTATGAGTGCCCTCATGCCATTGCTGGCATCTGTTTGTGCTACTCCCATGTCAGTTACCTCTAGCTTTGGTATCAGATATCCCGAGTCTATGCTTCAGATGAAGAGGTAGTAAGACGAGTAGGAGACGAGAGATGTTTCTGGCGACTGCTAATGAAGAGAAGAGATAGGTTGGTAGGACATACCCTAAGTCACCAAGGAATAGCAAACTTAGTTACAGTACAGACGGGAGGGTCGAAGACAAGCGCTGTAGGAGTAGAATATGCTAAACAGATTGTCTCGGAAGTAAGGTGTATTAACTGTGTTGAGATGAAACGATTAGCTCAGGACAGGGAGGAATGGTGAATTGCATCAAACTGAAGACTGAAACACCCATCCTGAATCCATCCAGCTCTCACTTCCATAGAGCAACGTTGGTGTAAATACTGAGCGATGTAGGGAGAGTTTCATCGTTGCACTATTTTCTTTCTTACAGAAAATGTTACTGTGGATTGCAACTGCATACCTGCCAACCCTTCCGATTTATTCGGAAACTTTCCGAATTTTCACCTCGTCTTCCGATCTTCTTAATTACTACTATTTCTTCCGAATTTCGGGCCCCAGGAACTGCAAATAATTTCCGTTCTCAACAGGGTGTCGACCGGTAACGAAAGTAACGAATTTTACAAATGGGTAACGAACGTAACGAAAAAGTAACGAATTTTACATACGGGTAACGAAATTTTTTGTAGGCAGATTGAATCGTTTAAACTCGCGCCTCTAGGCTCAGAGATTGCGATGAAGCGAGTTTCACGCAAGCGGCGCCTTTTGCATGAGCTATATTTCCCCGTGCCTGAGCCAAGGAAATGCATACTGAGGATACCTTGAGTGGTATACATCGTTCAGCGTATATTTTCGGCATCAAGAAGACGTTTTAGTTTTGTGTGAAATATTTATCTGTGTTATTAGGAAATCTGACTTTTCGCGAGACGTTTATTCGCGAAAACTTCTGAAACTAATCAGAAACCTCGCATTTATTTGGAGACTATGTCAAATTGAAGTCCAGAAATAACGAAAAATAATTTAATGTCGCAATCTTGCGAAATGTTACCGTTTCGAAAAAGAATTATGATAAAGCTTCGAAATACGTGGGCTATAACTTATTTAAAAAATCTGTCTCGTAAATTTCCGACATCCAGTATGGTTAATTCGAAATTCCGTTGTATGTCGATTTTTCCTTCGAACTTTGGTTCCATCGGATATATTATAATCTAACCGGTTATTTCGAAAACTTGTATAATTCGTGATTGGCATTCGAAAGAAAACGTGTCCTCTAGTCGTATTATTCGTGCAATCCTCTCAGAATAATTCTTTATATTTGATATCTACTTCGAACATTCATACTCAAGACGGCCGGCTGACCGCACGACTTGTCTGCGAGAATCTCGTCAAATGGACCGAAATCGACGTCAGTTACGTAAAATCATAAAACCCGTACCCTAGCGTGAACTTGTGACCACGAGGACTGCGGGAATCCCGTCAAAGGTGATCGGGCACCAATCACGAAACATTCCGAAACCTACTCGCTACTTTTCCCATGTCCGTATACTCAAAAGCGTACGGGGAGCGAGAAGTGCATTAACCCGACAGCCTACGTAGCGTCGCGATACTAATTTCTCCTCGTGATCCACCTTGAACCGATGAACTCCCAACCACAGCATAGGGACAGCGGGAATCACGGCGCCGGCCATACAACTTGTCCATAACTACTCGTGAATTTTAACCATGTCCAACCTTGAGCTTGCCTCCACCATTCTGTCAGGACGAATAGACAATCGTTCAACGGCCGGGTGCGGCGCGGTATGCACAATATCGCGAGGACAACGTGAATCTCGTAAAACGGCCGAGAGCGGCAGCGTTTGCGGTACATCGCGATATTTATCCGCATTCAATGACGAGGACAACTGGATTATTGTCAAACGGACAGCAAGTGGCGCCGATTGCGTAATAATGCTATATTTTCTCGTGCCTGACCTCAAGGACAATGGAAATCTCGTCGAACGACTAAAAGTGACACCGATTATCTAAATCGCGATATTTATCCGTGTTTATCGCGAAAACTACGGGAATCTCGACAAACGGGTGAGACCAGCGCCGATCGTGTAACATCTCGAAATTTCTCCGTACCTGACTGCGAAGACAGAATTCGGTTACAATCACGTAACGTCCCATAAATTTCTTCGTGATCTACCGCGGTGACAAAGGAAATCTCGCCAAATGGTCAAGAGCAGAGCAACCTCTTGGCAATTATAAAAACGCCTTGTGCACAAGACGACGTATTATCTGAAACAACTCATTTGATAATAAATATCTAGTATTTATTTATTATTTTTAATTCTTTTATAACTCCCTAAGTGAATTGTATTTACCGCTTTAAACACAGTTCATTGTTGTTTTTCTTCAGCGCGTGATGAGCCCCTTTACTTGCAGACCGCATACGTATCTTGAATTCAAAGGTAACTAAAATTAACTAATAGATAACTAAAAGGTAGCTAAAAAGTAACTAATTTTTACTTCATCCTTACAGTAGACACCCTGCTCAAGGAGATTCTCTCGTAAGTCGTAATTTCTTTTGTGATTTGCGTAACCTTGTTTTTTTGTGCAAGTTTGTACAAGTTCCTCGCTTGGCTGTGAGCTCCATAGCTGCGATTTCGGAATGGTGAGTCAGCTGATCGCCGTACCGCATACTGATTAGTGGTATATTATGGACAAACAGTTGTCAAGCCTACGTGAATATGTGGTAATAAACCAATATAGTACAATATATTTCCGTTTGATATTTATTGACGGAAATATATTGTACTATATTGGTTTATAATCTCTTGTCAATACGGACGATGGCG
This sequence comes from Meconema thalassinum, assembly GCA_946902985.2. Taxonomy (NCBI): domain Eukaryota; kingdom Metazoa; phylum Arthropoda; class Insecta; order Orthoptera; family Tettigoniidae; genus Meconema; species Meconema thalassinum. The sequence continues at coordinate 54,944,124 of OX336389.2, forward strand.
GAATCTAAAGTAGAATGAATATGTGGTAGCGAATACGACGTGTAATCCATACGAATGATTGTATGCATTTTCTTTAAACACACAATTATGTTCTCTTACGTTTAAATATTGACCAAACATACTACTCGATGATTGAAAATTGTTTACATTTTTGTGAATTTTATGCTGAATTCATACTTTGCCAATAAAGACACGCATGTCTTTCGTGTACCCTCATTCGCCCTCGTCACGGTATACTGCGCATGATGAAATCTATAATTTAAAAAATCTTCCTATTTTTGACTTCCGAAGGTTGGCAGGTATGCAACTGAAAACTCCCTGCATTGGCTTTTCTACACCTCCACTATCTCTTTCACCATACTACCGGCCATCCTGAGAGAATACACAGCCCAAGCACTTTCATAGTCCCATCTGCTCCAATCATGTTCCTCCTACCTGGCATCCTATTTTCTTGCATTTCCTATTTATTCATTAAAAATGCTCAATAGCCCTTTGAGGACTGAGCCTATTAAGTGGCTGCTTCTGACATATGACATGTGAGGTCATCACATTTCACTTCGGCTGTTAATCTTGACTTTTCTTGCTATTCAGATAAATAAATTTAGTCATACTGGTTCAATAATTACATTATGATACAAAAAGAAAGTTGGCTCAAAATTTGTTGCATTATACTTACAAAATTTGTGTTTAATTCCACTTATCTAATTTTGTAAGTGTAAATAGATATCAATTCAGACCATAGCAATGCGGTCTGAACCGTGTATAACTTGTAGCTAAGATTTTAAATTGTATTGGCAAGGTGAAACAGTAAATCATATTTCTTTTTGGAATAGTTTCGTGTAACATTGACTTCAGTTATTATTGTTTTAAGGGAAAGAACAGCAAGATCATCTGACCCTTATATTGACTGTTTCTCAGATAAGACTTGTTACTTTTGTCCTCATGAGGCCGAGTGCACCAGGGTCCTGCATATCAGTACACTAGTATGTTCTACCGTGATGTGCTCTTATAGACGGCAGTGGCGGCCGGTAATAAGGTTGCAGTGTTGCACAACGTCCAGATTAATCCATGAAAAACAATTAATTCCGTAATAATATTTTTAGTATAAAAGTTGTATGTTTCCTTCTTTATGTATAGGAATTCATAATTCTGTTCTTTGATAATTCAGGAAATCTTATAGTAAGTTACTGTGAACTGACAGAGAAAGCGAGGCGCGCCAGCCGTCTAGGAGCGCTCGTCCGTTTGGTCGTTGCCAGTCCCAAGCACCGACCAGATCTCAATAGTGAAGGGAATGGCAGAGATGCCAGACCGGGTAAGCCCTATCCCAACAGTTAACACGGCTGGTCGTTGCCCGCTGACTGCAACCAGGAGCTGAGGCGCTGGCGCGGACGTAGACATCCGAGATGCTCCGTCCATGTCTTGCAATGTTGCGCGTGAACTTGTGACACTCGCAGTTCTCGCCCTCATATAACTTACGTTGTTTTGTTCTCGTGAAGGTTTTCATGTACCGGTAGACTAACTTATATTCCAATTTTAATCCGATGAAATTGTGATGTCTCTGAACTGCGGCATTCGTTATGAATGAGGTACATCCGTTTTACCGCGCAATTGAATAAACTTTTCTCCGATATCAAGCAGTCTTTTACCCTATCACCTCATGGGTGCCCGCAGGAGGTTAGGGGAGGGGGTGGGGTGGGTGAAGGAGGGGCCATGTCCCCACCCCCTGAAATCCCGAGAATATTTCGATTGTTCATTGTCACACCAGTTTATTTCATAAAGTGAAGTTACTGATGGTTAACTGATTTAGATGTAGGGATAATTCCACAGTTTTATTTAACTTAGTAGTTTGGGCTTATTTGAGAATATCTCCAGTTATTTAAAACATCGCCAAACTGGATTAACATTACTATTTTAATGAACTGCTTGATTTTTATTTCTGTCGATACATGGTGATACAAATACTTTTTGCCTGTTTTTAAAGAATGAACATTATGACGATGATTCACAAAGAAAAGCGAACTCCTATGGACAAAAACTCTGAACTAAAAAAAATCCTCCCATTTATGTCATAAAGACTATGTACTGAACGGTTTAAGAGCAGCTAAATAATGAATGTCACTAAGCAAGTAAGAAATTAAACGAAAATTGCGGGGGTGTGTAAGGCTCAATATCACCTAGTGACATGTAGGCAACAAAATAAAAAATAAAACATGTCCCCCTCCCCCAGAAAAAATCCTGCGGGTGCCCTTGAACCACATTAATGAAAATAGTGCAACACCCAGAACAATTATCCGCCAGCCGCTACTGATAGACTGTACGAAGTAAGGTGAAGTGACGTGATGTCCTTGGTTCTCCCCACCTACCACCAAGACGACCAGCCTAGACCCCGTATCAGGGCCCTGCGTAGCTAGTGCCTGTAGTATGTTCTATCCTGCTGCTCCCTTACGGGCAGTCTAAGAAGTAAGCCACAAGCGCGTGACGTCATGTCCTTGCCTCTCCCCACCTGCCGCTCGCTACATGTGCGAGCGAGCTGTGTATAGTATGGCGTAGTGCCCTGCAAGCCTGGCAAGTGCTTTTAGGGCCGTATGACCTTGCCTCACACTGTCAGCACTGTCTACGCTGGAACTCGTCAGTTCAGGCGCGCACGGCCAGCCCGTACCGACATGGTTTCGTAAAGCCGTTCTTATCTTCCCTTCATATTAATATTATTATTATAACACTATTAATATTAGCAATAAAATGATATTGGGTACCAATAGACTACGTCACACACTGTTCCCGAGTACATTGAAAATGAATTCTCTATTATTGAATGGATTCATTGATAGCAAAATTAGGTCATTTATACTTAGGGTTACCCAAACTTAATGAGTGATTTAAAAATGTTGATGTTGATCCTCTCGCTTAATCGAAACGTACCACAAGCTTTCTCTTCTTTTTGAAGCCTATCGTTATCTCTAAACGACCTGTTTTGTTATGCCGAAGGTTACTTCACATCTGATGGTGGGGTCCAGCATAAATCTTGTATCCTTCTTATGGCCAATAACAATTATTATGCCCATTGTATTTTTGCTTCTAACACGAGAAAGACACGAAAACATGGATCGCGTAACATTTCTGAAATGTTGCAGCTGCATCTTAGATCTATTTCGGTGATTCCTAACGTTTGTAGAAAATCCCCTTCTTAATTATGGTTTTTGAACGTGAGCTAGGGTATCAGGCACTCCACAGTGTTTGCAGTATACAGAGTCCTGGCTACGCCCATGGAGGTCTCACACAAGAGCATCCTTTGCTTCCACCTATTTGTACTAGGCTACTCCCTTTCATGTCTACTTCTGGATTAGTCAATCTCCATAAAATATGGTGATTGGATAGTTTCTGTGCTTTCGCAGTCAACCTGCAATTTCATTTTGTGTTTACCATAGATCCGCTTCAGTCTTAAGTATCGGTTATTTATATTCCCATGGTTCCTAAATAATTAATCACCGTCTTCATCGTTATCACCATTTTCATCATCAACACCGTCCTGACAACCTCCTTCGTTGTACGAGCACAAATTACGCACTATGTCATCATGTCTTCAAGCAATGCATGCTCTCTCTGGTACAGTCTCCCTACATGATGCTTACTATACTTTGGATGTTCATTCACATAAAATTTCAAAATTAGCTTCGAGGTTTTCCTATGCCCAGAACTTAGAATGCAATAAAAATCAAATGTCTTAAATACCATATCTGGATTAGCCTAGATATACATATGCAATTGGATTAACTCATGAGGGCTACTTATAGCATTGGCCTTTGAGAATATTTTACGGAAGCTATTCTAACAACTCTACGCAGTGATGTGCTCTCAATTCGAATTGCAGAGTAAGAATGTATAAAAAAGAAAACTCGTGCCCACTGGCCTGGCGCAAGTCCTCGAAATGAGCACCGCTTGGATGATTTACGTATCATCGATACAATTTCAGTACCCCAAACCGAAATTCAATTTCGTGGCAGGACAGGGAATCAAACCCGGACCACCGGGGCGACAGCCAAGAACGTTAGCCGCTACACTACAAGGTGGTCTCTTTCATTGTCAGCGCAATCAATTGCACGATACCATGTAATTTCTTCACTGGGCGAACTATAATAGTACACATTTCTTCGTATTTTTGGCATTGCATAGCCCCTGGTAAGTTAGGAAGACGGTTCGCGTACCATAACCCTAAAGTCGAATAGTTCCAAGAACTAACAAACAAAACAGTCTTAGGCACTCCACCGAAAGAAATACAGACAAGCTGGTAGAAAGACAGACAACATATTTTGTAATTTTAGAGCAAAATAGGCTAATTGTTATATAATGAATAGCACTCTTGGTCTCCATAGTGTTGAAATAATGAATATTGTCCTAAAACTTGAAGGTTTGAAGGATTTCTTGTCTTCTTGCTTAGTTTGCCGTATATCTTATGTGTAGGTAAATTCCACGAGGTATTTTTTCAGGCCATGTTGAATATAAGAATTCTTTTTTTTTTATCGTTTACCCTCCAGGGTTGGCTTTTCCCGCGGACTAAGCGAGGGATCTCACCTTTACCGCCTCTGGTAGTGTCCTGGAGCTTGGGACTCTGAGTCGGGGATACAACTGGGGAGTGTGACTAGCACGTTGCCCAGGTGGCCTCACCTGCAAAGCGAACAGGGGCCTGATGAAGAGATGGGAAGAGTGGGAAGATTAGGCAAGGAAGAGGGAAGGAGGCGGCCGTGGCCTTACGTTAGGTACCACCCCGAAGACGAAGTGGGAAACCACGGAAAACCACATCGAGGATGGTTGAGGTGGGAGTCGAAACCCCTCTACTCATTTGGACCACCGGAGGCTGAGTAGACCCCAATCCAGTCCTCATACCACTTTTCAAATTTCGTGGCAGTGCCGGGAATCGAACCGCGGAATTCCTGGGTGGCAGCTAATCATGCTGATCACTACACCACGGAGGTGACTTGAATATAAGAATAAAAGACATAAATGACCTTAGATTGCGAAAGAATATCTTTCATTTTAAAATCCTGATGAATTTACTAACGCATAAAAAATGGTATATTGGCTTTCACGGCCGGTGAATTAAAACTCAGCATTCTTCTAGGTTTGTGCCGTGTCTTGTGTGGGGTTTCACCTAGGACACCAAGCTGGCTCATCGGCGGGCTCTTGGTGTCCCCGCCCGGACCCCCACAGGAGTGACGAACTGCGCGCCACCTCCCTTTATATTAGGTGCAACTGCACCACTTGACTGCGAGAACTAAAAGCTCAAGCAGCCTTAACCTCCCTAAGAAGGCTTCCAAAAAGATGGTATATTGGCTTTCACAGCCGGTGAATTAAAACTCAGCTGAGTTTTACTAACGCATGTTTCTCGAACTCACATATCCCTGAAGAGCATCAATCTAGTCATTTGGTGAATTCAGAATTTTGTTATTGAAATACAGTTTTATAGTCCTAATGTAGTTTATTTTGGTTCTACCCATAATTATTCCGGTTCCTATGAGGTAGGGGATGTGGTGAGACAGTTTCCTTGTGGGAATGATTTCATGACGCCAATCTCATGAGAGGAGTTAATGACAAATAAAATTAATGAGGTAATGTATGGAGTGGCTGTGTGTGGTCTTTCGAGTTTGGAGTAGTCTGACCATGCACGTTAACGTGTTTAGCTACCTCGGCTGGTTTGTGACATTATGTCAACAAATTAAAAAATGTATTTTAACTCTCCTGATTCCATACCGGCCCCTGATTCTATTTTAGGACTATTATATCTCGCTGCACCTGCTACAACACCCAAAAAGTATGCAAATTTCTGTATCCTTGCTGCAGATCTGGTTCATGTGCGTCCAAATATCATGTCTTATATGTCTACGGTTTGATTCATTAATGTGTGACTCTCCCACTATGCTATTTTTGTCCTCCCTACGTTATGAGCACGGCAGACAACACGCATATGCCACAATGTTGGCTCTAGTGCGCCTAGTGTGCAGGCTCCGCGCTCAGTACTAAACGTACTTCAGTACTCGGTCAAATGGACAGTGCTTGTGCGACTAAGCGCTGCAGTGCCAGTGTGCTGTCGTGCTGCACTGCTCAGAACTGGACCGAGTAGGGCTGCGCTCGGCCGGCACGAGTCAATTTCTCGCTAGCACTGCTTCACCTTGCCCATTGCACGGCCCTGCCCCGTATCACACTGCTTAGCACCTGCTGACCTGACTGGAACTCACCACTTCAAACGTGCAGTCTGTAGCATTACCCAACTTATCCTGGGAGAGATTCTCAAGGCCAATTATAATTACTGTCAATAATAATAAAAAGATCAAATTACACAATTCCTTTAAATTTATGTTAACTCTACACTGAAGAAATATTCCAAAGAAGGGAAATTTCATACATGTGTGTTTTGAGTCTTCAGTCTTTTGACTCACTGACTGTGTGGCCCTGAGTTAATGTTCTCACCCGCCGTGGCCAAGGTTGCGGGATCGCATCCTGACACGGTCGGTTGACATTGAGGATTAGGGAAATGCGAGGGAGCCATGTCAGTAGATTTACTGGCACGTTAAAGATCGCTTTGGGGCAAAATTCCGGTACCCTGGCATCTCTAAAAGCCACAATAGTTAAAAGGGACGTAAAACCAATAACCAAATAGTCTTTTGATTGGTTTGATACAGCTATCAATGTCTCCCTCTCCTGAGCTAATCTTTTCATCTCTACATAGCTACCACACCTTATGAGGCAATCTGTTTAACATATTCTTACCTTGGATCACCCCTACAGCTCTTGTCCTCGACCATTTCTTCCATAACTAAGATTGCTATTCCTGGTCCGGTGGTCTGGATTCGATCCCCGGCTCTGCCAAGAAATTTAATTCTGGTCTGAAGGCAGGAACAGGGTATACTCAGATTCATGATGCAAAACTGAGAAGAGGCGAGTTCGTTTCCCATATCGGCCATCCTGGAAGTGGTGTTTCGTTGTTTCCTACTTCCACTCCAGGCAAATGCCGAGATGGTTCCTAACTTAAGGCCATGACCGCCTCCTTCCAAATCCTTGACTGAATTACAAATACACACACTACTACAGACACCACTATCACACTGGTTATTACACAAAATTCTACACACAACCAAGTACACGAGGATAAATGACCGCAATGTCCAAGGCACTCTAATGAAACGACAAGCAGCTATTCCTGGGTGTCGTAGTATGTGTACTACTAATCTCTCTCTTCTCTTCATTACCAGTCTCCAGAAACGTCTCTTCCACTCGTCATAACTTAATACCTTTTCATTTAATACTCTATCTACCCATCGGATCTTCATCATTCTTCTGTATCATCACATTTCAAATGCTTCTGTTCTCTTTTCTGCTGCTCCAACAGTCCCAAATTTCACTTCCATAGAGCGCCACACTCCAGACAAAGGCTTTCAAAAATGACTTTCTAATACCTAAATCTGTATTTGATGTCAACAGATTTCGTTTTTGTAGTTTGGACTGGCTGCGTGGCTCGGTAACGTTCTCGCTTGCTGGGCCCTAGGTTGCAGGTTCGTATCCTGGCGCAGTCAGCTGGCATTTGAGGGTGCGCAAATGCGAGGGAGCCGTATCAGTAGATTTACTGGCACGTTAAAGATCCCCTTCGGGGCAAAATTTCGGCACCCCGGCGTCGCTAAAAGCCACAGTAGTAAAATGGGACGTAAAACCAATAACATAATTATTCTATTCTGTGGAAATGCTTTCCTTGCCAGAGCCAACCTACTTTTTATATCCTGTTTGCTTTGTCCATCACTGGTTATTTTGCTTCCTAAGTAGCAGAAGTCTCCTACTTCCTTTAGCTTTTCAGCTGCCAATTGGACATCAATAGGGGTTTCTGATTTATTTTGGCTGCAATCCATTTTTTTTTGTATTACATAGGCCTATTATCGAAGAATGCTGCAGTTATGAACTATGGTCCTTGTCCCAAAATAAACAAACAATTTACTATAAACGTGAAATCTGAAAATCATACCTTCTACAAAACATGAAATTTACAAGTTAATTTGGTAAAAACTACCCTGTACAGTGATTAAGCTAATCTATTTAATCATATTTTTTTACTTGTTAATTTGATTCTAATTGCTTATTAAATTTTCCATTCAAAATGTTTACTTTGTAATCTTGTACAAGTTGAAAGTAATAGGAGTGCTTTGTGGCTTGTAACATCGTAGTCATAAGCCTTATATAAGGTGCGTTCAAAAAGTAAGGAGCCGGAGGCTGGAATGCCCAAACCGGTGACATCGGCTAATCGTGGCGTGTGTAACGAGGTGTGGTTCCGACCAGAGCGTGGAAGGTCACAGCCCGTCGCTAGAGGGCACGCATGCACGTCACGTGACGATACAAAGCGAGCAGCAGCATGCATCAATCGTCCAACGCTGCCAGTCGCATTGGAAACAGTGACATGGAGGCGTCAACCGAAGAGCAAAGAGGTGTTGTTCGATTTCTGACAGCGGCAGGAGTAGGGGGAACGGACATTCATCGCCGAATGTCACAAGTGTACGGCGAACACTGCATGTCCCTTGCAAGGGTCAAGGCGTGGCACAAGCGCTTCAGGGAAGGACGGGTGTCGTTAGCCGATGATGCCCGGACTGGGGCACCCCCCCCCTGCATTACCGATGGCAACGTCCAGCTGGTTGATGCACTCATTACCCAGGACCGCCGAGTGACAGTGAACGCCATAGCCGCCGTGGTCGGATTGAGCGTCGGAAGTGTGCACACCATCATGAAGGAACGACTGCACTTGTGGAACGTGTGTGCCCAATGGGTGCCCCACAGTCTTCAACCACACCAGGAAGCATGTCGAATGGCCCACTGTCTTGGTCATCTGCAGCGCTATGCGAGGGAAGGGAATGGGTTCCTGGCACGAGTGGTGGCTGGAGATGAGTCATGGTGTCATCACTTCCAACCAGAATCCAAACGACAAAGCCTCCAGTGGAAGCATCCACGGTCACCACCACCCAAAAAAGGCAAGGCCATCCACACGAGTGCAGGAAAGGTAATGCTGACGTTCTTCTTTGACCAAGATGGCCCCCTTCTGATACACTTCATGCCGCACGGGACAACAGTGAATGCCCAGCGTTACTCGCAAACCGTGACCACCCTTCGCCAAGCGATCAAAACAAAACGACCACCCGTGGGGTCATTCTGCTCCACGACAATGCACGACCTCATACGGCCAACACAGTCGTGGCACTCCTGCATAAATTCAAATGGGAGGTTCTCGGCCACCCTCCATACAGTCCAGACCTCTCTCCCTGTGATTACCCCATGTTTGGTCCCCTGAAAAGGGCTGTGTGGGGCCAACGATTCACCTCGGACGCCGACGTCTGTACGTGCGGAACTGGTTCACATCGCAGTCCAGGGAATTTTATGAGACAGCCATTCACCGCCTCATGTCACAGTGGGACAAGTGCCTCAACAGCCAGGGGCCAATACATACAGGTACTGGTTTCTGTAATTATGCCTCCGGCTCGTTACTTTTTGAACGCACCTTATATACTCGGGTTTGTGTGTGTGTAATCTGTCTGATAACATGGGTTGTGGTAGTGGCTGTTCACTTTGTACTTGTCAGGACAAGTTTTTACTAGGATTTGGAACGACAGGGTCGAGGCCTTAAGTTACCATCCCAGTGTTTGTATGTAGTAGAGGTGAAAAACTAGACAAAACCATTTCCAGGTGTGGAATTGAACCCACCTGTTCTCAATTACTCTCACGAGGCTCATTGTACCCCGTTCCAGCCCTCGGATCAGAATTTTCCGTCAGAGAAGGGAATCAAACCCTGGACGTTTGGGACAGTAGTCTCAGTTCACAATCAGTTAATGTAAGGGGGCTTAGGATATTTTTATTTTCTAAATCTTTCTGTAACTGCAAATCAAAACTTGGTTATTTTATCATTTTAAATGATCTTGTCGACTTCGTCGTTACGCTGGGGTCTGGCGTTACGTTACGGCGACGGGACTAAATGTACCCAGATGCTCTGAGGTGTGTGACGTCATAGTACCGCTTGGCGCATGAGTACCCCGACAATCTCTATCCCCGATTCTTGGATGTCACGGGTAATCTCGAGAATCACTGGATGGATTTTGATGCGATATTCACCATTCTGTAAAGGATATCTCGAGGAAAGATTATGTGGAAAATAATTTATGTATGATCAAAGGAAGCCAAGCAGTAACGATTTCAGTGAAAAAGTCGAAAACAAACTTGGCGTCCGTGCGCTTCTTAAGCTTACGCTGGGCAAACCGTTAAAAATATCAATATACTATGAGCGTAAGAATTGGTCAGCATGAAATGTTCTACAAAAGAAGTCCGCGAGGGCATATCTCTATCTTCAATATATCGCCCACTATAAGTGTTTTTAGACGGGATGGAAGGGGCACGTCATCCAGCCATCTCCCTCCGCGCACTTGCCCTTGGTTTGCACTAGCCGTTCGCGAGTAATTTGGAACAAGGTAAAGTATTATAAAGCAAGAAAAGTATTATGCAGGTAATTTTCTAACATGTCAAGAGTCTTTGGCTTCGAGCGAAGCGAGAGGCCTCCAGCCTTACTAGCATTTTTCAGCATTTGTAGCATTTACAATGATACAAATTCTAGTCTTTCAGACTGACTGTCACTTTTTTATTTCATATTTTAAAATAATAGTTTGGAGTCCATTCATCACATGCACTTTACATTTGGCTGACACATCTTCTCCATTCAGAACAATAATAATGTGCAATGGTTTAAAACGAACATTCTTATACTCCTCTAGTCAAGTCTCTTCCTATTGGCTGTTGCACTCAACTGCTCGTGTCAATATTCCAATACTCCCTCTCAACAGCCAATCACAAAACATGAGAAACTCACAACACGAATCATTAATATTTACAAAATTACTATCAACATTTTGTCCTTATCTGGCATATAACACCTATCCTTCTTAAGTCTTACTAATCCAAAACCAATCAATATTTTTCGATCGTTTTGAACCATTCCCTGGCACTCTGTTTCAAGCCATATTAGCTTTGATTTAACTTCCACACCTTATCTCCAATTTTTGTCCCATAGCCTTCAGGTTGTTCAACATACGTCTCTTCTAGGTTACTGTTCAAATATGTTGTTAACACATCTATATGATGATCCACCCACCCTTTTCGTACTGAGATTGCCCACAACAATCCTACGGGTTTATTTTTCACAACAGGAGCATAGGTTTTCTCAAAGTGGATCCCCTTTTCAAATTTCACAATTTTTTTCACAAATTAATTTCACAATCCCTCTAGCATTAAATTTGCTACCTTGGAGTTCACTCATTGTCCCCTTGCACCCAAACCCTTTAAATTTCTCATAATCCCTTGCATTCACATCTCTTCCCTCCCACATTGCTAATGGTATTTGGTAGCCTGTGACCGTATACTGTACTTTTATCGGCCAATAAAATTGTTTATCCGAAACCTGCAGAATTGTTCTACACTTATTGCACAGCAAATGGATATCACGACTAGACACGACACAATACAAATCCACGCATTGATTCACAATCAATTACAAGCGCCAGTTTTTGGAAAATTCATCCATTATGCGTGGTTTGTCACAAACTTATTGCCAACACATGACATTTTCAGTAATGTTAACGACGTTTCTTTCCCGAGTGACATTCTCACTCAGAAATGTAATTGTAGCGAACCTCCCTTCGCGCCATGCTCGTGCTGTGCGAAATGTCTGTTTCAATGTTTCCACGATCGGCATCATTTAAGGGAATGCACCGTATCTCCCTGGAGCGTTAATATATGAAAGAACCTTTAAAACACTTCAATTTCTGTACAATGCCATATCTCTATCTCTACTTAGAATAAAACAAAGTTCCCGATTTTTGGATGTTCCGGGTAATCTCGACAACCACTGGATGGATTTTGATGCGGTTTTCGCCATTCTGTAAAGGATATCTCGAGGAAGTTTTCTATAGAAAAACATTTATTTATGACCAAAGGAAGCCGAGCAGTAACTATTTCAGTGAAAAAGTCGAAAAAAAAAAACTGGCGTCCGTGCGCTTTTTAAGCTTACGCTGGACAAACCGTTAAAACTATCTATATACTATGAGTGTAAGAATTGTTCAGCATGAAAAGTTCTACGAAAAGTCCGCGACAGCATATCTCTATCTTCAATACATCCCCCACTTTAAGTGTTTTTGCGTTTTCATTTCTTCCAACAATCTCCAATCAATTACTAGCTTCCAGACAGCTTACGAGCTAGCTGTCTGGCGAGCGAGCCTATCACCCCAGAAACTGTCGAGTTGTGACTTCAGAGATGAGTGGATGTGTTTGGAGTTTCCCTTGGAAGTACAACTCGGCCTTTCTTTACCTCGCCTGTGAACGTTTCGTTCCGCAGAATACAGTCATGTTTAGATCGGACGGAAGGGGGATTTGTGTTTATGCACCTCACCATTCTTAAATTTCGTCTGGCAAGAATTCGTTGCACATGGTATCTCCATTATAATATAATTACTAGTCCAGTCAGTGATTTTAACCCATCATGCCAAGATGGAAAAACTGATATTGAAATCGAAAAAAATACGCTTATCACGTAACAATGAAGCTGAGCAACAAATAATTTCTCGATTGTCACAAGAGAGAAAGAATTCACAATGCCAGAGTTCCCTTTACACAGGGAAGAAATGTTCAGGGTTTGTGGTCCGATAAAGAGAATTCTGCTATGAATTATCATTCCTCCATAAATAATTATATAAATGATGCTTCAGTTTCCGGGCGAAGCTAGTGTATAATAAATACATAACACGTACTTTGAAACCCAGTTGTAATTTTGCAATCGGTACAACGCCCTTGTATCCACTAACTTGATAAGAAACATTTGTTTAGTAGTCGTCAATAGACATCAGCAGATAAATAAAAAAATAAAAAAAAAAACATCATTAATTGGATTTGAACACGGGGCGCAAAAGTGTCAAGTCGCTGCGATAACCACTGCGCCACTGCTGCAGTTGAATCTGTTACGCGCTAAAAGACACCTAAACACGTCGGACAAACTTCGACCGTCATTTTCTCGGAAACGGTCGAGTGTCTACGGATTAGCCGAAACATTTGTACGCTTATCCCCCCTCCCTCCCCCAACCTTTCAGTGAGTGAAGTTTCTGGGAAATCGGGTTGTTACGCTTGGCGTGTTCCCTACGCAAGCAAATTCCACTAATTTTCTTCCAGGAATTTCTAGTTTTAACTGAACCTAAAGAAAATGGTGCATTGCGCTTAGAAGTACCAAGAAGTACTCAAATTTGATAGCCTACCAATGAGATGTGATACTAAGCGAGCTAGCTGCACTACATAAACCAGATGCAAGCAAGATTGAACATCATTTTGACCTAGGTGAACACAGCCAATTAGCCAAGCACAACCCCAACAAGCTTCAAGGCAGCCCCTCAGTTTACACATCTGATACCAGAGCATTACATGAATGAAAAAAGTCCAGTCAAATGCTGGGATGGTTCCTTACTTAAGGCCACGGCCGCCTCCTCCCCAATCCTCACCGGAATTACAAATATACACTCTAATTGAGCCATCACAATAACACATATTATCAGACAACGAATCCACACACCCGAAATACACAGGGCTGAATGGTAATGATGTCCAAGCCCCCGAAATTAAACAACTCAAAACTGAAATAGTTGCACATCATTATATTAGAATATTATTGTGAATACTTCAGTGTTATCAACCTGCCCCATGGGCAATGTTCAATATTTTTAAATGAAATAAACAAACAAGAACATAATTAAATAGGCAAAATCAAATAAACAAGCATTTATCTCTAATATATCAAATTTTTAGCCTACTTTTCACAGTTTGCAAAAATGAGGAAAAAGTAGACTTATGAGATCGATCCGGGAAAATGTCTGTTTGTCTGGCTGTGTGTGTGTGTCCCCCTATCAACTCCTAAACGGCTGCAGCAATCGAAACCAAATTTAGTATGAGTAAAGATGTATACCGGAATATCTCATGCCCATATTTGAAAATGATGTCAGTGCCACCAACTGCTGAAAAAACGCACTAGAAATTTGAGCTCCATGTTGGATATCTTGGAAGGTATGCATGGGAGCTATTCCAAAATTGGCACACATGTAGATAATACTATTTCAGTTTAATTTCAAGGAGGCCATACATGACAGTGTTGCCTAAATAATTTTAAGCCTTCTGATAGGTCCAATTTTTAAATGCATATAACTTCTACATTATCAATTGGATTTAAACCAAATTTAGTGTGTAATATGTGTACATAAACAGATATGACTAAGTGTATTCTTAAGAGCCACCAGGCCTGCCAACTGTTAATAATTGCTCTCTCTCTCTATTCTCATTATCCAAATACCAATATATATCTGAAAGTATGCAAGCCGACACATTTAAACTGTGCACACGTATAGTACCTGACATTTTAGATTAATTTGTAGTAACTTATATACTTCAGTTCTACCAACATGATTCTAAGCCTGCTGTTAAGACCAAGTTTTAAATACATGTAACTTCTATACACTCAGTTGGATTTCATCCAAATTTCGTATGAGCTATGTGTAACAAAACAGATATGACTGTAAGTATTATTAAGAGCAATCAGGGCTGCCAACTGTTAATAAATGCTGTCTATATTTTTGTTTTTTTTTACCCTAATATCAATATATCAGAAAGTATGCAAGCCAACAGCTCTATACTTTGCACACGTTTAGCACCTGACATTGTAGATTTATTTGGAGCAATTAATATCAGTCAGTGCTGCCAACATGATTCTATGCTTGCTGATAGGTCAAATTTTAAAATACATGTAACTTCTATACTAACAAATGGATTTCATCCAAAATTGGCACAACAAGATATCATAATATTTCCGATTATTTTTAACCAGCACACGCATGACATTGTTGCCAACATGCTTTTACGCGTGCTGATAGATCCAATGTCTAACTGCATGTAACGTCCATTGGACTTCAACCAAATTTTGTATTCTGTACCTTAAGAGATGGAACTAAGAATATATTCAGTCACCAGGGCTGCCATCTGTAGTGCTCTGTTAGGCTACATTATACCAGGAATATTTCGAACTAATTAGACATTTCGATATTACCAACGTAATTTTGTCATTATTCTAGATAGGTTCATATACTGTGGATTAATCATTGGCATGAAAAGTAGGCTCTTTAGTTCGTCACGGAACTTATTGTTTAATCATCACATCACATTTTTCTGACTTACCAGGTGAGTGGTTTGAGAAATAATAATACATTTGTATCTATTTGCATTGAAACAATTTATTTTTCGAACAACAGAATGAGGTAACAATGCCCTACTGTGAAGTGGCTGTTATGCCATGTGGTTGTGTATAGTGCTGTAATGCCTTATGTGAAATATTCATTACGTGAACGTGTATATCTGCACTATACGTACATAAAGTGGTGGAAATCGTGCGCTAGAACAAGACAAAGGTTTCGAGTGAAATTTCCAGGAAGACCCATTCCTATAAATCGGACAATAAAACAAGTAGCTATGAGATTCAAACATACAGGCTCAGCAAACAATAAAAAAATAGACGTAAAGGTAGTTATTTCCTTACTGAAGCTAAATTAACCGGAGTAACCGGAAACTTCATAAGGAGATGCTGATTGTGTTTGGCAGCGGATGGGGAACATTTTCAGCATCTACTGTAATCATGGTGAGTAAAAATGCATGATAATGATTTTAAGCTTCGTAATCTGCCGTACATATGCGCGCGCGGTCGCCGGTAACTGAGCCGTCACTGGTGGAGCGCGTGGGCGAGAATGTCCTTGCCAAGCAAATGTAATGACCCCGTATTTGCAAATAATGAGCAATTTTTAAAATTAGTAATATAATGTACTGTACAGTACAGTATGTGTTTCGTCTTAACAGCTATGTTTTACATAAATGTTGTGTTTATTTCATGTGTTTTACTCCTTATTTGTGTTAATATTAAACTCATATCCTGCTAATGTGATGGTCAATTGAAAACCACCTTATAAAAAGGATTTAATAGGGAAACACTGACACATACAGCATCAAAACTGGCAACAATATTAAGATGTGTAATATTTATAAAGCTCAAAAGTAAGATACAGTGGGTAAAATAAGTATCCATACACCACATCTTACCCTGTTGCTGTCTATAATTTGTCTTGCAGCATTATGGTAGTCCATAGGTTTGTATAAGGACCTTATGGCAGTGTATTACACACAAACGTATTCTAGTAACGTGAACACATTAGTTAATAACGAAACAAAAGGCATATTCATAGGCAAAGAAAGTATTCATAGCGTCCAATGTTTGTAAGCATTGGTCTGTAACACGCCCTTTTCACGTCTTAGGGCGTGACGACTAGCGAAGATCGATCACCGTAGTGTTCTTAGATGAGACTGTTTACTTTACGTCTGACAGTGGTACAAAATGGGTTGGAAATCACAAGAGTTGAGTGCCGCTTGCAAAGACCTCATAGTCTCATTATTTAAACCGGGATTCAACTATCGGAAGATTGGGAAGCCGGTGAAACGATCTCATGCGACTGACCAGTATATTATTAACAAGTTCAAGATGGGATCGACCGATAATGTAAAGCGACAAGGACGACCAAGCGTCATTTCGCAACGTGAATCTCGCAAATTTGTTCGTGAATCCTTAGAGAACCGTAGAACTAGTGCAGCTGCACTAGGGAAACAGCTTGCTTCACGTTCCTCCAACTATCTGGAATCGGCTCCATGAAGCAGGCATTAACGACAGAGCAACGCGAAAGAAGCCTTTCATAAGTGAGACAAACCGAGGGAAATGGTTGCCATTCGCTAAGGAATACATAAGCATGAAACAAGACTTCTGGAAGACTTTTATTTTCGGACGAAAGTAAATTTAACATGTTTGGATCTGACAGTTCGTTTGGAAAAGACCAAATACAGAACTGGAAAGCAAAAATGTGAAGCCTGGAGGAGGCCATGTCATGGTGTGGGGCTGCACGATTGCTGCAGGAGTTGGTGAACTGGACGTAATTGAACGTAACATGAATGTTCAGGGCTACATCAAAGTGCTCCGGGGTAATTTGTCTAGGAGTGTTGTGAAATTAGGCATACAAAGCACCTATTTATTTCAACATGATAACGACCCAAAGCGTATAGCAAGAATAACGCGAGAGTGGCTGTTGTACAACGCCGGAAAAGTATTTCCCACGCCACCGTTATTTCCGGACGTAAACCGCATTGAAAATTAATGGATCCGTTTCGAAAACAAAATCCGAAAATGAAGGTGTTCCTCCAAAACGCAACTAGTAGAAACTTTGCGAAAATATAGGTCAGAAATTACACAAGACTTCACGAACAAGCTTGTTAAATCCATGCCATGGAGGCTTCAGACCATTATAAATGCAAAATGTTGGCATACCAAATATTAATTGCGTTTGTTAACTGTACAAGTCTCATTTGTGGTGTGTATGATTACCAGGCTGTGGGGTCTTAGTACGTAAACAGTGCTATCAGATTACTATCGTACGGAGTTGCGATGACGCACGCCCTATGAACTGCCAGCCCGTCCACAACAGACGACGAACCATGCGATGAGTCCATTTATCCAACTATACGTCACATGTGTTCATAGGTACACCCGAAGGTGGAGGAACTTCCACGTGCCCTATAGTACGGTGCGTTCTAACTTCATTGCGCACGTACTGTACCCGAAATTCACGTAGCCACCACCTATTATCCCAAGGATGGAGGGGATCGCTAGGGACGTTGATACCCAGCTAGATAAACCAACAGTTCCCTGCTAGGCGGATAGCTAGTAATTTCTTGATACAAGGATACTTATACAAAATACGATAGTACTACTACAGTGGAGATGGCGGAAGGGGCAACCCAGTACTCGGGAGTTAAATATGAGTACAACCTCAACGGAATCTTCAGCGGAGGAGATGGACTTCGGAACGGTGGAGATTGCGGATGAGGTAGCCCTTGCCCAGGGTTACGGGTGAAGTTCATAACGGCACCTTTGGCAGAGAAGGCGACCTTCAGAATGGCAGAGATGGCGGATGTGGCAACCCATCCTCTCTGGGGTTAATTAGAAGGGGATACCAACGCTGCTGCCTTGTAGAAGTGGCAGGGGACTGCCAAAGGCTAAGGGAGAAAACCCTAACAGAGACTCCTCTCTAGTGTTAGGCTTAGCAAGCCAGCTGAAGAGTAATTTGAATTGCTTTCAAAACTAAAACGAGCCTCGGAAAGAAAAACAAATACCGATATGACAAATCTTCTCAAACATTTGTAACGTATGATGACCGAAAGGCTGATGATCTTTTACAATGTTATGCGAAGAAATCCCAAATCAAGAAAATCAAACACAGGATTGGAACACTAAACATCCTTACATTGACAAGTAAATGTGAAGAACTGGTGGATTTGATGAAGAGGAGGAAACTTTGCATCCTTGGCATCAGTGAGACAAAATGGAAAGGCACAGGAGTAAAACAACTGAGGAAAGGATATAAACTTCACTGGATGGGTAACAAAACCGAAGCTAGGAATGGTGTCGGATTTGTATTGAGAGAAGATATAGATGCTGTAAGTGAAGTGATCTATGTAAATGACAGAATCATCAAACTGGATGTGTCTTTCAATAAGGAGGTGTTAACAGTCATACAGGTATATGCCCCACAGTCTGGATGTGATGAAGAAGAAAAGGAGCAATTTCGATCTGACTTGGAGGAAGCTACTGAAGGAGTGAAAAAATGTATTAGTGATGGGTGATCTGAATGCACAAGTGGGAACAGACAGACTTGGGTATGAAAATGTGTTGGGTCTGCATGGTTTTGGTACCAGGAACCAGGAAGGTGAACAACTTCTAGATTTTTGTGTGAGAAATGGCTTAAAAATAAATAACACCTGGTTTCAAAAACAATTATCTCACAAAATAACAAGGTATAGTTGGGATGGACAATCCAAATCCTTAATAGACTACATACTATCTGATGAAAAAGCTGGCCAAACTATTTGTGATGTTAAGGTTGTGCCAAGTGAGAGCTTAGATAGCGACCACAGACTGCTTCTTGCAATCATCAAAAAATGTAAAAATCCACACACCACGGAAAACCAAAAAACCAAAGATTAAAACCTGGGAACTGAAAAAAGTAGAAAACAAACTGATGTATACAAAAAAAGGTGGCCTGCAAAATACCTCGAGACAGAACACAAGGAGGAAATACAGAGTGGAACAGATTGAAAGAATGTCTTGTTGGAGCTGCTGTAGAAATATGTGGCAAAACTAGTAGTAAAGTAAAAGAAAGAAAAACAGCCTGGTGGAATAAAGAAGTAAAGAGTGCAGTTCAGAAGAAAAATGAAGCAAGAAAGGCTCGAGATAAAGAAATTCAGAAAGGAGATGGAAAAGACGAATTAAAAATGAGTGAATTACAATAGGCATACAGAGATTGTAGACTGCGAGTGAAACGAATAGTAGCAGAAGAAAAGCAAAAGTCTTGGATTGATTTTGCAAATAAATTGGAAGAAGATAGTAAAGCAAATTCCTAATTGCTGTACAGTGTTAAAAATACCAGGAGTAATTATGAGCAAATAACAGCTTTACAGAAACCAGATGGGAGCATCACTAGGGAAGACACAGAAATAAGAGAAATTATGAAATTATATTTTGAGAATTTATACAATGGTACAAAGAAGGACTCCAGTCCTAATGCACAGATTGTCAAGTGATAATATATCTGAAGAAACGCCACCAACTTGGAGTGAAGTAGAATCAGCCCTTAAAAGTATGCGCAATGAACGAGCTAATGGCTTTGATGAACTAAGTGCAGACATGATTAAAGCTGCTGGCCCACAAGGAATTCAATGGCTATACAGAGTAATAAGGGCAATATTGAAGGATAAAATAATACCAGATGACTGGAAGAAGGGAGTTATAGTTCCCCTGTTTAAGAAAGGAAGTCGAAAAAAGTGCAACAACTATAGGGGTATTACTTTACTGTCTCATGTTTTAAAAATATTTGAGAAGATTCTTGAGAAAAGATTAAGGAAAATTATTGAACCACAACTGCAAGAAGAACAATATGGATTTAGGAAAGTTAGATCAACTATAGACCTCATATTCGCACTGAAAATGATATTGGAAAAGCACTGGGAGAAAGATCGGAATTTGACATTTGTGTTTTTAGACATCGAAAAAGCATTCGATAGTGTCCCTAGAACAACTATATGGGAGTGTCTGAAAAAGAAGAATGTGACTATGAACTCATTCAGAGAGTAAAAATGCTTTACGATGACTGCTACAGCTGTGTTCAAGTGGGAAATTGATATTCAGATTGGTTCCAGACATCTAGAGGAGTGCAACAAGGCAGTGCCCTTTCACCATTACTATTCATCACCATCATGGATGAAATCATAAAGGAAGTGAAGCAGAGCACCAATATTGATCTTCAAGCATTTGCTTTTGCAGATGATATAGTTATCTGGGGAAATAATGAGCTGGAAGTCCAGGAAAGGCTGGACGTCTGGAATGATCATTTGAAAAAATATGGACTGAAAGTAAGTGCTACAAAAACTGCTGCAATGTCTGTTAACAGACAGAGAAGTAAAGATAATATAATGCTGGAGGGTGTACAATTGGAAGCAGTAAACCAGTATCAGTACCTTGGATGCTTAATATCAAGTGACAACAGAATACAGCTTGAATTAAATAACCGTATTCAGAAATCAAGTCAATTCTATCAGCAAGTTCGATATCTACTCTGGAATAAGCAAGTGCCACTAAGATGAAAACAAACTCTGTTTCGAACATTCTTTGTCCCTATATTGACTTATGGGTTAGAAACATGCACAACTACCAAAAAACATGACAGCAGACTTCAGGCTTCAGAAATGAAGTTTCTATGAAGCATGCTTCAAAAAACTAGGAAAGACAAAGTAAGAAATGAGAGGATAAGAGAACAAGCTGGAATAAATCAGTCCCTGAAGGAGACCATAACTAGGGCACGTTTGCGATGGTTTGGTCACGTCAAACGTATGACAGAAGGAAGAATTGCAAAACAATGGTTACATACTGAGATTACTGGAAAGAGACCTGTTGGAAGACCTAGGAGGAGATGGCTGGACCAAGTGAAGGAAGATATCACATCCAAGGGAATCAACTGGGATGAAGTCTTGAAGGAGCAGTGGTACATGAATCGACCAAAATGGAGAGCGCTCGTAAACCACACCCGGGAAACTGGAGTGGAAACTTTATGATGATGACTACTACCTAGCTACGTACAAAATTCCTACAATAAAGTATGGTAGGACGAGATTCTCGGAATTTCAGGGGTGAACGGTTTAAAAGCGGGCGCCAGTGCCTAACTAGCAGTACCATCGCATCAGATTATTAAATAAGGAGATGGTTATGTTCAATAAAAATGGACAGGCAAACTAAGCAGTGCCTGCGAAGTTTATTCATAAGTATGGACAACGATAACATTAAATGTCCAACAATAAATAGTATACACTTCACACGTTATAAAATTGAAACCTTTAAACTAAACTCATAGCTTCGCTATACACAAACTTCTCCGTGAATTTCGGTTTCTGGAAGTTTATAAGTTCTCATTCACACAACAAATAGTTACATTGTAGACACCTCGTCTATATAAATACGTAAAATTGACAACAAACTTGTTGTTCATCCTGTACCCTAATACATTAATGAATTCCTAACGACGTTATTATACACTTCTTCCCCTATATGATATAACCTTACGTTCAAACAATCCTAATTTACAAATGAAATACTTTAGACTTGTTAATAAAATATGTACACTATATACACGATTATCGTTAGCTCGACGATATTATCGTTCATTGATCTTCCTCGATCATGCTCCTATTCTTTCACTCTATATACTTTCTATTTAGATCACGTAGTCCTTTTATATTTCCGTTATATTTATGTCATTTCCAGTACGAACATATGTTGCGAGCGATAAAGCTAATAAACTGTTCTGCAAAGTCTTAATCTTGATAATAATCGATAAAATAGACGAAGTATACCAGACTATCTTTCGTGGTTATTCTTTTCTTTACTTGAAATACATAGTGGTTTCAACACTCAACTTTAAAATACCATAATCGCATATTAATATCATACGTAGTTCGACATCACTGTCGTAAATTCTTTATTCATATCGCTGTATTACCATATAATCCATAGGAACATTTTCATCAACCTTTATACAAGTCGGCGTTACTCTATACGCTTATACATTCTTCCTCCTCACAAATTCGCAATAATAATAATAATAATAATTCCCGTTTCTATACACGGTAAGGTGTATGGAAATCAGTAATCCTACTTATAGAGTTCAAATTACAAACTTCTCTACCGATTATACATCCTTCTTCACTTATATTCGCAATAATAATGACTTGTTTCACTGTTCCGCTTACATCTGTTACACATTTCCTTTATTATACATTCCTGAGCGATTCAAATGCGATATTAACTTTTCTTCCCTTTTATAAAAACCACAGTTCATTGAACTTTACAATTTACAGATATTCGTCTCTATATTATCGTCTCAGTAATATAAATATGCTACGTATCCTCACCATACTTTTAATTCCATGAATATAAATTCAAATTATTCGTTACTTATATTTTTCACAATATATCTCGTTACATTTCTTCAAAATTCTTAACATTCCATGCTGTCATACCGTAAGTTAGCGTTATCATGAGCTGCCAATTCCTTTTAATAAAGCATAAATCTTCAACAATGTGTTGTTTCGAATTTAAAAAAAACTTATTGACGTTCTCATCAGAACTAATCAATAATGAATATATGAATATATACTTTCAATAAAGTAGACTCGAAAACGTATTTTAAAATATTCCATCTTAAATCTAACCTAGGTACGTATAAAGGTTTGAATAACTACTCAATATCAAGTGTCGATGACGATTAAAATTTACTATGCGTCAAAATCGAAACGACGACGTTTTTAAAATAACAACTTGAACGTTAAAACAATGAAAATACTATGTCAAGCTTTTAAAACAAATAAACAATAAAAATCAATTAGCCACACAAAATTCGGTCATGTCAATGGTATCTACATTATTGCAGAACTACAAATATAGTCGAAGCACTGTAAATACCTTCTGCCCGTAATACTTCTTCTGAAACTTTGGAAACCTGGAGTGTCGCGCCTCGCCTCGCTGTGCGGCTGGGAGAGGGCCAGCCACGCGCTTGGCCAGGCTGTCACGATCCTTCCTGTTGTCTCGGCATCAGCTGACGTGCAAGCGGCGCATCTCGATCTCTGCCTCCCTCCGGGATTTGGACTGCTTCACTCTCGTACGCTTCAGAACCGAGATGGTTTCTGATGATCAACTTCAAACGACTCCATACTAGAAGTTCTACGGCGAATGGATATAGTTGCTTGTTATACATGATATTTCCGATGTTGGTTTGAAAATTTATTGTAGTTGTATGCGTTGGTGACATTAGTGGAATGGAGATGTTGAGTTTCCACTCTTACTGAACGTGCGTTGGTGTGTAGCTATGTCAATCCTGGAACCCACATCTTGAAAATGGCTAGTTCTCCTCAGTTGCTTAATACGACATCATAACTTCAGTATTATATGTCATGGTAAATTTCCTCGTCGACTCCAGATTCTTAAGCATCCGAACGTATTTCAAAATAAAGCTAGAAATACTTCGCTGGACGTAGTTTGTAGAATTTCCTTAGTTTTCTAACAACTCTTGTAGTTTCAGAATTACGTCGTTCTTCTTCGTAGATATTGGCTTATGTGCGTCGACTTATTGTCGTGTTGATAGTATGATGAATTCACTTCATATAATTCAGTTAAAATAATTTATTGCGTTGAAATTTACTAAGTCTTTCTGCTGGATATGGTTCATTGGAGGTTCGCTGAGCTTGACCGCAGGTGAAGGCGACTTCTCCGTCAAGCCTTTCAACGTCCCTCGGTCTATATGTTCCGTAGTTGAAAATCACGTCTGTACATCGTACTTTCGAAGTCAGAATTGGAATGATCTACTGAAGCTTTGCCCTTTCACTCGTTGGTTAATAAAATGGCGTTCATAGCGTCCGACCTTGAAATGAACTTCATCGCTAAATATCTTGTTCATCGGAATTTATCTTGAAATAATATTTATATCGACGTTATTTATTTGTAATTCCCAACAGATTTCTGGCATTTAGTCTCTTCCACATGTATTTTCAAGTAATTAATAAAATATCATTCTCCGCCAAAATATAATATTCCGATTGGTCATAATCAGACACGTGATCTATATGGTGTTAATTTCCTCTCTGAAGTGTCGTGCGCTATCTACGTTGACACGTGCCAAAATGACCTATCTCTCCTCTCGGGCGCAGTCCAATTCGGCCAGTTAATTACACTGATAAAATCGGACAGACTTTTCTGGCCACCATGATCTGCCCCTTTGATAATTCATAGTCCAATTCGGCCAGCGATAGCTCATTAGCAACCTCCCTTACATTCCCCCACTCTGCAGCCAGCACATACCATACTGTACACACGTTTGTCATTAAACTGTTGGAGGGGAGGTGACTCTCAGTTTGACGGTCCCAGGGGTGTCAATGACTATAAATTCACGTATGTATGACCTAGCTTTCTGGATATGGTGACGACAACTACTGTCTGTGGAGGAGCTTTATACAAAGAATACGATCTGTCCTCAATAGTTTCACAAATATGGACATCCATGAGATTGTGTCCGATAAACTGACAGCGTTAATATAACCTACCCTAAGTGCAAGCTCTAACATTTTACCCGATCTTCTTTGCATACACTAATAAATGAACAAAATTAAATTTTAATAAACCAAGTGAACACTGACAAGCAGGCAAGAGAGTAGAATCCAAGCCAGTGAAATGAAATTCCTAAGAAGTATGATAGGAAAGACAAGAAAAGACAGAGTGAGGAATGAAGATGTTAGGAAGGAAGTTGGGATGGGAAAACTAAATGAGAGAATTGAGAAGAATAAACTAAGGTGGTTTGGACATGTAAAGAGGATGGAGGAAAATAGAATACCAAGACAGATGCTGGAGGCGAAGTGCAAGGGTAAGAGAGCAAGAGGAAGACCTAGAACAAGGTGGATTGATTCAGTGAAGAACAGCGTAAGAAAAAGAAATCTCGACTGGGACAAGATCGTGGAAGAAGAATGGTGGAAGGAAAGAGGAAAGTGCAGAGGTGCCATAAATACCCCGACCCGGCAGGAGCTGGATAAGGGGAAATGATGATGATGATGATGAAACCAAGTGAACAATTTTCATTGAATACCCTAACCTATTAGATGAAATTAAATCATACTTAATACCAGTACCATAATTAATAGTTGGAGATACATTTTAAGGACTGGGGTAGCTTGGCAATCACCCCGATGAACTGAATTTGTAATTGGCGTGAATTATATTTATATACTAACCAAGGGTCACAATATTATTTAGCAATTATATTTCGACCATGCAGCCAGCCTGAAATGGTTTTCCGTTTTTTCTATTTTCAACTCTATACAAATCCAGGAACTGTCCCTTCCAATAGGCCACGGCTGCTTCCTTCTTTAGTTCATTAATTCGAATGACATTTTAACTGCCATTTCCTTGTTAAGTTCAAGTATATTTTAATGTAAGTTAGTAGTTTTTTTCTTTATTGTCTATCCGGGAAGTTGGTTTTATTGAGATTTTAATTAATTTGGTAAAAGAACACTAAGATTAAGAATAACATATTAACTGCCATTTCCTTGTTAAATTCAAGTATATTTTAATGAGAGTAGGTAATTGTGTAGTGAATAAAACAGGATTCCTTTTATGAATCCTCTGTAAAACTGTCGCCATATTTCAGTTTGATGGAATAGTTTTTTAAAAGTAATTTTCATTCATTTTAGTAGGTTTTTTTAGATGATATTTCATTGAGCATTATATGTTCGCCTCGTTACGTAGTGGCTATAACTGCGGAGGCCCGGGTTCGATTACCGGCTCTGCCAAGAAATTTAATTCTGATTTGAGGGCTGGAACGGGTTACACTCAGCCTCGTGAGGTAAAACTGAGAGGAGGAGGAGGGTTCGTCCCACCTCCGCCATCCTTGAAGTAGTTTTCCGTGCTTTCCCACTTCTACTCCAGGCAAATGCCGGATTGAGTCCTGACTGAAGGCCACGGCTGCCTCCTTCCCAATCCTCATCTTAATTACAACTACACGCAATAATACAGCCATCACAATAAGACAAGATATCAGACAAATTCCACACACACAACCAAGTACACGGGGTTACATGACGACGATGTCGCAAAGCCCCTCAATGAATCAACAATAATGGTCTAACAAACCCGTGGTTGGGAGCACCCAAATATCAAGCCGACTGCAACCCAGTTCATAGCCTACAAATTGTGGGGGACGAATAACCTGCGCGACCACACCCTTAGCCACATCACTTTGATTTTAGATCATGGACCACTACTTCTCATATCAAGCAGGTACTTATTTGTCTTCACGAGGCTTTCCTTCTCCTGATGCAGAATTGAGAATAGGCGGGTTTGATTCCTACCTCAGCCATGCTGGAAGTGGTTTTTCATGGTTTCTCATTTGTATTCCAGGCAGATGCCTAGATTGTACCTAAATTAAGGTCATGGTGCCCTTCTAACCATATCCTAGCCAAATTACAAGTACACAATAGTACGCTACAGCACTTACAATAACACAGATTATCAGACAGATTCCACACACACCAAAGTACACTGCACTACATGATCGCCAAGCCTTCAAAATGAATAAACGACAATTGTTTCCAGCCCTCAAATCAGATGTTAAGTATGACTGCTCAGCGGTAACGTTCTTGCCTACTGAACCCAGCCAGGGCTGCAGGATTGAATCCTGGCACAGTCACTTGGCATTTGTGGGTGCGTAATTGCGATGGAGCCGTGTCAGTAGGTTTACTGGCACGTTAAAGACCTTCGGGACAAAATTCCGGCACCCCGGCCATAGTAGTTAAAAGGGACGTAAAACCAATAACCTTACATAGATCTTAAGTTTCTGGCTGGAATATAATCCAGAGCCTCCTCGGTAAGAGAAAAGCGTGCTATCCATACACCACGGGGGACAATAATAATTAAAATAGTAATAATAGTAATAATAATGTACCGGGTTTAAGGTAACTTTTAACTGATGTGGCCTTTTAAAAGAATTAAGGCATAGGCTAATGTTTGTTTCAGTGAATTGTGCAATTTGTACAGCCCTGCATGGCAGAGTGTTTACAGGAAATCCCAGAGCCAGCGGGTCATTCTGCAAGAACAAATAAGTTAACTTAGATTTTGGGTTTTCACAGTGGTAGTGGTGGGGGACGGAAGGGAGGATATATGCAGCGGAAGAACCAGAACTTGGCCTGGGGCAACTGGCCAAAAAGGACTGTGGGATGGAATGACAAGATAAGAAAGATCCACTCGGAAGATTAGCTGGCTCAATTCGCCAACACCCCTCCTCTCTTACGCGTGGATAACCAAACTGGTTTTTCCCGAGAAGTATCACTGATAATCTCACTAACTTGTCAATTTTCCAGACTAGGCCAAATCTCATTCTCCCCATGTTAAATATATCACAGTATAAAACACTTCTCTTCACTGCTATTAAATATGCAGATAAAAACATTCAACTCATCCAGTGAGCTTGCTGTAGTAGGGAGATTCCATAAAATGCTGCAGGTAGCCTATCTAGTCCTTTCATATCGGAATTTGTACTCTTACGTGCTGACAGTTCGATGCCTGACTCATGACATTTCCCAAGTCCTTTATTTACGGGTTCAGTACTAAGTCCCCGCAGCTTTATGATTACTTTTTTGGTACCCCAAGAATGGTTTTTATTTCATATTGTGTTGTATTGTGATTGAAAGGTTTTCATTTTTCGGTAATAAATAATTGGTAGTTTTCGTTCTGCATAATGCAACCATGATGTTCTCTGGCCATATATTAGTCCAACATTCAAAAACTGCATGGTGTATGAATAATTTTTTAACAACTGTAGGTGGTACTAAATTGTCAGATGAGAAATCCCAGCCATTGCACATAACTTTTCTTGCCTTTCTTGCGCAAGACCTTTTCTACGAGGTAGTGCATAGTTTGAGTTCTTCTAGATAGAACCTGACTTTGATGGACTGATCGTTAAGATCATAGTCATCGATTTCCTGATGAACCCTAACCAAGTAAATCTTCATTGTATGATCTTGTACGCAGGCTTCGTGACACAGACTTCCTGGGTGACAGAGAACAATGTGGGATACCTAAATTACTTACTGACACTTTCCTTCGCGATATTCGGCAGCGCATTGAGAGATCTCCGCGGAAATCTGTGAGGCGTTTGTCACAAGAACTTGGATCATTAATTGGGTCCGCACATATAGCGTTAAAATGGGACATGGTGCAACAATTCGTAGCTTTATTGGAAGAGGATGAGTGCTATTGCTGGTTCAAGCGAGATGGTGCCACTTGTAATACTGCTAACGCGAACATGTCATTTATGCGATTTTTTTCGGAAATCGAGGAGCCTAATCTCGGGAAATTTGTGACCTCCTCGTTCGCCAGATTAAACCTCTTCATTTTTTGTGGGGGGTATTAAAAGAAAGAGTATACAGAGATAATCCGCATTCCTTACAAGAACTCAAAGAAGCAATTTCTAAATGTATTGGAGAAATAACACCAGCAACTTTGAAAAAAATGTCTCAAAATATATGTAAGCGTGTAAATTTGTGCCTGCAAGAATATGGTTTCACTTTCATTATATCTTGTGAACTGGAACTGCGGGAACCCAACATGCGGAAAACGACTTGTTATGTCTGGACGTTTATTACTCAGCACTCAAGAATACTTCCACCGGTGTTAAAAGATTTCTTCACGTGAAGGTATGTGGAACTATTGTGTGTAATCACTAGATTTGTGTGTGTACTACAATGTCAGAAAAAATCTGAAATATTGAGTCTGGTGACTTTACGAACACCCTCTATAATATCGTCTACTGAATTTATTTTTTTGGTAGATACATTTCTTTACTTGGGAAGTGTGGTAACGTGAACTGTAGGGGCTGAAGAGGACTTAAAGAGCAGAATACGAAAAGCAAATGGGGCATTTTTTACAGAGATAGGGATTATGTATATGCGAGAAGATTTCCGGGCTGTATCAGGCGCTGTTCACCTTTTGCAGTTTCTCCTATAAAACAGGTTAGCAAATACCTTCAGTGAACTGGAAAATGATTGTTACCGTTCCTATGACAACGTCAGAAGCAGAAAGGTGCTTCTCAACTCCGAAGACCTTCTTACGCAGTTCGATGGCAGAGAACACACTATCAGCACTGGCTATGCCATCCATAGAAAGAGAGTTTGTCACGGACATTGTAGATTTTAATGAATCAGTGATAGACAAGTTAGTCTCTATTAAGGAAGGTAGGATGAATTTTTCTTACAAACAGTCTGCATAGGGTGAGTAATCTATTAACATTTCTATTACTCTCATTATATGCTGTGCTTGCACCTTCAATTGGTGTAATATTTGAAGTGTTGCATGTTCTTAACCAGGCTCATTACTGGGTGGAACCTGTCATACAGGTGCATCTTTGTGCGTGTGTTTGATAGAGAGATCGAGAGAGAAAACTTTGATCTTCAGTAATTATGCTGACCCAGGGTTCGAGTTCTGGTTGAGGCGAAAGATTTCAACTCACTGTGTTGGAAATCGCTCATTGTAATGTTCATAACTATCTGTATGAAATTTAAAGTACCAAATGTATATTGTTTATCTTTGTAGAAGATTAAGGGTCCGCCATTTGAAGTTAAAGCTCTTTTCTATTGAACCCCCAGTCCAGGAAGTCACGAGTCGCCACTGCTCATGCCTGATCACCAGACTGTTATGAAACTATTCAGACTATACTCTAAAAGAGCGACCGGGCTTCCGGAGGCGTTTGTATAGTCCGGGACAGCTTAAATAAGTTACTAGATCAAAACAGGGTAGGCAACATTAACAGCCGTCCCCTATGCCCAAGGCTAGTAAACTACAGAGGTTGTCTCAATATGGAGCTCTTAGGCGAGGGGATCGCGGAGGGAAGGGAAAGGACGTAGCGTCACACGTTTCCTCGTAGCGCGCGAGGCGCGAGATATGCAAGGAAAGTCAACTTTCTCACACATTATATTGTATGGATTGCAGTGGTTTAAACACGTGGTTTAAGCCCTTTTGTTTATAATCATGCCAGGCCAAAGATGTGCTGTGGCAGTTTGTCACAGTTATTATTAAGTTGGAAATGACGTGTCGTTTTTCACGATGCCTAAAGACGCATGCCTTCGCAATCAGTGGATTGCTGCATGTAAGCGAAAAGATCATTGCAACCCTCAAACAAGTAGGATATGTTCCCTCCACTTTAAGAGTGAAGACTTCGAATTAGACTACAGGGCCGAATTGCTTAATATAAAGCCAAGATTTCCAAGGAATCTAAAATCAAATGGTAAGTGAGCCTAGCTGACCTACTCTTAAGTTTTGATGACCTGCTAGGATGATTTTAAAGCTGTTAATATTTTTGACATATTTCGTACATGGCATCAGGGGCATATATACAATTTTTTCGAGGGAGGGGGGGGGAGGGGGGTGACTATCGTGGAAAATTGTGAGTACTTAATGAATTTTCTATTATAGCCTATGGAGTATGAATGGAAAATATCTAAATGGGCTACTTTTCAATTTATTAAGCAGAAAGGTAAACTCTCATTTTCTTTTCCAAATTGATAATTATTTCTTAAAAGAAGACTACTGTGAAATACATTGTTTGTTGTACCCAAGTTGGCTTTTTTCGGGGGGATCTGGAGCCCCCTCAGCCCCCAACCCCTTATATACGCACATGCATGGTATTTTGATTTTGGACAAGATGGAAAATTTCGTGAGTAATTCTCTTTGCATTGGTAAAAATCTTTGCAAATATTCCAGAAAGCAGTCTTCATTTCAATAAAATCCCATCGACTTCTGTACCAAAATATGGCCCGTAGGCATAATATAAAGTACATTCTCACATAGGCTAAATCAAGATGTACTGGAAAACCTCTTTTCACAATTGCGAACCCGTGGTGGCTTACACGATCATCATTCTCCCCTTGACTGCATTTACAGACTGAGGATGATTATTTTAGGAAAAACTCCAGGAGTTGTTCAAAAGCCAACAAACACTGCTGATCCATATTCAGATGAATATGTAGTTGCTAAAGCACTAAACAAAGCTGGCATAGTGTCGGAATCAAGTAACGTGCTTCCACAACCAACCTTAGGGAGCAATGTGCAACCAGAGTCCTTCATTGCCAATATCATGGAACAAAGTGAGGAAGATGGCAAGGCTTATGTTGCAGGTTATGTAGCCCACAAGTTCCAAGATAAATTTCCACAACTTGGGAACTTAACCTATGGAATGCAAACTCAACGATTATGCATTCCCAACCTGGATTAAACACTTGTCATACGGTAGTATGACCGATCCCTCAGAAACTTGGCTAAACCAGTTCCGGCACATTTCAGCAAAATTCGTCACATTTCACGGAAAATACGGATTTCAACGAGGCAAGAACGTTCTAAGAACGACAGATTTTGTGTCGAGAGAATTTCCTGACGTACCGTCTGGCGGGGGTGAGGCAGCTGTGATAACAATTTTCTTCATCAGATTGATACATTCCAATTCTATCTTGCATAAGAAGTGGTTATTGGAAGTCACTAACACCCACGATACTACTACCGAGTCTAGGCGAATTTCCAAGAAATTCAAGATGATCACAACATAAGTAAGTTGGCTATATTCAGTTATTTTATAACCCATTTACCAATAATTTCATGAGAATAAACTGTTCTTTGCGTACTCAACAGCTGATGTTGACAGTTTCGTTACGTTCCCCACATGGCGCGTTTGGTATCGTGTGACGTCATCCGCCTTGTGAGCGCTGATTGGTGAGTGAAAATTGAGGCAACCTCTGTAGTTTATAAGCCTTGCCCTATGCCTACGTAAATGTTGGTTTATGCTTGCATTTCTTGAAGTTAAGTTGTTTTCAGGTGCGAGCACATTGTCGCCAACCCTGCTTAAAATCTCGCCATCTCCAAAGACCATAATACCACTAAAATTCCGTACCACACAGTTGCCGACATGTTTCTGGCGATAACTCCCAGAATGCATTTTTCATGAAGTCAGCCAACATTATAATTACGACTTTAACTAATGACTTATTATTTAAATAATTTCACAGTTTTCTTTGGAATTTCAAGTCTAAATGAAGTTGTAACAAGTTGTATAAGGTGAGTACTACTAATATACATCGATTAAAACAGTTTTTACAGTTATTATAGACTCTTGATATGTGTGGGTCAAATCCACTTGTCTGTGATGTTTCGAAGCTTTTATTTAATTAATTTTTGGATAAATTCTTATTTAGATTTCATCATGACGCCTAAAAAACACGAGAACAAGATTGGAGATGGATTGGAGAAACTACGAAGATCACTACGATTTGAGTAAGTAGGCCTAGCCTAGACCTACAAAATTAAAAGTACAGAGTTATTTAATCGTTGTTTTATTTATTTTTATATTAAGCCTGGGCACAAATAACGTAATAAAAAACCTTAATGGTCTTTCGAAATTTTGAAATAGTCTTCGGACTGCATTTTCCGTATAGACCTAATTCAAACATAACCTAAAATATAGCCTATGTAAGTTCTCTCTCGGGAATATATTATTAGGTTCAATTCGCCTTCTAATGTAGTAGTGTATCTTATTCTCGACTTTCAAATCCCGTCAGCCATAATATTATAATACATTGCACATGTAACTCGTAAGCTTGGAAGTAGGCCTAGTCTATGATTCACACTCGGTTAGTGGTAGTGAATGTATTGGTGATTATTTATGAAGCTTGTAACTTTTGTACTTGGCTACTGACCTATAGCCTACTTAGTAGTAGGCAGATAAAATATTTATATTAGGCCTATTTTTGTTTGTTTCAGTGATGGTTGCGACAGAGTAGTGTGGTGCCCTTAACGAACTTCAAGGGTTGTGCAACATGAATCAATCATCATTCTGAAGAGCCATAGACTCACATGTGCACGGTATATGCACTGCGCTGGAGTCACATATGCAAATTTTCAGAGAATACCAACACTATCTCATAGCTCTCTTTAAGTTCTCGACATAAGTTACTGCACCACTGAATGTCTGGATGAAAATTACTGATGTACTAATGTTGGGTGAGACAAAGTCATTGTTCGGTACTTGGTTAGATGACACAGTTTGGACGAAGCCACTGGTTGCAATACGTTATAAATATTGGTCGCAGCTATAGCCTACTTGTATTATTAATTCTGAATGAAAGTAGAACGTGGCTTATACACCTGCATCGGACATGATTGTGACTGTATGCTGTGATGGCTGCGCTAGAATTATTAGCACACGGGTATCGATATTTGTAGGCTATACATTATACGGTAATAGAAAACTAAAAATTTCATAGATCTCGTAGGTCTATACTACACAGCTTGGACATTCTTAAAATTCATGAATAATGAAATAAAAGGGAAAACCATTGGCCTTGATAAAGATTATTGATGCGTGACTACCCCCACTATGCGTGACAAAAACCGGGGGTGTTATATATTAGCTAACGTGGCCCGCGTTACCTCAATTTTTCATATTAAAGCGTTGTTGTTGTTGTTGTTGTTGTTGTTGTTGTTGTTTCTTATGGCTAGCCCAGATTCCAATCCATCAGCTTTCTTGCATTCCAATAGAGTTGTGTGAGGTTTCCTGAAGTTCTAGCAGTCACATCAAGTTTGTTGCAATGTAGCATGTGCCCCTTATCCATTTTACTTCCAGGTTCGTGACAAAGTGTGCATTTTTCAGATCTCAGGATGTCCCAAATAGGATCACGACTTATATAGATGAAATTCCAGCTGAGTCTGCCATTTTCGCTGTTAATTATGCACAAGTACAGTATTGCCAATCCCGCACTTACGGTAATACTGTGTATAAGCGCGGTACCGTGAAACAAAATAGCGCCAAGTTTGAACCAGTTCGCAATGGATTGTGCAAGCTGTTTTTGTCTAGACCAATAATTGTTAATTCGTTAGGCCATACAAACACCCCTGGATTTTGTCACGCACAGTAGGGGTAGACACGAATCAATAATTTTCATCCAAACCAATGGTTTGTGCCTAGACCAATAATTTTTAGGCAGTGAGGCGCTGGTTTTGCTGATTAGTTCGAAATATGAAATCCTTGCGATCAGCGTTCATTACAGTGGTAAATACTGTTCTACATACAAAACAAACCTAACCTGGGGCTTACGCCCAGGCCTCCTTGCTTGTAGTGCAATCTGTAATTTTCGTCCAGACAATCGTCTAACCAAGTAGCGACCGACAGTCGTCTAACCAAGTAGCGACCATTGGTTTCGTCCAGTCAGTCGTCTAACCAAGAAGAGCTCGTTTATTTCTTTTTTTTTCACTTAATTACAACATTACATGTGTCGTCTAATGTAGGCCTATTTTGTATTGGATATGTTGGTAACTAATAACGTCAATGTGATCGCTCACTGCGGCAGTTTCACATACTAAATATGCTGTCGAACATGGCTGCGGTTGTTAAATATACAATAAATAAAAACACATATTTAAGTGATTTAGCGCATATATCCGGTGCAGAAGTGATCAAGGTTAGTAGTTACAATTGATAATGTCCCCCCCTCCCGCCAAAAGATGAAATAAGGTATGAAAATGATATATTATCAAAGTGAAAGCGAAAAGAAAGAGTGATACATGGTACAGAATTAATCTGGAATTTCACTACAGTATATGTCGTTTTATAAAAGGGCATAGCGGGTGGGTTACAGACAGCGAAGGAGAAAACATCTATTAGGACATCACTTCCAAAATTATTATTCATCATTACACAAGGTATTTAGGCTAATTTAAGTATTCTACTTGGTTCGTCACTCCTGAAGTGTTCCCTCTATTACGTATGTCGTTTTGCCTTGAACATTTTTGGTTGAAGGCGGGCTATTATTTTATTTTAGAATATGCACTGAAAATTTGATGCAATCAGCGTAACCGCAGCCTTCGTAAAGAGGTTTACGCAGGCCAGCGCGTATCCCATTTTTGAACAGCTGACTGTGGTTGACTGTAGCGTTGGGGTTCTGCACCACTAGCGCTGGCCAACAGCGGGGCGCGCTTGAACTCGGTCAGTGATAACACTATGTATTCTATTCGTCATGATAATGCTATTATTATGATCATGTAGAAATGAGCGGAAGTGTAGAGGACGTACGCATTCGCGACAACGCTGCCTTCAGTTCAATTCCCTCTCATATATTCCGCTCTCGCAAGTTAAATATCTCAGCTCTCCACAGAAAATTGTTTTGTATTGGTATCTTATAATTATAATTTTCGAGATATTACTCCGTCGATAAAGCTTGCCTCTCAACGCCTGTACTTGTCAATATTTCTCAGTGAATTCAGTGAATTTTTTCCAAGTGGCTTTTAATGTGCCGGTTGACGAGAGGTCAGGAGACTATTCTACCAACCATCTCGCGCTGTGTGGCTGGCATTTTTTGTCAGTTGGTCGAGGTTCAATTTCCAGCTCTGCCAAGAAATTTTAATTTTGGTCTGAGGGATGGAACAAGGCACACTCAGCCTCGTGAGGCAAAACTGAGAAAAGGAGGGTTCGATTCCCATCTTAGCCATCTTGGAAGTGGTTTCCACGCTTCTACTCCAGACAAATGCCGGGATGGTTCCTAATTTAAGGCCATGGCCACCTCGTTCCCAATCCTCATCTGAATAATAAATGCACACACTAATACAGCCATCACAATAACCCAGGTTATCAGACAAATTCCACATGCCCAAGCACACAGATCTACATGACCATGATGTCACAAAGCCCCAAAATCAACCAACAACTGCTGCTTTCTACCATTCCAAGACGAAATCTTAGAGTTGCCTTTAGTCTTATGCCCCAAAAATCCACGACTAGTTCGAATGGTTTTAGGCCTAAGCATTGGATCAACCATCTTCTTGCATCTCAATAGGGATTTGCAAATAGGCTTTCAACAGCTTGTCTCAATTCTGCCTTCATATATGTAGGCCAATACATGCAAGAAATGAGTACGGTACTTATCAAAAATAAAGAAATAATAACCTAATATGTATCCTACTATTATATTTCTCTCCTACTCCTAAATCCTTCTCTGAACACTCATCTTAAAACAGAATGGTCTGCATTTTTGGACTAATTATAAAAATATAGCCTATAAGAAGAAATGAACATGCTCATCTTTAGCTCCCTGGCGAAAAACATTGAGTAAGTATTAATGTTTCTGTTATGCATTTTATATGATGCTTTAAAAATCAATCTAGAAGAGATAATTTAAGTTAACTTCACTACCATAATACTGCTTAAGAGTTACTGTTGAGAGCTGATGACCAAGATGTCCCTAACTTGGGCAAGGACTGCTTCACAACTTCATGTAAAATGTATTTTCGTAAAAAGGGCCTTTACTTAGTTTGGATCATTTGCGATACGTGTTACATGGATGTGTGTGCTGACGTTTTGGTGTTAAATGATGTAGGTTGGCAACACCAAATGTGGCGGCCATGTTGGTTTTCTAGTAACTTATTTAAGGTGTCCTAGACTATACTTTGGTCCGCTCTGACTGCTATAGTGAAGGGTTTCCCTTAATTACCGCTCTGGAAGCTATTGCAATTCGCGTGTCATTGCCGCGTGTCATATCCTGTTATGCCAAATGCTCGTAACGTGTACCTTCCACCGAGCCAGCCCCTTGTTATTAATGACGTCGATCTTGTCGATCAACTTCCAGCCCCTTTCTTACTCGTGGGTGATTTCAACACTCATCACCCACAATGGGGATCACCATCTTTGTGGTCCAGAGAAAGGGACGTGGACGGTTTAATTCAAGGGTTGGGATTATCGCTCTTAAATACAGGGAAGCAACCCAGTTTAGCTTTGCGCTTGGCACGTACTCACACATCGACCAGAGTGTGTGTAGCCGTGCGCTAGTTCCCCTGTTTGGTTGCTATTTATTTACACGATCGTTCTTACTTTCCTTAACCAGAAACCCCTGGAGTTCCCCTGTCGTTGGGTACTTAAACGGGTAAATTGGCCATCGTTTACAGAACGACCTGTTTTTGATGATCTTGGGTGCCGGAGCGTCGATGAGGGGGGATTCTTGCTGCCGCCGAGGAGTCCATTCCATCCTTTTCTTGGTCTCGTCGCAATCTCGTCCCCAGGTGGACTGAGGATATTGCAGCGGCAATAAGTGACCTTCGTCGCGCTCATAAGCACTATCGTCGGCACCCAACCTTGGCCAATTCGGTGGCGTTTTAAGGAATTTCGTGCCAGCCACGGATTCTCATCCGCCAGAGTAAGAAACAATCATGGGACCTATTACGGCACATACCCCCTCCTTCCAAGTGTGGACTAAACTACGACGCATCTCAGGAATGCAGCTATCAAGTACTGTACCAGGAATTTCCGTTGATAATGAATTGGTTTCAGATCCTTATCGCGTTGCATACCATCTTGCGTAGTATTTTATGGATATATCCGGTTCCGACAAGAACCTGTTTTCGTAGCTTTGAAGCGCGAGGCAGAACGCTCTCTCGTCGGTTTTACCCTCCGCGCTTCAGAGGAATACAACGCGCCCTTTATGGAGTGGGAACTCCGCGGAGCGCTGGCGCTCTGCAAGGACACGTCTCCCGGTCCGCATAAAAATTCACAACCAGATGTTTAAGCACCTTAACGAACAGTGTGTTTGTTATTTGTTCAAGGTGTTCAATCGCATCTAGTTAGAAGGTGTTTTTCCAACGCAATGGCAGGAATATATTATTATAGTATCCTGAAGCCAGATAAGAATCCCAATTTTACAGGGAGTTTCAGACCATTTTGTCGTAGAAATGGTCTTTGAGAGGATGGTCAATCGGCGGCTGGTGTGGGTTCTGTAGAAACAAGGACTGCTATCTGAATACCAGTGCGGTTTCAAGGTGTCTTGGTCTGCCAACGACCATCTGGTACGACTGGACACCACCATACAGGACGCATTTCTCCAGGGACAGCACCTAGCCGGTGTTTTCTTTGACCTCGAGAAGGCCTATGATACCACTTTGCGGTCGGCACCCTCTCTACTCTACATCAATGGAAACTCTGTGTCCGAATAGAGAGGACATATTCGCAGTATCATGTTCAGGAAAACGGGAGTCCCACGGCGATCGGTATTTAGTGTTATATTATTTGCAATTGTCATAAACGGTATAGTAGCTGCTTCTGGTCCAACAGTTGTACCGTCGCTATATGTAGCCGATTTCGCTCTACATTATAGTGCACAAAATATGGCAATCGCTGAACGACAGCTACTAGCTCTATTCGGAGAGTGGAACTGTGGACACTAGAACATGGCTTCCGGTTCTTTACCGCTAAGACCTCCGTTGTGTATTTCTGCCGAAAGCGCACTGCATCCCGAACCTGAACTTTATCTGGGAACTGTAGGTTTGCCTGTCGTTGTTACGTACCGATTCCTTGGGCTCATTTTCGACAAGAAGTTAACGTTGGAGCCACACATGCGGTTTTAAACTGCCTGTGCTAAGAAAGTCAAGATGTTGAGGTTTCTTAGCGGCACATTGGGCTCATCGTGGAGGGTAGACCGCACGGTGCTCCTACGTTCTTAGAGGGCACTGATTTTATTTAGATTAGATTCTGGCAGTGTAGCACATGGTTTGGCACGCACGTCAGTATGTGGTGAACTGGACAGCTTCCACCACGACGGTGTGAGACTGGCAACTGGAGCTTTTCTTACAAGCCCAGTCGTCAGCTTGGTCGCCTTTACACTTTGAGGCGTCAACAAGTACTGCTGACCTATGCTGCAAATATACGTCAGATGCCACTTCATCCGAGCTATCCATGTCTTTTCCAAAATCCGAATCTTCGGCTGTATGGTGCGCTCGTTCGAGCCACTCAGCTGTCAGGAATCCGCTTGGATGACTCCTATAGGCAGTTCCCTATTCTTCCTGTCTCCTGTATTGTCAGGATTACCTCCGTGGATGATCTCTCTCCCTGATATCACCCTGGATCTGCACACCGGCCGTAAGGCGGACACGGATTCCTCCGTCTATCGGAGGCTGTTCCAGTCCGTGGTGGGCCGGTATCCAGGATCACGGCTTCTCTTGACGGACGGTTCTGGGGAAATAGTCCTACTGGACAGGTCAATCCGCCGCTGCCAAGTGCATGCAGCCTTTGAGCCATCACCCACATGACGCCAGCAATGGCCTAAACCTGCATTTATCTCGCAATATCAATTCACAGTTCTATTAAAAGGAAACTTGCATTTCTTTGTGGCATTTATCAAATAATCATTCTAACAGCACACCTGAAACCCACTAACGGCTCGCTAACAGGATTTACATCATCGGGCGCGCTATGACACAGCAGCTTAAATGTTTCACGAGTGGAATTATTTTTGGGCTAATAATTTCACAGCTCCAGGGAAATGCGTACTATGGTATGGTGTAAGATGTCCTTAAGACAATAAGATCATTACTTGAACTGTTGTCTTGATATTAAAATAAAACGTACTGCACCCGAATTCCGCATAGTCATAGCCTATATCCGCTAAGATGGAGAAGGATTGTAGGGAGGTCGATACCCAGCCAGGTTAACCAACACTACCCTACTAGGATAATGACTAGGAAACTCTCGATACATACCGGCCATGCAACAACACTACCAATTAGTTACACATTTACAATAAATAAAATATCCTAAACACAAATTGGTAGGACGAGAATCTCGGATCTCGAGCGTGAACGGTGAAAGTTGAGACTACGTAAATTCTAGTAACTAATTCGCAGTATTATCGCATGTCGATTGCAAGCGTGAAAAGATGATCAGATTTATAAAAAACGAACAGGCAAACCAAAATAGTGCCTGGGATTTATTACCGAACAAATTACAAATAATATAAATATTCCCTATCACCAATAAAATATGTAAGCACGTCAGATAGTCCTACTATCTGTAGAATAAATGTTATTAAACATTCTCATGACTACAATGTCATTATATTAAGTTTCATAAAATGTTAACGCAATTGACAGTCACCCTGTGATTCTGTCACTAAAGCAGTCCGATCAACATCAGATGTCCAATCATAAAAATGAAGTTAACACTGCAAAAACCCTACATTATACACGTGCGTGTGTAAAACGTCAATATCTATTCTAATAATAATAATAAAAATTAAATAAGGTTTAAGTATTTACATTATCTACAATTTTCCATGTTTTACACGGCTTTAAAATATACTATTCGCACTACCAGTCGCGATCTGACTGTCTTATAGTGTCTCTGTTAAATAACAGTTCTTTGAACAATGTTTCAACCAACAATAAAATTCTCAAGTACTTCTGGTAATATGTCAAAGTAAATACAGCTAGAATAACAAACACTGAAGTTAAATATACGGTAGCTTAGAATGTCGTGTCAATGAATAAAAGAATATAATAAAGAGCGATGCGAAACTACTTAAAAACTCTACACACTTCATGGATCATATACTGATACTCTCAGACATAAACAATACAAACATTAACCTTTGTGTTAGCGCTTCTTACACATACTGTAACAATTCGTTCCTCCAAATGGCAATACATTTCTT
Source organism: Meconema thalassinum (assembly GCA_946902985.2). NCBI lineage: Eukaryota > Metazoa > Arthropoda > Insecta > Orthoptera > Tettigoniidae > Meconema > Meconema thalassinum. The sequence continues at coordinate 54,984,906 of OX336389.2, forward strand.
TCTCTCGCAATACAGTGAACAATACTTATAAATGGCGTTTACTACGCTCCCAACATGTCATACTTCCAACCTTTCCTTTCTACCAACAATCTTCAATACTCCGCATGGCATTACTTCCATAAAAGAAAACATCTTGCTCCAGACTTGTAGAAGAATTAGTGATTTTACTAGGTAAATACGCTACAGTATATTACCGTTCAGAATGCACTCCTAACTCTCTTCTAAAATTATTAAACCTCGTGCATCAATTACAACAATTACATGTTCGTTCACAACAATATATCTCACATAGTATTTCTTATTTCTTTCCTTAGCGCTATTCGTTCACTTTGTTCCATAATAAACTTCTTTTTCCACGTTACCAAATGTTAACAATACTAATTCGTAGTTCGCTCGTCTTTAGTAGTTAATAAAAATAAATACATATCCTCTCGCTTCTGGTGTACATTTAAATATATGAACCTTTCATATTTAAGCTGATTTTAAAACATGCTAGACCTCAGGTAGACTAACAAATCTCCTGGTCTATTTATTTCAGTTTAACAATGTTTCCATTTTAATTGTTTATAAATATAGGCATCATATGACCTCAATTGTCACTACCATGATCCTATTTTGTAGTGTATTTTCGTAATTTCAATAGTCCAAGACTATTTAGTTGTCAAATAAGTTGTATTCCGCTATTGGAATTTTATAACATTCATATAGTTATAAATATGTCAGTTGTATATTGACATAATAATGTCTGTCAAACAATGTTAGAGCATCTCACAATAATGCTTTACTTTATAAAAATGTAATACAAGGATACAAATGTATTCTATCGCTGTTACGCATTTGTAATTTTCAATAACAATCTTAATATTCAAATGTTCTTACTGTTTGAACGTAATTTCAATGAAATATGTCATTATCTAAGCCTTCTCTCCGAGATACAATATTATCGAAGCATTCCCTTCGAAATACAATAATATCGAAGCATTCCTTTTACAAAACGAGTTTCGTTCGAAAGTGAGTATGTTAAAACGTTTCCTTCAAAAATAAATACATGAAACGAAGTATTTAAGTTAAAAATGCATGAAATAACGTCTTAAGCGACACACGAAGACGTATCAAAAATTACAATGATTTTTTTAGCTATTATAAACATAGAACAGAGATAAGAATTATTACAATGAAGTTGGTCACTCCCAAATGGATTTCTACTGCTACTACAAAACTACAGATATTTGAGCAATCGGTTGTTCTACCTTGAGATGTCTTCTGCTGCCAAGAAATACCTCTATCAGCTGTTCTTGATACTCCGTTGAGGCTGCAAGCGCTCGACTCCCCTTGAAACCAGTTACTGCCAGACGCGTGCCAACCAGCTGTGTGCGGCCCCGTCTCGGTCGAACTGCGATCACCTGCACTCCGTCTCGGCTGCTAACTGCAACTCTTCCATATTCTTGCTCAGCGACCTGGGAACTGCGTTTCTTGGTTCGATTGGCTGCAAGCGGTCGTCTGCTTCGTATCTCTTAACTGCAGAGTGGTCTCGCCATCGTAGATCCGAAAGTCTTGGGTTGACATCTCCTCCTGATCGTAGTGGACATCTTGCTTGTAGTGTAGAAACTCATTTTGGAATACTGCAAGTTGTTGAGCAGTTGTAACTGTGTCGATCCTTGATTTTCCAAGTCACTCTGACTTCCCAATCCATGTTATAGATTAACCTCCTTCCATTGATTTAATTCTCCATAATAATCTCTTCAGTATAAGTAATAATAGTTTGTCCTCCCCGACTCAAATTCGTTGTTATCATGTTGACTATAATGTTAACTGTGATGTAGTAACGTAGAATATATACTGTTGAATAGAGTGTAGCAATACTGTAGCTTGAAGTGAATACTGCTGGTTATTGCGTTCTTTAGAATGCTGTTGAATTAGCGAAGTCTCGTTCTGATAATGTTATGTTTCAACAAACGCTGATCTCTTCAAATCTAGTGCATTTGCACTTCACCAGCTCCTCTTGTAACTTCCTCGGCGATTCCTCGGTCCTCCGACAGTACAATAATGTTCGTCGACCGGGCTTCTGTTTCGTGCAAAAAGTGCTTCTCTTCTGGGCGCGTGCGACACACGTCTGCTCGTGTCAGGTAGCCGCGTAAGAGTCATGGCTCGCTTCTCTGATGCGACGCGCGTGCCATCGCTAGCCTCCTCTGCTAGCTTCGCACGGATGCATTTTAATAGAAATATACTCATAGCTTCTCTACTAACCAATAATTTATATTTCTTTTTTACCAAATAAATTTCATATTGCATTCTACACCTGTAGATGTGCTCATTTCGCTTTATATCTGCTAAATTTATATAAAAGCGATTCCCACAAAATGTATGAGCTTTAATTTGATTGGCTGCTGAAATATTGTGATAGAAGCTCCTGGAACTAGCCTCTTATCAACGGGTCGTGTGCATCGCTTTGTTATTGTCGCCTAGCTGACCAAAACTGGTTTTCTGGTGCTAAACATGAAGCCTTGTACAATTTCCAGCTTCGAATGATCCAACTCTTCCTTAGTTAAAATCTCATTCACCAGAATATTTCCAAATAATAAATTCCTTAAAATGCTTCAAAATTCTCCAAAATACTTTCATTATGCATCATTTACTTCCCAAAATGCATATATAATTATTAAATTATTTTAATTCCATATTTCCAATTTTTCTTTCCAATGGTGCACAAGTCGTTCGAACATCGGCTCAGTCAAAGTCCTAAGCTGGGCTGAATTCGAGTTCAGTACGAATAAGTTCGCCATGTAAGTTAACTTTTGGGCCTACACACCAATTCATATTTTATGCCTAATTTTTTGCACAAATCATGCCATGTGAAAATAATTCACCTGGCCACTGTCCTTTCTGCTGAGTTTTCTTTTATCTTCAAAGAAAGAGAAATAAAATATCTTCAACAAGAAATTCCGTATCTGCTTCCGACTCGATAGTCGAAACAAAAATGTTCGACCTGGAGACAGACACCTCTGCCTGCTCAGGCTACATATTTACTCAACATTTAAGACAACCACTATATATTTATCTGAAAAGTGGACACGCGTTAAAATTGAAATAATACTTTCAGACGACTTTGCGCAATATTATCAATTATACATTATCATAATTTAACATAACCAACATAACGAATGGGCACTTTTGAAGAATGAAATAACAAAATCCGCAGAAGAAAACATTGGTAGGAAAGAAAGAATAGGTGGAAAACCGTGGATCACTCAGGATATACTAGAATTGATGGATGAAAGGCGGAAACACAAGAATGTAAGAGATGAAAAGGGGAAAGCAGAATACAGACGTCTGAGAAATGAGGTTAACAAGAAGTGCAAGGAAGCGAAAGAAGAATGGTTGAAAGAGAAATGTGCAGGTATAGAAAATTGTCTGAAATTAGGAAAAGTAGACACAGCTTATCGAAGGATTAAGAATACTTTTGGGGAATAGAAGACTAAGTGCTGTAATATTAAGGACACAAATGGAAAGCCTCTAACAGATAGGGAATAAAAGGTTGAGAGATGGAAATCGGAACTAATGCGCTCCGCCCGGCCACACACCTGCGATAGACGCGCTGCTGTCACCAGCGAAACCTCATCGTGTGTCATGTGTGTGCATGATTCATACCGAGTCGTGGCTGTGCGGTGTGTTCTCATTGTGTGACTGTACATGCGTTCCCCTCTTGCTCCGGAACCGCTGCAGCCATAACGAGGCGAGATGACATACAGCTGCTCTCCACAGCTAGCGGTAACAATTCCCTGGTAGAGTAATAACATTATTATTATTATTATTACTTTTAGTGTAGTTTTAGTCTGTTTTATGATTTTACTGTATACATATCTATTTTTGTTCGAAGTGCCTTATTTGTTTTAATGTCTTTTATCCAAATTAGGCATTATATTTTGTGCTCACTGTTTTATGAAACATTTTCGTTTTCATCCCTGACAGTGTCCTTTATCTTCATCCTTTTATTTCATAACATTTTATTTCATTAGGGGCCGATAACCTAGATGTTAGACCCTATAATACAAGAATTAATCATCATCATCATCATATTTTTGTCCTGTTTCACTTTGTCCTACTTCAAGGGTCTCACTTCAATCGTTAGCAATCTCCGTACTGGATTTCGTTTCCGCTGGGAAAACCGAACATCAAGAATAGACAATATTTTCGAGAAGAGATTCGAGGTTATGTTTTCTATTTATGGGGTTGAACCATACCAATAATTGCTCCTCCGCCCTCGGATGCCTTTTACTACACTGATATTATCAAGAATGGTGACAGAAGCCTGTGATGAAGGAAGCTTACTTCCTTTCCTTTCAGTTTTGTTGCCGTGTTTCCGCGGCGGGCGCTTATTTTCTGTTTATATCCGGCTCTATATATCTTCTGCCACACATGTTTCGAATTAAGAACGCTCACTTCCCCTCTCCCCTTGTTCCTATTTTTCATCAGTAGACAAAATGAAGGAAAAGGTGGAATATACACTAGGTTAACTTCTCTCGTTCACTTTATTTTATTAACAACTCCGGGATGTTGGTTTCATAGGTACACTGCCTGATTACGATGGAGTATTATCATTGCTATTATAATTATTATTACCCCTATTCCATTATTATTATTATTATTATTATTATTATTATTACTATTACTGCGATAATAAGAGAAGCCTCCGTGGCTTAGGTGGCAGCACGCCGGCCTCTCACCGCTGGGTCCGTGGTTCAAATCCCGGTCACTCCATGTGAGATTTTTGCTGGACAAAGCGGAGGCCGACAGGTTTTTCTCCGGGTACTCCCATTATCCCTGTCACAACTTCATTCCAGCAACACTCTCCACTACCATTTCATTTCATCTGTCATTCATTTAATCATTGCCCCAGGCGAGTGCGACAGGCTTCGGCAGCCGGCACAGTTCATATCCTCGCCGCTAGATGGGGGCTTCATTCATTCCATTCCCTGACCCGGTCGGTCGACTGGAAGCAGGCTGTGGATTTTACTGCGATAATAACAGTCAAGTCAGCTGAAACAGCCATTATTCGCATACATATATCAAAACAAATATACAGAACTTAGTGCCCTTTATAGCACAATTTATAAACAAAATCTTCGAAAAAGGAATAGTTCCTAACTTCTTAAAACATTCAATCGTCAAACCAATATATGGTAATGATAATGACATAGACCTTGAAAAAAAAAAAAAAAATCTACAGAAAATCATGGAAAAGTGCCCGCACAATAGACTGAACAGTTACTTAAATGAATACATTATATTAAGGACACCACATTCTTTTGGGCATACGAATTGTGCACATTAGCTGGCATCTTTATACTATGCATTTTCTGGGTTTATGTTGCAGGTACAGCTATGATTCTTGTAACCTGTAAAGAGCAGTATATTCTCAGCTGATTATGGCCATGAAATGCTACTTTACTTTTATAGAATGTGTGTGATGAGTACGAATTTCGACATAGAAATTTTCAGAAAAAAATGTATTAGTTTCTTTAGGTACACATTCCTCAGTTGTTTACCAATCAAATACTCTCAAATTTTGTTCACAAATTGGGAATGGATTATGACAGACGAGTAACCACTTTTTTAAATTATTATTGGGTTAGAATGTAAGAAAAAAATCCCAACACAATTTTGATTTTCTATACATTTTAAACAAAAATTGTTGTTATTTAATTTCATATTTTTTTTCAAGATGGTGGCTGCACGTAATGTTCACACTCATATAGCCATCACGTTGGTAGCAGAGAGCCCTTATATGTAACTACTTGAATGCCGCCATGTACTGTGAGCATTCATGCATTGGACTTTTGGTTTATAGTACTTATTATTTGCATTATTTGTGTACTTACCTTGTATTTTGGCCCTCAGGCGCTTGTCACATGGAGGTTTGTTTTTCCAAGAATTGGTAAACGTCGGATGATTAGTTTAGTCGTTATTTGATTTAAGCTTTGAACCCCTAGGGTGGCCGTCGTTTTGTTTTTGTTAAGATGGTGGCGATGTAAAGCAGGACACTAAGGCACCATTTATTAGTGCTACGTGTGTTTAAAATTTGGTTCAATTCGGTTTCGTCGTTTAGGAAATTATATGGAGGGAGGACAGACATACACACTGACATTTGGCCTATGTAGTTTTTTTTTCTTACAAAATTCGAAAGTACGCTAAAATATGAAATGAGGATAATAAGTGTTAGACATTCTCACCCTGCATAGGAACGTATTCTCTACCCGATGATGACAATCTAGGTATGCGAGCGATACTGGTGGTGCCTTAAGGTACCAAAGTGACCTAGGATGGATTCAACTTTGCTCTTGCCTATTCCGTATTCCAGTGGCATCCCTAAATGCCCGTGCTCCCTTAAGACTTGAGCCACGTTATGACCTCGATGTCGAGCCACGGCAATCTTCGGTGACTATCCTAACTTTTACACGTTTCCATGAAAGTATTGGGATAGCAACGTATGCCAAGTCTCAGGGTAGCTATCTCATCCCTGCCTTGAAATAATTACATTCTTAAACGCGACCCTCTGGTTGATCTGATGTGAGGGCTGGAACGGGGCGCACTTAGCCTCTTGAGGACATGAGAAGTAGTAGCGCCAAGATAATGCGGCAGAGGTAATCGCGCTTCCCACAAGCCGCAGGCTAAGCTTGAATTTGCTATAAGAGCGTTCGCATAAGCAAGTATATGGGGTTAATTGCTCGATGCTCCTAACCCTTTAAGCAAATGCGGTATCAACAGCAAGCCTAATTCTGTATGAAAATCCTATCGTTTATTGGAGCGACCTGCTTGTACCTTTCTGGTACAGGTTACCACACTTCGCATCTGAACGTAATTAATTTAGCAGCTGTTATTTCAATAGTGTTTTTGGTTTCCTTTCAAATCCTTAGCTATGCATAAGCAATACTTGATTAAATAGTAGAATGAAAGCAAACATTTGGAAGCAGCTGCCCGTTTCCTCTCTTCAACCAGTTGCTTTCTGTTGAGTCATTGCGAAGAATATTCACAGGACAGATGTGTTGCATGTTACATCATAACATAGGTTATGACTCATGACCCTTAAAAGTTGTGTCTTTAAATGGAAGTATTTGGAGCACTAGTGAAAGTTTATGCCAACCAGACTTGACATTGAGTTGTGTACAGGCAGGGGCGTGGTGGCTCAGCGGTCTAGCTGTATGCCTCTCACCAAGGCGGTCCGGGTTCGATTCCCGGTCAATGCATGTGAGATTTTCGAAGTGAAATGCCATGTCCTGTGGTTCGGATTCCACGTAAAAAGGAGGTCCCGTGGCTCATGATCTCAAGATTAACGGTCACGTTAAACTACAAGCTTCCTTTTTGTGTACAGGCTGGTTGCTGTTAGTAGCTTGTGTCTTTGTACTGCCGTGTATCGTCTTCCCCATCCAACGGGGCTTGCCTGCACTGAGTTCCTTTATCCTACTGTAGTGTGTTTCAGGGTGTCTTGCGACCATTAAAACGCTCTCTGAAATTAGCGTGTTATATAAAACATGTTTAACCCTACAATACTAACATAGTAAAATTTACGTGTATGAATAATTTAACTGATTAGAATTCCCTCTATATCTGTTTCCCCCTTATCGTCTTCCAGCAGTGTTTCTACTCGTCTATGTTGGTGATGTCAATGATTTTGTTATTAATGCCAATCAGTTGTAGAGGCATAATCATGGGGCTAAGAATTGCCTGGAAACTCTTCTTGAATTTAACAACATATTGGTTTCTCTATGGCAATAACAAAGATGTGGGGAATTTGATGTAAATATGTCACATCACTTCAGAGGGATTATAAAACACCGTCATAAAAACCAGAGACAGTATGAGAGGCTGGAGAGATTACGTACTGCTATTTACGTCAAAGTAAACGACTTCTGTATTTGTTGTATTTAAGATGGAACTTAGCGTATTTAACTTCAAAGACCACAGAGGATTCAGTGTATATAAATAGTGTTGCATACGAAATATATATTAATTTCAACCATTTAACTAATTGGTGCCTTAGCACAAAGTACGTAAGGTACGTAAATTTAACGTACTAGCGGACCCGTGCAAGAAATCTCGCATGCTCATAAATTACCCTTTCCCCAATTGGTTTATAATGAGAGACTTGAGGAGAAAAGTTATGTTTTTATTTCAACCAAATGATTATAGCACACTATTTACATTTCAGTTAGAATTCCAAGTTCTACGTTCCCTAACTTGAGAAGGCAATCACTGAAAATTGGATCATCATAACACTCACCGGTTATTAGATATTTATGAAATGATACGATTTGAGTATTCATTCCTTTGATTTACTGTTTCTGAAATCCATGAAAAAGGCGTCACAGCGTCCAACATGTGAAGTGGACAGCAATTATGGAGCGTATTTTCAGACAGCAACAGTATCTGCAAATCGCACACTTCGTACATTTTTTAAAGAAATTATAGATATTTATGAAATTAGAGTACAATTTGTCACTGCTAATGTCTATTCTCTTTCATTTGAATGCTCATTTGTCACGATCGGTCGCTTGTGAGCGCCGCAGGAGGGATCTATACTACTGAAATAATATGATTATTGTTACAATTGAATAATGTTAGTATTCTAGGGTTAAATTTCTCATGAGATTTTAATAATAATAATAATAATACGGGATTTACGTTCCTTTTAACTACTGCGACATGAGGGACGCTAATGGGGATCTAAAACGTGACAGTAAATCTACTGACACAGGTCACTCGCATTTAAGCACTCTCAAATGTCAACCGACTTCCGGGATTCGATCTCACAGCGTTGGTCACAGCAGGCAAGAAACTTACTGCTGCACCACACAGATTTGAGGGGAAGGTTACGATAATACTGACTCTTAACGATTACACGTCAGAGAACTGTGTAGTCCACGACGGCGTGGGGAACCTGCATCATCGGAGATCCGAGGTTCAAGCGTGCCTCCATGTTGACAGTCCCCTCGCTATCCGGCAGTGCTGCTGATTCGATCAGAACTAGGAGTTTGATTCCGTTTTGAGGACTGGTCCAGCAAAGTACTGTACAGTACATAACTTAACATACGTTAATAATCAAATAACTCCACACGCAAGAGAAACGAATTGGTATTGCCATCTCCTATTTCGCCTACTTGAGCTTGAAAAGGGAAACCCTCTTTTAGCGATCGGTAAGCTATAACATTCCAATTTCACCCGTGGACAGATGTGCATGAAGTATGAACTGTGGTCTAGATTCTTTATCTCACAGGTGATCTACAACTACTGCTGACCCTGTCCTTTTCCCGATCGCACTGAGCATGTTGACATCCGTGAGAAAACTTTTTGTTGTTGATCAGTTCACGGAAGCCACATGGTAACCACGAGCCACGGACCAATCACTGCAGGCGAACCGTAGCTCTAGCGCATTTGTCATGAAATTCTGGCATTCGCGGTCTGAAATGAGTATCAGTACATTTAGAAACATACGCCTAAGTGGTTAATAGTCTTTCTGTATTACTATTACTACTTGTATGATTTAACTCTCATAGACTCAAGTGATTAAGGAAAGGTGGGAATGACGCTCGACAGCTTTCCTAAATTCCATATTTTCTAACTGATATGTGTTGTTTTGTGGAATCTGACAATGTGTGTACTTACTAGTGTGTGTTAGAAATCGGAAGGAAGTGGTCGTGTTCCTTTGTACGAAGTACTAACTAATTCTAAAACTGATTCCTGTATGGCTGAGGTATCCTTTAGCACTTACAGCGGAATGAAAAGCAAGTGTCTGTGATATCGTATGTATTTGTAAATGAGTCGAGGATTGGCCTTCAGCAAGGAGCCATCCCGGCATTTGCGTGGAGTAGAAGTAGGAATTCTCGGAAATCCACTTCTATGATGGCTGACGAACCCACCTCCACTGATCTTTTCGTCAAGAGACAGTGTACCCCATTTCACCCCTCAGGCCCGAGCTTTGAATAGAACTCGGACCTGTGGGGTGACAGTCAAGAAATTTAAAAAAATATAAAGCGTAGTACCAAATTCTTTTGGAAGAAAACTGTAAACATTTCTAACTAGGCTAGTATCAATCAAGTCTAATCAATCAATACACAAATGAAAATCCAGCCGATTTTGTAACCATGTTGTTACCATAATAACTATTTATGACTAGTTTGCTCGTAATTAAGCCACCCAGCTTTTGCTGTTTGAGGGATTTATTGTCTATTTATTCATGTGTTTTAGTTTTTTTGAAATTCCTTTTTAGTACAGTATTTGGGGCTATTGTTTCAATAAGACCGTTTTTAAATTCAGATTTGATATTTGGCTCCCGTGTTGAAGTTTGCAGGCTTCAGAATATTATTCAAATAAATGAGTAGACCCACGAACAAAGCACAAGCCGTCATTGATATCACTGCTGTAGAACTGCGGACGTCTTTAAAAAGCTTGATAAAACGATTTCATCGCTTGCCGACCACTGCACTGCTCTATCAGCACCCCTGCCTGCCTGTGTCGGAAGATGACTGATCTCTGGAGTGATAACAGACGTTCTGAGCCCGTGTATGTTTAACTTTTATTATTCCCGTTTCTATGGAATCGGGGATGAGGTGTGGTGAGTTTTGTGTGCGTGTGTCGGACGTTTTACAGCCGGATGTCCTTCCTAACGCCAACAGTATGAGAAGAGATGATGAAGGATGGAATGAAGTTGAATAAATATGGCGAAGAGGCGGAAGGAAATGGCCGTTAACCTATTAGAAAGTACCGTCCCGTCATTTACTTGAAGAAATGGCAAACCACGGAAAAACCTTTTGAAGTTCGGCCGACTCGTCTCCCGAGTCCAGAGGTGACCTTGAGGATAGCTACCCTGATATGCTTTGTCACACATTGTTCGGAATAAAACCGCAAAAGCACATCTCCCCTGCTTATCAGTAGTTTTGTCTGCTACTGCAACAATGGGCTTTGCTTGTAGGCAGTCCTTAATCTCAGTTTTCATTGCTTCTCCACACCGAGGTACATATTCACGTCGCAATGTTGTTGCCTTTGCCATATCTCCCGATCCTGGCATGCACTTGAACGCAAAATGAAAATAAATTAGCTAAAACCATTATCACAAGATCTCTGCCATGCTACAATAATTAATATAAATCATTATTAATTAACATAGGCATTTAATATGATGTGTTATTTGACACCACTAAATTTAGTTTAATTTTTAATTTTCAGGCATTTTATTTTATGTACGAGTGTTTAAGTAAAGTGTAAACGCGGAAATGACCTCGTGAAGTTCATGGCTCTCTCTCAGTTTTTAAAAATCAAGATAAAACTAAATACGTTGTACTCGATAAAACGAAGGGGCGTGGTGACGCAGCGGTCAAGCTGTATGCCTCTCACCAAGGTGGACCGGGTTCGATTCCCGGTCAATGCATGTGAGATTTTCGAAGTGAAATGCCATGTCCTGTGTTTCGGATTCCACGTAAAAAGGAGGTCCCGTGGCTCATGATCTCGTGATTAACGGTCACGTTAAACTACAAGCTTCCTTTTTTTTAAACTCTATACAACCTTAAAATAAGCTATTTTCTTTGACAAGTACTCCCGAAAAGCTGTGAAAGTTGGTCTCCTGAAGCATTTTCACTGTGTCTTGAACAATTGTTTTTTTCTTTAGATTTGACACTGTTATCAGTTGAATGGTGACCTGCCGCTTTACGCCACGCTGCTCCTCTTCAAATTTATTTTTTAAACATTCTTTTGCACTGATATGTTCCGGACTTTTAAACATGCTTTTGCCACTCAAGGCGCTGGTTACACAATTTACAAATTAAAATATCACCATCACTGATATAAAAACTTTCCTGTGTATAACTTTGTGTCCGCTGTTTTCAATCACCATCTTACCGTTTGGTGACTTGTCCTACACGATGGGAACGAGAGACAAAATTCGGCAATGGACCCTATATGCGACGATCTTAAACGTGATTCTGGTAGGGATGAGGGTATTAGTTCCGCATTTCGAGAACGGTGCGATGGACAAGTGCGTAAGAATCATTAACATTGTAAGGGTGCACGAACCTCTCAGATGAAATTTCTGAAAAAAAAAATAATCAGTAAATAAATAAATAAATAAATAAATAAACTCGTCGATTTTACATTATAGTGTAGCCTAATTTTCGCATTTTGAGTAAATTTCGCATTTTATCTCAGTTTGGAAACACATTAAAATGTGGTTTAGAATTCGTGCAAAATAAAAATACTAGAGTACAAGGCTTTATGAATATTTCGCGCTATATCGCATTTGCATGAAATCACCAACCCTTTATTCAAGCTACTAATGAGTTTTCGCATTATACAGTATATGTTATTTCTAGTAAACGATTTACATGTTTACTTGCAATGGTATTTGTGTTAATCCAGTGGACAGCTGTCGAGAGGCGAGACATTCAGAGCATTAGGCCTACCTGCAAAACCGTGCGTAACGTCATCCATTCATGTAGCCTACTACGTCACAGCAGGTCGTGACTCGCAATAGCAACACGTTATTCGTGCTGTTCCAGCTGACATGACTGGTTTAGAGTTAATAGCTCATCCACGTACGCAATCACTGCTAATCACAATCTCAAGTATTCATTACCGTATTCTTGCCATAGTACGAAGGGCGTACTATACTGTTTTACACTTTATCTTTTTCTACCCAAATGAAGTACATTACACATCAGTTGTTACGTCCACCTTCTCAACACAATCTCCTTGTAACCTGCACTTTTGCCATCGATGTGTCAGTCTCTCCAGACCTTCCTGAAACCATTCTTTCGGTGTGCTGCGTATCCATGCCTTGACAGCGACCACGCAGAGGTTTCTTCGTGTTCCTGAACAGGTGATAATCACCTCCTTTTTACGTGAAATCCGAACCACGAGACGTGACATTTCACCTCGTAAAATCCCATACGCATTAACCGGGAATCGAACCCGACCAGCCTTGATGGGAAGCAAGCAGCTTGACCGACGCGCCATCACAGCCTGGTGAAACCGCAGAGAAAGTATTATCAAGATGACCGCCACAAACAAACCAATTGAGTAACATCGGTTTCCACTCATGGTATGGGCAACATGTACCATTATGGACGTATGTTCTCTCAAAGATGTGCTGTGCCCCACCCTTTTTAAGGAGCACGACCCACCACTGACAGCAACTACACTGCGCTTCGAGCTGATAGTGGTGCAGGAACCAACGCCACACAAAGTGTTTATCTTTTTCACTATCTACAGTATAAATTAATATTCTTCGTCGCATTTTAAGCTAAATAAACTCTTCTATTGTAATTCTCTAATGCATTATGACTTGAATGACTTAAGTATTTCGGACATCGATGGAAAAATCCTGTCTGACAAGGGTTAGATTTAATTTATTTTTAGCTTGTAATCACCAGTATCTCCGTGAGGAAATTTCTTGCTACATTTGCTAAAATTTTGCGAGTTTGCATTTCCGTATTGCTAAGGGAAAAATTTGGGGGCAATGCCGGACCGGACAAGGGTTGCAAGTGACTCCAGGCTATGTTGATCTCGCCATGCGTGGTCTGCAACTAACAAGGGGAGGATACAATGCATGGGTCACCGATTCGAATCATCTTTAGTACACGTGTAGGGCATGACCAGGTGCAAGTAGTAAGGTGCGCTTCTCAGCAGATTCCGAGAAATTAATTAAGTGCAATTACAGTGGGGCGTCTATGTGCGTTGTACGCTTACAATAAACCAACGAGCGCGTGGTGCAGCGGTACGAGCTCTGCTTCGTAAGCCCGGGATATCTGGATCGAATCCCACCGTTGAGACTTTGCAGTGTGTTGTGTTATTTTTTTATTATTATTATTTTTTATTTTATCTTTACCATTGGCAATTTCCAACCAATACCCATAGCATGAGTCACTGCTTGCGGGGTACGGGGTGGTCTGATTGTTCAGAGACGTGCAATGAACGGAACAGACTGGCCCTTCAGTGTATAAATGCATACATATAATACACCTGGCCGTGTATAATACCCATGTATTTGCGGTGCCGATACTGTACAAAGATTCCAGAATCTGTTTTCCCGCTCACAAAACACGTTATTACAATTGACTGTAAAATAAACATTATTCACGACATCTGCAGTACGAATTGCCAATGTTTACAAAAGAAAAAAAGAAGAAAGAAAACACAACACACTGCAAAAGCTCACCGGTGGGATTCGATCCAGCGATCCCGCGCTTACGAAGCAGGGCTCGTACCTCTGCACCACGCGCTCGTTGTATTCTTGCTAGCGTACAACGCACATAGACGCTGCACTGTAATTGCAATTAATTAATTTCTCGGAAACGACTGAGAAGCGCACCTTACAACTTGCACCTGGTATGCGCCTGGTCATGCCCTACACGTGTACTAAAGATGGTTCGAATCGGTGACCCATGCATCGTATCCTCCCCTTATAAGATTGAAAATGTGTGAGTTTAACGAAATAGGGTGCCAATTGTAGCTCATTCCAATGACCTGTAATCTGTTTCTGATTGGAGCCACTGTTCATATTGCGTGACGCTTGCTCAGAGTCTCGGGGAGTATGATTGAAATAAAGAAAGCTTTTCAGTCGGTCAACACGAATTGTGCCCAAATTACATTATGCAGGAAAGTAGGTATTTGTAAATAAAAAGCGTGTTAGTTTGTAGGGTATGTAAATACTAGGTTCCCTCATAATGTAATTTGGGCACAATTCGTGTTGACCGACTGAAAAGCTTTCTTTATTAGAATTAGACTGCACTGAAAAATGGCTTCTATCACTACAATTTGGAATATGCTATTTTTTTAGCGTACCGGTATGGCTTTTAGTGCCGGGAGTGTCCGAGGACATGTTCGGCTCGCCAGTTTTGTAGCTGCTTCGAGGCGGACACCCAATGGGTGAGCTACACGTACCGTCGTGTGTGGAGTGTTGTCTGGGGAGGAAAGTTTTGAATGTAAGGACAAGGAGTTGGAAGGCAGCGGCTGTGGCCTATAGTTAGGGACGAACCCCGGTATTTGCCTGGAAGGAAGATGGGAAACCACAGAAGACCATCTTCAAGGTTGCCGGCGGGGGGATTCGAACCTCCTCGCCTCCCGGATGGGAGCGACTGCTAGCAGTCATGCCGTAACGACTACGGCTAACTCACCCGGTATGATTGTGGTAATTTGCTGCAACAAATGATCTATAATTCCAGTGTTTTAAAAGTGTTCAGATTCTTACAGTTTATACGAGGACTGTTTTTTTTTTCAAGTTCCGATGGACTGTATAAAAATAACAGATTGACATATCAAACTGATTTTACTACTAAATGTTTGCTTTTTATTCTTATGTCTCAACGTAATCGCCAAAACGATTGAAACATACCTTCAATTCTCGAAAAAGGTGAAAATCATTCACGACCGCACTGTGCCAACGTTACGATAGACTTTTTCAAAGAATTCAAGTGTGAAGTTTTGGACCATCTGCCCTTTAGTCCAAACCAGCACTGAGTGATTTTTCACCTTTTTCGAGAATTGAAGGTATGGTTGGGCAGCAACTCCTCGCCATAAAGGAAACACTTCGGGAGACGCTCCAGACGTTCCCACCTCAGTGACGGCGATTTTTTTTTGCCGACGGCATTGGAAAGCTGGTGTAACGATACGACAAACGTTTCAATTGTTTTGGCGTTTATGTTGAGACATAATAATAAATCAAGCAAACATTTAGCAGTAAAATCAGTTTGGTATGTTAATCTGTTATTTTTACACAGTCCATCGGAACTTGAAAAAACAGCCCTCGTTTAATATAGCTGAGTGGGATCATTGCTTGCTTGAATGAACTAAATTGAGTGAAAGTGCTGGGAACACGTCACCGGGCCTGTATGAGGTAATGCGCGAGTGAGGGAGGGATACTGGCTGTTGCGGCTGCTAGACACACAGCTGCATCGCGCCGGTCGTGCTGTGCTAAATCCGAGCTGAGTGACTGACTTCTACGCAGGCGCGCCACAACAGAAATAAAGAAGCGGATAGAAGGAAAAAAAAGTATGTTTTGTTGTTTGTTTCTTTCTTTGAATAAAAGAAAAATACAATTAAAACATGTTCAAACATAGCTCACTGTTTTTGTGTGAGGGTCTAGGCTAGAGTTCGTGAAGTGTTTGTGTGTGTAGTGAGTGCACCATGGATAGGACAATGTATGGGAAAGTAACTCCGGGAACTTACCACCCTTACAGATGTACAAGGAAGAACGGCTCGCCTCCAGGATGTAAGTAAACTGTGCACATGCAGCGCACGTGCGTGCTTATGTAAGGGCGAGGCTCCCGCATGCCTTGCAGTCATGCCTGTTCTTTTCCTCTGCAATTATAATTTTGTAAACAAGTGATGGTTGAAGACTTCATTTTATATTTGTTGTTCATTTTAGAGGTTATGCGACATCATGTATCCTCGCCTGTCAGATAACCTGTGCCGCTGTGATGTGTACATTTGTAATTGGGGCTAGACCTTAAGCATCATCCCGGTGAGAAGCCACTGATGGCTGTAGTGGAAATGGAATCCACCTCATCTCTTAGTAATTTTCAGTTTTACACACTAGCTGAACATAAAAATTATTTGAAAAGGAAATATACCTTTCACATTAAGCTTGTCTGTCAATTAAAAATGTATAAAGAGAGCCGTCTATCTTCCTGAAACCCCCTTTGTAACATGAGTGTTGTACTAAGGCTTTCATTATCATTTAATAGTTTTTGTTGAGATACTACATCGGTATGTGGCCTGGTTTGGGTCTCAAGCAATCAGTCTTCGGACCAGGGGAATTGAACCCGCGACCCACCCACCTGTCCACGAACCTTTACAACATCGGGATAAGTAGAGCCTTCAAGATAACCCTGACCCCACCTCTTCTCATTCCCGTCTTGCGGGTTTGGGGGTGAGATGATTATCTGCGTTGCGAGTGAATTTTACGCCAGAATGTGATGAACTGCATGAAGGAGAATCAAACCAGGCAATGAGTTGGAAGGAGGCTTGGAGTTGAAAATGGAAAATTTACAGAAAACATTTAAGACAGCCGACGGCGGGGTCCAAACTCGTTCGTCTTCCGAGTCTGGATATAGCCTGTCCCAATGGTTGGCTCGTTAACGTGCTCAGCTACAGAAGGCGTTTTTAAAATGGTTTTAGCGTGGAGTGGGGAGAATCATGGTTGACTTTCCCGTGTTCCTGGGTGTCTTTACTAGCGTTTGGACTTCAAATTGAAGCTAGAATTGAGATAATTTGGGTTCCATTCTGGCATTTCTTCGGGGAAACAACAGAAAATTGCTTCTAGGTTGGTTTAAGTGGGATTTGAACTCGGCTCTTCTCGAATGGTCTTACGAGCGTGAATGTTCCCCATTCTCACGGTTATACCAGACTTAATAATCTTGCTTGAATCGGGAATTTAACCCGGTGTAGTAAAGGAAGAAGACTCATCGGATGTTACTAGATGTAGCACGAAGGTACTACTGGTGGCAATCTTTTCAGTGTTATTACCAAGAGAGAGAGAAAAAAAAGTAGGGTTACAGGGTTAAAAGAGCTCTAATGGGTGGCACATGACGTACCTGATAAACACACTATTTGGGGATGATTCTATCTACAACAATATCTTCATAAGCATGGGTTAGACACCTGGTGCAGTCGAATTATTATAACAGAACTTGTGTGGCAAGATTTGGTCCAATCAGTGAACCGAATGTATAATACCCGTGACAGTACACATTTACCCGATAACGGTTTTCTGAGGATTCTGTGTGGTTACGCTCGACGATATAAGGACAAACACGTTATCTTATCCACAGGCTAATTTAGCTTTAACCTTGGTATTGGAATCTATCAGCCAGTATGTAGGAAAACAGATGTGTAAGAATCTTACGTGGAAACCTTGACGAGGTTCTTCCTTTCAATATCTTTCCATCTCTTATCTCTTGAATGTTAACATGTTCTGATGTGAAAATTTTGTTACGTAATTCAGATGTGGTATAGACGGGAAAATGACACATTGGATTGTGAAATCAACTTGATGATTTATTTTATACAACCTCGGAGGCCTGGGTTGGATTCTCGGCTCTGCCTTGGAAATGTAATTCTGGTCTAAGGGCTGGAACACTCACCCTCGTGAGGTAAAACTGAGAAGTTTCAGTTCCTAACTCATTAATCCTGGAAGTGGTGTTCGTGCTCCTCCTCCTCCTCCCCCCCCCCCCCTCCCACACACACTTTTCTACTCCAGACAAATGCTGGGATTGTACCCCTAACTCAAAGCCACGGCCGCGTCCTACCCAAATCCTTACAAATACACACACTAGTACAGACAGCACAGTGACGCAGGTTTCAGACAAATTCTATACACACCCACGTACACGGAGCAAAGTCCCTGAAGAATGAACAACAACAACTCAAAGCAAATTTAATAGAACATATTGGTTTGTTTTACTTTTGTATGGCACAGTTAGTACTGTGTTCTTAAATTATGTGACAAGTATTTGCCAATATCCGAAGATGGGCTGGATCACAGAAGATTCACGGTCCCCGGCTAAAAAAAACGCTGATCAACGCCGACAAATCAAACATAATAAGGTACAAGAACTAATATTGTACAATGGGACTATACTACATAGATTTTGTCTACTAACTAGTTGGAGAGTGAGAAACTTTCGCTTCTCAGGGTTGACGGATGAAGGTTTTGGGTATCCGGCGCCTATAACTGCCTCCATAGTACAACATAACACTAACTTATGTAAATTATAACGAAAGAAATCTATAAAAAGTAGCGAGTAATTTGCATCAAATAAATAAAATAAAATAGTATCAACATAATTAACTGAAATAAAATCATCTTCTCCCTAAATAAATTCTGAACTGATAACCATGTTACTTGCATTCTTTGTAATGGTCTCCTCGACTAATTATAGGAGTTCGAAAGTTAAAAACCCTAAATCATTGACTAGCGTTAGTCACGTAAAACTATCTCCAATTTATCCTTCTAAATTCCTAATAATTTACATAACAAAATATTACTCTACACAAGACAACTCCTGTTCTCTATATAGGCTTTCCTATACTCAAATAATATTTACATATGTGTACGGCACTTTAATGACTTTTGACTAACTCAAGAAGTTCATAATTTTCACACGTTCACTTCTCAATAATCCACTGCAGTTATTCAGAAACTTTACTAATTATTGTAGCTACAACACCTAAGTGCACTACAGGAGCTGACAGATGTGAAGATTACCGTGCAATCAGCTTGATCACTCATGCTTCAAAGATTCTGACTAATTTACAAGAGGATGGAAAGACAGATAGAAATCGAGTTGGGTCAAGACCAGTATGGCTTCAGGAGAAACGTAGGAACAAGGGAATCTGTACTATGTCTTAGAATAAGGAACGTTCATGGCATTTGTAGACTTAGTAAATGCTTTTGATAACGTTGATTGGAGTAAGTTGTTTGACATTTTGAAAATGATTAAAATAAAGCACAAGGTTAGGAGGGTGCTCTAAAATCTATACAGAAACCAGACATCAGTTATTCGAGCTGGTATTCAGGAAGATGTAAGGCAAGGCTGCAACTTATCACTCATAATGTTCAATCTATGCAAGCAATGAAGGAAATTGGAGAAATATTCAAAGTAGGAGTAACAATTGAAGGCGAAAAATTTCAACTCTGAAATTTGCTGACGACATCGTCTTACCAGAGGATTTGAATAAGTTTTTAAATGGTATGGATTCTGTCTCGAGGAAAGAATTCATGATGAAAATTAATAAATATAAAACAAAAACATTGGAATGCAGCCGAAAGAATCAGAAACCCCTATGGATGTAGAATTGGCAGATGAAAAGCTAAAATAAGTAGGAGACTTCTCTAACTTAGGAAGCAAAATAACCAGTGATGGACGAAGCAAAGGGGATATAAGAAATGAGTTAGCACAGGCAAGGAAAGCATTTCTACAGAAAGGGAATCTGTTGACAGCGAATATAGATTTAGGTATTAGGAAGTCATTTTTGAAAGCCTTTGTCTGGAGCATGTATTGTGTCGTACGTGCTTGATTGGGGACAGCTCGGGAGATGAATATAATATCGTATGGCCTCGGGTGCTGGGTGCAAGCTTTGTTATACATACATGCCTGCATTCAACAGTCTGGCGATTATACCGGTTATTAATGGACCAGCATGGCACATTTGCGATGACTTTTCTCGCGCGGAAATTACTGTAACCTGTTGCCGAAATTTCCGTACTCTACATTCCTTATTTCATGGTGTTGGGATATTTTTTTCCGTCAGTGTATTTCGGATGATCGCCATGTTGGATTGTTCTACAGTATATGTGGGCCATAGAGCTATGTACCATTACATGAAAATTATTGCTTAGGTTTATTAATCCAACGTTCATTTCGATCGCTTGATTAAGACCCAAAAAATAAACTTATTTTTAAAATTTCGCACAGCCGCCATCTTGCTTTTAAGAAGCAAATTGATTTGAATTAAATGCCAGTAGATTAAATCTTGTATAAACATTTATCGTACTAAGTTTCACTGCGATCGGTTGATTAAATCTCGAGGAAATGCCATTGAAATATTTTAGCTTCGCTTGGCCGCCATGTTGGTGTACTTAACATGTTTTTGAGCGTCACATATCGCAACTGACCTTAGTTTTCTCTATCACCATACACAATTTCAGGGTGATATCAGTAATAGTTTCGGAGATATAGAATGCTCTTTAGATATTTCGGGCGGCCATCGTGTTGGATTGGCAAAACGTATTTGAATTTGAAGGTTGGTGTCGGACAAAATAGTACTATGCCCTTACCGAGTTTCATTAAGATCGCTCCAGTGGTCTAGATTTTTTTTAGGGGGACACACACATACACACACTCGGACAAAAACCAATCTAATAAGCCTATTTTATGGTCGACGATGTCGAAATGTAAACATTATGTGTCGGAAAACTATCATAATGAGGCTCATTATAACACTATTTTTCATTATGAAACAGTTTTTCCCACCAATCAGAACTCAAGAAACAGTTGTGTGGCCAATTAGATACGGATACCTTCGCGCATGCGCTCAAAATCCAACATATTTCTGTGTTGTCAAGCAAAGTGAATGGTCTCTGCTTCCGGAGTGCCTTGACCACGCATGCGCTCTGTTCAGTCACCAAAGCTGTTCACTAATAACTGAATTAACTGAATCCCACAGATATTTATGAATATTTATGTTAAAACATATAATAAAGTTATAATTATCGTCGAACATAAACAGTCGTATGCAACTCGCCTATAATGGTAATTAAGACACTCGTATGGAAATTATAAAACTCGCATACGCTCGTTTTATAAATATACTCGTGTCTTAATTATTGCCATTATAGACTCGTTGCATAATGTACTATTTTCATAATGGTGAAAATAAGCTAGAAATATGGAAACATTATCAGGTCCTTTAGCCTTTGTTCGAATCGTAGTGATCGCTTTTATGATGTGTCCTGGAGAAGCTTATCATCATCATCATCATCATCATCATCATTTCATATATATTATTTCAGTAGTATAGATCCCTCCTGCGGCGCTCACAAGCGACCGATCGTGACAAATGAGCATTCAAATGAAAGAGAATATACATTAGCAGTGACGAATTGCACTCTAATTTCATAAATATCTATAATGTCTTAAAAAAAATGACTTTTAAAAATGTACGAAGTGTGCGATTTGCAGATATTGTTGCTGTAGGAACATACGCTCCATAATTGCTGTCCACTTCACATTTTGGCCGCTGTGACGCCTGTTTCATGTCATTTTAACATTCTGAGGTCTTCCCTTCATCATTTTGCATGGATTTCATAAAAAGTAAATCAAAGAAATGAGTACTCAAATCGTATTATTTCAAATATAAAATATAAAACGCAACTATCCAAAACATTTCCCACCAACTCAGGAGTTCCTCAGGGATCTAACTTAGGACCATTACTATTCTTATTATTTTTAAACGACATCTCTGATAAAGTTCAACACTCAGAAATTTTATTATTCGCAGACGATATAAAATTATATAAATCAATACGTGACCCTTACGATTGTACCAAACTTCAAAATGATTTAAATGAACTAAACCTATGGACGAAAGAAAATATATTGCCATTTAACATCAGTAAATGCAAGCAAATTAATTTTACTAGGCGAAAAAATTACATAAAGTTTCACTATGACATTGACGGGGAAAGCTTACTAAAAATTCATGAAGTTCAGGATCTGGGAATTGTATTTACCAATGATCTGAATTTTCAAAGACATATAGAGAAAATTGTCTCTAAAGCACATAAATGTATGGGATTTGTAATAAGAAATTCATTTAATTTCTCCTATGGGATTTTAATATTGCTCTTTAATGCCTTCATCAGATCACAACTAGAATATGCTTCAGTTATATGGAATCCATACACATTGAAACATAATAAGCTTATAGAGAACATCCAAAAGAAATTCTTAAAATATGTATATTACAAAAGATTTGGGTATTATCCCTCTTACGAATCGTACACATTTATATTACAGTCCTTCAATGTCAGAAAGCTATCTCACAGGCGAAATTGTCAGGGCCTGCTTTTTCTCTATAAAATAGTAAACAATAAAATTGACGACGCTAAAATTCGAGAGAGAATTACGTTATATGTACCAGCTGTGAAACCTAGTAGATTCCGAAACATTTTCTTTATTCCGAGAGTTCACACAGACAACCATAAAAACTCGCCGATTAACAGAATTTTATCCCACTATAATAAAGTTCATCATCTTGACTTAGATATTTTCAGTATGTCAGAAAACCAGTTTGCAGCGTCCTGTGATAAACTGCAAGATGTCTTGTAATATATTGTACTGTATTCAGCCCATTTCCTTCTCATACCTAACCTTCATTTTCTTATTATTATTATTATTATTATTTATAACGTGTTTCTCTATCTATATCTTCTCTTTATGTATCTTTTGTTTTTCTATTTATATATTGTTGTATATTATATGATTTTAGTAGTGAGCAATGTAATTGGGGCTTCCTGTAATGTTCACAACATAAATAAATAAATAAAATAAATAAAATAAATAAAAATAAAAAATATCAAGTAACCGGTTAGTGTTACAGCTAAGCTGTCAATCAATGGACTCTGCACACAGATGACATTAGCAGTGACGAATTGCATTCTAATTTCATAAATATCAATTTTTGTAAGAAGTGTGCGATGCAAATACTGTTGCTATAGGAAAATACACGACATCATTGCTGTTCAGTTCGCATTTTGGCCGTAGGGACGCCAGGTAAAGTGCGATTTATAAACATGCAAGTTTTCTCGCAAGGGTCCTCTAGTCTAAATTAAAACCTATATCGAGGTGAACACCGGTAAGTCGAAGCTTTTTTGTTGTTGTTGTTAAGGTATTCAAATCCAATACCCACAGATTTGGCCGTTCTCCATCGGTTGGACGTTGATGTTGCATTCTTAAATAAGCCATGTATATATTTCAATTTAACATTACGGATAATTTGTTTGGTATGGTTTCGTAGCTTCTGAAATTCCTCATGATCGTCCGGATTTCATGTTCTGACGTATGCACATAAATGCTTAACAAATATCTTAAAACACAATTTAAGTGAGATGAATATGATGTGTGATATAAAAGCCTTCCCTAATTTGAGATTTTCTGTGTTCAAAGAAGATCGGAGGTTCGAATCCCGGCACTGACAGCGGCTATCCTGTGTGTGGTTTTAACCGTGATTTTTTCAAATTACCCCAGGCAATCACCGGGATAGTACCTACCCAACCCTAATACACACGGGGCTGATGACCATAATGTACCAAACCAATAAACAACTTCATATAGCACCGTGTGTTATTGAGATAGCTGTACCATTGTTTGTGGGTGTGTGTGTGTAGAAGGTGGCTGTGGCCTGTAACACTGTGATAAAATTTGGTTCGTTTTTTAAATTAATAATATGATTAATTACTAGGTTCTTTTTCCTAGTATTATTATTGTTACCCATACCAGTGACAACGAGTACATTACGTCTTCGGTCATGGGGATCTGCGCAGTGTTATGTAACGTTAAGCCTACGGGTTGTATCAGACGTAAAAAATTAAGGTTGTCATTTTCTTAATTGGTGGAGACCAATTACTGGAGTGATGTGGGACTATCTCGGCAATCTGGTGCAAGGGGAAGGAAATGACCTCATGCTCCACTTAACTGCGAATTAAGCTACAATTGCTACAGGAGATGATTCGCATTCCCACTCACGTCCGCTTTTAGCGCCCTACGCCAAACAATTCTTTTCGTTTTATGTCATCGCGGAATTAACTACATAATTGATGGTTTGTATAATAAAAGATTTGACCTCTATGTTAACAATATTACTGGAAATATTCAGAATATTAACATGTACAGTTTCTATCCTTGAGCACGTTATTCATTACAATCTAGCGGTTACCCCCGTCTCCCCGAGAGACCACATTCTTTCCTGACCTTCCGGCAAAAGCAGAAATTGAACTAATCGTCCGGATTTTGCCAAAAACCAGTCGCCCGTAACTTAAAGTAACCAATCTCAAGGTGTAACAGAATCATTCGGTTGGTTCCATGTTTCCGTTCTGTACTGTAGTGACGTTATAGCCTCTTCGTTACATGAGCACGGTATAGCTTACACCACCACTTCCATGCAGTACACGACGTTGTAACGTTACGCATTTCGTTCCGTGCACCATTCGGTACAGTTGTAACGTTATAGCCTCTTCGTTTCATGGGCACTGTACAGATTAAAACTCTACTTCCATGCGGCAGACGACGTTGTAACGTTACGCATTTCGTTCCGAGCACTATTTGGTACAGTTTTAGCATAGCAACCTCTTCATTGAATGGATACGTTACAGATTGGAACTCAGCGTTTGTACCAGAGTAACGCTCCGTTTTGTTCCACGCAAGTGCAAGTCGAGATGTAGCAAAATAACGGTGCCGCGTGGCTAGTGTATAGAGCTTACACTTTCTTTCGTTCTTTCACTTGCCATAGGACGCGCCACCGGCGTATGGTTATGCATAACCAGCTTCCGGTTTAGTAGTCGGGTAATGGAAGCAATGGGAATGGTGTAATACAATTTTCCTTGCGTGTAACTAAGCAAATTATTGTTGTTAGGAGAAATAAAAGTTGTAAAATGCACCAAGAATGATATGGTCTTCAGCTGTGTACAATGAGAAAGCTCTGCATGTGTTTATTCCTTATGTAGAGTATTAATGATACGAAATTCCAGCTAACGCTGTGCCGCATACGACACTCGTTGTGTCTAAATGTGCACATTTCCCCGTCAATTTACAACAGACTGTGTTTTTTTTTTTAAATCATGACGAAGAAAGTGTTTCTCCAAAGCAAGATTGTATTTAACTTTATGCGCGCCGTATAATCTTGGCAAGGTTCTGTATTTTTTTTTTTTTTTTTTTTCACAGAGCAACTTGACACCGTAGTAGGCATGCAGCATTTTGTATTTTGTTTTCTGGCAACTTGTCTTTAATTATTGACTAAAATATTTCTAAAGACAATCCATACCTCCATTAGAAGGTTTTGGGTTCCACAATTCATGGAAAATGACGTTCGTTAGCTTGTGTAATTGAGGCCATAAATCCTCCTACATTTTCAGTGATTGCCGTATGTTACTTTACCTAGACTAGGGGTAACTTTTTAAAACGTTGTCGCCATTTGTTTGGTCTAGCAACTTAAAATTTTCCATGTTTTCCATACTGACAACTAGGCACGGCTGGATTTTACGATGGAACCGCATGTGCTATCAAATATCGTTTTCTTGCAATACCTGGAACATGTATATAATTATAAAATGATTATTGGTTAAATAAGTGTTAATATTGTCATCGCGCCAGGAGATGGCAGTTCAACACGCTTTGACGGGGTGCGGGGGGTCTTGCAGTACGCATGCGCGGCAGCCTTTTCAAAACCAATGGTTGTTATGGCAGCAGACAAAACTCAGCCAGTGAAAGAAGGTATGAGTGAAGCAAGTAGTGACAAACTTGATGTTTTTGGAATGTGCGATACGCAGTGAACGGGAAGACAACTGCTGTTAAGCCCAACTGCCATCTCCTGGCGCGATATCAGTATATAGGCTATTATAATTATAATGATTAAATAAATATTAAAGAAGAAAGGATGAGTTGTTGGTAAATGTTACTGGTACGGCGTATAGCCTACAACTCGTAGCTTTCGTCATATTTTAGTATATAAACGGGTCAAGTTAATGCATAATATACCTATATAACAACCGGATAGCTACTGATTATAATATTCTTACATATAACATATTTAATTGGCACCAACGTCATACATCTATAGTCCAAGATATGTTAGACATTTGGCGTGTGGAAATTGCACACTTCGTAGGCAAGCTGTTTGTTACGGTCCTTTCAGTAGCGAAGTTTTACTGACTACTCTTTCAGGAGACACTTATGTTTGGAATATTCAAGAAAGGCCAACTCTCTAGTTCTCATTTCATAAGTTGAACACCTAAAAACAAAACCACAGTCTGAAATAATGATTACAAAATCACTGACGATTCATTGGCAATGAAAATCAAATGGAGATTTGCGGACCGAAAGTTCGCTGTGCATAAGCTTCGGTGCCATTTTGACTCGTGGAAGCTCTATACTCAATGTCTCGTGCGGGACAGTTATTTGGCTACGTCTCTTCATAAATGTCTTTTTTTCTTCTTTTTTTTAAGGTTTGAATGGAAACCTTGTGTAGGCAGATTGGCTGGAATGTTAGAACATTTACGGAATATTATAAAATCAACAGAGAAGTACAAGAACGCATTTTAATATTAATAATAATAATTGTAAACCAAAAATAAAAATCCCCGTGGCACCACATCCCATGAAGTGCCTTGGCATACCAAGCGACCGCTACGCGGCAATTCAGCCTACATATTGTGGGGTGTCGCGTGGTCAGGGCGTTGGGCCCCCTCGACCGTTAATCCTGGTTTCCTTGACCGGAGTGCTATTTCACTGTCAGATGGCTACTCAGTTGTTCTCACGAGGCTGAGTACATCCGTCAGTTTCGAAATCCCTGAAGGAACCGGGAATCGAGCCCGGGGCCTCTGGCTGAGAGTCAGGCGCGGTACCCCAACACCACGGGGCTGGCAATAATAATATTTTATATTGTTCCTATTGTAATACATCCCATAAATCTAAGATTGTTCGTACGATACAATTTGTCTATTATATTGAAGACTGTTACGTATCACAAAATGTCTAAAATACAAGAGGCGATCAGAAACTAAGGTTACAAAGCCTAGAGTGAAACGTGTACAATTTATATCACACAACCTATACAGCCAATTGATAGTATCGAACATACATTAGGTTATTTTTCGACATAGTCTCCATATCGGTTTAGGCACTTGTCGCTTCGTGGGATGAGTTTAAATATTCCCTCGTGGGAAAAATCCCGTCCTTGTGTGTTCAGCCACGTTGTCGTGAAGTGTTTCAGCTCTGAAGTGTCTGAAGCGAATCTTCAACCTCCTAGGTGCTCCTTGAAGCGAGGAAGCAGGTGAAAGTCGCTGGGAGCGAGGTTTGGACTATAGGGATTGTGGTCAATGATGTCCGAGTGAAACCGCTTCAACAGCGTGGTGGTCTTCTGGGATGTATGAGGTCGCGCGTTGTCATGAAGGAAGATGACGCCATCGGTGAGAAGTCCCGGCCGCGGTTACATGTTTTCGCCCACAGAAATCAAATAACTGAGCGGATCTCTTCGCGAGACCCGTTTTCCAAACTACTGTAGTTTACCTACAACGAGCGCTGTAGGAGGCGGGTCGGCTGAAACTCCGCACAGTTACCAACAGTATGTATTTGAATTACCCCACATTACTAATTTCCTGTAACAGACAAAACTCGAGGAATATTGGCCTTGTTACCTTATTTTGATCATCCTTCCCAACTGTGAAGGAAAATAATTAGCAAAATAATGAGCAAAATGAAATAAAAACAGTCCAAGTTATCTAAGAAGATTTTGGAAGTTCAAGTGTTCTCTTTTACGAATTTTAGATACAAAAAGATTTTAAAAATAAAATTACACAACGTAATCAGAGCGCAAGTTGATTGTATGGCTGCACAATCAATGTAAAACACTCCGAGAAATTTGAGCGCTCACTGGAAGACCAAAATCGATGGTGTATGATGTCATTCAACGTTTTGGGCACCGGAAGACGGTGGAAAACATGTCTCGAAGTGGGCACCCTCGCTCCCTCACGGACGCGGACAGGCGGTTCATCGTGCGACAGATAAAGAAGAACCCCAAGACCAGTGCCCCTACAATAGCAGCCGACATACGCGAGTCAAGTGCTTAATGTGTGCCGCTCAGGAGGTGTTCATGGTAGAGTAGCCCGCAGAAAGGGATGGATAAGAGAAGCAAATCGCAAGAAGCGACTGCAGTTTGCGAAGGAGCATCGCATTGACTCCCCTGAGGTCTGGGACAAGGTTATTTTCAGTGACGAAATTAATTTAACATTTTTGGTTCAGTTGGACGCCGAACGGTATGGCAGAAAACAAATAAGGAACTACAACCGGCGAATCTAAAAGCTACGGTGAAACACGGAGGAGGCTCGGTGATGATGTGGGGCTGTATAGGCATCTCGGGGGTCGGAAAACTTCATGTCATCGACGGCACCATGGACCATATGAAATACATAGACGTTTAAAAAAATAATCTGGTGGTTAGTCCAGAACTGTTAGGAATTCGTGACAATTTTGTATTTCAACACGACAGTGATCCTCAGTACACGGCGCTTAACACGCGGCTGTGGGTGCTACACACGCCACCTCAGTCGCCAGATTTAAACCCCATCGAGAACCTGTGGAGTTTACTGGAGTGTCCGAATAAATTTTGTCGCCGCAAAAAGAGACCTTTTCTTTCTTATTGTGATTTACCAGGCATTGTTACTGCTATGTTTGTGTAATTTTGCTACGTATGATTAAATGCAGATGTCAGTGCACAGAAAATGCAATTCTTAAACGCCATATTCCCGTCGTCACTCATCTTATGGAGCCTCCTCGCGATAACCGCGATTGTCCGAATACTGTTCACACTAACTCTAGGCCTTAGGCCTAGAGCATAACATTTTAGTTAATGTATTTCACTATTCCATGTTTATTTCATCCGAATGATTTCACCATTACGTACTTCTGACTGTTTTCATTAGCATATAGCGATAGTATACAAGCATTAACTCGTATTATTTGTGTGTGGAAGGATCCAAGATGGTCTAAATATTTTTAAAGACACATTAATACTAAGCATTGACATACTTAATCAAGTATTCCAGAAAGTATATTGGCTTGGTGTCAGTCCAGGGAATTTCCCTATCCAACAATTAAAAGGATAATTCACCTGCATCACGAATGTGACAGTGTGTGAGACGAGGGTGTCAACAAAATTGGCTGGTCGAATTCACTCTTGCATTCATTATTTTTATATGAATAGGGGTTACTACAGTAGAGAGTACACAGGAAACGTATTGACGTAAAGTATGAATGGTTTTTCTGGAATATCGAAATCTACACTTAACAGAATAGTTACGAAGTTGAGATTTAGCTTGAAGAAGTTGAATAAAAAGTCAGTGATAGTGAAATCTCATGAAATTGCTGCCTCACGTCACTGATTCTCGAGGAATTTTTAAAAATAGTTCTAAAAATAGTTCTAAAGCAGTGGCTAAAATTCTTGTCTTTCGCCCAGGAAGTCCGAGTTCGATTCCCGGCTCGGCCATGAAATTTAATAGTGGTCTATGAGCAGAACGGAGAAGGGAGTGGGTTTGATTCCTACCTCAGCCATCCTATAAATTGTTTTCTGTGGTTTTCCAAATCTACTCCAGGCAAATGCCAAGCCGCTTCCTTCCAAATGTCAGACTAAATTATAAAGGCACACATTACTACAGACGCACAATAACACAGGTTATCGGATAAATCTCTTACGCACTCCCAGGTTTATGGGGCTAAATGACCACGATGTCACAAGTCCTTGAAAGAATCAACAACAACTCTAAACCACTAAAGAAAGCTTTCCAGTCAGGCAACACAAATTGTGCCCAATTTCATTAGGCGGGAAAACAAGTATTTATACACCCTAACTCGAAAGGAATATTACATAAGATATGTATATAAAGATGGGGGAGTGGGTACTTAATTGGCTGTTATGTTTTGATCATCAAGCGAGCATCATCTGATCCTG
The DNA here is from genome assembly GCA_946902985.2 of Meconema thalassinum. Taxonomy (NCBI): domain Eukaryota; kingdom Metazoa; phylum Arthropoda; class Insecta; order Orthoptera; family Tettigoniidae; genus Meconema; species Meconema thalassinum. Next base: position 55,015,173 of record OX336389.2, read on the forward strand.
CTCACTTAGGCTTATATAATGTACGATGTTTATGTATTGCACTTATGCACACATATTTATATATAATATTCAGATTACAAAAGTTTGTAAAAGCTTGTGTAACGTGTCAATCTCATTCACAGATATTATTGCTCATTCGGTTTGAAACACTTCTATAGTTGTTACTATTGAAATCCACAGCCTGCTTCCAGTCTCCGACCGGGTCAGGAATGGAATGAATGAAGCCCCCATCTAGCGGCGAGGATATGAACTGTGCCGGCTGCCGAGGCCTGACGCACTCCTCTGGGGCAATGATTAAATGAATGACAGATGAAATGAAATGATAGTGGAGAGTGTTGCTGGAATGAAATTTTGACAGGGAAAACCGGAGTACCCGGAGAAAAACCTGTCTGCCTCCGTTTTGTCCAGCACAGATCTCACATGGAGTGACCGGGATTTGAACCACGGACCCAGTGGTGAGAGGCCGGCGTGCTGCCGCCTAAGCCACGGAGGCTTAGTTGTTACTATTAATGTAGTTTAATAATGTTAGTCAATGTGGCGATTACACAAATGATACAATACACGAGAGTAGAATGATGTTATGTAAACTTAGGCGATATTTGAATCCTAAGTCCTGTGCGGCGTCTGGTCTCGCTCACTGATCACCTCGGACTGGTTGCTGCGAGCTCCGTTAGCTTCCGGTTTCGTCGATTGCGGTGCCATCTACATGTTATTCTGTGGATTGTGTTACTTAACGTGACGTCTAGGTTCTGTCCGCGCCATTTGTTGTTGTGTCTTAAACCTTGCTTGATTTAATTAACTTGTGTGTTGAACCGGCAATGTCCTAACCTGTGATGATGTATGCTAATGGTTTAGGAAGATCTCAAATATTAACGACCAATCTCTTCCCCGCCTCGCATAAGGTAATGAGTCGTCTTTAAGCGCAACAGGTCTCGTTATATGACACTGCCTAACGTAGGCCTTTGTTTATTGAGGATATGGTACAACGTGCCTCCTTTCCGCTTAGCACTTTTGCTATGATATTGATCATCCCCCATTTTTATTAATTGTCTGGCTTCTTTCGTTATGTTGTTTCCTTTTTATTGACGGGAGTATTGCCTAATCATGTGAATAGAGGCGAAATCTCCATAAATGTGCGTTCGTTTAGATTATCTGGATTGTTTACTTCATCTAAATGGATTTCTATGGGTTCTTTTATGTCAAGTTCCCTACATTTTGTTTCGTAGTGTATGATTCTTAGGTCTGTTTGTATATTTGTGAAGCTATGTCCGGTGCCACACATGTGTTCGCATACTGCCGAGAGTTTCCTGTGTTTGATTCCATTTCTGTGCTCTTTATACTATGTGTCCATCCTCCTCCCCGTCTACCGTACGTAATTTGCTTAACACCCTATTTCTGGGCTTGTTAATAAGTACACCCCTGATTTTGAGTATGGGTTTTGTTTATTTAAATTGCTTTTATGAAGATGCTTGCCAAATGTGTTCTGAATGCTATTTTGATTCCTTGGAAAACTTTCTTTATTAGAATTGAGTATCACTAAAAATGGCTTCTAATACTTTAACTTTAAAGTATTCATGTCAACGTGTACAAGCGGGGTGTTATGTCGCTGTAGGACAACCTTACCCACCATGTACACAGAAACTTCGCCTCTTGCGCTTGCAGTCGTAGGGAGGATATACAAAGAATAAACACATGTGGCCGCTAAGAACATGGACGAAAGCAAACTTATGATCTTCAGCAATGACTCTTCCAGGCTATATTTCTGCCGTGAACACAATGGATAAGCGTAATTTCAATCTCTCAAACTGTGACGTAGCCAGGATTTCATTTCAGGGGGGTTGGAGTCTTAAAGAATAGTATAAATCCTCCCTTTCCCCATCTACTAGGTACTGGCTTGATCGTCTTCCAGCACAACCTCTAACTCCCCCTCCTCCACACCATGTTATCAATTCAAATGCACACTGAAATTAATATTCAAAATGTTATGGAGTTTCATCGAAATGAGAAAAATGTCAACAATTTTTTTTATCGGAATTAAAACTCATAAACAAAGTGAGAGTTCAAAAAATAAACTACGAACAGTGAAGTTTACTCAAAAGTGACGAAGTACAAAATTAGTTTAGTCTATAGAAAGACATATGTAGTAGTGTGCACATCAGATTGTGGTCGCTACAAAACAAATGAAATATTAACAAATACAGTAATTTAGGGAAGATCGTAAATTACTCTCCCCCCACCGATAAATATCGTCAAAAATGTAATTTTAATAAAAAGGAAAAGAATAAACAAAAAAAACTCTGTAACACTTGCTTCATGAGATCACTCGATCACTGTATGGTAGGCTAATTTTACTTACTATTTGTATTTAATGGAATTAGGCTATTGATTATGTCGGTGCTAAAACGTATTCAATCTGAATATAGGGGAGGCTGACATGTTAAAACATAAATTATAACTGTGTGTATGTTTTACGATGAGAAGTACCGGGCGAGTTGGCCGTGGTCGTTACGGCGTGCTGCAGGCAGTCGCTCACATCCGGGAGGCGAGGAGGTTCGAATCCCCCGCCGGCAACCTTGAATACGGTATTCTGTGGTTCCCATCTTCCTCCCAGGCAAATGCCGGGGTTGGTCCCTAACCATAGGCCACAGCCGCTACCTTCCAATTCCTCGTCCTTACAATCACACTTTCCTCCCCAGACAACACTCCACACGCGACGGTACTTGTAGCTCACCCCATGGGTGTCCGTATAGAAGCAGCTACAAAACTCTGGCGAGCCGAACATGTCCTCGGACACTCCCGGCACTAATAGCCAAACGCTAAAAAAAATCAAAAAACATGAGAAGTCTTCATGGTCCAGTTACCAACGAGTTTGACATCGCTGTGCTTTGACGTGACAGGCTCAGTTAACTTACCTCAATGATTGGTGTTCAATCATTTACGCACTAATTTTTAGAATTTTTATTCTTCTCTGTACTTTCTTTTGTGCCTTTTCAATCGGTCTACACGATTGTGCCCAATGAATGGGCATCCTCATCCTACAACATATTTCTCAATAATTATCCTCCCGCTCGCATTCCTTGCTTCATTTTAACCTTAACACAGTGATCAAGATCTGATGATGGCCACTTGAGGCTCGAAACGCGTAATCCTAAATAGCCCCATTTAATTGTGATGTTAACTAATACATGTATTTTTTCCAGGAGTGTATTTACATTCATTGGGCACAATCGTGTTGACCGACTGAAAAGCTACAAAGGACAATTTGTGTAGGCAACACCGAGTAAGAATGGCTTCAGATCTCTACATTTCTTCTCTGTACGTTACACTTTTATTTTCAAAATGTGTTTTAATATTATTCTTATTACAATATTTATTCACCTTCATTATTAGTCGTTAGCCCAAAACTTTTAACTACAGCACTTAGGGTTGCCAGATTTCCAGAATGGAAAAACGGAACACACGTCCCAAAACATTGTGTTTTTTTTAATCAAGGTTGTTAAGTTAAATGTTGTAATAAATAATACACATATGAATTTAATAAGCATTACATAATCAAATACAAAAAGTTAAAACTATATATTGCTGATAGATCAAATAGGCCTATGACACCAGCAACTTAAAAATGCTTTTCATTTGAACGACCCTTTGCAAGGATTTTTAGCCTACTTTTCACATTTTGCTAAAATGAGGAAAAAGTAGACTTATGAGATCGGGCAAATGTCTGTCTGGCTGTGTGTGTGTGTCCCCCCCAATCAACTCCTAAACGGCTGCAGCAATCGAAACAAAATTTGGTAGGATTAAAGATCTATACCTGAATATCTCACGGCCATATTTAAAAATGATGTCAGTGCTACCAACTGCTGAAAAATCGCAATTGAAATTTGAGCTCCATATTGGATATCTTGGAAGGTATGAATGGTAGCTATTTCAAAATTGGCACACGTATAGATAATAACATTGCAGTTTAATTTCCAGGAGGCCATACATGGCAGTGTTGCCAAAATGATTAAAAGCCTGCTGATAAGTCCAAATTTTAAATGCATATAACTTCTACACTATCAATTGGATTTCAACCAAATTTCGTATGTGCTATGTGTACAAAAACGATATGACAGAGAGTATTCATAAGAGCCACCAGGGCTGCCAACTGTTAATAAATGCTCTCATTTTTTAAATCCAAATACCCATATATCAGAAAGTATGCAAGCCTACAGCTTTAAACTATGCACACGTATAGTACCTGACATTCTATATTAATTTGGAGTAACTTATATACGTCAGTGCTACCAACATGATTCTAATCCTGCTGAGAAGTCCAACTTTAAATACATGTAACTTCTATACTATCATTTGGATTTCAACCAAATTTCGTATGTGCTATGTGTACCATAACAGATATGACTATGCCGATTCTTAAGAGTAACCAGGGCTGCCAACTGTTAATAAATACTGTCTCTATTTTTGTTACCCTAATATCAATATATCAGAAAGTATGCAAGCCAATAGCTCTAAATTTTGCACACGTATAGTATTCAGTCACCAGGGCTGCCAACTTTAGTGCTCTATTAGGCTACATTATGCCAAGTATACAGTATTTCTAACTAATTAGAAATGTCGATATTACCAACTTAATTTCGTCATTATTCTAGATAGATCCATATAGATTAATCATTGATATGAATCTTAAATTTTAAGAAAAGTAGGCTCTTTAGTTCGTCACGGAACTTCTTGTTTTATTTGTAAGTACCTTCTGATAAAATTCACTACAATATTCGTCAAATTTTGTAATAGGTGAACAATTCTTGCTTTATCAAACTAATGGAGCTTCTGTTTCTATCATCTCTCCATTTGATATTCATGACAGAAAAACTCTCCGTAAAAGCATTGAGGGGAAAATGCTGAGTATTAACTTCACAAGGACTAAGATATTCTTTAATGTTGTTGCCCCTAATAAATCTATAACATGTAGGCCTACCCATCTATCTGACACAGACATAGAAATCATTTTCTCTTTCAAACTTGCACCTGTACCACCAGAAAACAAGCTAGATATTACAATCAATTCTGAAGCGGGACATTTGAACATTGGTGCGAAATTGAATATATTATCAAATTAACAACAAAAAAGCGGAATATTTGGCGTTCCGTTAGAGATTAAAACAGAACGCGGAGCAAATCAAGAAAAAATGGAATTGTTCCGGGTAAAACGGAACGTCTGGCAACCCTAACAGCACTATTTCAAGCATAGTATTATTAATACTGGTGTCCGCACAATTACTTGCTTCTCATAGTAACTGAACATACTGTATGGATGAGTTCAATGGAAGATTACAGACGTATAGAAGATAAGAATGTAGTTTATTTAAATCGCAGTTAGAGCGTACATCTCGTGCGTAATTATTATTCTCATATTCTTATTATTATTCTCCTGTTAAGGTTGTACACAGATCGTCTGCCCACGATGTAACGATGAGGACTGATGAGTTTCCTCTTTTTTTAATGTTTATAATTTTTACTAAACGATTTACGTGGTTACTTGCAGTGGAACAGGTTTAAATCCAGTGGACAGCTGGCGAGGTGAGATATTCATCAATGCATCGCCTGTAGAGCCCTGCGTGACGTCACTCATTTCTGCATTAAATCACAGTAGGTCGGTGCTCGCAGAAACAACACGTTGCTCGCCGCGACCACTTAATGTGATGATGTGCCTGGCATAGTTGCTATACTGCCGGTTACATAACACTGTATAGTGATGCAACTTGGTGTGGTCAGACTCACATTAACACATGCATGACAGGAAAATTCCAACAGCTACGACGTATAGAGGATGCGTATGCAGCAAGCCCACTGTTGGTGGGAAAAATCTCGAGCTGGATTTTTTTCCCCCCATATTGGAAGCGAGGTCAGCCTTTTACTGGGAGCAGAACTGTATTTTGTCGGGGAAGAGAAAGCAGGGACTACCGCACTGAAATGAACTTTGTTAATGTTGATTTTGAGATGTACCTTGGTAATAGTTACTCTCATTTGCTGCGTGCTTGAGCAGCGTAGGTTTCAGTAATACATTATTGCTGCGTACATACGTGTTCGAAGACATCAGTTTATCGCCTGCTGTTACGGTGAGTGGTGTGCAATATTTCTAAGTTCTCAGGCGGTCCACCTGACCATACCTGGGTATTACCGTTGTGAAATGACTTCCCCAGCCGGAAGCTCGCGTAAAGTGATTGCCGCTGATTAACATATCCAAAGTGTCATTGCTGAATGGTTTGAGGATGAGAATGGGCGTGATGGTGAAACGGACTGTGATGAAGGTTTTGCAATTGAATCCAACCGTATCTCAGACTCCGGTCTCCAGACTTGAATTCATGAGATCACTAGCGAAAGCTCTGGTTTTTCCACTAACGTAAAAGAGGGCTTCAAACACTCATCTCACCCATGAACTCAGAATCTTCATTAGATTTTGGATATAAAGAAGCACTGCCTCCAATTGAAGAGAAACTGCAAAAGAGGAAGACTCCCAACACGTGCACCCCAAGCAAGAAATGGAAAACTGCTTACATGGGCATTCTTGCAGAAATCTCATTTGTTTGCAGTTTGCCAAAGGTCGAGTCTGCGAATATTGCTGTGATTAGCTCAAACCAAGAGGGAATGAGAATTTGAGCTTTATTTGTGGATAATAACCGCCAATCTTGATCACTATCAATTGACTATAATAATAAACTGTAATTTAAAAAAACTACTTGTAATGTTTGCTTTGTTTGCTGTTTCTCATTGTATTTTCATGCTAGTGTACTAGTTTGTGTCGCTCGCTTCCCATATCTATAGGGAATGACAAATTTCCTCTTATATTGTTTCCATATTATTGGAATTCACTATCTAAGGCATTTTTTAAAGAACTGTTGTATTCCACGTAATAAATGCCAACAGCCAAGCGTTGCATGGGGTTTTTGTTTTATGTCTACGGTATTTAGATATATAAAAGGTCACATAATCTATAGTTTAATTTTTTAACCTCTGTATCAATTCAACTCTTCGTGATGTAGTAAAATAAAGAGAGGTCTGTCAGACCAGACCTGAGTATGTGTGTTCTATAATAATTATTGGACCTGCGTAACTGAAGGTTAAAGGAGATTGTAGGCCTTTTACCACAAAAATCGGTCATTGTCGTTTTATCAATGGTGGAGCCCTTTGCAAGAAATCTCAGCATGTGGAGGAGGAGAGCAGGCATTGGTCTTGGTTTACAGCAAGGAATATTTTACTGCCACCTGACGTTGGAAATAAAATTGTGAAAAAGACGAGTAAATTGGAGTTCGTTAAGCATGATATACCCAATTTCGGAACACCGGAAACGAAGCACGAAATACTGACAAAGAAACTTCGACCTGATGTCGAGCATGTTTGGTTACCATTTGCACACTGAACTGAACACAATATTGAGCTATTTGAGGCTTGCGAAAAAAGAAAAGTATCGAAGGTGAATATTCTATTGCGTCAGAAAAAGGAAGAGGTACGGTCAGTCTCTCCTGATTTGTGGAAGAAATGTCTTCCGAGTGAGCAGAAAATCGCTGAACCTAAATTGCACAAAGGTAAATGGCTGAAAATATGCCTGACGTTCAACCACTTACAACTTATATGAATTCGAGTTCTGTCTTGTCCGAAGAAAGTGAATTCGCAGATGGAGACTTAACTAGTTGCATAAATAGAAAACATAGCTGACAAGTTTTGTAAATAGGCCTACAGTAGACTATATAAATACAGTAGAAGTGAAGCAGAAGCAATGCAATCTCTTATGCATGGTTAATTCCACTCACTCGTCACCATATCACTTTATACCAACACCTGGAAACTTAAAATGTTGCGAATAAGTTCATGTGCACGGGTAAGACGGTGCTGTACTTGACTTAACAAATGTGTAACTTGAAATGTATATCTAACAGAAAGGTGTTTGATGTATTTTCGATTTAGTGTACATTTAGGGCTGAATATAGTCGTTAGAGAATCCTTAGAATACGGGTTTTTAACCCGTAGGCTGGATCGCACCCTCTAAAGAAGCTATCCTCAGCCTGCGTTTACTTGTGGTAGGGTGTCCAGTTCCTTTCTGCTCTTCCTTCCCCCCTCCCCAACAGCACATTGTCCCCCAGAACTGGTCACTCATCCGAGTTCTAACCACGCCAAATGTTGCTTAACTTCAGAGATCTTACGGGATCCTGTGTTTCAACGTAGCAAAGCCGTTGGCTAGATAATCCTTGGGTGCATTTCTGAAATGGCTTGAGTGAGAGATTTCAAATTCAAGACAAACGCTCCACAGCTTTAACATATTTTTCAAGAAAGCCAGTTCAAGAGACAAACTGGAGAAGGGGTTGATTTTTGTAGTGAAGAAGCAGTTGGGCTGCAGTGTTTTTTACGAACCCATTACTTCACAACAACTTCTCATAATAGGTAAGCCTACGTATGAATCACAAAGAAGAAATCTTATTATAAGATAACTAGCCTCGATGATTAAACACTATGGGAAAAAATCGTACTGTGTGGTTCTTCTTAGCCATTTCTATTTCGGTCTCTATATTAAAAAGAAAACTGGTCGCGGTGGTCGAGAGCGCTAACGTGCTACCTCGTGCCTCGCTGGCATCGGGAGAGCGTGGGTTTGAACACCACCTCGGTCGTCCTGTCAATGCTTCTCCGTGGTTTCCCATTGTCACCCCTAGATAAATGCCGGTACGGTTCCTTTCAACAGGTCCACGGCCGACTTCCTTTCCGCTCCCTTCCCTGACCTTCCCGGGGTTGCGGTCGCCTGGGTGATCGGCCTGTCACTATCCCCAGTTGTGTCCAGCTCCAAGACACGGTCCTTATGGCGGTAGAAGAAATAATCCCTCGCAGAGTCGGTAGGTGAAATCGAGCTTGAAAGATAAGCAATTCAAAGTAATAGCAACTGCCATAAGTAACAGGGTGGTTGTCAAAATAGACACTGAAATATAAACAGACTGTGCCGTTTTTCCATCCTGCAATCTTTGATACAGGGAGTGTAATTCTTATTTACTTTGCCACAATACTAGTGGCGCGCGATCGCGTTAACTGTTCCATATGACAACGTTGTGTCTTCGGTCAGTGTGGTGATTCATTTATTCGAGAAAATAAAAATCAGTATAAAATCCTGGCTTCAAGGTAAATTTTCAGTAAATATTGGATATAAGAACAGAAACATCGACGCTTGAAACGATGCTTTGCTTCACTTCGTCCGACCTTCCAGTGTGGAGAACAGGTTTCGTCTTTAAATTGATAAATCTACATCAAATACAATTACTTATAATTCTGTGACCGTGTTAAAGACACTCTTGAGTTATGCCTTGTTGAAACATGAAACATAGAAGATCGTTTTCATTGTAGTCTCCCTTGCAGTTTGTCTAAATAAGGTTAAGAAAAAAGTGTACTATTTCCATTGTGACAAAATATCTCAGGCGGTAAACAATAAAGATATTGGATACTATTACTAAACGCAGAAGTATTGTGGACACATACTGAGGTGATTCAATTTGATATCGACCAACCCGTTCATTTTATATTCAGGTCTAAATTTGGGTATCCATATCTTTGACTCCAATAGGTAGTTATGCCTCTCCTGTTTGCCATTGTTTACGATGAGATGAAGATAGACTCGACCGACAGTATCTATAATACCTTGAATTTTTACTGGAGGATCCTATTAATGAGTTTTATAACACAGGCACAAATTAAAGAGGTTTGTGCAATATTTTCGTCTTCTATACGCAGCTAAATTTATTTGCTTCGAAGCGATTGTTATGCGAGCGCGGAGTTTTTTTTCTAAGATTGTGTGGGCGTTGATCACGAGTAGCTCAAACGATGTTCATCTGAAAAATACTGTATACCACTTAAAAACTTCCGCTGATAGTTAACAGACGCGGTTGGAACTTTCATCCAGTGGCACGTTTACATCAGTCGTTGCTGTGGTTTGCCCGGGTTGCTGGCAGCAGGTCTGTAACCAACGCCCAGATCAAAGTCAATCAAAGTCACTGCATCTCCGTTTAGAAGAAGAAAGGACTCATCGACGGGCAAGCCAGACTCGGAGGAATATTTTAAGACGAACGTAGCTGTTGGCAACCGATCGGCTCTCGAGAAATTTATTGCATACATTGTACTGTTAAAATGACCAAAAGGACGACTGGGTCACGATGTTAGTTTCTCGCGCCTTTTGCCTTGCTAGCAATTTAATTATGAATTGAACTAGATATAGTGGTGTACTATCTGTTGATCAGAAGGGAAATATTGGTCCTAATGATGTTTCCATGTCCTTCAATTTCGAAAAATTGAAAATTCCTTATAAATACCGGTACAAACAAAATTTACTAACTCTGTAAAGAGCGATTTTTCTTTCAAAAAAAGTTTTGGCACAACTTCATGTATAGTCATGAAAAGAAACTTCCACTAAAAAGCTACAATAGTAGTGCAATTACTGTATATTAGTAAAAATTTAAACCTCACTTGAGTGTCGAAACGCGTAATCCTAAACTGCCCCATTTTAATAGTGATAGTAAACTAATACATTTTCTTTAAGGAGTGTATTTACATATTTATACTTTATACCCCGCCCAGTTATCGGGCAAATTCGTGTTGATTGACTGAAGAACTACAGATGACAGCATATATATTTCTGAGAGTGGATTAAGTTGTCCTTCCTTAAAAGAAATCCCGAGTTAGAGAGTATTATCCTAGGCAACAGGCATAGATCCTGTATTGTTGGAAGATAATAATACCTTTGAACAAGCAAAACGTTGTGCAAGATAGCTCTCGTAGCGGCATAACGAACAAAGCAAAAGCAAAGTCAACTCCGTACAGGCCATGGAGGCCCTGGGAGTAGTGGAAGGTAGAGGATTCCACTTTTCGTGACATCGGCACTAGATGGGATGAAGTTGTCAGCTCCACGCCCGGCCGTCTTTGCTCCCAGGAATTACACTGGTATTCATTTCTGGTGTAGGGTGAGTGAACCCCAGGGTTATTTGCGTTTCCGAAACTGGTAGTTTTGTTTCTAAAATCCACTGCCTGGGTGGGGATCGAACCCACTCCCTTTCTGTTAGAAGCTCAGCGACTCTACAGACTGCGCCACGCAGCCCCCTGCATAACGAACAACCAACTGTAAATCAATTGTATTAATAGTCATGACTAACTCCAGTAACTCCTATCCTCCACCATAAGAATGAAATTTCTACGAAACTGTATATTTTTATGCTTTGAAATGGAATATTTTATTCATAATAACTTGTTGTTTTATGGCCAGTGTAGTTGGTAGCGTTACTTGCCGCCCCGACCTTCATATTGACAATGAGCCTTCCAGCCCTGCCAATTTTCTCTGTCTTCGTCTCCCCCGCCCGCAATCATCTGGAAAGATAATTTTCGGTCTTTCCCCGATCACTGCTGTGTGCCCATGTCAATGCCCAGTCTATAGTAGTGATGGGCTGCGAGTGGACTCGCGAAGAATCGAGTCTGGGACCGCAAAACTCGAGATACTAGAGTCCGGAATCGAGGCCGAGGACGCTGTCAGCGTTATCTGTGAGCAATGTATGGAAACAACACGATGAATAATAATGTCGGTAGGCCTAGGCCAAGTATTGTATTCGTTTCCCATGCACAGTGATATAATAGAATATTCAAAATTGTAAACCGGCAAGAAGTTGACTGATAAGAGAAAAAAAGAACGCAATACACTGACGAGAGATTTCCTTCCATGTGTTCATTTGCTAAGCAGTAGTAAACCGGGTGAGTCTTCCGCCCGTATTGTTTTACTTTTCGGCCACACTTCCAAAGTCTGATGCCAGCATGGTCGACAGTTCCTCGTCTGTAGCCAAGCCACAATGACCCTAAACGACTTTACAAGATTTATGACGACATGGAAGCAAGACCTTTACAAAAACACTTGTGCGACAAGTCATTATTCAATGCATCAAGTTGTCATACGGTATGTACAAAGAGCATGCCGATTATACGGTTTCAGTTGGATACGAGATTAACGCTGGGTACGGTGGCTTACTGATATAAAAACGCGAATGAACCTTCGAAGCGGAAAGCAGTATCACATCTCATACGCTTTCAGGCAAGGTGAAGGGACGAGTAGTAGTGGAGCAATGGTCCAAGTGCGTAGAAGGTAGCGGACTTGTTTTTGGGGGGTGGGTTTGAATCCCACCACTGCTAAATATTTGTATGCACATTTTAAGCTTTGGCGATCAAATACATGATGATGATGATGGTGATAGTTGTTGTTTTTAGGGGCCTAACATGTAGGTTATCAGCCCCTAATGGTTTGGGTGTTCATGAAAAATGATGAACCTTTAATTAAATTTAACTACAAACGCACACAATTAGAAAAGAAAAGGAAAACAAAAGAAGAGTAAGGGAAATACAAGAAAGGGGGAAGAAATGCCCTCAACCCTCGAAGAATGAGGGTTGAGGAACTTTGAAAGAAGGAGAGCCATGAATGGCAGAGAGGATAAGGCCCGCCCCAAAGGCAATGGAAAAAGGTGAAAAAACGGACCCAGCTCAGGAATCCCTCGGGATCGATAACTCTCGAACTCACCAGCTGTGATCCCTTGAGGCTGTAGCATTATCCAAGGTGCACACGAACTGGTGGGGATACACACACCCTGCCTCCTTGAGGGCCTTGAGCAGAAGGCATTAGGTACCTGAAATATAAATAAGAGGACTGACCCCTCGAAGAATGAGGGATCAGGAAAACAAAGAGAAGAGCCAATTAAGGCGGAAAAGGAGAGACTCCCTAGGCCTCGGATACCCTAATCCTGTCAGGATCGGAAGAGAACAAGAGTTGACCAAGAGAGGTTGACAGGAAAAAAGACGGAGAGGAGCAGGGCATAAGCAAGTCGAAGCAATGCCGAACTCAGCTGGGTCCCGTGGTCGCCAACCCACGTCCCAGCAGATATGAGCCCCTGGGAGATCAATTACAAGAACATGGTTATGAAATAACCAGCGCTTCTAGGCTGCACACTGTGTCAAGCCAGTACCCATTGAACCCTAAATAAACACCGCATGACATTAGTCAAATGTGGCACGAATACCCTTGTATAATTATGATTCCCAAAGCTTAAAGTGTGCATACACATATTTATCGGTGGTGGGATTTGTACCCAGCTGCCAAGAACAGGACGTTTATCTTCTACGCACTTAGACCATTGCTCCACCTGGCCTGAAAGCGTATGAGATGTGATACTGCTTTCCGCTTCGAAGGTTCATTCATGATAGGTAGATTTCATTAGAAAGCTAACTATTGCAATGGGTACTGCGCTCGAAATCATGTCTAGTAGAGAGAAGACAGGATGAGGTATGAACCAAGGACCACCTCAGGAAAATGGCATATTTTAAATTTGGAATTTTCGTCTGAAGAAATGTTTTTATTTCATGTAATATGGAGCTTTTATGACCTGGTAAATTTTTAACCAGGAGTGAATGAAATAAATACTGTCCTGATAGTCGACACTTTTAGCGAGATTCGCGGTGAGAAACCAGTTTTTGATCCGAGGGGAGAGCGAAGGTGGACCAGAGGTCAGACGCACGCCAGTATCAAGAGTGGGAGAAGCGAACGCGTATCTGAAGCGCGCCACTTTTAGGCGAGAACCAATAAAAAAATAGTTTGAATACTGAGGAAGGAACAAATATTAAAATCATTATTTTAATATTTTATAAGAGTGTTACATATTGAATTCACCACCTGAGAAAAAGAAATTTAATTGGCAAAACAGATTTTAAATTAAAAGACTGAGAGAGAAGTTATGTATGAATTTGTCAATATTCATAGCGGTTGGAGGCTAGTTGATCAGATTTGCGAGGGAAATCTAACCGAGGAGGCTAGGAGACGCTAGCAGACGAGGCTCTTTCTATATGGACCGTCGAGAAGACGAGACGTAAATTGTATTCACTCTTCAAAATGTATTAGACAAAGGTTTTGTGAACTGGAGACTTCAAGATGAAGCAAGTAGTAATGGAAACGAACAATTAATATTACAAGTCAACAGAATTGAGAGAAGTTATTCATCGTATTTAAAGAAGAAATCTACTACGAGATAAAACATTGAAAGTTACAGACTGAACATCGAACACGTAACTACGTAGAAGAAAAGTCTGAAGAAGGGAGACTTAAACCATTGGTAATTCAACAATCTAGACAAGAATGAGTAAGAATTTAGGTCGGAGGGGAAGTACTAAGACTACAAACAATTGCGCGGTGAGGATGATGTTTTAAATTCACCATGATGGGAAGATAGAACTATACTGAACCGGTGAGATCCAGAGATGACCAGGATGACATAGCAGTACGAACAGCGAGCTGCAGACCACCGCAGTTTTCGCTAACATAACGTTGCAAGCTACTACAAGAGAAATTCACGACATGGAGGTGATTTTTCATGATGGAAAGAACTATGCAAACTACCGACTTCGTAGAAAATCTAGATCTGAGAAGAAGACGACGAGCGGATTCGTGATGGAGACGGCGAGGAACCCAGGACTGGTGGACGCGAGGCAAGCAGAGCGGAGGAGAGATCGTGTCATCATCCTGTACGAGAGAAGTGGGTCGACAAGCGGGAAGCCAGCTGGTAACCTGTTTCGAGACAGCACACCAGGTCGTTCAACTTTACTGCAGTCCACTCAAGGCCGAGGTGACATAATGCAGCCAGTTTGGAGCAACACGCAGCATTCCAGCAACCACACGGCGAGGTCACGAGGACACAGGAGTCATCAGGTCTGTCACCAACGATCTTAGAAAGAAGGTAGAGGAGTGCATTTTTCATATCTGTAGTTAGATTTTGTTCACGTTATTCCAGAATATTGACCAACATATTTGCATTTATAACCTATGTTATTGTATTGTCTTGGAAGTTTTAGTAAGTTTTAGTAATTGCGATAATTACTTTCATACGTCACATGGGCGTATTTTGAAGGTTTGATCGATGATATTAGACATCGTTAGTATTTTTCATTGGCATTTTTAGAGCGTTAAAATTTTACTTACGAACGATTTCGTTGCGATTGCGAACGTATATTCCGTAGATTTGTTGTAACATTGGAGAACTCCGTAGATTTGATGAAATATTAGAGAATTTTGTATATATGTGGAAATATTGAAGAACGATGGTATATATGTATTGAAACAAGAGAAATGAAGCACAACTTTGTGAGAAATAAATAAACAATGTATCAGAGAAAGAATATAGTCATGTTTTTGACGAAAGTAAATAGTTTACTACTTGAAGTGAGGAAGGACAGAGAATCCTATAAGTAAAGAGTTTATTCATTTCAGGAACGAAATAATATGTATAAAACGAAGTAGTTGACAGGAGTATTCAATATTGGCATTGAAGGAACTCTTGTATGCAAGAAATGTAATGACATTGTGAAACCCAGAATTTTGAGGTATGGAAAATAACAGTATGCGATAGTAGAAGGCATAACTGAACGAGAAACGTTATTATAAAATGTTATGGATGTATATTTATCATAAAACGATACTGTAAGATGGAAGGAAAGATATAAACATTTATTGTGAACATAAACGCGAGGGAAGGTTATTGTTATTTTTATAACAGACACAAGCAGACTTAAAATTCAGAATTAAGCGATAAATTGTAACAAGGAAATATGTGAAGCGAAGGAGGAAGTGTGTGGACAGTATTTGAACATAGCAAAAGATGTATAATCGATAGAGGAGTTTGTAGGAGAAAGTGGAACGTATTCATGAACGTTATTACAGTTGTAATTTCTTGTAGGAATACTAAATATCATACTTTGATGAAAGTAGTTGATATGGAACGGTAGAAGTTTTGTGAACGTGCTAAGAGAAGAAAGGTTGATGAAATGCATTTGTATTGATGAAGGCGTAACTAGAGACGCGATAATATGCAACGTGAGTTTATGAAGAAAGATTTTGTAATATTTGTGGTGAATAAGAGAAGTCATAAGTTGTATTTGGAGAAGATAGGAGTGCGGGAGTGAGGATTCATGCCACACACACTCGATTTTTGGTTGAAGAGCTTATCTGAACAGTCGTGCATTGTTAGTTTGTTTTATTATTAATTATTGAAATACCAGAGTTGTACACTTAAGTGATGAAATATTAACTTCACTGTTTGTATTCATGATTCACATGGAATTGACACACAAACACCTATTTTGACTAGTTTATTGTGTGAAATACGGAGAAAGTTGGTGATACACGTAAAAAGATGAGACAGGAGGAAAGTGGTGGAATGAACTCTAATAAATTAGAGACAGTTGTTTTTATATCGTGCGGGTCGCGATCATGTATAAAATGAAAATACGTTATTATTCTAGTATTAATTATTTCCTTTATTATATTTAAGAACTTGAGATCTTAAATTTGAAGACTTTAACGATTGTATTACGTAGGGAGTATGTTCGTTGTGATGAACGTTAAAGCATAACTTCAGTAAACAAGTAGGACAGACACTACTGCCATTAATTAAACTATGTGTTTATGTAAATATATTATCAAGCAAGAGATACATGTTGTATTCGTGTAAAGATGCAAGAAAGACACTTATTAAGCGCATCAGGCCTAAGTGAGGCACAGATAAATATTTTATTTGATTCTTGGTGAAGGGAACATAATTTTTGTCATGTTATATATTTTTATTGTCAATAAATGGCAAGACTATTTTTATTCTTTCTGAGTTTTTTAGAACTGTTTCTTTGATTCAACGCTTAGTTACACTAGAACGATACCGCTAGCTAGATGCAGACAGCTGATCGACAACTTACCTTAACGCCCGAGAGCCGAGTTGCTCGTTAGTGCTCTACTTTTATTTGTTTATATTTTCTGTACTGTATGCAACTAGTTAGTAGTATAGTTAGAGATGTATAAATGTGTTCCTAGGGTTCCCTAGTCATCAGTCCGGTGAGGGTTGTTCAACTCTTAGCCGGGTGTTGACATTCTCACGATCCTTTTACCATCTGTGCGGATTTGTGACTGTGCTCTAGAGGAATTCGGGCGCAGTACCATGTTTCGACTTCCGGAAAATGTCGACATATCTTCGCGTTTCACATCCCCTAGACCCCAAAACCACCGTCAGTTCAAAAGTTTATATATAATTTATGTATATATATATATCACTTTCTTGTGGACACGATAACTACCGCAATTTTGCACCAATCACTTTGAATTTTTTTACATAATATGTATCCCTATAAAATCTCGGTCGAGTTCGTTAATGGGCACAATCAGTCGAATGGGGTGAAAATGGGGGGCTTTTTTCGAAAAAGTGAAATATCGTCATAACTCTCTTAATATTTGAAATATCGAATCCATTCAAAGTTCATACTATGTGCGGATAAGGCCCTAAAATTTATGTTTGAAACGTTTTTTGATAGCACCAACCATTGACCAAAGGGGTGGGGAAAAGTGGTTTTTTCGGGAAACATTAATCATATCTCTCTTAATAGGCACAATATCAAAACCGTACAAAATGGACAACATTCCCTTAATAATTACCTAAAACTTTTGTCTGAAAGAAATTTTGATATGACCCACCATTACGCCAAGGGATGAACAAAATGATTTCGGAATTAGAAGAAAATGCCAAGAGCCATCAGAGGTTACCATGACAACGCTTCTAAATTGATGAGGGATGAGCTATCAGAGGTTGGCATGACAACGCCACTGCACGAGATCAAATTCAGTTTTCTATCTGACTGTGGGAAGCGGCTTCGGTGACGTAACCGGTAGCATACTGATCTTCTTTGCCCAAGTTCGCGTGATTTTCTAAGAGCGCTAAGAATCCCTCAGTATGCTTTCCTTAGGAGGGGAAGTTCCAACGTTCGTTGCGAGTTGATGGTTGTGGGGTATCTAGTTGCCAAGTTCACAGCTAGGTGTCGTTGACGGTAGTATTTGGTACCAAAATTGGGAACTACTACTTGAAATTGACCGTCTGCAGTCCTTACCTGAATTACAGACTAATACAGCCATCACAATTAACACCGTTTATCAGACAGATTCTACACACACCCCAATGTACACGGGGTTACACGACCGCGTTGTCGCAGCCCCTAAACTGAGGAACCAACCAACATCTCTGCGGGAGATAAAATTTTGCGTGAAGAAGTTAGACTATTAGAACGTTACACATCAGTGTCGTAACCTTGTATAAGGACAGTGTGACCACAAGTACAGGTTGCCCGAGAATGTTCTCCGCAGTGGTTACGTGCAGCTGTGAGTGGTTGCGTCATCGGTTTAGTTGGTACCTTGACGGGGTGAATCCCATACGTGTGGGCTGTAGCCTGTCGAAATCGTCAGTGTGTATTGCAATTAGCGAGCTTATGTGTCATCAGCACTTCCTGCATCTGTTATGAATGGCTGTGGTGAATACAAAGTGTACTGTTTGCTTGTTATTAGGGAACACAGCGATGACAGAATGCATTCTGCACATAAGTCAAGCAGTATTGCGCGTCATAGGAGCTTATGTCACCACGGACAGTTAAACGATGACAGAGGCTACTTGAGCTGAGTCATATCCTACTCGCGCAACTGTACCTGTTAACGAAGCAGGCTGACGTGTGACACACGTAAACAAAGAATAGTTCCCATCTCGACCGCCGGCAATCAATTCGTGAAAGGCTAATATGTTGCAAGCGGCAGCCTTACTGCCAACGTAACTTCTGTAGCTAGCTCTCGCAGACGCATGTAGCGCTGCGGAGAACATTCCCGGACTCACTGTATAACAAGTAGTTCCGTGAAGAACTAAACAGCCTATTTTCATATATCCTACTAATATTAATTGCCCATATCAACATACAAATTGTCAGTTTGATTGCTGTAATAGATTCTTAAATATTGAAAACCGTCTAAATATTTTGGATGGTCACCAAGTTGGATTTTATATTATAGGCCTTATATTTAAGTACTATTACGTGAAGATCATTGTATAGGTGTTTTATTCAAACTTAAATCGCATGATTACGGCACAAGAAATTAAAGCGGGATTTTAAAATTTCGCTCAGCCGCTATCTTGTGG
The DNA here is from genome assembly GCA_946902985.2 of Meconema thalassinum. NCBI lineage: Eukaryota > Metazoa > Arthropoda > Insecta > Orthoptera > Tettigoniidae > Meconema > Meconema thalassinum. The sequence continues at coordinate 55,034,213 of OX336389.2, forward strand.
GTATGAAATAAATTTAAATGAATTAGATGCCAGTCGATTATAATTTGTATAAGCATATACCGTATCAAGTTGCACTGCGCTCGGATGGTTAAAACGCAAGAAAAGTCTATTTGAATATTTAAATTTCGCGTAGCCGCCATGTTGTATTTGTGCTCGCCAGGTTATTGAACGTCCCATAGGTGAACTTATGCTTATAGCCTCTATACAATTACAAAATTTCAGTTTGATTTCTGTGGTAGATTAATAGATATTGAGAACTGTCTAAATATTTCGGATGGTCGCCATGTTGGATTTAATGTATGTAGGCCATAGAGTTATGTACTATTAGATGATGATTATTGTGTACGTTCATTATGCAAATGTTGATTTCGATCCCATGATTAGAACACAAGAAATAAAAACTTAATTTTCGAAATTCGCACAGCCGCCATCTTGAGGTTACGTAAACAATTGAACTAAATTAGTTACCAGTGCATTACAATGTGTATAAACATTTCCTGTACGAAGTTTCATTGCGTTTGAATCATTAAATCGCGAGAAAAGACTATTTAAAACTTTCAACTTCGCTTGGCCGCCATGTTCGTATTGTAGTTAACCGGTTTTTGAATGCCTCATAGATTAACTTCCAGTAGTGCCCTTTATCTCCGTACAAAATTTCATGGTGGTACCGGTAATAGTTTCAGAGATATAGAATGCCGGTGAAATATTTCGCACAGCCGCCATCTTCAGGTTATGTAAACAATTGAACGAAGTTGGATGTCGGTGCATTACAATTTGTATAAACATATAACTTACTGTACCAAGTTTCATTGCGATTGGTTGGTTAAATCGCGAGAAATGTCGATTTAAAAGTCGCAAATTTGCTTTGCCGCCATGTTGGTTTTGTAGTTACCAGATTTTCAAAAGTCACATAGGTGAACTTCTAGTAGGTCCCTTTATCACCGTACAAAATTCCAGGGTGATATCGGTAATAGTTTCGGAGATATTGAATGCTGGTGAAATACTTCGCACAGCCGCCATGTTGGATTGGTGATAGGTAAGAAAATTAGAAGGGAACGGTCGGGGTTGCCCGGAATAGTGCTATGAACTTACCGAGTTTCATTAAAATCGCTCCAGCCGTTTAGAAGTTATTAGGGGGTGGGGGCACACCATCACACACACACACGGACAGACACACGGACAAAAGGTGATCTCATAAGCCTATTTTTTCATAAATGAAAATAGGCTAAAAATGAATCCCAAATGTCAAGAAGGTTACCGTCCCCATAAGACAATAAAATGTTAAAAATATGCATAGAAAGCTCCAATTTTATTGTAAAATACTTCTGGCAATAAATGAGGACTGATCCTTCTACGAAACCCTGCATAGTTTGCCAATTATAGCCTATCCCCTAGTTTGCCCGGTGAAATCTACCTCCGCCTTCCGGCGTGCCGAGAGGATTTTTTTTTATCTGTTAGCCACCGTACTCTGCGTTAATTTCGTATCCAACTGAAACCGTATAATCGGCATGTTCTTTGTACATACCGTATGACAGCTTGATGCATTGAATAATGACTTGTCGCACAAGTGTTTTTGTAAAGGTCTTGCTTCCATGTCGTCATAAATCTTGTAAAGTCGTTTAGGGTCATTGTGGCTTGGCTGCAGACGAGGAACTGTCGACCATGCTGGCATCAGACGTTGGAAGTGTAGCCGAAAACTAAGGAAATAAGGGGCGGAAGACTCACCCGGTAAATGGGTGTTGATAACGCTTACAGCCATACCGACGTCTTTGGTTGACTGGTTAAAGTTGCAGGCTCCTACCCGGTAGGGAATTTTTAAAATTTGATTTTTATTATATTTATTGCTTTATTATTACTCAATCGTTATAATATCATGCAAACGATTTCGCTTATAAATCACTAGTGTCCCTGCCTTGAAGAAAAGTCGTTCGCAAGTTTAGCGAGTGTTGCAAATTTTGCTGCATTGTGTCCTATATCGCAGTTGCGGATCGTGACGTCACTGTGGAAAGTCTAGTCCTTCGCACGGGTTACTCCAAGTAACGGGCTGCGAATGGACTCGCGAAGAATCGAGTGTGGGACCATGGGCGCACGCAGGGGTGATACAACTACTTTTTACATGTTTTAAAGAAATGAACATTATGACTATGATTCACAAAGAAAAGCGAATTTCTATGGACAAAAGCTGTGAAGTAAAAGAAACTATTCCTCCCATTCATGCCATAAAGATAATGTACCCAACGATTTCAGAGCAGCATAATGAACATCACGAAGCAAGTAAGAAATGAAACGAAAATTGGGGGAGGGGGGCGTCTCATCACCTAGTGACAGGTAGGTAATGAAATGAAAAATATTACTTGCCTAAAAAAAAATCTGCGGGCGCCCATGTATGGGACCGCAAAACTCGAGATACTCGAGTCCGGAATCGAGGCCGAGGACGCTGTCAGAGTCATCTGTGAGCCATGTATGGAAACAACGCGATGTATTGACGCCAGAAAAGTTGGATGGCGCTGCCACGCGGTAGAATGTTGAAGCTGTAACATTGTGACTGGTAGGTTTATTTTCATGGTGAAGCATTGATGTCGTGATGGAAACAGAAAGGAATTTGTCAAATTCGAGGAGGTATACGGTTGCAAATCGTATAAAATGGGTACGAAATCTCTTCACTACTTTCCTGTACAAAAAGTTCAGAGAGAAAGATGGGCTTCGGCGCTGTCAATTGGAAAACATGTTACACGTTACATGATAGTGTGCAGTCTGCACTTTTTTGAAGACGACTTCTTTCCACAGCGTAAGCACCGGTACTGTTCATTATTGATAGTTATTGTCTCTAATTTGTATTCACAAGGATTTAGCTACATCAAAAATACTGATAAACTTGCAGCCTAATACTTCTGTGCCGTACATAGAACCGAATGTAATCCGCTCTTCGTAAACTAATTTTAGGGGTTCTTCCGATTGACAATAGTCGAATGGTTAGAAAACTTCAGAAAAATTCTGTTCCTAGCCTTAATTTGCCAGAGAATGTATATTCTTGTCTTTGAACAGCATGTATGTAGCTCAATATTTGCAATATTGAAGTATGATTAGGCTTAGATTGTGTTTTTGTCTATGATCTCCTTACTGTTGAATTTAGTTATTTAATGTGTAAAATCTTAGTTTTAAGTACCGGTTTGGTGACCCATCATCCCAGGCAGGCCGGTAACACCTATACTACTCAGGCAGATAGGTCACTTAGCCGTAATTTAGAAGTTATAGTGATGTTAAGTTTACATATGCGGTAATGTAGCAGGAGACCTGATCGGTCTAGGCTATTCTAACTTTAATTAGTTCCCATTTCAGGGTTTTTCAGTTTTAGGTGCGAATAGTTGGTTTGAAAGTTGTACAACAGTAAGGAGAGTATGTTTTGTATAGGTTTTAATTGGTATTATGGTTTATATCGAGCTGAGGAGTGAATTTGATTTGGCTTAAAGTTTAGTTTTTGATCTGTTCAGTTTGCTTATGACAAGTTCAAATGGAGACTCCAGCTTTGTTAAATATGTGTATTTTAAATATTTAATTAAATATATTGATAAAGAGGATGCCTCCATTTTAACTTGCCTGTGGCAAGAGATTAATAAATGTATATTCTTGCCTTTGAACAGCAAGTATGTAGGTCAATATTAGCAATATTGAAGTATGATTTGAGCATCCCAAGTAACGCTTCTTTGAACCCAAAACATTCATGCAAATTCAGGGTTGCTGGATTCAATTTATTATTAGGGAGTCGTCCTTTGTGTTATGTGATATATATATATACAGTATATATTGTGAGGGCGTGGTGGCTCAGCGGTCTAGCTGTATGCCTCTCACCAAGGCGGTCCAGGTTCGATTCCCGGTCAGTGCATGTGAGATTTTCGAAGTGAAATGCCATGTCCTGTGGTTCGGATTCCACGTAAAACGGAGGTCCCGTGGCTCATGATCTCAAGATTAACGGTCACGTTAAACTAGAAGCTTCCTTTTTATATATTGTGAAATTAATAAAAACATCGATACCGCTAGGCTCCCAAGTACAGGCTTCATATATGTAACAGCAGACAGTAAATTAACTATCTACAGACGGGTAATATTTTTAACTGGTAGTAATTAAGCACTGCATTTAAATTGATTATAAAAATATTTCTATCAATGAAAGAAAATATGTAGTATTTTGCCATCATAAATTAGAAGCCATAACAAACGCACACCCTATCACTGTCTTGCTTACTTCTCGTCACCATCTCGCCGCCATATTGCAAACAGCTGACCGTAAGCTCCTCCCCCGTTTCGGACGTCAATAATAATGTCAGTAGGCCTAGGCCAAGTATTGTATATTAATGCACAGTGATATAATAAAATATTCAAAATTGAAAATCGGCTAGAAGTGGACGGATGAAAGAAAAAAAGATCGCAATACACTCGAGAGAGATTTCCTTCCATGCGATTTTTTGCTAAGCAGTAGTATATTTGGCTGCTGATAACGCTGGTATGCTTATTGACGTCTTTGGTTGAGTGGTTGACGTTGCTGGCTCCCACCCGGCGGGCTGGGGTTCGTTTCCCGACGAGGTGTTTTTTTTAACTTGATTTTTATTATATAACTTGTTTTATCATCACTCAGTCATTATAATATGAAGCATACATAGTGTGCATTTTGCAAACGACTTCGCTTGTAAATCACTAGTGTCCCAGCCTTGGAGGCAAGTCGTTTGCTTGTTTAACGAGTGTTGGAAATCTAGTCGCAGTGTGCCCTATATCGCAGGTACGGATCGTGACGTCACCGTGGAGAATAGAGTCCTTCGCTCGGGTTGCTCGTTCTGACTCGGAACCGCTAGGCTCGATTCTCGCGAGTCCAAGCGTCACTCGCGCACATCACTACTGTCGACCAAAATATAATGTGCACTCGAGTTTGAAGGTTGTTTGTGAGGTAACCAATAGACCTACATAAAATCCAATAACATCAACATTTTCGTCGTTCTATTTTACGTTAGTTCATGTAGTTTTGGAATTTTTAATTTATATTTTAATATTTTTTATTGCAGTTGGAACACAGAAAGTGCCCGTTTTTAAGCGTGTTTCAACCATGCGTCATATTTAAGAATTATTATCTCAAAAACCAGTCATCAGATCAAATCCAAATTTGTACACCATATACATTAGAATGTTGTATAATTGGTTTATTAATTTCAAAATTTTGTTTGTCCAAGAAACTAAAGTTATCATTTTTGTAAGGTAACTTTTTCTCGGCTCGGGGTGGTTGGAAAATGTAGTTCTTGGTCGCGTTGTAATCCTTGTACATCAAAAGGTTATGTTGTATGACTGTGGAATACGTAAATTAATTCATTTATTTTATATCGGTTTGTATTTGTACGAGGAAGTAAGACATGGTTCACCAGCTAGCCGCTCAGGGAAAAGCTGTACAGCGTTGCCGAGATGGAGCCCATCACACGTCAAGGCGCGCCTCGCTCCGAAGTGATGGGCACCATCTCAGCATTATAATTATATTAGCCTATCTATTAACACTTATTTAACCAATACCTGTAATCATTTTATAATTATATACATATTCCAGGTATTGCATGAAAGTGATATTTGATACGGTAGCACATGCGGTTCCATCTTAAAATCCAGCCGTGCCTAGCTTTCAGTATGGAAAATATGGAAAATTTTAAGTTACTAGACCAAACAACTGGCGACAATTGTTTTAAATAATGGTCATTAACATCTTCACCCTAGTCTACGTAAGATACCATATGGTGTTCACTGAAAGGGTTGGGTGGTTTATGGCCTCAATTACGCAAACTAACGATCCTCATTTTGAATGGATTATGGAACCCGGACCCATTGGAGGTATGGATTGTCTGTCTTTAGAAATATTTTAGTCAGTTATTTAAAACAAGTTGTCAGAAAACTAAATACAAACGCTGCGTGCCTGCAGTTAGGATTGTTTTTACAGTAATGTAATTTCTTTAGGCTGGCAAACAAAGTTCGAGTGTTTTTTGTTCTAACGGTGTGTGCGGCAGTTGCCAAGAGCTTTTGTTGATGTCTGTTCTGCAATAAAGATATGTATAATAAATAACCTCTGATTTTAAGGCCCTAATTCCAACATCTGGCGACCGTGACGGGGCATTTACGGAAGGTATGCCACCCTTTAGCCACGTGTGTACTGCGGACGATTGACCTCAGCCTAATAACATCCTCCACACAGGCCTTGGTGCGCATCCCACAGCATTGCTAGTGCCCTGTAGTCTGCCAGAGCCGTAACGTTGTAAATAGCAGTGCGACATGTACCAGTCCACGGCTGCGGAAATGACCGACATGGTGCTTGCATACGGCTGAGCGGAGTGCAATGGTAGAGCTGCTGCAAGATTGTATGCTGAACGTTTTCCCATCGGACGTACGCCACTTCATTCCATGTTCGCAGCCATCGACAGACGACTGAGAGAAGCCGGACAGTTCCACGTAGCTACTTTGTTGTTGAGGTGTGTCCATTGTACATTGCGTTTGTGACTTGCGAGTACGTACCATCCACATTCTATTATTTGTCTTCGTGCCAGAACGTGTTGCGGGTCGTCCACCCTCGGCTCGATCACTACACTTTGTGGAGGACGTGGCGACCATGTTCGAAGAGGGCCCATCCACTAGCACTCAATAAGTGGCACATACGCTGCAAATAAGTAAAAGTGCCGTGTGGCGTGTTGTCCTTGAACAGCAGCTCCATCCATACCATCTGCAGAAAGTCCAGTCATTACGGGAGGAGGACTACCCACGACGAGTACAATTTACGCAGTGGTACTTACAACAATGCATACTCCAGTCACAATTCCCGAGCGTGGTGTTATTCACGGATGAATGCACGTGTCCTGGAGACGGCGTATTAAACTTGCACAACGTGCATGTTTGTGCTTACGAAACTCCGCGTGCGCAAGTGATTCGCAACCACCAACAAAGGTTCGGTATTAATATCTGGGCTGGAATCATTGGTGACCATCTCATTGAGCCATATCTACTGCCCAACAGACTGACAGGACAGATCTACCTCACATTTATTCGAGATGTTTTGCCTACCCTATGAGGAGGTGACACTAAATGTTCGGCAGGTAATGTGGCTGCAACACGACGGAGGAGCTCCAGGACACTTTGATGGAAATGTGCGGAATCACCTCAACGTCGCATATCCCAATCCATGGATTGGTCGAGGTAGACCGGTTCCATTGCCAACACGGTCGCCAGATTTGTCACCTCTCGACTACTTTATGCAGGGTAGTATGAAGAGTATGGTGTGTGCCACTCCTCTTACCACAGAGTGATTGTCATCCTTCAAAGACAACAGCATGTATTAGGTCATGTGCGTGCGGCTCAGCACCGCCGATGTAGGCTCTGCATTGACGTCGGAGTTAAACAGTTCGAAATTCGTTTGTAAGGAGCCCCATGTGCTACTCATGTTGAGTTTATTGACGACCTGTGGAACGCACACACCTCCCACACTTAGATGCGCTACAGCATCCAAGCCGTTCTTTTCTGGATATTGGTTCCTACTTGAAAACCGATCAGTTTGCCTTCTCGCACATGATAGTAAGCCTTGTTTGTGTTTTTTGGGGCACCCTGGATATACAGGGTGATTTTGTAGCTGGAGCGGGGTTAGCGGTCGGCTACCAGTCACAGGTACGCCATCTGCCAGCCAACCGAACTCGGTCCCGCAGATTGCGCGTAGGTAGATACCGTAACAGAGTACATTAATCAATGGTATTATCACCCTCCAAATCATGATTAAGGAACTTAGCTTTTCACAGAAGATGCTGAGAGTGTTCTCCTTCAGCTGACAGACAGGCGTTGTACCGTGTAAATAAATTAGCGTTTTTACGTTGTAATTCTCCTTCCGTAATGAGGGATATCTGCTGCCGTATATTGTTCTCCAGCTCCTTTAAGGTACGGTGATTAGAATTTACCATTAATTAATGTACTCTGTTACGGTTTCCACCTCTGCGCAATCTGCGGACCGAGTTTGGTTGGCTGGTGGAAAGTGTGCGTGCGCGCCTGGTAGCTGGCCACTGGCCTCGCTCCTGCAAAAAATACCCTGTACATACACGTGTTACTCAAAATCCTTCGGCAACATTAAGACATTATAGTGTATAGAGTCTCAAACTTTTTATATGATCAGATTTTACGATATTGAGTCTAATTTTTATTGTTCTGAGAATAGTACTAGGCAGTTAGTAGTCCTGTGGCCTCAGTAAATAGGCATTCTTATGTCTGCTAAGGCATACTTTGTACGTGCAAACTTAAGTATAAATTCATAAATTGGTATGGCAGTAGCATGCATTTGGACTTAGAAGATAATAATAATAATAATAATAATAATATCGTATGGCCTCGGGTGCCTGGTGCAAGCTTTGTAATTTGACACCCGAGGGTAGCTTGCATGTCGAATTTCGTTGTTCCTTGAATCACTATGAAAGTCAAGGAGGTTAGATAATAGATATCTAAGCTCCTTGAACATTATAGCGCTCTAGTAGATAAATGAGGAACTTTGTGTTGGCGGAAACTCCCGAGATTAATTTTGCCATTATGAACTCGGCCTACTGAATTCAAATGGGTTCTTTGACATGCCAACATCGTATGACATACGTATCGTATTTTTGCCGCCTTTCAAAAATCACTTACCACGGCCAGGGGCGAACCTGCCATCTTGGGGTTAGTAGGCCGACACGCTATCCACTCACCCACCGTGACTTAGAAGATTATCCGCGTGCATAGAATTATGTTGGTAGCACCAACTTTGTCCATTTACTCTAAATTATGTCTTAAACATTTTAGACTGACAATGGGCTAAGTTTGAAGTTTATTCCATACACACATTCCGAGTTATTGGCTCTAGGGTTCAAAAGTCTTGAGATCATTGATACACAGTTGGTAGACCTGATGACTCTTTTAATAAGCACAGTTATATGTCCTACGGCATACATTGCACATCCCATATATGGATAAAATCCATTCGTTATAATGGAAGGTTACGTGCAGTTAAACATTCGATTTACCAGCACGCGCAAAATCAAGTTGGCAATACCGTCATGTATGAGTTACTCAAAATTACTCGGAATGTACATACGTGCCAATTTTGGAAGAAATAAATTTCTAAGTATGGAAGTTACATGCTGTTAATCATTGAACCACTCAACATGCGTAGAATTATGTTAGGAACACCGTCTACTCATAATTAATCTGTAATAGTATGATATATTGTATACATGTGTCAATTGTGGAAGAAATCCAATTATTAATTTGGAAGTTGCATGCAGTTAAACATTGAACCTATCAACATACATAGAATAATGTTGGCAGCACCGTCGTGTATGACCTCCTAAAATTATTCTGAATTATTATCTGTATGTGTGCGAATGTTGTTGCAGTTCACATGCATACCTTCCGAGAAATCCAATTTCAAGTTCGAATTTCAATTGTGTCGATTTTTAGCTATTGGTAAAACTGACGTAATTTTCAAAATGTGGCCTTGAGATGTCCCGGTGTAAATCTTCACCCATACCAAATTTGTTTTGGATAGTTGCAGCCGCTTAGAAGATTTATTTCATTACAAAATGCGATAAGTAGGCTAAAAATCGAATACCATCTAGACGTAAGTATTCATCGTACATCGAAACAAAGGATACAATGCTCTAGGAGGCATTTGCCGATTGCCTTTGTCAACTTATGCATTGAAAGTAACTCATCGACTTGAGCTATCACGAACATTGATTGTATTAAGTAATTGCATTTTGTATTAAACAACGAAACACTCCAGAATGGTTAATATTAGGATGCAATGCGCCTGCGGAAATTAAAAAGTTTACTAGTCTCGTGCTAGCCTCCGTGGCTTAGGCGGCAGCACGCCGGCCTCTCACCTCTGGGTCCGTGGTTCAAATCCCGGTCACTCCATGTGAGATCTGTGCTGGACAAAACGGAGGCAGACAGGTTTTTCTCCGGGTACTCCGGTTTTCCCTGTCAAAATTTCATTCCAGCAACACTCTCCACTATCATTTCATTCCATCTGTCATTCATTTAATCATTGCCCCAGAGGAGTGCGTCAGGCCTCGGCAGCCGGCACAGTTCATATCCTCGCCGCTAGATGGGGGCTTCATTCATTCCATTCCTGACCCGGTCGGAGACTGGAAGCAGGCTGTGGATTTTCATTTTCACTAGTCTCGTGCTGCAATGTTGGTAATACTTCCCATTTAGGTAGATCAGTCGCGGTTTCATTTAGCCACTTTAAAGCTATAGAGAGCAAGGGAGTACAGGTTCTTCGTAATTTTCCAACCTTCTCAAATAATAAATGGTGAACTGTTGTTGCAATTCGTAAAATTATGATACCATACTAAAGCCCTGCGCGGTTGCGGATATCCGCGGATAAACCCGTGGATATCCACTAAATGTTTCGCATGCGGATGTAGTTTGCATGGCTGTGCGGATAGCGGATAAGCTGCGGAAAATGTTTGGAACTAATTTGCGGTTAGTTTTTGGAATGCAATCCGAACTTGTAAAATATCATTACTATTGGCTTTCACGGCCAGGACACGAAGATCCCGCTGATGAGCCAGCTTGGTGTCCTAGGCGAAACCCCACACAAGACACGGCACAAACCTAGAATAATTGCTGAGTTTTAAGAACCGGATGTTTATGACATGTCACTTTTTTCCGTTACGTTTTTTTTTTTCATGACAAATATATGATGATGATTTACGCTAATCTCATTCAAATTATGTCATTAAGCATAAATAACACTCCTAACTGAAAAGGGTTCAAATTCTGGCTGTATAACATTCATTTTGAACATAGGGCATGAGTATAGCCTAGGGAAACGAATTTCTCCTCAATGTCTAAATGTGTTACTTTAATACTTCATCTAATTAGCCTAAAAATATTATTGCAATGCCAGTAGATTCGGATAACAAACGTGCGGATGCGGATAAAAGTCGTGCGGGTGCGGGATGGATGCGGATAACGTTTTGTTTATTTGCCCCTGTGCCTCAACCCAGTTCGCCAGTAGGGCGTGTTTCCTGTTTTGCATTGCTTGGTTCTCATCTAAAATGTATATTCGGGAACAATATTATTTCAGAGACTCATTGAGCCAGGACATGTTCTACTGAAATAAAATGTATATTTGATAATTAAGTTACTTTCAGAGGTTCAATGACCCGTGAATAGGTAATCACAACTCCAATTTAATCCATATCATAAGAATTTAGTATGGGTTGATTGGATTGTTAAGAGATAAATCAGCGTGTTTCCGAGACCACCCTCATTCCGATTCAATATGCACATAATTAAAAGCACACCCTCAACTAGCCTTCTAACATGAATGCAGTTTTGTCTAAATCGAATAATAATAATAATGCTAATGGGAGAAGTACGCTGTAACGACACATTTCAAGACGCCCCCTCAAACTTGCCGAATTAACCGTACATTATTTCTTTCTTAGCGGGACCAACAAAGCAGACACTCAAGTCACTAGATACGGTTGGAAGGTTACACAACAGTTTTAACTGTTTTCCACTATATCCCCAAACAAAAACGAGTAGTTCCGTGAAGAACTATACGGCCTATTTTCATATATCCTACTTATCTTAATTGCCTCTATATACATACAAAATTTCAGTTTGATTGCTGTAATACATTCGTAGATATTGAGAACCGTCTAAATATTTCGGATGGTTGCCATGTTGGTTTTTTATATATGTAGGTCTTAGAGTTGTGTATGAAGATTGCATGATTAGGACACAAGATATGAAAATCAGATTTTAAAATTCCGCACAGCTGCTATCATATGATTATGAAAGCAATTGAAATAAATTAGATGTCAGTGGATTAAAATTTGTATAAGCATATACCGTACCAAGTTAAACTGCGCTCGGATGGGTAAATCGCGAGAAACGTCCATTTCAATATTTATATTTTGCGTCACCTCCATGTTGGATTTGTGCTCACCAGGTTATTGAAAGTCCTATAGGTGGACTTATGTTCATAGCCTCTATCAACATTCAAAATTTGAGTTTGATTGCTATCATAGATTAGTAGATATTGTGAACCGTCTAAATATTTCTGTTGGTCGCCATGTTGGATTTTTATATATGTAGGCCATAGAGTTATTTACTATTAATGACGAATTTTGCGTAGGTTCATTATTCAAACGTTCACTTCGATCGCATGATTAATACACAGGAAATAAAAACTTAATATTAGAATTGCGCACAGCCGCCATCTTGAGGTTATGTGAACAATTGAACTAAATTACATGCCAGTGCATTACAATGTGTATATACATTTACTGTACCATATTACACTGTGCTCAGATGGTTAAATCGCAAGAAAAGTTATTAAAATGTTTCACTTTCGTTTGGACGCCATGTTCGTTTTGTTCCTTTCAGGTTTTTAGAATGGGCCTACTGAATTCAAATGGGTTCTCTAACATGCGTGTAGGAGCGAACTTGTCCAGACACCAGACGCCGATCACCAATCACCATGTAAAATATTAAATTGTAAAATGCAAAATGTAAAACAAACAAAAAATAGGAAAAAGTGACAAAATTGCCGTATTGATAAATAATTTACTAGAATGTTAGAGTTGTGTTGACCATGGACTCGCCGCCGGATATGCGTGGCGTACCCGCCCAACAGGTCTGCTGACTTATGAAGGGGATTACTATAGGGCTCTATATTTAACAGACCGCAGGGGTCACTTCTAAGTCATTGTCCCGTGGCTCATGATCTCGAGATTAACGGTCACGTTAAACTAAGCTTCCTTTCCTTTTTTCACTACTAAGTCCTTTTAAAAATAAGCATTTTGTTATCAAAACAGTGTTTGTGTGTGTCGCGTGATTGTAGGAGTCCAGCTGAGTTGCACGAACAGTTTAGAGGTAGGTATAAATGTTGCACCTCTCATATAGCCCTCGTAATTCAAGAGTTCAATATAATAATAATAACTAATTTATGGGGGAAATCTCGGAACCTTTCGAAATTCAGACAGGCGTGCGACAAGGATATGGTCTTTCCCCTCTCTTGTTCAACATAGTCCTGGGTAAAGTTATGGAAGAATGGGAAAAAGAGCTAAGAAACAAAATGTCTGGAAACCAGTTACAATTGGCTTTCGTAAAAACAGTCTCTCTACACCATATCTTGCCTTCGCCGATAACTTGGTTATACTAACAGAAAATCAAGAGACCGCAATAAAACAAATAGAAACACTCCAAGAATGCGCCGAATAATTGGGACTTCAAATATCCGTCGAGAAAACTCAAGTGCTAAGTCACAAAGGCGACAACATGCAAACAAAATACGGAACGATCAAAAGAGTTCCACATTTCAAATATCTGGGAGAATTTATCGAACCAACTGGATCCGAAAATATCTCACAAGAAAACCGTCTCCAGAAAACCAGGAGAGCACTCACTTTCACTTCCATCGCATGATTACGACACAAGATTTTTTTTTTTAAATTTTGCACAGCCGCCATCTTAAGGTTATGTAAACAATTGAACTAATGTAGATGCCAGTGCATTTCAATATGTATAATCATTTATTGTACCACATTACACTGTGCTCAGATGGTTAAATCGCGAGAAACGTCTATTGAAATGTTTCAACTTCGCTTGGCCGCCATGTTCGTTTTGTATTTTACAGGTTTTTGAAAGTTACATAGATGACCTCATAGTTCCGCCCCTTAAAACAACAATAACTAACTAACTAACTAACTAACTAAACTTGTAGCAGTGTCCTTTATCACCGTACAAAATTTCAGGGTGATATCGGTAATAGTTTCGGAGATAGAGAATGGCTGTGAAATATTTCGCACAGCCGCCATGTTGGATTGGTGAGACGTAATAAAATTTGAAGGGCACGCTCGGGGTCGGCCGAAATGTTGCTATGACATTACCGAGTTTCATTGAAATCGCTCCAGCCGTTGAGAATTTATTAGGGGAAGACAGACACACACCACACACATACACACACAATACACACACGCGGACAAAAGGTGATCTCATAAGCCTATTTTTTTTTCTTCATAAAATGAAAATAGGCTAATAACGGTCTCCATGATACCATTGAAGATAGAAAGCCCTGATGGGAATGCAAAACCTCGTAAGTAACTATACTGTGCTTTTCAATTTTAGCCTTTATTCATCATATAAAATATAGGCTTATGAGATAACCTCTTGTCCGTGTGGGTGTGTATGTCCCTAATAAAATCTAAACGGCTGGAACGATTTGAATGAAACTCGGTAAGGACTTAATACTAGCTCGTCCGACCCCGACCGTTCCTGTCAAATTTTAATGGTTTACCAATCAAACATGTCGGTTACGCGAAATATTTCACTGGCATTCAGTGTCTTCGAAACCATTACTCATATCAACCCCAAATTCTGTATGGTGATTTGCGGTACTAAGATAAGCATAAAACCAACATGGCGGCCAAGGGAAGTTCAAACAAACGTATTTTTCACGAAATGTATTCATCCGAGCGCAGTGAAATTTTTCAGACTAAATTTTTATGCATCAAATATAGACCTAATATGGATTAGTGCCGCTTCCCGAAAGTTGGGCAACAAATCTCTCGGCGCCTCTCTCACCGATGATGCTTACCTTTTACACACTGAGCCGTGTACTCCATAGGGTTGTCCCGTGGACCATGATCGCTTGATTAACGGTCACGTAAAACTAAAAGCTTCCTTTTTACATAGGGTTGTTTCAATAAATTTCAGAACATTTACTGATGTATCGGTCCAGCTATCCGAAATTAATGCGAGAGTACTCGAGAATGTTCAGTCTTGAGGAAATGAGAGAAAATCTGTTTCGGGTATTGTGCAGTCAACAAAGACCCACCACTAAGTTGATGCCTATGAGTAGAGGTGTTAGAAAGTGTTGTTATTTTTTTGAAGATTTGTTGATTTAAAATTCAAAAGGTGGTGTTTTGTGTTTTTATTATTTTTTCGGGGGATGACATGTTAAAATTTGGAAAGCGATAAGGTTTGTACAATAAGTGCATTTAAAAATATAAACAATTAATAAAACAAAGTAAAAAACAAAACAGCAGGGTAAAACGTTAAACATGGCTATGGAAGAATGAGATAATACTTATATGGAAGTCACATTTTTATTTTACATTCACCATCTCGAAACACATTTCATTGAATACCTTTTTCAGTTTTATCCAAATACTGCGGTGAAATCACTGGAAGTAGATCATGGTTAAAGTCTCAGCATTTGCAGCTGTCAATTTTCGCCTCCTATCACTTACTATGAGACTGTATTTCGAAAATGACCTTTCAGAATCCACATTTGAACAAGGATACCACACACACTTTAATGCAGTTGTTGCATAGTCTCGGTGAGCAGGCCTTAATCCCATGAGGATCTCTGGAACATTCACATTATCTTCATGACGCAGTTGGTTCTTGATTGCAGTCAGGTAAATGCTGTGAGCCTCTAAAAACTGTTGAGACTCCATCTTCGTAAGAAATGGGGCATTCTTCTTAAATTGGAGCAGTTCTGTGGGAGATACGTTCTTAGGTGCATGCCGAGGATCAAACAATGACCCGATGGCTTCTACAGTCTTCCTGGCTGGATCCGTGGTCCTTAAAGTCCTGACTTTCACTAGAGCTGACTGGGCAGCACACGTAAGCTTGGACTTAACCTTTATCTGCATCTTTTGAGGAAGCTGTTCCAAATTCTGGAGGATCGTATGATTGAACATTCCACCATCGCCTAATAGCTTGAGCTTTACCTCAAGGTCATCTAGCTTCCCAGCCAGTAAGTGAATTGTTTGGTACTTAGATCCCTCCAAGAAATTAAGCAAGTCCATAAGAGAGACACCAACAACAGAAACATACAATGCTTGTAATTGTATAAATTGTATTGTTGAAGTCGATGCTTGTTGGAAAAATTTGACCCCAGAATTTGAATCTTCCAATGTTTTGAAAAATTCTACCAGATCTTCCACATGCGTGGCCATATACATTGCAGCCTTAAACCATGAATTCCATCTTGTACATACAGGCATTGGGAAAGCTAGAATTTCATTCTCTTTTTCTGTGTTTTCATATTTCTCCCTTAGAAATGCAACGTAATTGCTTTTTCTTTTTCGCGTATTTAAAAAGGCATTATTTGTCTTTACTATAGACATGTTCAATTCGTCCAGCTCGTTTTCAAATACGCAGCCGATAAGATTGACTTTATGAGCCCAGCACTGGACATGACTTAATTCTTCAATCAATCCTTGAAGAGTAGTTACACATTTTGTCATGTAGCGTGCTGAGTCCGTAACTACTGCCACTACACGCTCCCGTTCAATTTCATAGGAATTCAAGGTGTCTAATATCGCATTGGAGCAATTTACGCTATTGGCAGAATCTAGAACAACAGAGGCAGCCAGGTGGGTGTTCATTTCAGTTGATGGTACTGATGGACGAAAAAGAATGTTGAAAACACACCTACCATTCTTGTCAGTTGTTTCGTCACATAGCAGAAACACGTCTTTGTTTTTTATATCTTCCCTAATTTCTTCCCTCCTTCTTTCGCCAATCATGGGGATGTATTTCTGACGAATCTGATTTGCTGATGGTAAATCTCCACTTCCGCGAACGTACTTATTAAACCAAGTACGGATAGCAGGATTGTCTAGTTTCTCTACTGGTATATTAGCTTTCACAAACGCAGTAGTAGTGTCCAAAATAAACTCTTATTTCATATCCTTCACACGACTAGCATTTGATAATGTTTCTTTCAAGGTGGCCACTCTAGGAACACTAACTTCAAGACGCGAATTTTCTCGGCGTTTTGAATGCTTCTCCGATTTGCAATGTTTGTCTAATGCATCTTTCCTGCGATAATCTAACCGACAATCACAATATTTGCACATAAGAATGCCACAAGAAATTATAAATCCTTCATTCTTATATTCTTTAAGTCTGTCTGTGGCAGAAACAGCTACCTTCGGCATTTTTAAACTCAACTGAGCGATGCCCAGTAACAAACACTGTTATCACACGGTTGACTGTAGTCACACGCCAGTATAAATTCGTAACCACACGCAAAATTTATTTCTGAATTCGTGTCATAATATTTAAATTACGTCGCGTCTCATCTTCCTGTACTGCTAAGTTCGGAACTAATACGACGAACACGTGGTCGCCAACTGATTCACGCAAATAACACACTAGCTTCGATGATAACGCACAATTTGCGCACTTTTTTTTATTAAATTATATAGAATTCTCTACTATAATTTACACTCGCTACCGATGTAACAGGAGGCAAACGTAGTTTACATTATGAACAACTATCACATAACCTTTTGGAGGTAGTCGGCCAAACTATTCACGCCGCGATATAACAGCTGTTTACCACAGCGCTAAAATCCAACGAGTAACGAGAATATCGACAGTATATCGTAATATGACGTATATCGTAGTATTACCCCTCGCGAAACTATAGGCTACAATCGATCATTCTCTCGAATTGAACACCAACCAAATTCGATTATCGGCTTGTGGACAAAAATGTTCGGATTGGTGTGGGGAAAAAATATGAAAATTTGTTTTTATTTCGCAGATTGCAGTATTTGTGGTGTTATTCACAAAATTCGCGTTATTTCGCGATTTAATTTCACTCCTGGGCGGCACGAAACATGTAAATACGTGAAAATAAAACATCCTAACCTCTAAATATGACTTTTCGTTTTATCGCGAATTAACAAAAACTAACACCTCTACCTATGAGACTTTAGGCGGGTCCGAATCTTCTAGAAAGCAACCCACCAGTGTTTTGAATTCAACCTTGTGGAGTGCCGTATGTATAAATAGCCTAGGGAATGAGTTGTGCATCACTACAATATTCAGAAGGTATTGATGGTGTGTGGATATAATTGGTGTTAAAGACACTTCTTAGTAGCAAATTAGCCTGTGACGATGTTTTCTTTTTTTCTTTTCACTGATGGCGGTGGTAAATCATTCGAAGCTACTCGTTTAACAGACAGAGGGCGAAAGTGACGTCTCGGAAGATTGTCTCGTATTCCTGAGGTGTCGTGCCGGTTGCGACCGTGCCGCATGCGACCCGTGCCTCTAGCGACCCACCAATTTGCCATCGTGCCACTAGCGACCGCACTGAAGAATCGGTGGAATCGGGAAATTTCTATTCCGCTTAGGTTAGGTTAGGCGCTGCAAAAATTGAAGAGCTTATTTCGAAAGTGACGTACATCCAAAATTGACAGTTTTTTCTTTCATAAGCAATTTGATAGGTTCTCTCAATGTATAGCAAAGGTTTTAAGTCCCAATACGTCGTATATCCCTATTAACAGAGATCTAAGAAGTAAGTTTATTTGCAAAGTGTTGTAACTCGAAGGTGTATTTATTTCCAATGTGTCTTATATCCATGCTAACCAATCCGATGGCTCTCTGGACATCACGTGTTAAATCAAGGCCATGGCTAACTTTGAAGAATATGTAGAACGTCAGTTTGTGTTTGTTGTGTTTAAACCACTTAAATGTTCATAAATGCCACTCAAAGCGTATGCCAATATATGATTTATTTCCATAACGTCCTAACTCCAACTTACAGGAGACGATTACCACAATTTCAAATAATAGTAGATTTTTAAAGCACAGTGTCAGGATGTGCATAAAAGTAATGAATGAAATTACATTATATTCATAATCATATCTAAATTTAATTACACAGTACGAAGAAACGAAAACGCGATTTCTGAAGTTTTGCATTTCATGGATTTACGTAACTTTGGAAATAGTATCTTCAATTCTTCTCTCGAACAATGGGTCGCATCGGGCACTGTAAGCTATAAGGCATCCAACGTTTAGAATGAAGCACTGGTTAAATAGGGATATTCTTCTCTCTTTCTGTTGCACGTGAGCCATGTATGACGCTGTCATTTTCTAGCTATCCACTGTTGCCATGTCAGTCGAAAATTTTTCTTTGTCGAAAAAAAAAAAACCAGCATATTCGGGTAGAACTATGTTTTGCCGATCTTTTTTGTCCTATATTAGAACTACGTAAACTTGATAGAAATGCTAGAAAAATTAGATATCCATATTCTTTTTAAAACGAATAGCTGTGTCCCCCTTTTAGTAAAATCGATCTTATCTCATGTTGCATTGACTTTGTGATGCCCATTTTTCACACACGTGTAACTAAATGTGCCGTCTTGATGATGGATTATTGAAATATTTTATTTTATACTGGCAATATTACAATTTTCATGTAGGTAAAACTTCTGAATATTCTTTCATAACGGCATAGCAGCATTGTGATAGTTCGTATGCTGCCAACTTTTCTATTTTTAAAGATAACCCTATCATGTCAGTTTGAGAGTTGTAGAGGAATGTTGAAAGACGTTTTCTACCTGCTTACCCAGAGTGTAGGTTTAATTGTTTACACAGGCCGGGCTGTTCATTGACCGCGGATTATATGCATGAAGTTTCGAAGGACAGCGGGGTGCAGCTTGCTACTCACAGCTTTATTACTGTGCCATTCGAGCTTGTATTTCAGTTGTTCAGCAGTCTCTATCTTGAGTGTGTGTGCAGCAGTTCTGTTAGATTTAACGTGTTGTATTTTACGTATTTCACGTAAAACAGTGGAGAGTTTTGTGAAAAGAAAGCGTGGTCAAGTGCTCAGAAGGAGGGGAAAACAGGTCGTAATTAATGTGTTCAGTTATTTTAAGAATCTTAAACCTAACGAAAGTATAAATAATTTAGTCAATGAAACTGCTCTGGCCACAGGAATATCATAGACTACCGTTTTTCAAATACGTAGTGCGAGTGGACAGGGTCCAGTACTGTCGCCACGCAAAAGGAGGCTAAGTAATACACTTCGCAAGAATAGCAGGAATGTTAAATATTATGACTTTATAATGACGTTATAGTTAATTTAATTTAATTTCGTTGTATGCCTTATGTTAGCCTACTATTAGTATTAGGCCTATTATACAGTACTTAATTCAAGTCTTCGTCACTGCACAATCGCTGAATGTGTGGAAAGTGTCCGCGAAGCGCTTTGTACTGCCTCCTCTCATGGAGTGGCAACCCTGTCGTAACGCGCCATAAGACCAATGCTTCATTCTAAACGTTGGATGCCTTATAGTAGCAGGGTGGCTACAGCCACGATTTTTACTGGGTCGCATCCGCCACGGCAATCGGCACGTAACCATTCCTGATGGCAAAGCGATGTGACGAGGCCTTCAATAATAACATTCGTATGATTCCTACACACACGATGTCGTAAACCATTAAAATGAATTTAACACAACTACCATAACTATGTCGTTTATCAAAGAGATTTTTCTCACTCCCGATAAGTTCGCCTTGCACTGAACTCGTCGGTGTTACTGAGCTATTGTAGTTTTGTGTAGACTGATCATTATCAGCAGCGTCAGGCTAGATGTTGATCGATAACATGTTTTCTAGACCTTGCTCACATTATCGAGTTCAGTTCTGCATTTCAACCTCTGAGGTGTACAGGGTTGTCACACGCTGGACGAAGGGAGCAAATGGTTTAAAACAAAACGGCCTCTGGTCCGTGGTAGATGAAATAAGTTGGTTTTGTACCCAGTACTGTATATTAACAGTCGTGCAATTGTTTAACGTAATGATCCTATTTTGAATTTTATTTGATTCGTTTACTGATACTTGTTTTCATTTTTTCTTTTTCAGGTAAGTGTTCTTGTACAATCGTCATAGAGGTGCACGACACTAGTGAGCAGTGAAGGAGGATGCGGTAGGTCTTTGTTTAATTTGCCTCGTTGAACTCTCGCTCTTGGGAGACCAAATTCTGGTTTGGATAGTAGCGCTTGACTGAGCGCGCAGTTAGCTACTCCTGTGGGGATCCGGGCACGGACACCAAGAGCCCGCTGATGAGCCAGCTTGGTGTTCTAGGCGAAACCCCGCACAAGACACGGCACGAACCTAGAAGAATTGCTGAGTTTTATCACCCATACTTTTCAATCTATACATTGAACAAGCAATGAAGGAAATTGGAGACAAATTGAAAGTAGGAGTAAAGATTCAAGGAGAAATAATTTCAACTCGGTGATTTGCTTATGACATCGTCATCTTAGCCGACACACCACAGGATTTAAATGAGTTTTTCAATGATATGGATTGTGTCTTGAGGAAAGAATATTGATGATGAAAATTGAAATGAAAATCCACAGCCTGCTTCCAGTCTCCGACCGGGTCAGGAATGGAATGAAGGAAGCCCCTATCTAGCGGCGAGGATATGAACTCTGCCGGCTGCCGAGACCTGACGCACTCCTCTGGGGCAATGATTAAATGAATGACAGATGAAATGATAGTGGAGAGTGTTGCTGGAATGAAATTTTGACAGGGAAAACCGGAGTACCCGGAGAAAAACCTGTCTGCCTCCGTTTTGTCCAGCACAGATCTCACATGGAGTGAGCGGGATTTGAACCACGGATCCAGCGGTGAGAGGCCGGCGTGCTGCCGCCTAAGCCACGGAGGCTTCGATGATGAAAATTAATAAATGTAAAACAAAAAAATATTGGAATGCAGTCAAAAGAAATCAGAAACTCCTATGGATGTCGAACTAAGCGACTTCTGTTACTTAGGAAGCAAAATAACTAGTGATCGACGAAGCAAAGGGGATATAAGAAGAAGCTTAGCACAGGCTAACTATTTCTACAGAATGGGAATCTGATGACATCGATTAGAGATTTAGGTATTATGAAGTCACTTTTGAAGGCCTTTGTGTGGAGCGTGGCACTCTATAGAACTGAAACTTGAACTGTCGGAGCAGCAGAAAAGAGGAGAATTGAAGCGTTTGAAATGTGGTTTTAAAGGAGAATGAGGAAGATCAGATGGGTAGATAGGGTTACGAATGAAGAGGTACACACATCAAAAAAAGTTTTGCATCACCTCGGTTCCCAGATCTCCGGCATATAGACGTTGACTGTGTATATTGTATCCAAGATACAGTCCCTTTGACTGTTCATAGATGTCACTAAAACTGCTCAAAGATGTAAACAACCATGCATGAGCAGGGCCTATTAGACGGAGGGGGTACGACAGCCGATCAGTTCCAGTCATTCCACCAGGACGAAGGTACGCTGCTCATGTTGTCTGTAGTTCTACCATGCCTAGAAGGTCAATACCGCAGTTCGATCGCGTCCGCATTGTTACTTTGTGTCAAGAAGGGCTCTCAACAAGGGAAGTTTCCAGGCGTCTCAGAGTGAACCAAAGCGATGTTGTTCGGACATGGAGGAGGTACAGAGATACAGGAACTGTCGATGACAGGCCTCGCTCAGGCCGCCCAAGGGCTACTACTGTAGTGGATGACCGCTACTTACGGATTGCCGCTCGGAGGAACCCTGACAGCAATGCCACCATGTTGAATAATGCGTTTCGTTCAGCCACAGGACGTCGTGTTTCAACTCAAACTGTGCGCAATAGGCTGCATGATGCGCAACTTCACTCCCGACGTCCATGGTGAGGTCCAGCTTTGCAACCCCGACACCATGCAGCGCGGTACAGATGGGCCCAACAACATGCTGAATGGACCCCACGGAATTGGCATCACGTTCTCTTCACCGATGAGTGTCGCATATGCCTTCAACCAGACAATCGTCGGACGTGTTTGGAGGCACCCTGGTCAGGCTGAACGTCATAGACACACTGTCCAGCGAGTGCAGCAAGGTGGTGGTTCCCTGATGTTTTGGGGTGGCATTATGTGGGGCCGACGTACGCCACTGGTGGTCATGGAAGGCTCCGAAACGGCTTTACGATACCTGAATGACATCCTCCGACCCATAGTGCAACCATATCGGCAGAATATTGGAGAGGCATTTGTCTTCATGGACGACAATTCTCGACCTCATCGTGCACATCTTGTGAATGCGTTCCTTCAAGATAACGACATCGCTCGACTACAGTGGCCAGCATGTTCGCCAGACATGAACCCTATCGAACATGCCTGGGATATGTTGAAAAGGGCTGTTTATGGACGTCTTGACCCACCAACCACTCTGAGAGATTTACGCCGAATTGTCGTTGAGGAGTGGGACAATTTGGACCAACAGTGTCTTGATGAACTTGTGGATAGTATGCCACGACGAATACAGGCATGCATCAATGCAAGAGGACGTGCTACTGGGTATTAGAGGTAGTGGTGTGTACTGCAATCTGGACCACAAATGCTGAAAGTCTAGCTGTATGATGGTACAACATGCAATGTGTGGGTCTCATGAGCAATAAAACGAGCTGAAATGTTGTTTGTGTTGATCTCTATTCCCTTTGTATTTAAAGGTTCCGGAACTCTTGGAACCGAGGTGATGCAAAACTTTTTTTGATGTGTGTATTACGATGAGTGGGAGAGGAGAGATGTTTCTGACGACTGCTTATGAAGAGAAGTGATAGGTTGGTAGGACTCATACTAAGACGCCCAGGAATAGCAAACTTAGTTATAGAAGGAAGGTCGAGGATAAGAACTGTAGGGGTAGACAAAGGTTAGTATATGTTAAACAGATTGCCTCGGATGTAGGATGTGGTAGCTATGTAGAGATAAAGCGATTAGCTCAGGACAGGGAGGGATGGAGTGCTGCATCGAACCAGTCGAATGACTGAAGACTCGAACGACAACAAAGTATTTTAATGATTATCTTTATTTGCTTTTATCTGTTTACAATATATACAGTACTTGTCGACCAAAGTATTATGTGCACTCGAGTTTGAAGGTTGTTTGTGTAGTAACCAATAGACCTACATAAAATCCAATAACATTTTCGTCGTTCTATTTTACGTTAGGTCATGTAAGTTTGGAATTTTTAATATATATTTTAATATTTTTTTTATCGCAGTTGGAACACAAAAAGTGCACGTTTTTAAGAGTGTTCAACCATGCGTCACATTTAAGAATTATTATCTCAAAAACTCTTCATCAGATCGAATCCAAATTTTAACACAATATACATTGGAATGTTGTATAACTGGTTTAATAATTTCAAAATTGTGTGTGTCCAAGAAACAAAGTTATCATTTTTGTAAGGTAACTTTTTCTCGGCTCGGGGTGGTTGGAAAATGTAGTTCTTGGTTGCATTGTAATCCTTTTACATCGAAACGTTGTAACGTTTCGCGGCTAGTGCACAGCTTGGCCCATGCTTGGGTGACATGTTGTAACGTTTCATAGCTCGTGATATAAAATGAGTGCAGTAAATAGCTCGGTTAATAGGGCGCCAATCTCCAACAGACGGTTGTGAGATAAATTTATATTTATTAAATTGAGATTCTTTACTTTCGGGGGAGGGGCAACAGAGGCTAGCTGTAAAACGCCTTATTCTATTATCTTGACCTCTGGGAAGTCTAGCATGGGGTAAATCTTGACAGAAAGTCATAGATTGTAAAGATAATTTATTAACAAACAGGGTAGCCTCCGTGGCTTAGGCGGCAGCACGCCGGCCTCTCACCGCTGGGTCCGTGGTTCAAATCCCGGTCACTCCATGTGAGATCTGTGCTGGACAAAACGGAGGCAGACAGGTTTTTCTCCGGGTACTCCGGTTTTCCCTGTCCAAATTTCATTCCAGCAACACTCTCCACTATCATTTCATTTCATCTGTCATTCATTTAATCATTGCCCCAGAGGAGTGCGTCAGGCCTCGGCAGCCGGCACAGTTCATATCCTCGCCGCTAGATGGGGGCTTCATTCATTCCATTCCTGACCCGGTCGGAGACTGGAAGCAGGCTGTGGATTTTCATTTTCATTAACAAACAGGATGAGATGAATGACGTCTTGCGACCTTTCAAACGGATAAAATAAAAAGGGGATGTTATTTCTTTAAATTATTTAAGTTAATAGTATTTACGTCCGACTTGCAATTGACAAATATGCATGAGCTCACCGGTTTGTAGATCTTCATGGGCGATATTGGCGGAGGTATCTCGTTCCTGAAGTAGACATCTCGCGTAGTCTTCCATGGTTCCAAGTACCAATCCTACCTGATAAAGCTATCTGCACACTAATTGCACAGATGCTGTCGCCTAGCTGAGTGAATGGAATGGTTTCACTCGTCTTCGATATTCAGTGCAATGCTGGAAATATCCTAGCTAGATCACCACTGAGTTTACTAGTTGAACTTTATGAACTTTGGTAGTTGAATCTCAACAAGTGAGGTCCAAGTTTAGAATTTGGAGTCCTTCCAAGTGAAAACATAATAATATTCTTCCTCTCCATACAGCTCTGTCCCGGCTTATATATGGCAATTATATCTCCCACCAGCAGTAGGGGATCGGCCAATTGCAATATCAAAGTATTGTCTACAGAAAGTGACGCTCCTTCCGTATTGGCTGAAGTAAGTCCTTTATAATGCACCAAGTGGCTATATTGGGGTGAAGGTCTCTCCCCCAGTGACACACTTCCATATTGGTGTCATGTAGCGGTATCTTCCTTAAAAATCACAAGGTTGCAGTTTTCTCGTCGTAAAACAATTTATTCTAAAAAGCTGTAGGGTCCATTGTTCTGACATCTTTTAGAATTAGCTTGCTGGCTACCGAGGGTCTTGGTTGGGACTCCCTTTCCACTCTTCCGGCCTCTTCATAACCTGTTTATGACGGGTCGAGCGGTATCTATTGTCAGTTGTTAGTTCCACAAGTGAGCTCAAGAAATATATTTATTGGGGGAGGGGTTGTAAATTTACGGTTGGAAATCCCGGGTCGACGTCTAATTACAAGAATGGATGAAAATGAACATATGATTTTATATTACCCTTAAACACAATAAATATATACATGCACTATCGTTGCAATTGCACATCAATATAGTACTCTTAGTTCAATTGTTTTGGGTGTGGTGTACAAACACCACAACGTTATGCTGTATGACTGTGAAATACGTAAATTAATTCACTTATTTTATATCGGTTTGTATTTCTACAGGGAAATAACACATGTTTCACCAGCTAGCTGCTCCGGGAACAGCTGTACAGCGTTGCCGAAATGGTGCCCTCACGCATCATGGCACGTCTCGCTCGGAAGTGATGGGCTTCATCTCAGCAACGCTGTACAGCTTTTACCGGAGCGGCTAGCTGGAGAACCATGTGTTATTTCCTCGTACAAATACAAACCGATATAAAATAAGTGAATTAATTTACGTATTTCACAGTCATACAGCATAACTTTTTGATGTATAATGATTACAACGCAACTAAGAACTACATTTTCCAACCACCCCGAGCCGAGAAAAAGTTACCTTACAACAATGATAACAACTTTGTTTCTTGGACACACAAAATTGTGAAATTAATAAACCAGTTATACAACATTCCAATGTATATTGTGTTAAAATTTGGATTCGATCTGATGACGGGCTTTTGAGATAATAATTCTTAAATGTGACGCATGGTTGAAACACGCTTAAAAAAGGGCACTTTTTGTGTTCCAACTGCGATAACAAATATTAAAATATAAATTTAAAAATCCAAACCTACATGAACTAACGTAAAATAGAACGACGAAAATGTTGATGATATTGGATTTTATGTAGGTCTATTGGTTACTTCACAAACAACCTTCAAACTCGAGTACACATAATACTTTGGTCGACAGTAGGTACATAGGTTGAAGCCATCGTACAATTATTCATCACCGGAGATATCGTTATCAATTTTTAATTGATCCCAATCGCTTTGAGAATCTGCATTTTCAAGACTGATTACAACGTACTTCAATATCTTCCGGAAGGCGGTCTTTTTCCCAATATTTCTTTTTCTATTTATGTGGCATGTTTTACACGTTTTTTTTTTCAGAGCTCAGGCGTTACGGAACGTAAGGTTTCTTGTCATAAGTGTCTCGTCACATTTATACTTTTCCCTTCTGTTCTGAGTTCGCTCGGTAAAGTTTTGCAATTGTGTTTTTTACAAAGGCCCAAATCAGTTCTATAGCGTTCATTTCACAGTGAGCTACAGGCAGCCAGATAAGCTCAACATCTTGTATTAATCCTTTAAGAGTTAATTCTATTTTCTTCTGAGGTAGGGTTTGGCATGGTAAGGTAGTACGGCTGTGGTTAATTGTTCTAGAGATGGTCCGCCTCGTTGCGTAGTGGGTAGCACTGTGGAGGCCTGGGTTCTTTTCCCGGCTCTGACAAGAAATGTAATTCCGGTCTGAGGGCTGGAACAAGGGGCACACGGCCTCGTGAGCCATACCGATTCCTACCTCAGCCATTCTGTAAGTCGTTTTTGGTGGTTTCCCAGCTCTACTCCAGGCAAATGCCGGGATGGCACCTAACTTACGGCCACAGCCGCTTCCTACCTAAATCCTACCTCGATTACAAATTAATATACACGCTAGTACAGACAGCACTGTGACACAGGTTATCAGGCACCACCTACACACACCTAAGTACACGGGGCTACAGGATTACGATGTCGCATGGCCGCTAAATAATCAAGAACAGCTCGCTTTCTGATTAACATACTGCGGCCAGCGGTAGAGATCCGACCAGCTAGGAAGGAGTTTGGCCGCGCATGCGCACTAACGACGATCCAGCGCAGCGTAGTCCCGCCTTCCAGAGCTCGTGTTGCAAGGACACTTCGGTGCTTAAGTTTATACTCAGCTGTTTAGACGTGCGCGCTGCCTTTCTAATTTCCCGTGGTGTAACTTATTTTATAGGAGAGAAAACATCATCTTGGCATTAAGGAGCTAGAAACATACGTTCATATAGTCTAACGATGCTTTCTCGCCTAGTAACAAAAGTAATAATTATTATTATTATTATTATTATTATTATTATTATTGACTCTCGAAGCCTGCTGTTATGCCAAACTATATTATACACTATACATCTACAGCGTCGTAAAGTTAATTCTACATCTAATTATAATTTAAACCATTGGCTATGCAAATTGATAGGCCTACACGAAAAATATGTTGACAGTTACTAGAATAAGTGGTTAAATTATGTTCTAACTCCTTAATCTATCTACCATCTGTAACGCTTCTAAATAAATACATTTCGGCTAGGTATGTCTGTAATTTACAGCTGGAAGGGAATTCCACTAACTGAAAATCTGCGGAGTTACACGTCCGCTATGACAAAAATTTCGGGTCGACTATACGTCGCCACAACACCGAGCGAGAAGGGGAAGTCAGCGTTCTCACTCCCACGGTTCAGCTTTCTCACTCGCACATTTCCCCTCACCAACCGTCTTCCTAAATGGGCCGATCTCTAACGTTCTGGACCTACTCTGCCCAAAGTTGCAGGATCGAATCCTGGCGCAGTGGGTTGGCAGTTGAGGGTGCGTAGATGCGAGGGAGCCGCGTCAGTAGATTTACTTCGGGGCTGAATTCCTGTACTCGGGCGTCTCTGAAAGCCCCAGTAGTTAAAAGGGACATTAACCAATAGCATTATTATTGAAACGATTCCCCGTCTGCTTTTGAATGTCGTCAGGCGATCTATTGCATTATCTTTAGGGACCGGATTTTTTGAAAATGCATATTTTGTAGCTTTATTGGATATACTGCATATTCTAAACATAACAGCATGTTTTAGCATATACATTTGAAATTAAGTATACTTTAAAACATATTGAATAAAATTGATTTTGCCTACGTGTTGGACACCTTTTATGCAACGTTCTGAGCAACAGATAAAGAGAGAATAGTATTTTAAGTCTGGTTATTTCAAGAAGGGAATGGGGTGGGACATTCCTTTCACCATCCCGACAGCCAGTAGCCCTGGGTTAGTTTTGTGAGGAGTTTCTTCAGCTAAATGTTACTTTATTCTTAGTCTGCATATCCTTAACTCAAAATGCCTAAAGAGAAGAGCAGCAGAAAGTATTTATTAAATCTGTGAGTGTCAGGTAATAGTGATTATTCAACTGATGACGTTGTCGTCTATTGTCAATGCTCGAAGGAAGTGAAATATGATAAGAAATTTCAACTTGAACAACGTGCAAAAACGACTGCATATATTACGGCAAATGAGGGAAGAAGATTGGCTTATTGTTAAGTGCATTTTTTTCAATTTTAATGCATATTTTCTACATTTTAGTGCATAATTGCGTACATATTTTAATCGTCCGGTCCCTACTAATAGTCTATTTTGTAATAACGTCTGTTGTGTTTAACTGTAATTATTGGTGTCTAAGATTAAGATAGCGGCCAGCCTGGATCCTTGCCCTTCTAGTACAGCTACATAATAACACAGGTTGTCACACAATCCCACCCCCTAATTACACGGGGCTACAGGAACAAAAAATCAACAACATCAACAACTACTATTACAATTTCCTTCCCCATCATTGTCACACATCACAGTTACCGGGTGAGTTAGCCGTGGTCGTTACGGCGTGGCTGCAGGCAGTCGCTCACATCCGGGAGGCGAGGAGGTTCGAATCCCCCCGCCGGCGACCTTGAAGAGGTCTTCTGTGGTTTCCCATCTTCCTTCCAGGCAAATGCCGGGGTTGGTCCCTAACTATAGGCCACAGCCGGTACCTTCCAACTCCTAGTCCTTACATTCACACTTTCCTCCCAAAACAATATTCCACTCGCGGCTGTACTTGTAGCTTACCCCATGGGTGTCAGTGTAGAATCAGCTACAAAATCTGGCGAACCGAACATGTCCTCGGACACTCCCGGCAATAAAAGCCATACGCTTAAAAAAAACACACACAGTTACTGTTCAGGTATTGTTCTCAATAATAGTATTATGTTCTTTCTTTCTTTCTTTCTTTCTTTCTTTCTTTCTTTTGTCAGTTTAGTCCATCACAGCTCGTGCCTACACCTACAAAATGATTGTTCTTGTTGTTGAATAATTCAGGGGCTCGGCGACATCGTAGTCGTGTAGCCCCGTGTACTTGGGTGTGTGTGGAATTTGTCTGATAACCTGCGTTACTGCACTAGCTGTATGTGTGCGTGTGTAATTCAGATGAGGCGGCGACCGTGACCTTAATTTAGTAACTATCCCGGCATCCGCCTGGAGTAGAAGTGGGAAACCACGGAAAGCCATTTTCTGGATGGCTAATGTGGTAATCGAACTCGCCTCTTCTCAGTTTTGCCTCACGAGGCTGAGTCTACCCCCGTTCGAGCCCTCAAACCAGAATTCAATTTCTTGGCAGAGGTGGGCCTCCGTGGTGACAGCCAAGAGTACTAGCCACTACGCGACGAAGCGGACCACTTTGGAGTTACATGTGCCAACCACACAAACTAAATTACTGTCATTTTAAAAGTAACAACTTTACATCAACATGTGGCATTTATTGTTTTGTTTAGTGGTCAGTGAGCGAGCTCCAACAGCTATTTTTATACACCTAAAATATATTTTCATGGTTTTCTAATTAAGTAAACTGATAAAATTATATTGTACTGGCAAAATCTACTCAGATTCTTGTGCATTACATTTCCCTTACTTCTCAAAATTGTGTAAATATGCTAATGATTATGACTTTAGTTCGAGCCCTGCGCGGATAAACAAAACCTTATCCGCATCCGCCCCGCATCCGCACGACTGTTACCCGCATCCGCACGACTGTTATCCGCATCCTCCCCGCATCCGCATGACTGTTATCCGCAGCCTCCTCGCATCCGCATGACGGTTATCCGCATCCGCATGACTGTTTTCCGCATCCACACGTTTGTCATCCGAATCTACTGGCATTGCAATAATATTTTTAATTAGATAAAGAATAAAGCAACACATTTAGACATTTGAGGAGAAATTCGTTCCCTTAGGCTGTGTTTGTCAAATGCTATGTTTAAAATGAATTTTATTACAACGAGAATTGCAACCCTTTCCAGATCGGAGTGTTAAATATGCTTAATGACATAATTCGAATGAGATTAGCTTAAATCATCATCTTCCAATTATTGTCATAAAAAAACTGAAAAATATGTGTCATAATATCTGGATCCTAGTAATGATATTCAACAAGTGCGGATTGTAATCCAGAAACTATTCGCAAATCTACTCCAAACATTATCTGCAGTTTATCCGATATCCGCATGGCGAAAAATTTGCGGATATCCGTATCCGCGCAGGGCTTGAACTATAATAAAAAAATTATTAATGCAGCCAATGGCGATGTATTTTTCATTTCAGGAAGGGTCAGGGAAGGGGTATTGGAAGAAAATCGGCCGTGGAGCTATTGAAAGGAACCGTCCCGGCATTTGCCTGGTAGTGAAAATGGGAAACCACGAAAACCATTTTCAGGACGGCCGATGTGGGATTCGAACCCACGCTCTCCCGATGCCAGCGAGACACGAGATAGCGCGTTAGCGCTCTCGGCCAGTGCGGCCGGTGGGGGCTTTAACTATAGTAACATTAAAACATCGCCTCACATTCCCGCAGGAAATGCAGGATGGCATAGTGAGCATCTTTGGAGGAACACTGCTGGAAACGGTTTGGGTATCCCTATTTAAAGAAATCGTACATTTTCTCGGCTACAACTTTCTTACTTGCGAACAATATGAGTAGCACCTAATCCCAGCCCAAGAACATATTCATGCACGCTTTCATCTTTCGTTCATAAGGTACATATGATACTAACAAGTAGTTCCGTGAAGAACTAAAGCCTATTTTCATATATCCTACTTATGTTAATTGCCTCTATCAACATACAAAATTTCAGTTTGATTGATGTGATATATTCGTAGATATTGAGAACCGTCTAATGTTTCGGATGGTCGCCATGTTGGATTTTTACTTCACAGGTGTTTGCAAGTTACATAGGTAAATTTGTAGTAGTGCCCTTTATCACCGTACAAATTTTCAGGGTGATATCGGTAATAGTTTTGGAGATATTATATGCTGGTGAAATATTTCGCACAGCCGCCATGTTGGATTGGTGAGACGTAATGAAATTTAAAGGGCACGGTCGCGGTCGGCCAAAATGGTGCTATGACCTTACCGAGTTTCATTGAAATCACTCGAGCCGTTTAGAAGTTATTATAGGCGGGCACACACACGCATCTGCACGCACGCACACACACACACACACACACACACACACACACACACACGGGCAAAAGGTGATCTCATAAGCCTATTGTTTCATAAAATGAAAATAGGCTAAACATATGAAAACTAGAATATTTATTCAACTAATTGCATACCCAAATAGATCCATTCTTCAATCAAGTATTCTGTGTGAAATACATAGCTAAAATTATCCATATAACTACTGTCCTCTAAATAACGATTTAACTAATGCCTTCGTAACTACAGGGTGAGCTACTGTGACGTCACGTCACGTAACGTCTCGTCTCGTCGACTCGAGGCGACAAACCCTTGTTTCTGTAGCACTGGTTGGCTCGCGAACCGCAGTTAGAAGAACTTTACTGTAAAGCCTAGTTTCTATAAGTTTGTAGTTTTCATACTGAATTCCAGTGCTGTGCTGTGCAGTGCTGTGCAGATGGCCATCAAGTGAAGGCTTTGAGCATACCGTATTAGGCTCGACCACTCCTCCGCATTCCTCCCTGGTCCTGCTTGGCACCTGCTTTCTCTCGTACAATATACGTATCTTGCTTTTGTAGTTGAGTGGTGCGACGACCCCGTGTTACCACCCATTGATTACAGACAGCAGTAGTTTTCAAATACTGGCGGGTAGAATGACTTTATTTATTTACTACTGGAGGGAATGGTGTCCAGAATATGTAAAATATAAGGGATATGTACCCACTTAACGTTTAAAGATTTATGTATTTTTTACCTCCGTGGCTTAGGCGGCAGCACGCCGGCCTCTCACCAGTGGGTCCGTGGTTCAAATCCCGATCACTCCATGTGAGATCTGTGCTGTACAAAACGGAGGCAGACAGGTTTTTCTCCTGGTACTCCGGTTTTCCCTGTCAAAGTTTCATTCCAGCAACACTCTCCACTATAATTTCATTTCATCTGTCATTCATTTAATCATTGCCTCAGAGACGTGCGACAGGCTTCGGCAGCCGGCACAGTTCATATCCTCGCCGCTAGATGGGGACTTCATTCATTCCATTCCCTGACCCGGTCGGTCGACTGGAAGCAGGTTGTGGATTTTTCACTAAAAGAGGAACAATCTGATCATTATCCTGGATTTAACTTGAAGGAAAGTGTAATGAAAACATGGGCTGAAAATTAGTCACTGGAAAATTCTTGTGTAATAATTCAATATTTAAAATGTCAGTAACAGGCCTCATTAGGTAAGCCTACACTCGTTCCAAATAAGACCCAGTACGTGTCCCAAAAATTCCAGTTAGTTTAAGTAATTGTTGTTTTAAGGGGAGAAACTACGAGGTCATCTGCCCCGTCCCTATATGTAAATTAACAGCAATGAAGAAAACAAACACAAACCAATTAAATTGCATTAACTGAATTTAAACCAAATGAGCTACAATATATGTCTACCCCTTATTATTCCCGTTATCAACAGGGTAGGGGATGGGATGGGATGGGATGAAAGGTTATGTGGCGGGTGGCTTTACATCCGGGGATAACCTTCTCGACTGCTGTGCCCAAGGTTGAAGGATGGAATCCTGGCGCAGTCAGCTGGCATTTGAGGGTGAGCAAATGCGAAGGTGCCGTGTCAGTAGATTTACTGGCCCCTTTCGGGTCAAAATTCCGGCATCCCGGCGTCTCTAAAAGTTGCAGTAGTTAAACCAATAATAATATTATTACCTTCCTGACGCCAACCTCATGAAATGAGTTAATGAGAGATGAAATGAATGAAACTGGGCAAGGATGTGGAATGAAGCGACCGTAGCCTATCGGTACCGTCCCAGCATTTGCCTGGAGTTGAAAATGGGAAACCACGGAAAACCATTTCAAGGACAGCCGACGGTGGGGCTCGAACCCACGTCTACCGAGTCCGCACATAGCTTGGCCCCATGGGCTAGTGCTGTGCGTAAGCGTGCATAGCTACCGCTGTCGGTAAACCAAATGAACTACAATTTCGTACTCAAAAGGAAATAGACGAAAAGCATACTCGGGGAATAAGGGAGAATGATATTTTGTTCTTAGCCAAATAATTACACACTGGAAAAAGAAAACTTGGGAAGACTGAGTTTTGCTTTTAGCCTAAGTATGACATCGTGGGTAAGGGAAACTGTATTATTTTGTCCTTAGCCGTAAGTTGAACACGTCACATAGTGTCTCATGTCAGCAGTACGCTGCGTATTAGTAGCAAAACGGACTTCCTTTTCTTTTGTCACTCGCTCCAGCTTCGGCAAGAGCTTTCTTGGAAGGCATAAAGCATTTCCCTACCTGAACTTCTTTTACGCTTAACATTTAGGAGCAATGATACCTTTCTTCCAGGGATGGCAAATGGAATGGAATTAAATTCAGCCAGTCAATTCAATAC
This sequence comes from Meconema thalassinum, assembly GCA_946902985.2. NCBI lineage: Eukaryota > Metazoa > Arthropoda > Insecta > Orthoptera > Tettigoniidae > Meconema > Meconema thalassinum. Next base: position 55,068,553 of record OX336389.2, read on the forward strand.
TATTCCGGCGTAGAATTAAACCTAGAGTGAAACATATAATTTCACTCCGTCAAGGAATGAAATATTGGAAATGATATACTGAATTCTATTCCTCTTAGAATAAAACTTGGAATGAAATTCAGTTCAATTCCGGTTGGAGTGAAATTAATCCATAGCATTGCATTGTATTCCTCTCGGAATGACATTTTGAAAGAAACACTCGATTCTGTTCCGAAGGGAATAATATAAAATCCAAATAATTTAATTTCATTCTCCTCGGAAACGAAACATTGATTTCCACTCCGGTGTTAAGTAAATTAAATCCGTACACTTTAATTCTATTCTTCTCGGAATTAAATTGTCAATAAAACATTTAATTATATTCCAACAGGAATGAAATTAAATGCATTGAGTTAAATTCTATTCCTCTCGAAATGAAACTCTGAACAAATTATTTAGGTATATTCTGGCCGGAGTGTTATGTAATCCATACAATTCTATTCTTCACGGAACGAAACTCTGAACGAACATTTAATTTTATTCCAGCCGGAGTAAAATTAAATCTATGGAATTTAATTCAAACGAACATATCATTGTATTCCGGTCTGAGTGAAATTAATCCATAAAATTGAATATTAGTCTATTCAGGCCTGAGTGAAATTACATCCATACAATTTAATTCTGTTTCGCGCGAAATGAAACACTGAACGAACATGTATTTCTATTCTAGCCGGAGTGAAATCAATTCCACAGACTTCACTTTAATTCGAAGGAGCATTTAATTTTATTCCGCCTGGAGTAAAATAAATTAATAAAATTTAATTTAATTCCTGTTGGATTGAAACTGTGAACGAACATTTAATTCTATTCTGGCCGGAGTGACATTAAATTTCTACAATTTAATTCTATTCTGGCCGGAGTGACATTAAATTTCTACAATTTAATTCTACTCCGGCCGGAGTGAAATCAAATCCATACACTTCAATTCGAACGAGCATTTAATAATTATATTCCGGCCGGAGTAAATTTAAATTCATGCAATTTAATTCTATTCCTGTTGGAATCAAGCTATCCACAAATATTTAGTTCTATTCCGGCCGGAGTGAAATTAAATAATTACAATTTAGTTACACTAGTGTCCAAAAGTTAAGCATACGTTACGAATAAGCAGGGCAACAGGAAATTACCGCAAATCGCACGACAAATGCACCTACCAACCTTACGTGTTCGCTCTGTATAGGATGAGTATTCCCTACTTTGACTAGCGGCGTAACCGCAAGGTAAACACAGCCAGTGCCTGCGCCCCATATTCCCTCAGTCGTGTTTGCCCTGTTATAGTGTGTGGAGTGTAGCCTCGTGGTGAACGTGACAACACAATGGCACAACGAAGCTATTTGTACCCCGTTTCGCAGGGTAGAATACTCGGCCGCCTGGAAGCAGGCCAGAAACAGATCGAAGTCGCCGTATCCTTGAATGTGCCACCAAGTGTCATTTCCAGGCTTTGGAGACGGTCTCGAGACTCAGGAGATGTTAGTCGTAGGCCAGTACCAAGTCGACCAAGAGTTACAACCCCACAGTACGACCGATATCTGGCCTTAACCGCCCGACGAAATCGGAATGCACCTGCAAGACAATAATTGTCGGCGGAGCTTGCAGCCGTCTCAGGGGTTGCCGTTTCCCGGCAAACTGTGTACCGGTGGCTCAGAACACCTGCGCGGCTGTTGGCCAGACGTCCAGCGGTATGCGTCCCGCTCACTTCAGCACAGAAACGGGCCCGTTTACTGTCGAGCCGTCAACGTCGAAACTGGACCATGGACGAATGGAGGCATGTGCTCTTCACAGATGAATCCCGATTCAGTTTGAAGAACGATTCCCGTCGCACATTAATCTGGAGAGAACCGGGTAGCCGATACAACCACAGGAACATCGTGGAACGGGACCAGTATGTTGGTGGTTGCGTCATGGTGTGGGGCAGCATCATTTTGAATGGCCGTACGGACCTGCACATCTTTATGGGTTGTCCGAGGAGCACTGTGAACGCTCTGAGATACAGGGATCAGGTACTGAGACCACATGTTCGACTCTTCAGAGGTGCGGTTGGTCCAGACTTCCTCTTAATGGACGATAATGCCCAACCGCACCGCGTTGCTCGGGTGGATGAATTTCTGGCTGGGGAAGACATTCATCGCATGTACTGGCCAGCGAGGTCTAAGGATCTGAATCCTATATACCGTGCCTGGGATGCATTGGGGAGGCGAATTGCCTCCCGTCAGCCTCCACCAAGGACCCTCCAAGACCTTCGCATTGCCCTTTCGGAGGAATGGGATAGACTGCCACAAGTGCTCTTGGACCATCTCATAGAGAGCATGCCACGTCGCTGCGAAGTATGTGTGGCCGTTAGGGGTAACCATACACCCTATTAACAGCATATTTTGTTGGGGATGACATTGCCAAGTTTTGTTAGGTGTTGTCAAGGGTGTACCTTAGCTATCAGAACCCTTCTGACAGTTTCTTTTTTGACAAGTTGTGTGGCACATGGTGTGTGATTTAGCTTCCGTTTGTTCAGCAATCCGTCTTGACATTCGTATCTGGTGGTATGGCCTCGTTTAGTGATTATGCTTAACTTTTGGACACTAGTGTATATTCCTCTCCGTATGAAACTTGGAACGATAATTTAATTTTATTGCGACGTGAATACAATAAATCCATCGAATTTAATGATACTTATGTGTGAAGCTTTGAATTAAATATAGGCCAGCGAAATTTAATCCATAGCATTATGGTTTATTCCTCGCGGAATGGCACTCTCAGTGAAGAGTTTGTCTTATTCACTCTATTGAAATTCTGGGATATAATGTTCATACCTGAGGCATAATTCTGAAATGTACCTCACCGGATTATTATTATGAGCCTATTTTCATCTTATGATATCTAGACTTGACGTGTGTGTCCTAATATAATCTAAACGGCTAGAACGATTTCAATGGAACTTAGTACTGTTTCGTCCACCCACGACCGTACATTTTAATTTTTAATACACTTTACCAATTCAACGTGACGATGCGCGAATAATTTCACCAGCATTCAATATCTTCGGCGGTATTTGTTATTCGGAATCATTTGTGTACCAAGTCCTGCATTTACTTCAGCCAAGAGTTGTTTGAGTTAGACATTGGCATTTGAGCCCCATAGAACTTCCACTTTCATCCGCCTACTGCGCTCCGGGTATCAAATGGCCTTTGGATGGAATTTTACACAACGTATGCCAATGATAATGACGGACTGGTAAGAAGAAAACTATCTGCTCAGACACCTTGTTACCAGATAATGAGGAGCTTGTTTTCAAAACTGAATATCTCCCATTAAAAAAAAAAATGGATGATTCCGTAACATTTGCCTCAGCTGCATTGGATGGTAAAATATGTTTTGATCAAATGTTAATATTTCCCATTGATAAGGCTATGAGAAAACATGATTTTCGTTCAAAACTGATATATATTCATCACGTATAATATACTAGCAGTAGTACCCGGCTTCGTCCGGTGGATTTATTTATTTGTTTTATGGATGATAATGAATGCTATAGCCCGACCCAGCAGTGTCTGTCGCGAAGCAGTTACGCACTTTCATTCCTTCACACCTCCTGTGACACACTTGACACGTCCTGACTCCCCGAGTCGCGATGTGACAACATCGTTCATTCTCTGCTTGCACTTGGCCGTCATAACAAAATGCTACGCAATGTAGACGAGAGCTTCGCTCACCCGCCTCGTCATTGTGCAACGACTAGGCAACATAATATTGGCTCCCGAACTCAGCAGCAGCTAGTATCAAAGCAGTTTGCTCTATTTACCTTGGTTTTCTCGGATGCTCTTTCTAGCCTAGTTGAAATTGCAGGTTTTGTGTGTGTTTAAATCCTCTGCTCTCGACTGAATACGTGCGTAATATTGATATACCAGTAAACTTTGTGTTCTTATCGTAGGCCACGGGTTTGAAAGACACTGACGATCAACGATCGCAATGCCTCCGGTGCTGTCCAGGTTAAAAAGAAAAGCATTACACAGTCAGGCGAGAGAAATAATATCTAATGTGCACAATTTCATGAAACTAGAAGCGGAAAGGGGCGTTGACATACGTATAAATAAATTCGGCAAACGGGCAGCGGCGGCTGCTGGAGTTCCTGAGCGTACAATCAGGGCGATAGTAAGTGAAAGAAAGGTTTTCGAGTCAACGGAAGGCCTCTCTACACCTTTATCCACACCTGGTAAAGCAAGACCGCGAGCAGTCACCAAATCTTCAGCGGATAATTTTAATCAAGAAGTAATACGACGATGTATATATGATCTTGCTTTGCACGAAATGAAAATTCCCGCGCTTCGTCTGTTACAATCTAAGTTACAATAGGCCATTCATTTTGTAGGCAGTAAAGATTACGACGTCTTTTACGTAAAATGGGATTCAAGTATAGGAAGACAGTGAATAACAGAACAGTTTTGACGGAGAGGCAGGACATTCCTCCGCAAAGAACGAAATACTTGAGGCAAATCATGCATTATACAGCACAAAATAAATACATTCCAGGTTTCCTATTCTTTGGGTTTGTCTATTTTCATGTACCGTACATTTGTTTACTATTTTATTTATTTCGTGTGATTTGCTAACTGATGAGCTTTCTTTAATGCTTGTTTCTATTATGACAAGACATGTTAAAAAAAACATGCACACTGAATGTGTTTTGAAACTCCAATATTCGTATAAAACCACGCTTACTTTGCAGACGGTTGATCGATGTGTAGTGTCCTGTTTCAAATAATATTAAAATATTATTGTTATTTGTTTTACGTCCCTTTTAACTACTGCGGCTTTTAGAGACGCCAGGGTGCCAGAATTTTGCCCCGAAGGGGATCTTTAACGTGCCTGTAAATCTACTGGCATGGCTCCCTCGCATTTGCGCTCCCTCAAATGCCAGTTGACTGCGCCAGGATTCGATCCTGCAACCTTGGGCAGAGTAAGCGAGAACGTTGCCGCTGAGCCACGCAGCCAGCCAATTTTAAAATAACATACAAAGTAAACTACTGGGCGTAGAATTGTGATTCGTGTTTCTATATATTCAGGAAAATGCTGCGTTTCATCCTATTCATATGTAGAAACCGTATCCTGCCAAACTATACCGAGCGGTGCGTGTGATATTTCGTTTTGCGTTTAAAAGTGACGCGAGCGATGAGTCTAGCTAGAACAGCCCAAGAAGGCTTTTTTCAGTAATAACTCACCGTGATTGCAATTTGAAAGCAGCGTAAGATGTAATTTTTTTTCGCAATTCTGTACCAGAACACAGGTAGGGGCGGCGTGACTCAGCCTGCATTGCCAGCCAACATTACTCATTTAATTATTCTTACAGTTGCACCTCAATGTCCATGATCTCTGGACCCCTACTATAGCACCGAAATACTACCGACACGGTTGGTTCTTGGCTCATAAAACGTGGGTTTCGGGCCCATTTTTCTGTCTGTTATTTATACAAATCTACACAGTTTCAGCAAACTGGCCAAATTTTACGTCATTCTTACAGTTGCACCTCAATTCACGGGATCTCTGGACCCATACTATAATACCGAAATACTACCGACACGGTTGGTTCTAGGGTCATAAAACGTGGTTTTTGGACCCATGGTTTTGTCTGTTATTTATACAAATCTACACCGTCTCAGCAAACTGGCCAATTTTACGCCCAGTTTTTTTTTTCTTTTTTTTGCAATGCGATGCTTAATTTGAGCCTTATTTATACAAACCTACACCATTTCACCGAACTGAGCCAAATTTTGAGTCACGAGTTTTGTTTTATGCATTGCAAGGCTTAAAATGAGCCTTACAGTCCCTGGCCACATTATTTGGCCTCTCTTAGATAATTCAGAAAAACATTTTAATATCTTGTTTTATATTGTTTTATTTAGTAATTTTCTTGTGAACATGTACAAAAAAATTATACGCCTTCTTGAGGCATAACAGCTCAATATTTTGTCAAGCCGCCTCTTACTTTAAGGGGGGAAATTCAGCTTAAGAGAGGAATAAAATGTCAATATTCATTAGATTGTGGAACATGGCTACAAATAATGTTGACAAATGATACTTATCGCACCTCACCTCTTCCCAAACTTGATGTGATCAAAATTAGCATAATTAAAAGAAGTAATTAATTCGGTGACACTAAGGCAACCGGGAGGGAGCCCCACACGCCCAGTGGCATTCGCCACGAAGGAGGAATGGGGGGGGGAGCGTTCTTATTTTCGTAGTCTTAGAAACGCCCTCAATAATTTAGATCAAGGCAGGAAATAGGCGATGCCAGGACAAGCCTGTTAATTGGAAGGGCTGGACTTACCCTGAGACCGAATGCGAACATTTCCCATCCTAAATGCCGAGGAAGGAACAAGGTAACCATTTCCGCTGAGCTTCATGCACAAATAATAATCATAATCTGAAGATGACTGCTCATTGAATTAACATAAGTATTACAAACAACTAAACTAGGTAACACCTTAAATATAAAAATGCTACACAATAAACATATGGTCCCAGTAGGTTATGATTAGGGCGACGTGAAATTAAAACCCCGTGAATTTAAAACGCGTTTCAACCAACACATCCCTTGTCCAAGTGACGATTTGTATTCCCGCATTATAATTCACAACTAAATATACTAAAGTAATTCCCCCAAATAGTATGAAAGGAAATAACGATATGAAGTAAGGCAAAGCTACTCCAGAAAACAAAGTTGATTGACACAACCAAACAAGTCACTTATTACGACCAGACCGTCTGAAGGACACCTGTCAACTCAGTTGGCGAGGAGCCGTTCTAAAGTTTTTAGAATTAACAGTCTTAGCAAATTCAAAGTTTTGTCAGATCCCTGTTAGATAAGGTTTGTGCAATACTGTACTGTTTTATGCCTCTCCCCAGAGGAAAAGAAAATTTCCTCCGGGAAGGGGTCTTCGACACTCCCAGTTCTGCGTGTGAGATTCAAGAAGGCTGGATACTGCCTCCTTATTGTTCGCTGAGGGCTTGCTTTCCAGGGCGAACGTGACTACCCCCTCTCCACTGCACAGTTTGGTCGTGCCAACCTAACTTGGGGGCGCAGACCACCATAACAACGACATAGTCCAAGAGAAATGTTGGTACCACAACTGGTGCCATGACCCAAATCTTTAAGAGTTTACTCAGAAGTGCTACGACGAAATGTTCCCAGGGTAGAAACTCAACCCACTAATGGGGCTTAAAGGGGTTTCTAGGAAACTGTGCGGAGCAGTCCACTTCACAACAGCAGCGTAGAAATGTCAATCTTCCAGGGTATTAACGTCAGCTCCTTTCTCAGGCAACAAATGTAGGTTCAAGAGATTTGGGAACCAATTAGCTGGTAGCAGGAGTACTTGCGAAATACACCAGCTCCAGGACGTTGCGAAATAGTAGCAGTCTTCATGTAACGATGTTAAAAGTCGTTACAATACTCATGCCACAGTAATGGCATGCTTATGTCAACCAATAGCAACATTTATAATGTCAAAATTCAATTTTTTTACCGTGCGTTTCCTACTTTTCTTTCTTTTAGGGTGTGTATTACATCTGCACCTACAAAATGTACCTCAATCACTGACATAAATAGTAAATTAAGTACATTTATTGCATTTCATTCAGCGCAGCTGAAAATAGTTTTTTTTTAGAATAAATACAGTATATAAAACAAATATAAATCCTAATGACCTGAATGAGGGAGATGAAGAACACATATTTGCCTGTTTACCTTTGTTATTTTGTTGTCTGCAATTGTGTGTGTATTTGTAATTGAGCTGAGGAAATCCACCTTTTCTCAGCTTTAGCTTGCGAGGCATAGTGTAACCCGTTCTAACCCTCAGACTAGAACTACATTTCTTGGTTGAGTCTGGAATCGAATCCGGACCTGATGGGTGACAGCTAAGTATGCTAGCCACTACACCACACGGTAGTCTCCGTTAAACGAAAACTTATCCTATTGAATTATTTTGTGTATTTCTTTGACCTTATAAAGAGTCAACAAGCAATGTTACTCAGAATGAAATGCGTCATGTAAAATAATACACAGCCTCTCATGAACTAAATACTACGTTCACGAATAACTTTTGTGTTAACACATATACAGTATCTATCTGCATCATATCGCAATTGTAAGAATGGACGAACTTCGTTGGCAGCATGGATATTCCTACGATTTGACCCGTCATATCGTACATGCATTTATATGCAGAATGCCTTGTGCTCAGGGAGAAGGTTGTGTGTATACTGCGAACGTAGAGCCGTGTAGTCTCTCGTTTCTCTCGCTTGAATCTCCGCGGCAACAGCGCTTGGCAGGGCGCACGCTACTGCATGAGCCTATGTTCACAGTTGTTGTGTGTTTTGGTGTATCAAACACATCAAAAAAAGTTTTGTATATTGCTGGCCAAGAGTCGTAGTGGTCTCAAACCCATTAGTCGTTCTCGTGTGCGTTTATATCGGCTGTGTACATTCGCCTGTTTCAACGAGGATAGATCTGTGTAAGTGTGGAGATGACCCTGTGAACGTATGCACGACTAATGCAGTGAGATTCTTTTGCTGGAGTGGGGCGGCGACCGGCTGCCGGGCGCGCGCGCCTTCCGCCAGTCAACCGAGCTCGATCCGCGGATAGCGCGCAGGCGAGATAACCAGGGTTATTAAAGTCATCGCTAAACTTCCATCAACGAGGGTATGAAGTGTCAGCGCACAGATAAGAAGGTAACATAAACAACAGCTTCTTGCAAGATTTAATTAAAGAAGTACAAAGGCTTTTTTTAAATTTATTTCTTGGGAATCTGGATGACCTCACGTCACCAATTAAAGGTTAGAACTTACCTTTTCACAAAATTTGCTGAAAATATTCTCCTTCAGCTGACCGACAGTAACTTTGGAAGTTACATCGTTACATTATGATGTCCCTCCCTGCGTGTTTACTGTGATTAATCGAAGCACGGACCTAAGCCCGCTTTATGTTTAATTGTTGAGTAATTTAAAATACAAAGTGTATAGATCAATTACCCGTACTCTAGTGGAGCTGGAGAACAATATACGGCAGCAGATGTCCCTCACAACAGAAGGGAATTACAACGTGTAAACGCTAATTTATTTACACGGTACAATGCCTGTCTGTTCGCTGAAGGAGAACATTTTCAGCATCTTCTGTGAAAAGGTAAGTTCTTTAATCATGATTTGCTAGTGAATTTACCATGAATTAATGTACTTTGTTACGGTTTCTACCTGCCCGCTATCCGCGGACCGAGCTCGGTTGGCTGGCGGAAGGCGCGCGCGCTCGGCAGCCGGTCGCCGGCCCCACTCCAGCAAATGAATCTCCCTGTACATCCGAGACAGACACAGGAGGTGGTGCAATGTTTTGGGATGGCATCTGCATGGTCGCCGAACCCCTTCTTGTGTATATCCCAGGACGTACGGCAGACATACGTTACAGGGATACTATCCTGGCACCTGTAGTGTAGTGAAAGGCTATGCTGACAATTTCGGCCCAAATTTCACTTTCGTGGCCGATAACGCTCGCCCGCACCGAGCTGGCATTGGCAATGCCTTTCTTCATGAGAATGGTATTCACAGAATGGAATGGCCTGAGTATGCTCCCGATCTCAGTTGTGTAGAGCAGGAGTGGGACACTGCTTAATAAATAAGTCCGTTCTCGATGTGCTCCATGGCAACATGATGTGTGTAGTTCATTAGACATGGGGCAATGCACATGGCACTTTCATTTGGCTGTTGGTTTTTAACTTTAGGGCTTTGACATCGTGATCATCACATTCTTGCGTTCTTGTGCGTGTGTAAATGTTGTCTAGTAACCTATGCTATTATGGTGTCAGTAGTATTTTGAGTATTTGTAACTGAAGATAGGAGTGTTAAGGAGGTGACAGTGGTCTGAAATTATGAACCATCCCGGTCTATACCTGGAGTAGAAGTGGGATACCGCGGAAAACCACTTCTGGGATTACTTATCTTCTTAGTGTTTGCGTCACGAGGCAGAATGTACCCCATTCAAACCCTCAGGTCAAAATCACATTTTCCGTGATTTCAATACGCACCACCGAGAACACAGAAGGTGGCCCGATATGTGATGTTAAACGCATAAATATTTTGCGTAAAGTAGGTTTCAAAATTTTGATTTTAAATTGCCGCATAACGCGTTAGATGCATAAAGCCGTTATATTAAACATTCGAATTTCATGCAGTAACGTGAACAAATACCAACATTATATTTAATTGTCAAGTAATCGAAAGCAGTTTAAGACAGAGGCTACATTAATCTAAATGGGAGGCGATATAGGGCCTACTGCGTCGACATGATCACTTCCAATATGTATGGCAGAACTTGACGCAGCCAGATGAAATTCAGGCACCATTAATAACATACAGCGTTCAGAATTGATATAGATATTTACCTGAAATATACTCTAGGTCTAATTCTGTAATTACATTTCATCTAGTTCTGTGGGTAGAAATATCATGCGATAATGAGAAAACCTTCTCTCCTGAACCCAACAAACTTCATAATATGACGCACAGCAATCTATTGCTACTGATATTGTTTGAATTATTAACACGCAATACAAATTCATAAACAATAATGTATTTGATATATTCAGACAGTTCGGATATTTTAAGACAGCACTATACCCCGAAATTAGTTATATTGAATATTTAGCTTGTCGATCAAGTATTATGTATGTCTCCAAGGGGTAGTTGATGTAACGGTTATCAACATACTCTTGCGAGAATGAATTCAGGCAGCCATCTCGCTGTTAAAAAGTTTCTATTTCTTTACATTAACTAACTATTTTGCATAGGAGTCTTTACGACGGCGTTCCTCGTAAGTGGATCAATTAATACAGTTTTATATTTGTCGAACGTAACAATGAGGAATGGTTTACATCCCGGGGGTTCGACTTGACACGTTCGGTGGCCTGAGTGAGTCTGATTTTACCTTTAAGTCGACACTGTCCATAATGCCGTGAAAAAGAAGTTCCAGTATTATCGAGACTTGAGATTCTCACTTAGTGAAGAGACCTGACCTTGTGTGCGCTTGGTGGGAGAACGATACCGGCTATACGGCTAGTTACGATACCGATCGGAACTGAAGATAATTTGCCCGGCTCTAATCGACAACCCTCCTCAGTAGTGGAGTGGTGACAGTTCTAACGAGTGTCATGGCCGCCGCGTGAGTCTAAGCCGATAACTCCCGAACCAGTGGTCGGAGATTCACGAATGAAGTGTCGTTGGACTCGGGATGACGGGGGCTTTGCTATGGACCACTCGTTATATTTTTGAAATTTTTTTGTTTTTTTTTTTTGTTTTCGAAAATAGGCGATAGTTTGTAAACCAAACAGGATAGAACGTTGTGCCATGGCTCAAACGAATGGTCTTTATGACCTTTATTTTCTATAGTAAAACTTTTTTACTTTTTATGTTTTTTTGAAAACACTCGAATTTTGAAAATTCTATATTTTGGAAACTAGGAACTCTACAAAAAAAATTGTTTAACGTCAATCAATGGTCCCTACCCCCTCTACCCCCCAAAAAATTTCAAGTCTCTAGAATGAAAACCTGTAGTAGTGTGGTAGTGAAGAGCTGCACCACTTCTTATTGAACCCTCCTCGTATTTGCCCCGAAGCTGATATCTCGCTAACCAATGGTCGGATTTGAACATACAGGGTGTCCTAGCACTCGTAGTGATGCCCCCTACTTTCATATAGGCTCTTTATTCGATTAAAAGACCAAAACTAAAAGGTCATGTGCTTTTAATATTTCGCGAACCAATCATGCTAGAGGCATGTTCGACAGGTCCAAGGACTCGGGGTGACGTCCTCTCTGCTATGGACCACTCGTTATAATTTTTAATAAAATTGGAAACTCGATTTTGGGGTAAACACGTGTTTTTGTGATTTTGCCGATATCTCGCGAACCAATCATGCTAGAGGCATGAACGAGGGGTACAAGGACTCGGGCTGACGTCCTCTTTGCTATGGACCACTCATTGTAATTTTAAAAAATTTGGGAAACTCGATTTTGGGGTAAACACGTGTTTTTGTGATTTTGCCGATATCTCACGAAGCAATAACGCTAGAGGCATGTACGATGGGTCCAAGGATTCGGGAAGAAGTCCTCTTTGCTATGGACCACTCGTTGTAATTTAAAAAAAAATTGGGAAACGCGATTTTGGGGTAAACATGTGTTTTTTATGATTTTTGCCGATATGTCACGAACCAATAACGCTAGAGACGTGTACGAGGTGTCCTAGGACTCGGGCTAACGCCCCCTTTCAAATGTGGTAGATATTTTTTTCGAAAAAATAATTCACAAAGGGCCTAACGCCGTACATGTTGAAAAAAAAATCATTACCGTTACCTGTTTATAATGTTTATAAAGCGTGGTGGTTGAGAGAGACGATACGGCTGGGTGTGTGTGTGTGTTTCAACGAACCTGTCGCTGACCAAGGTGGCTGTGTTCAATAGATCAATCGCTATTTCGACGGGCCGGTTTATGACAGAGCGAGGGTGCGTTTTTTCACACATTTTACCTTTAACGTGTAAACGGTGTGATGAGAACTTGGTTCTATGTTGGTCGAAGCGAGTAGAGAAAACCAACTTGCAGAGGAGCAGGAGGTGAATGTCATTTGAGCTTATTGGAAGGTGCCGATCTGACTTGACAACAGGTGACGCTTGAAGGTGAAATAATCTGACCATCGTGGTGGCAGGGAAGTGCGAAATGCATGCATACACATGTGTGAAACCACATGAGGGCTAAACCAGTGACATCCTGTCTTGCTTCGTACGTGACAAAATGCAAGTTCAGGTGAAATTTGATCTACCACAGGTGTTCACTTTGGGTGTTAGCTGTCCACGTGCGCGATAACTGTTAACAAGTGACATGCTGTTTTGCTTTGTATGTGACAAAATGCAAGTTGGCATGAAATTTGATCTGCCACAGGTGTTCACGTTGGACGTTAGCTGTCCACGTGCCTGATAAGAGAATGTTCAAAGCGTGGGAATCGCTGAATCAGTAAAAAGTATGATGCAACTTGTCGGAATGATGTCACAACCAATAGATAGGCAAGAGCTGCAAACACCAGTGGTGGGAGGTGAAGGGAGGGAAAGGGGGAGGGGTAATGTATGAGAGAACACAGGTGGAAAGAGAAAGAAATATGTGGAGCTGAGGACTGTACACATAGAGCTATAGGTGGTGTACAACATGTGTGAATAAATAAATTAAAAATTGCACAGGTTCACACAACATAGACTGTATTATTGCCATGGCCAAGCACTCACATTAAGATCATTTACAAAATCATAAAATGAAAAATAAAAAATCTTGTTTTGGAAATATCGTTTTTCAACATACACAAAATAAATATATAAAAAATTTGTAAACAACAAAATGGAAAATCCATGGTCAAGCACTCACATTAATATTATTTACAAAATCATAAAATGAAAAATAGAAAATCTTGTTTTGGAAATATCGATTTTTTTCAACATACACAAAATAAATATATAAAAAATTTGTAAACAGCAAAATGGAAAATCCATGTTTCCATATAGACAAAATTTTAAAAACCTTAAACGGACATTTAAGAAAATATATGCAAATGGGAAATTGACAAATGTGTAAATATGAAAATGGAAAAATCCATGTTTCCATATCATGAAATTGAAAAACATCAAACTGTCATTTAAAAAAATGCAAATGGAAAATTGACAAATTGCAATGTGTGAAATGTGAAATTGAACAAATGGCTATCATTATTTAAAAAAAGAAAAGAACATAGTGCTCTATGGTTGAGGTGTGAATCAAACCCTCTCTACTTATTTGGACCACCCGAGACTGAGTAGACTAGTTTTAGTTATCATACCACTTTAAAAAGTTTGTGTTAATTCTAGGAATTGAACCCAAGAGCTTGTAGGGGAGATCCAAGGTTATAATATGTTAAACAGATAGCCTTGAATGTAGTGTGTGGTAGCTATATAGAAATGAGACGTTTCGCTCGGGGCAGGGAGGCATAGAGATCTGCATCAAACCAGTCAAAAGACTGACGACTCAAACAACAACATGTAGAGCTCACCAAAATAATGTTGTGTAACGGTAAATGTTAGTCAACGAACAGTAATGCATTACTAAAACCCATGACACGATACCTAAGAGCTTTTCTAAAATTATTTTAAAATGCCTTTAACCCTATATTAAACACCCAGTTCACAAGACTCATAACTGCAATGTTATGGTCAAACAAAACAAAATCTATATTTCAAAACAAACAAGTGGTTTAGTCAATGTATACTGGAAAAAGTTTTATAAACACTCAAGTCCACAAAAATAATTAAATTAGTAACAGTCAGGTTGACCGAGTGGTTATGGTGTTTGACTTAAGTTCAAATTTTCTGTACAAGAAAGCAAGGGTTCGAATCCCTTACCTGATATAACTATTGCCTCAACATGGCTTGACCACACTGTATTATTGTGTACTCGGTACACAAACCATAAATAAAGTGTATTGTTTAAGGTCACTCTCTTTGCGAACATAGTCAGAGAATGTTGATGGTTAACAATTGCATTAATAGTGGGACATAGGGATAGCAATTAAGAAAAACAGACAATACCCATACACTATTTTCATTTATTTAATGTAAGTACTTGTACAATAGTTATATACAAACTGCAACTCTCTTTTGTCTATTACTATCTAGTCCTTTTCGATCCACTTGCATATCAAGGGCAGATGACTTTGTAGTTCAGCCCCTTCAAACAACAACACTACTTTTTGCATAGTCTGTGATGTTGATGACTCTTGATGCGTGGAAGATGGATACAACATAACTTTTACAACAGGGGTTAAACGTTGCTCAACAAACAATGCACTATTTTGAGTAGCAACATCTTTCTCTTGTACTAACTTTTTAGCATTCTGATGATTTTTGTCAATACCATTAGTGTTTTGTCTGGAGCACTACATTGATGATCACTCACACTTAAAACCACACTATTTCTACTTTTCATATTGCCTCGACATGTTGTTGACCTCTGTTTCGAGCATTGCCAGAATATTATTCCTTTTACATTTTGTCGTCTATAGTTATAAGAGTAGCCTTTATAGAGTACACGTTGTTTACCTCGGTTAGTTGGAGTAAGTTCCATAGTAGTAACTAACCTGTTAGTATGATTTGCACGCTACAAAGGTTATCTCGGTTCTGGTAATAGAATTATTTAGCGTTGGCTTTTATATTTAATATGTACAGTTTAAAGTGATAGAAAAGTGGTAGAAACGTGGTAGCAAAGTGGTAGACAATTGGTAACATAGTGGTAGAAAGGTGGTAGCAAAGTGGTAGAAAAGTGGTAGAAAAGTGGCAGAAAAGTAGTAGAAAAGTGGTAGCAAAGTGGTAGAAAAGTGGTAGAAAACTGGCAGAAAAGTAGTAGAAAAGTGGTAGCAAAGTGGTAGAAAAGTGGTAGCAAACTAGAAAAGTGGTAGCAAAGTGGTAGAAAATATTACATGTATTGTTAAGAAATAGTTTAAGCGGTTACATGGATTCATTACACTATAATTTTAGCATCACGAAGCTCATTTTCTATATCCAAAAGTTCTTCCTCATATTTAGTATGACCAGCCTGTTTACAGGTATGCAAGTACTGAAGCCGCTGGATTAGCTTACTGGGATTGTTCCAGTAAACAAATTTAACAAATGATTTTTTGGGTGTAAACCATTATCATCATCATCATCATCATCATCATCATCATAATCATCATCATCATCATCATGGTTATCATCATCAATATAATTATCATCAATATAATCATCATCACTATCACTATTACTATCTAATCCTTTTTGTTCATCTTGCAATGCAAAAACCTTTGGCATAGTTTGTGTTGTCTTTGATAGTGTTAGAGGTTTCTTAGACGTTAACGACTGTCCTAACATGTCTTTTTCAGGAGATAATAAATGCTCTTTAACAAACAAAGCACTATCTTGAGCCACACTATTTTTTTCTCGGTCTTGCTTTTTTTACCTTGGTTAGAGTATTTTGTCCATTTAAATGAGTATTATTTTGAGATTTACAATGATGATCGATTGAAATAAGTATGTTGGAGCCTTTTGTCTTAATCATTCCTCGACACTTTTTAGATCGTTGTTTCGAACAGCACCAAATAACAGTTCCATTTTTATTGGTTCGTTTCACAATATATGAATATCCTTTATAGTATGCGTAAGGCTTACCATACCTAGTCACTGATACTTCCATGTCAACTGTCAAGCATAGACTAAGCTCTAGTAAAGTCAACTTGGTAATAAGAATACTAGTTTAATGTGAGAGCAAATATGGATCCAAAGAGTTCAGGTAAAAGTGGAAGCAAATAAGCAAATATTAGAACCAAGAGTGGGGTTAAAAGTGGTCGCAAAGTGGTAGACCCATTACACAATAATTTCAGCATGACGAAGCTCTTGTTCAATTTCTTTGATTTCCCAATCGTGACCGATATGCCCAGCTTGTCGTAAAGCATTCAATTGTCGAAGCCGTTGAATTAGCTTACTGGGTTTGTTCCAGTATACAAATTTAACAAATGGATTTTTAGGTGTAAACAAAGCACTACCATTATCATGATCATTATCATCATTATCATCATCATAATCACCATTATCATCATGACCATCATCACTGTTACTATATAGTCCTTTTTGATCCTCTTGCAATACCATTTTATTTATAGTCTGAGTTGATTTGATAGTGTTGAAGGTTCCTTGGACGTTGACAATTGTCCTAACATGACGTTTTGAGGACATGATAAGTCCTTTTGAACAAACACTGCACTATCTTTAGCCGCAATATCGTTTTCTTGAACTTGCTTTTTAGCATTTTGATAATTGTTTGTAAACAGTAAGCGTGGTTCGTTTCGAGCACTACATTGATGAACACTCACACTTAAAACCTTTCCATTTTTACTTTTCAGATTGCCTCGACATTTTGTTGACCTCTCTTTTGAGCATCGCCAGAATATTATTCCATTCACATTCTGGCGATTATAGTTATAGGAGTAGCCTTGATAGAGTGCACGTAGCCTACCTTTGTTGGTTGTAATAAGTTCCATAGTAGTAACTGACCTGTCAGTACGATGTTCACACTACAAAGATTACAATTGTTTTGCTGATGGAGTGACCTACCATAAGCTTATATATTGGCTTATGTGATGGCTTTTTGTGTTGGCTTTTTGTGTTGGCTTTTCGTGTTGGCTTTTGTGTTGGCTTTTCGTGTTGGCTTTTTGTGTTGGCTTTTCATGTTGGCATTTCGTGTTGGCTTTTGTGTTGGCTTTTCGTGTTGGCTTTTTGTGTTGGCTTTTCATGTTGGCATTTCGTGTTGGCTTTTGTGTTGGCGTTTCGTGTTGGCTTTTTGTGTTGGCTTTTCGTGTTGGCATTTCGTGTTGGCTTTTCGTGTTGGCTTTTTTGTATTGGCCTTTCATGTTGGCTTTTTGTATTGGCGTTTCGTGTTGGCTTTTTGTGTGGGCTTTTTGTGTTGGCTTTAGTATTGGCTTTTGTATTGGCTTATTTGACAAGTTATTTGTGTCAATGTATTTAGTGGATTTTTTTGTTGGTGTTGGAAAGTAGTTGAATGAGAGGGAATATTTAAAGACTTAACCTCAGCTCACTAACCTAACCTAACCTAACTTTACCTAACCTAACCTAACCTTTCAACTCTCAGATGTTAATTAAATTCTGTGCATAGTCGAGTTGGAACCCAAGACCTCAGGGGTAAAAAAACAATTATTTTTGACGGCTTATTTTGGTAACTTATTTTAATGGCTAACCTAACTTTACCTAACCTAACCTAACCTCAGCTCACTTTGGATATTACTAGTAAGTGTTCATATCCTCTGCTAGGTAGCATGCTAGTAGTACAGGTAGTGCTCATATTTACCGCTAGGTAGCGGAAACATACTTTGCATGTTGCATGTGACACTTGTGAAGTTTAACCACATGCAAGACGTGCTTGTATAAGTTCTCTATTTAAACTCAATATACAATTAACCACTAAATGTTCAGAACTAACATGTATAGCCATGTTTAGGGTATATAGGAGACCCTTAGCAAGAAAGGCTGTCTAACCCACGAGTGTACAGCCTTGTCATACGCAGTAAGCACCTGTTGGCAGAAAACAACAACAACAACAATTTGAGAAAGCCAACAAAAAACTGTTTCCTTTAAATACCTTAATGGATATGTTGTTGGCTTTCTCAAATTGTTGTTGTTGTTGTTTTCTGCCAACAGGTGCTTACTGCGTATGACAAGGCTGTACACTCGTGGGTTAGACAGCCTTTCTTGCTAAGGGTCTCCTATATACCCTAAACATGGCTATACATGTTAGTTCTGAACATTTAGTGGTTAATTGTATATTGAGTTTAAATAGAGAACTTATACAAGCACGTCTTGCATGTGGTTAAACTTCACAAGTGTCACATGCAACATGCAAAGTATGTTTCCGCTACCTAGCGGTAAATATGAGCACTACCTGTACTACTAGCGTGCTACCTAGCAGAGGATATGAACACTTACTAGTAATATCCAAAGTGAGCTGAGGTTAGGTTAGGTAAAGTTAGGTTAGCCATTAAAATAAGTTACCAAAATAAGCCGTCAAAAATAATTGTTTTTTTACCCCTGAGGTCTTGGGTTCCAACTCGACTATGCACAGAATTTAATTAACATCTGAGAGTTGAAAGGTTAGGTTAGGTTAGGTAAAGTTAGGTTAGGTTAGGTTAGTGAGCTGAGGTTAAGTCTTTAAATATTCCCTCTCATTCAACTACTTTCCAACACCAACAAAAAATCCACTAAATACATTGACACAAATAACTTGTCAAATAAGCCAATACTAAAGCCAACACAAAAAGCCCACACAAAAAGCCAACACGAAAAGCCAATACAAAAAGCCAACATGAAAGGCCAATACAAAAAAGCCAACACGAAAAGCCAACACGAAATGCCAACACGAAAAGCCAACACAAAAAGCCAACACGAAAAGCCAACACAAAAGCCAACACAAAAGCCAACACGAAATGCCAACATGAAAAGCCAACACAAAAAGCCAACACGAAAAGCCAACACAAAAGCCAACACGAAATGCCAACACGAAAAGCCAACACAAAAAGCCAACACGAAAAGCCAACACAAAAAGCCAACACAAAAAGCCATCACATAAGCCAATATATAAGCTTATGGTAGGTCACTCCATCAGCAAAACAATTGTAATCTTTGTAGTGTGAACATCGTACTGACAGGTCAGTTACTACTATGGAACTTATTACAACCAACAAAGGTAGGCTACGTGCACTCTATCAAGGCTACTCCTATAACTATAATCGCCAGAATGTGAATGGAATAATATTCTGGCGATGCTCAAAAGAGAGGTCAACAAAATGTCGAGGCAATCTGAAAAGTAAAAATGGAAAGGTTTTAAGTGTGAGTGTTCATCAATGTAGTGCTCGAAACGAACCACGCTTACTGTTTACAAACAATTATCAAAATGCTAAAAAGCAAGTTCAAGAAAACGATATTGCGGCTAAAGATGGTGCAGTGTTTGTTCAAAAGGACTTATCATGTCCTCAAAACGTCATGTTAGGACAATTGTCAACGTCCAAGGAACCTTCAACACTATCAAAATCAACTCAGACTATAAATAAAATGGTATTGCAAGAGGATCAAAAAGGACTATATAGTAACAGTGATGATGGTCATGATGATAATGGTGATTATGATGATGATGATAATGATGATGATGATAATGATCATGATAATGGTAGTGCTTTGTTTACACCTAAAAATCCATTTGTTAAATTTGTATACTGGAACAAACCCAGTAAGCTAATTCAACGGCTTCGACAATTGAATGCTTTACGACAAGCTGGGCATATCGGTCACGATTGGGAAATCAAAGAAATTGAACAAGAGCTTCGTCATGCTGAAATTATTGTGTAATGGGTCTACCACTTTGCGACCACTTTTAACCCCACTCTTGGTTCTAATATTTGCTTATTTGCTTCCACTTTTACCTGAACTCTTTGGATCCATATTTGCTCTCACATTAAACTAGTATTCTTATTACCAAGTTGACTTTACTAGAGCTTAGTCTATGCTTGACAGTTGACATGGAAGTATCAGTGACTAGGTATGGTAAGCCTTACGCATACTATAAAGGATATTCATATATTGTGAAACGAACCAATAAAAATGGAACTGTTATTTGGTGCTGTTCGAAACAACGATCTAAAAAGTGTCGAGGAATGATTAAGACAAAAGGCTCCAACATACTTATTTCAATCGATCATCATTGTAAATCTCAAAATAATACTCATTTAAATGGACAAAATACTCTAACCAAGGTAAAAAAGCAAGACCGAGAAAAAAATAGTGTGGCTCAAGATAGTGCTTTGTTTGTTAAAGAGCATTTATTATCTCCTGAAAAAGACATGTTAGGACAGTCGTTAACGTCTAAGAAACCTCTAACACTATCAAAGACAACACAAACTATGCCAAAGGTTTTTGCATTGCAAGATGAACAAAAAGGATTAGATAGTAATAGTGATGATGATTATATTGATGATAATTATATTGATGATGATAACCATGATGATGATGATGATGATGATTATGATGATAATGATGATGATGATGATGATGATGATGATAATGGTTTACACCCAAAAAATCATTTGTTAAATTTGTTTACTGGAACAATCCCAGTAAGCTAATCCAGCGGCTTCAGTACTTGCATACCTGTAAACAGGCTGGTCATACTAAATATGAGGAAGAACTTTTGGATATAGAAAATGAGCTTCGTGATGCTAAAATTATAGTGTAATGAATCCATGTAACCGCTTAAACTATTTCTTAACAATACATGTAATATTTTCTACCACTTTGCTACCACTTTTCTACTACTTTTCTGCCAGTTTTCTACCACTTTTCTACCACTTTGCTACCACTTTTCTACTACTTTTCTGCCACTTTTCTACCACTTTTCTACCACTTTGCTACCACCTTTCTACCACTATGTTACCAATTGTCTACCACTTTGCTACCACGTTTCTACCACTTTTCTATCACTTTAAACTGTACATATTAAATATAAAAGCCAACGCTAAATAATTCTATTACCAGAACCGAGATAACCTTTGTAGCGTGCAAATCATACTAACAGGTTAGTTACTACTATGGAACTTACTCCAACTAACCGAGGTAAACAACGTGTACTCTATAAAGGCTACTCTTATAACTATAGACGACAAAATGTAAAAGGAATAATATTCTGGCAATGCTCGAAACAGAGGTCAACAACATGTCGAGGCAATATGAAAAGTAGAAATAGTGTGGTTTTAAGTGTGAGTGATCATCAATGTAGTGCTCCAGACAAAACACTAATGGTATTGACAAAAAATCATCAGAATGCTAAAAAGTTCGTACAAGAGAAAGATGTTGCTACTCAAAATAGTGCATTGTTTGTTGAGCAACGTTTAACCCCTGTTGTAAAAGTTATGTTGTATCCATCTTCCACGCATCAAGAGTCATCAACATCACAGACTATGCAAAAAGTAGTGTTGTTGTTTGAAGGGGCTGAACTACAAAGTCATCTGCCCTTGATATGCAAGTGGATCGAAAAGGACTAGATAGTAATAGACAAAAGAGAGTTGCAGTTTGTATATAACTATTGTACAAGTACTTACATTAAATAAATGAAAATAGTGTATGGGTATTGTCTGTTTTTCTTAATTGCTATCCCTATGTCCCACTATTAATGCAATTGTTAACCATCAACATTCTCTGACTATGTTCGCAAAGAGAGTGACCTTAAACAATACACTTTATTTATGGTTTGTGTACCGAGTACACAATAATACAGTGTGGTCAAGCCATGTTGAGGCAATAGTTATATCAGGTAAGGGATTCGAACCCTTGCTTTCTTGTACAGAAAATTTGAACTTAAGTCAAACACCATAACCACTCGGTCAACCTGACTGTTACTAATTTAATTATTTTTGTGGACTTGAGTGTTTATAAAACTTTTTCCAGTATACATTGACTAAACCACTTGTTTGTTTTGAAATATAGATTTTGTTTTGTTTGACCATAACATTGCAGTTATGAGTCTTGTGAACTGGGTGTTTAATATAGGGTTAAAGGCATTTTAAAATAATTTTAGAAAAGCCCTTAGGTATCGTGTCATGGGTTTTAGTAATGCATTACTGTTCGTTGACTAACATTTACCGTTACACAACATTATTTTGGTGAGCTCTACATGTTGTTGTTTGAGTCGTCAGTCATTTGACTGGTTTGATGCAGATCTCTATGCCTCCCTGCCCCGAGCGAAACGTCTCATTTCTATATAGCTACCACACACTACCTTCAAGGCTATCTGTTTAACATATTATAACCTTGGATCTCCCCTACAAGCTCTTGGGTTCAATTCCTAGAATTAACACAAACTTTAAAAGTGGTATGATAACTAAAACTAGTCTACTCAGTCTCGGGTGGTCCAAATAAGTAGAGAGGGTTTGATTCACACCTCAACCATAGAGCACTATGTTCTTTTCTTTTTTTAAATAATGATAGCCATTTGTTCAATTTCACATTTCACACATTGCAATTTGTCAATTTTCCATTTGCATTTTTTTAAATGACAGTTTGATGTTTTTCAATTTCATGATATGGAAACATGGATTTTTCCATTTTCATATTTACACATTTGTCAATTTCCCATTTGCATATATTTTCTTAAATGTCCGTTTAAGGTTTTTAAAATTTTGTCTATATGGAAACATGGATTTTCCATTTTGCTGTTTACAAATTTTTTATATATTTATTTTGTGTATGTTGAAAAAAATCGATATTTCCAAAACAAGATTTTCTATTTTTCATTTTATGATTTTGTAAATAATATTAATGTGAGTGCTTGACCATGGATTTTCCATTTTGTTGTTTACAAATTTTTTATATATTTATTTTGTGTATGTTGAAAAACGATATTTCCAAAACAAGATTTTTTATTTTTCATTTTATGATTTTGTAAATGATCTTAATGTGAGTGCTTGGCCATGGCAATAATACAGTCTATGTTGTGTGAACCTGTGCAATTTTTAATTTATTTATTCACACATGTTGTACACCACCTATAGCTCTATGTGTACAGTCCTCAGCTCCACATATTTCTTTCTCTTTCCACCTGTGTTCTCTCATACATTACCCCTCCCCCTTTCCCTCCCTTCACCTCCCACCACTGGTGTTTGCAGCTCTTGCCTATCTATTGGTTGTGACATCATTCCGACAAGTTGCATCATACTTTTTACTGATTCAGCGATTCCCACGCTTTGAACATTCTCTTATCAGGCACGTGGACAGCTAACGTCCAACGTGAACACCTGTGGCAGATCAAATTTCATGCCAACTTGCATTTTGTCACATACAAAGCAAAACAGCATGTCACTTGTTAACAGTTATCGCGCACGTGGACAGCTAACACCCAAAGTGAACACCTGTGGTAGATCAAATTTCACCTGAACTTGCATTTTGTCACGTACGAAGCAAGACAGGATGTCACTGGTTTAGCCCTCATGTGGTTTCACACATGTGTATGCATGCATTTCGCACTTCCCTGCCACCACGATGGTCAGATTATTTCACCTTCAAGCGTCACCTGTTGTCAAGTCAGATCGGCACCTTCCAATAAGCTCAAATGACATTCACCTCCTGCTCCTCTGCAAGTTGGTTTTCTCTACTCGCTTCGACCAACATAGAACCAAGTTCTCATCACACCGTTTACACGTTAAAGGTAAAATGTGTGAAAAAACGCACCCTCGCTCTGTCATAAACCGGCCCGTCGAAATAGCGATTGATCTATTGAACACAGCCACCTTGGTCAGCGACAGGTTCGTTGAAACACACACACACACCCAGCCGTATCGTCTCTCTCAACCACCACGCTTTATAAACATTATAAACAGGTAACGGTAATGATTTTTTTTTCAACATGTACGGCGTTAGGCCCTTTGTGAATTATTTTTTCGAAAAAAATATCTACCACATTTGAAAGGGGGCGTTAGCCCGAGTCCTAGGACACCTCGTACACGTCTCTAGCGTTATTGGTTCGTGACATATCGGCAAAAATCATAAAAAACACACGTTTACCCCAAAATCGCGTTTCCCAATTTTTTTAAAATTACAACGAGTGGTCCATAGCAAAGAGGACGTCTTCCCGAATCCTTGGACCCATCGTACATGCCTCTAGCGTTATTGCTTCGTGAGATATCGGCAAAATCACAAAAACACGTGTTTACCCCAAAATCGAGTTTCCCAAATTTTTTAAAATTACAATGAGTGGTCCATAGCAAAGAGGACGTCAGCCCGAGTCCTTGTACCCCTCGTTCATGCCTCTAGCATGATTGGTTCGCGAGATATCGGCAAAATCACAAAAACACGTGTTTACCCCAAAATCGAGTTTCCAATTTTATTAAAAATTATAACGAGTGGTCCATAGCAGAGAGGACGTCACCCCGAGTCCTTGGACCTGTCGAACATGCCTCTAGCATGATTGGTTCGCGAAATATTAAAAGCACATGACCTTTTAGTTTTGGTCTTTTCATCAAATAAAGAGCCTATAGGAAAGTAGGGGGCATCACTACGAGTGCTAGGACACCCTGTATGTTCAAATCCGACCATTGGTTAGCGAGATATCAGCTTCGGGGCAAATACGAGGAGGGTTCAATAAGAAGTGGTGCAGCTCTTCACTACCACACTACTACAGGTTTTCATTCTAGAGACTTGAAATTTTTTTGGGGGGTAGAGGGGGTAGGGACCATTGATTGACGTTAAACAATTTTTTTTGTAGAGTTCCTAGTTTCCAAAATATAGAATTTTCAAAATTCGAGTGTTTTCAAAAAAACATAAAAAGTAAAAAAGTTTTACTATAGAAAATAAAGGTCATAAAGACCGTTCGTTTGAGCCATGGCACAACGTTCTATCCTGTTTGGTTTTCAAACTATCGCCTATTTTCGAAAACAAAAAAAACAAAAAAAATTTCAAAAATATAACGAGTGGTCCATAGCAAAGCCCCCGTCATCCCGAGTCCAACGACACTTCATTCGTGAATCTCCGACCACTGGTTCGGGAGTTATCGGCTTAGACTCACGCGGCGGCCATGACACTCGTTAGAACTGTCACCACTCCACTACTCTCCTCTATCCTTGAAAGGAAGTGTTCCCCTGCCACCATCTACCGTCTCAATTAGGAACCAGGAGGGCGCCGTGGCAGGACGGCCGACAAGAAGCTCGGGAATGCTTCCTACTGCCTAGACTCCAGCGGGGGAAGAAATGCGTCCGGTTGATGCCCTGCCTCGTTGGGTGGTGATTATATTTTTGTTTTCTTATCTCATCTTGCCTAGTACGCCTCAATATAGCGCTGCCTGGGGTTTTTGTGGGTATCTACCCACATAACCTAATGGCGGTACTATTTGAGGATCCAACCAGCCTTCGGGCTGACTACCTAACAGACAGACATCAAAGCGCAACGGGTCCAACGGTGTATATCTGTTTTTCTGTGCGTATTTCTATAAATGTCTGTCGTGATTGTTTCAGCTACAAAGAGTAATTAATTATACAGCGCTCGGTTCCTATTTCAGAGAAATTACTGAAACATGGTGATTTAATTGTTCGAGTTTTGGGTAACCGGCTCCATTGCTCAGTGTGCAGTGTTTCTCTTACCATTAGAACTGAAATAATCAACCCGCACAAAGTGTAGATTAAGAGGAACGTAGAAGAAACATACTATACAAGGTAGTTTCTTGAAATTACATTTATTTCCCAATATCTAGATAACCCTCGGAGTGTTAGTTACTGATGTGCCAGAAACATTCAACTTTTAGAATAATAGTTAAAATATCGACATTTTACTCTAATATTGATTATTGTCCTTGATCTGTTTCTACATCTAAGGAGTCCAAGATTCACGTTGTTGCTTGATTTAGGGCAGCAGTGTCCAAAGTACTTCATTCACACTGTGCACAGTCGCACAGCTGCCACACCTGTGAATGTACTGTACAGTGCAGTGTCGTGGTAGGCGTAGTGCCTGGTCGGTAGACAACGGTGCGCGCGCATTATGGAGGGACGTATAGTAGCCTCACTTTCCTGGTTAACGACCGGCTCGTCTTTGAAACCAGCTGGACGGATGTTTACATTCCATAGCTGCGGGGTGCCGAGGTATTCACGGCTTAAGGCCGGTGAGCAGGTAGATAGGACTGTCATCAACACCTTGTCTGCACTCGTGGACAGATGGAGGAAGCAACTTATTGGTCAAGAACCGTCAGGTATTTGTCAGCCATAATAATAATGTCTATTGTCGGCTCGTGCTAATGCTTAACGTTTGAGTCGCCGGTCGTTAACCAGGAAAGTGAGGCTACTATATCCTGCAATGCTACTCGTTGTGAAAGCGCTAAGTTTGAAAATTACGTATGTGTTCTCAAAGACGTGAAAGAGCAATTTGTAAACACATTTCAAGAACTTTTAGCTTTGTTTCCTGCGTTTGATTTTTTTTTCACGGCCATTTTCTATCTCGGGGAGTAGCGCACCAACTAACTTACAATTGGAATTAATTGACTTACAGTGCAATGCGCGGTTGAGGGACAAGTTCTTTGCTGCAAGAAACTTGACCGAATTCTACGAAAATTTCCCCCATAATGAATTTCCTCGCCTTCATCACGAGACCGCCAAACTTGTATGTTCGGTTCTACCTATGTATGTGAAAGATCCCCTCCATATTAAAGCGCAACAAACCGAGGTTCCGAGCGAGCATTTCAAATGAGAATTTGAGAAGTTGTTTACGCTTGTCTGTAACACGTTCATTTGCGCCTAACTGTAACAAGATTGTTAACGCACACAAACAAGGCGTACTGTAAATGAGAACAGCAATAAACATTGAGTATCAGCCAACATGTTCGGTACTAGCTTTTAATTGGTGCGTGAAATTAGTTGTACGTTTGCCATTGTAGAAACATTATGTATTTTGTCTTTCAGTAAAGCTGTTATTGTGTGATATTTGGCACAGCGGAAATATGTTGTCTTTTTCCCTTTTGCATAGGAAGGGCGACATGTACATGAATGACTATACATTTTGTGCGTGAAACAGTCCAGAGTTAACATGAACATAATTTTGAAAGGAAACGTTTTGCTTCTCTTTCCTAGCCCCTCCCTTCATATGACTAGCAATTTGATTAATGCAAAATAATATTTCATGAACAATACGTTCGGTGTTTTTGCTACGTCGCCTGCTAATTGGCCTCTACACGTTTCTTGAACGATGACATTCCCCCACCGCGCGGAGTGGAGAGGAAGTAAGGACGTGCGGTAAGGGAGGGGATGCACACCTGTTATACTGAGACACACTCTGTATGCACCGTGCGGCTCGACCTTGGACGGTGCTGATTTAGGGGCATGTGGTACGTAGCATTCCCGATTCCATAGTTCAGGAAGCATGGTTCGGGATACGAAATTCTCCTTTCAGGTGTGTCTGGTATACGTGACAGGGTTTTCCTCTCATCGAAGAGGAAAAAGTCACTCTTTTAGGGGGAATGATATCACGTGACATACGCTAATTTTTGCCTCCTGGCCAATTTTATCGGTCTTTTTGTTTTCCCCATTCAGGGTTTTGTAGATTTACGTGACCGTTAATCTCGCAAGTATAGGTCCTGGGGTCTCCTTAATACGCTGAAACTGAAACACCGGACGTGACATTTCACCTTGAAAATGCCATATGTATTAACTGGGAATCGAACCGTAGCTTTGTGGCTTAACCATTAAAGAATCCTGATTGTTTGATTGTGAGGCTAGGATGAGGACTGGAGGCAATGTGTGGGCTGCTTGCAGGTGGGAGGACCGGACTGAATCTAGGGTGGAGCATGGAGCATGCAGTGACATAACAGTCCCGTGCGAGGTTAGCCTGCGCTCAGTGCGCGTGTGTGTGTGTACCGTGTGAGTGTGTGTCAGTGCGTGTGTAGTCACTGCACGATTGTGTTGGCATTAAACAGAGGGTGAATGAGATGATATTCAGTCAAATTGTATTTCTTCGTAGCTTTCACCCGCCCCTCTAATTTCGTTTTTGGTCTTCAACTCGAAGGTTAGTGTGATCATGACGTCGAAGCATCGTAGGCCACTCTTTCTGTGTGTGGTATACGGACTAGTTCCTTTCTCTATGTGTAAAAGCCGTTCCGTCTGCAGGTTTTGTGTAGTTGTAATGTCTATGGAATTAAGAACGTGGATTGCGCTTCGAAACGTCTGAAAATATTCTTTCCAGGCGTTTTCTTTGACTGTATAAAAAATATCTACTTGGGATAACTGCTAGACGTGGCTCTTTGATCAGCCAGCCTAAACTTGCTGTATCCTCGGCTATTGAGGTCGGTTCCAAGTTGTAGCTATACTTTGCTGGTATAATAATAATAATCATAATCGTGTGACGTCCGGAGAGGCCGAGTGCAGGTCTTAGTAATTGACGCCCGTGGGCGACCTGCGCTTCGTAATGAGGATGAAGTGATGATGAAGACGTAACATACGCGCAGTCCCCGAGCCACGGGAATTAATCCCAGAAGAATAAAATCCCTGATGGCTCGGCCGGGAATCGAACCCGAGGCACTTCGGGCCAAAGCCTAGCGCGCTAACCATTTAGCCACGGAGCCGGACTACTTTGCTGGTAATATTAATAATAATTATTGGTCCATTTTATATGTGGAGTCTGTCTGCGTGGCTCAGGGGTAACGTTCTCCCTTGCTGAGCCCAAGGTTGCAGGTTCGAAACCTGGCGCAGTCAGCTGGCATTTGAGGGTGCGCAAATGCGAGGGAGCCGTGTCAGTACATTTACTGGCACGTTAAAGATCCCCTTCGGGGCAAAATTCCGGCACCCCGGCGTCTCTAAAAGCCAGTGTAGTTAAAAGGGACGTAAAACCAATAACGTTATTATTATTATTATTATTATATGTGGAGCAGTATTGACCATTAAAAGCTTATCTGCACGTAGTATGAAAATTCCGTGCTGTTGTCTTTATAATGGTTGTTTTATCCGAGTTTACAGTAGTGTTTTTATTCATTTAAAACCACAATTCGTTTATTTCTGTTTTGTTATTTTAATATTTTCACGCTGTTAACCAACTGCATTGGCGTGTGGGAACAGTATGGAGTCCAACCCTGCGACATAGCCGTGCGATGGGTGTGTTATTTCTCCACTTCCTCGAAGTGGTACATTATGGCGTTAATACGTACAGCTATAAAATGTCCCAAGCCTCTAACTTGCTAGCTGGACGCAGTCGCAATAGACCCAGCAGAATGTTCCCCACTGTCGACTCTTTTAGTATGCAGTCTACATCGCCACTTCGAACATTCGCTTTAGCATTATTTGCCAAGTCGTTTGCCCCACCATTGATTGACCGCCACTGAGAACTCACTGCCTTCACACCTTGGCTTTCTTTTTCACTATACAGTATTACCATACTGAGCCAAATTTAGTTCTTCCTGCCTGGCATCCTAGTTTCTAAGGGCATCACCATTGTTTTTGAAATGTTGATTTTCATACCACATTCCCTACATTTTTAACCTATCTTAATTTATGAAATTAATATTAGGCTTATGCGATCACCTTTTGGCCTCGCGCGTGCGGTCGTTTGTGTGTGTAGCCATGTGTCCGTAAACAAATCTAAACAGCTCGAGCGATTTCAATGAAACTTTGTAAGGTATTACTACCACCTCGTCCGACCTACCTCGACCGTGCATTTTAAATTTTAATAAGCATCATCAATCGAACAAGACGGCCACGCAAAATGTTTTACTCGCATTCAGTATCTCCGAAACTAGTACCATTATCAACCTCAAATTTGGTATGGTCATAAGAGGATACTACAGTAAGTTCAACTATATTGCTTTCAAGAACCTGATAAGTACAGAACCAACATGGCGGCCATGCAAAGATCAAATATTAAGATGGACCTTTCACGCAATTTATTCACCCGAGCGCTATCAAACCTGGAATCATAAATCTGTATACA
The DNA here is from genome assembly GCA_946902985.2 of Meconema thalassinum. Lineage (NCBI taxonomy): Eukaryota > Metazoa > Arthropoda > Insecta > Orthoptera > Tettigoniidae > Meconema > Meconema thalassinum. The sequence goes on from OX336389.2 coordinate 55,098,672, forward strand.
TAGCTTAATATACTGGTATCTAATCCAATTCAGTTGTTTTGAGTAATTCAACATGGCGGCTGTGGGAAATTCTAAAATATATATTTTTATTCCTCGTATCTTAATTAAGCGTTCAAAGTTAAAGTTCGTAAAATGAATCCCCTTAATAATCCTCATATACTGGGCGTTCACGTCGTGGTGTAGCGGGTAACGTTCTTGACTGTCATCCCGGAGGTCCGGGTTCGATTTCCGACTCTGCCAAGTAATTAATTCTTGTCTGAGGGCTGGAACGGGTTACACTTAGCCTCGTGAGACAAAACTGAGAAGTGGTGGGTTCGATTCCCACCTCAGCATTCCTGGAAATGGTTTTCCGTGTCTTCTCATTTCTACTCCAGGCGAATGTCGAGATGGTTCCTAACTTAAGACCACGGCCGTTTCCTTCCCAATGCTCGCCTGAATTACAAATACACACACTACTGCAGCCAACACAATAACAAAGGTTATCAGACGAAATTCCACACTCATCCAAGTACACGAGGCTAAATGACAACTACTACTTCATATACTGGTACATAAATTTATGGCCTAGATATAAAAAAACACAATCCAACATGGCGACTATGAGAAATATTTTACCTGTTCTTAATATTTATGAATTTATTACAGCAAACAAACTGAAATTTTGTATGGCGATAGAGGCTATTAAACGTTCAATAACCTGATGAGTACATAACCAACATGGTGGCCTCGCGAATTGGGTACTTGTGTTTCGGTCACACAACCAACCACATTATTAATAAATGTTTACAAACACATGCTAATGTTTATAACACTGTCATGTATGATTATTGTCCATTATTTTGTTGGTTAGTACTGTGATCGAGAACCTGCAGAAAAGAATCAAAACACATACATAAAAGACACATAACAATGAGAAAAAAGACAGAGTTACAGGAAAACCTATATTTCGGTGCCGTGTCATTCATATACTGTATTATTGCTAGATAGGTCGTAGGTCTCTCTGTTCTGTGTAGCAGGCAAGGTAGTAATGCTAGTAGGGGGTAGGGGGGTAGAGGCACCTCTTACGGGATCAACAGCTCGGCTACTCTGTCGGGGACAGCCAGGTGTCATTTTACAAGACCTTGGGGAAGCCCCCCCCCCCCCCTCCTCCCTGTCACCCCACGTGCCCTTGCGAGCAACCACCTTATCTCAAATTTGAGATTTGCATTTAGGATAACTCAAAATTGAAAAAGGACTTTTCCTCGGAAATGGGGGCGTGACCGCCTCTCGTTTGAGCAATCACACGACTTTCTCCGATTACTCGTTCCGGAGATATCGACTATTTTCGGAATATCGGGTAGATGACCTGGAAGAGTTGCTGAAATGTAGTATGTCGCGTATTTTACCTATAGGTACACTCCCGTTGGAAGGTACTTGGAACTAGATATTCGAAAGTATAATATAACCCGTTTCGTACATCTCTGAGGATGAAAGGTAGTTTAAACTCAACTATTTTCCGTGTGATAGGGGTAGTTTTTATCCTAGTATGGAAAATACTTGTCCTATGGATATTAGGGGTAGAGCCTTTTCTTTCGAGCCATCATGCGACTTTTTTCGATGTATAAGTTAGTTTAGGAATTATTGCAAAGTGAAGTCGGACTGGTACTGCCTAACTACAGTATTTTAGACTATACTGATAAAGTTTATGGGTTCGTCATCATAGCAAATAACATCATCTCATTGTAGCGGGTTCTTCGGATCCAGTCGAATAGAAGACCTTTGTAGTTTCCGGGGGGATTCCTGCGAAAAATAGATGTTCATAATGATGACAGCTTCAGTACATTATCTAAGTAAGTTGCATATCTAAGTATAGAACTTGCACACGGTTGACTCAACTGCAGTAATCGGTGTACAATTCGAATTAGAACCGGATTAGTCTTGATTAGTCCTGACTTCGCACACGAATTTATTTGTTCCCGGACCGTCCGCGCTAATCCCCGTGGCGGCCGGTAATAAGGTTGCAGTGTTGCACAACGACCAGCTTTCTTTAAGAAACATAATTAATACCGTAATAATGCTTTAGTAATAAAAGCTGTACGTTTCCTTTTATATGTATAGGAATTCATAATTTTGTTCTTTAATAATTCTGGAAATCTTATAGTAAGTTACTGTGAACTGTGGGAGAAGCGAAGCGCGCCAACTCTCGAGGAGCGCTCGTCCGTTTGGTCGTTGCCAGGCCCAAGCACCGACCAGATCTCAATAGTGAAGGGTATGGCACAGATGCTAGACCGGGTAAGTCATATCCCAACAGTTAACTCGTCTGGTCGTTGCCCACCGATTGCAACATGGGAGCCGAGGCGCGGACGGAGACATCAGAGATGCTCCGTCAGCCTTGTGTGTACTTGTGACACTCGCGGCTCTTTCTGGCCCTCTTATATAACTTACGTTGTTTTGTTCTCGTGAAGGTTTTCATGTAGACTAATTTAAATCCGATGACAATGTGATGTTCTATGAACTGCGGCATTCGTGATGAATGAGGTTCATTCATTTTGCCGCGCAATTGAATACAGTTTTCTCTGATATCAAGCAGTCTTTCACCCTACCACCTCCCCCACCAATCCCTTAATGAAAATAGTGCAACACCCAGAACAATTATCCGCCAGCCGCCACTGGTTAATCCTGGAATGGGCGGCAACCCTTGCAATCTAGTCATAACAATGCGTAAATATTCTAGATAAGGAACAAGTTTAAGTGCCAGGGATATAATCGAGTTTGAACTGCCTCGGTACGTCATCCTCTCAATAGCTTGGTATAAACTGAAGCCCTTACTGGTTATAGATCTGGGCCGGGCCACTATTGCGCCTGTTATCGGGTATGCAACATTTGTTTACTTTCGTTTTTCATAACTTGGTTTCAGCAAACCCCGCGCGTTAAATCGCTGACAATGATCGTGATGGGAGACCTTCAGATTGGAGGTTCAACAGCAGTGTGCGATTTTTGCACCCTCCAGTACCTTATTTCAAGTGTCGGGGCAATTACGGTTACATATTACTGCAGTGAGATTTTGCAAGTGAAATATCACGTCTGTGGTTCGGATTCCACGTTGCTCATAATCGCGAGCTTAACGGTCACGTAAAATACAAGGTTCATTTGTCCACAGATTATTATTAGACACACGCACGTGACAAAGTTTTCTCAAGCCCCTAAAATTATATTGGCGCCCCCATGTGACCCAGAATCATGCAGTTGACACTTGGAAGAACTCTGTATTCTAAACCATTGAATGAACATGGCTTTCATGCTCATGATACTAGTTAACGTTTGGTTTCCTGATGTCTCAGAAAATTGTCTTGAACTACCAAGTGGCAAATGTAATTGAGAAGAGTGGTCTATTATTTCTACATCTCCTGAAGAATTTACTTGATATTTTCACAGCTTCCCGTGTACCTTCTATACAACAATCTGAATTAACTACATACCTTAGGTGCTCTGGAAACAGCTAAAGCCAGGGTTCTGCACGCCAACACTGGGGTATCACCTAAACTATAATGATTACAGTTACGCTATTTCCGTCCCTACAATAACACATGTTATCTGGAAAATGTCATAAATTTCTAGTCCCTTAATGAAGAAACAACAACGTTCACTAACATTTCCCTTTGCATTATAATCAGAAGAAGTACATTTTGAATACCGGGTGGCTTTTAGTACCTTGTTGCCGTCGTACCTCTGAAAACAAAGGCATGTTTTATATACTGTATTTACATCTACAAATACATGTTATATATAATTATTGTTTTCTGTGGGTATGCTGGTGGGAGTTGGCATCTCTGGATCACATCATTCCTTGTAGAAAGATATTTCTTGCAGAGGGATAATTAACGGAATTCGTTCCAGTGAAATGATCAACTTGAAGGAATTATTTCAAGCTGATGAGGATATGCGCGTTGTAATTAACAGGTGTTCAATTTATTTTAATACATTTGTTTGCAATTAGTATAGGCTATTCTGAAATCCCTCTTTTCAGTGACTTACAAATGTCGCTGAAGAAGTTTCCATTTAAGAAATCATGTGTGGGTCAATTTCTCCTGACATTAAAATATTACCAATATTAGTTATAGGCCTATGGCAAACTGTTCGCGCCATAATATACTATCGTCAGGCGAAAACCTCATATCTTAAACCGTTGACGAAATACTGGGGTGGGGTATAACTATTCCCCAAAGGCGTGAAAAACGCCTGGTAAAATGTGTATAGTTCAGAAAATGCTTTCAACATGTCTGGGCGTTCAAGTGATTGCAGTATGCAGATCCACAAATACTATGACCCCACCCACCCTGTACATGCATAGCGTTCCTGTGTCTGGCGTAGCTAAGCGAGCAAAGTCCCGCTCCACGACCGGAAATGGGAGCTGCAAGTTCATTGATCTGAGGTTAGAATCCCAGCGCAGGTGTGAAATTTCACCAGGGTTTCCTCACTCCCTCCGGGTCCCAGGCCACTAGTTATCGCAAAAACACAGGTTATCAGACACACCTAGATGCCCCAGCCCTGTAAATGGTATATCAACAAAATGATTTGAACTTTACCATCAAGATCGGTGCGGCTATTTAGACGCGTGACACTACGTAGTTTGCACCGGGGATCTGCAGCAAATCCAGAGATCGGATGTTCGAACCCCAGTGCTGACAGTGTGTTTTTTTTCCTCAGATTTTTCTGCACCTTCCAGGCCGGGGGCACCTACCCTATCCCTGTCCCTACAGTCTTCATAGAAACTGTCCCGTGGCTCATAATCACAAGATTAACGGTCACGTAAAACTACAAGCTTCCTTCCTTTTTTCCTTCTTCATAGAAACACATGTTATTAGACAAATTTAATACATGGGGCTAATGACCAACATGTCCCAAACCCCTTATATGAATTAACAACTTGGCTACTCTGTTTCAAACATTGACGAATATTGGTTTTCGTAATTCCCGACACTGTCGCTTTCAGATAGACGTTTTCTTTTGTTAGCAAGGGATTCCCGTATATTTCACTAATTTCACTGAGAGAATTCGTTAACTACAGTGCTCAAAGAAAGTTTTACATATTGCGATTTAGTGACTTGTTTATTTTACTGTGTGTATGAAATCAGATTATTTACAATATGGGGTACATACAAAGAAAAAGAACAATCTGCACTGCAAGAGAGACAGAAACACACACAACGAATAACAAAAGTGATAATGTGGTACTGAGCACACAAACGTCCTTATCATGTTGGGGCGTATCAATACCGTGTCTATCGCCACCACGAGCTCTAAGGTATGCTTGCAGACGACGAGGCATACTGAGCATCAACGTATCCAACGTGGTTAGGGGCAGATTATCCCATTCTTGGACAGCAGCTTCAATCAGTTGCTGTTTGTTTGTTGGAGAATTTGGACGGTGCCCTCTTGAGCTTTTTCCATACTTGTTCAATACGGTTCATGCCCGGAGAATAGACAGGCCGCTCGATTCTCTGTATGCCATACATTTCAAGGAACTGATTGACCACCGTAGCTCGATGGGCACGAGCATTATCGTCCACTAGTGTAAAGCCCTCACCCATTGTGGCAGCGAATCCTGTAACGACAGGTTCAAGGATGTTGTCTCTGTACACCAGACCAGTCATGTTACAGTGGATAGGGTTTAGAGGCGTACGTCGACCAAACATGATTCCACCCAAAAACATGACTGAACCTCCTTGCTGTTGGAGGCGTTCCTGGATGAGGTCTCCAATGGTTTGCACCCATACAGTAGGAGCATTCGAGTGTGGAGACGAGTGGGTGAGAGATTTCACGAGCCCTTCGTCCAGGAACACCACCAACAGCAAGGAAGTTCAGTCATGTATTGGAGTAGACAAAGGCTTTCAACAGAGAAAAATATATTTCTGTCGCTAAATTGCTATTTAAAGATTACTAAATTCGTGAAAACGTTGTCACTAATATATATTTAAAATTTCTAGACCTAGAAACTTGTCGTTGATGTTGGCAGCTGTCATCCATGGTCTTGCCGAGTTATTTTTATTCGCATTTCTGTTTACTGTATTTTTAAAGCTCTTAACACGAACAAATATTATCGACATGCTGTGATATAATCCATTCAGCCACCTCCCATAATTCATTTTTCTTTCTCGCTATTTATGCAATTTCATTTTGGATCTAGATTATCTCAGAAATATCAGTCACCAAATGTAAAGCTTTTACTGTTTTCCCGTAAACGCGTCTTTATGGAAGGATTCGTATTTTTACGGATTGTCAACATGGTCGTGGAAAACATTTAATTAAACTGTATAATTGTTGAATTCTGCTGTAATTTGTTTTTGCTGATAATAATAATACTACTAATAATAATATCCCTTTGATATAAAATCCCTGTGAACTGCCGTGGGCTCAGTGACGCCGAGGTGACGGAAGTTTGCGATGGTGGGGTTATTTAGTGTGCAGATAAGTTTTAATCGCACGAAGTTGGCAAGTATGCATGTGGATATTTGGCAACACGCGGCATTTCTTTGTAACCTGTAAGCACTTGACCTTGGGGCCTAGGTTCATGAGGGTGGCACACAATCTTGATGTAGGCGACCCTGCTATCACTTGTCGATAACGGGGCGCCTAATTAAAGTACAGCGTTGTCCAGGTTATTTTTAGTGTTTTGACTCATAGTTGGCACATCACGAGACTACTTTAGCAAAAGCCGAGCGCCCGGCCAGCCAATGAGCAAGTGGTCATCGCGCTAGACAAGAACTGCAGGTGTGTTGTGTTGTGTTGTGTTGTTCAGTGCTTTTCTCCGTTATCTATGGCTTCCATAACAAGAGGAACGTTACCTCGCCAAAGTTCTGGCAAAGCTCCCTTCAAGAATCATGGAGAATGGAATAGATATTTCGGTAAGTAAACATTTCTTCTTCTCTAAGGCTTACTTAACCCTGGAACACCACACTGGGGTTTGAGCGACCCTGCGAAAAACAAACAAATATATAAGTTATATTTAATGCGAAACAGTACGCGACTAAGACATGTTTGCAAATTAGGATAATAGTTCACCACCCTCGGCTAGCGATATTCAGATCTTTCAGCGTACAAGAACATTCTTGAGACAGAAATAAATATAGGTCAGGGTCATAGAGACCCCAGTGTGGTATTTGCGCTTGTCTTTTGCTGGTGTGTCATAACACCCCGATACTGCTGCAGTTCTTCTTAGGTAATTGAAGAGGTGAGATGAACTTCCTTAGTGTTAGAAACAGTGTGTGAAATCGCTAATTTCAAGAAAGGACTGTCTGATTGCAATATCAGGGAATTATTGTCAGAAAATAGTGTCAGTAACTCAGATTTCGAATCTGACAAATGTTTTTGAGGACAGTGAACACGAAAGTGAATTCATTGCAGAATATGAAAGCGACAAGTTGAAATCGAAGTCCCGTGTTCAAGTCGCAATTCTGTCAGTCACCGAGTCTTGGCGTGCGATTGCGTCTCATGTGAAGGATATTGTAACGCCTCACTAAGAGAATAATGTTCCAAGTGACTGTTTTATAACTATTTTATATGTTTACTGTAAATTTACCCCAAAACTTGAGACATGTTGTCCACAGTGGTAATAATAATAATAATAATAATAATAATATACCTCTGCCCAAAGAACACGGTGAGTTCCGACGACGCCACAACCAAGAGTTGTACACACACGTAGAGAAAATAACTGACGTGATGAGGAAAAGGCGGATTTCTTTTTATGGACATACAACCCGAATGAAATCAACACGACTATCCAACCCAATTTTTGCTTTTCTCCATGAGAATAAATACAAAGGGAGCCTGGTTCAGTGAAGTGGAGAAAGATCTGTTGGAGACTGGGATAACATGTGAAGATATCCAGGAGCGTGGCCCACTTAGGGAAAAACTTCAAAAACATCGGAGTTGTCAACTAAGCCGAAACTAAAAACCGGGAAGGCGTGGACAACAGAGAGAAAGGTGCAACATAGATTGCGAATGAAGGAGTACTGGGCCAACATTAAAATGCAGAAGAAACAGTTGACATGACGTGGTCCTTAGTTGGCCGTAACGAAGGAAGAAGAAGAGGAAGAAGAAGTACCTCTGCAATATTCAAGCTGTAATTGATTTCTTTAATTAAAATATGTAAGCAACAGGCATCAAACTAATCATTTTCCGGTATTATTCTAACTATAAAGTAGACAGTTAGAATAATAACAAGTGATGAAATTCGTCAGATACGATATAAATGACTACAAACTAGACTGGGTCGGTCAGATCCCACTGTGGTATTTACGTATGTACTTTATGTGTGTGGTGTTCCAGGGTTAATGCTGCACGCTGCTGTTATACCAACAGGGGCTTCCCCAATATTTCACATCGATCTTAATATTTCTATCAGTTTTCTATTTTTCTTGTGTTCATAGTATGATAATAAACTGCAGGAGCTTAATGGCACAGTGTTCTATTCCCGGCCCACGTATCTGCCCCTTAATGGTTAGACTTACATACTAGAAGCAGAAATGTCAGTTCCTTTAATGGGCGGAACAGCGAGGTCATCTGTCCCTGAAGCAAAAATGGATATACTGAAAGGGAATACGGGAAATAAAAGACGGGGGAAAAATGCCCACAGAGAAGGAGGAATGAAGGGATTTGAAAGGAAGTAAAGCCATGACAGGCAGAGAGGACTGAAGGAAATGTTAACAATGGACCCAGTTCATGAATCCCTCGAGGGTGTAGCAATGTTCAGGGAGCACCATGCGGGTGAACTTCATACAGTAGACGAGGATCTCGTGAGGGCAGCAGGAGAGAAAAGACGAGGGCCAGTAAGGCTGGGAAATGAACACATTAGGCCTCGGATACCCTCGTATCGTCGGGGTTGCATGTGAACAAGAGTTGACCACGGAAGGTCGGCATGAAATATATATTAAAAAAATAGGAGCCCCGCAGTCTCTCACTCATATGAGCCCCTGCGGGTGCAAGCTCAGGTCATACTCGGGGGAAAGTGTTACTTTCTTCTATTTACTCAGGAATTACGTAAACTGATTTCGCGATAAATACACCAAGGAAGGTATTGACGGCACATCAAATCAATGGGGAGAATGTCAAGTTCATCTGCATTATCATTTCAAATTACTCAACAAGAAAATGTTAGGATTCCTTGAATCTATTCAGAAATGGCAGTTACACTATTACTCAGAGTGGCATAGTTACGGAACTTTTAGCCTTCAGACTGTAGCTTACCTCTCTATATTTGTAACTTATGTCAACTCTTAGTGTTATTTTTTGTACTGGCAAAAATTTCCACGCATCCACCCACAGTTTACAAGCTAAGATATCTCCCGAGGGTGACTCTTCCTTGCGAGAGACATGTCTCACCCCCCCCCCCCCCCTGGAGACATCGTACTAATACTGTGTGACAAGGAAGAGAGTCATCCCCTGGAGACATCGTACTAATACTATGTAACAAGGAAGAGAGTCATCCCCTGGAGACATCGTACTGATACTGTGTAACAAGGAAGAGAGTCACCCCTGGAGACATCGTACTAATACTATGTAACAAGGAAGAGAGTCACCCCCTGGAGACATCGTACTAATACTGTGTAACAAGGAAGAGAGTCACCCCCTGGACACATCGTACTAATACTGTGTAACAAGGAGGAGAGTCACCCCTTGGAGACATCGTACTAATACTATGTAACGAGGAAGGGAGTCACCCCCTGGAGACATCGTACTAATACAGTGTAACAAGGAAGAGAGTCATCCCCTGGAGACATCGTACTAATACTATGTAACAAGGAAGAGAGTCATCCCCTGGAGACATCGTAATAATACTGTGTAACAAGGAAGAGAGTCATCCCCTGGAGACATCGTACTAATACTATGTAACAAGGAAGAGAGTCATCCCCTGGAGATATCGTACTAATACTGTGTAACAAGGAAGAGAGTCACCCCTGGAGACATCGTACTAATACTATGTAACAAGGAAGAGAGTCATCCCCTGGAGACATCGTACTAATACTGTGTAACAAGGAAGAGAGTCACCCCCTGGAGACATCGTACTAATACTGTGTAACAAGGAAGAGAGTCACCCCCTGGAGACATCGTACTAATACTATGTAACAAGGAAGAGAGTCACCCCCTGGAGACATCGTACTAATACTGTGTAACAAGGAAGAGAGTCACCCCCTGGAGACATCGTACTAATACTGTGTAACAAGGAAGAGAGTCACCCCCTGGAGACATCGTACTAATACTGTGTAACAAGGAAGAGAGTCTCCCCCTGGAGACATCGTACTAATACTGTGTAACAAGGAAGAAAGTCACCCCCTGGAGACATCGTACTAATACTGTGTAACAAGGAAGAGAGTCACCCCTGGAGACATCGTACTAATACTATGTAACAAGGAAGAGAGTCACCCCCTGGAGACATCGTACTAATACTGTGTAACAAGGAAGAGAGTCACCCCCTGGAGACATCGTACTAATACTGTGTAACAAGGAAGAAAGTCACCCCCTGGAGACATCGTACTAATACTGTGTAACAAGGAAGAAAGTCACCCCCTGGAGACATCGTACTAATACTGTGTAACAAGGAAGAGAGTCACCCCCTGGAGACATCGTACTAATACTCTGTAACAAGGAAGGAAGTCACCCCCTGGAGACATCGTACTAATACTGTGTAACAAGGAAGAAAGTCACCCCCTGGAGACATCGTACTAATACTGTGTAACAAGGAAGAGAGTCACCCCCTGGAGACATCGTACTAATACTATGTAACAAGGAAGAGAGGCACCCCCTGGAGACATCGTACTAATACTGTGTAACAAGGAAGGAAGTCACCCCCTGGAGACATCGTACTAATACTGTGTGACAAGGAAGAGAGTCACCCCCTTGAGACATCGTACTAATACTGTGTAACAAGGAGGAGAGTCACCCCTGGAGACATCGTACTAATACTGTGTAACAAGGAAGAAAGTCACCCCTTGAGACATCGTACTAATACTGTGCAACAAGGACGAAAGTCACCCCTTGAAACATCGTACTAATACTGTGTAACAAGGAAGAAAGTCACCCCTTGAGACATCGTACTAATACTGTGTAACAAGGAAGAGAGTCACTCCCTGGAGACATCGTACTAATACTGTGTAACGAGGAAGAAAGTCACCCCTTGAAACATCGTACTAATACTGTGTAACAAGGAAGAAAGTCACCCCTTGAGACATCGTACTAATACTGTGTAACAAGGAGGAGAGTCACCCCTGGAGACATCGTACTAATACTGTGTAACAAGGAAGAGAGTCACCCCCTGGAGACATCGTACTAATACTGTGTAACAAGGAAGAGAGTCACCCCCTGGAGACATCGTACTAATACTGTGTAACAAGGAAGAGAGTCAGCCCTTGAGACATCGTACTAATTCTGTGTAACAAGGAAGAAAGTCACCCTTTGAAACATCGTACTAATACTGTGTAACAAGGAAGAAAGTCACCCCTTGAGACATCGTACTAATACTGTGTAACAAGGAAGAGAGTCACTCCCTGGAGACATCGTACTAATACTGTGTAACAAGGAAGAGAGTCACCCCCTGGAGACATCGTACTAATACTGTGTAACAAGGAAGAGTCTCACCCCCTGGAGACATCGTACTAATACTGTGTAACAAGGAAGAAAGTCACCCCCTGGAGACATCGTACTAATACTGTGTAACAAGGAAGAGAATCACCCCCTGGAGACATCGTACTAATACTGTGTAACAAGGAAGAGAGTCACCCCTTGAGACATCGTACTAATACTGTGTAACAAGGAAGAAAGTCCCCCCTGGAGACATCGTACTAATACTGTGTAACAAGGAAGAGAATCACCCCCTGGAGACATCGTACTAATACTGTGTAACAAGGAAGAGAGTCACCCCTTTGAGACATCGTACTAATACTGTGTAACAAGGAAGAGAGTCACCCCCTGGAGACACCGTACTAATACTGTGTAACAAGGAAGAAAATCACCCCCTGGAGACATCGTACTAATACTGTGTATGAAGGAAGAGAATCACCCCCTGGAGACATCGTACTAATACTGTGTAACAAGGAAGAGAGTCACCCCTTGAGACATCGTACTAATACTGTGTAACAAGGAAGAAAGTCACCCCCTGGAGACATCGTACTAATACTGTGTAACAAGGAAGAGAGTCACCCCTTGATACATCGTACTAATACTGTGTAACAAGGAAGAGGGTCATCCCCTGGAGACATCGTACTAATACAGTGTAACAAGGAAGAGAGTCACCCCCTGGAGACATCGTACTAATACTGTGTAACAAGGATGAGAGTCACCCCCTTGAGACATCGTACTAATACTGTGTAACAAGGAAGAGAGTCATCCCCTGGAGACATCGTAATAATACTGTGTAACAAGGAAGAGAGTCACCCCCTTGAGACATCGTACTAATACTGTGTAACAAGGAAGAGAGTCACCCCCTTGAGACATCGTACTAATACTGTGTAACAAGGAAGAGAGTCACCCCTTGAGACATCGTACTAATACTGTGTAACAAGGAAGAGAGTCATCCCCTGGAGACATCGTACTAATACTGTGTAACAAGGAAGAGAGTCACCCCCTGGAGACATCGTACTTATACTGTGTAACAAGGAAGAGAGTCACCCCTTGAGACATCGTACTAATACTGTGTAACAAGGAAGAGAGTCACCCCCTGGAGACGTCGTACTAATACTGTGTAACAAGGAGGAGAGTCACCCCCTTGAGACATCGTACTAATACTGTGTAACAAGGAAGAAAGTCACCCCCTGGAGACATCGTACTAATACTGTGTAACAAGGAAGAGAATCACCCCCTGGAGACATCGTACTAATACTGTGTAACAAGGAAGAGAGTCACCCCTAGAGACATCGTACTAATACTGTGTAACAAGGAAGAGATTCATCCCCTGGAGACATCGTACTAATACTATGTAACAAGGACGAGAGTCACCCCTTGAGACATCGTACTAATACTGTGTAACAAGGAAGAGAGTCACCCCTGGAGACATCGTACTAATACTATGTAACAAGGAAGGAAGTCACCCCCTGGAGACATCGTACAAATACTGTGTAACAAGGAAGAAAGTCACCCCCTGGAGACATCGTACTAATACTGTGTAACAAGGAAGAAAGTCACCCCCTGGAGACATCGTACTAATACTGTGTAACAAGGAAGAGAGTCACCCCCTGGAGACATCGTACTAATACTCTGTAACAAGGAAGGAAGTCACCCCCTGGAGACATCGTACTAAGACTGTGTAACAAGGAAGAAAGTCACCCCCTGGAGACATCGTACTAATACTGTGTAACAAGGAAGCGAGTCACCCTCTGGAGACAACGTACTAATACTGTGTAACAAGGAAGAGAGTCACCCCCTGGAGACATCGTACTAATACTGTGTAACAAGGAGGAGAGTCACCCCTGGAGACATCGTACTAATACTGTGTAACAAGGAAGAGAGTCACCCCCTGGAGGCATCGTACTAATACTATGTAACAAGGAAGAGAGTCACCCCCTGGAGACATCGTACTAATACTATGTAACAAGGAAGAGAGGCACCCCCTGGAGACATCGTACTAATACTGTGTAACAAGGAAGGAAGTCACCCCCTGGAGACATCGTACTAATACTGTGTGACAAGGAAGAGAGTCACCCCCTTGAGACATCGTACTAATACTGTGTAACAAGGAGGAGAGTCACCCCTGGAGACATCGTACTAATACTGTGTAACAAGGAGGAGAGTCACCCCCTGGAGACATCGTACTAATACTGTGTAACAAGGAAGAGAGTCACCCCCTGGAGACATCGTACTAATACTGTGTAACAAGGAAGAGAGTCACCCCCTGGATACATCGTACTAATACTGTGTAACAAGGAAGAGAGTCACCACTGGAGACATCGTACTAATACTATGTAACAAGGAAGCGAGTCACCCCCTGGAGACATCATACTAATACTGTGTAACAAGGAAGAGAGTCACCCCCTGGAGACATCGTACTAATACTGTGTAACAAGGAGGTGAGTCACCCCTGGAGACATCGTACTAATACTGTGTAACAAGGAAGAGAGTCACCCCCTGGAGGCATCGTACTAATACTATGTAACAAGGAAGAGAGTCACCCCCTGGAGACATCGTACTAATACTATGTAACAAGGAAGAGGGTCACCCCCTGGAGACATCGTACTAATACTGTGTAACAAGGAAGGAAGTCACCCCCTGGAGACATCGTACTAATACTGTGTGACAAGGAAGAGAGTCACCCCCTTGAGACATCGTACTAATACTGTGTAACAAGGAGGAGAGTCACCCCTGGAGACATCGTACTAATACTGTGTAACAAGGAGGAGAGTCACCCCCTGGAGACATCGTACTAATACTGTGTAACAAGGAAGAGAGTCACCCCCTGGAGACATCGTACTAATACTGTGTAACAAGGAAGAGAGTCACCCCCTGGATACATCGTACTAATACTGTGTAACAAGGAAGAGAGTCACCACTGGAGACATCGTACTAATACTGTGTAACAAGGAAGAGAGTCACCCCCTGGAGACATCGTACTAATACTATGTAACAAGGAAGAGAGTCACTCCCTGGAGACATCGTACTAATACTATGTAACAAGGAAGAGAGTCACCCCCTGGAGACATCGTACTAATACTATGTAACAAGGAAGAGAGTCTCCCCCTGGAGACATCGTACTAATACTGTGTGACATAGAAGAGAGTCACCCCCTTGAGACATCGTACTAATACTGTGTGACAAGGAAGAGAGTTACCCCCTTGAGACATCGTACTAATACTGTGTAACAAGGAGGAGAGTCACCCCTTGAGACATCGTACTAATACTGTGTAACAAGGAAGAGAGTCACCCCCTGGAGACATCGTACTAATACTGTGTAACAAGGCTGAGAGTCACCCCCTGGAGACATCGCACTAATACTGTGTAACAAGGAAGAGAGTCACCCCCTGGAGACATCGTACTAATACTGTGTAACAAGGAAGAGAGTCACCTCCTGGAGACATCGCACTAATACTGTGTGACAAGGAAGAGAGTCACCCCCTGGAGACATCGTACTAATATCATGTAACACCGCCTCGTATGGAAGAAAGTCTCCCCCTTGAGAGTCACCCCCCGTTGTGGGGCTGTGTGGCGTGCGATAGTCAAACACGTCTGCTGTTGTCAGGCCACCGTTGGAAACGAGACTCGTCACTAAAGACTATACGTCCCCAGTAAGCAAAGTTCCACGTTGCTCGAGCGCGGCATCACTGTAATCTGACTTGACGGTGATCAGGCGTGAGTGGTAAGCGGCGTAACGGGCGGCGGGAGCTCAAATTCCTGTCCCTCAGGCGTCTGTTGATGGTCATGGTGGACACATGTCTGCGGGTCACACGCTGGATCGTTGATAACGACATCTTCCCTTCCACAGAACTACTACTACTACTACTACTACTACTACTACTACTACTACTCTCTGCATCTGCAAAGAAAAATTGCTCAATTAAAGACATGTGCAGCAGCTACAGGATATTAATTGCTAAAATCACATGTCCATAACACAACACACTACTGAAGATTCAGCTTGAATATATATATAAAAGCAACAGTAAAAACTAACCGAAAATTATCTACTGCCCTGGAACTCCTTACTCTGTGCTGCAGTAGCCACACACATTTATATGGATAACTATCAGTTGTAACTCTTTGACCCTTCAGTCAGTCAACTCTAATTTGCCCAATGAATGGGCGGGGTACAATGTAGACCTATATAATGGAGCATAACTAATAGGCTACATGTAATTATTTTCCGGAATACTCAAATGTTATCGTTATACTTCGTTATGAGAAACATGATGGGTAGCAGTATTCTGGCCAAAGAATTGGCTTACAAATGTCTTGTGAGACCAGTTTTGGAATATGCTATGAGTGTGTGGGAGCCGTACCAATCAACTCTAACGAACAAATTGGAGATGGTGCAAAGGAAAGCTGCAAGATTCGTACTTGGCAAATTCTCCCAAACTGACAGTGTCTCTGACATGTTACAGTGTTTGGGTTGGGAATCCATACGTGGCAGAAGACATAAAAGAAGACTCCAGGAGAAGTACAAAGCATACACAGGGGAGCCGGCCTGGAATAAATTGCGAAACAGAATGCATGAGCCAAATTGTATGGGTAGGAGTGATCACGAATACAAAATTAGGCCTAACATTAAAAAACAAACAGGGGTATTCAAACATGGAATGAGTTACCTGAAGAAAGAACCTTTTCCTAATAGTTAAAAAGTTTTCAAGAAGAAAATAAATGTTGCATTCAGGGAACACGGAGAAATTATGGAGAGAAGTTGAGATATACAGTATGTAAATATCTTGTTACCAGCAGGTTTTGCCTGTGACAGTACCTATTAATAAACACATAAATATGCATTGCACCCCGCCCATTCATTGGGCAAATTCGTGTTGACCGACTGAAGAGTTACAACTGACAGTTTTTATAGGCAACACTGAAAAAACTTTACATATACTCATGATGAAATCCCAATGTTCTGCCAATCCTTTAATATGCAATTCTCGTTTTTAGAGAATAATTATTTCTAATGACCTTCAATTTTAGTATGCTACAGCGACCTAGGCCAACTAGACACCTAAAATATTTCTGTGCATAAATGACTGAAATGTAGTAGCCTAGTTCTAATGAAATCAGACGTGAGTATTTTTCTAGAAATTTTACAGTCTGAATTTCCTTTGTCAGGAATCGTTCTTTAAAATCTGTTATTTCGCTACGGGAAACTATGCACCGAAATACACTTCTTACTGCACCAAAGAGCAGCGCAGTAAAAACCACTTCACTTATGTTGTTTTTCTGTCATTTCTCAGCGAACACGAAAAAGTAACATATATCGCAAGAAAAATAGCACTTAGAAAGCAGAATGGATAAATAATAAACCGACGACTTGACGAAAAAGCGCGGTCAATCCATAAATGATAGCCATCTATGTCACGGGATAGTACGCAATTGACAATTAATTGAAGATGCACTAAAAAAAGCTGTACACATTTATCAATAATTCGTGTTAAATTTGAGCATGCATGTACTAATTCTCATTGTTATATAACCCATCATCATCATATTTTTGCTGTTTTTACAACAGTGGAACATTAGTGTCAATCTACATCTGTTGGCAGCAATGGTGTGATAAACTCCTATCAAAACACAATCGTACCTACTCACAATAGATATCGCCCTAGTCGAAAACATGTGCTGCCATCTATAGAGGAACGCGAAAAGTTCGAGGCTTCACTTCCTAGTATTCTTGTTCCATGCCACAGATTACCTACTACTACAGATAGCCGACAGCCATGCTAATTCTTGGCACCTAAGACTTCAGCGCTGTCTGGTGTTTGACCGCGGTACTAGTTGAGCACGGCCGTGCGGGTAGCCTACCCCACCCCTTCCCCTCGTTCCGCTAAATATTCTCGTCCTAACTGCTCTGCCCACTTCAATGTTCCGAAAATCACAATCTTCCCAATACTTATAGCACACGTTTTTAAGTGTGGAGATAATAATATGATCTACACGAAATAAATCACATTCAAAATAGCAATAACAGTTTTTTTTTAATAATACCAAAGTGGGAAATTGTGAATTCCGGAACTCTGAAATGAGCAATCACAGCATTTAGGACATGACCTCATCAATAATTTACATGTTTACATTTCTTTCAGTTGCAATTGGAGCATATTGCATTGACAAGAATTAGGCTACTATAAGGTCTGCAGCATATTATTACTCAATTTAAAAAAAATGGTCCCTTCCAATTAACCACTGTAGGCCCAATTATAACCGATTAGTTCCGAGATTAAACTAGAAAGGAAAAGTACTGGGAAGGGAGAATATTCATATCTTAAAATGCTTGATGCTGTTCGCAATAACAGGAAAATTTTAAGAGAGAATACTAAGGAAATAGGTGGTGTACAGTAACCTGATCCTCATCACACTAAAATTGTTAGTGTAATTAATGCCAAATTCATTAGTTTCAGAAAAATAATTGGATATCACAAAATTTATATACAGTAGTTCATTTGATATTCCCTTTAAAATATATCCAGTCCACCAATTTTGAAGGGTGAAATACAGTAAGTACATGTACATAAACAAATTTCATGGCACACTAATACAGTAAATTCTATGACATGCTGTGAAGGGGAAAGGAGAAATAGGACTTTCAATGAAAAACAAGAAACACACTCAATACTGCTAGAAATCATCATTTTTTATTTAAAAAGTTTGTCAACGAAGAAAAAATAACAGGGAGAGCCAAAATCAAACTTAGCAAAAATACAGTAATCAAATCTGGTCCTTTTAAAAGTATGTGTTGAGGCATGTTCTTCTTTCTTGCCAAGGTATAACGGTAGGCTACAGCACATGATAATGGACCTATTACCTCCTTGACGCCATGGCTGACACCGATGAACCGCTAATTCCTACAACACATGCAAGTTTGTATGTTGAAACAGTTAACTTAATAAATGTGTAATGCTTGAAATGTAGAACTTTAATTTGCTGTTATGTGTATGTTTGCACCTACTATAACTATATTTTAAAAGAATCTCTTATTGTAGAATCATTGTGTTTTTGATATTAATTTTAGGGCTTTTGATAACATATTCATTTAGCCCCATATATTTGGAAGTGTATAGGATTTATATGATAATCTCTGTTATTGTGGTATCTGTAGTAGTGTGTAGGCTATACTTTCTGTAATTCAGATGAGGACTGGAAAGGTGGCAGCCATAGTTAGGGACATTTATTTTTAAGAATGTTTAATAATATGTACTAAAATGAAATTGAAATACCAACAGGAACAGTTACAAATTCCCTGTCCACTCAGCCAAGATATTCTGCAGATCTCTCCTGTGGGCCTCAACATTATTTTATTTTATTCCTTTCCTGATGGAAATCCGGTAGTACCTTATTTCAACTCCTGGGGCACCTCCCCAAGCCTGTCCCTTATAAAGCTACACACACTACTACAGTCATCACATAAAAAAATCCACAGCCTGCTTCCAGTCTCCGACCGGGTCAGGAATGGAATGAATGAAGCCCCCATCTAGCGGCGAGGATATGAACTGTGCCGGCTGCTGAGGCCTGACGCACTCCTCTGGGGCAATGATTAAATGAATGACAGATGAAATGAAATGATAGTGGAGAGAGTTGCTGGAATGAAATTTTGACAGGGAAAACCGGAGAAAAACCTGTCTGCCTTTTTGTCCAGCACAGATCTCACATGGAGTGACCGGGATTTGAACCACGGACCCAGCGGTGAGAGGCCGGCGTGCTGCCGCCTAAGCCACGGAGGCTTCAGTCATCACATAATCGGAGCAATTCTATCCACACCCAACTGCATGGGGCTGATGACCAAGATGTCCCAAGCCCATAAAATGAATTAACAGCAGACAAAATCAAGTCATTATGTTATTTTGTGTTGTGTTGGATTCTGACACATGTATGCGTTTGACAGAGTGCCATTTAAGCTCATGAATAGGAATGAATGAATACGACTACCCTACTTGTTTACGGATTTACAGGAGGCAGTCAAGATAGGAATTACCTAGAAATTTATATTCTGTATGTGTGGGAACCCATGATAAACCACTTGCTGGGTGGCTAAGCGGAGAATCAAACCCAACATTTCCCGGTTTACCTCACTAGGCTGTGTGTACCCTGTTCTTACCCTCAGACTAGAATTAGATTTCTTGACATTCAGCAATCAAACATGGACCCCAGAAGTGTCAACCAAGAACTATACCACCTGGTTGGTCTCATTTATTTTTAAGAATAATATGTACCAAAAAGAAATTGAAATTGATCCAAGTTATTTATTTTTACTGTGCTTCGAATGGAGGTTGCGGCGTTGTGTATAGTGCAGCCATTATATCCAATGTTGCAATGAGTAAATGTTCCCCGATATTGGTATAGGACACATTACCTGTATGTACTCTGAATAAGTGAAGCAATCGAGCAATACTTAATTAAATTACTAGAACTGAAAGTACCGGTAACAATTCCATAGCCAAGATTGTGACGTGCCTTTTATTTCTTAGTTGTTTTGCAGAAAATACCGTACTAAGAGTGTAGAGTTGAAATACAACTTGAACAAGAACACGACAGCCTAGAATAAATACACACGAGACACGACAATAGAGCACTTTAGAACAGTAACGAGAGCGAACTTTCAGTGGAGATGTTGGCAACCATGTGAATACAAACAATTTATGACCAGAACATAAAACTATGCCAGCGCTCAGAGCATGTTAAAACAATTGGGATCAGTTCAGTCGTTTGCAAACGACTTGTTTATGTTACGGTTAGTAGTCGTTGAATTCATTCGACTGTTTTCTAAAAGCAGTCAAACAAGTCGATGGTTTTAACTTTTGTCAGTCGACTGCTGATGCCCATCTCTACAAACCAATTGACAACCAGAATCAATTTGAGCGTACACACCCTCCGACTTGCTAAAATGCTATTAATATTGGATCCCAATATAAAATATTTTCTGATTTAATTTTCCTGGAAAATCTATTCTATGTTTGCATCGATCATTACCATCACGCTATGGGTAGAATTTCATGATAATTTTCTTGTAATTCATTTATCACGCGCTAGAATAAATGAATGAAATTCAATCATAAAATAAATAGAACTCTAAGCCATAATTGGTAAGCCCATGTTCAAGTTGTGTAATAATTCAAGAATGCACCCAATTCTCATTAAAAGTGTATAGACTGTGTTAAGGAGTTCAAACATAACCTAAATATTGAATGCTTAACATTTCCAATGAAATGACATACATATATATTTGGACAACTGGACGTAGGCTATTTCATTGAAAGAATCTACGAACAAGAAACTGTATAAAACTATAGGCACCTACAGCCGTCAAGCTGTCCTCACAGTACCCGCTGGAGATTTACATCACCACTCTATCTGTACGGTACCTCGAGATAAGCCTAAGTGCGCCAACTGTGAGGGAACACATAAACTCTTCCATCCCTGCCCTCATGTCTTTGCCACTAACCCCCCCTCCCACACAGCACGCCACTGCTCTGACACAGTTGTTAGGCCTGCTACAACAACTCTCAGCCATAACCCTGTAAACTACAGCTAAACCAAACCCAGAACCCCCTAATACACTTCATTTGCAGAGCAATAAAATCCATAAAAACAACTCCGCAACGAGCTTCACAATTCTAAATTATAAACGAAAAGACTACTCCACCAACACCAAAATCAGTAAACCTCCCTCATTTCAGCCACACTACACCTTAAACAGACATAGAAAGCATAGTCATGACCCCTTCATGGAGTAGGCTATTGTCTAAACACGATCATGTCTCCTTCAACTTTACTGAAGACTTCATTAAATTCTATTAAAACTTCATAGACTCATTCCACAAATCTTAAAATCAGTATACATCCCTCATTTCAGTTACTCTATTCAATAAACAATCATAGAAGGCGTAGCCATGACCCCTTCATGGAGTAGGCTATTGTCTAAATCTGACCACGCATACTACAACCTTACTCTAATTCAAAATTACAGCCAAATGATCCATCTGACTGGGAGGCTTGCCTGGGATGATGGGCCAGAAAACCGGTATCTGGAGTTCAAGCATAACCTAAATATTGAATGCTTAACATTTCCAATAACTTGGACAACTGGATTTAGGCTATTTCATTGAAAGAATCAATGAACTGTATAAAACTATAGGCACCTACAGGTATACTTAACTTATTAATTAAAGCTCTACAATAAACATACAGCACAATGAATTGTAGCATGAAGTTATCCTGAAGAAGTCGTTTGATTAGAACGACTACTTAAATTCGAATGATTCCATTCGCTTGGAATTAGTCGTTTGCCAACGACTTGTTTCATTCCAATGATTTCCAACGATTGCTTTGGGATCAGTCGTTTACAACGACTACTTCAATTCGAATGATTCCATTCGCTTGGAATTAGTCGTTTGCCAACGACTTGTTTCATTCCAATGATTTCCAACGATTGTTTTGAGATCAGTCGTTTGCAAACGACTTGTTTATGATATGGTGAGTAGTCGTTTAATTCATTCGACTGTTTTTTAAAAGCAGTCGAATAAGTCGATTGTTTTAACTATCGACTAATTCGACTGTTTTCAGTCGACTGCTGCCCATCTCTACACACAACTAATTTTCTACACCAGCCGCTACTGAGCACGAGCTGTGACTGGCTTCGACATTAGCATCCTACGTGTTGAAAAATATATTGTAAGTAACGTGTAGGAATAAAATACTACCTATAGGTATGTCAACCATTACATTGGCATATAATAAATGAATTATATTTATCTTGTATCTATCTATCCCACGATATAACATAATGCAAGGTGAAGAGTCCTTTAAAACAAATTGTTTACTGTGATACTGGAAGAAACAATACAACACAGTTGTAATAGTTCTAGCCTGCACCTATTTGTTAATAAAATTTCATGTGATTTCACTCAGATCTCTGTTGTAGTGGCTTATTATATGTGCACCTTGTAACTTAATAGTACATTATGCAACGAGCCTATAATGACAATAATTACGAGTTTTATAATTTCCATACGAGTGTCTTAATTACAATTATAAAAGGAAGCTTGTAGTTTAACGTGACCGTTAATCTCGAGATCATGAGCCACGGGACCTCCTTTTTACGTGGAATCCGAACCACAGGACATGGCATTTCACTTCGAAAATCTCACATGCATTGACCGGGAATCGAACCCGGACCGCCTTGGTGAGAGGCATACAGCTAGACCGCTGAGCCACCACGTTCCCTAATTACAATTATAGACGAGTTGCATACGACTGTTTATGTTCGACGATAATTATAACTATTTTATGTTCGAACATAAATATTCATAAATATCTGTCGAGATTTCACCAGTTTTATGTACTGAACAGAGCGCATGGGATGCAGAGAATACCTTGTATTTGACCATGGCCTCCTGGAATACCTCACTATGACACTCGCCACGCAGTGAAATTTAAAATAGGGGGCCATGGAAGTGAGTGCAGGTGCGATGCTATCCTCACCTAATTGGTCACACAACTGTTTCTTGAGCTCTGATTGGTGGGAGAAACTGTATCATAATGAAAACTTGTACTATAATGAGCCTCATTATAGTACAGTTTTCTGACATAATATTTACATTTCGCCAGTGTCGAACATAAACATATTAACCAATCTTCTTTACACTGTTTTATGAGTTAACACCACATCAAAACTGATGAGGATTTATTTTAGTTGGACACAGAAGCTTATTTATTAATGTAATAGACATCTATGATGATGATTGCCTCTCTCACCTTTCAGAAAATAACTAAAATTTTAATTCTGCGATTAATGTAACTAATCCACGTGTGTTTCTATTACACAACAATTAAGGGTAACTCCAGCATATCTTCTAGATTTTCGATGTGTCTGGTGAGTGGTTTTGTTACTGCTTCTGCAGGTATCCCCCTTCTGAAAGATGTCTCATCGTTTCTAATTCTATTCTTAATCTTCTGCCAGAGGAGAAATAGTTTTGCAACGCATGAATACAGTGCTGTAGCTGCTGAATTTTCTAAAAATAATTATGGAATGATGGGAAGAAAAATAAATATAGCCTATTCTAAAATAACAACATACGCATAAAATGAAACCATTCTGATGAACTTAATATGCTTCAAATTCAGAGTACAAATGCATTCACCATTTGGTGCTTCATTCATTTGTATATTTGGACCAAAATGTAGACCTCTGAAATAAATTTTAATGTTGGACTTTTCTCCACAGAACAAGGGCACACAGCCACCCATAGGACCAGTGTGTGTTAAGATTTTAGAACCTGTAATTACAGTTCTACATCAGTAATGGCATTACTACATATTCGACCAACTGAATACTTGCCACTGCACCAGTAACTAACATGTGCAAGAAGTGATCTTTTTTGAATACGGTACCAATAATTTGAAATTCAAGGAAGGGGAAAATATTAAAGCTTAGACACGTTGCCATGAGCCATGACATTTTTAATCTACCGCAATGTAAAATGAATTATTAACACTCCTCAAGAACTTGAGTACACATATGCAATAGGCTCATGGTACTGGACGTATCTCTGCAAGATGTAATCAAGTTGAAAATATTACGAAAACATAGACTCTTACCTGGTCATTTCTAAGGAGAGTAGGCCTAATTGCCACATTCCTCTGCTATTTCGAGAACAGCAATTTACGATTTGTTTGTTCCCAGAATTTGGTAGGCCTACCTGTGGGATAAATAATAGTGAAAGTTAATTAATATGTCAAGTGGAATGTCACCTGTACACTGCGTCTAATATAAATTCAAAACTAGGCTACGGTATATTTTGCACACGCAGAAACACGTTTTTACTTAAATTCTTAAAATAAGCGTACTTACTTGGCGTAGCAGAAGAAGAACTGTTCACTTCTCATTACCACGAAGACAATTTGATATAAGAAAGATGAGATAGAACACAACATTAGCTTATTTAGCTTATTTGTATACGGCCAATATTATTACATACAACTCATAAACAGAGCCGCCATGGCATGGTCAGTGCCGCCAACCCAGTAGAAATAATGTTTATTTAATGATAAGTGCCGTAATTATCGTCTGTGAGCAAGATAATTGCAAGGAAATGTCAATTAGGAATTATGTGTATATTTATTGACTAAATATAGTGCTATGTTTGCAATTTAATTACAACGTTGTATCATGCATATGTTGGCAACACGATATACACGATATACAGCGCTCCATACGACTGGCACGTGCTACTACACCGATGGTGCCAAATGATCCCTATCTGGTTGACACCCCCTGTTCCATGCTGATTCTCTGAGTGCACTGCAAGCGATCGATATGTGTTTCCCGAAACTTCCGCTGGTCCAGCGTGTGTGCGCCACGCCTTGCTTAACAAACAGAGAGCCATCAAGGAGACAACGAAATCTGGAAATCTTCCTTAGCTGTGGTACCCGGTCGACTCCGGATCGGCCATGGGATTGCTACGCATTCCCACTTGTTAATAGGAGTTAATAGAAGGCCCCTTGCCCTGTGTGTACTGGCGGCGCCCACCTTACCGTGGTCGGCCTGCGAAGAACTCTCAAACTGCTTAACACCCTCTCCCCTGTTCTACTTGACGACAGGCCGTCAGTAGACCTCGCCATCCGGTTCATTAGGGAGAATGGTGAATCCTTTAAGTTTTATATAGTTTGAGACTGTTTTTTTTAGGTTGAAGCTGTTTTATGTTTGTGTTCATTTATATTTTTGATGTGTAACATCTTTCCGCTCGGTTGCTGGATAGTTTTGTGGGAGTGATTTTGAAAATTGGGGACGGAAGTGGATCGAACGGAAGTGGATCGGACGGAAGTGAAGACGCACTGCCAGAAAAATGGGTCGGAAGTGAATCGGGCGGAAGTGGATCGAACGGAAGTGAATCGGACGGAAGTGAAGACGCACTGCCAGCTGGATGTACAATTTTTAATTGTGTATTGGAAACAAGGCAGTGTGTGCTCTGTAGCGCGAGAATGTTATGGCAATTTCACCGACTTTCATTTGTCATTGAGCAGTTTATGAAGTTTCACGTTCAAGGTTGAATATCACATGGGGTAGGACAGAGACGACAAATGACATTTAAGTAAGCGGCATTATTGTCAAGCTGTGGGTGAGTAGTCAAATATTAAATGCATAACAGAATGTTGTTATATGAGTGGAATAAAAGCTGTATTTTCATCATATGTGAGACTAGGTCATTTCATGATTGTAGGAAGCCATGTTTTGATTGTTTACGACGAACTGTATGAGAGCCTTGAGAATAATGAGTGTTATAGTTACTGAGGAATGTGCTCACAGTATTTGAGAGTACTGTCTACGTTGTGTGTCGCTTTGTTATTATGAATTATTAATGTAAAAGGAAGGAAGGAAGCTTGTAGTTTTGCGTGTCCGTTAATCTCACGATCATGATCCACGGTACCTCCCTTTTACGTGGAATGCGAACCACATTACATGACATTTCAATTCGAAAATCTCACATGTATTGACCGGGAATCAAACCAGGTCTACCTTGGTGAGAGACTAACAGCTTGACCGCTGCGCCACAAATGTGACAGTAGTATATCTCCAATTCAATCTATACATTCATCATAGTACCAGTATGAAAATGGAGCGTAAATTAACATTTTATGAATGTCCAAGCTGTGTAGTATACGAGTAGGATAACATGTCAGATGTTACACATCATATGCGACTACTGTAAGGCTCGTATCTTTTTTATTGTTCAAAATGCCTTATTTGTTTTAATGTTGTTTATCATCCTCGTTTTTTCTACTCTACTCTTATTCAAATAAGGCATAATTGTTAGGGTTCACTGCTTGTTTTCTAGAAACCATTTTCGTTTTCATGCCTGGCAGTGGACTGTTTTTTTTATCTTGATCATTTCATATCATTTCATTTCATGAGGGGCCGACAACCTAGATGTGAGGGCCTTTAAAACAAGAATTATCATGATCAGCATTATCATCTAAACTCCTTAACAAGGAATAGTCACCATCTGGAGACATTATTCTAATTCCGTGTAACACCGCCTCTCACTAGGAAGAGTGTCACCCTCTGGAGACATTATTATAGTACCGTGTAACAAGAAAGAGTGTCACCCTCTTGAGACATCGTTCTAATACCGTGTAACAAGAAAGAGTGTCACTCTCTGGAGACATTATTCTAATACCGTGTAACAAGAAAGTGTGTCACCCTCTTGAGACATCGTTCTTGTACCATGTAACAAGGAAGTGTGTCACCCTCTTGAGACATCGTTCTTGTACCATGTAACAAGGAAGTGTGTCACCCTCTTGAGACATCGTTCTAATACCGTTGTAACAAGGAAAAGAGTCACCCCCTGGAGACTTCGTCCTAGTACCGTGTAACACGCAAGAGAGTCGACCCTGCAGACACCACTTGGATTGGATGAGGAAGGGATCCACTTGTTTCTGTGGGCATGCTATATTATCTAGTTGATGTTTACACCCCCATAGAGTCGCTAGATTGCGGCTGCATTTCACCTGTTGTTCCTAATAGTCCTGTGGGATTAAGATCGGGTGATTTATAGACTAGTCGATGTGCAAGAGAGTGTTCGTCAAAGCAGTCATGCATGCCTGGAGCCTGTGTTGTCACGCTGCTTAATAGCTTACCGATAGTTTTGAAATGGTTCATGTTCACGGCGACCTAATTGTGTGGGTCGAAGTAATACACTACAGAACCACCTCTCCACACTACGGGTTAAACGCCTCATTGCACTCATTTGAAAACAGCTGGCAAGACTGGCAAAAACCACGCTATTTACAGATTAACAATCATAAAATGTCGCATCTCTTGTGGCTTGAAAAATGCTAACAAGGGGAGGATACGATGCATAGGTCACTGATTCGAACCATCTTTCGTACACGTGTAGGGCATGACCAGGCGTATACCAGGTGCAAGTAGTAAGGTGCGCTTCTCAGCAGATTCCGAGAAATTAATTATTCGTAATTGCTGTACGGCGTTCATGTGCGTTGTACGTTATCATGAAGCCAAGGAGCGCATGGTGCAGCGGTAAGAGCCCTGCTTCGTAAGCGTGGGATCTCTGGATCGAATCCCACCAGTGAGCCTTATTTTTTGTAAACATAGGCAATTCGTACAACTGTAGGTGTCGTGAATAATATTCATTTTGCAGTCAATAGGGATGTATAGAACTAGCACCGACAGAGCGCACTGCTGTTGTACTGGGTACAGGCCGGACGTTTGTTTTAGACGATTGCCCTTGACCTTGAAGCCAGCGGGTGAGCCTGCACACAGTCACTCTCTCACCCTATCGCGTCAAACTTGTCACCACCGATCTGATGTAATGGAATTTCAGACTTGAGCACGTGGTGACACCGTCCCGCTGGCAGTACAGTCCATGTCGAAGTATTGTGTGACACGGAAGTACACGTTACGTAGTTCCGAACAGAATGCCATTATATTTGCCAATGACTGTACTTCAGCATAGTGTGAGACAGCCTTGTCAATCATCGGACCGCTTGGGGCAGCTGATAACAACACAGGTACTGCAGCAACTCGCCTCCAGGCTTCTATTAAGATTTTTCACTCGTCTAAAACAAACGTCCGGCCTGTAAGCGCACGGCGCTCTTCATTTGTCTCCTGTGTTCTCATGCCGCTAATATGTACGAATTTAAGTTGTTTAAATTGTTATTTTCGTGACTATGCCGAGCTATTGCAGTGTTCCTCTTTGCAAAAATCAGGGAAGCCCGTTTCCCTTTCACCAATTTCCACAAAATAAAGAAATGAGGAAGAAATGGTAACATGTTATCAGAAGGAAAAATTTCGGTGAGAAAAATCTGACCGAATATATTAAAGTGTGTTTCCATCATTTACAACCCGATGACTTCACGAAAACTGTGTTGGATTAGTGTGACTTACAAAGGGAAATAATTCCTGTTTTGTACCTATAAACTGATTAGACATTTCGATAACAACCACTGAATTTATGCGTTTGTATTTGAAGGTGAGAGAGCAAGATAAAAACCGGGCGCTGTTCCATCGCTTTTTCCGTGGACCACGAACACAACAAAAATAATTATTTAGGAAGAGGCCATACACAAGAAAATTGCCGGATTATCACGATAAGCCTACAAAATCGGAATCTGAAGAAATCATCTCCATTGAAGTACGGGAAGAAATCGTCAATATACACGAAGAAATGAAAGTAACATTTCTGACTCCCATTTTCAAAGACGTCAATAGGCTACTCGGTCAAATACTTCAAGAATAAATGTCGCAACATTAACAGTCACAAACGTATTATGGTTGGTTTCTTGAAATCAGAATTAATCGTCAACTTCCATCTGCCCGACGGAGAATGTGGTAGCGACTGACTTCTACAGTACATTCTTGAGACATAGTCAGATGAATGGAAACAGTTCATGGCTCTAAAGCAGGGATTCTCAAACTTAAAAAAAATTGTACCCCCAAGTCCTTTTCCAGGGGTAAGGGAACGATTCTTATTGAGAAATTGACAAAATTTCATAAGAACCAAACGTTGCGATGCATTTTCGAGGTACACATTACCGGTATCAACTTTCTTTGATTATGTTTACCTTAAAACACGACAGTTTCATGTAAGCTATCAACCTAAAAAAAATACATGAATCGAAGTCTGTAAGCAGGGGGAGCAAGTGAATATTTAAATCTCTGTTTATGATTTAAGTCTTATGGAGATATATTTATCAATATAGGCCTACAATACTCTAGTAATTGTAATCTTTAGGAGAAAGCATGCTGAATCATATTCATTATTTGAATAATAAAGCGAGTTAGAATTTTGTTATTACCGCTGTAGGCCATTAATTCTTCCTTCCTCCCGCTAGTTTTAGTGTCTGTAGTCCGTAGCTCATTTTGCAGCTGTTTAACGCTTAAACGCTGAAAATCGTCCATAATATATTAGGAGATATACCTATAGAATTAATTAATATAGTCTTGGAGTAAAATTAAAGAAGATATAATTTACTTTAGCTTAGAAAACTCGGTCACAATTTATACATTCTTCGCAGCTGACTGGGAGAAACATAAGACGATCGCCTTGCGCTTACCCAGTACTACACGAGCGCTATCTGGCGCGAACTTTCTCCCGCTACATCCCTATTGTAATAACGTGTTATGTGAGCGGGAAAAAGGAGTCTGAATAAATCGTACAGGAGATTGATGAAACAATACCTTTATTCACAGTATTTGCTGTTAGTACAACTGCCCACTGTTATGGTTAGTTTGTGTGCAGGTGACCTCGCCAGGTCCGAACACTTTCCAACCAATACCCATAGCATGAGACACTACTTGCGGGGTACGGGGTGGTCTGATGGTTCACTGACGTGCAATGAACGGAACAGACTGGGCCTTCAGTGTATAAACGTATACATATAATAGAATACACCTGACAATGTATAATACCAATGTATTTGCAATGCCTCGACTGTACATTATGTAATGTCACAAACGTTCACCACCATACGATGATTTCAGAATCCCTTTTCCCGCTCACAAAACACGTTATTACAATTGATTGCATAATGAACATTATTCACGACACCTACAGTTGTACGAATTGCCTATGTTTACAACAACAACAAAAAAAGGCTCACCGGTGTGATTCGATCCAGTGTTCCCACGCTTACGAAGCAGGGCTCTTACCGCTTCACCATGATGCGCTCCTTGGCTTCACGTTAACGTACAGCGCACATAAACACGCCGTACAGCAATTACGAATAATTTATAATTAATTTCTCGGAATTGGCTGAGAAGCGCACCTTACTACTTGCACCTGGTATACGCCTGGTCATGCCCTACAAGTGTACTAAAGATGGTTTGAATCGGTAACCCCTGCATCGTATCCTCCCCTTGTGTCACTTCGGCTGCTGTCGGCTGCGTACAGGTCGGTGGATATGTACTGCAACATGGTCAGTCCGTAATTCTCTCGCTCTTTCCCTCTCGGCATGCCCCTTGCTCCTCTCCCACACGCACCGTGTCGAGGTAAGGCACGATACACTCACAATGACGTGTGTTGCTCTGTAGCGTAGTAGGTTAGTTGTCAGGTTGTAAAGTCGTTCATAGCCAAGCAACCACAGTTCGAGTCTCGCCGTGAATATTATTTTTGTGAAGTAACACACCATGATGATGTCATGCTACGAAAACCACCGAATTTGGCCGAGCTAACATTGATAATAATGCGTCATTACATTCTGCCATGGCTCACTATACACACGCATCAAGAGAGCACGTTCTGCCTCTCGTCGAACATGGCAATAAGAGTGTGCGTGAGGCAGCAATCTGATGTGGTGTTCCACCCAGATCTGCTCAAAGATGGATACAGCAGTGGCGAGTGTCAGGGAGGATTGGTCGTCTACCGGGCACTAGTTTACAGCAGGTTTCTACTGTACAAGAAGACCGCCATTTAGTTACAACTTCGCATAAAAATCCGTTCTTAAACTCGGTAGAGCTTTGCAGACGACTAATTTTCCTGGATGTCCATACACGGCCCGTAAACTATTACGAGAAGCAGGAATTACTTGCAGAAAACCTGCCATCAAAGAATCGCTCTCCGACCAACATGTAGTCGACTGGTGTGGCTTCGCTGAGCTGGAATTAATTCGTAATTCTCTGACGAGATGTTTTAGTTCGGCGGAGGTAAGTCCGGTTCGTGTTTACCGGCTACGTGGGACCCGGTACGAGAAGGTAGGGATGGGCGCGACTGAAGCCTGGAATTGAGTGTCGACTCCATCAACTCCGAACACCGGACTCGGTTCGCATGAAGCCTCGCGACTCCAAGCTAACGTGACTCAGGTAGCGGGGCCGCTAGCATCAGCATGTCGAAGCGCGGACAATACAGTGTAAGATCATGCACGGTATTAATTTGCACTGTGAGTGCGATGTTACCTGGAAAGATTTTCCACTGAACTGGCTTCATGTTCGTCATAGATATATGCCATGTAAATTCAAATTGGCGACTATTGCAGAGTATTCTGTCAGTCTGAATATATTATTTACTATTACCAATTAATTGGTTGTAATCTTATACTCTATGCCAGTGTTTTGTTTTATATAATGTTATGTAATTTAAGTCCAAATTATTGACTATTTGAGAGTTTTGTCGTCATATTATATTATTATTGCTATTTGCAATAATAGGTAATAAAGGTTGCGATATTATTGCCTAGGCTATGTAGCCTACTCAGTGTTGTTTGATTGTATGTAATCACAGTTCATATTGGTGATTTTTGAGAGTATTTTCTCCGAATCTCTCATTATTATTATTATTATTATTATTATTAATTACAATAATTTACCAAATTGTTGTAATATTGCACTTTAGGCAGGATGTATTATTAGTATTATTATTATTAATCATAATATACACAATATCAATTACACCTACAACATTACCGATGATAATAACCCTAAACAATCTTTCATGTTTGCTGGCTTATCGTAACACAATGTATCAAGGGAGGAACATAGAACTATAAGTCCAAGCAGATCCGAAAACTGTTGTTAGATGGCGTTAGTGCATTAGTGGAGTCGGGTGTATCGGTTCCAGGGGCAGCAGTCTCGACTCTTCGCGACTCCGTTCGCAACCCAGCCCTAAGAAGCGGTATGTGGCTGAGCGCACACATAGTGGCCGCATCTCTGTGTCGTGCTGGGGGTGGATGTCGTCTGATGGGACTGGAATGCTTCATCGGATAGATGGACATCTCACATCGGACCAATATTTGCACATCTTGCAGAATATTATGATTCCGAGTGTGAGAGAGCGCTATCCACATGCAGTACTTCAGTTCGTGCAAGACAACTCTCCAATCCACATGAGCAGGAGTGTTCAGGGCTGGTTTCCTGAGCAGGACTCCCATTGAACTCCAGACTTGTCAACCCCATTGGGCTTGTGTGGGCAAAGTGGAAATGCCACATCATGGAAAACTGGCCTCACCCTTCCCCTCGTTCGCAGGATGCATTGTGGGAGATTAGGCTATGTTGGAAGCATGGGAGGAGATTGCCCTTGATGAGCAGTACTTCAGAAATCTAGTTCAGTCAATGCCACGTTGGCTACAGCAAGTTGTCGAAGCCGGTGGATACTGGACGAGATATTAAAGAAGTGCGTACAACATTCCATATCAGGTCTAACAATAAGCAAATTCATTAAGCCTGATTTCCCTTTGTATAGAAACACACACATATTTTATTCATGAGACATTTGACATGTTTAAAAAATAAACAGTCTCCCATAAGTCCAACCCCTCGTCCACGTCGTGGGAGACGGGCAACGGCACAAAGTAGGGGATCGCCTGTAGGGGCGAAGTGCAGTGGGGACTTCGTGTGCCCCGGGACCGTTACGGTAGCTGTGAAGGTCCTACAGGAACCCTGAAAAGTGACGGCTAACGGGGCTCTGGTGAAGCTACGATAGGCCCAGCAAGCCACTAGTGGATGAAACCAAATGCCTTCAAGAATGGAACGAGCCTCTGACATTATGGATATAATAGACGACGACACGGCTGTACACACGGACTAAGATTTGGAACTTTAAATATAAGAACGCTGACGGGGAAGGTGGAGGAGATAGTGGATATGATGGAAAGAAGGAAGTTGGATTTATTGGGATTGGCAGAAACAAAGTGGAAAGGGGAAGGAAAGAGAGAACTGAGAAGAGGCTATAGACTGTACTGGAGTGGGAACGAAGAGGGAAAGAGGAATGGAGTGGGAGTAGTAGTACGAGATGGTTTAAAAGAATTAGTAAGGAGAATAAGTGATAGGATGATGAAAGTGAAAGTAGCACTGAGGGGAGAGACCGTAGAAATAGTGCAAGTGTATGCTCCACAAGTAGGCTGCGCCTCTGAAGAGAAGGAGGAGTTTGAAGAGGAATTGCAGAAGCAGCTGATAGGAAGAAATATGATTGTTATGGGGGATCTGAATGCCCATGTAGGAAGAGAAAGACAAGGTTATGAGAAGGGTTGGGGCGGAAGAAATGAGGAAGGAAAGAGACTGTTGGGCTTCTGCCAAAGGAACAGCCTGCTAGTTGGGAACTCCTGGTTCAAGAAAAGAGAGAGCCACACAATCACATGGTACAGTGATGACTTGAACAGGAAGTCGGTGGTCGACTATATACTGTATGAGAAAGAACTAAATATGAACATCACGGACATCAAGGTTATACCATCGGAGAACCTGGATAGCGACCATCGATTGCTGGTAATGAACCTGAGAGGGAGTAAGGAGAAGAAAGGGACTGAGAGCCAGGAAAGACGTATAAGGATATGGAAATTGAAAGAAGGGGATAGAAGGGTCGAGTACCTCAGAATGGTAAAGGAAGGGATTCCAACAGATGAAGAAAGAGGGGTGGAAGAGGAATGGGCTAGATTTAAGAAGACACTAGTAGGTGCAGCAGAAGCAGTGTGTGGGAGGACAAGTAGTAAGAAGAGGTGGAAGGAAACACCATGGTGGAATGAGAAGACAAAAGATATAGTAAGGGAAAAGAATAGAGCCTTTAGGAGGTGGTATCAAAATAGGACGGTAGAGACAAGGGAAGAGTACCAGGAAAGAAAGGAGGCGAAGAGAGTAGTGGCTGAGGAGAGAAGAAAGTGGATGGAAGAGTGGACAAAGATGATGGAGGATAGTGAAGGTACAAAAAAGGTCCTGTATGAGATGGTAAAAAATAAGAGGCGGAAGGATCCTACGGATTATGTTAGAATGGCGAACAAAAGGGGACAAGAGATAGAAAACAGGGAAGAACTGAAGAAAATGTGGAAAGAATATTTTGAAGAACTTCTGAACCCAAATGGAAACAACGGTGAGGAGGAAGAAATCGGGGAAGAGGAAGATGAACTGCAAACGGAAAAGGACTTAACATGGAAAGAAGTGGAAGATGCAGTGAGGAAGATGAAAGGAGGGAAGGCACTGGGTGTGGATGAGTTGAGTGTGGAGATGGTGAGAGCAGCAGGAGAGGTGGGGATACAATGGTTGTACCGAGTGATGAGGACAGCATGGAAGGAAGGGAAGACCCCAGAGGACTGGAAAAAAGGAATAATTGTCCCGATCTTCAAGAAAGGTAGTAGAACAGAATGCAGAAACTATCGGGGAATAACACTGATGAGTCATTGTGCAAAGATCTTTGAGAAAGTTTTGGAAAGGAGAATTAGGACAAGGATAGAAGGAGGGATGAGGGAAGAACAACATGGCTTCAGAGCAGGAACGTCCACAGTGGATTTGATTTTTGCTGTAAGGCAGTTACAAGAACAGCACTTATGAGTATGGAACAGATCTAGTGATGGCCTTCCTGGACATTGAGAAAGCATATGACAGTGTACGCAGAAACAAAGTATGGAAGTACCTGGAGGATAGAGGAGTAGAGAAATGGACTATAAGGAGGATAAAGGAGATGTACAAGGGAAGCGTGAGCTGTGTGAAAGTGGGAGGAGAGAGATCGGACTGGTTGGAACAGAGAAACGGCCTGAAACAAGGAAGTGCACTGTCACCGCTACTTTTCATTGTGGTGATGGATGACATAATGACCCGAGTGGCACAAGTAATTGGGGAAGGAAAGATGAAAGCAATGGTGTTTGCAGATGATTTGATGATTTGGGGAAACAAGGAGGAGGAGGTACAGGAACAGTTGGACGTGTGGGAAGGAATAATACAAGGATATGGGATGAAATTTAGCATACATAAGAGTGAGATGGTGATTACAACAAGAAAGAAGGGAAGAACCTCAACGGGAATAACAATTGGTGGGGAACAGCTGAAGAAAGTGGAGAGTTTCAAGTATCTGGGAAGCCTGATACAAGATAATGGAAGAAACGATAGAGAAATAAATGAGCGGGGGAGGCAGGCAGAAGCATTCCGGAGGAGTGTGAGAAGCATGTTATGGAGCAAGGATGTCCCTCAGAACAGCAAAAAGATCATATATCGGACGTACTATGTCCCTATCCTGACATATGCCTCGGAGACCTGGGTTATGAAAGGAAGGGAGAAGAGCAAAATACAGGCCAGTGAGATGAGGTTCTTGAGAAGCAGTATTGGAGCTACAAAGATGGACAGAATAAGAAATGAGAGGACCAGAGAATTAATGAAGGAGGAACCATTACAGGATGGTATAGAGAAATCTAGACTTAGGTATGGACATGTAAAACGAATGGAGGAGAAGAGGATACCCAGGAGGGTACACGAGACGAAGTGGGATGGAAAGAGACCGAGAGGAAGACCGAGAGACAGATGGCTGAAGGGGGTGGCAGAAAGCGTGAAGATGATGATGATAATTGTTGTTTTAAGGGGCCCCTAATGAAATGAAATGGCGTGAAATGAAAGGATGTAGATAAAAACAACTCTCTGCCATGGATGAAACGAAAATTGTGTTTATAAAACAGACTGAGCCCCAAAAATTATGCCTTATTTGAATAAAAATAATAAAAGGCGGATGGTAAAAAAGGACAAAAAAATAAGGCATAGTGAACAATAAAATAAATGAACACAATAAAAAAATCATAAAACAGATTTAAACTGAATTAAAAGTCGTAACTACACATTAATACTTAAAAAAGTAACCACTCTCCCTCATGAACCGGATGACGAGGTCAGCTGACGGCCCGTCATCACGGAGAATAAGGGAGAGGGTATTAGGCAGTTTAAGAGTCCTGCGCAGATCGGCCAGATCCACACACTCCAAGAGAAGGTGTGCCACGGTTAGGTGGGCGCCGCAAGGACACACAGGGGGATCTTCTCTCTTCAGCAAGTGGGAGTGCGTAGCAATCCCATGGCCGATCCGGAGTCGACAGAGTACCACAGCTTCTTTCCGGAGAGATCGGAAGGAAGATTTCCACACCTTTGTTGTCTCCTTGATACCTCTCAGTTTGTTGGGTGGAGGCGTGGCACGCCATGCTTCCTCCCAATGTGACAGGATCGAATGCCGCAACTGAGAGCGCACATCACTAGCAGGCACCTTATACGGTAGCGAGTGCAGTGCGACTGCCTCTCTCGCCGCCTGATCAGCAAGCTCGTTTCCCGCAATACCCATGTGGCTAGGAAGCCACACAAAGGACACCCCAGCCTCAGCGGTACGCGAACTGACGAGCAGGTCGTGCACACGCTGGACCAACGGGTGCTTCAGGAAACTCATATCGATCGCTTGCAGCGCACTCAGAGAGTCAGTACACACAAGAAAGTGCTGGTGATCGTCTGATAACGTGTACCGCAGAGCCTCTAAGATGGCATAGAGCTCCGCTGTGTACACGCCACAGGCATCGGGAAGTGAAAAGAGAAACCGACGATCCTCAACCACAAATGCACAGCCTACTTTCTCGTTTACCCTCGAACTGTCCGTGAATAGAAGCCCTGATCCCGGATACCGGCTCACCACGGACTGGAACAGCCTCCGATGGACGGAGGAGTCAGTGTCCGACTTGGGGCCGGTGTGCAGATCCAGGATGATATCAGGGCGAGAGACCATCCACGGAGGGGCCTTGCTAGGTACTCGGGCGATACAGAAGACAGAAGGAAATCGGAACTGACGGTATAAGTCATCCAAGCGAATCCCCGCCGGCCGAGCGGCTCGGGCGAGCGCATCATACAGCCGGCGATTCGGATTGGAAAACAAACATGGATAGCTTGGATGAAGGGGCATCTGTCGAATAGTTGCAGCATAGGTCAGCAGTACTTGTTGGCGCCTCAGGTGTAAAGGAGGTACGCCAGCCTCGGCGAACAAGCTGACGACTGGGCTCGTCCGAAAGGCACCCGTCGCCAGCCTCAAAAAGCGTGAAGAAGAGAGTAGAAGACTGGACAAGAGTGGAGGCTGAGAGATGGTGGGAAGACAGAAGACGTTGGAGAGGCTTGTGTTCCAAACAGACCCGGCCAGTGGCTGGAAACTGTGCAAGATGATGATGATGATGAAAAAATAAACACCGCGAGTACGATTCGATCCCCGGTTCTTTGTCGTTTCATGCAACGCCTCTTCCTCTGAGCTAACTGGCAGTCTGCAGAACGCTCATAATATTGTAATGATATCTCCAACATATCATGCAAGTCTATAACAGCTATCATAGACCCGGTGGTAATTAACTAACGGTTTATTGGAATATTTTGTTGTAAAACTTAATAGGCGTCCAGTATCGTGTTGTTCCACAATGGTATAACAGAGGCCATAAAAACAAAGAGAATTGCCGAGGCCAATATTTGAACTACGGTGGTTCCGGTTACTAACTTCACACGTTTCCTCTACGCTAACACAGCTACTCTGTTATGCGCTTCTCATCCGTCGTCACTTGGGACTTCATGCATTTATTTACGCATTTGTGTGGTTTCACATTAATTCCATATCATTCTTCTGTTATTCTGATATCTGCACAGTGACACTGTGTACTGATAGTTGCATTTTGTCACGAACATGTCGTTGAATAAAGATCGAAATGCATCAAAATTTGTTGCACCTGTACAGCCACGTCCCAGCACGATGATACCCGAACAGGACTGATATTTTCCATGCGGCAATTTATGATTGTCTTATCTGTACATCTACAGCGCTACAAAGCTCGTTATATGAGATAACTATAATATGTTCTTGTTGATTGAATTTAAATGTATTTATTTCCATTTTGATGTTCTTTCTTTTATTTGGTCGTCATAAATCTATGCGTTAAATTATAGTATTTTTCTCATATTGGTTGATTATGTTTCAACATATTTAAGGGGACCTGGACGTGAACATGTGTCAAAAAATCTTCGTTTTCTTTTCGTTTTATATGGAAGAGGAGAACTTCATGAATCAGAAAATATATGATTTGTATGGGTTTTACTTGTTTTAAGCTATTTTAATGACGTTGGTACGCCCCTTTTAAAACGACATGAACACCTGAAAAAATGCTCCATACTTTCTTTTTTATATAGACTATCTTGGTGCAGTAAAGTTCGTTTTATGAGATGGCCAAGCTGCTTCGTGGTGACGTTTGTTTCAGGAGTTGGCCAATCTGCTATTGCACTCCCTAGCGCCAAATAGTATGTTGATTGCCATTAACAGCTGGTTTTGTTTACAAGTATGCATGTTGTGTTCGGTTGTGGTCGTGATTTATGGGGGGATTAAAGAAGTTTAACTCTAAAAACTCTAAAAAAAAGCCTAGAGGCACTAAATACGTGAATGTTTAATCTATAGGCGGATTATACACCCAAGAGGTTGTAATACTTCTCCAACTCCATGCGAGAGTGAGGTTATAATAGCTAGTCCTGACAGTGCTTCCAAAATGAAGTCAGGGATAGATGCCCCGCAAATCACAAAGTACGCAAGAACTAGTAGAAAACTTGAGTAGATGAGCTGTGACTGTCCTAAATCACCCCGTCAGCAGTTTTAAATTAGCCGATATTTTCCGAACCAATGATCGGAGAAGGGCGTGTGGGGTGTCATTGTAATCTACAGAAAATTTTCTATAAACTCGAAAGTGCTTCGTGCCACTAAAACAGTCTGGTTCGCAAGTTACAGTGTTGCGCTTACATGGATGAACTTAGTGAAATAATCTGATATCCTTCCCTCCCCCCTTTCATCACTTACTAACGAACTTAGCTTAAGTAATCTATGAAATTGTTTTGTAATTTTTCAGGCTACGTCCAACGACGCTCCCCCATTTTTGAACTTACAATCAAACGTTATTCAGTTTAAATAATCCAAGTGGCATATACCGGTAAGCCATTTCTTTAATCCCAACATAACTGCTGGATTTTTTCGTTTATGTCTTTATCAAATTGCAAGTTGATTTATTTGAGGCAAAAGGCTCAGTTCAAGGTCTAATTTTACTGCCGTCGCCTGAAAGGTTCCTTATGGTACTTATTAGCATTGTATTGCTTATGTACTTTCAACTCTCATGTTCTAGTACAAAGAATTTCTCGCTACTTGCATTATATTGCTTTAATGCATTGGCACCTGCTGTGTCCAGGATCTCAGGATCAATAAGTTCATAACTCTCTTAGCCCCTTTCAAGCTTTACTGTGTCTATTGTGGCACGTCAACTTTAATATTCTTACTTGTTTTAAGCCTAACCCTGGTTTGTGACCAACGTTTCAACAGCAACTGCTCTTTTTGTATGCGAACCTCACAACAATTGAATTGCTTATTTGTATATGCGTGGCACAGTTCTAAATTTTTGGCCACGGCCACCCCGTTTGAGTCTTGTAACATTTGTAATCGCTTAGGGTTAAAAATACACTACCCAATCATTGTCAAAGCTAATCAATAGTATTACTTTTCCCTTGATCTCACGCTTGGCAGCAATTTGAGATACGCCTCGTGAAAGTTTTGTCTATCTATTACGTCAGTTCTTCACAGATCTCCTTGACTGTTTATGGACGGTATAGTTTGCTCAGCTAACTTCCTACCTAGGGTCGTTCACAGTTCATGCATCTTGATTACTGTTTTTTTTTTCCTCGTAATTAAGACTGTCTAACTTATCTAAATCTCTTTATTAGTACTCTTCTTGTGGGAGATTTAGTTTATTTCTTTGAGCACAACAATCCTATTTGTTCACTATCTTTAAGTAACGTCAACTATTGTAAATGGGCCACGGGCCACCCCTTCACTCACACTACTCTGCTCGAGTTGCTCAGAGGCTTCAAATTATTATCACCTTTAGATATCAATACCTTTTCTATATCAATTTGTTGTTTCTTTCCTACTTTTTTAAAATAAAAGTTGTTTTGATTGGGTTCTTCTCATGTGATGGACGAAGCAAAGAGGATATAAAAAGTAGGTTGGCTCAGGCAAGGAAAGCATTTCTACAGAAATGGAAGCTTAGTTATGGAAAGAAGGGTCGAGGACAAGAACTGTAGGGGTAGACCAAGGTTAGAATATGTTAAACAGATTGCCTCGGATGTAGGGTGTGGTAGCTATGTAGAGATGAAACGATTAACTCAGGACAGGGAGAGCTGCATCAAACCAGTCAAAAGACTGAAGACTCAAACAACTACAACAACATCCAAACTTGTAACCTTTTTCTTACTCTGTTTTTCATCTTCCCTATGGTGTTGATTGGAATCTCCCTCCACTGGTGATTAGATCATTGCTGACAAAGGCTTACCTGAAATATGTAGCAACAAGAGCTTCCATCCCAGGACTGATTGGCATAACCCCTCCTTTTCTTCATGATGACAAGCTGATAGCTGACGAGGTCAGGAAGACACACAGTGTTGCAAGTGTTTATATTCATTTCGAAAGATGAATTCAGTGAATTAAAATATACATTATTTTGCAGTTGCTTCCGATTGAACGTCTGCCTTATATTGACGACATTGTTTTTTTGTGTTTCGTTCTGACAAATGTGTAGTCCCCTGTTATCCAAGAATAATAATAAAAAATGAAGGTTTATTGAACACCTTGGCAATAACTAAATATTTTTATTGGCATTACGACAATCATTTATCATTAATTTTAACAAATATTTTAATTTATCTATATATTTAAAACAGGTGATTTTTGTTACCGCGAGATTGAGAGAACGGCTGAACCGATTGACTTCGTAAAGCACTCTGACGAAAGATTATGGCATGTTTTTAGATGTTCAGAGTGTATTTAAAAGAAAAAAATGTTAATGTATATTTTTAAATTATTAAAGAAAAATGAACAATGAAAAAACTGCCTTGGTTCATGACATACATGGTGGATAGAAGTCCACCGTGATGTAATGTGATAGTTATTTGTGAGAATTACAAAGGAGCGGAATATTGTTTATGATGTTTCCACAATATATATATATATGTTACAGGGAAAGTCGATTCTTAGTAAGAGTTGACTCTCCCTAGGCAGAGTCAACTCTTACTAAAAGTATCAGTAATAGTTGATTGAAAACAATCAGATCAACTTTTCCTAGGGAGAGTTAACTATGCCTGCTGTGGTTCAGTAAAAGTTGATTCACAGATGCTGCTCTGAAAATGTAACCGCGCGCGCCAAACATTTGTTATGATTATTAAAATATTGCCATTGTTTGGACTCGTACTTCCATTATTGGACCGACCGTCATCGATCAGAACATTTCTTTGTTTTATTACCCCACCGTACAACAGGCAGTTGCCATTCGTCATTACTCGGCTCTTTATTGTTGTGCAATAGTGACAAAAGATTCATTTACGTTTAAATAATTAGTTTAAGTGTGTAATAATTATGCCAGACACCACGGCAGAACTTTTTCGTGAAAAACTGCAGCCGGAACATTCGTCTTCCAAGGTAAATTCACTGACATTGACCAAATTGAAATATGACAGCTGCATTCAAAAAGTGAAAAATCTAAAAACTGAAATTAAAAAAGAAAGTAACGATATCAGGTTTTTAAGACGATATGACATTATTGAAGTAAATGGTATTACAAAATTAATACACCCTCTCACAGACCAAGACAGCATAAGGTATTATGTTTTTGATGAAGAGTTGTTTGGAGTTCTTAATGAAGCGCACACAGCCTATCCACTGGACACGGAGGAAGAGATCGTATGATTCAGCAATTGAAAGGGAAATTTCAAAATGTTATTACAAAGGACATTTTACTATTTTTAAGCTTGTGCGAACCTTGAGATCAAAAATTGAAACATAAAATGAAAGGACTGGTTGTAAAGCCTTTGTTATTCAAGGAAATGAATTCACGCTGTCAAGTGGTCTTGATTGACTTACAGTCGCAACCTGATGAAGACTTCAAATGTATAATGGTGTACCAGGACCATTTAACAAAGTTTGTTGTGCTAAGACCACTGAAATCGAAGACGAAGTGTGCAATAATATCGTTGATATTTTTACTTTGTTA
Organism: Meconema thalassinum; assembly: GCA_946902985.2. NCBI lineage: Eukaryota > Metazoa > Arthropoda > Insecta > Orthoptera > Tettigoniidae > Meconema > Meconema thalassinum. Next base: position 55,141,107 of record OX336389.2, read on the forward strand.
GGCGCTCCTTGTATTTTACAATCAGACAATGGGAGAGAATTTGTTAGTAAAATTATTGACAGTCTGGTTAATACATGGCCGAACTTCAAAATGGTGCACGGAAAACCACGACATTGTCAAAGTCAAGGTAGCGTCGAAAGAGCTAACCAGGACATAGAGAATATGCAAGACCGCAAAACATCAAAATGGAGTGAAGGCTTAAAGTTCATTCAACTCATGAAAAACAGTGCCTTGCATAGTGTGATAAAACGATCTCCGTATAAAGCAAAGTTCGGTTGTCCCCCGAGACAGGGCTTATCTAGTTCAAAACTACCATCTGAGGTACTGGCAAATTTAGAAACAGAAGAGGATCTTCAATGCGCAATTGATCAAATTCAGCAACAACAAGAAAACGAAATTGGAAGTAACGGGAATGTCAATCCTGATGAAAATGAAACAAACCAATATGTATCAAGTGGTGAAAAGCTCGTAGATGATAGTGATCATCTCCTCACTGACCTGGACAAGTCTACTGAGGGCATCAAGAGACAGATATACACACATCAAAAAAAGTTTTGCATCACCTCGGTTCCCAGATCTCCGGCATATAGACGTTGACTGTGTATATTGTATCCAATATACAGTCCCTTTGACTGTTCATAGATGTCACTAAAACTGCTCAAAGATGTAAACAACCATGCATGAGCAGGGCCTATTAGACGGAGGGGGTACGACAGCCGATCAGTTCCAGTCATTCCACCAGGACGAAGGTACGCTGCTCATGTTGTCTGTAGTTCTACCATGCCTAGAAGGTCAATACCGCAGTTCGATCGCGTCCGCATTGTTACTTTGTGTCAAGAAGGGCTCTCAACAAGGGAAGTTTCCAGGCGTCTCAGAGTGAACCAAAGCGATGTTGTTCGGACATGGAGGAGGTACAGAGATACAGGAACTGTCGATGACAGGCCTCGCTCAGGCCGCCCAAGGGCTACTACTGTAGTGGATGACCTCTACTTACGGATTGCCGCTCGGAGGAACCCTGACAGCAATGCCACCATGTTGAATAATGCGTTTCGTTCAGCCACAGGACGTCGTGTTTCAACTCAAACTGTGCGCAATAGGCTGCATGATGCGCAACTTCACTCCCGACGTCCATGGCGAGGTCCAGCTTTGCAACCCCGACACCATGCAGCGCGGTACAGATGGGCCCAACAACATGCTGAATGGACCCCACGGAATTGGCATCACGTTCTCTTCACCGATGAGTGTCGCACATGCCTTCAACCAGACAATCGTCGGAGACGTGTTTGGAGGCACCCTGGTCAGGCTGAACGTCTTAGACACACTGTCCAGCGAGTGCAGCAAGGTGGTGGTTCCCTGATGTTTTGGAGTGGCATTATGTGGGGCCGACGTACGCCACTGGTGGTCATGGAAGGCTCCGAAACGGCTTTACGATACCTGAATGACATCCTCCGACCCATAGTGCAACCATATCGGCAGAATATTGGAGAGGCATTTGTCTTCATGGACGACAATTCTCGACCTCATCGTGCACATCTTGTGAATGCGTTCCTTCAAGATAACGACATCGCTCGACTACAGTGGCCAGCATGTTCGCCAGACATGAACCCTATCGAACATGCCTGGGATATGTTGAAAAGGGCTGTTTATGGACGTCTTGACCCACCAACCACTCTGAGAGATTTACGCCGAATTGTCGTTGAGGAGTGGGACAATTTGGACCAACAGTGTCTTGATGAACTTGTGGATAGTATGCCACGACGAATACAGGCATGCATCAATGCAAGAGGACGTGCTACTGGGTATTAGAGGTAGTGGTGTGTACTGCAATCTGGACCACAAATGCTGAAAGTCTAGCTGTATGATGGTACAACATGCAATGTGTGGGTCTCATGAGCAATAAAACGAGCTGAAATGTTGTTTGTGTTGATCTCTATTCCCTTTGTATTTAACGGTTCCGGAACTCTTGGAACCGAGGTGATGCAAAACTTTTTTTGATGTGTGTATGAAGCTTTCTACTCTCTAGAACAAGCTAAACGCATGAAAAACCCTCAGATCACATTCATCCGCCAGAAGCATCAGTTCGAGTTCCAGTCCCTGATGTTGACCGTGGTAGAGGAGATGCTCGATCTATCCTTGGTGTGGTACTGGAGGTTGTCGATTATGGATTTTATCGAATTGGAACGTGAAATGGGATTCTAAAGCAGCTTTTCTAAACGTAAGTTTTCAAAGCTAAAATAAAAGATATCTCTTTCACTGCCCGTAGTATTAAATTGTTCAGATTTCAATGATTACATTTTTTCAGGTCTCAATTCAGTAAATGTCCTACGAACATTATCCAAGAAAATGAAGTTCCAATGGATAAAACAGTGGCTGTGAGGCCTGTTGCAACTTCACAATCACTTGGAAGTTGACAAGGTTTTTTCAAATGTTCTTGCAACAATAAATGCGAATCCATGAAGTGCATGTGCAAGAAGAAAAATGTACTTTGCAACTCAAAGTGTCACAAATCTTTACCTTGCTGTAATAAATGATACATATTTCTATCTCTTTATGTATTTTAAAGGTTTTTCATTTTTATTAGTTTCTCTTAAACATTTCTCTCTCTTAATGTATTGGTTTTGCCTCCCTATTCGTTTTATATTAGCCAGTACAGTTTCCTTGCAAATAGTCAACTGTTACTGCCTCAAGACAGTGAGAGTATACTTTCCCTAGGTATAGTCAACTCTGACTAGTAAATGTTGATCGAAATTGAACACTTTCCGCTTTTAATCAACTTTTACTGAAAAGATCAGTAAGAGTCGACTTTACCTAGGGAGAGTCAACTCTTACTGGAGAATCGACTTTCCCTGTAACATATATACTGGAATAGAATTATAAAAGAAGGGAAATGCTCAAGAACTTACTGACAGTTGAGCGTGTATGCAGTTTACGTAACTTAATATCGCGCCTCCTTTCAATTGGTTCGGAGTATCGTTGCAGACTTTGCATTACTGTATAATATGCATCGTCGATGGAGTTCAATTCCCATCTCGGATATGTTGTATTCCAGGCACTCGCGCGTGTGCACAATCGCTTTCGCCATGTTACGTAATTGGCGAACAATCGGACATAATTCATTTCAGGGACTTGGACATCGCGGTCACTCAGCCCCGTGTACTTTGGTGTGTGTGTGTAACATTTTCTCAGTTGACCTGTGTTATTGTGATGGCTGCATTAATGCGTGTATTTGTTATTAAGGTGGGGATCGGGATGGAGACGGCCGAGGTTTTAAGTTTGGAACCATCCCGGTATTTGCCTGGAGTAGAAGTGGGAAACCACGGAAAACCACATCCAAGATTGTCGAGGTTCGAATCGATCCCACCTCCCCTCAGTTTTACATCTAGATGCTCCCGTTCCAGCTCTCAGCGGAGAGAGAGAGAGAGAGAGAGAGGGAGAGAGAGAGGGAGAGAGAGGGAGAGAGAGAGAGGGAGAGAGAGAGAGAGAGAGAGAGATCTCAAACCCGGACCTCTGGGGCGACAGCCAAGAATGTAGCCGTAAGAGTGGGCTTCCCTGCGCTTGTGCGATTTTTTTGTCATGCGCGGGACATATAAAGCTTCTTCCATTACTGTGTCTGGCGAAGTGAGTCTATGCTCTATCCACTAGTTGGCGAAGTTATTCTATGACCCCCTGCATAATTTGCTGTCATGGAAACCTAAAGGATTGTACCTATAACAGGCGATGAAAATTACTTTAGAGCAGTTTCGTACTGTCTATATCAAAATGAAGAACGTAATCGTGAACTGCGTTTGCAAACGATTGCAAAAATTGTTGCTGGCAGGGATAATCATAAGGATATTAGACCATTATTGGCGAGCAATCTCATCGTGTTCTTTTCAGCAACCAACTTGATTACGAAAGTCTTTGGACGGTCATGTTGAACTTTATTGTATAAGGGCATAGTTTTATTGATTTAGAGTCTAACCACGCTGTTGATTTGGCAATGTAAGTAGTATTTGTCATTCAATATTTGGCGGTACCGTTGATGCAGGACACTACAGTGTAATCGAATATGGCGTTAATTTGGAGAGAAATACTACTATCAATAAAACCGTTCGACGAAAAATGAACATTGACCGACCGTATGCAAACCACAAATAGATGTAAAAAAAGTGAAACATAGGAGAAAAGACGAAGCCACTTTTAAAGTCCAATATAAATATGCCATTTCAGAAACAATCCCAGATACAGTGAGTCCGGGAATGTTCTCCGCAGCGCCTACATGCGTTTGCGAGAGCTAGCTACAGAAGTTACGTTGGCAGTACGGCTGCCGCTTGCAACATATTAGCCTTTCACGAATTGATTGCCGGCGGTCGAGATGGGAACTATTCTTTGTTTACTTGTGTCATACGTCAGCCTGCTTCGTTGACAGGTACAGTTGCGCGAGTAGGATATGACTCAGCTCAAGTAGCCTCTGTCATCGTTTAACCCTGTATTGCATCATGTTGCCATCTGGCAAAAAATAAGAAAATTAATTTTCCAACTTTTAATATTGATTATGTGCATAGTGTTGCACCTTTTATGCAGTCCATCAATTTTATTATTTGACAAATTATGTTACATTCTTCCTAAAGTGGCAGGTTATAAATATGTCCGACAATAGAGGGTTAACTGTCCGTGGTGACATGAGCTCCTATGACGCTCAATGCTGCTTGACTTATGTGCAGAATGCATTCTGTCATCGCTGTGCTCCCTAATAACAAGCAAACAGTAAACTTTGTACTCACTACAGCCATTCATAACAGATGCTGGAAGTGCTGATTACACATAAACTCGCTAATTGCAATACACACTGACGATTTCGACAGGCTACAGCCCACACGTATGGGATTCATCCTGTCAAGGTACCAACTAAACCGATGACGCAACCACTCACAGCTACACGCAACCACTGCGGAGAACATTCTCGGGCGCCCTGTATTATGCCGTACGGAGTTGGGTCTTTGACGAACGAATGTAAACATTGTTCTGCATTGTGACGAACAAATGTAAACATTGTTCTGCATTGTATTTCTTTCGCGAGAAATTGATCTGCCGGAATATAAAATACTTGACAGGCTGAAATGATTTTTCACTGAAACAGATATCTACAGGAATTTCAGAGAGAATATTCGGCAGGACAACAATGCTATGTCCTTTGTTTCCTTGGGTGCCAATGTTACTGTGCCACATGTTCTTGCATAATATTGTTTAAAATGTGAAGTGTGCCCTCCCTGACGCAAGAATTTGCTCGAATAGCAGATCTGACTTTATTAGCTTCTGAGGAGTCTTAATACAACTGACCGTAAGAACCGTCGCCTATATATGTGAAATACAAGGAAGAAATGCGATGATGTACAATTCCGAGGATTTAAAAAAAATATGCAAGAACATAGGCCCTACATTCAACAATCAAAACACATTATAATTTAAATGAGAGTTCAGTGTTAAGACAAAATCAAATTGCTATGCAGCTGACGATATTCGATTAGCATGGCTCATAATATGGGATGAAGCCCCAATGGCAAATATTCTTTCATTAATGTGTGAGAATCGTCTTCTAAAATATATTACAGGTAACGACATTATTCCTTTTTGTTGGAAAGTTATTGTTCTTGGAGGAGACATAGGGTAGGTTATGCCGCACGCTTCTTGCCAAACAGTCATTCACAATTGTATTAAATACTCTATGGCCCTTCTCCAAAATACACCGCTTACATTTAAAAAAAAAACTAATGCAATTTCCTGACTTTTTGCTATACGTTAACGGTGACTACCCCTCTGTGGATGGTGAGGAGTCAAATGTTATTGAATTACCAGCCAGCCTGGTGATAACGTTATTGAGATTTACGGCGAAACATTCATTTCTGCGACGGATATAATACATTTCTCGAAAGTTTGCATTCTTACACCTAAAAATGAACACTGTAATGAAATTAATTTTAAAGTCATTGAACTTAGATCCAGTAGTTCAAAAATATACACCATCCTCAAAAGATTAAATACTGAAGATAAAAGCCAGCTACATCAGTTTTTCCTACAGAATTCTTGAATTCCTTAGGATTAAGTGGTTTTCCTCCACACATTCTCACCCTAAAAGTCTGAGCCATAGTTATTCTCCAAAGAAATTCGAACGTTTCCCAAGGGCTCCTAAATGGAAACACATTAATTGTAAGAAATATGTATGAAAATCGCTTGGATTTGGAAATAATAAGTGCAGATAACTCAGGAACGTATAGGTCTCTATTTACCTCAGCAAATGCCGTGAGTGCGATCTTTCGACGCCCTTAGAGTTGCACTGGTGCTAAATAGTAATCGTACAAAGATTGTATTCAGTAAATATTTTCCCATTGACCGTCATGTTTTGACGGGTTTCACCTGGTAAACTCTTATGTCAGAAATACTGAATGTACACTCATAACTAGTATTGTCATTCTGTCTAGTAAAGTACAAAATACAAACGCATGTAGCGGCGAGCATTCTTGGCTCCCGCAACAGAGGTCCAGGTTTGATTCCCGGCTCTGTCAAGAAGTTTAATTCTGGTCTGATGGCTGGAATGGGGTACACTCAGCCTCGTGAGGCAAAACTAAGTAGAGGTGTGTTCGATTTCCACCTCAGCCATCCTGGAAGTGCTTTTCCATAGTTTCCCACTTCTACCCCAGGCAGATGCTGGGATGATACTTATCTTAAGGCCTCGGTCGCCTCCTTCCCAATCCTCACCTGAAGTATAAATATACACAACTAGATACACCACAATAACATAGGTTATCAGACAAGTTATATATATACACCTAAGTACAGGAGGCCGAATGACCACGATGTCCACGTTGTCAAATGAAACTACAACAACAAGCGCAAAATGATACATTAAACATTTTTCAGATGTGAGGGTTCTTAATTTTAATAGAATGCTTATTAGGTACCCTGTAACAAGTTTGGGTGGATAAACATGAAATAAAGCCATTCAATTTTATGAATATAATAATGAACATATCTGGAGTCCTCCTCTAAAGTTACACACAGTTGATGATTTTAAGTGGTATAAACCGGTCGCATAAACAGAGTCATATTAAGTGCATTGATACAGGGTAATATTTATATATCAGCACTCTGGCGTGCGAGGATTTTCCACTCGGATGTTACCCGTTCATTGGCCGACTGCAACTGATGTAATTCCCATCGCAGTATTTTAGTTCGAACAGACAGTACTGACGATCTTGACGAGCCTGGACAGTTCCAACCAGAATCAGAAGTTGCAACTTGCTTATTCTGTGTCATTAATTGGGTCTTCAGTCTTTCGACTGGCTTGATGCAGCCCTCCATGCTTCCCTGTCCTGAGCTAATCGTTTCATATCTACATAGCTACCACACCCTACATCCGAGGCAATCTGTTTAATATATTCTAACCTTGGTCTACCCCTACAGTTCTTATACTCGACCCTTCCTTCTATAACAAAGTTCCCTATTTCTGGGTGTCTTAGTATGTGTCCTACCAACCTATCTCTTCTCCTCATTAGCAGTCGCCAGAAAAATCTCTCCTCTCCCACTACTCTTAATACCTCTTCATTATTCTGTAACTTGAAATTTTCGAATGATCCTGAGTGTGAATTGTAGATTCAGTGTCTCTCATGCAAAATGTAGCAGTGGTTGTGCAATATACTGTATGTCTGTGGTTATTGTTAAACTAAGTGAACGCTAAACATACTGGTACTTGCTGTATATCAATAAATTATTCCATAAGGCTTGGTATGATTTTCATGGTTTTGTTTAACACAAAATAGAAGTGTCTTAGAAATCATCTCAAGCTGAGTTTTCTAAGAAACATTTAAACAATGGAAATACTAATACTTACTTACTCCATGGCGCTACAACCCGGGGTGGGGTTTGGCCTCTTGAACAACTGCTCTCCATGTTGATTTATCCATCGCCTTGCACCTCCATCCTCTCACTCCCATTGCCACGAGGTCTGTATTCACACTATCCAACCATCTCTTCTTAGGACGTCCTTTCCCCCTCCTGGAAAATAATCTCCCTTTCAACATTCTCTTGGGCATCTGGCTCTCCGCCATCCCCTCTATATGTCGCAACCATTTGATTCGCTGTGCTTTTATAAACTTTACGATATCTTGTTTTCCAATCAATTCGTTTAGTTCATGGCTATATCGTATTCTCCATCCATCTTCCTCTCTAACAGGGCCATATATTCTTCGCAGTATTTTCCTTTCAAAACACAGCATTCTCATCATCCAAGCTTCAGAGCCATAGGACACTGCTGGTCTTATCATTGTCTTATATATCTTCATTTTGGTTGTTCGTGATACAAGTTGATTCCTGAGCATCTTGATGTTTGCATAGTATGCTCTGTTTCCAGCTTGTAATCGATCTTTAATACAGTTTGTCCTATCACACTGGTTGTTAATAAGTTAATAAGAAATACTAATAGCTCGATACAATTCATATTCATGCTGTACATACCACACAAAAAAAATCTCGATAAAATTAATTTTCATGCTGTACATGACCACATAAAAAAATACTAACAAGGGAACGGATTGCGGTGTAAAATTCTTATCTGGTTGAAATTTAGTACACAATATTTCTACAAAGTTGTACGATGACGTAGTGAAAACCGCACGGGCCACTTTCAATTTTGAACCGCGAAAGTCTGCCGGGCGACGGCATGAGCGAAGAGGTGGGAAAAGGTAATGCTGTCCTTGAATCCTAGAAGCGCGCGATGGCTCGCGACCACCAGGCAGCGATCTGCCGTGCTGCGTTGCATTCCCCACCTTCAACCTTCCCCTCATCCCGTCACTCCCTTACCAGTTCGCATCCACTGTTGCAAGGATTACAAAGAGTAAAAGAGGGAAAAAAATGAAAGGTCGTCGTTTTTATTTCCAGTATGGCCAAGCGCAAAACATCACTTTATGTTACATTTTATACTCTATTCGAGAGGGTAGACGAGTGAGGGGAAGGTTGAAGGTGGGGAATGCAACGCAGCACGGCAGGATGCTGCCTGGTGGTCGCGAGCCATCGCATGCTGCTAGGATTCAAGGACAGCTTTACCTCTTCCCACCTCTATGCTCATGCCGTCTCCCGGCAGGTTTTCAGCGTTCAATATTGGCGTTCAAAATTGAAAGTGGCCCGTATGGTTTTCACTACGTCAATGTACAACTTTCTAGAAATATTGAGTACTAAATTTCAACCAGATTAGAATTGTATACCACAATCCGTTCCCTTGTAAGTGAAGCCCTTTGATTTTCTTATTTCCGATGAATGTGACACATTCTAGGTCCAAAACCAAAAAGGGTATCTCATATTCCTATTCCCTGCTCATGTAAAAAGCCCGTGTCTGTACATTTACTGGCACGTTAAAGATCCCCTTCGGGGCAAAATTCCGGCACCCCGGCGTCTCTAAAAGCCAGGGTAGGGTAGTTAAAAGGGTCGTAAAACCAATAACATAACATATCATGTAAAAAGCAATATTGCTCACAATTTCGTATCATCTTACTTAATCATGAGCTCGAAGTGCATAGAAAGAATACAGTAGCATGAATTTAACAGGAAAACCAATTAGTCAATACGTGTCAATTGCGGTGCACGTGGCGGTCAACGTATGATGCTTTCACGCCCAATCCACCGACCGTGAAATAGTTTGTCTAGCCTCATGCGGATAGTGTGCAGGACACCCATCGTGTTGAAACTACACACTGCAAGTTCTATAATTCCATTCAGACTCGAATTTAGTGTCAGCCTCTTCTTATATTCTACCCATTTTCCCTTCTCCCCTCTTATCGTGACGAAACAGTATGTCTCAGTGACCACTGCCAGCTGGAAACGCGACCTAGCTAGCAGTGCAGTGACGTACTTGATTTTCCATTCAATCTGATGTAGCCACGCTTGATAAGAGCGCTCTTTTCCCGAAGAACGCCGCAGATGCACTGGAAGTTTCTATTAAGGTAAATCAAATAAGTAAATTAAAGCAACTGCTATACTTTTCCAACTTGGACTATTCTGTACGCATTTCCGAAACATTACATCTTTCCCATTTCTTGTCATCCACTGGTACAGTTCTCCCGTAGTTTGTTACGCACCGTGAAGTATTTATTCTACATCTTATAGCAACTCAAAAGCAATGTATGCCACCAAATGTTACATCGTCTCATTATACCAAACAGCAAGTGACGTAAGGAAGTATTAGACAACAAATGAAACTTTATTTTTTCTATTTTTTTTAATGATTTATTTACATGTCCCAAAGAACCAAATTCCAATATTAACGATTCTGATTTCAGGATATTCATTCAGTTTTGAAGCAGGTTACACCTGTGTGCAGGCTACGCTATGAAAGTGCACCAACAAGCCCTTGCTCACACCCAGCTCTCAAGTACTAGCCATTCGCACAACGCGTCACCTATAGAAGGCGTGGTCTAGCACAATTTTCATATCCTTCATGTAATGATAGTACTAGTCCGATTTGGGATATAATAACACCGTTGATACCTGTGTCAAAATTAGGAAGTTACAAAACTTTGGTCATATAATGAGAGGAGACAGGTATAGTCTTCTGCAAGAAATTATTTAAGGGAAGGTTGAGGGCAGAAGGAGTCGAGGAAGAAGAAGGATCTCTTGGTTGGACAACCTAAAAAAATGGTTCAAGTGTAGTTCCAGTGAATTTTTCAGTGCTGCTAGATCCAAAAACTGGATTGCTGTGATGATCGCCAGCCTTCTTAGAGGAGACGGCACACGAAGAAGAAGAACACCGTTGAATTTGCCTCAGTGAAATCTTTTACCCTGTACGCAAAAATTAGTATACTGTAGTTCCATTAAGAAAACTAAGTTGGTAGGTATCAATAACTCAGCTATTCACAAAGAAAGGAAGCAATTGTCTAATTTAGTTTATGAGCCCCTTAGCACCATTCGCAAAAGTGAAAACTGACTATTCATATATTTAACGTTTTAGAAGGAGGGCGAGGGAAAGGCATATCCATCCATATGCATATATGCACATATACATATTCTAGCACATTGTAGTGGTGTTGGTGAAGACATAGGCTGTGAACCAAAGCTATTTACTATAGGCCTATCACAAGGGAAATCGCTTTAATAGACATGAGAGTTTTAATGGAAAAGACCAGTGGGATGTATGAAAATAGGCTATTTCGTTCTTCACGGAACACCTGTTAAAAGTGGGCACTTCGTTTGGAGTAAATTACGTAAGACGTTGCTGTTGCGTCTTACATCAGAGAGTGGGTAGAGCAGAGGAAGAACGTCCTTGTTGGCAATTACTTCAAATTGCCACAAGATAGACGTGTTCTGTCGATGACGCATGCTCTGTCACATTTCCAAAATAGGCAGTGTTCGTGACGCCACTAATGTGAGATAGGGCCGGGCATCTCATGTAGCCCCGTGTACTTGTGTGTTATTGTGATGGCTGTATTAGTGTGTGTACTTTTTCAGATTAGGATTAGGAAGGAGGCGGCTGTGGCCTTAATTTAGGAACCATCCTGGCATTCGCCTGGAGTAGAAGTGGGATACCACGGAAAACCACTTCCAGGGTGGCTGAGGTGGGAATCGAAACCCGCCTCTTCTCAGTTTTCCCTCACGAGGCTGAGTGTACCCCGTTCCAGCCCTCAAACCAGAATTAAATTTCCTGTCAGTGCCTGGACTGGAACTATGAGAAGGAAATTAAATGATATTTGCGTGGTCCTTATTGTTGGCCGGTTCGCATAATGTAATGTAATACTATATCACTTTCTGTGGACACGATTACTACCGCAAATTTCCACCAATCACTTTCAAATTCGTAGTATTCTTCGGATAAGGGCCAAGAGCTTGTCTCAGTTAAGTTTTCTACTGACCAAAAGGTGAATTCGAAACATTTTTCTTTGCCTGGTGAACTTACCCCCGCCTTACAGCGAGCCGAGAGGTGTTTTTTATAACAATAAATTCGCATCTCCGTTATTGAGTCCGTGAAACATTCGCGTGAGGAAGATAGCCTCGATGTTCCTCCACTTATTACAATCACAAATCGTTTTAAGGTGAAAAATCATAACCACGCATCAGAAGCAAGTACCTTTTCTTATTTGAACTTTTACTTAGCGAAGAGGTAATCACGCTCTTATCTCCCATGGGCTCACAACTTGTGGGACGTGGGTTGGTGACCACGGGACCCCAGCTGAGTCCGGCATTGCTTCCACTTACTTGTGCCGGGCTCCTCTCCGTCTTCTTTCCTGTCGACCTCCCTTGGTCATCTCTTGTTCTTTTCCAACCCCTACGGTACTAGGGTATCCGAGGCCTAGGGAGTCTTTCACTTTCCCGCCTTAATTGGCCTTTGTCTCATCTTTCCTGCTCCCTCATTCTTCCAGGGGTCAGACTTCTTGTTTTATTTTCATTATAATATTTCCTTTTCTCTTTAAGATTCCCGCACTGTTTCTGTTAATTGGCCTCCCGTTTATCCAAATTACCTTAAGTGAATTTTTTGAATCAACACTAAATTTTGTAGGTATTTTCAATGAAAGTTGCATTTTGTAAGTCTTTTTGATCTAAATTGCATTTTGCGAGTATTTTAAACCTCAATTGCATTTTGTAAGGATTGACAATCTAAATTGCTATTTAGTAAATCTTTCAATGTAGGCCTGGCACTTAAGTGAATGGTTTGAATTTCAATTGCATTTTGTTAAGTATTTTCAACCTAAACCACATTTTGCAGGTATTTTCAATCTACATTGCATTTTGCATGATGGGCATTTTGTAAGTATTTTGATTCTCAATTTAATTTTGTGAGTGTTTTGAATCTAAATTACATTTTGTAAGTATTTTCAATCTAAATTGCTTTTTGTAAGTATTGTCACTCCAACTAAGTAGTTTGAATCTACCACACACTTTGTTAGCATTTTCAATTTCAATTGCATTTTGTAAGTATTTTGAATTTCAATTGCACTTTGTGAGTATTTTGAATCTGAAATGGGCTTCTTCAATCTAAATTGCATTGTGTATTTTCAATTTCAATTGCATTTTGTAAGTATTTTGAACCTCAATTGCATTCTGTATGTATTTTCAATCTTATTTGCATTGTGTACGTATTTTGAACCTAACCTGCAATTGTGTGTGTGTGTTTTTCAATCTATTCCTTTTGTGAGCATTTTCCTTCTAAATTCCATTTTGTAAGTATTTCCACTCTCCATTTTCTAAGTCGTTTCAATCTGAGTTCCATTTTGTAAGTATTTTCAGTCACACTTAATTTTTGTTATGGTTTTCATTTCATTGTCATTTTCGCTCTCACCCAGACCATTAGGGTCCGATAATCTAGGTGTTAGGCCCCTTAAAACAACAATCATCATCATCATCATAATCATCTTATTGGGATGTTTCGTCATTTTCCCACAAACACGATTGCGAATGTATTTGTCCTAGTGTCTTGGACAATAAAGCGTCAAAAGTGCTTTTCGAATCTTAAAAAGCCCGCAGCGTAGCAGTGCGCGTTAAACAGCACACACGACGGCGATAGGCTGCGGTGTATTTGGAGATCGGGGGTTCGAATCGTAGCGCTGACAGCGGCCATCCTGAGTATGGATTTTCATCGGATTTATCCACACCACCTTGAGACAAATGTCTGAATAGTGGTGTATTTCATGTCCCCGAGACACTTACGCCCTTCTCTTGATGTTTGAAGGACTTTGTATTGGTGTTGGATGAAGTGGTATAGTCGCTCACAAGGGAAGGAAGACGGATCGAGGCCTATCTTGAGGCTTTTTGGACGCAGTCTTTGTACTGTGGGAGGACGGCGTGCGGAGGGTCTGCTGCCAGATTGAGCTGCAAGGCTCTGAAATCATGTGGCGATTCTCTCATATAAATCAATGGGAAGAAGCGAATACCGTACATGTTAGAAGGGACAGCCCTGAAGGCCCAGGCACTCAAGGCCGGTGATAAGCAGCCGCACGCTCCAGTCAGCATATACGCCCCGCCCCGTGACTACTCCGAGTGCCACAGGGATGTTCGGCTCCACCAGCCGTCATGCCTGCTTACCAGGATGTCTGGTACGATTTCGGAGTCTTGCAGTTCAATCCGGCAGCTTGCTTTCCGCTGTTACTGGTTACCGAGTTACTAGTACAGATTTATGGCCGTCACGGTCCCCAGATTTAACTGTTTGTGACTTTTATTTGTGGGGGATCTTAAAGAATAAAGCGTATGCAAGAAACCCTCACACGATGAATGAACACAAGAAATATATCCGGAGAGAAATAGCCTCAATTACGGAAGACGAACTTGTGCGTGTGAATCAGAGTTTCCTAAGACGATGCCGGAAATGTGTGGATGTGGGAGGAGAACATTTCTAACTTCTCCTGTCATGAAGTGCGAGTTTAGGTTATAAATTCTTATTTTCTTAATTTTAATTTTTATCTCATGTCATGCACGGATAAAGTGAGCGAAGTGCTGTTCTGTTCTTATTGCTATGCTATGCCGAGCGGGGAGTGATGAGTCAACGGGAGGTAGATAAGCTCGGTGCGCTGGCCGGCCAACTCATGAGAGGAACTCACTGTACATTCCGATTGAAAATGCTCTGTGCTAAATAGAGTACTTTCCGAAATTCATTTGCTGTGGCACATTTAACAAATGGGTAGGCTTGTTTTCCAAATGAACTTCTGTAGAAAATGTGATTTGTGAAGAAGTTTATAGAACAAGGTTCATAAAATGTGTTATTCTATTGCAGATAAATAGACTTGACACTACAAGGTCTATCACGAGTTCATTTCATCAGGAATTTATTTCCGCTGTTGTCAGAAAACTGTATCATAATGGGGGTCATTAAAGTAGTATTTTTCATTATGAAACAGTTTCTCCAAACCCCTTGAAGGTCACGGCGCAATATATTGCGTGTAGCGGTAAGTGCCGCTGTGGTTACGGCGCAATATATTGCGTGTCGGAATTTGAAGTGATATATCTTCGTAACTGTATGACTTTGGACAAAGATTGCAAAACGGATAGCTCCCGACATCTGTTGGCTATTTTCTGAAGTCGTTAGATTATTGCTATCACCACGGGGAGCGCTGGAAATGAAATGTTTTGAAGCGGATGTCTTCAGCTTTAGCGACTCAATTGCAAACAGTTCCAAATGGCTGCGCCGAGTCGAGCTGACTTGCTTACAAGCGACGATAAAGTTCGTGAAATTCTCATGAATGATGAAAGTGATTGTTCAGTATTTGAAGACAGTGATGAAGACGATGTAGGAGGTATATCTGGAAGTAATTCAATTGGTGAAGACGTAAATGAAAGTGAGAATGAGGTCTTACAGCCGCCACGTCCAAAGCGAACGGAGGTAAATAAAGCGCCTAGTATTCACCGAGTTTGGGAAGACGAGACTGTAACCAACCAATTTACGCCAACCGATTTTAAGTTTGATGAGAGTAATTCAGGAATTCAGGATGTTTCACTGACGAAAGATTCTTTAGAAATTGACATTTTCAAAAAATTGTTCCCAGTGACATTAGTACAGAAAATAGCTGCAGAAACTAATTTATATCATTCACAATTTATAAATAGTAAGACCAACATTTCACCCCAATCCCGAGCACAGAAATGGAATGATGTCACGGTTGATGAAATGTATCTGTTTCTAGGAATTAGTTTACTTATGGGCCATGTAAACAAGCATACAATAGAACAGTACTGGTCTACAGATCCTCTGATTCACACACCCATCTTTTCCCAGTTGATGTCTTGTAACCGCTACAAAGCAATCCTACAGTTTCTTCACTTCAGTGATAATTCGTTACAAATTCAAGGTGATCGACTGTACAAACTTAGGCCTGTTATGGAACATATAAAGCAGACTTTCCCATCTCTTTTCCATCCATTTCAAGATGTCGCTATTGACGAAAGTCTTGTTTTGTTCAAGGGCCGGTTGTCTTTCAAACAGTGCATACCTTCAAAACGGAACAGATTTGGCCCGAAATTATTTGTGTTATGTGACTGTGCTACCGGCTATATCTTAGATATGATCTTGTAGACTGGAGCTACTACAGAACTTATTGATTGCAGCCTTGGGTTTTCTTCGACAGTAGTTATGACAATGATGAATCCATAGACTACTTGAATCTGGGTCATACCCTATATATTGACAATTATTACACAAGCCCAGAGCTATTTGAGACTCTGCATCACAAAAAACACATGCATGTGGAACAGTAAGGAAAAATCGAAAAGGACTGCCAACTGCTTCTATAAAACTGAAACGGGGGGAAATGGAGGAAAAGCATACGTCCAACATACTTTCTGTCAGATGGATGGATAGGAGGGAAGTTGGCATGCTCACAACTACACATTCAAGTGGAATGGTTCATACGGGGAAAACAGATCACAAAACGGGAGAACAACGAAATATACCAGTGTGTGTTGGTGCTTACAACAAGAAAATGGGGCCTGTTGATAAATCCGACCAGATGATAACTACTGTCCAGTCCACTCACAGGTCTATCAAATGGTACAAAAATTGTTTTTCCATTTCTTGGAAGTGATAATACTGAATTGCTTCTTTATTGAGAGGAATCTGAAAGGAGACAAGAAGTCACTGAAATCGTTTCGACTGGAAGTTGTTCGTTCACTAACTGAAGCAGGGCCTACAAGAACTTCATCTATTTCTGGTGGTCGTCCGTCTAGCGGGGATAATCCGACAAGGCTAACTCAACGACATTTTCTTTCCCTTATCGCCCCCAAACGAACCAGGAAGAAGACCACCTTCAAGAGTGTGCCATGTGTGTGCTCACACATCAAGAAGGGAGAAAAGGAACACAAGGTCTATCTACCATTGTAAGGAGTGCAACAGAACTCTTTGCCCTGTACCTTGTTTTGAGGATTATCATACCAAAAAACATTACTAAAAATGATGTTTCACAATTTTTGTGCTTAAACTAGTTGTTTGATGTCTAGTTAACATACTGTGTTAAATTCATTCGTTTCATAAAAATATAATGCCTCTTGTGGGTTGTTTTACAAACATGTGCAAATACCTAAATTTTGGGCTGTGCAGTGGGCTAAGAAACCTGACTCTCAAAGGGTTAATAAGTTTGCCTTCCTTCGGAAGGGAAGTGAGGCCGGCGGTCCCATGTCATGGATTTGTGGCGTGAAGGGGAGCCTTCCACTAGCTACACTTGTGGAAGCAAAAATGTGTAGGTTGGTTTGCTAGCACTCTATTGGTTCCAACGTTCGCCACCGGATGCTGACTGCGATTGCATTTGGTAGCCGCGTCCGCTGCTACTGTAGGTGTCGTGGATGGTGGCATTTGGTGGCAAGGGTGGGAACCATTTGAAGGGATTAATCGTCTGCAATCCTACCTGAATCACATATAACACGCACTAGTACGCAGTTAACACCGGTTATCAGACAACTAGTTATATGTGCTTTAAATAGTGTATTATAGTGTAGCTCAAGACAACTATTCCTTGATACATGTGCTTTAAATAGTGTGTTATAGTGTAGCTCAAGACAACTATTCCTTGATACATGTGCTTTAAATAGTGTGTTATAGTGTAGCTTAGGACAACTATCACTAGATAAATGTGCTCTAAATAGTGTATTGCAGTTTAGCCTTATGCATGTGAGAGTAAGTGGCAGGAGAATGACAACTAGGCATGGATTACAGTATAGACTTTTAATGTATTATAGTAAATTTACTAGGTTAGTTATGTTCGACGATGTCGAAATGTAAATATTATATGCCATAAAACTGTATCATAATGGGGGGTCATTAAAGTAGTATTTTTCATTATGAAATAGTTTCTCCAACCAATCAGAGCTCATTCATTGACCAATTAGGTAAGGATAGCTTCTCACATGCTCTCAAAATCCAGCATGTCGGACATGAATTACATGATTTAAAAGTTGACAATGTAGGCTATATTGGATCAACCATTGTAGTTACAATCCCAAAGACAAAGTCAGCACGAACCTTTACGGTAACAGGTAAAGAACTATGAAATATGCATGAAATTTAGGAAGCTACGTCCAGAAATAGGAATCTCTGTTTCGCGGTCTTATAGGCCGTGTTCTAAGGACATTTTGTCGTATTGACGTTTCGCCGCTGAAGACTGCGTTCAGCATGTTCACAGGTTACATTAAGCGAGGTAAAACAAGTAGACAGAAGATATATAACTAGTCAACAATCCACACATAGAGGCTACCATAGCAACGGCGTAGCCTACCACATAAATGTAATGCATCAAGGACAGGGCTTCTCTTCTGTTGCATGTTCTCGTCTACGACGGTCAATGAGGGCAGGCTTGTGGGGATTAAGGACTGGAAGCCAAGCTCTGTTCACACTTTCTGTTTCTTCCTCAAGATTGAAGCTGTTAGTATGCTTCAGGATTTTAATGGCCTCCCTTTGTAGCCTGGCATGATAAGACACCGTGGTGGACAGAACTTCGGTGTCTCCATATCTTATGTCGTGACCTGCGAGTAGCGAGTGTGCTGCAACAGTGGATTTATCTGTTTGTCCCAGCCGGCTGTGTCGTTCGTGCTTCTTGAGGCGAATGGCAATACTTCTTTTCGTTGTTCCAATATATACTTGGCCACAATCACACGGGATTTTATAAACCCCTGCCGCGGTATGAGAATGTCGCTTATATTTAGCGGACCTAAACATGTCCTTAATTTTTCGCGTAGGCTTGTATATGGTCTTTATATCATGGGACTCGAGTAGCCTCCCTATTCTGACCGCGACCTTTTTTATATATGGACAGAATAGGAACTTAAGTCATACTTTTCCTGAGCTTACTTTGCTTGACATTTGAACAAATAATTGCGAATGAAGGGTCCTGACCAGAACAGGTTTAAATCAACTTTCCGTATAAATGCATATTTTGGTCATTGCTATTTTCTTTGACATATTTTGCTCATTTGGTTAAATTTTGAGGACTTTTGTTTAAATTTTGACATGGTACATGTTATCTGGGTGGAAGTTAAAACACGGGATTTCTAAATGGTGCAGTAGACATTATTCTTTGTATTCCCGGAACTGACAGCAGGTTTAGAAGACTTGATTCCGAGAAAAGGCTTCCTTGCGGATGTCTCATTGAGTAACATGCCACCCCAGCAGATAAATTTACTTCAGAGCAATTGATATACAAGGGACCTCCGTGTGATCTCGCGCTCAGTTCGGTCTTGACGGGTCACGTTACAACCCACTGCAGCGTTGCTCCCTTCCACGGCATTGCGTCATGAAACTTAAACATCAATAGCAAATTACTGATATCAACTTGAGGGATGATGTAACTCGGGAAGCTGGAAGAGAAGGGCCTGTCAACAGCCCGCCGTGTTATCTGGAATTTGTCTATTCCAATACTGCTAACATAGGGCTGTTGCATAAACCACTGTGGTGTTGCGAACGAGTGAGTCACCGACCACCCCCCAGGGGCTCACATCTATTGGGACGTGGGTTGGCGACCACGGGGCCCCAGCTGAGTCTGGCATTGCTTCTACTTACTTGTGCCGGGCTCCTCTCCGTCTTCTTTCCTGTCGACCTCCCTTGATCAACTCCTGTTCTCTTCCGACCCCGACGGTATTAGGGTATCCGAGGCCTAGGGAGTCTCTTCCTTTCCCGCCTTAATTGGCCCTTGTCTCATCTTTCCTGATACCCTCCTTCTGGGAGGGGTCAGCCTTCTTTTTCTTTTCCTGTTATCTCCTGCCTTCTGCTCAAGGCCCTCATGGAGGTCGGGTGTATGTATCCCCACCACTTCTGGTGCACCATAGAAAGTGCTACACCCTCAAGGGCTCACGGCTGGTGAGTTCAGGAGTTGGCGACCCCGAGGGATTCCTGAGCTGGGTCAGTTTTCCCCTTTTGTCCCGTACCTTTGGCGCTGACCCTCTCCTCCCCTCTCCTCCCCTCTCCTCTCCTCCCCTCTCCTCTCCTCTCCTCCCCTCCCCTCCCCTCTCCTCTCCTCTTTTCATTATATTTCCTTTTCTCTTTAAGATTCCCACACTGTTTTTGTTACTTGGTTCCCCGTGTATCTACATTCCCCTTAGTGATTTTTTGTAGGTATTTTTAATCTACGTTGCATTTTGTAAGTTTTTTCGATCTAAATTATATCTCGCGATTGTTTTCAACCTCAATTGCATTTTGTAAAGATTGACAATCTAAATTGCTTTTTAGTAAGTCTTTCAATGTGGGTTTCAGGGCATTTTAGTGAGTATTTTGAATTTCAATTGCATTTTGTAAGTATTTTCAACCAAAACCGCATTTCGCAAGAATTTTAAATCTAAATTGCATTTTGTTTGGTGGGCATTTTGCAAATATTTTGATTCTCAATTGCATTTTGTGGGTATTTGGAATCTAAATTACATTTTGTCAAGTATTTTCAATCTAAATTGCATTTTGTAAGTATTTTGAATTTCAATTGCATTTTGTAACTATTTTGAATTTCAATTGCACTTTGTGAATAATTTGGATTGGAACTGGGATCTTTCAATCTGAATTGCATTGTGTATTTTCAATTTCAATTGCATTTTGTAAGTATTTTGAACCTCAATTGCATTTTGTACGTATTTTCGATCTCATTTGCATCTTGTAAGTATTTTGAATTTCAGTTGCATTTTGTAAGTATTTCGACGCTACATTGCATTTTGTACGTACTTTCAACCTAGCCTACATTTTGTGGGTATTTTTCAATATATTCTTTTTGTGAATCTTTTCAATCTGAGTTCCTTTTTGTGAGTATTTTCCGTCTCACTTAATTTTCGTTCTAGTGTCCATTTCATTATCATTTTCGCTATCACCCAGATCGTTAGGGGCCGATAACCTAGATGTTAGGCCCCTTACAACAACAATTATCATCATCATCATCATCATAGTCGCCGACCAATGTATTTGGTTCTGTTACTACGCACGGACCGGGAACCCCTCACATCACTCTTCATCGTCCACGATGCACATCCCTCTCAGGTTCACGGAGCTTGGACTCGAGCAGTAGTACTGGAAGAACACTGGACTTCGCGTACCAAGGATGTGTATAGATTATGGACTGAGGCAAATACTGAGCACGAAACTTATTCAGACTGATCGGTATAGGCCGCGAGTCCCATTTGAAAGTTTCTTAGTGAATCCTTTCTATTCTGCACAGGGAGGTATCACTTAATTCCCTGCGTAATTGTATTATCACTGAGAGTAAGAGCTACGTTTCTAATGGTGACAGACAATAGGTTTAAAATACCTGATTCTGAGAAAAAGCTTCCGTACGGATGTCACATTGAGTAAGATACCACCCCGGCAGATAAAGTTACTTATGAGCAATTAGGAAACACGCCCAGTTTGGCCTTGACGGGTCGCGTTACAATACCTGGTAGTGAATGACACTATTGGGAATGCGCTCGTCAAGATGTTTTTGCGTGAACAGGCTAGATTCAACTAAAGTATTTGCTGATGATCCGGATAAAGTACTTTTTTGTTTGTTCATGTGATGTTATATGCCTCTTGCCTAGAAATATTGCTGTCAAGAAAATCAATCTTCCTATCGCTATAGGATGTAAATTACAGTTTTTCTTTGTCTTCCGTTATCACAAAGAAGGGCCCATTATCAGTTCAACTGTGTCTATTATTTTCACTATGGCGGGAGGTTTGCATAACTGTTCTTGATAGTTCGACTGTGTCTATATTAGGAGACTGGTTGCGTGGCTTAGGAGGAACTTTCTTGCTTGCTGTGCCCAGGGTTGCAGGATCGAATCCTTGCGCAGTCAGCTGGCATTTGAGGGTTTGCAAATGCGAGGGAGCCGTGTCAGTATATTTACTGGCACGTTAAAGATCCCCTTCGGGCCAAATTCCGGCACCCCGGCGTCTCTAAAAGCTAGAGTAGTTACAAGGGTCGTAAAACCAATAACATTATTATTATTATTATTATTATTATTATTATTATTATTATTATTATTATTAGGAAATTGTTCAGATAGGTATGTGCCACTGGTAGTAGGCTATCGGAACACTCCGAAACTGACTTTGTCCATAAATGTTGTAGGTGGTTCCAAATTAGCGCTGGAGTCTGCCCCAAATAGTTTCATTTGAGGATTTAGTTAATCATTTTAATTCAGGTCTATGATTGACAGTACCTTTTTTTGACGTTTCGGGGTCTGGCATGATAATAAACGTGTTACTTTGATGTCAAGAAGTCGACATCAAAGTTGACGATCATCCTTGGAGTTAATTATGGAGGTCGCTGTATCTGCGTAACATGTCTGTAGGACAGAATTAATAACATGCACCTTGTGGGGAGGATGTGCCATTCACGAGTTCTGTACCTCAGTATTTAAACCATCACAAAGTCCGCACTGTAGAACTGGTCACACGGAGCGAACAATCAGGCGACAATGCTTCTCTATTGCGATTAGTCTATCCGGGATTTTGAGGATGTCACGATGACCACACGTTGCAAGTTTGTATCCTATTTTCTACGCATTGGGGATGATTCATGGAGATTTGTGTCATTTACTATCTCTCTTCGGCTTGGCATCGTCCTTTTATGAACACTGAACTCGTCTGTATGCAACTTCTATTGGAACAGTACGTAAATAGTACTTCACAAAATTTCCCTACTACACCACAGGCTCGAAGCTCGTCGGAAACTGGCAAATGTGACTAGATTCCTGTTGCAGAGATCACAGTATTATTCTCACTTGGTTCAGTTTCAACATTTCCTTAATTTCTCAAGAGAAATCTCCTTTTGCACATTATGGTTCAAGGGAATAGCTAAATCTGTATAAAAACAATGCTGCCAACTAATCTGACCGAAGTTGTACGGTACATCAAACAAAAATTTGTCCAAATATAAATTCATATTGCAATTTATGTATATACTGTACTTATTTATATCGAAGGGGCTGATGACCCCGTAGTTCCGCCCCTTAAAACAACAATAACTAACTATTATTTATATCGAGTCTCCGTGCATTAGACGGCAGCACGCCGGTCTCTCACAGCTGGGTCTGCGGTTCATATCTCAGTCCCTCCATCTGAGATTTGTGCTGGACACAGCGGAGGCAGACAGGTTTTTCTCCGGGTACTCCGGTTTTCCCTGTCACAATTTCATTCCAGCAACACTCTCCACTATCATTTCATTTCATCTGTGATTCGTTTAATTATTGCCCCTGGGGAGTGCGACAGGCTACGGCAGCCGGCACAGTTCATATCCTCGCCGCTAGAACGAGATCGATACATTGACCCAGTCGGTCGACTGGAAGCAGGCTGTGGATGTTCATTTTTCACTTATTTAGATATATATATATATATATTGATTTTTCTCTCTCTATTTTGAATGCGTGTTCCTGATTAGTAGCCCTTAATACCATGCATCTATAAGTATTGGTTTCATTAGCTTCATCATTCGACACAAAACAGCTGATATTTGGGCTTATGCCTGTGTTCCTTCACATTGCTAAATACATAATAAATAAATAAATAAATACATAAATAAATAAATAAATAAATAAATAATTTGACTGACACAAATAGCAGAGGCACAAATTGATTTATTTCAACGTATACACTGTTAAAAATCATAATAGAACATATTTTAGAACATCTAGTATGTTACTGCTGTTTTGACACAAGTGGTCTTATTGCATATGTAACACGGATCTCGTAATATCATCGGTTGTTGACAGTGCACCAAGTGTGTTGGACAATGTTGTTGTAAAGTTTATCTAGGCCTCTCTGCGTTGTTTCGCCGTACCGGCAATGTCAGACATTTGTAACTAGACCTCAGAACCGCTGAAGTCATGGTAATCGATCAGACTAAGAAGCAATTTAAGAGAAGGTACTTTTCGACCCAGACGTCCTGTTGATTGTCCCGCTCAACGCAGCAAACCACGAAGCTTGCCATCAGTTCACCTGTACCCACGTTTACTGATAACCTCGCGATTGGTGAGTTGTGTTATACGATTTCCCCTGATTCAGTGTCATGGGCGTGTACTACTCGTGTCCAAGCTCTGTGAACCTGCGGGGTGAGGGGAAGGGTCAGGCGAGAAGAGAAGGGTCTGTCAAAGGCCCGCCGTGATATCTGGCATTCCTTTCTATTCCCCTGAGATCCATTCCTTCATTCTAATTCTGTTGCACGAACCAGAATAATGGGGGTTTCACTACAAGATTTCCCAGTGAAAAATTTTATCTTGTGAAATAGTATGTTAATCATCAGTAGAAGGCGGCCGCATTTGCCTGGAGGAGAAGGGGGGGGGGGGGGAAACCACTTCCAGGATGGCTAAGGTAGGAATCGAACCTGGCTCATCCCAGTTTTGCCGCCCGAGGCTGAGTGTACCCCGATTCAACCCTCGGACCATAATTAACTTCCTATCCCTGATAACCATAGTTGATTTCATAAATCTACTTAACGAGTATATGCTCGTTCGAATCCCGTCGCTGACACTGGCGTTTTCTCCCAGGTCTATCCACACACACTCTCGGAAAATGCCGGGAGGGTACTTTATTTCTAGTCTCGGGACACCTTCCCAAATTCTTTACCCATTACAGCTACGCACGCTACTTCAGTCATCACACAAACAAAGGTTATCTGAAAACATCGACCCAAATACACGGGGCTGATGACCAAGATGTCCCTATCCAAACATTAGGTTGATGCTTTTCAGTCTGTCAACACGATTGTACCCAAATGAGATGGGTTGTTCCCTAATCCTGAAAAATATTACATGAGATTAATAAATGTAATTTGGGTACAATCGTGTTGACCGACTGATAAGCCTCAAACTTTGGTTTATTAAGGCAACACTGAAAAATGGCTTCAACCAACATAATGTCCCTAGACCTTGAAATTAATTTGCAAGAAAACAACAATAATAAAACTAGGCAACATCAGAACTATATTAAAATGTGCAGACTGAACAAAAAAATATTGAAATACTGTATTTAGTTGGCAAACATTTTCTCTCTCAGTGAGGTCGAACTCAGCACGTAGTGGTCCGGAAGCGAACACCATACCCCGAAACCACAACTTCACTTGGATAGACGGCTGCTAAGAGCTGTACAAGATCTCATTTTTGCGCGTCTGTAACTGAGTTAGTTCTTGTTGTTTTAAAGGGTGGAACAGCGAAACCAAGAGATATTATACGATCAGTTATCTCTCTCTCATGTTTTAAAATCAAGATGCATCAAATCTGAACGACCTTCTTCTTCCGTTCACAGTACGATAGCATAATATTCCTTCTAGGCCCAAGGCCAAGATGCTGGGCAGGGAGTTAGGGGATAAATGAGGTCTAGACCATTATACATTTGTACCATAGGCCTATGCCACAGTGTTCACTTTCTGAATACATAATAGTCCTTTTAGTGTTCACATTTCATCCGATTAATTCTTGGAAATCACACTTCTCTCACACGTGAGCACCGCTGCCGTTACTTCATGAAGTGACGGGCTGGACTTCCCGTCAGATGATGTACAAAATGTATTACACTATGTGACGGCGAAATTTAGTCATTTCATGTAATCACGCGTCAGGTAGTGCAACTGTACCTTTTTACATCATATGCCGGCTCTTCATGAAGTGCCTAGGATTGTCATGAAATGACTGATTTCACTATTAGTCCAGTGAATAGAGCAAAAAATGAGGTGTTACCTTGCAAACGGTCCGGTAGTTCTAAATTTTTTATATGTTGTCTAGGATGGTTAGTAGGTGTTTAAAATGGAAAATGCACAATCCCCCTCCCTCTGCGCCCGCCGTCATATTGGAAAAATCGCCAATAATCGGCCTTTTCTTGAGATTCTCGCCTCTATCTCCGTTTAGGTGCGTTTTAGCGAAAAGAGAGTTCTAGTCAATGTTGTAGACAATTAAATTTCCTATAATTTACGTTTGATATTTTGTTTCTAGGACTTATGGTTACGGAAATATTTACTTCGTTAAACAATAAAAAATCACATTTTTCGGTTGTTTTGTCAAAATTGTAACTTTGGAACGCTGAAATTCAGTTATGGCCCCGAGAGTGTGGTAAAACCAGGTATCGACATGACAATCGAACAAATGCTAATGAAGGATATGAAAATAGGGGGAGGATTAATCGGAAGGGGCATGACTGAGAGCACTCTGTTGAAGTGGACTCTTGGGATGACCTGCCTGCAAAATATTGCTCATGAAATCGAGAAGTACTGCAACGTAAAATCAACGTCCTCTGAGCAGCACGTGGAAATGAGGCCTACTAGAATGAGTCGTGACGCTCATGGTGTGGGGATTATATTTGATTGGCTTTCCAAACACCCACCCTTCCCCGAAACTGATCTAATCATCAACATTAACTCTGGCGTAGTGGGAAGTGACCAGGTTAATTGTCACCAAGCCCAAGTGGTAGGAGGTGCAGGGGTAGCAAAAATAGTTGGAAACACATTCCGAGAGGCGTCTTTTAAGAAGAAAAAAAAAGACAGTGATCACACTGATGTTTGATAGAAACTCAATGAAGGTGGGAGACAAGAAGTGTGTATAGCGAAACAATCAGAAGATGATCTGCAGAACTACCTATCGTATGAACTGGCACCATTCCCTATGTCTTTGTTTAATGAGGACGGTATGCGTAAAGAGACGAAATCATTATTATACACAGCTTTCTCGCCACTTCCACAAGACTTCCAATTACCTCAACGTTCCATGGTCGTTATTGATGGAGGGTACCTTCTGCACAAAGTTGTATAGAATAGCAGCTTGACCTTTGGAGGAATTTGCCAGGGTTACGTCAAGTACGTTCTACGTCATTATGGCACCGATGTGATGGTGATTTTTGATGGCTGCATTACAGATCCTTCTCATCAAGGGACCAAGACTGCAGAACGAGCAAGAAAGTACAAGACAAACTCATCACCAGACGTGGTGTTTAACAAAGCAACTGTCAACACCACACCTCAGGATAAGTTCCTGGCCAATGAGGGGAACAAGGACCGATTTGTGAAGCTGCTCTCCAGTGAATTGCAAGCGTCAAACATATCTACAGACCAAGCTTCCGAAGATGCTGACAGGTTGATAGTTGCCACAGCTACACACCTCTCCCCCACGTACGACGCCGTTATTATTGTCGGGGAAGACATTGAGCTACTTGTACTGCTGACTGGCACAACACCTGCGGTAAATAATGCTTACCTCAAAAAACCAGCGAGGGGAAAACATCCAGAAGCAATCTGAAGGAAGCTTGTAGTTTAACGTGACCGTTAATCTCGCGATCATAAGCCACGGGACCTCCGTTTTACGTGGAATCCGAACCACAGGACATGGCATTTCACATCGAAAATCTCACATGCATTGACCGGGAATCGAACCCTGTCCGCCTTGGTGAGAGGCATACAGCAGAAGCAATCTACTCCGCCTCCTCCTACAAGTACAACTCCAAAGGCTGTATCTTGCTCCTGCACGCAATATCGGGCTGTGACACACTTCAAACATTTTTTGGTTTGGAAAGAATAAATTCTGCCAACTTTTTACGAAAGACCCATCATTGCTGGAGCAGGCTAAGAGGTTCGAGGACCCTGCTGCCAGTCCCCAAGAAATTTCAACAGCAGGGGAGAAAATCTTGATATCCCTGTATGGTGGCAGTGGAGAACAGTCGTTCCTTCGCTATAGCAAATTGAAGACTAGTGCCATTAAACTCAACCTGGCTAAACTACCTCCAACTACTGACGCAGCACATTTCCACTTCCTGAGGACATACCACCAGGTCATGCAGTGGATGGGGATTGACAAGGACCCTATCGATTTGGGCTGGTGTGGAAAAGCTGGAAGACTGGAGCCCATCAGGATGAGTCGAGACGCTGCTCCCCCAAACCTGCTTAACACCATCTCATGCAGATGCACAACTGGCTGTATGGGGGCGTGTGGCTGTAGAAAGGCGGGCCTAAGTTGTTCCGCCCTTTGCAAAGTATGTAGTAGAGAAGAATCAATGTAATAACAGGGAGGAAGTCACCATCGACGACGAAGACGACGCCGATCTACTAACTTCACTATTTGCGGAGGACAATGAAGACTCCGACTTCATTCACTCACCCCCTACAAAACGAACGAAGCTCCAGTAAATCAGTTTTCTTTTATGTTCTTAGTTTATTCACTACTGATTTTTGTAAGATTATTGCTGTATTTTGATCTTATTTTGTTTAAATAAATGAATCTTTAAAAATGTACTTGCTGTGTTTGTGGATTGTTTGGAATTGAAGATCTCCTCTCACCAGTGGATATTTAAGTGAAATATAGTACCTGCCTCATTATAATTGCGCTGTTCCATGTAAGAAGCTCAAGTATGGTTGGTATTAACTAAAAATTCAAGCCATAGCTGGAAAATAGTTTGTGCATTTTCTTTAGATTAAATGTGGAGTCACAAAAGCGAAAAGAGCAATATACCCATTGTTTTAATTTTTATACTTACACCCACTTCATATGGTTGGCTAAAGAATTACATGCATTTTGTAGGTAATTAAATTCTCTACAAATTATATTGTGATACTTGTTTTTCTAGAATAGGCCATAACTGAATTACAGCGTTCTAAAGTTAGAATTTTGGCAAAATATCCGAAAAATGTGATTTTTTTATTGTTTAAAAAAGTAAATATTTCCGTAATCATAAGTCCTAGAAACAAAATATTGAACGTAAATTGTAGAAAATTTAATTGTCTACAACATTGACTAGAACTCTATTTTCACTAAAACGCACTGAAAGGCAGATATAGGCGAAAATATCAAGAAAGTGCCGATTTTTTGCGATGTTTCCAATATGATGGCGGGCGTGGAGGGGGGGGGGGGGGAATTGTGCATTTTACATTTTAAACACCTACTAGCCGTCCTAGACAACATATAAAAATTTTAGAACTACCGGACCGTTTGTAAGGTAACAGACCTTTATTCACTGGATTATATCCGACTGCAACACATACAAGACAACAAAAATGCTGTATGAGACGCTATTAAACCTCATAATGTTTAGCACAAATAAACTCATCCCTTCAACACTAATCCGTAAAGGTGGGGTAACATCTTAATCAAGTCCTGCTATTCCGAGAAGTAGGCTACTGTTGTGATATGAGAGCTTTTTTCTATTTTTTTATTTTTCAAGTTCCGATGGACTGTATAGAAATAACAAATTGTCATAACAAACTGATTTTACTACTATATGTTTGCTTGTTTTATTCTTATGTCTCAACATAATCGTCAAAACGATTGATACATTTGTCGTATCGTTATGCCAGCTTTCCAATGCCCTCGGCAAAAAGTTCTGCCGCCACTGAGTATGTCTGGACAGTCTCCTGAAGTGTTTCCTTTATGGCGAGGCGTTGCCGCCCAACCATACCTTAAATTCTGGAAAAAGGTGAAAATCATTCAGTGCTGGTTTGGACTAAACGGCAGATGGTCCAAAACTTCACACTTGAATTCTTTGAAAAAGTCTATCAGAACGTTTGCACAGTGCTGTCGTGAATGATTTTCACCTTTTTCGAGAATTGAAGGAATGTTAGGGCGGCAACGCCTCGCCAAAGAGGAAACACTTCAGGAGACTCAACAGACGTACCCACCTCAGTGGCGGCAGAATGTTTTGCCGAGGGCATTGGAAAGCTGGTGTAACGATACGACAAATGTTACAATCGTTTTGGCGACTATGTTGGACATAAGAATAAAACAAGCAAACATTTAGTAGTAAAATCAGTTTGGTATGTCAATCTGTTATTTTTATACAGTCCATCATAACTTGGAAAAGAAAAAAAAACAGTTCTCATATTTAGCGATAAGCCCCAGAAAGAGAACGATACATTTTAATATCTACAAGATAACGAGGTTGCCGAAAAAACACAATGCCACCCACACATCTCTAGAAGACAACACTAAAAATTACTTTGCCCACTCTTCACCGACATTTATGTTTGTAGGCAGGCGTAAATTGAATGGTGTTTAATGCGGAATGAGAGGAGGAGGAGGAGATGATCGATTGAAGGTCGAAACGCGTAATCCTAAAATTACCCCCATTGTAATACGGATCATAACTAATAGGCCTACATGTCATTTTTCCAGGAATGTTATTTACTCATTATTCATACATTATTAGGCTATATGCATTGTACCCCGCCTAGGCTTGGGCAGATCAAGTTGACCGACTGAAGAGTTACAAGTGACAGTTCCTTGTGAAAACTAGGCTAAAAGAAAATGAAACAAAAATGTTGCTGTCAATTAATTGTAAACAGCCTTCCCGATAAAAAGTGAAAAAGGATTCAAAAATCTTTGCTGAAATCTCTTCGTTGTTTTTAAACCCTTCCCAATTTGATTGCGGTTTGTCCTTCTACCATCACTGACTCTTATTTGGTTATTGTTGACATAAACAAGGAATGACACTTTGTATATTTACGCAAAAAGTAACTTTTACAGATTTCTAAGCTTATACAGTAAGTTAAATCATTCCGAAAATACGCGTAACTCAACTTATGCGATGATCTCGCATTTAAGCAATTTTCGAAACGTATTTTCTTATCTCGTGTCTACTAATCAATCAATCAATCAATCAATCAATCGATTCTTTGGTTTTCCGATTAATCGATTGCAAGGTTAGTTTCCTATTAATTTCAAATTATTATTCGATTAATCGAACATCGCTTATTACCAGCTCTAATTTAAATTATCGTGTCACGCCTCTTCGTTAAGGTAGATAAAGACTTTGGTTTTGACTAATCCTGACGTCACAATAAAGGCCATGGGGGGTTATTAAATTTTTGGGAGATCGAAACACAGCCCTGGCAGGCTGTTGGCTCCCCGCAAGTCAGCGCGTGCTTCGATTTGAAACAAGTCGGCGCGTACTTCCAAACAACCTGACCCGCCCCTGCCACGGGCTTTGCATGTATGTATGTATGTATGTATGTATGTATGTATGTATGTATTTTTTCACATGTAAGCTATAAATCGCGCTTAATGGTCTGTTCTTTCTTTTCAGGTAAGTAAGCGATGGCAAGAGTAGCCGTTATTTTCGAGAGTCTTTGACATGGTGAGTATTATTAAATACGAGAACGACATTCAGGAACATCTCAGGAATGCCGATTTAAAAGGTAAATTAATTTAACTTTCTTCAAGTAAACTAAGATGTCCTTATTGCCGAATAAATAGTTCTGACGACTCGGAAAATATGTTGATTGTTTTAGGAGCTTCGCGATATCGTGGTCATGTAGATGAATCGTCCTTAAAGGAGAGAAAACGAAAATTATTATTCTAGATTGTCGTTCAACAATGAGAAAGAAGTGAAACAATGTAAGCAAATGTAACCTAGAAGAGAAGAGGAGCCTTCATTTACTAGGAGAACAAGCTTTTTTACCTCATGCCTTGATGACTAACTTATACCAACCTACAGCCAGAATTCGCATCTGGACATAGTTTTATTGATCTTAAGGAATATCCACGCATTCAAAACATTATTTAAAGATTAATTTCAAAGGATATCGATACTACCAATTGCTTATACGTGTATTACATTTGAATATTTTCGCAGTGTGTTCGTAGACATTCCA
This sequence comes from Meconema thalassinum, assembly GCA_946902985.2. Taxonomy (NCBI): domain Eukaryota; kingdom Metazoa; phylum Arthropoda; class Insecta; order Orthoptera; family Tettigoniidae; genus Meconema; species Meconema thalassinum. The sequence goes on from OX336389.2 coordinate 55,172,612, forward strand.
AATATTACTCATCCGTAATTTCCAATAAGATTATTACAACTACTTCTTAATTCCTGCCGCTCCTTCCGGAGCATAGGGCCTTGGCGAAATTTCTCCACGCAGTACGGTTCCTGGCCATTCTCTTCACTTCACTCCAGTTCTTGTCCACCTCGGCAATTTCATTTTCGATCGTCCTCTTCCAGGTCTTCTTAGGTCGACCTCGCTTCCTGGCGCCTTGAGGATTCCAGTCTAGCGCCGACCTCTCAATAGCTCCGTCCGGCTTCCTTAGTGTGTGACCAATCCAGCGCCATTTCCTCTCCTTGATCTGGATGCTAATCGGTTGTTGGTTGGTGATGGTCCAAAGATCTTCATTTGAGATTATGTCCGGCCACCTCACATTCATGATGCGACGCAGACATCTGTTAATGAACACCTGTAGCTGGTTGTTGATCGGTTTTGTAACTTTCCATGTTTCACAGCCGTAGAGAAGAATCGACTTTACGTTGCTATTGAAAAGGCGGAGCTTGGTCTTCCTGGAAATGTTTCTATTTCTCCAGATGGGGTAGAGCTGGACAAAGGCACCATTTGCCTTCCCGATATGGCTTCGAACATCTTCCTCTGATCCCCCATCATTTGTGACTATACTTCCAAGGTAAAGGAAGGACTCAACTCGCTCAATGTCCTTTCCGTTGACTGTCAAACTAGTCGTGATGTCAGAATTTATCCTCATCTCTTTGGTCTTGTTGGTGTTGATCATCAGTCCTGCACGTTCTGCTTCTCTCTGCAACCTCCCCAGCTTATCTTCTATGTCTCGGTACCGTTGTGCCATAAGACAAATGTCGTCTGCGAAATCCAGATCTTCAAGCCTGTCATTTATACCCCATTGAATACCCCTCTTCCGTCCTCCCATTACCTTCTTCATCACACTATCCAGGACCAACAGGAACAGAGTGGGGGAAAGGACACACCCCTGTCTCACTCCGGAACTGACCTTTATCTTTTCTGTTAATTTGCCTTCGTGAAGAACCTGGCACTCATACCCTTCGTACATCTCTTCCATGATTCTGATGATCTTTGTTGGAATTTTATATTTCTCGAGGGTCTTCCACATGATTCTTTGATTTACGGAGTCGAAGGCTTTCTCGAAGTCAACAAATGTGAGGTAAAGGGTATTCCGCCACTCCACACTCTGCTCCAGGATGATTCGGAGGGTGTTGATGAGATCCATACAGCTGCGATGTTGTCGAAATCCAGCCTGTTCCTTCCGAAGCCTTTTTTCTACGCAGTCTTTTATACGATTCAGGATGACTCTCGCCAGCACTTTGCTTGGAATGGACAGCAAGGTGATACCCCTCCAGTTGTTACAGTTTGTGGTGTCCCCTTTCTTCGGCAACTTGACTATCAACCCCTTCTTCCAGTCGGTTGGTATTTTCTCCTCCTTCCAGATCTTCTCCAACAGCGGGTGCAGCAGATCGATCGTAATATCCAGGTCTGCTTTCAGTACTTCCGCTGGGATATTATCCAGACCTGGTGCTTTCCCGCATTTCATCTGCTTCAACGCTGTCCGTATTTCGCCCCGAGTTGGGGAGTCGAGGCTGATGCTTGGGTCACTTTCTGCTTCCTCTTCATCTTCTCCTCGCTGCTTACTTTCTGGTCCTCTCTCTCTATTAAGAACCTCCGCAAAGTGTTCTCTCCATCTTGTCAGCTGCTGTTCACACGTCGTGAGGATCTCGCCCGTCTTGCTCTTCACAGGCCTAGTTTTATTAAAACCTTTCTTCGAAAGCATCTTTGTGATGCCATAGAGCTCCTTAACGTCCCCCCTTCTTGCCGCTTCTTCTGCTTTCTCCGCCTGCTCGTCAATCCACCTCCTATGATCCTTCCGTACACTCCTCTTTACCTCCCTGTTTGCTGTTGAATACTTTGCTTGTGTGAGAGCCTTCTGCTGCCTAGTCTTGCAGGTGTTGAGCTTGGCCTTAATCTCCTTCCTATAATTTATCTTGTCCCAGGTCTGATCGGATATCCATTCTTTCCGCAGGTAGTTCTTGTACCCGAGCTGCATCTCATTGGTTTCCACGAAGATATTCTTTACCTCGCTCCGCACAGTCTCCACGTCCTTCTCTGTCTCGGAGTCCAACACCTGGAATTTATTTCTGAGCTCCAGTTTAAATTGGTCCAATCTCTGCTGGTTCTTAAGCTTGCCCACATCAAACTTGTTGTGCCGAGTGTTAAACTTTCGGCGGACTGCGGCGATCTTCATGCGGAAGTTGGCAACCACAAGATGATGGTCACTACCAACGTCCGCTCCTCTCTTGTTCCTAACTTCTTCCAAGCTTCTTCTGAACCTCCTGCTCACCGCGATGTGATCAATTTGATTTTCTGTGACTTGATCAGGAGACACCCAGGTGACCTTGTGGCACCGCCTATGAGGAAATACTGTGCCACCCATCACCAAATCCTGACTGGCGCAATATTCCATAAATTTCTCCCCATTGTCATTCATCTCACCAAGGCCATGTTTACCCATGATCTGCTCCAACCCCTCATTGTTTGAGCCCACCTTCGCGTTGAAGTCTCCCATAACAATGAGAATGTCCTTCTTACTTGTTTGTCTTGTGACATCTCGCAGCATTTGGTAGAATTCTTCCTTCTTCTCTGGCTCCGATTGTTCTGTAGGCGCATAGCATTGGATGATGATCACATTCCTGATCTTTGTCTTGAACCTAGCAAACATGAGCCTTCTAGAAATTGGCTTCCACTCCATAAGGCTTCTCTTGGCATTTCTGTTGAGCAGCAACCCCACTCCATCCCTGTGTTCTTCATCATCGCCCCCAGAATAGAGAAATGTAATTCCATCTGTTGTCTGTATTTCACCAAATCCTGGCCACCTCACTTCACTCAATCCTAGGATATCCAGCCCATAGTTCTTCATCTCCCGTGTCACTTGTTTCAGTCTGGTTTTCTCCATCAAGGTCCTCACATTCCAGAAACCGATTTTCGTAGTCCTCTTCATGCCAAAAGTCGTCATCAGGTTATCCGTCCGGTTTTGTAATTTCACTTCAGTTTCCGTAATCAGTTTATTTAAGAGGAGCGAGTGATTAACCCACTGCCTCCGAGTGCCTTGGAGGGGCTGCCACCTTAAGCCTGAGGCACCAGGCTGATTTTCTGTCAGGGTTTCTTCCCTTAGCCTTTAAAGAACCAACTCCAAACTACAAGGCAGCAGTTGTTTCACCAGAGCCCCGTTAGCCGTAATTTCTTCAGGGTTCCTGTAGGGCCTTCACAGCTACCGTAGCGGTCTTGAGGCACACAAAGTCCCCACTGTACTTCACCCCTACAGGCAATCCCCTACTTAATTACGTTGCCCATCTCCCACGACGAGGACGAGGGGTTGGATTTGTGGGAGACATTACAACTACAAACAAAGTGAAAATTGACTTCACTATTTTTAACATCTGATTTTATTATGTTTTTAAAATATACTATTTTCCTAGGTTATTTTTAGAATTTGAACATCAAATTATGGTAGAAGTAAACTATTATGAAAACAATTTAATATATAAGATTTTAAGTTTGATATTCTTTGCGTTGGGATCTTCCTTTTCTTTAGACAATAATACAAGTTATTCGACTTCTCCATATTTATATATAAAAATGTTTACCGTTTCTTATGATAAATCTCATATTTGTTTTATAAGAATTTAATTAAATTGTATTATTACAAGTTCGCATTTGGCTCAATTCATTAACAGGCACACAAAGCTCAAGAAGGTGACAGTTTGGCCGAAACTAGTACTGATTCATTAATTAATTTTAATTATTGACTAAAGTGGAATTAATTGATTTAATGCCGTTTGGTATTTACTTTAAGTAAATTTTCGGATATCATTAAGTTCATATTTCTGCGCTCTTACAAAACTTAAAACGTTAATAAAACGATGTTCTAGTGATTTTAAAAAAAGGCGCCGATAAGCGAAGCGCTGAGATTATTAAAAACATAATTATTACATTATTTGTGTTTGGCGAGGAATGACATAAACGATGAGTAAGAATACGAAGTGGTGTGTGCCCTTGAACCCCATCAACAAACTACAGCAATTCAGTAGTTCATCTTACCTTGGGAAATATTGAAAGTAGAGGGGCAGAAACAAGTGTTCCTTGAAGGGTTACACGTATCCTTGAGTTTCAGAAGGTAATGATGATATGATAATTGTTGTTTTAAGGGGCCTAACATCTAGGTTATCGGCCCCTGATGGTTTGGGTGATCGTGAAGATGAAAATGAAAAGCGAACTTAAAACTAACTACTAACCTACATACTAGAAGAAGAAATGGAAAATTAAAGGACAATAAGGCAAATAAAAGGACAGAAGGAAAAGAAATGCCCTCAACCCTCGGAGAAGGCGGATTGAGGGACTTGGAAGGAAGGAGAGCCATGAAAGGCATATAGGAAAGTGAAAGAGGAGAGGGTCCGTCCCAAAGGTAAGGGACAAAAGGGGAAAACGGACCCAGCTCAGGAATCCCTCGGGGTCGCCAACTCCCGAACTCACCAGCCGTGAGCCCCTGAGGGTGTAGCATTATCTACGGTGCATCAGAAGTGGTGGGGCTACATACACCCTGCCTCCTTAAGGGCCTTGAGCACAAGGCAGGAGGTAAAAGGAAAAGAAAAAGAAGGCTGACCCCTCACAGAAGGAGGGTATCAGGAAAGATGAGACAAGGGCCAATTAAGGCGGGAAAGTGAAAGACTCCCTAGGCCTCGGATAACCTAATACCGTCGGGGTCGGAAGAGAACAAGAGTTGACCAAGGGAGGTCGACAGGAAAGAAGACGGAGAGGAGCCCGGCACAAGTAAGTGGAAGCAATGCCGGACTCAGCTGGGGTCCCGTGGTCGCCAACCCACGCCCACTAGAAGTGTTCAGAAGGTAAGAGCGATGTACTGATAGTACAAACACTTAGCTGTATCGTGAGGTGGAGGATAATTAAAGCATAACATAATGAATACGGTACCGTTTTTCGCAATAGGAAAATAATACTGTCAGGTGTGGTAGGCAGAGTTAGTGTATACGGTATGTCACTACATGAGCACATTATCGATCTTCAGAATATCATCAAAAACCATGACGAGTAGATAGGCCTATGTATTTTCGGTTCAGATGACGAGTACTGACAAGTAAACATTCTCCTATAAATAATATTAAATGTTGGGATACAATATGATGCGTATGTAAATTACAGATATTGTCGCTAATCTTCCTCCATTGCTTCTATTCCAGTGACACCGCCGTGAGATGATTCACTACTGTCACTATCGCCATTAACATTGATAACAAATTTGTATTCCATTCCGTCCACAATAAAGTCCAGATTCCATGACATGGCGGACATAGTTCTCCCACTCCACCGGTGTAACTTAAGCTATCCCCTCGACAGTTTCAAGTTTAAAAGTGTTCTTGTTACGAGCAACGTAGCCCTTTACTTGCCTCCATGCTAATTCTATTGGATTCAATTCGCAGTGAAATGTTGGTAAGCGAAGTACAGTATCGCGAGGCTGTCATTACGATATTCTTCATAATTATTTTTTACACTTCGAATTGCACCCCTCATCTCTGCCTTTATTCAACTGTCCTCGAAGTGAAAACCCTTTTTCTTTTAGAAATTTTTGCATGCCATTTTTCTTTGATGATGTGGGACATTTTTCGAGTTTGACTGAGTGATAACTGGCATTTTCCACAACAATCACACTACTGTCGATCAAAATATTATGTGTACTCGAGTTTGAAGGTGGTTTGTGAAGTAACCAATAGACCTACATAAAATCCAATAACATCATCATTTTCGTCGTTCTATTTTACGTTAGTTCATGTAGGTTTAGAATTTTTAATTTATATTTTAATATTTTTTATCGCAGTTGGAACACAAAAAGTGCCCGCTTTTAAGCGTGTTTCAACCATGCGTCACATTTAAGACTTATTATCTAAAAAAAACCGTCATCAGATCGAATCCAAATTTTAACTCAATATACATTGGAATCTTGTATAACTGGTTTATTAATTTTAAAATTTTGTTTGTCCAAGAAACAAAGTTGTTATCATTTTTGTAAGATAACTTTTTCTCGGCTCGGGGTGGTTTGAAAATGTAGTTCTTGATTGCGTTGTAATCCCTATACATCAGAAGAGTATGCTGTATGATTGTGAAATACGTAAATTAATTCACTTATTTTATATCTGTTTGTATTTGTATGGGGAATTGAGACATGGTTCACCAATTAGCCGCTCCGGTGAAAGCTGTACAGCGTTGCCAAGATGGACTCCATCACGTGTCATGGCGCGCCTCGCTCGGAAGTGATGGGCTCCATCTCAGCAACGCTGTACAGCATTTCCCGGAGCGGCTAGCTGGTGAACCATGTCTTAATTCCCCGTACAAATACAAACCGATATAAAATAAGTGAATTAATTTACGTATTTCACAGTCATACTGCATAACTTTTTGATGTATAAGGATTACAACGCAGCCAAGAACTACATTTTCCAACGACCCCTAATTTTGGCGACAGTGTTGCTATATAGCTCTAGGCAGAGGTAGCGCTGACGTCATACGTTATGTTCACCCGCTTCGAGTACTGTTCTTTCATAAGTTAGCGAGACAACACAACCCCAGCAGCTACCTGAAGTAGAACACGCAGAGGAAGGAGCAGTTTTGCAGATGTTAACGGATTGGACCAGTATTAAGGATACCGTACGCGAAGAGAACCAATAACGACATTCATTTCGTTGTGATATGACGCATTACTGATTGACAGATGTCGAGAGCACAACCCTTCTTTCCTTCTCGGATGTACTGTATGCTGACGATGTTAACAATTTTACGTCAGCAATACTGTTGATCATCACTTTTTTAGTTATTAGTTAGGATATAATTTAGTTTCTTTCAATTCTATTCTTGTTGTTTTGTTTAAATTAATATTTGTAATATTGTAGTGAGTTAGCCATGTGGTTAGGGGCGCGCAGCTGTGAGCTTGCATTCGGGAGATAGTGGGTTCGAACCCAACTGTCGGCAGCCCTGATTCGATCGAACAGAAAATAAAACAGACACACAACAATAAACCAATGACGTATAGTGCTTCAGAACTTATGTTGCCGGCAGAACTGAGCACGTGCTCCACTCCGGGCGAGCATGCAGCACTGGACGAGGCTCTTCTTTCCAGCGTGCTAACCTCGAAAATGTTTAAATTACTAAGACGTAATATAAACGATACTTGTGCGCAATAACAAAGGTAATCAATTGGCAGATAATTGTAGGAAAAATATATGACGAAAAATATATATGTTCACAGTTCCTTCATGATAAAAGGTGAGGTAACAAAACCAGTTGGGGGGGGGGGGGGGTCCGTTAAAAGTAAAAGCCCATAAGACCCACAGTCTTTTCTAAACGCTGGATGCTCTATAGGCATTATGTTATCGAGGGAAAGCTGCTCCAGGCAATCAAAAGTATGTATGTAGATAATCAGGCAGCAATGAGAGTTGATGGTAGGATGAGTTCTTGGTTCATAGTTGTTACATGAGTAAGAAAGGTTGTAAGTTTTCAGCACTACTGTTAATTTTATATATGGACCATTTGCTGAAGGGCATAAATTGGCTCGTTGGATTCAATTAGGTGGAAACCAGGTAAGTCTAGCCTATGCTGATGACTTGGTTGTAATGAATGACTCCGTCGAAAGCTTACAACCCAACATGTTAGAACTTGAACAGAAATTTAGGAAACATGGTATGAAGATCGTCATTTCTAAGACGAAGGTTATGTCGGTAGGGAAGAAACGCAAGAAAATAGAATCCCAGGTAGGAGGAACTAAATTTGAGCAGGTGGACCATAAGTACTTGGGATGTGAATTCTCTCAGGATGGTACAAGCCGGACGTTTGTTTTAGACTATTGCCCTTGACCGTGAAGCTTGCGGGTGAGCCTGTACACATTCACTCTCTCGCCCTCTCGCTTCACAGTTGTCACCACCGGTCTGATGTAATGGAATTCCAGACTTGAGTACGTGACGACACCGCCGTGCAGAACAGTACAGTACACGTCGAGGTATTGAGTGACGCGGAAGTACACGTTACGTAGTTACGAACAGAACGCCATTATATTTGTCAATGACTGTACTTCACCAGTAGCGTGAGATAGTTTTGTCCATCATCTGACAGCATGGGGCAGGTGACAACACAGGTACTGTAGTAACCCACCTCCAGGCTTCCATTATGATTTTTCACTCTTCTAAAACCAACGTCCGGCCTGTAGCACGGTGAAGGAAATGGAGTCGAGGTGCAGAGAAGCTAATGCAGTGAGTTCTCAGTTGTGATCTACATTATTCTGTAAGAGGGGAGTTAGTGTAGCGACGAAACTCTCCCTTCATCGCTCAGTATTTAGACCGACCTTGCTGTATGGAAGTGAGGGCTAGGTAGATTCAAGATATCTGATACATACGATAGAGGAAACTGATATGTGGGAGTAGCATAATGAATCCTTGGACAAATAGATGGGAGCAATGGCAGGAAGGCACTCGTAATGAAGAGATATAGTTTAAGTTAGAAAAGAACACGCTAGTTGAAGCTGTTCGTATGAACAGACTCAGATGGTGGGGTCACGTGAAGAGCATGGGGCAGGAGAGATTACCTAAGAGGTTAATGAAGAGGGTAAGAGGAGCAGAGGTAGACCTAGGAGGCGATGGTTAGATTCAGTGTTTAACGATTTCAAAGTGAGAGGTGTTCGTTATTGTTGTTTTAAGGCGGGGAACAGCTTCTTAATGTGCCCTTAAAGTGAGAGGTGTAGAAACGGAGGTGGTCGCAGTGCTTACTGCTAATAGGGGATAATGGAGGTGACTTGTTCGCATTTAGAGGCTTGCAGACCAGGCTGGACGCTAAAAGGCAAAACAGTCTCGAATGAATGTATTATTATTATTATTATTATTATTATTATTATTATTATTAGTGGACCCGTGCTATAACTCTCGCATGTTATAAACCACCCGCCTGTTATGCGGGCTTCCTTAAATATGTACATTTGTTTAAACGCATTTCTTAAACAAATAGTCGATATGTTTGAAATCAGAGAGCAACTGCTACTGGATGCACAGTGGGTTGTGTGCGCCCCATGTGTGCAGACTACCCGTCCGGCTCTATAGAGCGTCTCAACCTTAAAAGACAGTATGGAATTAAATGTAGTAGTTGCCTCTCACTCGCACTCCTATGTCCTGCAATTAGCTTCGTCCTCTTCCACCCCAGCGATGTTGCCATTTCCCAATAATTGAAAGTGACAAATCTAAGAAACTGCTTGCGTGGTCTTATAGAGAATTTTCCGCTCTTTATGATGATGTAAAAATAAAAGCCATAAATAATTAACACATGGCCCAATTTTCACAATTACGATATTTTAGCGCGAATCTATATTTTTGTAGATATAAAACTTATCACGCCATAGATAATGAACTAATGATCGCAACAGATCAAGAATTTATTTTTAGATTGCCTGATGTTGGTAGAAGATTCTCTATTTCTCAGGGCAGTAATTATTTTCATAGTATGAAGGTTATGAATATTTTTCTTAAATGTTACTTGAAAAATCTGAGATGGTATCACAGAAAAGTCACGTATCGACAAACTTTTTTGCTATTGACTTTACGTTGATGTCTAAGCGAGAAGAAATGTTCATTAATATGTGAAAACGTTTTTAAAACAAACCCGAGCTCGATATCAGATAGCATTCATAAGTTATCGCACTTATTCCTCCCGCCCAGCGCTGACGCTGCGTAAGTTTGTTTACTCCGGCGCCAGTATCTCCCCGACTGATGGTGTGAAGTTAAACTGTGAAATGAAGTGGTCCTTGAGTTCTTTATAAATTGTCCGTCTCGTTGCGTACCGTAGTGGCTAGCATTCCTGGTTGTCACCGTGCTGTCACCGTGTAGGCCCAGGTTTGAATCCCGGCTCCGCCAAGAAATTTAATTCTGGTCTGAGGGCTGGAACGGGGTGTACTCAACTTCATGAGACAAAACTGAGAAGAGGCGGGTTCGATTCCTACCTCAGCCATCCTCTAAGTGGTTTCTGTGGTTTGCCTTTGTTCATCCCGGGAATAACATACTATAATATTATCATATTCATGAATAATTGAAAAATATAAATTGTTATAATATGTGCATTTAACTCGCGCTCTGAGGTTCGGCGTATCATATCTAAATATTGTAGCGTTGTTCGCTGCAAGGTATGAGCTACAGTTATATACAACAAACAAACATTTTGGAAATTTCCCGAGTTTTGCGTAAAAGCACGCCTGTATACGAGTTATATTACATCATGTGCCCGCCCTTGCAGAACTTTGTATATGCAGTAGATCTGGCATCAGTGCGCCCCATTTAATGCGTACTGTCTTTTAAGGTAGAGACGCACTATAGTGCTATGCGGGCTGGACGCGACACAGTTCTGCCAGGGACTATCGTCTTGTTTATTTGTTTAAAAGCACTTTATAAACAAATATATATATTTCCGTTGACTTTTCAAGAAATGCATGATTTTTCCTGTACTATTGAGACGATTTGGAAGATTTTGGTACAAACCACACCTTCTAACTCCCTCTGGTTTAGGAGCTTGAGTTTTGTGAAACATACACCTTAGCGTATTATATATATAGATTATTATTTTTATTATTATCATAATCACGGTGGGTGAGTGGTTATCGTGTCGGTCTACCAACCCCAAGCTTGCAGGTTCGCTCCTGGCCATGGCAAGTTTTTTTTTTGAAAGGCGTTAAAATCACGACTCGCATGTCATACGTTGTTGGCATGTTAAAGAACCCATTTGAATTCAGTGGGCCATGATCATAACGGCAAAATTAACCTCTGGATTTTCCGTCAATACAAAAGTTCCTCCTTTCTTTGCTAGAAAGCGCTATAGTGTCAAGGAGCTTAGATATATAACCTCCTTGACTTTCTTAGCGCTCCAAGGAACAACTAAATTCGACATGCAAGCTGCCCTCTGGGTGTCAAATAACAAAGCTTGCACCCGCCACCCGAGGTCATACGATATTAATTTAAAATTATTATTGATGTGTAACATTTTTCCACTCGGTTGCTGGATATTTTTGTGGGAGTGATTTTGAAAAATGGGACGGAAGTGGATCGGAACGATCGAGGTGGCACCAGCTGGCACACTTCCGTTCGATTGAACGGAAATGTGCTCGAACGGAAGTGTGCTAGCTGGCAGTGGTGGATCGAACGGAAGTGTAAGACGCACTGCCAACTCGATCGATCCAGCTGGTAGTGGTAAGAGAAACAATGAGCACGCGGTGTCGGAAATTGATACCATGACGTACTCTCGGCCGTGTGGAATGTATATGACATACTGAACGGTAAACGCTCATGCGAACTCTGGTGTCAAGTGATTGAAACAAAGCACATGGTACATGTTCGAAGTCTTCGTATCGGTATTTAAATGGTAAAATGCCTTATGATCAAACATTGTAAGTATTGGGCATTGCCGGTATTATGTTTCTGCACAATGGCTATTCAAATATTAACCCACATAACGGTAATGCAGTCATCAATATAATATAATCGTTGTGATACGAGAATTGAGCAAGCCTTTATGAACTATTACTGAATACATTCTCTTTACTCACAAGAGGGCCTATTCATAAGGCATTTTAAACTCTATTCCACGCAGGAACATTATCGAAACAAGCAAAATATAAATGAAACTTAATTCCGTAATGCAGTATTATTGGAACGTGGAAATAAGTCACCATCTTGTGCACAATATTTGCTTCAGTCGAAATAGCCGTGGGGTTAGCGCCTATGACTGTGAATCTAGAGATCTCGGGTTCAAATCCCGGACGGGGTAGATATTTTTGTTACCAGAATATCATTTTAAACGATATTTATCACATCAATATGACTCATTTTAACAGAATACGTATGAAATTACGTGTTGGTCTGTGAATGAAGAGGACCTGTTTATAAGGAATTTAAGGTTATGAGCGGTGTCGCGTCTATTAATCTAGTTGATCCATATCGTATTCGTTATTTAGGCTAGTGCTGGTGGAAGGTACAAATCATCTAATAAAATGAGTTCCGTATTATAAACTACAATATCTATAAAACACTCCCTTTTACAATATATTAATATTTGTGCCAATAATAGTATAAAATACCGGAGTATCAACAATTTCACGTGAGGTTTCTTCTATGTCAGATGTTACACATCATATGCGACTACTGTAAGGCTCGTTTTATTATTATTATTATTATTATTATTATTATTATTATTATAGGTGGGCAGAATTGCCTTGCTCAATGAAGATATGGTAGTTACACTCTCCTGAAAACAGATTTTTCAATCCAGTACTTTATTGTGTCCTTAGGTATTTAGTGAAATATGTACAGTAGTTTTGATAACCTCACCTTCAAGGGCTTTGGCTTCTACTCTGCTCAGTCAAAATTTCCATGTATAAACACAACTGAACTCTCGTGGTGGGTGGCCGCCTTAGATCACGTACAGTTTGAGGTTCTAAGTATATTTTATCGTTGTTGAAAGTGTAATACTGGCCACAGCTTGCTTTCCTGTGACGTCATTGCCGGTCTTGCGGTTACCGTCGGCGCGATGTCCCTCCCCTCCTTGCCTGCTCGTGCTTCGGCATAGTCGGTCATTCATTCGGTTTGCACAGCAACACGTGAAAAGCTCGCGTGCGGGATGGATGTAGAACAGGAATTAAGTGCTGAAAAACCTGGGGCTTACGAAGAAACCTGCGACTCCTTCGATTCTGAGTATCAGCTTGTATCTGTGGACAACCTGCTCAATATTGGTGAGTGATTTCTGGATGACTGGAGATAATTTAAGCAAACTTAATCGAAAGGAATGTTAAAGATTTCTCTATTAAATGTCATCTTTATATTTTGATGGAAGGTCATAGATCCAAGCACAATGTTTATCTCTGTTTGGTTGATGCGCTTTGTTGTGGCCAATTACGACCTTGGCATTAATTGTATTACCCATTTAAGATTTGTTTGTGGCTGCGCCAGTGTTGGTTGTTGATTGTAGCAGCTGCCCCGCGGGGCTAAGCGGGGAACACAGCGATGACAGGAGCTCATGTCTCCACGGACAGTTAAACGATGACTGACGCTACTGGAGCTGAGTCATATTGTTTTTCAATCTTTTATTAATGCAGCCAATGGCCATGTATTTTTCTTTTCAGGACGGGTCAGGGAAGGGATGTTGGAATGAAATCGGCCGTGGACCTATTGAAAGGAACCGTCCCGGCATTTCCCTGGTGGTGAAAATGGGAAACCACGAAAACCATTTTCAGGACGGCCGAGGTGTGATTCGAACCCACGCTCTCCCGATGCCAGAGAGTCATATTCTACTCGCGCAACTGTACCCGTCAACGAAGCAGGCTGAAGTGATACACAAGTAAAGGAAGAATAGTTCCCATCTCGACCGCCGGCAATCAATTCGTGAAAGGGTAATATATATCGTTCTGTTTGTTACATGACTTATGACGTGCACGCCCAGCGGGGCATAGTTAGTGGTACTGTAGATGGTGATCTGAAGGTGTTGTCCCCATTCCCGTCGGGACGCTTCCCACTATACTGCAAGTCCCCATATCGTGAATCGAGCCTCGTTCAAGTGACATATCTATTGTATATTCCATTCCAAGGGCATTGTATATTATTTATATATTCTATATCTATCCCTTTGGTTTTACCGTTTCTACGGGATCGGGGAAGATATGTGACGGTGTTTTACGGCCGTAAGTCCTTAATGATGCCCAACTCATGAGAAGAGTCAATGAAGATGAATGAAACTGGGCAAGGCGTTGGAAGGAAGCGGCAGTGGCTTATTGGTAGATACCGTCCCGGCATTTCATTTACCCTCCACAAAATCTACTTCGCACCCGTCCATTTTAACACTGCTGCTATTTAATTATACCCATTTTGCCACCTCAACGTGTTAAAATCACTTCACAGCTCCTCAGGGAACTGTGGATACAATGTCGTTCTTATATAGTGCCCGTGGCTCATGATCGCGAACGGTGACGTTAAACTACATGCTTCCTTCCTTACTTACAGTTAGTTTAAAAAAAGTAATCATACACCATGTTGTTTGTTGGTTTAATATATGGCCAGAGAAAGTCATGTTTCCATTATGTACAGGGTCATTATATATGTGCGCGCGAGTAAACACGGCAAGCTAAGCCGGCTGTGACTGGCGCAGATCGCGGGCGCGCGTACCCGGTTCAACGGGAGTTGGCGAATTGAGCCAGCTAATCTTCTGAGTTGATCTTTCTTATCTTGTCATTCCATCGCACAGTCCTTTCTGGCCAATTGCCCCAGGCCAAGTTCTGGTTCTTCCGCTGAGATCCTTCTCCCTTCGGTCCCCCACCACTACCATTGTCAAAACCCAAAAACTAAGATAACTTACTTGATCTTGCAGAATGACCCACTGGCTCTGGAATTTTCCGTAAACACACTTCCATGTAGGGTTGTACAAAATGGGATTTGCACACTTTCAGTGAAACAAACATTATGCCTTTATTCTTTTAAAAGGCCACAACAGTTAAAAGGTACCTTAAACCCCTTACATTATTATTATTATTATTGTCCCCCGTGGTGTATGGATAGCACGCTTTTCTCTTACCGAGGAGGCTCTGGGTTAGATTCCAGCCAGAAACTTATGATCTATAGACGCCGGGGTGTCGGAATGTTGTCCCGAAGGAGATCTTTAACGTGCCAGTAAAACTACTGACACGGCTCCTGCTCTCCATCGCATTTACGCACCCACAAATGCCAACCAACTGCGCCAGGATTCGATCCTGTAACTTTGGGCACAGCATGCGGGAACGTTACCACTGAGCAACGCAGCCAGTCATACTTAAGATCTGACTTGAGGGCTGGAAAGGGGTACTTTTTGTCGTTTATTCATTTTAAAGGCTTTGCGATTATGTAGTACTTTGGTGTATGTGGAATCTGTCTGATAATTTGTGTCATAGTGACTGCTGTATCGTACTATTGTGTACTTGTAATTGGTCTAGGATATGGTTAAGAGGTGTCCATGGTCTTAATTTAGGTACAATCTCGGCATCTGCGTAGAGTAGAAATGAGAAACCTTGGAAACCACTTCCAGGATGGCTGAGGTGGGAATCGAACCTGCCTCTTCTCAATTCTGCATCAGGAGAAGGAAAAGTGTACACTCAGCCTCGTTAGGACAATTGAGTAGTTGTCTGCCAGTGGGGCAGCGCCCCGGTCACGGAGACAAAAATTAACGGTCGAGGTGACGCGACCTGACCTCGCTTCACCCTTCAATCTGTAGGCCGAATGGCTGGGCAGCGGTCGCTTTGTAGGCCAGGATCAAACATGGGCTGTAGTGCCACGGGGTGGTTCGAGTTATTTTGCGTGGATTAAAATTCGTCTAGAGATAATTGCATTCAAATGCTCTCGCTATGTGTTGTAACTTGATAGAAAATAAGTTCTTAACCAGCTGTTTCACTCAGACTGACACTATTTGCATAACATTAGCCTATGTTTGGGCAGATGGCCTTGCTGTTCCGACCGTTAAGACACCAATCATCATCATCATCATCATCATCATCATCATCATCATCATCATCATCATCAAACTTGTTACATAATCATTCTTATCCTGAAAATTACATGCACAGTTATTTTTCTCTAATTTTGAAATTCATCAACAGTAGGCGTAGCCCAGTGGTTCTCAGCCTTTTGTGGCCCATCTCCCCTTTCTAGAGGTTGACTAACACCAAATGCAAACACCTTACAAGTAAAATAAGAAGAACAATCTATATATTTCACAATTTAAAACGTATTGTCAATTACAAATTAATAAGAGACATCTCCCATGCTCTAGTCCAGTCAGTTCTTGCCTGGGGAGGCGCCTATAAAAATGTACTAAAAAGTGTTCAGATAGTGTAGAATCTCATAGTGTAGAATCTCATACTGCGAATAATGTTGATCACTCTATTTTATATCAACCTAAGTTATGTATAGCCAAACGTAACTTTCTGTATTTCTCACCAAAATTATATAATATTCTCCCAATTAAATTAAAAGAATTTAAAGGAAATCATGCAAACCTGAAGATGCATATGAAACATTTTCTCAGAGAAAACAAAATTAAAATTGAAAATATAACTAGTTGAGCCTACAAGTTTATACAAACACAAATTCAATTTTCCTTCTTATTCATTATTTTTAGCCTACTTTCGATTTTTGCAAAAAATGAAAGTAGACTTATGAGATCACTACAGGGCCAAAGAGAGAGAGAGAGAGAGTGTGTGTGTGTGCGTGTGTGTGAACATTCATCTGATCTCTACCAAATTTTGTAACATTATACCTTTAAAGTATGAAGAATCCTTTGACCAAAATACGAGGTCATCTGCATAATAATTTGCGGATGGTGGCCATATTTGTGTGCAAATCGATTCCCCCTATCTTTTCAAATACGGTGAATCCGAATTGAACGAAATATGGTACAGAGGTAACACTAGCAAAGGGTATCTCAGTGTCATGTTTTATATCGCCGCCATCTTGACGAAAACGTAATGGCGGTCACCCAAATGTTAAAAGCTTAAATAATATTACGACCAACCTAATCATCTGATCTCTACCAAATTTTGCAACGTTATACCTTTATGTATGAAGAATCTTTTGATCAACTACGAGGTCATCTGCCCAATAATTTGCGGATGGCGGCCATGTATGTGTGCCAATTGATTCCCCCTATCTATTCAAACACGGTGAAACCGAATTGAACGAAATTTGGGAAAGAGGTAGCACAAGCAAAGAGCACCTCAGTGTCATGTTTTATATCGCCGCTATCTTGACGGAAACGTAATGGTGGCCACCCAAATGTTCAAAGCTTAAATCAAATTACGACCAACCTTTTTATCTGATCTCTACCAAATTTTGTAACATTATACCTTTATGCATGAAGAATATTTTGACCAAAGTACTAGGTTATCTGCCCAATAATTTGCGGCTGGCGGCCAAGTATGTGTGCCAATCGATTCCCCCTTTCTATTCAAACACGGTGAAACTGAATTGAACGAAATTTGGTACAGAGGTAGCACTAGCAAAGGGCACCTCGTATTCATGTTTAA
The DNA here is from genome assembly GCA_946902985.2 of Meconema thalassinum. Lineage (NCBI taxonomy): Eukaryota > Metazoa > Arthropoda > Insecta > Orthoptera > Tettigoniidae > Meconema > Meconema thalassinum. The sequence continues at coordinate 55,189,731 of OX336389.2, forward strand.
TATCCGTATGCCACTTATTTGAACAAGCTACTACAACCAACATTCAAATATACTCCTTGGAAAGGACAAAGAGTTATAACAATACCCATGCATTTAGGAGAAAGTAGGCTATATGTTCTTTACTGAACATCTTGTTTAGTGTATACATCATTTACATTGAACGTGTTATTCGGCTAAGCCATTATACAATATTTTGAAATAGTAATCAATGATATGCATGTCACACACAAGGTTGCACCTTTTAGTGGCATATGTGATATCTCTTCCTGCTCTGTATGAATTTGTATCCTATTTTGACCTGTCTTTATCATATTGTAACAATATAATTTAATAATTGTAAATTGACAGGTTAAACAATGAGTAGGAAGTGTAAGGAAATTCATAAAATGTGTCCAGTTAATCTGAATTTTGTAAAATGTGTGTATTTGTAACGATTTAATAAATAATAATAATAATAATAATAACCTATCGCCCCCTTTTCATTTTCATTGTATGCCTAACTAGAATTTGAAGTAAAGTGAAAATAATAAGGCAGATTTATTATTTTAAACAATTTTACTACCGTATATAAAAACAACCGAAGCAGTTTTATCCGGTCACTCTTAAATAACACTGAAAAAATTGTACATTTTTACGGATTTTTTAAAGAACAAAGAATTGAAATAATTAACTAAGATCATTGACGTACATTTAAAAAATAGGAATTCGTGTTTTCTTTTTTAAATTGGAATCTGGAAAAAACATTGACAGTTAGAAAACTTTGTTATTGTTTTGTTTTACCTTTTCAATGGCTGCTTTGTGCTTGCTGGATTTCAGTTAAAGCTTTAATATCCGGTTTTATGTTCGTTAAGTTCACGGGCAAGTCTCCTTTGAGGCATGTCCAACTTATTTCTTTGTTTTGTGAGGAGCTGGATAACAGAACTAAATCCTTTTTCAACTAAATATGTTGACGGGAACGAGATGAGAAGTGGTTCAGTTTTTCCCTACAGTTGTGGATTAAGTGTCCATAAGCTTCACCCTGGTATCCCAGGTAACAGTATCTGCAAATCGCACACTTCGTACAGTTTTCTAAAAGTCATTCTTTAAAGAAATTCTAGATATTTATGAAATTAGAGTGCAATGCGTCACTGGTAATGTATATTCTCTTTCATTTGAATGCTCATTTTTCACTCTCGGTCGCTTGTGAGCACCGCAGGAGGGATCTACACTACTGAAATAATATATATGATGATGATAGAGCATATATGAACGTAAATATAGTACATGATGTGAATGGTCTTCACCTGAGGGCTGATGTTGATGCCTTGAAAATTCGCCTAATGCTCAATGTTGTTGTTGATTGAGGGGCTTTGCGGCATCGTGCTCATGTAACCCCACGTAATTGTGTGTGTGTGTGTGGGGGGGGGGGATTTGTCTGATAACCTGTGGTACTGTGATGGCTGTATTATTGTGTGTAGGCCTAGTGTAATTCAGATGAGGATTGGGAAGGAGGCGGCCGTGGCCTTCAGTTATGACCCAATCCGGCAATTGCTTGGAGCAGAAGTGGGAAACCACGAAAACCACTTCCAGGATGGCGGGATTATGAATCGAATACACCTCTTCTCAGTTTTACCTTACGAGGCTGTGTGTACCCCGTTCCAGGTCTCACACCAGAATTGAATTTCTTGGTTGAGCCAGGAATCGAACCCGAGTCTCCGTGGTGACAGCCAATACGCAATGAGGTGGACACATAATGCTCAAGGAAATGTAATCTGAAAAGACTGACTTAAAAAAATCGATCAAACTGAAATATGGCAACCGTTTTACCGAGGATTCATCAAAGCAATCCTGTTTTATTCACTACTCAATTACCATATCCTGAACGCAGTGTCATACATATGCGACTTTATAGTAATTGACACCCCTGGGACCCGGAAACTGAGAGTCACCTTTCCTCCAACAGTTTAATGAGGAAAGGTTGGAACTTGTGTACAGTATGGTATGTGTTGGCTGCAGAGTGGGGGAAGAGAGGGGAGATTGCTAATGAGCTATAGCTGGCCGAATTGGACTATATCTTATCAAAGGGGCAGATCATGCTGGCCAGAAAAGTCTGTCCGATTTTATCAGTGTAATTAACTGGCCGAATTGGACTGCGCCCGGTTCAACCGGTGGTTGGCGCGCACTCTCACACTTTTACCAAACATGTTCAATAATGTGTACTTACAGTGCTCATAGGCGATGCTGAAAATGTCCTCCCTCTCTTGTAACACACACCTAACTTCTTCTGATGAAAGAATGGGCAATACTCTCGTCTAATTTTTGTTCTCTAAGAACACAACGTTGTCTGTTAACTTTTTTTATTATTTACGGAGCCTGTTTTCTTGAATCGTTAGCGAGCCTCCTAATTGTACTGGCATTATGCACATGTCTTCCTGGAAACTTGATTCGAAATTTTTGTCTTGTTTCAGAACAAGATTTTCTGCTTTTCATATACGAATTATGGATATACACACGTCCGCGCAATGTGAATTGGTGTCTAGGCATGACCAGCAATCACAGTTATCACAATACTCACTAAACGTGCAACACTAACGTCTGAGCTTTGCAGATACACGTCCATATGAATGACAAAACACGTTTGAACTAACGATATGAGTCGGCGGAGCGCGCCTACCACCGGCTGAACAGCTTGCCGAGTTTACTCGCGGGCACATACATAATGGCCCTGTAGAACGAAAGGTACCAATTATTCATGACCGAAAAACGAAAACCTTTCAAACACATTACGTATTACAGTGTGAAACAAAAAATATTCTTGGGGTACCAAATAAGTATTCATACAACCCACAAATGAGGCTTTGTGCAGTATACAAACGCAATTAATATTTGGTATGTCAACCGTTTGCATTTATAATGGTCTGAAGCCTCCTTGGCATGGATTCAACAAGCTTGTTCGTGAAGTCTGGTGTAATTTCACACCAACATTTTCGCAAATTGTCTATGTGCGTTTTGGAGATACACTTCTATTTTAGGATTTTGTTTTCCAAATGGGCCCATTAATTTTCAATGGGGTTAACGTCCAGAGTTAGCGGTGGCGTGGGAAATTTTTTTTCGGCGATGTACAACAGCCACTCTCGCGTTATTCTTGCAGTGTGCTTTGGGTCGTTGTTATGTTGAAACAAATAGGTGTCATGTATGCCTAATTTCACAACACTCCTAGACAAATTACTCCGGAGCACTTTGATGTAGCCCTGAGCATTCAGGTTACCTTAAATTACGTCCAGTTCAACTCCTGCAGCCCCATACCATTACGTGGCCTCCTCCATGCTTCACTGTTGGTAGAACATTTTTGATTTCCAGGTCTGTATTTGGTCTTCTCCAAACGAACTGTCGACCATCAGATCCAAACTAGTTAAATTTACTTTCGTCTGAAAATAAAATAGTCTTCCAGAAGTCTTGTCCCATATTTATATATTCCTTAGCGAATGCCAACCTCTTCCCTCGGTTTATCTTACATATATAAAAGGCTTCTTTCGCGCTGCTCTGCCGTTAATGACTGCTTCATGAAGCCGATTCCGGATAGTTTGAGGTGTGACAATCTTCCTGGATTGTGAAGCGAGCTCTTTGCCGAGTCACGAACCAAATGGCGAGATTCACGTTGCGAAATGACGCTTGGTCGTCCTTGTCGCTTTACATTATCGGTCGATCCCATCTTGAACTTGTTAATAATATACTGGTCAGTCGCATGAGATCGTTTCACCGGCTTCCCAATCTTCCGATAACTGAATGCTTGTTTAAATAATGAAAGTATGTGGTCTATGCAGACGGCACTCAGCTCTTGTGATTTTCGACCCATTTTGTACCACTGTCGGACGTAAAGTAAACAGTCTCATCTAAGAACACTACGATGAGTCGACCTTCGCTTGTCGTCACGCCCTAAGACACGAAAGGGGCGTGTAACAGTCCAATGGTTACAAACATTGGATGCGTATGAATACTTTCTTTGCCTACGAACCTCCCTTTTGTTCTGTTATTAACTACTGTCGGCGCAGAAATTATGTGCACCCGAGTTTGGAGATAAATAACAAACAACACAACCGAAAGGCCTACAGAAAAACAAGTGACATCACCTTTTTCCTTATCATCTTGGCTTACAGGATTGAGCCGCGTCGCATATCGGTTATTATTTCCCGACGTTTCGGCTGACATTGCAGCAGCCTTATTCATGGGTAGGTACGAGTTGGTGTCCGTACTCCAACTATCGGTTGTTGCCAGTCAGATGTGCTTGCTTGCCCTGCGTTGACGTCACGCTGCTCGCTGATTGGTCCCCGCCCCTCGCAGTCGCGCGCTAGTAGAACTTTCCAGATGTTGCTGAGTTTGAACCCATCTTCGCGATTGAAATTATTGGGATGCTTCACGACCTCTATTGCCTCTCTAATTAACCTGTTTTGGTATCCGGGAATTTTAGCAACAGTTTCGGCCTTATCAAATTCGATGGCGTGTCTCGTGACTTCAGCATGTTCAGCTATTGCAGATCTGTCGTTTATCTGTTTCGTGTCCCGAATGTGCTCTGAAATCCTAATGGAAACGCACGCGTCTTTTTGTTTGCCCTATGTAAACCTCTCCACAGGAGCAAGGCACTTTGTAAACTCCTGCGTCCTGGTTTGGCAGCTTTATCTCGTTTGATTTACGCACCACTTGCGTCAGCTTGTTTATAGGATGTATCACAGTAGTAACATCGTGTTTCTTGAGCAGCCTGGCGATTCTATCTGTCAACCCCTGTACGTACGGCAGAAAGGCTTTACGGTGGGACCTATCTTTGTTCTTTTTGCCAGTTCTTCGGCTTTGTTCTACCTTCCGTGCGGCCCTATTTATTTGTCCTTTGCTGTAGCCATTAGCTAGGAGCGTGCTCCAAACATGTTTCTTTTCTTCATTCACGCTATCCTTATCGCAAATGTGGTTGGCTCTGGTGAGGAGTGTTCTAGCTACCATTTCTTTCTGCGATGGAGGATGACTTGAGTTAGCATGTAGGTACCGATCTGTGTGAGTATCTTTCCTATAGACCCTGTGTCCGAGTGTGTTATCTGTTCGTTTATAGAGCAGAATGTCTAAGAAGGCCAGCTGATTATTTTCTTCTACTTCCATTGTGAAGTTGATGCTCGGATGTCTGGAGCACATGAAGTCTAGAAAGTCCTGAATTGTGGTGCGTCCATGTTCCCATATCAAAAAGACGTCGTCTACGTATCTGAACCAACACTTAGGCTTCAATGGGCTATCCTTGATCGCTTCTTCTTCGAAGTTAGCCATAAACACGTTAGCCAGTAGTGGAGAGAGGGGGGAACCCATGGCTGCTCCCTCCGTTTGCTGAAACATCTGCCCATTAAATACGAAGACTGTGGAGTTAACGCAGTGTTCAGCTAACTCCACTAAGTCCGCTGGACCGCCTGTGGCTGTAAGTTTTTCCCTGATTAACTGTATGGCGTCAGGTACAGGCACCCTGGTAAAGAGGGACTCAACATCGAAGCTTGCCAGTAGATCACCGTCTCTCAGGCTTATACTCGCTATGATATCAGTAAAGTGCTGACGTTCTGCTCTATAAACGAACAGATAACACACTCGGACACAGGGTCTATAGGAAAGATACTCACACAGATCGGTACCTACATGCTAACTCAAGTCATCCTCCATCGCAGAAAGAAATGGTAGCTAGAACACTCCTCACCAGAGCCAACCACATTTGCGATAAGGATAGCGTGAATGAAGAAAAGAAACATGTTTGGAGCACGCTCCTAGCTAATGGCTACAGCAAATGACAAATAAATAGGGCCGCACGGAAGGTAGAACAAAGCCGAAGAACTGGCAAAAAGAACAAAGATAGGCCCCACCATAAAGCCTTTCTGCCGTACGTACAGGGGTTGACAGATAGAATCGCCAGGCTGCTCAAGAAACACGATGTTACTACTGTGGTGCATCCTATAAACAAGCTGACGCAAGTGGTGCGTAAATCAAACGAGATAAAGCTGCCAAACCAGGACGCAGGAGTTTACAAAGTGCCTTGCTCCTGTGGACAGGTTTACATAGGGCAAACAAAAAGACGCGTGCGTTTCCATTAGGATTTCAGAGCACATTCGGGACACGAAACAGATAAACGACAGATCTGCAATAGCAGAACATGCTGAAGTCACGAGACACGCCATCGAATTTGATAAGGCCGAAACTGTTGCTAAAATTCCCGGATACCAAAACAGGTTAATTAGAGAGGCAATAGAGGTCGTGAAGCATCCCAATAATTTCAATCGCGAAGATGGGTTCAAACTTAGCAACATCTGGAAAGTTTTACTAGCGCGCGACTGCCAGGGGCGTGGACCAATCAGCGAGCAGCGTGACGTCAATGCAGGGCAAGCAAGCACATCTGACTGGCAATAACAGTTAGTTTGAGTACGGACACCAACTCGTACCTACCCATGAATAAGGCTGCTGCAATGTCAGCCGAAACGTCGGGAAATAATAACCGATATGCGACGCGGCTCAATCCTGTAAGCCAAGATGATAAACTTGACACCGGCCGCGAAAGCCTACGATCTAAACCTTTTTCCTTGTTTATTTCTGCGTTGATTGATGATAAAGGTAGTTTTTAGGAACTTATTTTAATATTCCTTATGGCAGGTATAACGTAAAAAGTACCAGTTTTTTGCGGGGTTCGAGCGAAGTGTCGACTTTAGAGACTCACAACTCTTAACTCAATTGTGCTACAGCACCCAACTTTGGATATGTGTTAGTCATATATGTTTTCTGTGTATATGTGAAGTTTCAAAATTTGATATCCAACACAAACGACGCAACAATCAATTATGTGAAAGGCTCGTATTTCGAAACTCGACTCCCGCAGAAGTTCGTTCTTGGGTGCGTTGTATTCCACATATAATAAGCGTTTGCGATATGTAACTATCCGTGATGTAAATAAATGGGTTTAGTTTATATGGATTGAAATGTATTATGCGTTTGGTGACTGTTGTTGGCAGGCGAAAGCCGCAGGAAAGTTCGTGCGCTGTTGCCGCATTCACTGCCCGCTTAGCGCTGTCTCGGCATAGAGCATGTTCAAGTTAAATGTATTTCGTTTTCACATTTCCCATCAGCTTTTCTCAAAAGGGCTTTGGATCTTCAACGGCAGCTTTAAACATGTTTTTTTTGTTTTCTCATTTTTTTAAATGTTCTTTTTATAATTTTATAAAATATACAGTATTTACATGACAAACATCTCGGAAAATTATCAATTATCGTCATCTGATTGAATGTGATCATCCAAAGTAAAATGTTGTGTGACCTCATCCTCACTATCTGAAGAGCTGTTCAAGTCAATTATTAGGGGTTCGACTTGAGGTATTTCTTGAGACAGGTGATATTTTTCCCAGTAGAAATCTTCAATTTTTATAGCGTGCCCCATACATTTCTGGAAACTACACATTAAGACAATGCCAGAGATACTAAGATAAAACAGTGACTCACTGATGTGTATAAATACTTCCTTTGACACATCTTAAGGCCCGAGTTGAACAGTGGATGTTGACACTGACGAAGATTGCGATCCTTCCGTTATTCACGGCCACTCATCCAAGGATGACAAAATATGTCTTTGATATTATTTATTTATTTTTATTGTTTTATTTTGTACTCGCTAAATATTCCGAGTTCGTCTGAATTAAATTGCTTCCTTTACTAAACACTAATAAAATAATTGTTATGAACAGACATGCTATAATATAATAACATATAATTTCCTTTTCTTATTCATTGCGGTACGAACGTGTGAAATACTTAGTGAATGCATGTCTACCCCTTATTATTCCCGTGTCCAACAGGTTCGGGGATGAGATGCGATGAAATTGTATGTGGCCAACGGCTTTTACGGCCGGATGTCCTTCCTGACGCCAAACTGATGAGATGAGTTAATGAGAGCTGAAATGAATGAATATGGATGTAATTGGGCAAGGATGTGGAAGGAAGCGGCCGTGGCCTGTCACAACGTACCGTCCCAGCATTTGCCTGGAGTTGAAAAGGGGGAAACTTGTGAATTAGTAGTTCTTAATTATTATCGATAATTTTATTTATTTATGTATTAATTAATGTATTGATTGATTGCCACGTCATGGTCCTGGGACTGGCTTTCTCTGTTTTTCTTATATTTTATTACCGTCGAGATTCGTCTTGATAGTAATTAATGTACTGTATACAAAATAAAATTTTAAATGACTCTCCACCACTAAAATCCACGGAACACAAAGAGCAACTGAGAGGGTATACTGCCAGACACCATTCACAAATCGTCCTACAGGTGGTGCAGTACAAGTATTTTCATCTACTTAATATAAATGTATGTAAAGTACTACATTCCAAAAGATTTAGCCTACTGCATGACGAAGCAGAGTGACGAACAGTCGGTGGCATACTCGGGCGGGTCAGAGCAAGCTAACACGGCAACACAGCACAAGCTTTCCTGTGGACCTCGCCTGTCAACTAAATACACCAAAATCATAATAAATATCAATCCATATAAACTAAACCCATTTATTTACATCACGGATAGTTACATATCGCTAACGCTTATTATATGTGGATTACAACGCACCGAAGAACGAACTTCTGCGGGAGTCCAGTTTCGAAATACGAGCCTTTCACATAATTGATTGTTGCGTTGTTTGTTTTGGAGATCAAATTTTGAAACTTCACATTTACACAGAAATCATATCTGACTAACACATATCCAAAGTTGGGTGCTGTAGCACAATTGAGTTAAGAGTTGTGAATCTCTAAAGTCGACACTTTGCTCGAACCCCGCAAAAAACCGGTACTTATTACGTTATACCTGCCATAAGGGATATTAAAATAAGTTCCTAAGAACTACCTTTATCATCAATCAACGCAGAAATAAACAAGGAAAAAGGTGATGTCACTTGTTTTTCTGTAGGCCTTTCGGTTGTGTTGCTATTTATCTCCAAACTCGGGTGCACATAATTTCTGCGCCGACAGTAATGTGTTCACGTTACTAGAATACGTTTGTGTGTAATACACTGCCATAAGGTCCTTGTACAAACCTATGGAATACCATAATGCTGCAAGACAAATTATAGACACCAACAGGGTAAAATGTAGTGTATGAATACTTTTCTACCCACTGTACATAGTGAACTAGATACAAGACACTGCCTCTATATTCGCTCCTATTTAGGCCACTAGCGACTTGATTCTTGTAAGCAATGACTATATGTTAAGGTATTTATTTAAAAAAAACCTAGTGAATGCTGTAGACGTTGGTTAGCCGAGGCATATGCTCTTTACTATGAGACCCCTCTTCATTATAGGGTTGGTTAAATGATGAGATCTTCCAAATATTTGAAGGAGAATGTGTCGTGAATGGAGAATAGAACTGTCTGCTGCTCACGATATGTCTCATGGGTGAATTTTTGACACATTAGTGACGGTTACACACACTTTTGCATCACCCCTGTACGTCTTACTCTTGTCACCATGTTGCTTGATGTGAACCATTGGGCGTGCATTAACGAAGTGAGCAGCATCATGCCCCCAACATGTGGCACGTGTTTCATTCCGGCAATTGCTGCCACTAGTGAGATATGGATCTGGGAACAATCATTGATTTCTCTCTCAAAAATTATCTTTTTCGGCAAAGGAAATTTTATTTTTAAATTATACCAGAAAGTCCTTAATCAAATTAATAGCTACCGTAATGACCCTTATTTTAAATATCCTTACTTATTAAAAATTAGTAAAACTAACCATTATTTGAAGAGTAAGATAACAGTTAGCTGAGATTGCTGACCGCTATAACTGCAATTCAGTCACGGTCATGTTTTGACTGGGCTAGATAAGCTAGTCCTCAGTATCCTGGGCAGGAGCGAAGGTCGTTTTGCCGACTTCTGTCTTGCGATAAGACCACGTCAAAGTGACAAATCTGAAGAAAAAAATATCGAAAAAGCATACGATAATGCATACTGTATATAGTAATTTCAATGAGCTCGTTAATCATGGACTAACCAATTACCGTGGAGATAAGTTACTCAAATGATGGCAATACACCTAGGCTATATTCACGTGATCTTGGTGAATGTTCAATACCCGAAGTATTAATACAACAATTTTCACTCTATCCTTCACGTAGTACATCATAGTTGGTACCGTACCCGATTATGTTGGTAGATTGTCTACTAGAGCTGGTAATAAGCGATTAACCCTGCAATCGATAATTCAACCAATCGTATAATCGGCTGACCGAAAAAGCTTAAATCGATTAATTAATTAGTAATCTCGATATAAGACGATATGTTTTGAAAGTGATTTAAATGAGAGGTCATCGCTTAATTTGAGTTACGCTTATTTTCGGAATTATGAATAGAAATCTACAAAAGTTACTTTTTGAGTAAAGATACCAACGTGACCTTCCTTGTTTATGTTCACAATAACAAAATAAGAGTCATTGACAGTGGAAGGACACACATCAATCAAATTGGGAAGGGTAAAAAAAAACAACGAAGGGTTTTCAGCAAATATTTTGAATCCTTGTTCATTTTTTGCCTGGAAGGCTGCTTACAATTGAGGACAGGAACATTTTTGTTTTATTTTCTTTTAGCCTAGTTTTCAAAAGGACCTGTCAGTTGTAATTCTTCAGTAGGTCAACTTGAATTTGCCCAAAACTGGGCGGGGTACAATGCATATAATATATGCATAATAAGTAAATAACATTCCTGGAAAAATTACATGTAGGCCTGTTAGTTATGATCCTTATTACAATGGGGCAATTTTAGGATTACGCGTTTCGACCATCACGCGGTCATCATCTGATCCTGATCTCTGTGTTGAGGTTTAAATGTATACAAAAAGTGTAATGCGTTAAGTTAGTGTTTAATATTACGATTCGTAGTTTGGATCTCGTTATATAAGTTTAGTTCGTTTTATAGGGGTTTGTGAATTCCGTAGGAGTATTATGCACGTGTATACAAATTAGAACAACACCATATCTAAGGAATAAATGTTCGTTTGTTTGTTAGTCGTTTATGCGTTCATATATCATCATCCCATTCCGATGAAAATTTGGTGAGTTGTTAAGCACACTCCACCAAAGGTTTTTGAATAGTAAATCCATTTTACAATAGATGGCGCGTGAGTCCCTTTAACAAGCGAGTGTTGGCGCGCGATGGTTTCAACCTGTCCCACATGCGTTTATATACCATTCATCCCATTGAGATGAAACTTTGGTGAGCTATTGTGCCCACTCCTCTGAAGGTTTCTGAATTAGTAGAACCATTTTACATTATGTGGCGCACGAGTGTTTTTAACAAAGTCCCGTATACGTTCATAATCCATTCATCCCATTGCAATAAAATTTTGGTGTGGTGTTGTGCAAACTCCCATGGACTCTGATGATCGCATGACGAAAATGGTCTATTAACACTTTCCTTCTCAAAGCGCCCGAATGCGCCCGGATATGAAAGTCACAGCTCCCTGCTAAAGCGCCCGAAAGCGCCCGTGTTTGTTCTGGCATTCTCCTGCAACCTCTCGTATTGGTGTGGAATTAAAACTAATTGTGAACTATAGGTAATGTGTCAGGCAGGCATAGGACAGCATTTAGAAGGCATAATGTTGCTTTTAGCGGTAACAATAAATATTCCTTGACCTTTCTCCCAGCTTTTGCTAGGAAACATGGCTGGTCTCGCAGATGTCGATGTCCTAAACGGAATTGAATAGAAGCGATGTTAGTGATTCGTAAAGCTCGCGTGGAAGTGATTTTCTGTATGATTTAGATGTAAATGATCAGTTAAATGATAGTGACTGATATTGATGAGGATACAGCCGGTGGTGACGGCCTACAACCAAGCATTCAACCTTCCTTGCTTTTATGATTTTACTGGCGATGGGAGTAGACAAGGAGCAGGCTGCCGAGATGTATATATTAGCATATTTAAATTAGGACTAAGCAATATTTGTAGTATGGGCCAATGTGACTAATTCTGGGAGAAATAAAAAGATGCTGAAGTGGTTCTGAACCAGGGACCTCAGGAAATGAAAGGTAAACTATGTAAATATGTGTACAGTTTGTGAAAACTCTGATAATTCCATTACTGACACATTTTTTAAACTTAGTTTCATAATTGTTTATGTGTCCAGATCATATAAAAATTGTGACCAGATTATATGAGGGCAGACTTCAAACCAAGGACCCCAGGAGAGTGGGATTTACTGTGGGCCACTGCAAGACTGTTGGTAATTCATGTGTAAAATTTTATTTCATTTCATACTGTATTATATAGTTCCAATGTTATGTGCAGTTTATACCCATGTGCACAGTACTTCATATTTTAAAATAATAGGGTGATTTCTGGGGATATCATACCTAGAAATTCAACGAGGAAAGGGTTAATTAATATCATGTAATTGCTTTTTTAGGATTAGGGAATCACCCATTAGACAATTGGGTACAATCGTGTTCACCGGCTGAAAAACATTAAATTTCGAGTATTAAGGCAAGACTGAAAAATGGCTTGGAGTGAAATTAAATGAAACCTCAAAGCGGCCGTTCAGCAGTGGCTAGCATTCTTAGCGATCACCACGGAGGCCCGGGTTCGATTCCCGGATTTGCCAAGAATTTAATTTCTGGTCTGAGGCCTGGAACGGGGTACACTCAGCCTCGTGAGGCAAAACTGGTAAGAGACGGGTTCGATTCCTACCTCAGTCATCCTGTAATATTATACACTGTTTAAAGTAATATAGTATAATGTAATACTGTATTAATATTATACACTAATATAATGCAAATCCACAGCCTGCTTCCAGTCTCCGACCGGGTCAGGAATGGAATGAATGAAGCCCCCATCTAGCGGCGAGGATATGAACTGTGCCGGCTGCCGAGGCCTGACGCACTCCTCTGGGGCAATGATTAAATGAATGACAAATGAAATGAAATGATAGTGGAGAGTGTTGGTGGAATGAAATGTTGACAGGGAAAACCGGAGTACCCGGAGAAAAACCTGTCTGCCTCCGTTTTGTCCAGCACAGATCTCACATGAAGTGACCGGGATTTGAACCACGTACCCAGCGGTGAGAGGCCGGTATGCTGCCGCCTAAGCCACGGAGGCTTGTACACTAATTTAATATAAAATATTATTCATTGATAAAGGGGAGGATTTTTGGATCTAGCGGTGAATTTTGTTAATTATTAACAAATTCAAATAAAACTCAAATATAAATGTTCTATGGAAAGTGGAGTACTATCAGCCTATCACCAATCACTCCATCTCAAAAGAAAATTACTGCATCATGATTAGTTTTAAATATTTTAACCCTGTGTGTTCTTTTTTTCCACTCGGTTTAGGATATCGTCGTAATGAAGATCATTATGATCATATTTAGGCATACACAATTATACAGTTATTAGAAAATTAATGTAAGGTTTTGTTTCATAGTATATAGAAAGAGTTATCGTCTCGTTCAACTCTGTGCCATATAGTAAGTGTGAAGTTCAAGATTTTTTCAGGATTGTTTATTTACTTATTATTTCTATTTTATATTATATAGCCTACATATTAACCCCGCCCAGCCATTTGGGCAAACTTGTGTTGACCAACTGAAGAGTTAAACTGACAATTTGTATAGGCAACACTGAAAAATGGCTTCAAAACTTTATATTTCCTTAGGTCTATAATTTCTGCTGTACAGACATATTATAGTATAGTGTATAGACTAATAGGCCAAGGAACGCTCTGATTTAAAATATGTTCACGAGTTATTAAAAAATATAGACAAAAACGAAAAAAAATTAACAACTTTCTTGTTTTAAAGTTTATCTGCGACTGTCGAACGGCCGATATTCCAACCATCAAGCTGTGAACAATATATTCCAATTACTTTTATTAATAAATAAATAAATAAATGGCGGCGTTTGAAGCAGAGCAGTTCTACAGTTAGAATTATTCTCTTCAGACGCACGTAAGTTAATAGTACAGTAGACATATTCTGTTTCCAAATACAGTTAAAATATTTCTCTTCGATGAGCCTTAGCGAATGCTCTCCATAATCGTAATGGTTTCAGACAATTGTGCTGTGCAGGTACTCGTTCATTCAATAGTTGTTTAAAAGATTTTACCGAATAGTACGGTAGTAGCACTTTGTCAGGTGGTGTGACGGTCTTTGAGTTCGGGTGATGGTGAGGAATGTGTCGATGGACCGTGACGTCACAGCGGACTGCTATGGCCTTCTCTCTCGGTGGTCACTCGATAATGCCCTCCATGTTGAGCAGAAAGCCAATTAGAGGCAGGGGTTTGATGACGTAATATGGTAAGAAAGCATATTAATGAATAAAATGTCTTATTCAGTAGAATTGCGAACCAAATATGTGTAAAGGGATGCCTCGCATTTCTGTACATCTATTATACAGGGAGTCCGGGAATGTTCTCCGCAGTGTCTACAAACTGCTGCGAGAGATTACGTCACTAGTTACGTTGGCAGCATGGCTGTCGCTTGTATCATAACAAACAAGCAGTAAACTTTATACTCATCACAGCCATTCATAATAAGCTTTATACTTACCACAGCCATTCATAACATACTGTTGCACTCTTCCAATATTCTAACTATACGCACTGACGAATTCGACAGCCCACACATGTGGCCTTCACCCTATCAAGGACACTATGCTGCCAACTAAACTGATGACGCAACCACTCGCAGCCGCACGTAGCCACTGCGGAGAACATTCTCGGACTCCCTGTATAACATGATGGAAACTGAAATATCATATGAGCCCATGAAATGCTATGAGGGAGAAGAGGAAGGTACGTCCACACACATTACGTTGCCTCCCCTACCAAGGCGAGCTGTGTTGGTAGCAGCATTGCTGTGGTGAAGTCAGTTCTTATTTGCCCAGCCGGGAGAAGCAGTTTTACTGTGCGCGGCCGATAAACAGTTCACATACTCGCAGCCGAGAGAATTAGTTATGTCCGCAGCATAGATGCGACAGTTCATATACACAGTATATTATATTTCTCGGGTCCAAGCTCTGTGAACTTACGGAGTGAGAGGAAGAGGCAAGGCAGGGAAGGGAAAGGCGGGAAGAGAAGGGGCTGTATTTCCGTCTATTCCAATACTGCTAACATAAGGCCGTTGCTCAAACCACTGTGGTGTTGCGAATGAGTGAGTGAGTCACCGACCAATGTATTTGGTTCTGTTACTATGCACGGACCGGGAACCCAGCTCGTCTGTCCTCATATATCGTCATCGTCCGCGATCCATATTCTTCTCAGGTTCACGGAGCTTGGACCCGAGCAGTACGTGCGGCCGATTGAGCAGCAGTTCATTTTATAAGTGTTAGAATGCTGAGATTTTACCGTGTTACGCCTGAGTAGCGTGGTGACGAAGTTGCGGTAGCAAGTCCTCGAGTCGAACAAGCCGCGTGGGACTTATTTGTTTACACTAAAATACTGATATTAATACATCGCTACACATTGTTATAGGCAATTGATTGAGTTCCAAAGGACGTTTTGTTGAAAGTGGAAACGAAAGAAAATATCGCAGTACAGTATGGAGCGAGCTATAAACAGTCTAACTTTACGTAAATACTCCCGCACTCGTAATAAGACGCGAGCCAGCCTGTTGGAAGACCAACAATATTGACAGTGCCGGGGCGAACAACCTCGAGTCGGCCACACCAGATGCTTACTTGCAGCACGCGAGAAGGAAGTAAATGATGCGGAACAAAATTTACTTATTCTCGTATAATGTTTAAAGGTGAAATTTCTATATGCATGAACCGTATAACTTTGTATGAGGACAGTACACGTTGCATGTAATCAAGCCGAGCTCTCAGACGAAAGCAAATCAAAAATATCATAAATTCCGAAATAACAGGACTGACGAAACGGAATATTCAAATTTTAGGGGCTAGAAGAAATTGACGTAATGATTGCCAGCCCACACTACAGCCGAGGAAACTTTCTGAGAGAAATCCAAATTAACATGGATTGTTAAACTCTATAAATGAGTGACTACCGTGGATCAGATGGAATTACCGATGCCGCAAGCGTCGTGATGGGAGATCAGTGATCCGATCAGAGGGCTTATTGAATGCAGGGCAGTCGTCGATGTTGAAAGTAGATGGCAACACGACCTTAATCCTGGATGATGGACATTGTAATTCTAAAGACGACCGGACGGATGAAGGCAATTTCAACATGCTGCATAAGATACGCAATATATTCATTAATTTCTTTTTATTTCTACCCTCGCATGAATATTAAGCTTATTCGAGACCTTTAACGATCACTGAAAAAATATTAGGAATATGAATTAATTTCAGGAATGATTTTCTCGCACATAAGGATAGAAAATTGAATAAAGACTTCATTTTTTGTGCATTTTTTTCTGCGCTTTTTTTTCTGCAAGATTATTCTCTTTAGAGGACAGGCAAAGTATTGAGTGTAGTCACTACAATTACATTAAGTGATTAATTATAATTAGAATCTAGCAGAGCTAACTGAAGAGCCTTTACTTTTTAAAGATAGCATTTTTGAACCTCTCGATAATAATAAACTCTGATATATGACAAGTTATAAGAGGAACATTATTCATGATCTAGCAAATGTTCGCGCTAGAACAATAAAATAGAAGTTTTGGTAAATTCTTTTGAGAAACTGTCGCATAGTCCAAATTTCTTTTGAATGTTATTGTGAGTTGATATTATAAACTTTAAATATGAGTGGGATAGACCACGATTAAATGCAGTGCTAATACTGGAGGCATTAAGGGATAATAAAAGGGGCATATGTAATTGTATGATGTTGTAGGATCACCATACTACAGGTTAATGATATTGATATTAAAATAATTATGTGAATTGGCAATAGGTGTTTTGATATGGCGGTGTCGAAATAATAGTGAAAGGTTTGAAATGATAGCATGAGCTAGAGATGCCATGACTATAAAGTAATTTAAGGCGCCATATATAGAAATTTGATGATCAATGTGTCTAATTAGGTGGTCAAGGAATGAATTTATAATCTTAAACGCAACAAAGCAAAAGGTTGATGTGTTTATAATACGATAATAGAAATAAAATTTGGATATCATACCTCCAGGATGAGCCTCCGTGGCTTAGGCGGTAGCACGCCGGCCTCTCACCGCTGGGTCCGTGGTTCAAGCCCCGGTCACTCCATGTGAGATCTGTGCTGGACAAAACGGAGGCAGACAGGGTTTTTCTCCGGGTACTCCGGGTTTCCCTGTCAAAATTTCATTCCAGCAACACTCTCCACTATCATTTCATTTCATCTGTCATTCATTTAATCATTGCCCCAGAGGAGTGCGTCAGGCCTCGGCAGCCGGCACAGTTCATATCCTCGCCGCTAGATGGGGCCTTCCATTCCTGACCCGGTCGGAGACTGGAAGCAGGTTGTGGATTTTCATTTTCACCTCCAGGATATTAATTCGAGTAGAATTGATAATTTGATGATGTTAAAGTAAAATAAAAAATGCCCAGATATTTGACTTTAAGAAATGTGTATGACTAGATGAGACGCTAACGTCATTTGAACACATGTTTTCTTTCACTAGGCGTGGTAGATCACCAGTGAAGTGTAATATGTGTGTGTGTGTTAAATAGGACGGTGACACAAACTTTAGAAAACCAAATGCCTTAAATTTCCTTGAGTTTAATTTTTGATATCTGGGCCATTCTCATATTTTTGTCCGATTTCATCTCCCAAAATAAACAAGGTCGTCAGAAATGAAATCTTGTCGTATTTGCTTGGAAGTGGGCTCAATTTTTTTTATCATATCCTTCTGCATGATGGTAGGACATGAAAATAAATTTTGATTGCTGTAATGCAGTAAAATGTAATAAAACTCATGAGTGACACAATAGTAATTATTTTTATTTTTCCTCACTCATTCACTTATTCTTGATAATAATGAACTACTGAAACATTAAACTCTAGTTTTCATGCTGTGCCACCAAAAATATTTGGTCCGATCGTATATTGCTTCTCAAGAGTGATATAGAATCTAATATCATCGTCTTGTCTTTATTTTTGTAACTTCATTATTGCCTACAACTTAAGTTATTTTTAATGGAGGATGTTGCTCATGCTTCACCATTTCCGAATATACCATTGGCTTTTATAACAGTGTCACTCGTGAGGTTTTAGGTAGGGAAGCAAAAAATTATTTTTTCAAAACTATTTTTTGTTTTGAGAATGTTATTTAATTCACATACTTCTTTTTATGATTGCAGTCTCAACAGACAATACATTCTTATTCTTAACTTAAGTTGCACAATTCACAATCTTTAAATCCAAACTTAAGTTTTACTGGTATATTGGCTTTCACGGCCAGGGAATTAAAACTCAGCACTTGTTCTAGAAGAATTGCTGAGTTTGAAGTTGTATTCTTACTTTTGGAGGTAATTTGACCTCGCATGTCGATTCCACTTCTTGCGTTACAAGTTGAGCAGGTTTCCTACTGGGATTCAGAAGTTGGTTTTGATTGGTAGTCTTAGATAATTCACATGTGTCATTTCTTAGATTTTTTTTTTGCCTCTGAAATTGCTTTTTTAAATTTCCAATAATGTCGACTTATAGCTTGGTTTTCTTGCTCAAGTAGCCTACCTGTATCATTATTTTTGAGTGCGCCATTTCCAACTTTGTTCACTTTCTCTTCAGTCGTACTTGCTTCAGTTTGCTCCTTTTGTGATGAAGAGGGACTCTTGTGGGTGGTATAAACAAGTTGACCGCAATGTTGCTGCTTGGAATTTCAGTCTGATCAACCAAAACTGGGTCATTAGACTGCTGGTGCTGACTGAAGATCCATTATTGGTCATCTCCGATAGTTCTGACCGTTGCATCCCTGGTAGATTATGTGATTGTTGGCCGACATTGTCTGACTAGCGTCGCTGGTGCTACATTGCAGCGCCGTCGCAAATCCTGAGAAGTCGATGTACTAGAGATGGTGCTGGGATGTGATTTGTTCCTCCTATTGTTATCCCACACTCTCCAATTTCTCCGCACTTTTCTTTGTTCCAATGGACTCTTGTCTGAGATTTTTCGCCGTTGGAATTCCTAATAATCGAAGAAAAAAAGGATAAAACATAAGAAGGATGTATATTGTACATAGGTTTATGAAACTATAAAATAGGTGTTTTGGTAGGTTTAGCCAATATCCAAAGATGGAGATGGATAGCAGCAACTTTTAGTACCCGGCTAGAAATAACCACAAATAGCTACTGGCAAATACACACAGGATAAGGATCATCTATCTAATGAAATGCTATAGTTCTAATATACTGGGATCGGTTAACTAACTACTCTGGAGAGTGAGGAACCTTCGAATCTCGGGCGTGACGGATTAGGTTGTGGGTTGTGCCGTCTACTCGACTACTATAGCATTCTTAACTCAATCAAAACTGTTGCGAAATAATGCGAGACGTGTTCTATAAAAATATTGCAAGCAGTCGTAAATACGTGCCGGTCTGATTTATTCAGAAAGGTAAAGTAAAGTAAAATCAAAATAAACGCAAAATTTAAAACTAAAACCTCCTAGTCGTCACTAGCTAAATAACTTATACTTCAAAATTAACCTCAATTCTGGCAACAATCTGCTGTGCCCTGGGTTTCAGGAATACAAACAAAATAAAATTGTTGAAATTACCAAAAATCGTCAGAAATGCTCTATTTAGCGATGGCCTGTCGCAATTACATTCACCAGACCTTCGTGAAACCATTCTTTCGGAGTGCTGCGTACCCATGCCTTGACAGCTGTGACCAGTTCTGCAAAATCCGCAAAACGGCGACCATGCAAAGGAAGCATAGGGGCAGTCCACCGCCAAAGAAATGTCGAACAGTGTCATCAGTTGGCAAGAGAATGGCGACAGTGTTCTGGGACACAAGTGGCATCATCCTCCTTGACTGGCTGGAATTGGGGGCCACGATTAACAGTCTAGCAACCCTTAAGCGCTTACGTCGTGCCATTCAAACTAAGGGGCCAGGAAAATGGGTTAAAGGTGTGCTTCTGCAACATGACAATGTCCGCCCCCACCTGCCGAGAGACCACCGCTGCCATTGATCAAATGGGATTCACGGTGCTGCCACAGCCACCGTACTCTTCCGACTTGGCACCAATTGATTATCACCTGTTCAGGAACTTGAAGAAACCTCTGAACACAGCTGTCAAGGCATGGGTATGCAGCACTCCGAAAGAATGGTTTCAGGAAGGTCTGGAGAGACTGGCACGTCCATGGCAAAAGTGCATGCAGTTACAACGAGAGTATGTGGAGGTGGTGGACGTAACAACTGATGTGTAATGTACTTCATTTGTGTAGAAAAAAATTAAGTGTAAAACAATATAGGACGCCCCTCGTAGAAGTTTGCCCTAAATGTTTGTGCGCATATCGAGTGTTAGCTTTTGGAGACCCACCTTCCTTCACCTTTTAAACCAACGAGATTGTTTGTCTTAAACCTACCGAGCTAGTTGTTCGATTCTTCCAAGATAAGATTCAGGCATAGAAATTATTTCTTGTTTTTATTATCGTGTTACCTTCCATGGTGAATGGCGATGTTAAGCCGGGCCATCTTTAGTCAACTAGGAACGGACACAGTCAGTACTAGCGAATTCGATAAGATTACTGTATCTGAATTTATACGCACCGTATATCTTAGGTATATGTTAAATACTAGTGCCTGAGGATGGGTCGAGTCTCCCACATTTCAAATGAATCTCAGAAAAACAAGAAACAAACATATAGGAAAATGTAAAGCATGATATGCACTGGGAAACATATCGGACAAGGCAATCTAGGAAAGATTTACATCAATTTCTTTCGAGTTCAGGTCAGACCCTATTTTAACAGCATGATCCTCGTTTGGCTCAATCTTCTTCATAGTTGTCTGACGGTTATACAGCCGCATCTCTGCATGCTCTGATATTTCTCCTCCGATTATGAGATCATACCCCATGACGTGGTCATTGTATTGTATGTAAATATCAGGCCATCAATGACATCACTTGATAATCATCGTAAAATGTTCTGATTGGTGGAGCCAACACCACTAAATCGTGTAGTTTCCAATTTTAGGTTTAGAGCACCAAGTTATACAAGCTGGACCTCGCCAAGTGCAAATCACTGCCAGTATCGATGACCGCCAATACGTACTTGTTGAGACTGTTTACAGTCTTACAGGTTTTCTTGTCGCCTGGTTTCGTTAAGTTACTCTCGACCACATTAGAGCTCTGTCTATCCCTCTGCTTGTGCAGGCTATATTATTAGGGCATTGTATAGAGACATGTCTGAAATCCCCACAAGAATAGTACTTAAGCCCCTTAGCTTTCGACGGACAATCTTTGCCAATGTGATTTCTCTGACCACAGTTGTAGCACGGAACTTTTATCACATGCACTTGCTTGTGAGTTATTATATTAATTTTGTATTGCGCAATCTTCTGCGTCTTCTGGTCTGGTCTGGTCTTAGCTCCACAATAGAATGTCTGTGGGATTTCTAATCCCCACTTGGTTGATAGTGGCAACTGCGTTCTAAGATTGCGGTCGAGGAATCCCCGTCATGTGACCAAAATAGTGGCCGGGGAATCCCCGAGGTCATGTTACGTCATAAGGGGAATTCACAGCAGGTAGCCAACCTAGGGTTTGAAAATTCCCTAGATTCTCCTTCCTCCTCCTCAAATCCCCTAGATTTCAGTTTTTATAAAAACTTCGACAAAACGTAGGGATGTAAAGGAAGCTTTGGTACTCTGTTTACTCCGGATCGGCCATGGGATTGCTACACACTCTCACTTATTAGAGAAGCTCCCTGTGTGTACTTGCGGCGCCCATCTTACCGTGACGGTGGACTTGGTCGATCTGTGAAGAACTCGCAAACTGCCTAACACTCTCTGCCTTGTTCTACGCGATGACGGGCCGTCAGTAGACCTCGTCAACCGGATCATGAGAGAGAGTAGCTTCTTTTTAGTCTATTTTCATTTATGAAAAAAAAAAAAAAAAAAAAAGATCTATGAGATCACCTTTTGTCCGTGTGTGTATGTATGTATGTATGTATGTATGTATGTATGTGTGTGTGTGCGCCCCTAATAAAATCTAAACGCCTGGAGTGATTTCAATAAAACTCGGTAACGAGATAGTATTATTTTGTCCAACCCCGACCGTACTCTTAAAATTTGAATACTTTTCACCAATCCAACATGGCGATCTTCCGAAATAT
Source organism: Meconema thalassinum (assembly GCA_946902985.2). Classification (NCBI taxonomy): domain Eukaryota; kingdom Metazoa; phylum Arthropoda; class Insecta; order Orthoptera; family Tettigoniidae; genus Meconema; species Meconema thalassinum. The sequence continues at coordinate 55,211,974 of OX336389.2, forward strand.
TTCGACGGTTCTCAATATCTTAGAATCTATTACAGCAATCAAACTGACATTTTGTATGTTGATAAGTTACAGGCTATTAACATAAGTTCACCTATGGGCTTTTCAATAACCTGATGAACACAAATCTAAAATGGCGGCGATGCGAAATATAAATATTTATATAGATGTTTCTTGGAAAATCCTTGTAATAGGCAGGAGAATATTTACGGAAAAGACCAGTGGGGTATATGAAAATAGGCTGTTTAGTTCTTCACGGAACTACTAGTTTAAGATTTAATATTTAGTTTAAGACTATTAGTGTAATTTCAGTTTTTTTTATATTTTAATGGTGTTCATATCTACTTTTATTGTTCTATATGCCGTATTTGCCTTATCGTTTTCTTTATCTCCGTTTTAATTCCTTTCTCCAAATTAGGCATAATTGTTGGGACTCACTGCCTGTTTTACACACACCAATCTTATTGTCATCCCTGGCAGTGGGCTGTTATTATCTTGTTCATTTCATATCGTATCATTTCACTATAGGCCGATAACCTAGATGTTATGCCCCTTAAAGCAATTATCATTATCATTTTCTCCATTGGTAAGTGCATGGACTTCCGAAGTCTCCACATCACTAAGTTCAAAGAACTTTTCTTTTTCAGACATCTCAACCTAGTTGCCTGCGTTTCGCCCTAATGTTCCATTGGACTTATCGTTTGGACTGGTCCTACATCATTCTGAGGCTGCCTGGTACACAAGCAAGGCATTTATGAATCACGAGGTGTTCCCACGTACTAAGGGTGACTAAAGAAATCTCCACTTCGAAAAATCGCCTGTCGGCAGTTCGTAGTGAAAAATACTAGTATACCGGTACTGTATACTCGAATTCTTGCACCCCGATGGAGAGTATTAATTCAAAGAATTAATGTTTTAAGACAACTCCTCATAGTTTCGTTTTAGTGTACCATTGGACTCATCTTAAGTTCTAAAGAAAACCACAAACGTTCTCTAACAAATAGTTATTAATTACAGCGTGGTTTCATCCCTCCGAAACAAGTTGCCACATAAGTGATTCTGTGCTGTCAGAGTAGAGTGGTTCGCTGATATTCCTGGAATAGACGCTAAAAGCATGGTTGCTATAAGAGTATATCTGTCACCAGGCACGCTTTTAACATTGCCGTGTTACTAAATTCACTTTAAGCAAAGTGTTGGACGAAGTTGTGACAAGAAAGTAAGCTTGAACCCAATTTAGATATCCCAATGTCCGGTCCCCTTTTATTCGAAGGATCATAAAATTATATAGCGATATGCAGGGCTAGCATTATAGAGATGGTAGGGCACCAATGGCGGTAATGCAGGCGCCACGGGGACCTGTACTGCTCGGGTCCAAGCTCTGTGAACTTGCGGGGTGTGGTGAAGTGGTAGGCGGGAAGGGAAGGGCCTGCCAAACAGCCCGCTGTGTTATCTGGAATTCATGTCTATTCCAATACTGCTAACATAGGGCCGTTGCTCAAAGCATTGTGGTGTTGCTAATGAACGAGTGAGTGCGTCACCGACCAATGTATTTGGTTCTGTTACTACGCACGGACTGGGAACCACCCTCACTCTACACAATCACTCCTCATAGTCCACGATCCACATTCCTCTCAGGTTCACGGACCTTGGACCCGAGCACTACGTGCGTTCTTCAGAACGGCTTTTCGGATTATTAGGCGGTGTAGAACGTTTCTTGACATATTATGACGTTTCACCAAAAACTTCTGATCAGAACACATTTTTGGAAATGTCAACCGCGTTAATGAAGCCGCTCTGAAGAATACTCAACCGCTTACAAGCTTACACAAGTATGTGGTAAGGCTTCAAGCTCAAGCTGACAGATTTCCAGCCACGTTTCAGTGACAACAGACAGTCGACTTGGCGTGATAATCCTTAAAACCTGTGCATGTTCGGCGCAGTTCAGTGACGGGTGTCTCCTCCAGCTCTCCACCATATACCATCCGTACTCCTATGATGTTGATCTGAACTATAGGCTGTTACTGTGAGGCGTAGAATATTGGGATGAGGTGCAAATCTTCATGGAAATTTTAAAAATAAATGTGCATTTCCGGCCATTTGTGACTTATCTCGAAATACTTAGTTTTAGGATCCCCTACTAACTGTGTAGTCTTGGCCCTGATAGTTGGATACACCCTGAATAGCCTTACGGAAAATTGACTCGGCAAGCATTGCACATGGGAGTGCAGTGAATTAGAATTTATTTCACTCCTCCGCTAGTCTGCGCCTGGATGGGATGGGATTTCTTAAATTGTTTACTTCACACGAATTTCACTAGGTGCTAGATCGCTATCTGTATTGGCCCACCAAGATCATCGATCGTTTACAAAGTCGTGTTAAAAGCAATGGACGGGTGGAAGAGCCCAGTGATCCAAGGCGTTGATTATGATGGCATCTATTCATTGTCATGGATAACTCAAATCATGTAGGCCTACTACAGGGTGCGGCAGAAATAACTGACGAATTTTAAACGTAAATAACACACCCACCCAACACGATATCTACAAATTTATTGCGCAGTTTAAAAGAGCAGTGTTTGCCATTGTTGTCACATAGATTGGAGCGGCAGATCTAACACCTGTATTCGGAAGTGTGGGCCCTCACTTTTTTGAAAAGGAGGATAAAACTGTGACAGTAACATCTGCTCGTTGCGTACAACTGTTACGCAACTGCCTGCAGCCAACACTCAACGACTTAGGGAATCCTCGTGTGTGGTTTCAACAAGATGGTGCCACTGCACACACAGCCAGGGCATCGATGAGCGTCCTCAGAGAGATGTTTCCTTACGGGGTGACGTTCCATGGCCAGCCCGTTCCCCTGATCTCGCTCCTTGCGATTTCTTTCTCTGGGGATACCTGAAGGCTCGGGTCATCCACCGTAAGCCACGAACACTTCAAGACCTGAAAGCTGCTATCCGTGAGGAAATCGAGGAATGCCACTAGGCATGACTAGGAGGGTCATACGGAACTTCAGGGAGAGGCTTCATAAGTGCATCAAAAAGGGCGGTCGGCATTTGGATGACATTATTTTCATAACCTAGTGTGTGTATGATGCAAATGGCAAACACTGCTCTTTTAAACTGCGCAATAAATCTTTGAATATCATGTTGCGTTGCTGTGTTATTTACGTTTGAAATTCGTCAGTTATTTCTGCCGCACCCTGTAGGCCTATTAACCAACCGTTTCTAACGTCAACTATCATTCCAAGTATCATCAAGATCAGGAGTGCGTACTCAGTTTATGAACCCAACTTAAACATAATCTCCTCCCAGGGGCTCAGATCTAGTGGGACGTGAGTTAGCGACCACGGGACCTCAGCTGAGTCCAGCATTGCTTCCACTTGTGCCGGGTTCCTCTCCGGCATCTTTCCCGTTGGCCTGTCTTGGTCAACTCTTGTTCTCTTCCGACCCCGACGGTATTACGGTATCCGAGGCCTCGGGAGTCTCGTCCATTCCCGCCTTCATTGGCCCTTCTCTCATCTTTCCTGATCCCCCATTCTTCTAGGGATCAGCCTTCTTTTTCTTTTCATTATAGTTCCCGCCCTGTTTTTCTGAATTGGCTCCCCGTGTCTCTAAATTACATTTTGTGAGTATATTGAATCTCAACCATATTTTGTAAGTATTTTCAATCTACATTGCATTTTGTCAGTACAGTATTTTGAATCGTAGGCTTCCACATAAATTTTGTAAGCATTTTCAATTTCAATTGCATTTTGTAAGTATTTTGAATTCCAGTTGCACTTTGTAAGTATTTTGAATCTGAACCGGCCTTTTTCAATCTAACTTGCATTGTGTATTTTCAATTTTAATTGCATTTTGTAAGTATTTTGATCCTCAATTGCATTGTATACGTATTTTCAATTTCAATTGCATTTTGTAAGTATTTTGAATGTCAATTGCATTTTGTGAGTATTTCGAATCTACATTGCATTTTGTAAGTACAGGGTCATCAATTTAAGTCTCGCATCCGATACCGATCACGGCGCGGCAAGCTCTCGCGATGACATCCGCTCGCTGGCCGGTAAAAAGTGCCAGACTTCTCCCCACTACTTCGCGTCAACATACAGTCATTTAATAGCAATTTCTAGTGAAAATAATTATCTACAAACTTACCTGGTTTTACAAGAAATGTTCAAAGTGTTGTCCGTCAGCTCGCAAGCATGCCTGGCACCTCGTAAACAAGTTTCTAGACACACGGCGAATTTCATCCTGGGTGACGTTCGTTATAACTTGGCGAATATTTTCTTTTAACTCCTCACGTGTGAGGATTGTTTGCATATGAATCGAAAACGGCACTCTCTAACAGAAGAATACTTCGCATAAGAAAGCACAATGAATACACGTTGTTCTATAGAAACATCACTTTAAGGCAACACAAACTGTAAAATTGCCCCGAGACTGGACTGTATGTTAGGTCAAATCAACTAGGACTTCACAAGCTTGAATACGCCGGAGATAATGACAGCTTATTGCAACATTGCCGATCGCAGCGCACGTGTTCATTGTGGGGAGAACGCCAAGGCCACCTTCACCGGCCTAGCGGCGCGTACATGCGGGAAATAAAATGATGACCCGGTATTTTGAACCTAAACTACATTTTGTGCGTATTTTTCAATCTAAATTCCCTTTTGTAAGTATTTCCACTCTGCATTTTGTGAGTCATTTCAATCTGAGTTCCATTTTGTAAGTATTTTCCGCCCAGCTTAATTTTCGTTATGGTTTCCATTTCATTGTCATTTTCGCCATCACCCAGACCATTAGGGACCGATAACCTAGATGTTAGGCCCCTTAAAACAATTATCATCATCATCATCATAAACATAATCTGCTTGGTCACTAGGAATGCACAGTCGCTCAAACACTTGATAACCTGGCAGTCTTTCTTTCTTTCTTTCTTTCTTTCTTTCTTTCTTTCCCGAGCTATGAGTCAAAACTCAAAGGAATAAGCAGAGTGACCATGTATTACACAATCATGATGTTTCGCATAGGAGGTACCTTTTTGTCAGGTTGTGTCTTGTGCAGTAATGTGCCTAAATCTGAAATAGTGAAGTTAAGCGCTGCTTTGTCTTAGTTCAAGAGAGATTAATATTCTAACTTCGGTGTATTCTGTCTTCAAACTGGAATCATGATTTTCCTCTACCGCGCATGCAAGTTCTAAACATGACAGTAGTAGTGGAGACCACAAGCTACATAAATTTGAGACTTACTTATGAATCAGATCCATGAAATAAGTCTCTTTGTTATTGTTGTTGTTGTTGTTCCTAGAGGATATGCTGTTCCCTTCATCCACTCAGCAATATTTTATCGCCCATCATTATGGAAACCGACTGTAAATAGAGCCCTGCGCGGACAAAGAAAACGTTATCCGCCCCGCATCCGCACGTTTGTTATTCGAATCTACTGGCATTACAATATTTTAATTAAAGTATTAAAGCATCACATTTCATCCGGCCGTAACAATCATCCGCTACAGACTTACATCGCATCTCATCCCCGACCCCGTTGGAGAACGGAAATAATAAGGGGTAGACAGACATCAAAACAACACATTTAGACATTTGAGGAGAAAGTCGTTCCCTTAGCCTATGTATGTCATGTGCTATGTTTAAAATGAATGTTACGCAGACAGAAATGCAACCCTTTTCAGTTCGGAGTTATGCTTAATGGCACAATTTGAATGAGATTAGCTTAAATCATCATTTTACATTTGTCATGAAAAAGAAACATAACAGTTAACATCCGGGTCGGATTGTAGGCCTACTGTATTCTAAAAACTATCCGCAAATTTACTCCGAACATTATCCGCTATCCGCACAGTCATGCAAACTAGATCCGCATGGCGATAAATGTTGCGGATATCCGCATCCGCGCAAGGCTTTTACTATAAATGACTGGTGATCTTCAGTTGTCCTGTGACTCATCGCACAAGCTCCACGAACTTGGACTGACGAGGGGGCCGCTGCAGCCGAGTGGGAAATCCGATTGGGCCGCACGCGTTTCCGTTGCTCGCTTATCGCTCATGCGGCCCGGCATTGGAACACGCGCTCTTCCTCGCGCGTGGGCCTGCACACGGCTGAGGCTGCGGCCTGCGAGCACTGGTGGACCGGTATACGGGCGGTATTGAATTGAGATTCGTCATTAGCGTTGTGTGTTGTCTGGTTCTTCGGTGGACGTATTTGTCGTTTTCGGAGATTATGTAAGCATTGCTAGAGGAAATGCACGTACTGTACGTCACTCGTTAGACAAAATAATATTTAATAATGAAATATAGCGAGAGATACATGAACATGACTGATGTATTTCAAGCCTTGTCAACATTGCGTGTTCGGCCCAAGCAAAATTTTGCTGTTACACACACACACACACACACACACACAGATTGTTTTGTACGAAGTCAAGATAGTGGCACATTTCCCAGAAATATGCCACCATCTGTGACGAATGTGTCACTCCGATTACTGTCGTTTTGCGCAACATCTCTGCACTTACTGTATATTTTGAGCTGTTTCCTCTCCGTGAGCGAATTTCTTCGTGAAAAGCACCCGATTCATAAGTATCCGCTCTTTATGTACGTAATGGACGCTGTCATATGGTGACTTTTAGTAAAATTTTCTGTCGAAACGTCAGTCGTAGCTTTATTTTTGTTGTAGACTGATTTAGGGGCTTTGTGACATCGTCATCATGAAGCCCCGTGTTCTTGGGTGTGTGTATAATTTGTCTGATAGCCTGTGTTATTGTGTTAACTGTACTAGTGTGTGTATTTGTAATTGAGGTAGAATTTGGGTGGGAAGCGGCCGTGACTTTAAGTTAGCAATCATCCCAGCATTTGCCTGAAGTAGAAGTGGAAACCACAGAAAAACACTTTCAAGGTGGCTGGGATGGAAATCGAGCCCACCTGTTTTCAGTTGGGAGTGTACGTCCGAGCCCCAGACTAGAATTAAATTTCTTAGCAGAGCCGGGAATCGGACCCGGACCTCTGGGGTGACGGTCAAGAATGCTAGCCGCTACACCACGAGGTGGTCAAGTCAGTTGTAGCAGCAAAATGTAAATTATGTACTGCATCGTGAGGGCAATTGAGTAGCTGTTTGACAGTGAGACAGCGCACCGGTCACGGAGACCAAGATTAACGACTGAGGGGACCCGACGTGCTGACCATGCGTCACACCATAATCTGCAGGCCAAATGGCTGGGCAGCGGTCGCTTGGTAGGTCTAGGCCTTTCATGGGCTATATAGTGCTACGGGGTTTGGTTTTTATTATTATTCTCATTTTATTGACCTAATGGCAAACAGAACGATGAAAATGATAGCATTATTGTATTATCTGTACGCCTATTGGCTATTTCATAAACAACCACCAAACTCAAGTTCTCGTAATATATTGGTCGACAGAAATTTTAACATGCAGTTTTCCCGAAACACGTCGATGCTTTATACATCTCGACCTAATACACTCAAAGTCATGTTATGGATTTAAATGGTCGTAAAAATTTGTCCCTGCATAACTTACAGATGCGTTAACTGAGCGATATGATTAAAATAAATATTCAGAACAGAATGTAAAATTTACTATAGGAATAGGTAATCTCGCAAACGCAGAAGACAAGGCAAGAAGTATAAATGTGGCAAGAGACCTATATGAAGAAACCTTACGCTCCGTAACGCCTGAGCTCTGGAAAATTGTGTAAAATACGCCATACAAATTGAAAAAAATATATTGGGAAAAAGACCGCCTTGCAGATGATATTGAAGTACAAGTTTTAATCAATCTTGAAAGGTCTGATTCATTAAAAATTGATGACGATATTTCTGGTGATGAATTATAAAATAACATGAACCAATGTATATATTGTAGGTAGACAAACACAAATAAAAAAAACATTAAAAGACTTTAAAACAACCTAACAGTTAAAAAAATAAACTTAGAATTGCTATTGGAGGTCTAAAGCCCTCATGAGAAAAGCTAATAGGAAATGTTTTTTATGGCATCTTAATACCATTTGCTTGTGATTAACTTAATTAATTCAAGTTAATTGTAAATAGCGAAGGAATCTGCCCATGCAATTTTGAGCGAGGCGTGGCATGGTGTGTGGTTAAGAGCCGTCTCGGCAACGCTGTACAGCTTTCCCCGTATCGGCTAGCTGCTGAGCCATGTCATTTTATCACGTACAAATGCAAACCGATATAAAAATAGTGAATTCATTAGCGTATTTCACAGTCATACAGCATAACCTTTTGTTATACACACATCAAAAAAAGTTTTGCATCACCTCGGTTCCCAGATCTCCGGCATATAGACGTTGACTGTGTATATTGTATCCAAGATACAGTCCCTTTGACTGTTCATAGATGTCACTAAAACTGCTCAAAGATGTAAACAACCATGCATGAGCAGGGCCTATTAGACGGAGGGGGTACGACAGCCGATCAGTTGCAGTCATTCCACCAGGACGAAGGTACGCTGCTCATGTTGTCTGTAGTTCTACCATGCCTAGAAGGTCAATACCGCAGTTCGATCGCGTCCGCATTGTTACTTTGTGTCAAGAAGGGCTCTCAACAAGGGAAGTTTCCAGGCGTCTCAGAGTGAACCAAAGCGATGTTGTTCGGACATGGAGGAGGTACAGAGATACAGGAACTGTCGATGACAGGCCTCGCTCAGGCCGCCCAAGGGCTACTACTGTAGTGGATGACCGCTACTTACGGATTGCCGCTCGGAGGAACCCTGACAGCAATGCCACCATGTTGAATAATGCGTTTCGTTCAGCCACAGGACGTCGTGTTTCAACTCAAACTGTGCGCAATAGGCTGCATGATGCGCAACTTCACTCCCGACGTCCATGGCGAGGTCCAGCTTTGCAACCCCGACACCATGCAGCGCGGTACAGATGGGCCCAACAACATGCTGAATGGACGCCACGGAATTGGCATCACGTTCTCTTCACCGATGAGTGTCGCATATGCCTTCAACCAGACAATCGTCGGAGACGTGTTTGGAGGCACCCTGGTCAGGCTGAACGTCTTAGACACACTGTCCAGCGAGTGCAGCAAGGTGGTGGTTCCCTGATGTTTTGGGGTGGCATTATGTGGGGCCGACGTACGCCACTGGTGGTCATGGAAGGCTCCGAAACGGCTTTACGATACCTGAATGACATCCTCCGACCCATAGTGCAACCATATCGGCAGAATATTGGAGAGGCATTTGTCTTCATGGACGACAATTCTCGACCTCATCGTGCACATCTTGTGAATGCGTTCCTTCAAGATAACGACATCGCTCGACTACAGTGGCCAGCATGTTCGCCAGACATGAACCCTATCGAACATGCCTGGGATATGTTGAAAAGGGCTGTTTATGGACGTCTTGACCCACCAACCACTCTGAGAGATTTACGCCGAATTGTCGTTGAGGAGTGGGACAATTTGGACCAACAGTGTCTTGATGAACTTGTGGATAGTATGCCACGGCGAATACAGGCATGCATCAATGCAAGTGGACGTGCTACTGGGTATTAGAGGTAGTGGTGTGTACTGCAATCTGGACCACAAATGCTGAAAGTCTAGCTGTATGATGGTACAACATGCAATGTGTGGGTCTCATGAGCAATAAAACGAGCTGAAATGTTGTTTGTGTTGATCTCTATTCCCTTTGTATTTAACGGTTCCGGAACTCTTGGAACCGAGGTGATGCAAAACTTTTTTTGATGTGTGTATAAGGATTACAACGCGACCAAGAACGCAATTTTCCAACCACCCCGAGCCGAGAAATAGTTACTTTACAAAAATAACAACTTTGTTTCTTGGAGAAACAACATTTTGAAATTAATAAACCATTTATAAAACATTCCAATGTATATTGTGTTAAAATTTGGATTCGATCTGATAACGAGTTTTTGAGAAACTAATTCTTAAAGTTGACGCATGGTAGATACACGCTCAAAAAAGGGCACTTTTTCTGTTCCAACTGCGATAAAAAGTATTAAATTATAAAATTAAAATTCCATACCTACATGAACTAAAGTAAAATAGAACGACGAAAATGATGTTATTGGATTTTATGTAGGCCTATTGGTTACTTCACAAACCACCTTCAAACTCGAGTGCACATAATATTTTTGGTCGACAGTAGTGCTTGCGCGCCCCTGCGCCGCATCGAGCGGCATCGGCGCTTTTCCCCGGAATGGTCGAACTCCGCTAATTAGGTTAAACCCAAACAGTCCTGTCAGCTCACGCTAATGGGTTTGGGAAGAGAGTGGGGGTATGCAACCTCCCCTGAAATGTTGGTTAAGCTATGAGTTGACTGACAGCTACCTCCACGTGGACCTCCTGGAGTTTCCGTAGATATAATCAGTGCGGCTAACATGTTATCCATATACACACATCAAAAAAAGTTTTGCATCACCTCGGTTCCCAGATCTCCGGCATATAGACGTTGACTGTGTATATTGTATCCAAGATACAGTCCCTTTGACTGTTCATAGATGTCACTAAAACTGCTCAAAGATGTAAACAACCATGCATGAGCAGGGCCTATTAGACGGAGGGGGTACGACAGCCGATCAGTTGCAGTCATTCCACCAGGACGAAGGTACGCTGCTCATGTTGTCTGTAGTTCTACCATGCCTAGAAGGTAAATACCGCAGTTCGATCGCGTCCGCATTGTTACTTTGTGTCAAGAAGGGCTCTCAACAAGGGAAGTTTCCAGGCGTCTCAGAGTGAACCAAAGCGATGTTGTTCGGACATGGAGGAGGTACAGAGATACAGGAACTGTCGATGACAGGCCTCGCTCAGGCCGCCCAAGGGCTACTACTGTAGTGGATGACCGCTACTTACGGATTGCCGCTCGGAGGAACCCTGACAGCAATGCCACCATGTTGAATAATGCGTTTCGTTCAGCCACAGGACGTCGTGTTTCAACTCAAACTGTGCGCAATAGGCTGCATGATGCGCAACTTCACTCCCGACGTCCATGGCGAGGTCCAGCTTTGCAACCCCGACACCATGCAGCGCGGTACAGATGGGCCCAACAACATGCTGAATGGACCCCACGGAATTGGCATCACGTTCTCTTCACCGATGAGTGTCGCATATGCCTTCAACCAGACAATCGTCGGAGACGTGTTTGGAGGCACCCTGGTCAGGCTGAACGTCTTAGACACACTGTCCAGCGGGTGCAGCAAGGTGGTGGTTCCCTGATGTTTTGGGGTGGCATTATGTGGGGCCGACGTACGCCACTGGTGGTCATGGAAGGCTCCGAAACGGCTTTACGATACCTGAATGACATCCTCCGACCCATAGTGCAACCATATCGGCAGAATATTGGAGAGGCATTTGTCTTCATGGACGACAATTCTCGACCTCATCGTGCACATCTTGTGAATGCGTTCCTTCAAGATAACGACATCGCTCGACTACAGTGGCCAGCATGTTCGCCAGACATGAACCCTATCGAACATGCCTGGGATATGTTGAAAAGGGCTGTTTATGGACGTCTTGACCCACCAACCACTCTGAGAGATTTACGCCGAATTGTCGTTGAGGAGTGGGACAATTTGGACCAACAGTGTCTTGATGAACTTGTGGATAGTATGCCACGGCGAATACAGGCATGCATCAATGCAAGAGGACGTGCTACTGGGTATTAGAGGTAGTGGTGTGTACTGCAATCTGGACCACAAATGCTGAAAGTCTAGCTGTATGATGGTACAACATGCAATGTGTGGGTCTCATGAGCAATAAAACGAGCTGAAATGTTGTTTGTGTTGATCTCTATTCCCTTTGTATTTAACGGTTCCGGAACTCTTGGAACCGAGGTGATGCAAAACTTTTTTTGATGTGTGTACATGTAATGGGTGCTATTCCCTAAACGTGAAAAATATAGAGGAGATTGATTAATACACTTGAGCGGAGAATTGAGAATTAGGAAACTATAAATTTCATAAGTGTGAGTTGTCAAAACGGAACCAAAAGTGGTGGTGTTCAAACAGAGAAGGTTCTGCCCACTTATTTACAAATAAAGGTAACTTTCTGTTATATGGGTCTCACAATGGGTACCCCTCACAATCACGAACCATGTACCACGATTAATCGAGAATTTATTTCGAACAGTGTAAAAAGTGTATGTTGTAGCTTCGTAAAAATGTTATCGTATGAAAGTTATAACCTGCACTATGAGCATTAAAACGATTTCGGGGGAACCAAATGCAATGATTTGAGCTCATGCTTTAAAGGCAAATCTGGAATAACGCCTAAAATTTCTAATGAGTGATATAAAATACGTGTTTGAGATAACAAGAGTAGATACTGAAAATCAGCGCACTTGACACATTCCGATAATACTTACTACCACGTCCACTTTGGAGTTGGGGGCAGTGAAACTCGCCTCAGGCAACTTCCCCTGTTAGGATTTTCCTAATTGACCCCCTTGGAGAGAACTCATTAGCGGAGCTCGGTATCACCCCTTTTCCCCTCCCTCCCCTCTTTCCTCCCCGTGTAGTGGCGGTAGCACAGTCAGACTTGGATGATGAGCAATGGATCGCTGACCTCGCTTTCGTGAAAGACATCACGGGGTATTTGAAAATGAAAATCCACAGCCTGCTTCCAGTCTCCGACCGGGTCAGGAATGGAATGAATGAAGCCCCCAGCGAGCGGCGAGGATATGAATTGTGCCGGCTGCCGAGGCCTGACGCACTCCTCTGGGGCAATGATTAAATGAATGACAGATGAAATGAAATGATAGTGGAGAGTGTTGCTGGAATGAAATGTTGACAGGGAAAACCGGAGTACCCGGAGAAAAACCTGTCTGCCTCCGTTTTGTCCAGCACAGATCTCACATGGAGTGATCGGGATTTGAACCACGGACCCAGCGGTGAGAGGCCGGCGTGCTGCCGCCTAAGCCACGGAGGCTTCCACGGGGTATTTAAATTATTTAAATATTATCATTGCAAGGCAAAAGTTAATGAATCAGTACTATGTGTGACCGTATTGAAAATTTCAAATTACAGCTTTTGCTTTTTAAAAGTCAGCTTCAAGAAGGAAATGGGGACAATTTTCCCTCTCTAAAATCATTGAATTTAAGTACTTATGAACACATCAGTGGGTACACAAAAGCGTTACAGTCATTGCATAAAGAATTTGAAGATAGGTTTGAGGAAATGAAACCAGTAAAACCGGCACTCAAAGTCTTTATGACTACTTTTTCGGTGCGCCCAGAGGATGCCCGATGAAGTCTCAAAGTTCAGCTGATAATACAACTACAGTGCGATCAATTTTGACAGACCGCTATTAGACTACCATTACAATGGTGATTTGATTTCATTTTATAAAGGCGTTTAGGAACAAGAATTTCCGAGGATTCATGCCCTTGCCCTGAAATTTGTTGCTATATTCGGAACAACGTTTGTTTGTGAACAAATGTTTTCAATTGTGAATATTAACAAAACAAAAACAAGGTTAAGTTTGTCTGATGCTTCCTTGGAAGCTACACTTCGGATTGCAACTGCCAAAATGATTGTTCCAAATATCGGCCATTTAGTGCCTTCAAAGCGATGGCAAGGATAAAGAAAGAATGTTGGAAATTAGTGCAAAGCGTTTCTCGTGGAACAAAATAATTACTTTAGAACTGGCTTCTCTCGCTAGCTATTGTACGATGTATTTAAGAGACTAAGTATTGCATTGCCCTACTGTTGTAATCTCAAACCGTTTTAACTAGGGGACAACCAAGATTGTACGACTAAAATACCCTCTGGTAGACTATTTGAGTTAAGAATTCCGTAACAAGTGTTTAAACTGTGAAAATAATTCACGTTTCCGGTCGAGTGGTCAGCAGTGGGTATGAAATCATATCTTATCTTCATTGGGAGGAAATCCGGCAAATGTGGCGGTTTCGTGTTCTTCCATGCTTGTTTCATACGAACCTTCCAGTAGCCTACCTAATTTTTGCATTCCTGTTCTCGTTTCTGAGGATATGTTTTGTCCCACGCTGTGATATAAGCAGGGACTATTCTTATCTAACGTCGCTTTTGTGAAAGAAACATAAAGGAGAATTCTTGACGGAACAACTCATCCATTGCATATAGGATATCCACCAGCGTAGCCAAGCGGTCCACGTCCCGACTGTGTAGTTGCCGATGTTCGAATTTCGGTGCAGATAGCGGTAATCTTCAATATGATTTTACCCGGAGGGTTCTTTCACGCTATCTTCAGGCAAATATTTGGACGTAAATTCCGCGTACAAGTTTGTGTACGGCAGTAGTTGTTTAGTGGGGAGTGGAAAGCTTCCACACTTTTCGGAGTGTGAGTAAAGCCATTTCGCGCATGGGGCTTACGTGCGGGATGGCCGACCATGAGATGACGCAACTCCTGAGCTTGAGGATGTGGATAACTGCCGGTATTTGAACCATTGATTATTTTAACAGTGTACCCAGCAGTATACCGTCTGAGCTCTGGAAGAGGTGGTTGTTCGAAACCCTCTACACTTTCCATGTACAGTATATCCTTATGCATAGAGGTTTGTAATGATGCTAATTAGGTAGGCTACTGTATGCTTTGCGTTATTACCCCTACGAGATAGAGGTAGCAGCTAGCGTTCTTGGCTATCGACCGGGTTCGATCCCCGACTCTGCCAAGAAATTAAATAGGAGTAGGACGCGGTATAATCAGAAGAGGCGGGTTCGATTCCCATCTCAAGCATACTGGAAGTGGTTTTCCATAGTATCTCCCCGGGGAAAGCTTTGGGTGGTTCTTAACTTAGCCCACGGCCACCTCCTTCCTAATCCTCACCTGCATTACAAATACAAACTATTACAGACACCACAATAACACAGGTTTACACACACTAGTATAGGAGGCTACATGACCACGATGTCCGACCCCTAATTAACAAACAACAACAAGACATTAAACCTGCGTGTTACACATTAGCTATTTTTGTGGACGTTTATTGGGTTGAGAATGGGGCAACAGTGCAAGATGGCCGCCACGCACAACGGAAACCCTGTGACAGTATGATGACGTCCTGAATAACGTTTACGGCAAGACCGACTACAATATCTCAGACCGTAACATCAAATCAAAGATGGTGGCATTCGTAGGGGAACAGCTGTAGCGACTGGCGGGCATGGCGCCATCGAAATAGCGGCAAATTTGAAGACAAACATTCGCATAATTGATTAAATTCCACCAGAAATTGCAGGATTTTATGTAATAAGGTACAAATTCAATATGAAACCCGGACGTACTTCCTTACAAGCAACGCGAACCGACAGTAGCTAAAAATACAGACACAAATGAAGCAAAGATAAGACAAATACAGTATTTTGAACATGCAAATACTGGTAAATGGAGCTACAAGAATGCAAATAGAAATTGTTGTTGTTGCTTATATTAGGGGCTACGACATCGTGGTCTTATAACCCCATGTATTTGTGTGTGTCCCCCAGGGGCTCACATCTTGTGGGACGTGGGTTGGCGACCACGGGACCCCAGCCGAGTCTGGCATTGCTTCCGCTCACTTGTGCCGGGCTCCTCTCCGTCTTCTTTCCTGTCGTCCTCCCTTGGTGAACTCTTGTTATTTTCCGACCCCGACGGTATTAGGGTATCCGAGGCCTAGGGAGTCTTCCACTTTCCCGCCTTAATTGGCCCTCGTGTCTCCTTCTTCGAGGGGTCAGACCTCTTGTTTTCTTTTCATTATATTTCCTTTTCTCTTTATAAGATTCCCGCACTGTTTTTGTTTGTTAATTGGCTCCCCGTCTTTAGCTTTTTTGTTTCCTTCCTTTCATCTACACTCCATTTTGTAGGTGTTTTCAGTCTACGTTACATTTTGTAAGTCTTTTCGATCTACAGTGAATTGCATTTTGCGAGTGTTTTCAACCTCAATTGCATTTTGTAAGGATTGACAATCTAAATTGCTTTTTAGTAAGTCTTTCAAAATAGGGGATGGGACTTGCATTTTGTATTTTCAACCTAAACCGCTTTTTGCAAGGATTTTGATACTCAATTGCACCAGGTGGGTATTTTGAATCTAAATTACATTTTGTAAGTATTTTCAATCTAAACTGCATTTTGTAAGTATTGTCCATTCAATTGAGTAGTTTGAATCTACCGTGCATTTTGTAAGCATTTTCAATTTCAATTGCATTTTGTAAGTATTTTGAATTTCAATTGCACTTTGTGATTTTTTGGAATCAGAAAAGCGCGTTTTTCAATTTAAATTGCATTGTGTATTTTGAACCTCAATTGCATTTTGTAAGTATTTTGAACCTCAATTGCATTTTGTAAGTATTTTGAATTTCACTTGAATTTTGTAAGTAAAGTACTTCGACTCTAGATTACATGTTGTACGTAGTTTGAACATAACCTACATTTTGTGCGTATTTTTCAATCTATTCCTTTTGTGAGTATTTTCGTTCTAAATTCCCTTTTGTAAGTATTACCGCTCTTCATTTTGTGAGTAGTTTCAATCCGAGTTCCTTTTTGTAAGTATTTTCCTTCTCACTTAATTTTCGTTCTGGTTTCCACTTCATTGTCATTTTCGCTATCACCCAGACCATTAGGGGCCGATAACCTAGATGTTAAGCCCCTTAAAACAACAATTATCATCATATTTCTGTGTGGAATTTGTGTGATAACCTGTGTTATTGTTATGGCTCAACTAGTTGGCTTGAAATTGGGGATTGGATTGGGAAGGAGAAGGCCATGGCCTAAAGTTAGGAACCATCCTGGCATTTACCTGCAGTATAGGTGGAAACCCACAGAAAACCACTTCCAGGATGGCTGAGGTGGTCATAGAACCCTCCTCTACTCAGTTGCCTCATGAGGCTGAGTGCACTTCAGAATTACATTTCTTCGCAATGTGTATATCAGTCCAATCTACGGCTCAAATGACACAAATCTTCCATTTCTGGAGATCATACGGAGTTTCATTGATAATTGTCATACGTCATAGATTGTTGCATGGATGTTGATTCATTTAAGACCTTTGCGACATCGTGACCATGTTTTCCCTTGTACATAGGTATGTGTGGACTCTGTCTGATAACCTGAGTCATTGTAATGGCTGTTGCAGTGTGTATATTTGTAATTGAAGCTAGGATTTTGAAGAAGGTAGTCGTAGTTTGAAGCTACGAACCATCTCGACATTTGTTAGTTGGTTATTGTTTTAAGGGGCGATACAGTGAGGTCATCTGCCCCTCATGACATTTGCCTGGAGTAGAAGTGGGAAAACACGAAAAACCACTTCAATGACAGCAGTGGTGGGACTCGAACCGTCTCTTCTCAGTTTTGCCTCACGAGACTGGGCATGCCCCGTTCCAATCCTCAGACTAGAATTAAATTTCTTGGCTGAGCCAGAAATCGAACCCAGGACCTTTGGATCCACAGTCTCAATGCGATCCCCGAGACTACATAACGCGGAGGCTGTTACAATAAAATAACCCCTGGCACTGCAGCCCATTAAGGGCCTAGGCCTACCAAGCGACCGCTGCCCAGCCAATTGGCTTGCAGATGTTGGGGTGATACGTGATCAGCGCTTCGGGTCCCCTCGGCCGTTAATCTTGGTTTTCGTGATCGGGGCGCTGCCTCACTGTCAGCTACTCAATTGTCCTCACAAGGCTGAGTGCACCCCGTTCCAGCCCTCACTTCAGTTTCTAAAATCCCTGACGGAGCCGGGAATCGAACCCGGGGCCTCTGGGTGAGAGGCAGGCGCGCTGTTACAACCTTATCATAATGGCAGAGTTTACATTTTGCCATGTGGAATGATATTTGAGAAAACCCTTTAGGCCTACCATCCTGTTAGAAACACATGTGCAATCTGTTCATCGTATTTCTTTGCTTTGACTGATATAGCCCTTGAGAATAGCCAATATTAAGAGCTCTAGCGAAGACTGGATTTGATTTGCACGGAAACTTAGTTTTCATTATACCATTGTCACAATAAAGACACAAGGCTTCCCTTAAAATATCTACCAACATTTGCATCATCTCAAAAGTAGGTAGCCTATAGGTAGAGCCCTGCGCGGATAGACAAAACATCAGCATCCGCCCCGCATCCGCACGGCTGTTATCCGCATCCGCACGGCTGTTATCCGCATCCGCCCCGCATCCGCACGGCTGTTATCCGCATCCGCACAATGATGAAATAATAGATAACTTATGCAAGAATCGGTCTTGTGATGATGAAATAATAGATAACACATGCATCCGCATGTCTGTTATCCACAACCGCACGACTTTTATCCGCATCTGCCCCGCATCCACGCGACTTTTATCCACACGTTTGTTATCCGAATCTACTGGCATTACAATGACATTTTCAATGTGTTGTTTTACTTTATCTTTTAGACATTTGAGAAGAAAGTCGAACCCATAGGCTATGTATGCCATGTGCTATGTCAAAACTGAATGTTATACAGCCAGAATTGCAACCCTTTTCAGTTGGGAGTGTTGATTGTGCTTAATGACACAATTTGAATGGGATTAGCGTAAATCATCATCTTACATTTGTCATGAAAAAATATAACGGAAAAATATGATATGTCATAAACATCCGGGCCGTAGTAAGGGAGAGTGGGGGAATTGTGCGAACTTATGCAAGAATCGATCTTGTGATGATGAAATAATAGATAACACAACTGCAGTTATGAATAAGGGAGCCTCAGTAACTCTATATTCGATGTGCAGAAACAAATTTGATTCAAAAATGAATTTGGTGGACTATAATTCGAAATCTCGCAAATATGCATTTGCGCACGATTACCTACCCTGCAGGGTAATCATGCGCATGGGTTGGAAAATTGTGCGCATGGGATGAGTGTTGGAAAGCCATACCAATACAATGTGAATTGGCTGAAACTTGCATTGTGCATTAACATTAGAATATTTCAATGCTTTTTACAATAGCATAACAATGCAATGATACTAAAATTCTGCAGTTTTGGATATTGGAATAAATTATCTTCGTTTCGTCAGCATTAAAGGAGGCAATCCTATTTAGGCCTGTTACTTCAGGTTGTCGCAACGTTAATGCAAGCAAGATATCTCTTCAAGAACTCGCACAACCAATCTTTGCCTGCTAGACTTTTAACTTTATGGAAATTATGGGGAACCTTATTCTCCTCTGCAAACTTGAACTCTAACCGTCTGACAAGCTTGGTGGGCGTCAAGCCGTAAAATAATTTTGCCAATGTCAAAAGGTATTCGGATAATTATGACAACATTTCGTCGGTAAAAACAGCTTTACGTACTAGACGAGGTGGAGCAAGACAATTTTGCAGCAACTGCTTTCGTAGGATTGACTGGGGAATGTTGAGAGCTTTCTGCACATTTTCTGCTGGGTAGGAGGTTTTTCTCCGTTTTCCGCGTATAACTTCTTGGAATCTGGAGAACAAACACGATTTTTTTGCCATTAATGTCGCGTTGTATTTACTTGTATATGTTCTGCGCACCATTACCCCACTCTGCTTTTAAAAAGTAACTCGCTGAATCCCGGTAAACTAATCTACTGTATTATATTGAAAAATAAATACATGCAAAACCACTGTAAACACTGGCATTTAAAACTACATTTAATTTTAAATAATTGAATCACAACGGTAGGCTTACCTTCTTATTTGCTGGCTACAGAAAATAACATGCAACGTGTTAAGTTTCTTCATCCAAGCCTCACGGTTATCACATAGCAACTGGCATCATGCTGACTGTCCCTTTCCCTATCTGATGTGATAGGTACGATGACAGCTTGAGGGTAGCAGTGAATTGAGTTGCTAGTTGTACTACCAACTCGAAAAACATAGATGTGCACGATTACCCGCTGCGCACAATTACCCAACTTTCCCCATGATATTCAACAAGTTCCGATTGTATTCTAAAAACTATCCGCAAATTTACTCCAAACATTATCCGCAGCTTATCCGCTATCCGCAAAGGCATGCTAACTATATCCGCATGGCGAAAAATGTTGCGGATATCCGCGGGTCTATCCGCGGATATCCGCGTCCGCGCAGGGCTTTATCTATAGGTTATTGTAATTTGAAATATGACTCACCAAATCGTCTTGCTTGGTCCACCTCTCACTGCAGTATCCATTTAAACTTCTCCACATGCAAATAGAGATTCTTGTAGAATGCACTTACGTCGAAAGAAATAGACACTTGGGGAAACATCTTCCCTAACCATAAATGTATGTTCAAACTGTCAATAACGCATACGACTATTGGCGCTTAAACTTCAAATGGTACCGGTACCGGTATTTACTATTATTCACAATGTACTACACTACCTACGGTACACTATTAACGTGATAAGCAGTACGAGATCACTAGAGATATATACTATTAATACGAAATCGTGGCAGTAGAAGCCACTCTATGTCTGATCAACTAAAGTAAACAAACAGCTGTTACTCGGTAGCTTCCCCTACAATGACCACCATTTTTGTTCAATAGATGTCGTATTACGTCTGATATATTGTAGCCGGTCTTGGTTTACGAGGTGACTGCTGGCCTAACAGTTGGTATAATGGAGGGGAGTCATAGCTAGCTCAGGGGCTACTGTGCAAGATGGCCGCCACGCAACCCAGATACACTGAGGCAGTAGGAACGTCCTGAATAACGTTTTACGAGGAGACTGATGACCTAGCAGTTGGTCATATTGAGGGTGAGTCATAGCTAGCACAGGGTCTACTGTGCAAGATGGCCGCCACGCAACCCAGATACCCTGAGGCAGTAGGAACGTCCTGAATAACGTTTGACGAGGAGACTGATGACCTGGCAGTTGGTCATATTGAGGGTGAGTCATAGCTAGCACAGGGTCTACTGTGCAAGATGGCCGCCACGCAACCCAGATACCCTGAGGCAGTAGGAACGTCCTGAACAACGTTTGACGAGGAGACTGATGACCTAGCAGTTGGTCATATTGAGGGTGATTCATAGCTAGCACAGGGTCTACTGTGCAGGATGGTTGCCACGCAACCCAGATACCCTGAGGCAGTAGGAACGTCCTGAATAACGTTTGACGAGGAGACTGATGACCTAGCAGTTGGTCATATTGAGGGTGATTCATAGCTAGCACAGGGTCTACTGTGCAAGGTGGCCGCCACGCAACCCAGATACCCTGAGGCAGTAGGAACGTCCTGAATAACGTTTTACGAGGAGACTGATGGCATAGCAGTTGGTCATATTGAGGGTGATTCATAGCTAGCACAGGGTCTACTGTGCAGGATGGTTGCCACGCTCAACTATCTCAGGACTACGGATACGCTGAGGCAGTAGGATAACATCATTATCGCATACGAGGAGACTGATGACCTAGCAGTTTAACTTTTAAACTAATGAGTAACCTTGTCTTATCGAGTTGTGACCTACCTACAACCCTCTGTGAGAGAATAAAGCTTGCTCAATCAGACTAGTGCTCTTTTACTAGACTGTGTGGATAACAGATGCCGCATAATCGAAGTCGCGTTCATTGTAATGGCGAGCGATTACTGTAAATAGGTGTTCGAACTTGAGGAGAAGAGAGAGTGTGTGCAAGCTAGCGAACACTCCTTGTGGGGGAGGAGCCGTTTGACGTTGTTGGTGTTTAATTTGAGGGGTTTATACATCGTAGCCTTTTATCCCCGTGTGAGTCTGCCTGTTTACCATATCTTGATGAAAGCAGTACATTTGCCTGTTGGCACAGGCCAGAGTAAAATGTGGCTATTCACCAATATCTCAGTCTCATTCATGGCTGTGATTATATGGAAGCTACTGAGGTATAGGCTCGTTCTCACGATGGCACTGATGTCACGACATTGCTGTCATGACATGAAATGTCGCAGCAGTGTCATTGTCGGAACAGTTCTTGATGCCACCGTCACAGTGCCGTGGCATTGGTGTCGCGTATTCAAAAGTTTTGATAAGTGACACCGCAGCATCAGCGCTGTCGTGACACTAACGTGAACTTCCACACGCAATGTCGTCATGAGAACAGGTTTGTGCCAGTCGTGTCGTGACATTACATCACTCTACCAGGTGCATTTTGTGTAATTATAGTATGGCTGCGTTTGATATTCTTAAGTTTCTGGAACACTATCAGCAATATCCCTGCTTGTGGGACAAATCTGTCCCAGAGTTCAAATATAGGCAAAGGAGAGATGATGCTGAATCAGCGTTATTACAAGTAAGTGGCCTCATAAACGTGAAAACCCTGAGAGCGAAAATTAGGTCGATTCGCGGAACATATAACAATGAATATCGCAAAATAAAAACATCAACAAGGACAGGGACCGCCGCAGATAAAATATATCAACCAAAGCTGCACTGGTTTCGTTATGCCGATACTTTTCTACGTAAGAACTACGAGGACGAGCCTGTTTCAGATACAAATCTGGTGAGTACATAAAATACTGTATGTTGTCTGTTGAAGATAGAGCCTACAGAACCTAACCTACCGAAATGTCATTACCTGCCTTCTTTTGTACCTTTCGGGTTGCCATATGTTCGGGCTTTTCTTTCGGTTATGTAGAAACTACGATGTGTGAAGTAAGAAGTGGACCAAATAATTTGAGTCTTGTAACACTGTGTGCCGCCCAGAAATATTGTTGGGCCAGTCAGTATTCACTAAGAAGGTCAAACGGAACAGACGTATGTGAGCACCGTCATATACCACTGGTCTGAGCCAGGATCGAACCTGCCAACTGCCCGGCATTTGGTGATATAAGTATCATAGTTGTAAAGATTGAAGTACAACTTGTTAGTATCCTATAGTTTCCTTATGTAACTTGGGTGAAGAAAATGTCTACTAGCTATATTTCTCAGCTTAACTAGTCTACATAGGTACTATATATATTGGTATTACACATGATCTATGATACGATTTGTTCCGAAATAGGTGTCAGTAAAGTGTCCTTGTCTGGGCTTATCGGAATATGGCAACCCTATGCAACCTACTACCCCACTCCCCTCCCAGCCGACTATTTGCTATTGTTTAATTATGTTACATTGCGGATGTTGTTTTTATTTGATAGTGAAGTACTGTTTCAGTTGTTTAGCCTATGGATACTTCATTCTAGCAGTATACCTTACTTGACCCATCGGCGCTACAGCTCTTGTAGAGCCCGGGCCTTCTCAAGCACACCAGTCCACGCTTTACGGTCCAAGGCGAGCCGTCACCACCCACGAACTCTTAGTTGGCGTAGATCATCCTCGACTTCGTCCAGCCATCTTTTACGTGGTCGACCCTGCCGTCTCCTTCCTTCCGGATGTCGATGAAATATCTGGTTAGCCGCCCGTTTCTCCTCCATTCTTTCTAGGTGTCCTGCTCATCGTAGTCTTCCTCTTCTTACTTCCACTGATAGTCGAGGTTCCTCATACAGGCTATATATCTCATTATATCGTGCTCGCCAGTTTCCATTTTCCTGGACGGGTCCATATATTCTTCTAAGATTTTTTTCTTTCCCACGTATCCAATGCTTCCTCTCCTCTTTTGAAGAGTACCCATGTTTCACTACCATGGGTAACCGACAGCAGTGGCTACGCTGGCTAAAGCGCAGCGTTAGGTCATGGGGCCAAGCTCTCTGCTGACTCGGTAGACGCGTGGGTTCGAGCCCCACCGTCGGCCGTCCTTGAAATGGTTTTCCGTGGTTTCCCATTTTCAACACCAGGCAAATGCTGGGACTGTACCTTCTGATAGGCCACGGCCGCTTCCTTCCACATCCTTGCCCTGTTTCATTCATCTTCATTCAATCCATCTCTCATCCCGACGCGCAGGTCGCCCACGGGCGTCGAATAGAAAGACCTGCACTCGGCCTCTGAGGAGACCACACGAAAAAGAAAACTACCATGGGTAACAACTGGTCTAATTATTGTACGATATATTCTCTTTTTGATCTTTCGAGAGATCATGCGTGTCTTGAGTACTTTCAGGAAGCTAAAATAACATTGATTTCCTTGTGATAATCTCCCCTTTATTGCTGCCATTGTGTTATTATCCTCCGTGTGTCTAGATGCCAAGTATTTGAAATTGGTGACCTTTTCAAATTCTTTCCCGTTGACCACTAGGCTGTCTCCGTTTCTCATTTCTCGGGATAATAACATGTACTTTGTTTTTCCCACATTGACATTCAGGCCAGCTTTCCCCGATCCTTCTTCCAGTTCTTTGTATGCTGTGGTTATGGCTCTTAACGTCCTTCCTAAGATTACTATATCATCAGCGTAGGCTAAATATTGCACTGCCTGGTTATACAGCGTTCCTGTTTGGATAGGGTTTCTACCACGTATATATCGTGCCAATGCCCCTTCTCTCACATCAATATTCCGGACTACTCTTTCTAAGGTAAGATTGAAAAGTAGACACGATAGTGAATCTCCTCGTCGAAGTCCCTTACTTTGAAATTTTTTGATAGCTCATTTTGTGCTTTAAATTTACAGCTTGAGTGATCCAGTGTCATATTAACCAATCGTACAAGTTTCCTGGGTATTCCCATCTCATCCATACCTTCGTATAGATACCTTCTATCTACTGAATCAATGCTAGCAGTATACATGGTGGCCACTACTCCTGGAAATCCTGGAAAACTCCTGGATTTTTATTGGGTCTGGAAAAGTCCTGGAAAATGAGAAAAAAGTTGAAAACTCTTGGAAAATAGCCACTTGAATTAAGTATAAAAATCTCTCCATCTTAAATCATACTCCCGCTGCGGTTTTGGGTGAGCACTCTATCGTTAACGAAAGAAATTTCCTCAGGCTACCTGTTTCTGTGGGGGAGTATTTTTGTAAAACATATTGAGTGTAGACAAATTCACCGCAATAGAATTGCGGGCGGCATTCTTTTATCTTATTTTTAAAGCGGTTATTTGAGTCACAAAGGCTTTTTTAAAACAACAATTAAACCATTTGTGTGTAGGCTTGCGTATCAATAGCGCAATCACCACTAATTTTTGTCAACATCTGTTTAAGTAAACCAAACACAACTGCTTTATTTTGGTCTTGAAGTAGGCTACCGATAAAGCCCCCCAGGGACTCGTGCTTATTTTTAAATCTGGAAAAATGAGAATTACTCCTGGAAAACTCCTGGAAAATCGTTGACCTATTTGAGTGGCCACCATGAGTCTAGTTACGGTAAAATAACATCATTTCAATGCAAAACCACATATTTATTCGACAAAGGCAAATGATATATGCACAGTTATTTACTCCACATCGTCCGCATCAACTTCAGCAACATCACCTTCTACAGCACTCTTCTGTAAGTTCCCCATCCTCAACTGCCATTCCACAGCACCTTCGGCCATGAAGTAGTCAGCAAATGCATCCCGTTTCCGGCGGGCATCCGCTGTGAATTTTTTCTCCCTCGTCGATGATAAATCGTGAATTCCCCCTGCGGGAGGATCAGATCTCCATGCTCCGGAAATCTACCATTATGGAGATCGTCATAATCTACTGTAATATCATGGTTGAAATTAGCTGTTTTCCTAACCCAGTTGTGCATGGCACAAGTGGCTTTAACAATCTTAACAACTTTCTGTGGATGTAAATCTATCGCTGTATGCAATATGCGAAACCTATTGGCCAAGATTCCGAAAGCATTTTCAACTATACGTCGAGCTCGGAAATGTCTGTAGTTATACACCCTCTTGTTTTCTTTTCATTATATTTTCTTTTCGATTTAGGATTCCCGCACTGTTTTTTATGTTAATTGGCTCCCCGTGTATCTAAATTCCATTTAGCGATTTTTTTATTTTTTTATTTTTTTGCATTTACACTCCATTTTGTAGGTGTTTTCAATCTCCCTTGCATTTTGTAAGTCTTTTCGATCTAAATTGCATTTTGTGACTGTTTTCAACCTCAAGTGCATTTTGTACTGATTGACAATCTAAATTGCATTTTAGTAAGTCTTTCAATATAGGGGATGGGACCTTTGTGAGTATTTTGAATTTCAATTGCATTTTGTATTTTCAACCTAAACCGCTTTTTTGCAAGTATTTTCAATCTAAATTGCATTTTTCAGGGTGCGCATTTTGCAAGTATTTTGATTCTCAATTGCATTTTGTGGGTATTTTCAATCTAAATTACATTTTGTAAGTATTTTCAATTTAAATTGCATTTTGTAAGTATTGCCCATCCAATTGAGTAGTTTGAATGTACCATACATTTTGTAAGCATTTTCAATTTCAATTGAATTTTGTAAGTATTTTGAATATCAATTGCACATTGTGATTATTTGGAATCTGAAATGCGCATTTTTCAATCTCAATTGCATTGTGTATTTTCAATTTCAATTGCATTTTGTAAGTAATTTGAACCTCAATTGTATTTTGTACGTATTTTCAATCTCATTTGCATTTTGTAAGTATTTTGAATTTCACTTGCATTTTGTAAGTATTTCGACTGTACATTGCATTTTGTACGTATTTTGAATTTAACCTACATTTTGTGCGTATTTTTTAATCTATTCCTTTTGTGAGTATTTTCGTTCTAAATTCCCTTTTGTAAGTATTCCCGCTCTCCATTTTGTGAGTAGTTTCAATCTGTGTTCCTTTTTGTAAGTATTTTCCTTCTCACTTCATTTTCGTTCTGGTTTCCACTTCTTTGACATTTTCGCTATCACCCAGACCATTAGGGGCCGATAACCTAGATGTTATGCCCCTTATAACAACAATTATCATCACCACCTTTCCTTGAGACATTGATTCACACGTCTAGGGTATGGCTTCATCATGTACTCCTTCAAAGGAAAGGCGTCATCTCCAACTATGACACTGTTTTCAGGCAGATCTAATTTATTTCCTTCAATGGCAATCTGTAATGCAGATTTACCAAAAATTCCACCAACAGAACTACTGCCGTAGCTCCCCACATCTATGCAAGCGAAATTGTAATTATCCTCTATTAAAACAATGGACACTATACTAAACTGTGCCTTGTAGTTGAAGTACAGTGAACCAGTGTTTTTGGACACTTAATAGTGGTGTGTTTACCGTCAATAGCTCCGACACATTGTGGGAAGTTCCACCTGCTGTTGAATCCACGCACAATATTTTCC
The DNA here is from genome assembly GCA_946902985.2 of Meconema thalassinum. Classification (NCBI taxonomy): domain Eukaryota; kingdom Metazoa; phylum Arthropoda; class Insecta; order Orthoptera; family Tettigoniidae; genus Meconema; species Meconema thalassinum. Next base: position 55,239,018 of record OX336389.2, read on the forward strand.
CATTCTGATCTCGCTCTTGGTACCTTGATAGACGAAAAATATTTACAATGAATATTACAGTACTGTAACCAGTTCTGTATTTGATGTCAAAGTGCATATAGTAATGAAAGAAATTTGTTTTCCAGAACTTTGATGTTGATGAGGGTGCGTCACAGAAAGACGCACAAGAAAATGTCGTTAATGAAGAGGTAATCAGTAGGAAGAGAACCGCAGAGGACGTAATGATAGTGTCATCTACTCCAACCTCTTCACGAAGAAGCAGCAAAGAGAATGGTGGTAGTGACTCTACAGTCGCTACTGCTAGCACCGAAATTAGCAAGGGTCGGTCAGTGAGCAAATTATCAAAGAAAATAGACACATTGAAGGAGGTTGTTGATACTCTTAAAGTTGTGAGTGACAACTTTAAGTTGAATGATGAATTCACGGTTTTTGGAAAAAGTGTCGGAATTCAATTATCAAAACTTCCGATTTATAAAGCTCTACAAGTTCAACATGAAATCCAATCATTGTTAACTCGAGCTAGGCTCAGTGAACTGGTACCTTCCTCTGCCACCATCACATCTCCTTCCCCCAAGTGCCCTGTCTAATTACGCAACCCCTTCCCTAACTGCATCCATATAATATATAAGGTATATTATACCTTCACACCCCCTTCTCCAAACTTCCTGTACTGCGAACAATGAAAGCTCGTTACAGACATGCATAGGCCCTAGAGAATAGTGAGGTCATGTGTAGAGGAACACAAGATGAAGCATATACATTGCCTGGTGAAACTGAAGGTCAAGAGTTAGGAGCCCTTGGCACTTTATTTTTGAATTGGAACTCTGGTTAAACCGAACTTGAAGAATGTCATATTTTTACTTTACTTTTTATTTTTTACTGAATGTTCAAGAAAGTTGAGTAATAAAGTACTAGTTCTTTCTGAATACCATGTAGATTATTGTTACCTCTATAAACTCATGCAATGCACAATATATAGCGTCCAAAATATCTGGCAGGAATGAGCTGATGGTATTTTTGGGACTCGATATATGTACTGAAGCGAGGTCAGTGAGTCTCCTTTTTTTTTCTCTCGTGTAGCCTCCTGAGAGGCAGAGTGCAGGTCTTTCTAGTCGACGCCCGTGGGCGACCTGCGCGTCGGGATGAGAGATGGAATGGATGAAGATGAATGAAACTGGGCAAGGATGTGGAAGGAAGCGGCCGTGGCCTGTCAGAAGGTACTGTCCCAGCATGTGCCTGGTGTTGAAAATGGGAAACCACGGAAAACCATTTCAAGGACAGCCGACGGTGGGGCTCGAACCCACGCGTCTACCGAGTCAGCAGAGAGCTTGGCCCCTTGACCTAACGCAGCGCTTTAGCCCGCGTAGCCACTACTGTCGGTAGTGAGTCTCCTGATGCTACATAACGAAGTACCACTTATAATTTTAATCCTGCTGGAATTGCATTCCTCATGACAGTGTTTTGTTTTAGGATCTTGGGCCTAACCTGGAGCAAAGTAAATAAAAGAAATCATGTAAAAATAAAAACATTGTGTTCTGCTTTAAGCAAGGACTTTTCAATTTTATTATGACTGTTTAGAAATATTAATTTATTGCTTTTCTTTACTTCACTCACGATGTTTTTACCTTTCTTAAGAGTTCTTCAAACATATTCTCGTCGATTCGTAGAAAATTGCTCAATGACCGAGAAGGTTGTGTGGTGGTTTTAAATCTTGCCCAATAACAAGAGTCTGTTATTGTCGATTCATTTAGGGGCTAAGGACATGTTGCTCATCAGCTCCGTGCACTGTTACTTTAAGAAATAACAGGAACCGTAGTTGTTTGGGTCTAGGATTTAAATAGATACACCGAGACATGATAGCACCATCCCATCACTGTTCAGTGCAAGTATTCGACCTGCCCATCTACTTATTTTTTGCAGATTCCCACCGTGTGTGAATACTGTACACTGTCTGTAATACAACGACAGTGTCTGAGAATGTTGTTGCTGTTGTTGTTGTTGTTACATTTGAGGTGGCTTCGATATCGGGGTCATTCAGCCTCGTGTACTTGGGGGTGTGTATTTTTTCTCTCTGATAACCTGTGTTATTGTGATGGTTGTATTTGTGTGTGTATTCGTAAGCCAGGTGAGTATTGGGAAGGATGCAACCGCGATCTTATGTTAGGTGTACATCGCGGCATTAGCCTGGAATAGAAGTGGGGATCCATGGTAAACCACTTCCAGGATGGTTGAGGAGGGAATCGTACCCACCTCTTCTTAGTTTTGTCTCACGAGGCTGTGTGTCCCGTTCTAACCCTAATTAATTTTTTTGGCAGAGCCGGAAATCAAACCTGGACCTCTGAGATAAAGAAAAAGGAAGAACGTACGTTTAATAGCTTGTTTTAGACACTTCGAGATGTAGTGGCATTCACCCCTGTGATTTGAGTTGGATTTTAGATTTTGACAATTTTTTTTTTTCTGGTCAGGTTCGGGGCCGATCTCCGGCTCTGCCAACATATTTGATGACTGGAAAGGGTTACACTCAGCCTCGTGAGCCTAAGTTGAGAAGAGAAAGGTTCGATTCTCACATCAACCATCTTAGAAGTGTTTTTTCCACGTCTGTTCCAAGCAAATGTCGGGATGGTACTGTACTAGAATTTGTGGTTTGAGTTAATTTATTACAGCCCACGATTAACGCCACAGTTTTGTAAGGTTATTGGAGCTGGAGATGACACTCGAGCCGAGTCTAGCATGAAGCAACGAAGGGGACGGTGTCTTTTAAAAACGTCGAACCAGTCACAGAATTACCTCAGGAATGTATAGTAGAGGCGGCGTAAACCAGTTTTGATTGATGTGTAGCTTGACTTGACACCGCAGATACTTAGTTATTGTAGTTTTAAGGGGAGGAACTACGAGGTCATCTGCCCCTGACACCGCAGGTAGATGAGTGGCAGGAGTAAGTAAGCCACCCGCCGTGGCTATAAAAAAAAAGAATGGAGGGGTGACTTGGCGCCACGCGACAAGTCATCTCTACGCAAGCCAAAAGTGTGCGAGAAATACCACGTGATAGCCCAGAGCCAATTAAATAATTAGAATAATCGTATTTAGTGAAGCTTCTCATTACCTTATTGCAAGTCATTTTATGGTATCTTATGAACGAGGAATATGTGGTATAATATTTAACGATTTATCAGATACAGAGTTCTTGAGAAACAAGTCTCATAAAGGCAGAAAGTGGATAATAGAGAATCCCGCCAAAGACACGCGCGTATTTTGTAATGGCGCCGAAAATTTCAGGAGAGAAGGGGAAAGGAGCGAGGGACTCGTAGCTTCTTTTTCGAAAGACGTGAGAGAGGACAGACGTGTCGACCACGGTCTCTAAGTGCGCGCTTTTGTACAATGCAAATAAATGGTAAAGTGATTCAACATACCATAGCAATGCAATTGCTGGTATTAGCAACCGTGTGAGTATAATTTTATACTGGAAATGGTGAATTATAATGGAAAATATGTAAAGAAGTAGTTATCAAAGTTACTACGAGGATTGGCTCTTGTTAAAGAAGTAACATGAAGATTGACATTGTTGAGGAACAATTTAAAAACAGTAGAAAAAATATTCTCACCGAATGTTGTGTTAAGTTCGATATGAAAACCTCTATTTCTTTCGGAACAAAAATTCTACAAAGTCATTAAAAATACTCGAAACTACGCAGAAGTTGTTCATCACTATAGCATCACTGACGATTTTGAGTAATTTCAACAATGTTATTTTCTTTATACTCCCGAAACCTAGGGCACAGCGGATAGTTGCCAGAATTGAGTTTAATTTTGAAGTATAAGTTATTTAGCTAACAGCGACTAGATTGTTTTAGTTTTAAATTTTGCGTTTATTTTGATTTTATTTTACTTTACTTTACCTTTCTGAATAAATCAGACCGGCACGTATTTACGACTGCTTGCAATATTTTTATAGAACACTTGCATTATATTTCGCAACAGTTCTGATTAAGTTAAGAATGCTATAGTAGTAGAGTAGACGGCACAACCCACAACCTAATCCGTCACGCCCGAGATTCGAAGGTTTCTCACTCTCCAGAGTAGTTAGTTAACCGATCCCAGTATATTAGAACTATAGCATTTCATTAGATAGATGATCCTTATCCTTGTGGTTATTTCTAGGCGGGTACTACAAGTTGCTGCGATCCATCTCCATCTTCGGATATGGGCTGATATATCACTTGGAAATAAGGGTACAGTACCTTACCTAAGTTAAGGGCCATGGCCGCTTCTTACCCAAAATTCTACATCCATTACAAATACAGAAACTACTACAGACACCACGATAACACAGGTATACCCACATGCAAGTACACACAGGGCTGATGACCACGATGTCGCAAAGCCCCTAAAGACTTACCAAAACAACTGTAAACGAATGTGAGTCTGATCTGAACGGCTTGCACTCAACAACGTGAGGTAAAGCTGAGAAGAGGTGGGTTCGATTCCCACCTGTCTTTCAAGAAGGGGTTCCCAGACCATTATGTTGCAAAGCCAGCACAATAACACGTTACCAAGCAATGAATTGTGCACACACACCCACACCCAAGTACATGGGTTGAATGGCCACGGAACATTCTGCGTCGAGAGGTAAAACTAAGAAGAGATGGGTTCATTTCACACCTCAACAATTCTGGAAGTGATTTTCCATGGATTCACACTTCTACTACAAACGAATGCTAGGATGGTTCCTTACGTATGGCTATCACCGCCTCTTATCTAATCCTCATCCGAATTAAAAGTATACATAAATCTACCGACACCAATGTAACACAGGTTATCAATGAAGGTATACCCTCATGAGCGGAATGGTCATGATACAAGCGGTGAACCTTTGGGGTATGATGAAAATGCGAGAGATTGTACTCGTATGTACTATTCTGTGCGAATAGCTTACGTCAAGTGAATGATTCCAGCCTATTTATACATTGTTTCAAGGCTATTAGAATGTGGGTAACCTAGTATTATAGGAAGCACGCATTCGATTTAGTAGAAGTACAGGCTGGGTATAATTAAACTTGCGCTACTTACTGGGTTCCCCCGGACAAACGAGTGATCGTAGGAGAATGAAACGGCATGGAAACATTTAGCAGGACATGAGGAAGAGACATAACGAATAAACCATTGAAAGGAACACATTTGAATTTCCACATGAGCGAGTAACAGGTGTTACTGGCGTACCATGTTGTCAGTCCAGGTTACAGACGATGCTCAATGTGATGACCATCTGCATCCACGACAGCCTGGAACCGCACTAGCGAATGCTCCACCACTGCCCGCAACATCCCAGGTGGGATGTTGGCTACCTTCCTCGCGATGCTCACCTTCAAATGCCAACATGTGTCAGTGCCCGTTGCTCGTGAGGTTACTCCGTAACACATTTGGCGAACAGCGTATCATCGGCCGATCGTTCCCTACTGCGTGGCCACCAAGATCTCCAGATTTGAACTCGTGTGATTTCTGGCTGTGGAGTTAACTTACGGACAGGGTGTATCAACGGGACACTTGACATATGTTGCCGTTTGAATGTTACCTGTTACACCCGCTCTTGGAAATAAAAATGTGTTCCTTTCAATGGTTTATTCGTTATGTATCTCCCCCAGGGGCTCACATCTAGTTGGACGTGGGTTGGCGACCACGGGACCTCTGCTGAGTCCGGCATTGCTTCCACTTACTTGTGCCGGGCTCCTCTCCGTCTTCTTTTCTGTCGACCTCCCTTGGTCAACTCTTGTTCTTTTACGACCCCGATGGTATTAGGGTATCCGAGTCCTAGGGAGTCTTTCACTTTCCCACCTTAATTGGCCCTTGTCTCATCTTTCCTGATGCCTCCTTCTTCGAGGGGTCAGACCTCTTGTTTTCTTTTCATTATATTTCCTTTTCTCTTTAAGATTCCCCACTGTTTTTTTTTGTTAATTGGCTCCCCGTGTATCTAAATTCTATTTAGCGATTTTTTTTTTGCATCTACACTCCATTTTGTAGGCGTTTTCAATCTACGTTACATTTTGTAAGTCTTTCCGATCTACAGTAAATTGCATTTTGCGAGTGTTTTCAACCTCAATTGCTTTTTGTAAAGATTGACAATCTAAATTGCTTTTTAGCAAGTCCTTCAATATAGGGGATGGGACTTTTGTGAGTATTTTGAATTTCAATTGCATTTTGTATTTTCAACCTAAACCGCTTTTTGCAAGTATTTTCAATCTAAATTGCATTTTGTATGGTGGGTACTTTGCAAGTATCTTGATTCTCAATTGCATTTTGTGAGTATTTTGAATCTAAATTACATTTTGTAAGTATTTTCAATCTAAATTGCATTTTGTAAGTATTGTCCATCCAATTGAGTAGTTTGAATCTACCGTGCATTTTGTAAGCATTTTCAATTTCAATTGCACTTTGTGATTTTTTGGAATCTGAAATGCGCGTTTTTCAATCTAAATTGCATTGTGTTTTTTCAATTTCAATTGCATTTTGTAAGTATTTTGAACCTCAGTGGCATTTTGTACGCATTTTCAATCTCATTTGCATTTTGTAAGTATTTTGAATTTCACTAGCATTTTGTAAGTAAATATTTCGACTGTACATTGCATTTCGTACGTATTTTGAACCTAACCTACATTTTGTGCGTATTTTTCAATCTATTCCTTTTGTGAGTATTTTCGTTCTAAATTCCCTTTTGTAAGTATTCCCGCTCTCCATTTTGTGAATAGTTTCAATCTGAGTTCCTTTTTGTGTTTTCCTTCTCACTTAATTTTCGTTCTGGTTTCCACTTCATTGTCAATTTCGCTATCACCCAGACCATTAGGAGCCGATAATCGGGCCTTAAAACAACAATTATCATCATCATCGTTATGTCTCTTCCGAATGTCCTGACCAAGGTTTTCACTCCGTTTCACTCGTTTGTCCGGGATGGAAGCTCGCAAGTCGCGCAACTTGAATCATAACCACCCTGTATATCCTAGTGAACAAATGACCTCATCAACTGGCATGTCACAACTCATCACGATGTGCTGCTTAACTTCGTGTCCATCTCATGACAGAATGACTAGCATTCTTGGCTGTCGCCCCGGAAATCCGAGTTAGATTCCTGGCTCTATCATGGAATTAAGGTTGGGGGAGGGGGGAGAGGGCTGGAAAGGGGTACACACAATCCGGTGAGGCAAAATACTTGAGGCAATGCCGGAATGGTACATACCTTACGGTCACTTCCTACATAATCTTACCTCGATCACGGGTACACACGTTAGTATAGACATCACAGTGATACAGGTTATTAGACAACTTCTATACAACCCGCAGGCACGCAGGGCTAAGGACCACGATGTCCCAAGGCCCAGTTATCAGATACATTCTACACTAACCACGTACACTTGGCTGATGAGCAAGATGTCACAAAGCCCCTGAAATGACTCAACAGAAACAACTCTAAACTAATGTCCTGTAATTCTGATCTGAGGGCTGGAACGGGGCATACTCAACCATGTGAGGTAAAAACTGAGAGGAGGTTGATTCAATGCCCACCTCAGCCATCCTAGAAATAGTTTCCCCAGGTCTATTCCATGCAAATGATGGGCTGGTACCAGCATTACGGGGCAACGGCTGCTGTATATCTCAAATCCTACCTCCATTAAAAATGCACATACAGTACTACAGCAATCACAGTGACACATGTTACCAGACAGATTCTGCACGAAACCCAAGTACACGGGTCTGATGACCACCATGTCCCAAGCCCTGGTTATCAGACAATTACAACACAAACCCAAGTACAGAGGACTGATGACCACAATATCCCAAGCCCCGGTTATCAGACAAGTTCAACACAAACCCAAGTACTCAGGGCTGATGACCCCGATATCCCAAGCCCTGGTTATCAGACAATCACAACACAAACCCAAGTACACATGGCTGATGATCACCATGTCCCAAGCTCCGCTTACTTGACAATTACAATACAAACCCAAGGTCACAGGACTGATGACCACGATATCCCAAGCCCCGGTTATCAGACTAGTACACAGGGCTGATGACCACGATATCCCAACCCCGGTTATCAGACAATTACAACACAAACCCAAGTACAGAGGACTGATGACCACAATATCCCAAGCCCCGGTTATCAGACAAGTTCAACACAAACCCAAGTACTCAGGGCTGATGACCACGATATCCCAAGCCCTGGTTATCAGACAATTACAACACAAACCCAAGTACACAGGGCTGATGACCACCAACTCCCAAGCCTCGGTTATCAGACAATTACAACACAAACCCAAGTACACAGGGCTGATGACCACCATGTCCCAAGCCCCGGTTATCAGACAATTACAACACAAACCCAAGTACACAGGGCTGATGATCACGATGTCCCAAAGTCCCGGTTATCAATTACAACCCAAACCCAAGTACACAGGGCTGATGACCACGATATCCCAAGTCCCGGTTATCAGACAATTACAACACACACCCAAGTACACAGGGCTGATGACCACCATGTCCTAAGTCCCGGTTATCAGACAATTACAACACAAACCCAAGTACACAGGCCTGATGACCACCATGTCCCAAGCCCCGGTTATCAGACAATTACAACACAAACCCAAGTACACAGGCCTGATGACCACCATGTCCCAAGCCCCGGTTATGAGACAATTACAACACAAAGCCAAATACTCAGGACTGATGACCACGATATCCCAAGGCCCCCTTATCAGACAATTACAACACAAACCCAAGTACACAGGGCTGATGACCACGATATCCCAAGCCCCGGTTATCAGACAAGTTCAACACAAACCCAAGTATCAAGGGCTGATTACCACCATATCCCAATCCCTGGTTATCAGACAATTACAACACAAACCCAAGTACCCAGGGCTGATGACCACGATATCCCAAGCCCCGGTTATCAGACAATTACAACACAAACCCAAGTACAGAAGACTGATGACCACCATGTCCCAAGCTCCACTTATCAGGCAATTACAGCACAAACCCAAGTACACAGGGCTGATGTCCACCATGTCCCAAGCTTCAGTTATCAGACAATTAAAACACAAACCCAAGCACACAGGGCTGATGACCACGATGTTCTTAACTTTTTCCTGACTCTGCCAAGGATTTTGAGGCCTGGAAAGGGATACACTCAGCCCATTGAGCCTAAATATGGAAGGGGGGGGGGGGGGGGGGTCGTTTCTCACCCCAACCATCCTAGAAGTGGTTTCCCTCGTCTATTCCAGGCAAATGCTGGCTTGTTATCTAAGGCCACGACTGCGTTTTACCCCAAATTACAATTACACGGTCCGGTGATCTGAGGTTCGAATCCCTGCGCTGACTATGCGAAACAAAATGTGTTATCAATTAAAATTAGCGTCGCGGAATGAAATTGTTCAATGGAGGAAATTTCACTCCTGGCGCAACATAATATTCGTTAACGACTTTTAATTTCGCTCCTAGTATGACATAAAATTCTCAACTGCATTTAGTTCCGCTCCCCGGCGTGAAATTAAAATACATAGTACATTTTTGATATGTAAATGCGAAATGAAATGCATGGCGAGTAAACATTTTAATTTCGCCTTGAGAGTGCGATATTCTGGTGTGAAATGGTATGGATTGTCGACGCGAAAATTCAAATCCAGCGAAACTTAATTCAAAGCAAAATAACGTAGCGAAAAACGACGTGAATCTAAATGCAATGGGAAACTAAATAAGTGCGCTGAGGGGTAGGAAGGAAGTAGTATGGAATGCCAAGCTTCTCCGATACTTGGAGGGAGCGGGGAGTATTTCCAAGAGTCGTGTATTTCACCAGCTATAGTTCTATCCAGTGGCGTACTTAGGGGAGGCGTGTTTGTGGTCAACCTCCCCCCAGACATTTCCGGAAGTGTAAAAAGGAATGGAAAAAAAAGAGGAAAGAACCCCCAACCCCGTTGGTTGAGCCAACCTTCCCTCCGAAATAGAATTCTATGTACAGTACGTTACTGGTACTATCACAGACGAAGAAGAATTATATTTTCGGACACACCACGTCCTCTCCAGTCCATAGCGAGGGTCAGGTGCGGATTCAGCATGGAAGTTGGAGGGGGGTGGGGCAGTATTTCGGGTTGCCTAACTTCATGGGCAGTCAGTCACATTTGGACCAGGGACCCGGAAAAGGACAAAAATGCGTTACGTGCCGCTATGTTCCACGTTACGTCATGTATACCATACCGCGACCCGAGCTGACTTGCGGTAACGTTTCGTCCCACTGTAACTTGGAGCTCGGTACGAGATCGTGGAACGTTACAGCGCTGGAAAGGTACAGCAGGATCTCGACTCCCAACTGTACCGGACGTCAAGGTGTGAGTTAACGGAACGTTCTGTTTGATACCGAAGATAACTGGAACGATTCCTCAGCGTTACCGGTTGGCAGGTTACTCTGCGTACCGTTCTTCGTTCTCGAAATGGAATAACATTTCCACCAGTCAGCTGGTTACACTGTGTACCGTTCCATGTTCTCAGATAAAACATGTTCCAATGAAACGTGGAACGGTTCAGAGCTAGAGCAGCACAGCAGTATTTCCCAAAATGTGTGTACAGACTACTACAGAACTATTGCACAGTTATTATTCTGGCTATTACAACCATTAAGGCATATTACACCGAATGCTTACGCAGACTATTATGGCTATTACCCTACCATGGCAATTGTAGGCCTACTACACGATTTATTACGCTGTTAATCACAGACTGTCACATAATAGCCTAATTACATAATAATTTCATCAAATTACATACCTATTATCTTATCTAGGGGTATTTATCTCAGGATATCCTAATACTCTGTAGCCTAAGTATATTTTTCAGTATCTACTGTATGACCTAGAACCCTGTTTTTAAAAAAGATACGTTTTTTGCATCATAACGACTATCCCAAATTCAACGTTGCTGGGCCATGTGGAGGCGATGATCGCCTCTTAGGTCTGTTTTAAAATAGTAATTCAGAAATCTTCTCCAAAGTGCAGCGTGCGTGAATTCATCTTAGAAGCAAATAATATTAAGATGGTATGTAAAACCTCATTTTCTCTCTGTACACGCAAAAGAGAAAATGTATATGAAAGGTATCTAGGTATACTCAGGCACTTTCTGATTTATGTTAACAATCGTATCTAGGTACATTATTTAGCTTATTTTCGAAATATAGTCTTAATGGATCACAATTTGTCCGTATGTGTGCGTGTCCTTAATTGTTGATTGGCTTGAGCTATGTCAATGAAACTTGGTACGGAAATGGTACTATCCCGTCCGACTTGATCCGTGCCTTTCAAATTTTGATAAATGTCACCAATAACACATGATGGCCTCGCGAAATATTTCACTTGCTCTCGATATCCGAAACTATGATAGCAAGCAAACAGAAATTCTGTGCGGTGGTAAAGGATAATTAAGGAAGTACTGTACATACAGAATTATTGACGTAAAGTGTTACACCCGAATAATGTCTAATCCGTTAAATATATTGATAATCTGTTTTCAGTTTCTTCAATGTGTTACGTGCCACCCCCTAGTGGCACTTTTGTTACGTGCCACCCCCTAGTGGCACTTTTGTTAACTGGATTACGGTGGGTAGAAAGCACAACACAGGATGTTCCTTTAAAGAAATAATTAATTTTATTGCGGCCAGAAAGATACACTACTCATCAGCAAATACAAGCAATTGGAACCTTACTCCAGTTTCCTCAAGTCTCTTGCTTATGGAGAGCTCTTGCCCCCTTTTCACTTGTCAACAGTTAATCCTCTCGCTAATGAGTCTGGTGGCCTTGACAGAACTACATGCAACTCTTCCTTTTGTACACAAATTACAGTTACTTACGATAACCTTCTACACGCTGCTTCGCTGTTCACGAGCTGGGAAACAATGTCACTGGATTTCGTAACTCGCACGGCACTTCACCACAATATCTCTGACGCTCAGTGAAATCACACTCACTCAAAACACAGGCAGTCCCCTGTATGCTTCTCACTTCCTCGCTGTCAAGAGAAACGGCTTCACTAGGGATTTCGCAAGTCACCACACTTCGGTCGCTAAGGATAAACGCTCGCACTAGCTCGTAAAACACAACAACACTGCTTGACAGGTCGCTCTTATATAGCAGGCCGGTGACTCAATAAATGCTTCTAGACCCATCCAGGGTTCACGGCATCTCGAGGTTTCCTTCACTGGTTGAGTCACGAATATTCTGGACCATCCCTTTGTCCTAGTAGTCCTGTTGCATAAGGCGTACGCAATACACTGAGGCAGGGCACAGCCCAGCCCTGGGGCAGTTGTGACTCATGCGGCGAGCGATGACACAAACTCACAGCCGTAACACCACCCCCTCCTAAAAAGGTGATCGTCCCGATCAATCATTGGTCCGTCTGTGTCCCTCCGTAGGCTGCCAGGCGATCTCGATGCACGATCTTCATCTTCGCCCTCGGGCTCCGCTGGATCCTGTAGACGACATCGTTGATCCGTTTCACGACTCGGTACGGGCCCTCCCAGGACTTCTGCAGTTTGGGTGACAGGCCTTTCTTCCGTAATGGGTTGAAGAGCCAGACCAGGTCGTCCTCGTGGAATCCCCCGGCATCCGTCTGCTGGTCGTATCGGGTCTTCATTCGGTCGGTCTCGATCCGCAGTTTCCTCCTCGCGAACGCGTGCACGTCCTCCAGTTGGTCGACCAGTTCTTGACAATAATGGCTTACCGGGACCGGATCATTCCCAGGTCGGCCGAAGGCAAGATCGACAGGTAGACGGAGCTCCCTCCCAAACATGGCCCGGGCTGGTGTGCACCCGGTGGCTTCATGCACGGCGGCGCGGTAGGCCAGGAGAAATAGTGGAAGATGTTTGTCCCAATCCCTCTGGTGCTCGCTGACGACTATTCGGAGATGGTTCTTGATGGTGCGATTGAATCGCTCTACCATCCCGTCGGACTGAGGGTGTAGCGGCATTGTCCTTGTCTTCCGGATTCCCAGCAGCTGGCATAGGTTCTGGAACACCTGCGACTCGAAGTTCCTCCCTTGGTCGGAGTGCAGCTCCAGGGGTACTCCGTACCGGCTGACGAATTCCTTCACCAGGGTCTCTGCAATCGTCGCGGCTTCTTGGTTAGGGAGCGCATACGCCTCCGGCCATTTGGTAAAGTAGTCGCTGACGACCAATATGTAGCGGTTCCCTGCCTCGCTTAACGGGAATGGCCCAGCAACATCGATGGCCACTCTCTCCATGGGGCCGCCCACGTTGTAGGTCTTCAGTGGACCCCGTCGTCTTCGTCCTGGGCCCTTGCTGACTGCGCAATCGTGGCACCTCGCGCAGTGGTTCTCCGCGTCAGTTCGGCATCCGATCCAGTAGAACCGCTATCTCAGCTTCTCCAGGGTCTTCTTTATCCCTAGGTGTCCACCAGATGATCCTCCATGGACTTCCTTCAGGACTTCCTCCGTCATAGCCTTTGGAACGACGATTTGTTCCCGAGATGTCTTTCCGTCGGTGCTCTCCCAGGTACGGCATATGAGGCCATCCCTCACAACCAGCGAGTCCCAATGCGCCCAGTAGGACTTAAACTTTGGGCTGCAGTCACTCACAATGTTCCACCCGGGTCAGGGGACACAGGCCCTCTTCCATTCGGCTATCAGTCCCAGGTCATCATCTTCTGCTTGTGCCCGCATGAAAGATTCGCGGCTCCAGCTCCCTTGAAGTTCCACGGAAGTCCTTCGGCACTGTATCCCGGTGTTCTCCTCCCTTCGGGCACAGGAGGTGCAGTCTTCGGGACACGGTCTTCGTGACAGGGCGTCGGCGTTAGAATGCAGTTGGCCTTTCCTGTGCTGAATCTCAAAGTTGTACTGTTGAAGCCTCTCTAACCACCGCGCGAGTTGACCCTCGGGCTGCTTGAAGTTCAGGAGCCACCGCAGGGATGCATGGTCGGTCCTGATGAGAAATTCTTGCCCGTACAGGTACTTGTGGAAGTGTTCAATGATCTTCACGATGGCGAGCAGCTACTTCCTGGTGACGCAGTAGTTCCTTTCTGGCTTTGACAAGGCCTTGCTGAAGTAGGCCACTACTCTCTCCTCGCCGTCCACTACTTGCGACAGGATCCCCCCTATGCCAAAGTCGCTGGCATCGGTATCGACGATGAACCTTGTTCCAGGTCTGGGGTAGGCCAGAATAGGCGCGGTGCACAGAGCCTGCTTGAGTTGTTCGAAGGCACTGTGGCATTCTGCTGTCCACGTGAAGAGTTGGTCCTTCTCAGTCAGTCGATGTAAAGGTTTGGCGATGTCGGCGAATCCTCTCACGAAGCGACGGTAATAAGTGCAGAGTCCCAGGAAGCTTCGTAGTTGGGACTTGTCCTTCGGAACTGGCCACTACCTCACAGCTGCGGTCTTTTCTGGGTCGGTGCGCACCCCTTCCTCGGAGACAATATGCCCAAGGTACTGGACCTGCTTCTGGAAGAGCTGACACTTCTTGGGGCTCAACTTCAGCTGGGCAGCCCGTAGCTTCGTCAAGATCTCCTTCAGGTTGCTGTAGTGCTCCTCGAAGCTTCTTCCCAGAACGATGACGTCGTCTAGGTAGACCAGGCAGGTCTTCCAGTGTAGTCCCTTCAGAATGGACTCCATTAGCCTTTCGAAGGTCGCAGGGACGTTGCACAGACCGAATGGCATGACGGTGAACTGGCAGAGCCCGCTGCCCACAGAGAACTCCGTTTTCTCGCGGTCCTTAGGGTGGACCTCCACCTGCCAGTAGCCACTCTTCAAATCCAAGGTGGAGAACCATCTTGATCCTGATATGGTGTCTAGCGTGTCGTCGATCCGGTGTAGAGGGTAGCTGTCCTTCTTCGTGACGCCGTTCACCCGCCTGTAGTCCACGCAGAGCCTGGTGGAACCGTCCTTCTTCTTCACTAGCACGACCGGAGAACTCCAAGGACCATGTTATGGCTCGATCACCCCTTGCTCCTTCATCTCTTCTACCATCTGGTCGACTTCGGCTTGCTTGGCGAGCGGGACACGTCGGAATGGGGCCCTAATCGGTGCGCTGTTCCCAACGTCGATTCTGTGCTGGACCAAGCTTGTCCTGCCGAAATCTTTGCTCCCCACGGAGAAGACATCACGGAATTCATGTAGCAGGTCCCGAAGTTGGCGTGATTGTTCCTCGTCTAAATGGTCCTGGGATCCTTGGTACAGCTTCTGTAGTTCTTGTGGCAGGGCGCTTCTTCTTCGGTTGTCCGTCTGCAGGTGTCCGTCCGTCGTGTCTGTGATGCGGGCAATCCAGGTAACGGGCTCGCAGACTCCTAGGTTGGTGTCCCGGTGAACCGTAATATCGTAGTCGTTCAGGTTGGACAGGCGGACGTATGGCCGAAACGTCGTGTTGATGAGAGTCTTGGCAACTAGCAATCCTTTTGTCTGGATGTCCTCATATTTTGGCTCGATGACAGCCGCCACTCCCTCAGCTCTTCCGTCGACAATTACGGCAGCGCTGACTTCCGTCCTGGCGGGAACGATGACGTCCTCTCTCAGCCTTACTCGTCGTGCGGTGATGGCCTCGTGTGCTGGTTGCAAAGCAAGTTCCTCACCTCCGAAGTGCAGAGTGTTTGGTACTCAGATCCAAGATGATGTTGTTCTGGTCCAGGAAGTCCAGTCCGATGATCACTTCATTTGATACGTCAGCCACAAGCACTGGATGCTTTATCGCCCGTCGACCAATGACGATCTCCAGTGATGCTTCGCCATGTACCGGTGCGGTCTCTCCGGTCGCGGTTATTAGCTGGAGTTTCCTTTGTGTGGGTTGCACTCTCCACTTCGGGATCACTGTGGGACTGACGATGGTCCTCGATGCTCCCGTGTTGATCAGCATGGGCCAGCTCACTCCGTTGACGACTCCGTCGACCATCAGGCTGCTATTGGCCCTCCGTAACTTCGTCACATGCACTTAGACTGCCGGGGCTTGACGACTGTCACAAGCCAACCTTTGCCCCCCAAGGCTGGCTAATACTCGTTTCCCTGGGCCGCGCGGTTTTCAGACGACTGATTTCCCGTCTGATACCCTCGGCGGCGGCGATCACCGCAGTCCTTGCTCAGGTGGCCTTTCTTACCGCAGGCCCAGCAGGTCGGTAGTCCTCTACCGGGCCGCCTCTCCGGTTGTCTTCCGGCTGTATCGCTGCTGGTAGTGCCGCGACTTACGAAGAAACGGCTTAGCGCCTCCATCAATTCGTCGGCCAGGGGCTTGGTCTCGTTGGTTTTTGCTGGTTCGTTGACGTCCACTTGACGCACCCGCGCGTGCATTCTAGATGCCTGTTTTGCCGTCTCGAACTCAAGTGCTTGGCTCAGCGCATCTGCCAGGGTCTTATTGCGTGCGAGTCGCAGCGCCTGTTCAGTGTCCGAGTCCCGTAGCCCGTCGGTGGAGGTCTGCGTCGCAATCTGTTCCAGAAAGTCGGCTGGTGCTGTTGGGTAGGCGAGCCTTACGAGGCGTGCGATGTCCATCTCGAACTCCTGCAGGGCTTCCGCGTTCCTTTGTACCCGGGTCCGGAGCTGCATCTGGTAGGCCTGCTGAAGATGGCTATCCCCATATCGGGACTCCATATGGGCGATTAGTGAAGCTTAGTCCTGGGATCCAGTCGGGATGACCTGAAGGACGTTAAGGGCGTCCCCTCTCAGCGCTACAATGAGAGCTGTATCCTTTTCCGTGCTGTTCCAGTTGTTTATGGAACAGGCTGCCTCGAACTGACGTAAATAGGTGCTCCACGGTACCTTTCCGTCGAAGGTTGGGGGCGTCACTCTGCTCTGTCCCTTTCCTGATGTCCCCGGTGTACCTGTGGGCGGGCGTCGGCGCAGCTCGGCAACTTCCTCTTGAAGAGCGTTGAATTTCTCTTCCACCCCCGTGAGTGGGCGTTGGCGCAGTTCGGCAACTTCCTCTTGTAGAGCTTTGACTCTCTCATCCACCCCGGTCGGTGGGCGTCGGCGCAGCTCGGCGACTTCCTCTTATAGGGCTTTGAATCTGTCTTCCATCCCTCTCGGCGGGTGTCGGCGCAGCTCAGCAAATTCCTTTTGTAGAGCGTTGAATCTCTCTTCCACCCCCGTCAGCGGGCGTCGGCGTAGCTCGGCAACTTCTTCTTTTAAGGCGTCGAACTTCTTTTCCACTGCCGTGACTTCCTCACGCAGACCCAGTTCTAATTTCTTCAGGTCCTGCGCTAACTTATTCTGCCCGTCTTCCATCTTCTTCTGGCCGTCCTCTATCTTCTTGGTTAAATTATTCTGGCCATCTTCTAATTTAGCAGTTAGGTCCTCGGCTAACTTCTTCTGGCCGTCCTCCATCTTCTTCTGGCCGTCCTCCATCTTGGTTTCCATGCCACTTAACTTTTCTAGCAATGCTGCCAATTGCGCCTCCATTTTAGTTGTTTGTCTTGTAAAGGGCATGCACTCTCAGGAAAATTAGAGAAAATGACCTGCTCGGGTTTTGAAACCAGGACCGTCAGGTGTTGTGCTTGTTCTTGAGTTCGTAATCCCACTTCTGACACCAGTTGTTACGTGCCACCCCCTAGTGGCACTTTTGTTAACTGGATTACGGTGGGTAGAAAGCACAACACAGGATGTCCCTTTAAAGAAATAATTAATTTTATTGCGGCCAGAAAGATACACTACTCATCAGCAAATACAAGCAATTGGAACCTTACTCCAGTTTCCTCAAGTCTTTTGCTTATGGAGAGCTCTTGCCCCCTTTTCACTTGTCAACAGTTAATCCTCTCGCTAATGAGTCTGGTGGCCTTGACAGAACTACATGCAACTCTTCCCTTTGTACACATGTTACAGTTACTTACGATAACCTTCTACACGCTGCTTCGCTGTTCACGAGCTGGGAAACAATGTCACTGGATTTCGTAATTCGCACGGCACTTCACCACAATATGTCTGACGCTCAGTGAAATCGCACTCACTCAAAACACAGGCGGTCCCCTGTATGCTTCTCACTTCCTCGCTGTCAAGAGAAACGGCTTCACTAGGGGTTTCGCAAGTCACCACACTTTGGTCGCTCAGGATAAACGCTCGCACTAGCTCGTAAAACACAACACTGCTTGACAGGTCGCTCTTATATAGCAGGCCGGTGACTCAATAAATGCTTCTAGACCCATCCAGGGTTCACGGCTTCTCGAGGTTTCCTTCACTGGTTGAGTCACGAATATTCTGGACCATCCCTTTGTCCTAGTAGTCCTGTTGCATAAGGCGTACGCAATACACTGAGGCAGGGCACAGCCCAGCTCTGGGGCAGTTGTGACTCATGCGGCGAGCGATGACACAAACTCACAGCCGTAGCAAATGGTATTGAGGTGCTTGAAAACAACGTGCTTCGCTTTTACGTGCTATTTTTAGCAACGGAGATATCGATAACTACTTACTGTAGATCAATTTTAAGGGACGACACTACTTTCTGGCACTATAAAAATAGTTCAAATTACAATGACTCCATACATATAATTTATTCAAACATGCGAAATTATTTCTTGAAATATCAATTATAATCAACATAGATATTTTAGTCTGAGCGCGTGCCCCATCAGACAGCGCAAGGAAACGTGCTTGTTTCGATCGCGGTCACACATGCTCATACTATACGTTAAGAATATGTCTCTTAAATACAACACAATGGATCCCATTGATTCGAAATATTTGTCGTTGCTATTGTTGCTTCATATAGGGGTTCGGAACATAACCTATTTATCAGCCCCATGTAGTTGGGGTGTGTATTGAATTTGTCTGATAAACTTTGTCATTGTGATGTCTGTAGTAGCGAATGTATTTGTAATTAAGGCAAGGGTTGGATGGAGTTGGCCGTGTCCTTGACTGAGGAACTATCCACGCAATTTCCTGGAGTAGAAATGGGAAACCACGGAAAACCACTCTAGGATGACTAAGATGGGAATCAAACTCACCTTCTCGCAGTGTTGCCATACAGGGCAGAGTGTAACCCGTCGCAGCCCACAGACCAGTCTTTCGCTCCTTTGTAACCAATAATAGTAATTATTTCCAAAATAAAACTTCCAGTTCCTGATTTTCGTTTACTTGTTTGACAATCATATCGATTTCCAATAGCGCCTTAATGATAGCTCCATAATTGAAATTGGGTGCTGTAAAGTCAAAGATCACAGGTTCAAATCCCGGCACTGACAGGGGCCATCCTGAGCACTTTCCTCGGGATTTTGCACACTCCCTTTTAATAGTATAATTAATTCAATATCAGAGCCACATACTCGGTCTTTGACCGTACTAATATTATAGTTACAGATCAATACATGATATTGTCGCCTCAGAAACATAGGTATCAGACAAATTCAATACACAACCAACTACACACATCAAAAAAAGTTTTGCATCACCTCGGTTCCAAGAGTTCCGGAACCTTTAAATACAAAGGGAATAGAGATCAACACAAACAACATTTCAGCTCGTTTTATTGCTCATGAGACCCACACATTGCATGTTGTACCATCATACAGCTAGACTTTCAGCATTTGTGGTCCAGATTGCAGTACACACCACTACCTCTAATACCCAGTAGCACGTCCTCTTGCATTGATGCATGCCTGTATTCGTCGTGGCATACTATCCACAAGTTCATCAAGACACTGTTGGTCCAAATTGTCCCACTCCTCAACGACAATTCGGCGTAAATCTCTCAGAGTGGTTGGTGGGTCAAGACGTCCATAAACAGCCCTTTTCAACATATCCCAGGCATGTTCGATAGGGTTCATGTCTGGCGAACATGCTGGCCACTGTAGTCGAGCGATGTCGTTATCTTGAAGGAACGCATTCACAAGATGTGCACGATGAGGTCGAGAATTGTCGTCCATGAAGACAAATGCCTCTCCAATATTCTGCCGATATGGTTGCACTATGGGTCGGAGGATGTCATTCAGGTATCGTAAAGCCGTTTCGGAGCCTTCCATGACCACCAGTGGCGTACGTCGGCCCCACATAATGCCACCCCAAAACATCAGGGAACCACCACCTTGCTGCACTCGCTGGACAGTGTGTCTAAGACGTTCAGCCTGACCAGGGTGCCTCCAAACACGTCTCCGACGATTGTCTGGTTGAAGGCATATGCGACACTCATCGGTGAAGAGAACGTGATGCCAATTCCGTGGGGTCCATTCAGCATGTTGTTGGGCCCATCTGTACCGCGCTGCATGGTGTCGGGGTTGCAAAGCTGGACCTCGCCATGGACGTCGGGAGTGAAGTTGCGCATCATGCAGCCTATTGCGCACAGTTTGAGTTGAAACACGACGTCCTGTGGCTGAACGAAACGCATTATTCAACATGGTGGCATTGCTGTCAGGGTTCCTCCGAGCGGCAATCCGTAAGTAGCGGTCATCCACTACAGTAGTAGCCCTTGGGCGGCCTGAGCGAGGCCTGTCATCGACAGTTCCTGTATCTCTGTACCTCCTCCATGTCCGAACAACATCGCTTTGGTTCACTCTGAGACGCCTGGAAACTTCCCTTGTTGAGAGCCCTTCTTGACACAAAGTAACAATGCGGACGCGATCGAACTGCGGTATTGACCTTCTCGGCATGGTAGAACTACAGACAACATGAGCAGCGTACCTTCGTCCTGGTGGAATGACTGGAACTGATCGGCTGTCGTACCCCCTCCGTCTAATAGGCCCTGCTCATGCATGGTTGTTTACATCTTTGAGCAGTTTTAGTGACATCTATGAACAGTCAAAGGGACTGTATCTTGGATACAATATACACAGTCAACGTCTATATGCCGGAGATCTGGGAACCGAGGTGATGCAAAACTTTTTTTGATGTGTGTATATGGGACTGATGACAAATAGGCTATGTTCCAAGCTCCTATACGAAGCAACAACAGCAACAACCAACATGTCTAATCAATTATAATTTTGTTTTAAGTCCCTTTTAACTACCGTGGCTTTTAGAGACGCCGAGGTGCCGGGATGTTGCCCCGAAGGAGATCTTGATCGTGCCAGTAAATCTAGTGACACGGCTCACCCTCAAATGCCAGCTGCCTGCGCCAGGATTCCATTCTGCAACCTTGGGAACAGCCAGCTATTTCTAATCGTTGAGATCCATTGTATTGTATTTACGAGGCATTTTTAACGTACTGTATGTGCATGTGTGCCAGCGATGGAAACAAGTACGTTGCTCTGTGCTGTGCGCACTGAGACGAAAATCACTATGTTGATTATTATTGATATTTCACGAAGTAATTATCCTATGTTCGAATACATTATTTGCCTGGAATTGCAATACTTTAAAAAAATCCGGATGGTAGATTTCACCGGGCCAAGAAAAATATATTGAAATCACTAAATTTGTCAATTGTTGTACAACTAAAAATGTTCGACTTGTTTAGCATGAGAATCCCCATCTTCTTATAGTTCCGAAAACGTTTTGCTCTTGGCGTAAGGGTGGGTCATCCCATAAATTCTTTCAAAGGTTTTGGGTACTTCTTAGAGTGCTACTGACCTTTTAAGCTATGCCAAATAAGGGAGCTATTTTTTTTTCTCACAATACTCCATTTTTTCCACCTCTTTGGTCAATGGTTGTTGCTATCGATAAACTTTCGGAGATAATTTTTTGGCCCATAGTCTATCCGAAGAATAGTAGGAACTTGGAAGGGATTCCATTTTTCACATACTAAGAAAGTTATAGCGATATTTCACTTTTTCAAAAAGCCCCCACCCCCTGCCCTTTAACAAACTCGACCGAGATTGTGAATGGTTATGTTTTATGTATAAATGTTAACGTGATTTGTGCAAATTGACGGTAGTTATTGTGTCAACAAAAAGGAGATAAAAATGAATCGCTAAATGTGTTGCTAAGCGCAAAACTCGAGAACGGCTGGACCTATTGGGCTATTTTTTTTTTCAAATATTTGTTACAGTCAAAAGAAGGTTTTTATGAAGAGAAAAGTTGGAAAAATAGCCCGGAAAACGTAAAAATACCATTTTTCAGTGCCTAAGTTACTGGTGTGGTGGTGGCAGTGACACAGTTCGCAAACAGATACCGCCACGGGCTGAGTCATGTGTAGTGGCAGTACCATAGATTACCACCAGACGCCGTCAACGTGCAGAGACAATCCAAATATTTTAGTTTTCACTAAGGCTAGCGGTGGTCATGACGACAGTTTTTGTTTCACTTCTCAACCGACAAACAACTTTGATTGTTTTATTTTATGTGTGTTTTTAAGAATCATGCCGTCTATAAGACGTGGGCGGAGAAATTTTGGTCGAAGAACTTGAAATGGTACAAACCAAGCTAATTTTCAGTCCAATCGGACTGCACGGCAGCGAGACGAGCGAAATGAAACTGAAAGGATTCGAATATCACAAACCCGTGCAGCACGTCATTCAGGTAATAATCTTGCAAGTCTGAATCGAGCTGCTTTCAGTTACGATGTTTCAATTCAGTACAGTGCCTAGCAATGCGTTACCATTGGAACTATGAACTCAAGTTTGCCCACATTTTAAGGCATTTAAATACAAAAATGATGCCACTGGATTGTGTTGCGCAAATGGCTGCATTAAATATTTTATGTATGTCAAGAATGCTAGTAAATTCTTCCTGTTCCACATACATTTTGAAGTGCTGACATTCGTTTTCAAATTCACTTCCGATGTCATTAGAGTACAACTCGTATAGAGTTTATTCGCAGCCTGTGATATGATCTCTTTCTGCGATCCTTTTTGTACAAGAATAGAAAGTGTTTCAAATTTGTCCGATAAATTTTGATAAGCTGTTTTTCGCGTTGACAGGTTACTTATCAAAGAGTCAAAGATTTTAATGTAAACTTGGGATTTGGAAAGCGACCTTTCATCAAGAATAGCTTCATCGCCTACTGCCGACCAAAATATTATGTGCACTCGAGTTTGAAGGTTGTTTGTGAAGTAACCAATAGACCTACATAATATCCAATAATATCATCATTTTTGTCCTTCTATTGTACCGTACGTTAGTTGTAGGTTTGGAATTTTTAATTTATATTTTAATATTTTTTTTGTCGCAGGTGGAACACAAAAAGTGCCCGTTTTTAAGCGTGTTTCAACCATGCGTCACATTTAAGAATTATCTCAAAATCCCGTTATCAGAGCGAATCCAAATTTGAACACAATATGCATTGGAATGTTTTATAACTTGTTTATTAATTACAACATTTTGAGTGTCCCAAAAACAAAGTTGTTATCAATTTTGTAAGGTAACTTTTTCTTGGCTCGGGGTCGTTGGAAAATGTAGTTCTTGGTCGCGTTGTAATCCTTATACATCAAATGGTATGACTGTGAAATACGTAAATTAATTCACTTATTTTATATCGGTTAGTATTTGTACCCGAAAATAAGGCATGGCTCCGAAGCTGATACGGCGAAACCTGAAGAGCGTTGCCGAGATGGAGCCCGTCACGCGTCATGGCGGTCCTCACTTGGAAGTGATGGGCTCCATCTCGGCAACGCTGTACAGCTTTCGCCGTATCGGCTAGCTTCGGAGCCATGCCTTATTTTCGCGTACAAATAAAACAGATATAAAATAAGTGAATTAATTTACATATTTCACAGTCATACAGCATAACCTTTTGATGTATAAGGATTATAACGCGACCAATAACTACATTTTCCAACCACCCCGAGCCGAGAAAAAAATGATAACAACTTTGTTTTTTTGGACACACAACATTTTGAAATTAACAAACGAGCTATAAAACATTCCAATGTATATTGTGTTAAAATTTGGATTCGCTCTGATGACGGGTTTTTGAGATAATAATTCTTAAATATGACGCATGGTTGAAACACGCTAAAAAATGGGCACTTTTTGTGTTCCAACTGCGATAAAAAATATTAAAATATAAACTAAAAATTCCAAACCTACATGAACTAACATACAATAGAAAGACGAAAATGTTGATGCTATTGGATTTTTTGTAGGTGTATTGGTTACTTCACAAACAACCTTCAAACTCGAGTGCACATAATATTTTGGTCGACAGTAGGCCCTCATCGCAAAATTTTTCTGATTCTTATTCTTTTGTAGTTGGTGTTGGGTGATTCAACTTGTAACAACTTCATGGCTGCTTGTTCATACTTGTCAGACTCATTTCTTTTTTCATTTAAATAGCTCTCCAAAGTTTGAAGCTGCTTTGTACCTACTACGAGATTAAGGGTTTCACTTTGTACAGTGTTGCTAACTTTATCAAATCTTTCCAAAATATCACTCCACAAAATAGTGAGGAAGGCTATTTCAAATTTGTCAAACTTCTTTTCTAGTCCTGAAGCTTCAACGTGGACTGCAGGCTTCTGAGTAAGGTCTAGAGATATTTCCTTCAGTGATTTACGTATCGCCTTGTAGCCTTTGACCAGGGCCTTTACAGCATCATCTCTCACTGACCATCTTGTTTGAGATAGGGATTTCAACACTTGAATTTTACTGTTTTTATTAAACTAGAATGCCTCATGAAAGACTTGTTAAAGCTACAGGAGCTTAACATACGGGCTAGCTTATTGGCATGGGTGAGGTCATTCCTGGAGGGTCGAACACTCTGTGCGGTGTACGGATGAGCTCGATCACAGGCTTTTCAAGTTACTTCTGGAGTGATTCAGGGTTCTGTGATCAGACTTCTTCTCTTCAGTACATATTATGTGCTCGATCTCCCTGGCTGTGTCACCTCATCAATGTCCAGATGTGCAGATACACCGTGCTATACAGGTGCATTAAAGGAAAAGAAGATTCCCCCTCTCTGAAATCAGATCTGCATAACTTACCGCTGTCGTGTTCTGTGAATAGTTTAAATATAAATGTAAAATAGTGTAAATACATAAGAATAACTAGGTCAAAAACCCCCATTGAAAATAAATACAAAATTATGAACAGTGTCGTCCCTTAGTGCACAAACTTAGTTATTAGGTGTAACAATCTCAGACACCCTAAATTGGAACATGCAAAGTGAAGGGGAAAGATGTAAGGCCACCAAAGTTCTGGGTTTCTTGTACAGAAACCTGAGAGGTTGTAAAACCAGAGCTCTATGCATGGTCCGTCCGATATTAACGTAATGGCTTACCTGCTTGGCATCCCACTACAGCGGAAAACGTAAACATGCTGCAGCGTGTACTGCGCCGCACAGAGAGGCTAGTAGCTCGTCATTCCTCTTCCCCTTTGTCAAAATTCCCATCTCTAGAGGCAATAGCCAAACCATCTGATTCGATCTTCCAAAAAGAGACCCTCACTGGTTACGTTGCGATTGACCCCTTTTGCCGACTGTCATTGGCATATCGTTAGTTCGGAGAAGACAAGGTGTAACTCTCGTTCCGCCCTTCGCTCGTAGCTTTGCCTACCTGCCCTACGACCGTTCTACGCGGTTATGGAACACACTGCCAGGGGATGCCAAGATCTTGCCTCTTCAGGAATTTAGGCCGTACATAAAAAGTTACATTGAATAAATAAACTTCTGTATGAGTGATTTATTGTCTCACTGAATGAATGAGTATACGAATGAAATGAATGTATGGAGTGATTGAGGTTATGAACAAGCGTGCGTGAGTGAACAAGAGAAATTTACTATGTTAATATTCTAAATATGTCATTATCATCTTGCACAGTTTCCAGCCACTGGCCGGGTCTGTTTGGAACACAAGCATCTCCAACGTCTTCTGTCTTCCCACCATCGCTCAGCCTCCACCCTTGTCCAGTCTTCTTCTCTCTTCTTCACGCTTTCTTCCACCCCCTTCAGCCACCTGTCTCTCGGTCTCTTTCCTTCCCACTTCGTCTCGTGTATCCTCCTGGGAATCCTCTTCTCCTCCATTCGTTTTACATGTCCATACCATCTAAGTCTAGATTTCTCTATACCATCCTGTAATGGTTCCTCCTTCATTAATTCTCTGGTCCTCTCATTTCTTACTCTGTCCATCTTTGTAGCTACAATACTGCTTCTCATGAACCTCATCTCACTGGCCTGTATTTTGCTCTTCTCCGTCATTTCATAACCCAGGTCTCCGAGGCATACGTCAGGATAGGGACATAGTACGTCCGATATATGACCTTTTTGCTGTTCTGAGGGACATCCTTGCTCCATAACATGCTTCTCACACTCCTCCAGAATACTTCTGCCTGTCTCCCCCGGTCATTTATTTCTCTATCGTTTCTTCTATTATCTTGTATCAGGCTTCCCAGATACTTGAAACTCTCCACTTTCTTCAGCTGTTCCCCACCAATTGTTATTCCCGTTGTGGTTCTTTCCTTCTTCCTTGTTGTGATCACCATCTCGCTCTTATTTATGCTAAATTTAATCCCATATCCGTGTATTATTCCTTCCCACACGTCCAACTGCTCCTGTACCACCTCCTCCTTGTTTCCCCAAATCATCTACAAACACCATTGCTTTCATCTTTCCTTCCCCAATTACTTGTGCCACTCGGGTCATTATGTCATCCATCACCACAATGAAAAGTAACGGTGACAGTGCACTTGCTTGTTTCTAAATGTGTAAATAATGCAAATAGCTTTGTATAGCATGCAAGTATTGTAAAAAAATATAATGCAGATGTAATTTGTGCCAGTGAAGCATGAAATATGTATTTTGGGCTTGGCCCATCTTCACTAGGTCTTCACACTTCCAGTATGATTTATGGTAAATAAATAATAATAATAATAATAATAATAATAATAATAATAAATTCACTTCGCTTGTGCGGGACCGTGGAGTGAGTCCATACACTGGTTTGTTCTCGACAAAGGATGTGATTTCAATCGTTAGTATGTACTTCATTCTAGACGTAATATCCATTAGCGATTTTAGAGGCCACTGACGGGAATATGACCATTGTGTGCATTATGTTCCAGATGCCCTGTTGGCCGACCTTCAGAACACCATATCACCTGCCCCGGGAGCCCCCGGAGCCCCTGTGTCCGGCTCCTCGGGGTACGGCTCGTTGAACGGCTCCAGGACTCGAGAGCGAGAGCACCAGCTCCAACAGATGCCTGACTATGGCACCACTAGTCGCACCGTCATCACAGAGCGCTACGAGACTCAGGCGCATCAACAGGCCAATGTGAGTACCTCTAAGTTAGTTGTATTTCCAACGATACTGACACTGAGAACGGCATTTTAACAGCCACGAGGGAACTTTATTATTGGATTTTGATGTTGTTTTCCTGTTTGGTATTATATAAGGTGCGTTCAAAAAGTAACGAGCCGGAGGCTGGAATGCGCAAACCGGTGACGACATCGGCTAATCGTGGCGTGTGTAACGAGGTGTGGTTCCGACCAGAGCGTGGAGGGTCACAGCCCGTCGCTAGAAGGCACGCGAGCACGTCACTTGACGATACAAAGCGAGCAGCAGCATGCATCAATCGTCCAACCAAGACCAAGACGGTAGGCCATTCGACATGCTTCCTGGTGTGGTTGAAGACTGTGGGGCACCCATTGGGCAGACACTTTCCGCAAGTGCAGTCGTTCCTTCATGATGGTGTGCACACTTCCGACGCTCAATCCGACCATGGCGGCTATGGCGTTCACTGTCACTTGACGGTCCTGGGTAATGAGTGCATCAAACAGCTGGACGTTGTCATCGGTAATGCAGTGGGGTGCCCCAGACCGGGCATCATCGGTTAACGACACCCGTCCTTCCCTGAAGCGTTTGTGCCACGCCTTGACCCTTGCAAGGGACATGCAGGGTTCGCCGTACACTTGTGACATTCGGCGATGAATGTCCGTTCTCCCTACTCCTTTCGCTGTCAGAAACCGAACAACACTTCTTTGCTCTTCGTTTGACGCCTCCATGTCACTGTTTGCAATGCGACTGGCAGCGTTGGACGATTGATGCATGCTGCTGCTCGCTTTGTATCGTCACGTGACGTGCACGCGTGCCCTCTAGCGACGGGCTGTGACCTTCCACGCTCTGGTCGGAACCACACCTCGTTACACACGCCACGATTAGCCGATGTCGTCACCGGTTTGCGCATTACAGCCTCCGGCTCGTTACTTTTTGAACGCACCTTATGCTTCCAAGGGGTAGCACAGATTGCCCTCCTCTAGAGACACCGTAGAAGATGCTGACAGCTGATCCTTGGGTAGTTGTGGCTAATTCTTACGACCGTTTCCATAAACTCTTTTTTTTTTTAACGCTGCATTGATTAATTCCTACTTAACGTAAATACAAGTGTTAATGCACTGTTACCCAGGGCAGTCAGGATTGCAGTTAATTAAATACGAACTGTTAATAGAACTGTGTAGCATTATAACTGTTCTGGAACTTCACCACAGCACATGCTTAATACACTAGTGGGAAATGAGAAATCAACACCCGTAAACATTGTGTCATACACCTGTATCTTGTAAAGACTCCTCTAGCTACAATGCAGTTCTGCAATCGTGCATCGAGGTGTCTGATATCATTCCACCTGTTCTCGCGATCGGTCACTCGACCCAGCCCGATTCTCTCGGCCAGGATTGGCTTGAGTCAGACGGGGTACCTGAATTGGATCGGGCCCGGTGCAGTCAGGTCGACAATGTTCGGCTGGGACAAGAACGACAGGTTATTCTCATCTTTAAAAGGTTGTGCTGTTCCACATAATATTTGGTTTTTATCTTTCTTAGTGTAGGGAAATTGCAAGATCAGCCCCGCATACTCAGTATACTTATTTTGTGAATGTTGTGTGATAGCTAGCGTCACTTCTCTTTGTGGTAATATTATGTGCAGGGGGAGAGAGGACGGTTTCATTTCTCACCATTATATCCCGTGCCTCAAAATCTCTTGTTTTTAACCGTCTCACGCTTCTGTAGTCTGAACCACTTCCTTCAGACTATTGTGACGTATACTTGGATAAAATATGCAGATTTTCCCGCGACTGTTTCATTTTTTTAAAGTCGCAACCCATAAAATCCACGCATTTGTCTAATATATCCTTTATAACTTGCTCATTTGAGATTCGATTGCAATGTCTCCCCCCGCCACAGCTGTTGTCATTGCCAAGTGTTAGACACGTTTCCGGATTTCGCTCTATTATAAATGAATACTGTATTTCTTACAATTATGGATATTCTGTTGATGTACATATAAATTACGAATAGTCAAGAAGACAAAAATGAGACAGTCAGTCTGAAAGACTGGACTTATATCTTTTCAAATGCTGAAAAATGCTAGAAAGGCTGGAGGCTTCTCGCTTCGCTCGAAGCCGAAGACTCTTGACATGTTAGATGATCAAGAAACAATCACAACCCTAGAAAGTTACAAGTCATGAGGGAGCTGGAGCGCGCGGTGAAAGGAGGGAACTGGCTGGATGACGTCACGCTCGCCGTGTCGTTGCCGTCTCGTAACGCCAGAGCTCACCAGTGAACTCAGTACACATGCACCAAGCGGTACTATGACGTCACACACCTCAGTGCATTCTCGGTACATTTCGTGACGTCGCCGCAACGTAATGACGAAGTCGACTAGATCATTGAAAATGATAATAAATATTTCACTTTGGTATTACATTTAAAGACGTAGAATTACCTGACCACGCATAATTTCTGTATAAAAAGGCAAATATTTCTCACTCATCTCTGAAACGTCTGTGCTTGGAGCCTTAAGATTTTACGTGGACGTTCCTTTAGCTTCATAGGCAAGGAATGAGACTGAGTGATACAAAAATCCAAGGGGTGGAAAATAAGAGTTTAAATAGACCTTTTTAATGCTTTAAATACAAATTAGAAACCTGACTTGCAATTTGACAACAACGATGAGACGCGTTTTCTGAGTAATTCTGAAAAATGTATTTTATGGGTAAAAATCAGGGTTGAAAATTACGTCAACGTGTATGCATCTGTGAAATTGCCTGAGCGAACAACGTGAAACTCTGAGAAAAACGCCTTGTAATAAAATAGACATCGTATGTACTCGACCGTAATGTCTGCCCATGAGCCTCTGGGGGGAAGGAGCTTGGCCTGTGGTGTGGCTTTGAGGTTCCTGAAGTGTCTCACAAACTGCGCAGGTGGTGGTGTGGGCGAGAGACGAATGGAGGCACGTTCTCTTGTGTCAGTTTATTTACCGAATTGAAGTGTCAACGACATGAAGTTAACAATGCGTTTATACTATCATAATTAGTATTAATTATACCTCCAATATAGTCGTCCTTATAAGGGTTGTAAAATGTAGTGCATGAACATACCGGAACCGGTGTATGTTCTTAGGAAGCTATGGCACGCGACGCCGTGT
Source organism: Meconema thalassinum (assembly GCA_946902985.2). Taxonomy (NCBI): domain Eukaryota; kingdom Metazoa; phylum Arthropoda; class Insecta; order Orthoptera; family Tettigoniidae; genus Meconema; species Meconema thalassinum. The sequence continues at coordinate 55,269,251 of OX336389.2, forward strand.
TCGTAGATAATGCCAGTTTCATTGTGCGAAATTGAAACTTCATTTCTAAAGGAGCTGACTTGGACCAAGTCGTTAGAGCACCTCGAAACGTTTAGTTTGAACTGTGCTACAAAATACGTAGGTGATGATGGTTCTCAAAGGCTAATGGAAGAAGGCTATAATCTTTGCATACCAACTCATTGAAGATGTTTGGTGTGCCTATCTAGGTCATCTAATGACTGTTAAGGCTGTCTGTTTTACTAGACAGAGGTAAAATAGAACTCCAAGAATACTTGTTTCGTGGTGCAATGGCCATTGTTGGCTGTCGCCCCAGATGTCCGGGTTTGATTCCCGTCTCTATCAAGATATTAAATTCTGGTCTGAGGGCTGGAATGGGGTACACTCAGCCTCGTGGGGAAAAACTGAGAGGAGGTGGGTTCGATTCCCACCTCAGCCATCCTGGAAGTGGTTTTCCGTTGGAAAATTAATATTCGCCTGTTAAACAAGAACATGTCTTTTAGTGGATAATTTGAAGTCGGACCTGCCCACTTTTCCCACTTTTACTCCAGGCAAATACCGGAATGGTTCCTGACTAAAAGATCACGGCCGTTTCCTTCCCATTCCTCACCTGAATTGCAAATATGCATACTACTACATACACCACAATAACACAGGTTATCAGAATTACCTGACCACGCATAATTTCTGTAGAAAAGGCAAATATTTCTCACTCATCTCAGATACGTCTGTACTTGGAGCCTTAAGATTTTACGTGGACGTTCCTTAGCTTTATAGGCAAGGAATGAGACTGAGTGATACAAAAATCCATACCTCCAATATAGTCGTCCTGATACGGGTTGTAACATTTAGTGCATGAACTTAACGGGACCGGTGTATGTTCTTAGGTAGTTACGGCACCTTGTTCGTAGATAATGTCAGTTTCATTGTGCGAAATTGAAACTTCATTTCTAAAGCAGCTGACTTGGACCAAGTACACGGGGCCAAATTACCACGATGTCCAAGGCCCTCAAATGAAACAACCACCATTTTATTTTCTAGGCTGTGAAGAGAATGACCAGTTCCAAGTTCTTAGGTCATACTGTTCATGCACAACTGGGTAATATTTTCGTAAATATTTCCAATTTAATAGGAATTGGCTGTCTGGGAAGACATTTAATATTAACCCACTTTTTTCAGATAGGGAGATGCATTCATCTAATGGGATTGTTTTGCCTCATACACCATCTATGCTGTACTGAAGCCAAAATAACCTGCACAACTGTTGAGCAACAGTGGCATAGGCTGAACCTAGGGGAAAGTGCATAGACCCAGAACATGGTATTCACGAAATTTAACAGGAAGGGGAGAATTCTTAATTCTGTCAATTTTCCAAATTCCACATACATACAAATAGGCTTCTTAAAATATAAGTTAACTCTAAATTTAAATGTATGTCTGAAATCACTGCTGTTAGTAGTTTGCTAGTTATTGTTGTTTTAAGGGGGCGGAATAGCGAGGTCATCTGCCCCAATTTACTGCTGTGGACGATTAGAGCAACCTACGCCCAATTCTTTGTGATGTCTTTTTACAGGCAAATAAGAGTGTTAAGAATCCTTTTGTAAGCTTCATTATAAAGCATACTGGTATGAACAGTAGGTCTAGGCCTACATATAAATACTGTATATTTCTTCTTCCGTTTTTGACCGACCTGGATTTAAGGCCACGTAGCACGTAGGCCTATACATCAATATCTTCCTCTTTTCATTATTTTAGCCTGTAAAATGCAAAGTTCATAAAACCTTTATACCATCAGTATGTCTAACTCAACCGGTAGATCTTTTTGAGATAAGTAACGATTTGTATTCGAAATCTGATATTTAGTTAGAAGGGTTAAGTCAAGTAAATCACTTCAGAAATGCCATCTAAAGATAATGACAGGACGCCCAAGGTAGGTTTCCAGAACTGCCGTAGGCCTACTGTTAGACTATGTGAAAGTAACTAAGCTCATCTTAAATATCAGTATTTTCCCTGAGAATTTTCAAATTTATGTTAGAATAACTAGAAATATTATCTTAGTCGTGTGCATATAGCTGCGAATTGCACTTACATTCCTTTGCTTTGAATTCTGGTTTATTGTAGGCTCTGCACTGATATCGTGTTCATCAATCGGAAGGTAATTAATTTAAAATCAGAAATAAGTCTCGTTAGTTTATTTCTATACTAACGTAATCTTTTTAAGATATCACACCAAACGTTCAACAAAGACAGTATCAGTAACATCGTCTTACATCTAGGCGTAATTTATATGTCAGCCTACACGTGGCGGCTTTAATTTTCGTGGAAAAGTAACCGGGAAAACGCTTTGCACAGCATCATCTCCTTCCAGAAAATACTGGCTTGTAGTCTGAAGGAAATAAATGGACTGAACATACTCTCATGTGGGCTGATATGTACGATTTCCTTTCAGTACGACGGATATTTACAAGCCACTATTTCATTAAATTACGATTCAATGGCAAGGAATGAAACGTTACTTCGGTCCCCCAGGGGCTCACATCTTGTGGGACGTGGGTTGGCGACCACGGGACCCCAGCTGATTCCGGCATTGCTTCCACTTACTTGTGCCGGGCTCCTCTCAGTCTTCTTTCTTGTCGACCTCCCATGGTCAACTCTTGTTCTTTTCCGACCCCGACGGTATTAGGGTATCCGAGGCCTAGGGAGTCTTTCACTTTCCCGCCTTAATTGGCCCTTGTCTCATCTTTCCTGATCCCTCCTTCTTCGAGGGGCCAGACCTCTTGTTTTCTTTTCATTATAATTCCTTTTCTCTTTAAGATTCCTGCATTGTTTTTGTTAATTGGCTCCCCGTTTATCTAAATTCCCTTTAGCGTTTTTTTTTTGCATCTACACTACATTTTGTAGGTATTTTTAATCTACGTTGCATTTTGTAAGTTTTTTCGATCTAAATTTCATTTCGCGATTGTTTTCAACCTCAATTGCAGTTTGTAAAGATTGACAATCTAAATTGCTTTTTAGTAAGTCTTTCAATGTAGGTGCAGGGCATTTTAGTGAGTTTTTTTGAATTTCAATTGCATTTTGCAAGTATTTTTAACCAAAACCGCATTTCGCAAGAATTTAAAATCTAAATTGCATTTTGTGTGGTGGGCATTTTGCAAGTATTTTGATTCTCAATTGCATTTTGTGGGTATTTTGAATCTAAATTACATTTTGTCAAGTATTTTCAATCTAAATTGCATTTTGTAAGTATTGTCAATCCAAATGAGTAGTTTGAATCAACCGTGCATTTTGTAAGCATTTTCAATTTCAATTGCATTTTGTAAGTATTTTGAATTTCAATTGCACTTTGTGAATATTTTGGATTGGAAATGGGATCTTTCAATCTGAATTCCATTGTGTATTTTCAATTTCAATTACATTTTGTAAGTATTTTGAACCTCAATTGCATTTTGTACGTATTTTCGATCTCATTTGCATTTTGTAAGTATTTTGAATTTCAATTGCATTTTGTAAGTATTTCGACTCTACATTGCAGTTTTTACGTATTTTGAACCTAGCCTACATTTTGTGCGTCTTTTTTTAAATATATTTTTCAATCTATTCCTTTTGTAAATCTCTTCGTTCTAAATTCCCTTTTGTAAGAACATTTTGTGAGTTGTTTCAATGTGAGTTCATTTTTGTAAATATTTTCCGTAAATATTTTCCGTCTCACTTAATTTTCGTTCTGGTTTCCATTTCATTGTCATTTTTGCTATCACAAGGATCATTAGGGGCCGATAACCTAGATGTTAGGCCCCTTAAAACAACAATTATCATCATCATCATCATCATCATCATCATCATCATCATCATCATCATCATCATCATCATCGTCGTCGTCGTCGTTACTTCGGACTTGCCACATCTGTGTTTGCACTGGGGAACTGTACAATGTTGAACCATTATTCTATAACGGATAAAACAACGAATATTTAAACCTAATTCCTGACTACAACGCACACAAGCAAGTCATGGCTGCCTTCAACATCGGTTGTAAGTGATAGGGCAATGTCAGAGAGGAGGAGTGGCCTAGTCGTTCACTGGTGACGGCCTATTACAGCGGATTCATAAATCTTATATACGAGGGCTGTATTTTTTTTTTCAAGTTCCGATTGACTGAATAAAAATAACAGATTGACATACCAAACTGATTTTGCTACTAAATGTTTGCTTGTTTTATTCTTATTTGATACATTTGTCGTATCGTTACACCAGCTTACCAATGCCCTCGGCAAAAAATTCTGCCGCCACTGAGGTGGGTACGTCTGGAGTCTCTTCTGAAGTTTTTTCCTTTTTGGCGAGGTGCTGCCGCCCAACCATACCTTCAATTCTCGAGAAAGGTGAAAATCATTCACGACCGCACTGTGCCAACCTTACGATAGACTTTTTCAAATAATTCAAGTGTGAAGTTTTGGACCATCTGGCGTTTAGTCCAAACCAGCTCTGAATTATTTTCACCTTTTTCGAGGATTGAAGATATGGTTGGGCGGCAACGCCTCGCCAAAAAGCAAAAACGTCAGGAGACTCTCCGGACGTACCCACCTCAGTGGCGGCAGAATGTTTTGCCGAGGGCATTGGAAAGCTGGTGTAACGATACGACAAATATTTCAATCGTTTTGGCGATTATGTTGAGACATAAGAATAAATCAAGCAAACATTTAGTAGTAAAATCAGTTTGGTATGTCACTCTGTTATTCTTATACAGTCCATCGGAAATTGAAAAAAAGCAGCCCTCGTATTTGTACAAAATTCAATAGTAGTAGGTTTTTTTCTCTCCGAATTTACCTGTTGTTTCACTCTTTTCAGAGAGCTTAATGACGAATTCGCAGGAAAAATTTCGCCTGTTTTGTTTACTCATTTTGAATTTGAAAACTTCTGGTTATCCATTACTGTGTGACTCAAATTACTGCTATGTTAGTAACCAACCATTAAAAGGGAAGGTTATGCTAAAGATAACTGTATTTTGTCGTAGAAGAATCGGACTTCTTGCCTTTCGATACAAGAAATAAAACTAGCTGGTCTAAAATACCCCGGAAACCACATATTGAGGAAAATGGTTAGGGATATTTACACCACGCTCTGTTGAGATTACATGAACTGGGAGTGAGCTAATCCGGGCGAATATGTTCCCTTAAGAACTGAACAGTATCTGTCAAGAGTTGATTTTATCGTTCGAATTCAGGAAAGACAAGATAAAAATATAAGACCTTAAGATATATACATTTTGAAGCCATTTTTCAGTGTTTCCTCGTAATCTAGTGAAAAAGTTGCTTTTCAGTCGGTCAACATGTAATGAACGCAATTAAATTAGGTAGGGAATAACACATCATATGTAAAATACTTATTTAATTTCTATCCTGGTAAAGTAACGATATGATACATGTTGAGTTACAAATGCAATACGAGATAGTAAAAACGAGATATTAAAACGGATTCGCGCCTGTTCTCTATGGCTCGGTTGTTCCTCGACTACAAATGGCACAACTCGCTTTATGGATTCTTTGGGAACATAACTCCAAATTTACGAAGTTTCTGTAAAATTATTTTATTGGGTAGTTTTGTCCAAGCTGAAATAGTAAGTTTTGGCCCAGGTTTGGACTCTCTAGACCCAGGTCCGAGCCACGGCTGGCTCGCTCCTCCGATAACTCAGTTTGGGCCGGATCAGGTCAGGCCTGGCTTGGACAGAAACACAGAATCAAGATCAAAGAGTGGCAGGGATTAGAGTCCCTGTCAAGGAATAACTAACTAGGAGTCTAGTTAACGTGCAGTAGGATGCCCAGAAGGATGCTTAGAAAATAGAAGTTTACACGCCTACAAAATTACATGATAAATATTTTATATGTTACTGACAATTATCTCCACCATCGAAAGAACGACTAGACAAAACTCAATTACAAGGAAAATCGTCAGTTACCTATTTACACGAACATACCTGTATAATTAACACCACATGCATGACCTACAAGGTCAAACATAAATATGTCGTAGTTAAGTCACTACGTCTCATTTCGATGGGACGTTTTCAGAAACATCTTCTCTGAACAAGTGTTTTCCTTCCCGGTAGACCAGTAAAAGGTCAGGGAACAGAATTGAATCCCTTGAATCCCATTAATGAAGATAGTGTCCAGTTGAATGCTAGATCTGCTAATTTATCTATATCTTCCCCAAATATTTCTATTTCTGGTGCGACGAACAATGGTACCTTGTAATTCTGTAAATACTAGTAATGAACGTTTAATGGATCAATATAATGTCAATGAGGTCAATCAAATGCCCATACATTTTAACACTGATGCCTCGCCCAATGTAGATGTACCTGCTCGTTTAGACAATAGTCAGGGAATTAAGCTTGATAGCCTACCTCATTCTTTGGCTGTGCGCATTAATGACTTGCATATGTGTAACGGTAATGAAACTGAACAATTATTAAATTTTTTAAAACAATTGAAATTATTTGCCGGCTACCAACCTAAAATAGTACGGCTGAAATGGAATGGATGACTGAGAGGAAAATAAACTACCAATAATTAAAATCAAAGGGTGAGAGATGAATCTCAAGAAAAGAGAGTAGGCTCAATTAAGTTAATGTAATTTAAATAAGTCACAAAACATTACCACAACAAATTAAACATTAACAAAATTAAATTAAACTTAATACTGTATTTAAAACTAGGAAGGAAATGGTCAGAGCTAAATACAATACAAAAGAACAAATCCCAATAAATGAAATGATTATGGACTGGAAAAATCAAGCAGTCGAAATGGGGAATAATTAATGTTAATTGAAACCGAATGAAGAGATAACGTTAATGAAAATGTAATTACCTTCATCGGTAATACGGTGTAACAACCAAGTAATTCAATCTAGAATCCAGTAAAATATCTAAATCGTTAATTAGTCAAGAGCTCTGCTCAAACACGCCTATTCACCATGAAATCAAGATGGATAACCTCCTAAATACATTGAAAGCCGAAGGTATTGGAAAAACAAAATGTTATTAACAATACCAAAGGTCAGCATGGCAACGACTAAAGAAAGGTTAGAAAATATAATAAAATCTCAATGAAGATGAATTGAAACAGTTTCCTTAAGGGAATATACTACGTTAACCCAGTGAAAGGAAAGAAAAAACAACTTGAAGGTTTTAAGATATCTCCGGTTAGCATGCAAATTGAATGTCTGCATCCTAAACAGCTTGATTAGGATCGACGTTTAAGTTTAAGAACAATACCTCCATAATTACATGATACATATTTTAAAACAACTTGTTTAGGATCGACGTTTAAGTTTAAGAACAATACCTCCATAATTACATGATACATATTTTAAAACAACTTGTTTAGGATCGACGTTTAAGTTTAAGAACAATCCCTCCAAAATTACATGATACATATTTTATAGGTTACTGACAATTATTCCCAGCATCGAAAGAACTACGAGACAAAACTCAATTACAAGGAAAATCGTGTTGCCTATTTACACGAACATCTGTGTAATTAACACCAGGGCATGCATAAGTATGTCGTAGTTGAATCACTTCGTCTCATTTCCATGAGACGTTTCCAGAAACATCTTCTCTGAACAAGTGTTTTCCTTTGAAAACACTTAATTACCCGGTAGACCAGTAAAATACCAGACTTTACATCTTGACGTTTCTACAGAGGTGTGCACATTATTGGACTCAAATTAAGAATGTAAATTAGTCATAATTTTTTCTTCAAAATCATATTATTTTATTTTTATTACCCTGCTTACTAATGTTTTCTCTCCTGTGGACTCGCAAAGTTTCCAATAAGGAATTTCGTGCGGAAATTGTTGAAATTGGAGATTCTGAGGGACACCTGAGCTGGGTCCGGTTTCTCCTTCTTTAATTCACTTTGGAATGTACAGGGTCTTTCATATAAAGTAAGAACGGCAAGCGGCAGTTTTGTTCTTCGCTGCTGCGGTGGCCTTGGCCGAGCTTGTGGCGCGCCACGCCCCCCTGTTTTAAGCGTGTGTACAATCCTGTATGAAATATTACCTTATTAAAGATGCTAGAAGTGTCGTCCTTCCTGGGTTATACAGACATTGTATCAGGTAACCACATTCTGGCTGACGCGAGTGAGTTCTGCCACTGTAATGTTTCTGATTTTTAATGTTATGCTTTTTATTGAGCACTGAATCAGTAGTGTCAAACTTATTTACAATTATGTGAATCTACGCTAGTGAAGGAAATTGCTGAACAAATGCATCACATACCCGCCGAGCAGACTCACACTTAAAATAAGTTTTACATACAAAAATACGATGTTGTAATGATAACTGTCTCATGTTAACATCTGAGGTTCAGACTGGAGACTGAACACCTGCACATTTATTGCAAGGTCGAGTACAGTATACGGGGTCTTTCATATAAAATAAGACCGCCAAGCGGCGGCTCTTTTAACCGCTGCTGCGGTCACCTTGGCCGAGCTTTTGGCGCGCCAAGGCCCCCTGCTTTAAGCGTGTGTACAATCCTATATGAGTCCTCTCCACGTAACAGGAGTTATTCACGTGTGTCTAATTAGCCGCTCTAACCGGTCACATTGGCCGAGAGCGCTAACGCGCTACCTCGTGCCTCGCTGGCATCGGGAGAGCATGGTACCGAATCCCACCTCGACTACCTTGAAAATGCCGGGTCAATTCCTTTCAACAGGTCCATAGTTATAATAATAATGATAAAATTATGAGAGCAGTTCCAAAATCCCTTCCCTGACCCGTCTGAAAAGAAATGGCCATTGGCTGCATTAGGCTAATTCTTACTAGCCGCTCTAACGCTGAGACTTTCTGGTTGCTGATTCTGTAATACACTGCCAGAAAATAAGAAATTAGGTCACCTGAAAGGTCGACGTCGATTTTGATCCGATGACGGCAGATGCCACCTGGGTGATAATAGATGTACTGATTGGGTTTCAACGTCGTCCGCCAACAGATAGCGTAGTGTCATAGCTACAAGAGCGACATCTGTGTCCACCATTTAAAAGGGAAGCTCACAGCCGTACGGCTCATTGAGGTGCAGACGTGTGAAACAAGCAGGTACAATGCCACGGAGACGCAGTAGAGCTTCCTACAGCCAACTGAGCGAGTTTGAAAGGGGTCAAATTGTGGCCTTCCGAGTTGGGGGATGGCCATTTCGGAGAATTGCCACACAAGTTGGACGTGCTGTGTCCGTTGTGCAACGATGCTGGTATCAATGGTCACGTGAACATTCTCACACCCGTAGACGAGATTCTGGACGTCCACGCAGTACAGAGGTCTGCCAGGATCGTCGTATTGTAAGGGCAGTAGTGGCAGACCTTACAGCTGCCACAGCTCAGATACGAGGGCTTGTGAGCCCAGAAGTGTCAACACGAACTGTTGCGATCCAGTTACTAGTAGTGGGACTACGGGCACGCACACCTCTAGCACGTCTTCCACTCACGCCACAGCATCGACGTGCACGGCTTGACTAGGGCCGTCAGAGGACCACTTGGAAGATGGAATGGCGCGCCGTGGTCTTCAGCGATGAAAGCAGATTCTGCCTGCACGAAAGTGATGGTCGTTGGGGCGTTCGACGTAGACCTGGTGAGCGCTGTCTCGTAGAGTGCATTCGTCCAAGACCACCGGCCCCACCCCAGGCCTTATGGTCTGGGGTGCGATAAGCTACAACTCTCTTTCACCTTTGGAGTTTGTGGAGGGAACGCTAACCAGAGCTCGGTACGTGCAGGATGTTGTTAGACCCGTTCTTTTGCCCTTCTTACAACAGGAAGGGGATGTGTTGTTCCAATAGGATAATGCTCTCCCACATACTCCCGTGCAACTCAACGTGCACTGCAAGTCGTGCAGCAACTTCCCTGGCCAGCACGATCGCCGGACTTGTCGCCAATTGAGCACGTGTGAGACATGATAGGCCGACAAGTGACTCATGCGACTCGTCCTCCCACAACTCTTACAGAACTGTGTGAACAGGTCGAGCAGGCGTGGAATAACGTATCCCAAGACAGTATTCGCCATCTGTATGATCGACTGGATGCAAGAGTCAGTGCCTGCATTGCCGCCTCGTACTAATATGGGTGTTTCAGCATGAGTCGATACCTGGTATCTCTGAATCGCTTGACCTATTGATCTGTATATTTAATAATTTCATGTACTCCATATGCACTGTTGCCACAATAATTCTTGAGTGAATTGGTAACCTCCAAAAGGGTGACCCAATTTCTTTTTCCGGCTGTGTAATTGTTCATGACAGATGGCGTAAGGTTAGGTGCCCCTGCTCCGTTGTGTAAGATAGATGTTATTGTAATTAGTAACATATTTGAACAATACCTCCATGGAAAGTGTGAAATGCTTGTGCAATGTAGCCAGAGACTGAGCAACAACAGTCGGCCTATGCTGAAATCAAGGTGGCTCTCAATTATCTTCTTCGTCTAACCAGTGCTAAATAAGAATTTGCCATACCGATATACTCGTATCCTAAAATGATGATTGTTGTGAATGTCCTTAGGTGACCATACCACAAAATGACATTTTTCCCGCTGTGTTATTTCCAACTGGCCCTGGATCTGGATATAAAAATCATGTGAGTGTTCTCTTCTAAATGGCACTGTTCTTGACATTCTCTAGGCTTTCTTTTTCGCTTACTTTCTGCCAAACAAAATCCCTTTAGCTTTTTGCAGGCATCCAGTATGGTCATATTCCGTGCAGAATAAGGGCACTTGACTTCGACTATAGTGTCGTATCCTATTAATCCGTCTGGAGAGGTACCAAACAACCCATAAGTCTTATGTACGAAAAGACCACATTCTTCGACTTTTCTGCCGATTTCTTCTCTAAATTTCGTTTTGCAATTAACTCATTATCACAGTCTTACTGCATTGCATTTGAGTGAAATTCGCCGTACAGAATGTTTTTTTTTTGCTACTGGAGCCCATTTCGAAGCAAGTTTCCTCTTGCATACATATCGAGAATTGGATGCCGTAAGTCTGTCCTTTCTAGCTGTGTGCCACGTTTCCTTTTCCCTTTGGCCCCTTGTCTCCTTTTCCAGTTTTTGTGTATGGCTTTCACTAAGCGTTAGTTGCTTGATCTTCTCATCACTAAAATCTCTCAACAGTAGCCTACCTCATTGAAATCCAACTGCATTGATCGGTTTCCATAATCACATGAGACAGAACGTTTCATTTCATTAGACTGTTGTCGGGACATGCTTTTCCCTTCTCGCGACGCAAATAGGCCTACCAAGCAACCGTTGCGCTGTTCCAGCCATGTAGCCTGCAGATTGCGGGGTGACGTTTAGTCATCCAACTTGTAGGTTACCGGTAAAATATAAGTGAAATCATAACTGCGTAGTGCATTACAGATTCTCTAATGCAAGCGTAAAGAAATATAGGCTATAATTTCAAATATAAACTAGGGGAAAAAAAACTTACGGGTGTGTAGAGGTGTTCTTCCTCTTTTTTAGGGCCTGGCTTTATTTTTCTTGGTGTCTGGCTGCGTGGCTCAGGGGTAACGTTCTCGCTTGCTGAGCCCAAGGTTGCAGGTTCGAAACCTGGCGCAGTCAGCTGGCATTTGAGGGTGCGCAAATGCGAGGGAGCCGTGTCAGTACATTTACTGGCACGTTAAAGATCCCCTTCGGGGCAAAATTCCGGCACCCCGGCGTCTCTAAAAGCCAGTGTAGTTAACAGAGACGTAAAACCAATAACATTATTATTATTATTTTTCTTGGTACTTAGTTGCAATCTCCCCTGGGATTTAGTGGAACGCCCTTGAAACGGTTTTGGTGGTGGCTCCATTTTTCAACAAAAACAAAAAAATAACTCCACGTGATGACGGTAATGCTCTCCACCAGTCATAGCCTACCTATATGTACATGTATCTATTCTACCAGAAATACTGTGCGAAAAATAAAGTGCCGAAAATAGAACCTAACTGTTGCATGTAAAATAAATTAAACAAAAGGTAATTAAAGGGATCGATGAACTAAAAACAAAAAGTCGTAACTAGCAACTGGTAAAATATCAAAGGATCACTCAGAAATATCCAGACCTTGACGATAATTCAGAACTAACCAGCACAGTCAATCGCAACATTGGACTAGATGCTCGGGAATTCCACACCGTGAGGAAAAGGCATCGCTCTCTCAAATCACTCTTAACTCCTCTCCCCTCCCCTCCCCCAACCCGCTCTCGTTGACCTTTTTCTACTGCCGCACCTTTTGTTGCAAATACAGTTACACTTTTATTCACAAACTTCCCAAAGTGATCCCGACGATTCTATTCAACCGATTTAGGTTTTCGATACGGCTTTGGAATCAGTGAGTAAAACTCAACTTTCGTATTACCCGTTTTTTTGAATTTTAATCAGAAATTTGAAAAACAAACAGCAACTTTTCTGTTTTTGAAATTAAAGAGTAAGCAATGAATAAATATAAATTCTGCTACTAGACAGAGTACAGACCTGTTTTCAGATCGCAGAACGGAGCTCTTCGATAAAAAAAATAAAAATAAAAATTCAGCTTCGCTTGTGCTGCCATCTGTTGAAATATTTTCTTACCAAAGTGTCGGGACATTTAGCCTTAAGTATGCCTATTTACAGAGTCCACGGCACTATCAACCACCTGGTAACATTTGAACCCTGGACTCAATATCGTATAATCTGTTCATATGAACAGTTTGAAACTATTCTTTACAATGTCACAACATTGAGCAACACGCATACAGTTTGTATCCAAACCAAACCCCGTGGCGCTACAGCCCATTTGCCATTTTTGGAACAGATTCCATGAATATCTCCTTAGGTATCCAACTCAAACTTCTATTGTAATTTTTCAGCAGTTGGTAGCACTGACGTTATTTTCAAATATGGCTTTGAGATGTTGTGGTATAGATCTTTACTCATACCAAATTTGTTTTCGATAGCTACAGCCGTTTGGGACACATGCAGAATAACAGGCAAACACGCACACATTTGCCCGGATTGTTCTCATATGTCTAATTTTTCATCATAATTAGAAAATGTGAAAAAACAGGCTAAAAGTGTAGGCAACGGTATCGTAACAGGCCACTAGCATGGAGACATGTCATATGGAGAGAAGTGCTGTAGCAGCACGGGTCTTCTAGTTTCTGTTTAAGTTCTAACATTTTGGCTTGCAAGCTTTCGATAGAGTATGTCATTGCAACATAAGACAGACTGCTTACCTGGTTCCCACCTTACTGAAGCCCATCCACCCTCTTGACGCACTTTAGCAAATGGTCCATAAATAAAATAAACCATAATGGTGAGAGGTTACAGCCTTGCCTGATTCCCGTAACAACCTTGAACCAAGAACTCATCCTACCTTCAACTCTCACTGCAGCCTGATTATCAACATAATTACTTAGGATTGCCTCAGGATGCTGAACATATTTTCCCTTGGTACTAATTTCTCAATTAAAATTGAAATGATATACTATCGCAATTATTTATAGTATTATCCCTTAGGAAATCGACGTTCTTATTCATCATTATTTCTCAACGTGCAAATATTTTCCAGGGCTCCCAATTATTATATTGATACTATTATTATCAGGGGCTCAAAACACTTTTAGTATCAGCCTATTTTCATTTATGAAATAAATACGCTTATGAGATCACCTTTTGTCCGTATGTGTGTGTGTCCCCTAATATAATCTAAACGGCCAATGCGACTTAATTGATACTCGGTAAGTACATACTACTACCTCGTCCGACCTTGACGGTGCCTTTTAAATTTTATTACGTTTCACCAATCCAACATGGCGGCTGCGCGAAATATTTCGGTGGCATTCTACCTTATATATCCGCAACAGTTACAGATATCACCCTGAAATTTTGCACGGTGATAAAGGTTACGACTAGAAGTTCATCTATGTGACTTTATTAAACTTGTTAAGTACCAAACGAACATGGCGGCCAAGCAAAGTTGAAATTTTTAAATTCACTTTTCTCGCGATGTAACCATCCGAGCACAATGAAACTTGGCACGGCAAATGTTTGTACACATTTTAATGCACTGGCATCTAATTTAGTTCAATTGTTTATATAACCTTAAGATGGCGGCTGTGCGAATTTGTAAAGTTAATTTTTATATCTTGTGTCCTAATCATGCGATCGAAGTGAAAGTTTGAATAATGAACCTACGCAATAATCTTCATCTAATTGTACATAACTATGGCCTACAAATAAAACAATCCGACATGGCGACCTTCCAAAATATTTAGACGGTTCTCAATATCTACGAATCTATTACAGCAATGAAACTGAACTTTGCATGTTGATAAAGGCTATTTACATAACTTCACCTATGGGATTTTCAATAACCCGAGCACAAATCCAACATGGCGGCGACGCGTAATTTAAACATTTAAATGGATTTTCTCGCCAAGTTTCATCCGAGTGCTGTGAAACTTGGCACGGTATATCTTCACAGAAGCCTTAATATGTTGACGTTTAATTTGATGGAATTTTATGAGATCATAAAAAATGAAGACTCTGCAAATTCTTAAAATTCTCGTTTTTATTTCTTGTGTCCTAATTAAGCAATATAAATATAGCTTGGTATAATGAACTATCTTTATAATATTCATTTGCTGGCATATCATTCTATAGCCTGTATATGAAACAATCCAACATGGCGTCCATACTGTGCCCGATATCCCAACTGTGGATTGCGTGGCCCGACACACCGCAAACCCATGTTGAAATTTGAAACAACATTTACCAGAGAATCTCACACAAAAATCCGTGGATGGTTAGACATACGCCGACATGAAGATAAAACAAAGAAAATTGAGACCTCGGGGCGAGATGATGGACACAATGTCCACAATGTACCAACGTTACGATCGACTTCTACAAAGAATTCAAGTGTGAAGTGTTGGACCATCTGCCGTTTAGTCCAAACCAGCACTGAGTGATTTTCACCTTTTTCGAGAAATGAAGGTATGGTTGGGCGGCAACGGCTCATCAAAAAGGAAAAACTTAAGGAGACTGTCCAGAAGTACCCACCTCAGTGGCGGCAGAATATTTTGCCGAGGGCATTGGAAAGCTGGTGTAACGATACGACAAATGATTCATTCGGTTTCGCGATTATGTTGAGACATACGAATAAAACAAGCAAACATTTAGTAGTAAAATCAGTTTGGTATGTCAATCTGTTATTTTTAAACAGTCCATCGGAACTTCAAAAAAGAAAAAAAGCCCTCGTATGTACTATGTGCGCGCTTTCAATAGTACAGCAGGGGGCCATGGCTCGCCACAAGCTCGGCCAAGGCCACCGCAGCAGCGAATAACAAAACTTTATATGATAGACCCTGTATTCTTGCACATATTTTCTCAATGCAATGGTGTTGGTGGAGACATAGGTCGTGTGTCAAAAGCTATTTAGGCTGTGTCCCAAAGCTGAAGTTGATAACTATTAACTAGGTAGGTGCTAGCAACTACTCACTAGGTACTACACACTACAGAGCTTTGGGACATGTGTGCTTGAAGCATGGCCTTCTTCATAGACTTGCGTTCTGAAAAGCACAATGTTTACATTCCGGTGCCAGACATCTATTAATTCTTTGTACTAGTCGACAATCAAGCAAGCACAATGTTTACATTCCGGTGCCAGACATTTAATAATTCTTTGTATTAGTCGACAATCAAGCGAGCACTTTCGTTCACTAGCTACTACAGACTTGATTGCTATGTGCTAAGCAGCTTTGGATCATGACTTGTGGCGTCACATCCGGAATAGGCCTATTAGTCGACTATCTAGTTCACTAGAGCTGAAAATGTAGCTTTGAGACACAGCCTCAGTATACATCACATGGAAAATCCTTTTAATAGAAAAGACCTCTAGGATATACGAAAATAGGCTATTTAGTTCTCCACGGAACTACTTGTTTAATAGTGAGATGATGATGTTGATTATTATTTATTTATTTCTTTGGTCAATTTTATCCTCCAGGTTTGTGGTTCCCACGGACTCAGCGAGGGAACTCAACACTACCTCCTTTTCAGGCAGTGTCCTAGAGCTCACCTGCGGCCTGACCTGCAAAGCGAACAGGGGCCTCATGAGGGATGCGAAGGGAAGGGAAGATTGTGATGGATAGGCAGAAGGAGGCGGCCGTGGCCTTACAGGAGGTACCATCGCGGCATTTTCCCGAAGACGAAGTGGTAAACCACGGAAAACCACTTCGAGGATAGATGAGGTGGGAATCGAACCCCTTCTCCTCATTTGGACCACCCGAGGCGGAGTAGACCCCGTTCCAGTCCTCATACCACTTTTCAAATTTCGTGGCAGAGCCGGGAATCGAACCCAGGACCTCCGGGGTGGCAGCTAACCATGCTGACCGCTACGCTACGGTGGTGGCTATTATTATTATTATTATTATTATTATTATTATTATTATTATTATTATTATCTGAGCGCCACTTGGGAACAATAGTTAATGTTGTGAGCTCTGAGTGATGATGATAATGGCAGCCGCCTACTTTCAGAACTGTCTAGAAGAAGAGAAAAAACAAGCAGCTATATGCTTACAGATTTGGACTTACGTTAGGTGATTGTCGCTTACAGTGATGGATCATCGAGGGCATCTGCTTCTTGAAAAGTATATTTTACTCCTTAATAAGTGAGGTATGCTAGACCAACAAGAAAATATCGGAAAGCCACTGTTGAATTACTTTACTTCTGAATACATTAAAACATCCATGAGTACGGCCACCGGCCGTATTTTTGATTACTCATGAGGCCATCTGTCATCCCAATAAGCGACTAGGAATCCGCCTCAGCATAACTGCCAATAAAGAAGCACGCAAGATTTGTTGCACTTCTGCTTCTGCTTTAAATTTGAAGAGGATACTACGCATCCGCCATCTGGCAGTGTAAATATGTACTAAAATTCCTTGTAGTTGGAATGTCCGCCGTAAGATAGCGCTAGCGTTGATTCAGTGGAAGATGCTGCCCGAGATGTTTATTTGCCAGCCAGCAATGGTTGCGAAACGATTGGCCCGGTTAGAAATATGTGGTGCGTATAAGCGGGCAATTGTGAAGCGACTAATTATCTACTAAACGGCGTCCTTTTGTTTATTTATTGTGACACAGATGTTGGACTGTTTACATTCCTTGCATTTCTTTGAAAGACTTGTGATTTTACTGTGCTGCATGTACATTAACAGAGGCAATGTGTGCACAGATCGCATTCATTAATACATGTGGGTCACGTCGACATCAGATAGGCCCTATACTGAATTTCACTCGGGCCGCTTCGAGTTTCGTCAGTGACCTACTTTCCTCGGTTTGGCATGAGGAATGAGCAGATAAAATCATCCCATTCTGTATTTATGACTTGTGCACGGAGGTTGGGGTAGGTTTATCAGATTCTGCAAATGAAGGACGTCCAAGCCATAAAAAATGGGAACGCGGCGAGGGCGTGGTTGATGGTGGAAGACTTCAAGCGATGCTATACCTGCTTGGATGCAGTAGCGTCACCTGAATATTTCACGTGGGGTGGCAGAGGTTCGCTAGCTTTCTTTATACATTGGGGGATTGTTATTACTCACGAAATGCACAAATAATACATCGTCATAGGACATGACCACATTAACTCGTAGATAGGTTCATGGCCACCCGCAGGATTTTTTCCAGGGGAGGGGCAAGATATATTTTTCATTTCATGACCTACCTGTCACTAGGTGATGATGAAACTTCCCCCCACCCCCACTCACCGCAATTTTCGTTTCATTTCTTACCTGCTTCGTGATATTCATTATTTGGCTGCTCTGAAGCCGCTGGGTACATTATCTTTGTGGCATGAATGGGAGGAATAGGTTTTTTTTAGTTCAGAGGTATTGTCCATCTATCTTCTTTGTGAACCATCGGCATAATGTTAATTTCTTAAAAACAGGTAAAAGTAGTTGTATCACCATGTATTGACAAAAATAAAAATCAAACAGTTCATTAAAATGGTAATGTTAAACCAGTTCACCGATTTTCTAAATACCTGGGGATCTTTGCAAATAATCCCAAATTACTATGTTAAATAAAACTGTGGAATTATCCCTACATCTAAATCAGTTAACTACCAGTAACTTCAATTTATGAAATGAACTGGTGTGACAATCAACAATCGAAATATTCTCGGGATTGGGGGGGGGGGGGCATGGCCCCTCCTTGCCCCCCTCAACCTGCGGGCGCCCATGGATAAGTTGACGCAGGGTTCAGACACTTTAATAATCTAACTTCCATCTGTCTAACTTGCATTAATTGTGATTATTCTCCATTTTCATGCACTCTGTGTAAGCTCATTGGAAACCTTTGTCAGCAGAAGGATATTTAAACGGCTTAGATTCCCGGTTAATGCATTGAGATTTTCAAGGTAAAATGTAGTTCGGATGACATGTAAAAAGCAAGTCCTGGGTCTACAGTCACGTATTACTACAAGCTTTCTCTCTTTCTTCCTTTCTTTCTTTCTTTCTCTTAAAGCGTTTCTCAATCTCCGATTTAACAATTTATTTTTCCTAATGCCAAAAGAATTTAAAGTTACTAGATCTACAAACAAAACATCGAGAATTTGTTCCATTCATAGTGCTCTTGAAGGGCACCTTTCCTTTGAAACAGCGATAAAGGTTATAAACACGCTCTTTTCTACTGTTCGTAGAATTATCATCTCTTGTATTGTTAGGCCCAGTGGACACAATGTCTTAGAATTGAGTGGCATTAGGTGTTTAATAATCGTGTTACATTTTGAGATACGCATTTTTAGCCTACCTTTCACATTTTACAGCAAGTAGTTCAGTGAAGAACAAAATGGCCTATTTTCAAACATCCTACGTAAGTTAATGGCCTCTATCAACTTGATAGTATCAACATACAAAATTTCAGTTTGAATGCTATAATAGATTCGTAAATATTGAGAACCGTCTAAATATTTCGGATGGTCGCCATGTTGGATTGTTATATGTGTAGGCCATAGAGTTTTGTTTTATTTGATGAGATTATTGCGTAGGTTCATTATTCAAACGTTGACTTCGATCGTATAATTAGGACACAAGAAATGAAAACTTAATTTGAAAATTTCGCAGAGCCGCCATCTTGAGGTTATAAAAACAATTGAGCTAAATTAGATATCATTGCATTGCTATGTGGAAAGCATTTGCTGTACCATGTTTCACTACACTCGGATGGTTAAATCGCGAGAGAAGTGTATTTAAATGTTTCAACTTCGCTTGGTCGCCATGTTCGTTTTGAACTTGACAGATTTTCGAAAGTCACATAGGTGAACTTCTAGTAGTGCCTTTTATCGCCGTACAAAATTTCGAGGTGATATCTGTAATAGTTTTGGAGACATTGAATCCCGGTGAAGTATTTCGTACAGCCGCCTGTTGTATTGGTGAGACGTAATAAAATTTGAAGGGCATCGTCGGGTTGTCGGACGAAATAGTACTATGACCTTACCGAGATTCTTTAAAATCGCTCCAGCCGTTTAGATTTTATTACGGGACACACACACAAACACACACACATACGCACACGGACAAAATGTGATCTCATAAGCCTATTTTTTTTTCTTAAATGAAAATGGCTAAAAATGATGTAAAAGTAAGACTTAGTAGATCAAGTCCGTGCAGATGTCTGTCCTATCTATCTCTCTGTCTGTCTTGTATGTGTGTGTCCTGTCAACTACTAAAAGACTGTAGCTATCGAAACCAAATTTGTTATCAATAAATGTCTACCAGGATAGGTCATATTTGAAAATTACGTCAGTGCTACCAACTGCCGAAAAATCACAATTGAAATATGAACTCCAAGTTGGATATCTCAGAAGGTATTCTTGGGAACTATTCCAGAATTGGCACTCATTTTTCAGGAACACATACATGACAGTGCTGCCATCGTGATTCTACAAAAGCTGATAGGTTCAATAATAATTAACTGCACGTAGCTTCCGTACTAGCGAATGGATTTCATCCAAATTTTGTATGTGCAATGTTAGTTTTCGGACATATAACTGTGCTTATTATAAGAGTTACCAGGGCTATAAACTAAATAATCTTTAGTATTTTGAAATCTAGACTTTTGTCCAAGGTGTTTGACATATTGAGAGCAAATCGTGAAAGTTGGTGTAACCAACATATTCCTATGCACGCGTATAATGTCCAGTGTTTAACTGCCATACTAATTCATGGATTTATACAAAATTTTGCACGTGCAGTGTATGCTTTTACAGACATAAGTATGCCTATTTACAAAGTCCATTAGACTACACACTGCCTAGTAACATTCTGAGAACATTTGACCTGTAGGCTCAATATCATTGAATCTGTTCCTCTAAACAGTTTGAAACTCTGTTCACGACAATGTCATAAAATTGCAGATAGATTTTGTGCAACACTCATATACTCGTATATATATTGTACTCGTACATAGTCATCTAGGATAGGACTCTTATCATGTTCAAATAAGGCATAATTGTTGGGGCTCACTGTCTGTTTTATATAAACAATTTTCGCCTCATCCATGGCAGTGAGCTTGATTTTTTTAATCTTCATCCTTTCATTCCATGCCATTTCATTTCAGTAGTAGCTGATAACCTAGATGTCAGGCCCCTTAAAACAACAATTATCATCATAATCATCACTCTTATCATGGTGGTCGCACTCAGTCCACTACTTAGCTTTTTAGGCTTTCCTTTTATGAGGTTATACAGGACTAACTACAATCAACACACAGGAGATATCTTAACGGAATAGTTGATTCAAGACTAGACAAGTTGACATCCAAAGATGCAGAATTTAAAATGAAAAATAAACATAAACAAGATGTTCAGTAAAGAACATATAGCCTACTTTCTCCTAAATGCATGGGTATTGTTATAACTCTTTGGCCTTTTCAAGGAGTATACTGTTGAATGTTGGTTGTAGTACCTCATTGAAATAGAACGTGTTATTCGGATATTAAACATGAATATGAGCTGCCCTTTGCTAGTGCTACCTCAGTACCAAATTTCGTTCAATTCGGTTTTACCGTGTTTGAATTGATAGGGAGAATCGATTTTCACACATACATGGCCACCATATGCAAACTATTGGACTGATGACCTTGTAGCTTGGTCAAAGAACGCTTCTCACATAAAGGTATGTTGTTGCAAAATTTGGTAGAGATCAGATGAATAGGTTGGTCGTAATTTGATTTTAGCTTCTAACATTTAGGTGGCCGCCATTATGTTTTCGTCAAGATGGCGGCGATATAAAACATGACACTGAGGTGCCCTTTGCTAGTGCTACCTCTGTACCAAATTTCGTTCAATTCGGTTTCACCGTGTTTGAATTGATACGGGGAATCGATTTGCACACATACATGGCCGCCATCCGCAAATGATTCGGCTGATGACCTTGTAGTTCAGTCAAAAGATTCTTCGTACATAAAGGTATAATGTTGCAAAATTTGGTAGAGATCAGGTGATTAGGTTGGTCGTAATTTGTTTTAAGCTTTTAACATTTAGGAGGCCGCCATTACGTTTTCGTCAAGATGGCGGCAATATAAAACATGACACTAGGGTGCCCTTTGCTAGTGCTACCTCTGTACCAAATTTCGTTCAGTTCGGTTTCACCGTGTTTGAATAGATAGTGGGAATCGATTTGCACATATACATGGCCACCATCTGCAAACTATTGGGCTGATGACCTAGAAGTTTAGTCAAAAGACACTCGCCATATAAATATATGTTGTTGCAAAATTTGGTAGAGATCGGATCATTAGGTTAGTCATAATTTGATTTAAGGATTGAACATTTGGGGGGCCGCCATTACGTTTCGGTCAAGATGGCGGCGATATAAAACATGACACCGAGGTGGCCTTTGCTAGTGCTACCTCTGTACCAACTTTTGTTCAATTCGGTTTCACTGTGTTCGAATTGATGGGGGGGGGGCAGACATTCAGAGTACACACACATAGACTCACACACAGACACACACAATTTTTCGCCCTGTGTTGATCTCATAAGTCTACTTTCATTTTTTGCAAAAATCGAAAGTAGGCTAAAAATAGTGATATCAAGGATACTCAATAAGCAAACTGAACACACACAAGTGTTGTAGTGATAACTTCACAACAGGATCTCAGACCGACGCGACGTGAACTTAAACTTTGCCCTGCGAGGTGGCCGCATCTCCTGTAATATTCCACCTAGAATGCTGTGGTAGGGCTTGAATGAAAGGTACCCATGGTCTATCCATTTCGGAGATTCGATCGGCGGATAAAAGCTTGGCCAAAGTCCTCATCGCGCCTTTAATCACGTGATTCGCTGGCGGGGGAGGATGGATTTCAATTAGTTTCAACAAATTAGTTCTTCTTTTAGCATCCTATGCTTCCATAAATTACGCTTTAATTTTAGTTCCCCCCCCCCCCCCCCCACTTATCAGTGATGGCTCAATTATGAGATACAGGGTTGTGACGTCACGATGGGGCGTTACTCCTATCGCCATCCTTTACTTGGTGATGCAGGGGCGTATATAGAGTTTTATTTTGGGGGGTGCCCAACTGGGGGTTAGGGGGCATGGTATAGGTCCAAAGAATAGGGGGGGGGGGTCCGGGGTTCTCCCTGGGAAACTTTTGTATAATTTGGTGCAAAATGATGAGTTTTAAGGCTATCTGGCATCACTTTTCAACCAGTTTGTTGTGATGTTTTATGTTTGGTTAATGTCAAACACAACTAAGACCATTTTATGATACTTTTTATTAATACAATCATCTTGCTCACTTGATAGGCTAGTGTTTACAAGGAAAGAATTAATGTTACTGTTTTGATTTACAACTCACACTATAATACATAAAGTCAAGGTTTCTTGAAGCTTTGCCAAATCGGTTCATAACTTCATCGTTAGTGAGATGTACACGTCTCTGTGAATAGATGACAATACTAGACCGTTGAGTCTGTTTTCAGAAGTAGAATTTCTAGCATGTTTTCAACTAACTCAAACTCCGTTCGGCAGTACCAGTAGCTACAGAGAGAGGCAAATTTGCCAAAAGTTTGATAAGTGTATAAAAGTTAGGGAAAGCACTTTTGTCACACGCTTCAAGGGCACTTGTTGCTGTTCGTGGTAGGTTCATAAGAGCGAAGGCACTGGAGAGTAATAAGAAGTTATGTTGTTACACATAAGATCAGAGCAAACTGATTGCCACATTGTTTACATCGCTCTACCTTCGCCTTGCTTTGCAACGTATCCATACGTCACTTAGTAACAATAGTACATGATTATATTGGTTTGTAATGTTTTCATTCATAAACTAATAATATATGTGAAAAAAAATTCGGGGGGGGGCTGGGCCTCCCCCTTATATACGCCCCTGTGGTGATGTTTTCTCCCTGTCCTGTGGGCACGCGGGCTTTCCAAGACCGGAGGGCATAACCTGGGGAAGAACTCGCTCGTATAGCTGGACCGAAAGCTCCCATGGCGCGCCCGCCTTTGCTATTGTATTTAGGGGTGTTCCCCTGCAACAAGCTGGTGCCAGATGTTGCGAAACATGTCTCCATTCAATTATTCCTTATTTAATTTATTTATAAATGTTTATTTACGAGATATTGTTCCACTTTGATCCGCAATATGACTCGAATGGTGCTTTATCCGTATATCAGTGTTACCAAAATAATTCTACGTATGTTTATAGGTTTCATGTTGAACTCAATGTAACTTCCTCAATATTCAATGGATTTCTACCTAATTTTGTATATACGGTGTAGGAAGAGATGTTCGTGCACATTCCCACGTCACAAACAGCAGTCGTTCTGACAATCTAATAACTCTCCAAGGGCATCTGAGCTGTACATTCTCAATATCTCAGAATGTACGCGAGGAAATAATTTCTAGCATACTGTACTGCTATATTAGACCAGAATATTTCAGTCATATTTTGAGCAAATCTTATGTCAGTGCTACCTGCACAATTCTGTTACTCTAAATTGTTCTAATTTGAATCTTAAATTTTAAGAAAAGTAGGCTCTCTAGTTCGTTATGGAACTACTTTTTTAAATTTTCTCATTCGAAAACAATCTGTGGAAGGTGGGGGGACTGTCTCTGTGTGAGTTTGCGTAGTATGAGTGTTATTTAGCACAAAATGTTTATGCGTTTGCTTATGCGTTAGGGAAATCATCACTAATTGTTCTGACCAGGTTAGCTCAGCGTGTTGAGCTATTGCAAGTGGAAGTCGGAATACGTGAGGTAGCTGGGATCGAATCCCACAATCGATCATTCCGCGTCCTTGTCTGACTGAACCGATCATGGAGCCTTACGTTATAGTGAAACGTCCCTAGTTCAAATCCCGCAAACGGACAATATAATTTACAAGTGACTCAAAATCATGTTGTTCGTTCTGAAATTTGTATTTGTTTCGTACTTGACTGGAGAGTAGCAGGAAAGAATGCGAAATGCACTGTTCAACATAAGTTTACTATGACTTCTTATAGTAAACTCATTGAGGTTTAACAAACTAAACATAAGTCCTTCTGTAAACAATAACAATGAAACGGTACAAAAACAAAGTGAACTCGCTTCTAAGTGCCCCCCTTGAAAACAAAAACATTGAAAATCTGCATCTCATGATCATCAGTATCAGTCTTTCGTAGTCCTCTCCTCACACGGAGGAACCCTGCTCTGAATGAGACCATCTAGTTTACCTTGGGGTAAAAGGTCCCACTTCTCTATGGCAGCGTTACCATACAATTGATGACTGTAGTCCAAATTTTTATTGAGCAGTGTAGTGTAACACTTGCTCTGGCAATTGACCTATGCTATAGAAAGGGAAGATCCATGAAAAAAATGCTTCATTTTCTATATGCTAAATGTACTAGAACGACTATAAAGGTGAACTACACTACCTATCTTGGGTTCATAATCCCCCCTCCCCATGGTCTTCCTACCGACAGCGGTGGCTACGCTCGCTAAAGCGCAGCGTTAGGTCATGGGGCCAAGCTCTCAGCTGACTCAGTAGACGCGTGGGTTTGAGCCTCACCGTCGGCCGTTCTTGAAATGGTTTTCCGTGGTTTCCCCATGTTCAACACCAAGAAACTGCTGGGATGGTACCTTCTGACAGGCCACGACCGCTTCCTTCCACATCCTTGTCCACTTTCATTGCTTCATCTCGTCTCTCATTCCGACGACGCGCAGGTCGCCCACGGGCGTCGACTAGAAAGACCTGCACTTGGCCTCTTAGGAGGCCTCGATGGCGGCTCGTGGCTTAATATAAGGGTGTGGTACAATTTTAAAGAATTGAGTTGAGTTGATTTTGTTTAGATTTATATTCCAGACAAATATTCCGTTTTATTTTTTGATAATCTAAACAAAATCAACTCAACTCGGGCAGGCATAATACTAAGTATGGGTGTTCAAAGGGAAAGGTAAGAGTGGGTGTCATCAGACAAATATCCCCCCAAACTGGACTGTTTTGACTAGCTAGAACTAAAGTTACTGAAAAACACTGAAATAATAATCCATGAATTTCATAAAATGTGCTTGTCAATTCCACCATTACCATGGAGAATAATAATAAAAGTAACAGAAATACATTCAACAATCGTATGGGCCAACATTAGGTTGGGATGCTATGATCCAACATTCCCTTGAAATCCCATCGATTGTCCTAATAAAATGTTTTAACTGAGGAGATAACAAAGAGAAATAATGTTCATCAGTCTTGTGTTATTCCACTGAATAATAAACAAAATATCACTTCATGACTATCACTCTTATTCAGTGTTATATTGAATTAAATTATACTGTACATCGAAATTGAATGTTTTTCAGTCGGTCAACATGATTCTACCCAATTGTAATGGGTGGTTTCCTAATCCTGAAAAAAAAATACATTAGATTAATAAATACACTTGGATGACCAGTTTCGATCGTCAAGCGATCATCATCAGATCTTTTATACTTACGCTATTAAATCTATGTCTAAAAGTATGGGTTATGATATGTACAATACACACATTTATTTAAACCGACAGTGGTGGCTACGCTCGCTAATGCGCAGCGTTAGGTCATGGGGCCAAGCTCTCTGATGACTCGGTAGACGCGTGAGTTCGAGCCCCACCGTCGGCCGTCCTGAAATGGTATCCGTGGTTTCCTATCTTCAACTCCAGGTAAATACTGGGACGGTATCTTCTAACAGGCCACGACTGCTTCCTTCCACATCCTTGCCCAGATTCATTCACCATCATTCATTTCATCTCTCATTAAGGGGAGACGATGGCTGAATAACAGAGAAGTTTTAAAATTGGCTTAACTATTGTAATATTTAACATAGATCAATGAAAATTTGCACATGCATTTATAATGAGTAGGCTAAAGCCTAGTGTGTAATTACTAGGGCTCGGATTTTTAGGTAAATAAATATTTTTTAATGTAAATACATATTTTAAGCATTTTTTTCTATAAATACATAAATTCCTGCTTTTCACTTATTAGCACATAAAAATACATAATATTTACATTTTAAAAAATCAGTATGCTAGATTTTTCAGTTTATTGCATTTTTGTTCTGTGTTACTTCAAAGGGGAAGAACCTGTGAGCTATCTAATCTTCATGCAGAGCGTATGCAAGCTTGCAACTGTGTTATTCTTAACTTGTCACCACTTACTGTGGGAGCGGGGGATTTCCCTGTCCATAACCATATTGCACCACGTGCTAGAGCTGCCTGGAACCAGTGTCACTCACATGCAGTTCTGGCACTGTGAAGTGTAAGGCAGTTCTAAGATGCCTGAAGGAAAAACAACTACAAGTTATCGTCTGAGAATTCGAAAATAATTTTACTTCTCATGAGGGCGTTCTGTTTTGCCAACCATGTGGGAAAGCAATCATGGCTGAACAGGGATCTCAAGTTACACGACATCTCAAGGGCAAGAAACATATTGCCGCAGTTTCGAGCCTTCAGAAGAAGTGTTTCGTGATAATCGTCGGTCATTTGTGATGGACAACCTGAAGATGTATCTCGTGTATTGTAATTCTTCTGCAGTCAGTGAGACATCGCATAAATTGCATTTGCGAGTACTGCATATTAACAATAATGAACTATATTATAATTAAATATATATTTACTTTTTGTCACATATTTCAGGCATTTTTAATACATAAAAAAATAAATATTTTCCCGATTTTTAGCACCTAAAAATCCGAGCCCTAGTAATGACTTCCAGATTTTTAGGTTAATATTTGAACTCTTAAAAATAAAAATGCTTATATTATTTATCACATCAGTCGGGTACTTTTTTTTTAACCCATGCAGATATCACTTTATAATTTTTCACACATATTTTAGAGCACAGCGAACTTCATTTTCTGGAACAATTTCTTAGATTTTTCATTAGTTGAATTTTGAAAGCATTATAAAATTTGGCTACATTTTTTATGCACAAAATGTTACTTGGTAAGACCCTAGTTTCCAAAATAATAGGCATATCAAAACATGCTTCCAGTCGATTGTATACCATGTAATTTTTTTATGCGAGTTTCAATTTTCACTTTAATTCTGCGAGTAGTTCTGGAGATAAATGTACCTACAGCATGAAAATTACAAAACTTAGAAAAACAGGAGAATATAAATGCATACTAGTTTCTTCAGTGTTTCACGGTCTAAAAGCCTCCATAACTGTTTTCTTCCTCTCCTTCCTGATCATCTACATCTCTTATGATACCCCTCTTCTTTTGTCTTGTCAACTTGGCCTTATTTAGGATAGCACCATCTGCCTTCATGACACGAAGGCTGTCGATTTGTCCTAGCGTTTTATGTGCTAACATGCTTGGTTCAAATCCTCACTGCTTTAGGACATTAATCCTGGCTTTGTTTCCATCATTGAAGACTGCAACAGCCTCAAAAGCAGCCATTTTCACCAATTGGCGGGGAAAAAATGTTGTCTTTGAACATCTTTTCCAAATAAAAAAATTTAAACTTTCATTAGGGTTTTGAGTTTTCCCATGTGTACATTTCTTGAGGCACTCGGGTGAAGCAAGGGCTCGGTATACTGGCTTAATGGCTCAAAGAACAGCTTCAGAAAGGCTGTTCTTATGAGTAAAATGTTCACCAGTTACGCTTGCTTGTATTATTTACACCCAAGAATCTTAACTGTTCAATAGATAATGTTGTTGTTGTTGTTTTTTTTTTTTTTCGTGAAGCACTGTGAGGAGTTTCTATGTTTACATTCCTAACCTCAATATTAATTTTGCTTTTCCGAATGTTGTTTACATGCATTTTCTTCACTTTCTTGAGCACTAACCATGCCTAGCCATCATTAAACGACTAAATGTATAGTTCAGTCTCTATAAAAGAATGTCTCAGTAAATTAACTAGAAATGTATAACAATTCTACGAAAACAAACTGAAAGCTTTGCTAACAACAGCCACTGCCTTCTATCACATGGATCGAAACATGCCTGTCCAATAACTACAGTAATCATAAAAGCCATCTTGAATATGCTACATTGTTCATCGCCTGTCACACTCATCCATGAGATTGGCGTCAGGAAGGGCATCTGACCGTAAAATCCATGCGCCCCAAAGACTTCCAACGTATCCCATCCCCGACCCCGTTGGTAAACGAGAATAGTAAGGGGTAGACATACACACTTACTTAGTTGCAGTAGCAATTCAACTAGCACAACTAGTCAAGATCTGTGCCTTTTGTTGAGATACTGACAGTGGTGATGACCTTCAAGTTTGCTTGCTTAGTGTGATTATGTGATTGTTATTAAATGGCCAAGTTATTGTGGATTGTGCACTTAGCTGTTGGAGCGATGTGTGGTCCGTTTCCACGCAGCTGCCACCTCCACTGCCTGTACCGTACTGTCCCGGGTTGGACTATTGGCTGAATGTGTATATAAGGGCCATTCGAAAAGAAACTAGCCGGAGGCTATAAAATGAAGACCCGTACCGTTCTTTCAAACGTATTGCCCAGCACTGTTGATGCATTTGTCCCACTGCGACGCAAGGCGGTGAATGGCCGTCTCGTAAAATTCCTGGGGCTGCGTTGTGAACCAGTTCCGAACGTAGGTACTGCTTGATGTCGTCGTCAGAGGTGAATAGTTTGCCTCTCAGAGCCTTCTTCAGCTCACCAAAAATGGCATAATCGCAGGGATACCGGTCTGAACTGTATGGAGGGTGAATAAGGACCTCTCATTTGAATGTCTGCAAGAACGCGTCAACTGAGCGTTGGCTGTATGGGGTCTTGCATTAGCATGGAGCTGAATGATCCCGCGGTTGAGCTGTTCTGGTCATTTCGATTTGATCGATGTGCGAAAGGAGGTCAAGGTTTGCGAGTATCGCTGCGCATTTACCGTTGTCCATGCTGCAGGAAGTCCATATGAAGGGGGCCCCTTTTGTCAAAGAAGAAGCCGAGCATAACCTTGCCCTTACTCGTGCGGACGACCTTGGACTTCCTGGGTGGTGCCGAGCCTGCATACTTCCACTGGCGACTTTCGTGATGACACCTTGTCTCGTCTCCTGCGATCACCCATGCCAGGAACGCATTCTCTTCCTTGGCATAGCACAGCCCAGTAGATACTCCAACATTCTTCCTGTGCTGGTTGAAGACTGTGAGACACCTATTGGGCGCACTTTTTGCGAAATTGCAATCGGTCCTTAATGATGGCGTAACACTTCCGATACTCACTCTGACCTCTGCGGCAATGACTGCCAGCGGAACTCGCCTGTCTTGCACAGCGAGGGCATCTACCTGCTGGAAAATGTCATTGGTAATGCGGTGTGGCGCTCTAGACCGTGCATCATTGGCCAACGACATCCGTCCTTTCCAGAATCGATGTGCCATTCTCGGATGAATTTCCGTTCCACGCACTCCTTCCGCTGTCAGGAGACGCACTACACCTCTTTGCTCTTCTTTTGAAGCCTCCATGCCACTGGTTTCCGCACGACTGAGTGTAGTATGGTGATGGGAAGCGTCATGCAGAGCTCCCGATCCAGTCTGAGCAACCGATGCAGTCCGTGCCTTTAATGCTATCTCGATGCTGTATGTGGCGTCAGGTGCATGCGGTTTCTCTCTCGAGCTATGAGTAAAATCTTGGTGAACGAGGACGTGAAAAATGATAATAATATTTACTTATTAATAATTATGAGAATATCCAGAAAAGTGTTCCTCTAAAGTCGAAACTCCAAGAACATCATGGATTCCAAGAAAAGCCAAAACTACAAACTGGCAGGACATGGACTGAAGCGAGGAAGGAACAGCATGGGAAACGAATGCGGGAATACTGGGCGAACGTTAAGACCCTGGCTCAAAGACATGGAAAAGGGCAGTTGAAATAGTGTGGTCCGTAGATGGCCAAAACGACAGCAAGAAGAAGAATTATGAAGAAATGCATGATGATGGCGTTCCAAACAACCACTGCCCGAGCAAATAAAATTGAAACATACGAAATAAAAAGTAGGCAATAAGTGGAATGCGATCCTTGGGTCATATCGTACGGGAGTCGAGCGCTCTATCCATTCCGCCAACTAACCACTTGCTTATTGCGGTTGGTTACATTTGTTACCTACCGGTAAAGATAAAATGCTTATTTACACTCGCTTGTAATACCATAAGTGAAATAAACGAATTACCTCTAATATAAATATTATAATATAAAAGACACTGCTATTGATGGCTTATTTCAGCCTATTTTAACTATGTAATTCTTCTTTATATCCTGAAATGTGCGTCCTTTGTGTGCAGTGCGGTGTTATAGCCTCGGATATTTTTACCTACACTTTATATCTGTTATTTATGTTTTATATTGTATAACATTGTGAGGTTTGAAGCCATTTTTCAGTGTTGCCTAAGTAAACAAAAAGTTTGGTGCTTTTCAGTCGTGTTGACCGACTGAAAAGCACCAAACTTTTTGTTTTTCTGTATAACATTCATTATGTAACATATTATGTAACATTTCATACTCTGATATGAGCATCTCTGTTGTGGTAATATTCCAGCTGTTATGATCCGCCATTTTTGTTTGAATATTTCATCAAAGATAGCATGGTGCTCATCCAACGTATAAAATGAACTTTACAAAATCACCTTTTATAAAAGACTAGCAGTAGTACCCGGCTTCGCCCGGTGGAAAGATGATAATATTTCAGTCTCCTTAACACTCAACGTCATACATTATATTTATTTATGTATTCATTTCTTACATTATCAAACCCAGTGACAATGTTTATACTTAAGTCACTATGGGAAGGCTCTGTAAAATAATGATCATTCTCGTGATATTTGTCTTCAGTCCGAGTCGAGATCTGTCGTTAGCGGTCCCAGAATTCGTGACATCTCAGTCGTAGAAGACTTGATGTGGTGGTGATTAGAAATATAATGGACTTAAAATCTAGGTCATTTACCCCAAATGACGTTGAGGGCGTAACATCTAGGTAATTTGCCCTACTGATCAGGATGATATTGAAAATTACTACATAACTGACATATGAAACTTAGAAAATAATAGAAAAAGTTATTTTTAGGACTCACATTTCGGGAAAGACTTGATTATTTTTTGCCAAAGAGTTCCCACTTAGATCGCTATCTGGTTAAAAGTTTCGTCTTGTTAAGGTTTAAACTGTACGATAAATGTCTGAAGCAATTCTCAAAGAGAAGCTTCCAGATTTCGCAGTCGATATATCGTTAACGTTCCTGAGCATCCAGTTGTCTTTTCTTCTGACGCAAAACATCTTCTACATAGTGATGATGAACATAGAAGCGACTACTGGCACATGTAACTTATCAACGAATGGGAATAATTGATACTTTAAAGGAATGAGAGGTCATTTGCCCTTTTGATGAGGATCACAATGAAGACTACTACTACTACTACTGAACGGGTATATCAAACTTACAAACTAATGGAAATACGTATTTTTTAAATCACAGGCTAGGTAGACTCTGGTGTTGCTTAGTAGTATAATGGACGTAACATCTAGGTCATTTGCCCCTTTGATGAGGATGATAATGAAGACGACTACTACTGAACGGGTATATCAAACTTACAAACTAATGGAAATACATATTTTTAAAATCACAGGCTAGGTAGACTCTGGTGTTGCTTAGTAGTATAATGGACGTAACATCTAGGTCATTTGGCCCTTTGATGAGGATGATAATGAAGACGATTACTACTGAACGGGTATATCAAACTTACAAACTAAAATAAATACACATTTTTAAAATCACAGGCTAGGTAGACTCTGGTGTTGCTTAGTAGTATAATGGACGTAACATCTAGGTCATTTGCCCCTTTGATGAGGATGATAATGAAGACGACTACTACTGAACGGATATATCAAACTTACAAACTAATGGAAATACACATTTTAAAAATTACAGGCGATGAAGACTATGGTGTTACTTAGTAGTATAATGGACGTAACATCTAGGTCATTTGCCCTTTTGATGAGGATGGTAATGAAAACTACTGTTGAATTGACACGACAAACTTACAAACTACCGTGATAGAAAGAAATATTTCAAAATTCACAGGCGATGAAGACTTATTGTGTGTGGTGATTAGTGGTATAAAGGGTGTAACATCTAGGTCATTTGCCCTTATGATAATAATAAGGTAATGAAAAATGACTACTAAACGAACATGGTGTAATTTTAAATCTGATATAGGTAATTCAGATTACTACCTTCGATGTCTTCCAAAGTCTGAACGTTATATTCTGGCTTAGGCCTATACTCGATGCGTGTAGTGAAAGAGCTTATCGAGTACTGCTCGGGTCCAAGCTGCACGTAGCTGAGAATATCGCAGATGATGACGATATATGATGACAGACGTTCGGGGGGGTTCCCGGTCCTATTCACATTGACCGGTGAATCACTCATTCTTTCGTAACACTACAGCGGTTTGAGCAAAGACCCTGTATGAACATCAGCATAGTCAGCAATAACAGGTAACACGGCGGGGTCTGGACATTTTTCTCATGTCACCTCGCGATGAATGAGCAAGCTATTCTCACCCCTGCCCCCTCTTCCCCCCTCCACCCACCAGGGTCATAACTTGTGGGACGTGGGTTTGCGACCACGGGACCCCAGTTGAGTCCGGCATTGCTTCTACTTACTGGTGCCGGGCACCTTTCTGTTCTCTTTCCTGTCAGCCTCCCTTGGTCAAACTCTTGTCCTCTTCCGACCCCGATGGTATCAGGTTATCCGAGGCCTAGCGACTCTTTCACTTTCCCGCCTTAATTGGCCCTTGTCTAATCATTCCTGATAGCCTCATTCTTTTCTTAAGATCTCATATCTTCTGCTCAAGTCCCTCAAGGAGGCAGGGTGTGTGTAGCCCTGGTGCACCCTGGATAGTGCTACATCCTCAAGGGCTCATGGCTGGCGAGTTCAGGAGCTGGCAACCCTGAAGGTTTCCTGAGCGGGTCCGGTTTTACCCCTTTTTTTTCCATTGCCTTTGGGACGGACCCTGTCCACTTTCCGGGAATGGAGTGGTCTGTCCGCAATTTCAAGCAGACAGTGTTACTCGCAGGGTACCAAAGGGTAAGTATACAAATTTTGGTTCTGATCGGTGAAACGGTGTAGATTTGGATCAAAGGGCCTAAATGCAGAGATTGGGTTGGACTGTCCGAAATTTCAAGTGGACAGGGTTACCCGCAGGGTTGCAAAGGGTAATTATACAAATTTTGGTTCGGATCGGTGAAACGGTGTAGAAGTTTGCCAAAGGGCCTAAATGCAGGAAATGGGGTGGTCTGTCCGAAATTTTAAGTGGACAGTGTTATTCACAGGGTTACATAGGGTAAGTATACAAATTTTGGTTGAGATCGGTGAAACGGTGTAGATTTGGGACAAAGGGCCTAAATGCAGGGAATGGGGTGGTCTGTGGGAAATTTCAAGTGGACAGGGTTACCCGCAGGGATCCGAAGGGTAAGTATACAAATTTTGGTTCAATCGGTGAAACGGTGTGGATTTGTATACATAACAGACAGACAGACAGACAGACAGACAAACATTGAGCTTTATATATATAGATTTCCCCATTACACTGTCATATCTTTGATAGTGTAATACTGGCCTAAACACACAGTTCCACCACTGAGGTCCGATTCGAGCATGGCTCGAGATGCATAGAGTGTACTGACGTCAGTCTCGAGTATCTCGAACGAGAATTATGCTCATCACTAATACACCTCGAGATGCATCGAGAGTAACTGACGTCAGTCTCGAGTACCTCGAACGAGAGTTTTGCCCATCACTATACCTCTAATCACCTCAAGACCTATGCGGTCCCTTTGATGTTCTGGTTAGTGAAGAGGCTAACGCGCCAGGAAATATTTCCCACTTTTTCTGCTTGTGTTTGGCGTACAAGATTTTCCAGCATATGTTGCTGTGTTTCCATAAGCTGGCTACATTACTTTTCAGAATTTCCTTTGTAAAAATAATTTTTACGTTAATTGGAAGCTTTACCAACTTTGCTTTTTATGTGATAAATTGTGTGTGTGAATATAGATTTTAGTGATATTTGGAACTAGGCAGAGTAAAATTCAGTACTAATTTGCTATTATATTACATTTAGTTTTGTACAAACCTTGTTTGACCGGCAAAAGAGCACCCGAGTAATTCGATTTTATGGCGAATCAGGCTAAAAGGTTGGCAACACTGTCACGATTGCACTAAGTTCCTCAAGTAGACGAAGTGTTGAAACTTCAGCTGTGAATACTTCAAATAAAATGCTTCAAAGGTTACAAAAGTGGAGAGAAGCAGAGTCAATGGTACAAACAAATGATTTTGAATGTATAATATAATAGTAGGTTGAGAGATGACTATCTCGAGTTTCCATGTCTGAAAAAATGAAGGAATCGAGAGAGGAGATACGCGGAGGGATATTTTCCTCAGGACTTGACCTTACGTTTGGTATAGTGTAGTGGACAGTCGACGCGTGTGCTTGCTCGCTCTGTCGTTACGTGGCTATGCGCCCGTGACCCTCTGGTGGCGAGTTTCGAGACTGCATGTCCCATACTCAGTGAACGGAATGCTAGGGGGACATTCTTATCGTGTACCTCCTCCCCTAGACTGCATGTCCCACACTCACAAGGGGAGGATACGATGCATGGGTGACCGATTCGAACCATCTTTAGTACACTTGTAGGGCATGACTAGGCGTATACCTGGTGCAAGTAGTAAGGTGCGCTTCTCAGCAGATTCCGAGAAATTAATTATAAATTATTCGTAATTGCTGTACGGTGTGCATGTGTGCTGTACGTTAACATGAAGCCAAGGAGCACGTGGTGCAGCGGTAAGAACCATGCTTCGTAAGCGTGGGATCACTGGATCGAATCTCACCGGTGAGCCTTTTTTTATATATAAACATAGGCAATTCGTGCAACTGTAGGTGTCGTGAATAATATTCATTTTGCAGTCAATTGTAATAACGTGTTTTGTGAGCGGGAAAAGGGGTTCTGAAATCATCGTATGGGGGTCAACGTTTGTGACATTACATACTGTAATGTATCGGCATTGCAAATACAGTGGTATTATACACGGTCAGATGTATATCTATCATATGTATACATTTATACGTTGAAGGCCCAGTCTGTTCCGTTCATTGCACGTCTGTAAACCATCAGACCACCCCGTAGGCAGTGACTCTTGCTATGGTTATTGGTTGGAAATTGACAATGGTTAAAAAAAAAAAAAGACACACTGCAAAGGCTCACCGGTGGGATTCGAACCAGCGATCCCGTGCTTACGAAACAGGGCTCTTACCGCTGCACCACGCGCTCGTTGGATTTTTACTAGCGTACAACGCACATAGACGCCACACTGTAATTGCAAATAATTAATTACAGTAAACTCCCGATTATCCGCGGAATTGACTGGCGCGGATACCGCGGATAATCGAATTTCGCGGATAAGCCGCAACATTGCTGGTAATGGTTAAACAAAGGTCGAATGCACAAAAAAAACAACACACAAGTGCTTTAAATAAGTTTATTATACAATAAAAGGACGTACATGATAACAAAACTCAGTCGATGTTGTGTGTGTTAATAAGTCTTGTTTAATGTTTAACAAAAAAATCGGTCATTTGCTTCTGCTTTTTCGTAGTGAAACACTTTTTCTTTATTTGTGATTTTAGTTTTCTCAACACTATCGTGTTACAAAGTGATGCGTCGTCTTGCTCTTCAAAGTATTGAAGAATCATGTCAATGTATCCTAATGCTACATCATGAATAACGGTCCACACATTCAGTGTGTTTACCGATATACAGTACAGCACTGTACAGTAATACTGAACTACTGTACACGTTTTGTACTGTACATTATTAAGTGTACTGTACTGTATTTGCGATTTACGATTTTTATTACGTTTAAGTATTTAGTAACTTTATTTCAATTTTTGAAAAAATAATTTTCGGTTTCAAAACCTTCCTTTTTTATAAAAATGTTCTCCTACAGGCACCGCGGATAATCCGCAAAGCGGATAAACCGCCCGCGGATAATCGATAGTTTACTGTACTCGGAAACGGCTGAGAAGCGCATCTTACTACCTGCACCTGGTATACGCCTGGCCAGTGTACTAAAGATGGTTCGAATCGGTGATCCATGCATCGTATCTTCCCCTTGTCAGTGAACGAATTTCTGGTGAGATATTCTTATCGTGTATTTGCTCCCCTAGACTGTATGTCCCATACTCAGTGAACGGAATGCTAGGGGGACATTCTTATAGTGTACTTGCTCCCCTAGACTGTATGTCCCATACTCAGTGAACGGAGTGCTAGGGGGACATTCTTATGGTGTACTTGCTCCCCTAGACTGTATGTCCCATACTCAGTGAACGGAATGCTAGTGATGTATTCTTACCGTGTACTTGCTCCCCTAGACTGTATGTCCCTGTGAACATTTCGTACTCTGGCGAGTATGTTGCATCAGAAGAAAAACTCAGAAGAGGTGTGTTCGATTCCCATCTCAGCCTTCTTGGAAGTTGTTTGCCGTGGATTCTTGGGCAAATTCCGGGATGTTTCTTTCTGAAGGCCACGGCCGCCTCCTTCCCCAAAACTCTGGATTACACACACACTACTACTGACATCGCAATAACACAGGTTTATCAGACAATATATATACCGAAATGATCACGATGCCAAATGGAACAACTAAATACCGAGAGTTTTGTCGGTATTATAGTTAAGTTTATGTCGGACTCCCAGTGCCTTGAGATCCAGAGACAAGACTGTCACAGTAATCACTTAAACATTGTCATTTCATTTCGTTTCCTGGAATCCACTGAAGCAAATTATTGGAGTGAGAAAATGTAAGTAACGATGCGTAACTTTGGCGGTAACAGGGCAAACTTCCGGCGTTATTCGCACAGAGTGGCTGTAACACTGACTGTAGCGATAAGATGATGATTATGATGATTGTTATACTCTTCTTTACCTTAAACCACAGTGACGCCTTTCTTCCAAATGTTTCATCATTATGGTGATGAATGTCTCTGCTCTATTTCTAGTTCATTGTTTGGCAGCTGTCTTCTCTCGTGGGCCGTAAAACTTCTATTTTGGAGGCGCTTATAACATGAAGTCTGTTTTGCAGACGAGGTCAAGTGGATGCACCTGTTACTACCGCCAATCCAAGGTGCTGATGCACCTACTCTACTCGACAGGTCCCCTAGCCCTGAAAATTATTGAACAACATAAAGCTCTTCCTTGTGGGGTCTTGTGCATTGGACGTATGGCTGCGCCTAATTTTGTTTCAGTGTAACGCTTTTATTTCTCCAAGAATGCAGAAGACTGTAAGATCAACAGTCTTGTGAGGAAGGGACTTCTGTGGTATTAAACCAGTATATACTATAGCAGGTTGTAGTGCTCTTTAGCAGGTATCGGACTTCTTTGGTAATTGGAATACTCGAGTTCCAAACATTTTATTTCAGACCTACTTCATCACTTTCGGGCATGGTTGCTCTAATGTCCCTAGTTCTGGCTCAGACAAACTACTGCCCGGAGTAGCCCAGTCAATTATGGGGACCAAGAGGGGAAATGTCGAAATTAAATACGGAGAAGCTGAAGTTTCGTCAGTCTGTTTGTAGCATATTACCACAAAACTCTCCAGGCTGCCACTTCGCCTGCTAATGCCCGAACTAGGCTACACATTCACAAATTCTTGAAAACTGACATACTGTATATCTCCTTAAACAATGTAGACCATTTACTGCTTTACTCCTCAAATCATGCTAAAGTTCTTTAGCGATTGTATGCTAATAACAATACTTTGTATGGAAAAGTACAACTTATTGGTTTTTATTTTATTTTAGGTTTTAATGTTGTAATATCGGAAATTCGTCCTGAGAAGGTTGAGCTGTTTGTGTGAAGTGGGGTAATGTTCCTAAGCACGTGATGTGCCTTATCCTGCAGCTCTTGGACAACGTTGCTAAATTCACAAAACTGATGGCAGGAGTCCCCAGCAATATTATCAATCGGAACTGCGATGGGGATCTGGAAATGTGTATCCTACCTGTGACAGCGGCCATCTTGAGTGATTTTTCCACACTCCTTCCATGGAAACGCCTCGTATCAAATCCCGTAACACAACTATAGTTACCACACAAGTACAGGCCGGCTCACTGAGGTGTATCGTCTGAACACGCATTACATGTGAACGGTTGCCTACAATTTCACCAAGATTTGCATTTGCGTCCAATGACATTAACCTAGGTTAGAAATAGTTTTTGTATTACAACGGCGAAGGATGGGAGGGGGGTAGGGCAATTCAATTTGCTTTTTCGGCGTTATCTACATAACGATTGGTTTTATAAAATAATTGTGAACGACAAAAGTTGTTAGAAACACGATTTTAAGCATTTTATGGTATATTCGGGCATGTCGGCGGTTCCTGCACATTGGACCTCCACACAACCGAGCGGCACTGCGGCAACCCATACCATAACTATCAATTCCCTATAAATAACTACTATTTATTATTATTTATCCCGACAGCAGTGGCTACGCTGGCTAAAGCGCAGCCGCAGCGTTAGGTCATGGGGCCAAGCTCTCTGCTGACTCGGTAGACGCGTGGGTTCGAGCCCCACCGTCGGCCGTCCTTGGAATGGTTTTCTGTGGTTTCCCATTTTCAACACCAGGCAAATGCTTGGGCGGTACCTCCTGACAGGCCACGGCCGCTTCCTTCCACATCCTTGCTGAATTTCATTCGTCTCCATCCATTCCATCTCTCATCCCGACGCGCAGGTCGCCCACGGGCGTCGACTAGAAAGACCTGCACTCGGCCTCTCATGAGGCCACACGAAAAAAAATAATTATTAAACACCAACCTACTACAGGATTGGACTGGCTGCGTGGCTCAGCGGTAACGTTCTCGCTTGCTGGGCCCTAGGTTGCAGGTTCGTATCCTGGCGCAGTCAGCTGACATTTGAGGGTGCACAAATGCGAGGGAGCCGTGTCAGTAGATTTACTGTCACGTTAAATATCCCCTTCGGGGCAAAATTCCGGCACCCCGGCGTCTCTTCAGCCACAGTAGTTAAAAGGGTCGTAAAACCAATGACATTATTATTACTACTACTACAGGATTAAATTCAGTGCCAGAGTTAGATAATGCAGTTAAACACACATAATATAATTACATCAGCTCTTCTGCTGAAATAAATATTGACCAACATTTCTTCAGGGAAGCAATGCTCATCAACCCCTGTCAGTGCCTCAGATATTGTCGAACTGATGAAATCAACTGTCAACTCTGTGAACGAATCGGGTCTTCTATCCTCAAATGTTAAACTAAGCACCTTAATAATTTCAACTAGCACTACACGCAACAGCAATCTCGCCCTAAGTCTAATTGACCAAGACTGAGGGCAAGGAATATATTAATTTATTTTTCTTAACTTATATCCGGAAAACCAAAAATATCTGACAACAAGGTTCAAAGAGGACATCAGTCCCTTCATCCATTAGGATGACCTCCTACAGCTTGGTGTAGGGGGTCCTCCAGGGTGCACGAGATATGTTCACTATGTCTCCACTGTTCAGTTACAACAAGGGTCGTAATCTCTCACCCTTCGATTATTTATCAGTCCATTGATGAAGTTCCTAAACCTTTGGCAATGTTGTTTCACCAGCAGAGGGACAGGTGCCTTCCACTTCCACCTGCAGTTTGTCAAAACATTTAAACAGAAGTTTGATGCTTTTCAGTCGGTCCACACGATTGCACCCAAATGAGATGGGTTGTTCCCTAATTCTGAAAGAAATTACAAGAGATTAATAAATACACTTTGGATGACCAGTTTCGATCGTCAAGCGATCATCATCAGATCCATTACACTTGGCTATAAAATCTATGTCTGAAAATATGGGTGAAAACATTTACAATATATACACTTATTTAGTTGCAGTATTAGTTGAGATGAGCCTCCGTGACTTGGGCAGCAGCACGCACGCCTCTCGCCGCTGGGTCCGTGGTTCAAATCCCGGTCACTCCATGTGCGATCTGTGCTGGACAAAACGGAGGCAGACAGGTTTTTCTCCGGATACTCCGGTTTTCCCTGTCAACATTTCATTCCAGCAACACTCCCAATTATCATTTCATTTCATCTATCATTCATTTAATCATTGCCCCAGAGGAGTGCGACAGGCTTCGGCAGCCGGCACAGTTCATATCCTCGCCGCTAGATGGGGGCTTCATTCATTCCATTCCTGACCCGGTCGGTCGACTGGAAGCAGGCTGTGGATTTTTATTTTTATTAGTTGAGATAATGCAACTCGTCAATATTTGTTAGTTGTGGTCCTTGTGATGTTTTGTTGAGATACTGGAATTGGTGATTGACCTCCGGAATTTGCTTGTTTTGAGTGAATATGTGGTTGTTGTAAATGGTCATTTGAGTACAATCGTGTTGACCGACTGAAAAGAATCAAACCTTTGTTTACTAAGGCAATACTGAAAACTGGCTTCAAACACCACAAAACGTTAAAACTTCGAATCATATATATTATTTCAGTAGTATAGATCCCTCCTGCGGCGCTCACAAGCGACCGATCGTGACAATGAGTATTCAAATGAAAAAGAATAAACATTAGCAGTGACGAATTGCACTATAATTTCATAAATATCTATAATTTCTTTAATAAATCACTTTTAATAAAATGTACGAAGTGTGCGATTTGCAGTTACCGTTGCTGTTGTAAAATACGCTCCATAATTGCTGTCCACGGGCCGCTGTGATGCCTTTTTCATTTAATTTTAACAATCTGAGGTCTTTCCTTTATCCTGAAATGTAAATAGTGTTCTATAATCATTTGGATGAAATAAAAACATAACCTTTCTCCGTAAGTCTCTCATTGTAAACCTATTGGGGAAAGTGTGGTTTATGAACACGCGAGATTTCTCGCACGGGTCCGCTAGTATATTAAAATAATACCAATTTTTTACCTTTGGGCTTACAGAAAAATCAAGAACAAATTAAGTTCTGTTAAATTGCAATTGAAGGGAAGCAATTTTATGGAAAATAGTTTCAGGCTTAAATTAAGAGATGTGCTCATTGGTTATTGAGCTTTGAAGCCATTTTTCAGTGTTGCCTTATTAATATTATAGCATTCAGTTGGTCAACACAATTTCCGATATCTTTGGTTAGGTTGGTAGACAGCAATTAATAGCCTACTTGATGGCGCAACCCCGTGAGGAGGAGACACTAACGTGCAATACTGCAACGTTCCTCCCCTCTGTACCACGGAACTACTGTTCGTGTGCAGGCTACAACTTTCCTCTGAACACTTTTTCATATTGTTATTTTCTACGAAACTAGGATATTAAAATTTAAAATATTGTCATAGAAATAGCCTATCTAATGTTTGTGCTTGAATTGAGAAAAGAGTATTGGTCCTATTGGCCTAAAATGTGTACTGACCACTTTTGTAGTTCGTAATAAGTGGAATGAATCGAACAAAGTAAAAAGTCGCATCGATACAACCATTACAGTAGTTATGGAAATACAAGTCCACCTCTAATAGAGGTTTCGCAACTCATCCGCTCTTCCTTGTATAATTATGAGAGCCTTGCCGACTACGTGACGTACGGCTGGCGCAGCAGCTTCGCTTCACAAGTTGCTTGACATTACGTTTAAGTTCACTCGAGAAGCACCACGGCGATCAACTTTTACAGTCATGGAAGATAGAACGTTATTGCGAATTACCAACTTACGTCATATTACTTACGTAATAACGATAGACATCATATAGTCTACACTAACTGAAGAGTACGCCTCGTTGCGTAGTGGCTAGCACTCTTGGCTTCTATCTAGGAGGCCCGGGTTCGATTCCCGGCTCTACCAAGGAATTTGTGGTATGAAGGCTGGAGCGGGGTACACTCAGCCTCGGGAGACAAAAACTGAGAAGAGGCGGGTTTGATCCTATCCTGGAAGTGATTTTTCGTGGTTTCCCACTTCTACTCCAGGCAAATGCCGGGATGGTTCCTGACTCCTTCCCAATCCTCACCTAATACAGCCATCACAATAACACAGGTTATGAGACAAATTCCACACACACACACACACACACAAAAGTACACGGTGCTACATGTCCACGATGACGCAAAGCCCCTGAATAAATCAACAACAACAACAACAACAACTAGCTGAACACAAAATGTGAAATGTTTGGCATTACACTAAGTGTGCTAGGTCAGCATTTGCTTTACCACGATAATTGACAAGCCCAAATCTAATGATCCAAAGAATCTGAGATGTTGGGAGCGACGAAATATTGTGTGTTTGGCTCAAAAGAAAGAAGCCATTATAAGTGAAAGAAATGGGAAGAAGCCGACATGTCGCTAAAGAGTACTGTGAAAAGACAATGGAATTTTGGAACACTATTATTTTCTCCGTTGAAGCGAAGTTGACTCAGTTAGGATCAGCTGGGAGCATACACACATGACGGATGCCAAGCAAGCCCAGGACTAATCCTCACGGTAAAACACGGGGCATGGCTATAGGTGCAGTGATCCCCGTAATTTAGTCAGCAGTACCGTACGTATATGCTTCATCTGGAAATGGTCTTCCACTTCCAACAAGACAATGACCCTAAACTTTGTGCCTTGATAGCCCTTAAATGGTTGTTACGGAGTGCCCCTAGAAGACTTCTCACTCAGCCTCAGTGTCTTGATCTTAATCACATAGAGATCCTGTGGGACCATCTAGGAAAATAAGTCGTCCCGCTTAGGGGCGTAAAACTCCTCGCAAACTTGGAGGTGTCAAATTTATAATCTGCGGTTGCCTACCTACCAGGGAGAACTTCTTTTCGTTTTAGGCTTTAAAGCTTCTCATAACACGGTAACATAGGCCTAACGCTACATTAAGAAAAACCGTTTTTTTTAGCGTGTGGCTTTTAGTGCCGGGAGTGTCCGAGGACATGTTCGGCTCGCCAGTTTTGCAGCTGCTTCGGGACGGACACCCAATGGGTGAGCTACAAGTACCGTTGGGGAGGAAAGTGGGAATGTAAGGTCGAGGAGTTGGAAGGTAGCGGCTGTGGCCTATAGTTAGGGACCAACCCCGGCATTTGCCTGGAAGGAAGATGGGAAACCACAGAAGACCATATTCAAGGTTGCCGGCGGGGGGGATTCGAACCTCCTCGCCTCCCGG
Organism: Meconema thalassinum; assembly: GCA_946902985.2. NCBI lineage: Eukaryota > Metazoa > Arthropoda > Insecta > Orthoptera > Tettigoniidae > Meconema > Meconema thalassinum. The sequence continues at coordinate 55,312,894 of OX336389.2, forward strand.
ATGTAAGCGACTGCCAGCAGTCATGCCGTAACGACCTCGGCTAACTCACCCGGTAAGAAAAACCGTTAATTTTATTCCTTGTTTCTAATTAACCCTTCGGATGCCAAGCTAAGTTTAATGAAATCACAAGTTTTTGATAAACATTATGGCCTACCTCTATTTTTTTTAAGATTTTGATATTTGACTGTAGGAGGCAAATATATTATATGAGATGCTAAATAATTAAAACAGTGTTTCATTAAAAGATACTTTAATTTTTTAAATAATTTGAAATTGACATTTTTGAAATCTTTTCGAACCTTGTCGGCGCAACGCAGGGCGAATGCGTAGCGTGTGCTTAAAACGCGAGATGCGCGAGGGAAGAGTCATGTTACTTTACTTAATTTATTTCAAAAAACGACGCGCACGCTGTTGTTTCCGGGCATGAGTAATGATTTTGTGTGTCCCAGTACCTTACCTCAGTTTTAAACCAGGGCTCGGAAATAATAGTTCGAAACTGTACCTTTTCGGATCGTCGTGGTAAGTGGACCAAGCTCAAAGCCCCTCGGCTCTCGGCTGAGTTGGCGCGTCGCGTCGGCGGGAAACGGCAGAGGGAGCAAAAACAGACTGTTTGTTCGGTAGAATAAAGAAATTGCGACTAAGCAAGGCAAGATGGCTTTTCCCATTTTCCGCCTAATGTACCGAATTATTAAATCGTTTATGTTCGACCCTGGTGAAATGTAAATATTATATGTCAGAAAACTGTACTATAGTTAGGCTCATTATAGTACAAGCTTTCATTATGATACAGTTTCTCCCACCATCAGAGCTCAAGAAACAGTTGTGTGACCAATTAGGTGAGGATAACAATCGCACCTGCGCTCACTTCCATGGTCCCCTATTTTGAATTTCACTGCGTGGCGAGTGTCATAGTGAAGTATTCCAGGAGGCCATGGTCAAATACAAGGTATTCTCTGTGTCCCATGCGCTCTGTTCAGTACATAAAACTGGTGAAATCTCGACAGATATTTATGGATATTTATGTTCGAACATAAAATAATTATAATTATCGTCGAGCATAAACAGTCGTATGCAACTCGCCTATAATGGTAATTAAGACACACTTATGGAAATTATAAATTATAAACATTATAAACATACTCGTGTCTTAATTATTGTCTTTATAGGCTCGTTGCCTAATGTACTATTATAGAATACTTTCTGGTTATTTTACTTTCATTTTTTTAGGATGGGCTACTTAAATTTTTTGTCTTGCATCTAAAACTTGAGGGGGGCAATGCCCCCCCCCTCTGACCTCCCCATGACCCGCCTCGCTAATACAGAAAGAAAGCTTTTTAAAGGGATACTCCTACGATGTGATCATTACACTTGAAGTTTGGTATTGAGCATACCAGGTCATCAAGCTCATGGATTGTATACATAATATTGAGACTCCAGCTAGTGTTTGTATTTTGTTTAATGATGTACGAATGCTGTTTGGTACCTTTAAAGAAGCCTTTAATTGCTGCAAATCTATCAGCGAGGTATTTTAGTCAATATTGCTTAATATAAAAAGATACGCGTAATGATGCTGGTTCCTGTGGCAAGTTCCGTCTCATCTAGGCTCTAGCCGGTTGCGCTTTCTCATAACTACAGCTGTGTAGACTTTCTTCTAATTTCTTGCTACAGTAGATTTTACCTAATTCTTGCTGGGAACATATGTCCAGAGTAACGGATAGTTTGATTTCATATTGCATTTGCTCAAGCAGTCTTTCACTCCAGAATATCACTGAAGTGAGATATAATTTAACAGGGCCTTGTTTGTTTCAACTGAAGTGACTGAATACTGACAGCCGCTACTGTGGAGTAGACAACCGTGAACCCGTTCATCTCAGTTGGATGAGCTGACAGCACCGAGTGCCAAGTAATGAACTCCCTTGTTCCGATCTTTCAGTCTGAGATTGTTTCTTGTACAGTAATTATTTGCACTGACAACGTATTTTCATTTTACAGTCGTCGGTGTAGACGGCGTGGAACGAGTCATTGCAACTTGGTTTTACTTAATCTCGTAGTTGGGATTCTTTCTTTGTCTTTGTCGTGTGGCCTCCTCAGAGGTCGAGTGCAGGTCTTTCTAGTCGACGCCCGTGGGCGACCTGCGCGTCGGGATGAGATGGAATGGAGGAAGATGAATGGAAACTGGGCAAGGATGTGTAAGGAAGTGGCCGTGGCCTGTCAGATGGTACCGTACCAACATTTGCCTGGTGTTGAAAATGGGGAAACCACGGAAAACCATTTCAAGGATTGCCGACGGTGGGGTTCGAACCCACGCGTCTATCGAGTCAGCAGAGAGCTTGGCCCCATGACCTAACGCTGCGCTTTAGCCAGCGTAGCCACTACTGTCGGTGTAGTTGGGATAAAATTAAGAGTGTACGGCAATCAATGGCTTACTTTTCATATAAAATATCGGTTTAACTTATGATTGTGGGCACATCAACAACGAAGATTTTTTTTTTGTAATAAAGATTGGTTCTACCTGCCTCCGGTTGTTTACTAACAGGACACGTTTTATGCACTGTGAGAGGAAACTACCTTATAGTGTCTGACCTAGAATTCTAAGTTAAGGATCATTGGTGTGATCTGACATTTTTAACGTTTAACTCACATTTTTACGCCAGTATTGTACAGCTTGTCTACCAACGATACAACGAATAATGAAAGCTGGAAGAAGCACTCAACTTGCGGTGACCCTGGGCAGCCACAGATATAACAGTATTAGGTTGTCCAAATGAAACATTTAGTGGAAAATTGACACTATACCACGACAACTGGTCGGGCACCTGTCCCGTGTACCGTCCTCGAAGAAATAAGATGGTTGCTGGTGAAACAGCTTGATCAGCAACGCTCTTACCCTTCAGGAGCACGTGGGAGAGAGATCGGGTCCCCTTGGTCTCCGTGAACCGGGCGCTGCCCCACTGTCAGACAGCTACTCAATTGTCTTCACGAGGCTGAGTGCACTCCGTTTCAGCCCTCACGCCAGTTTCTAAAATCCCTGACGGAGCCGGGAATCGAACCCGGGGCCTCCGAGCGCGAGGCAGGCCGGCTGATAATAACTAATAACCATGTCAAATGTATTAATGAACATTTAGTGGTGTAGCGCCTAGCATTCTTGGCTGTCGCACCAGAGGTCCGGGTTCGATTCCCGGCTCTGTCAAATGTAGTTATGGTCTGAGCGCTGGAATGGGGTACACTAGACATCGTCAGTAAAACTAAGAAGAGGTACGTTTTCGATTCGTACCCCAGTCATCCTGGAAATGGTTTTCTATGGTTTCCCACTTCTACTCCAGGGAAATGCCGGGATGGTGCGTTATTTTAGGTCATGGCCGCCTCTTCCAAATCCTCGCTTGAATTACAAATACACGCTACTACAGATACCACAATAACACAGGTTATCAGACACATTCTTTCTTTTAAACAGGGTTATTCAGCTAGGAGGGCCACCTCAAGTATCTACGGAACCGTTTAAGATATCGTCATTCTGGTTTCAAATTCTTAAATCGGATTAAGGGGCTCGTGAAGGTATCTTGGGTATATTCATACCCTAACGGAGTTTCGGAAACCTGCATACCGTGCATTGGTTATACACGACGGGGCAGGGTTTCCCTTGCCTATTAGTGGCATAGCCGTGCACCATGGACGCGCGGGCAGCTGTAGCAAGTCTGGTGACGCTGACAGCGGCTATCCTGAGTGTTATTTTTCCCCCCGGGTTTTCCCCACACTCCCTCCAGGCAAATGCCTGTCCCTAATGAAGGTTATCAGACACACGTCCAACTACACGAGCCTGATGACCAATGAACTTACCAGCAACTAGCGAATTAGTAGGAACTACTTGAAATTCATCTGCAGTCCTTACCTGAATCACAGATAACACACACTAATACAGCCATCACAATTAACACCGGTTATCAGACAGATTCTACACACACCCAAAGTACACTGGCAACATGACCGCGTTGTCGCAGCCCCTAAACTGAGAAACCAACCAACCAACAAATTGGTTTGAGAAGCCTCACATGAGATACTCTTTTCGATTGTTTATATTTCCATTTTCTGACTAGTTTTATAACAATAGGCATATTAATAACTTCCACCTGTTGTGTCGCGAAACGAGCCAAGTGTTCTAAGAAGGCGTAGAGGCGGGGCATCAGGAAACTGTGCCAGAGATGAGATGACGTAGCCATGTCCGCCCCGTGTGCAGAGAAGAGAGAGAGAGAGTGTCCTCAAACTGACCTTATACTGTAGCAGACGTCGAGCGCGATAGGTCGGCGAACAGCACGAAGACGTCCAGCTAAAATAGTTACATAAGGACGGTCTTACGCACATTCTTTAGAATACATTCGAATTTGCATTAAAATGACTCAGTAGCGTAGTTGCAATGATGTCACGATTCGAATCAGGTTTTACACATTCTTGTTAGTATTCTGGTACGCAAAATAGCAGCCGGATTGAGTTAGTTAGCGTTCAAAACCCAAGATAGCGGGCTTGAAACTAGTTCAGTCAGATCGCATGCGACATCCTTGCGTGAGTAGATTTATCGACACGTTAAATATACCTTTCTGGGCACAGTTCCGGCACCCTGGCGTCTCTAATGCCACATTAGTTCAAAATGGACGTGATTGTTTCATTTGTATGGATTGATTGCATATGTGTGTGTGTGCTAGCCATAACTAATAATATTATGTAAAAGTGGAGGTTATATCACCGATACCATAATAGCGATCATTTACCGAATGTAAACAGAACGTATTTATTTTTATTCATTAAAGGGTAATGAGCGGTACTGCGTTTTTGACGGAACCGACATAGTTACAGTGCTCCAGTGTACTCTCCACAGAAGGCGTTGTATAGGCCTACCGTTATACCGTCCATCTCTTGCGATGTCCCACATTAACCGTCGTATGGCACACATAGAGGAATCTCTTCTGTCGTAATGCTTCCCACGAAAGTTTTTTTTTTGTGAATGGTTCCTAATCTCACGGACTCAAATCAGGTAAATACGGCGGATGCTGTGTACGACCTCTCATCGCCAGTCACACAGGGGATCCATCACGCCACTAACAGTGTGATACCATGACCAATAATTCATTCATATGTGGGGCAAATATTGGGAACTACCATCATGTGTTGGCTGTGAACTGAAAGCACAGTTACGTGAGCGATTCCAGCTCCCAAGCAATATAAGGTAAATGCGCCGGTAGTCACAATGCTGAGAAAATATTTGTACTGTATATAAATGGTGCAATCGAGCCCGGGACGTGTATTACCGATTCTGAATACCTCTACTTCATGCTCGAAATTTCCTAATCAACTTTACTAAACTGTGTTCAATGGCGTGGATCGTTTTAGGTTGTAGTAGCCATGTATGTGCGTCATACTTTATTACTTTATATTCGAAATTTACTTATGTGCATTGATTCAGAAGGTACACTACTATAATATCGGTCGCGTGGCAAGCTGGAACTGTGGGCTGCACAAGTATTGTCTTACTAGTCTTGCATATTGAGACTCATATTCCAAAGGTCTTGGGTTCGATTCTCAGTTCTGGTCTCATGGTTGAAATGGAGTACATTTAGCCTCGTAAAGATAACTGAGAAAATGTGGGTTCGAATTCCCTTTTAGCCATTGTAGAAATGGTTTGCCTGGTTTTCCACCCCCAGTGAATGCCGCAACGGTACATGACTTAAGGCCATGGTCGCCTTCATAATTCTAGTTCCAGTGACAAATAATAATAATAATAATAATAATGTTTGTTTTACGTCTATTTTTACTACTGTGGCTTTTAGAGGCGCCGCGCCGAGGTGCCGGAATTTTTCCCCAAAGGGGATCTTTAACATGCCAGTAAATCTTCTGACACGGCTCCCTCGTATTTGCGCACCCTCAAATGCCAGCTGACTGAGGCAGGATTCGAACCTGCAACCTTGGGCAAGGCAGGCGAGAACGTTACCGCTGAGCCACGCAGACTGCCTAACTTGAAACTTGAAGTCGTTGTAAATAGAAGGTAGAATAGTAGATCATACCACGCTTGGAGCATTGGAATGATGAGTCTGATGTGAACGCAGTTACGACAGCATCAGGAAGTCGGAGTAGAACAAAGTAATTCCACACACTCAAATATCCATTGGAATTGTTGGCCTCTTACCCGCAATTAGCGGTCAACGTCTGTCGGGCGCTCGGCCAACGCTGCGCTGACAGCCTGTCTTACGGTAGGTATCATCTGCTCTCACCTCTTGGTGGTTACCATTTGCACAGTCGCTAAATACACTTGCCAATTTATGAAGATCTACTCGTTGGTGTCCTGTTTTGGATTTCGCGATTTCCCGTAGGCCTAACGCATTTACAAGCTCTGACCTCTTTTGTAACTTGAGTATTTTAGAGTTGGAGATCGGTATCCGGTGTGGTGTTTCATGGGCGGTTTGCCAAATGATGAACACTCTGCACTCGCACTCCACACTCTCATGCACACTTACACTCGATCACTCTATCCACACTCGGTCTCGCTCGTACACTCGCTGTTTTGGAGTGTATCTGCACTCGCTCTCCTGGGCGCGGCGCGCGAAGTATGATTGCTGGCGGCACGAACAGCTGACCGTCTCATGTTTACATTCGTTGCGATCTGACTATCGCGAATAAAAAGTGGTGCATCGTGAATCTGGCTCTGGCAACATATGTGAGAAAAGTAAGCTAATGTGTAGCTGTGGGATGTAAAGGCTTCCATGTCTGTTGAAGGATAATGTAATTTGTAGCATTTCTACCCTGATACCTACTACTGCAGTGTACCTGTTGTTTAAGAATAAATCCTACATTTTTATTTTTTTACTGCCATTTAGTCCAATGAGATAGTGTTCAATCAATTGTTAAATGGCGTAAAATGTAATATTAGATCAAGATCGTTTTATTTTTTCCGTCTCGGAGAATGGTCCCCTTTGCAACTTCTGTGACTCCCCACCTAAGAATACCTTACATTCAATTGGTGGGGGCTTTGCTAGATTGGTAGACGGGAGTGTGATCCTCTACTACGCAGGCAGCGTAATGGTCCACCTGTCCCCAGTTCTGCGTAACCAATGCAAGATCATAGAAGATGATTTGCAGAAGTCATCACGGGCCCAGCTTTAATTATGTTTTCTGCTGTTGTATATGCATTCAAAGCCTGAAAATATTCCCAGCATTTGGTGTTATTTAACGTTTTGTGAATATTTTCATTATCTAACAGTGCTGTAGGATCATCTGATTGTATAATGCATTCGATATAGGCTATTAATGCCCAGGACAAAGACATCCAATTGACAGCTGCTACTGTATCAGCTTGCGTTGTTTAGTGAACAACGGCCAGTTTCTACACACTTAAAGAGTTCACTATCACCTAGACTTCCTAAACCAAAAATAGGGTATACAAAGTAATACTGTGGTGTATTCCTGTAATTCAACAAAGGATTTGCTCACAAAATGTATGGAGCTCGTATTTTCTATGCGTCTTTTTTTTTTTTTAGCTCTCACTGCTCAATAGCTTGTTAGTTGGAAACATAGGCTATTTCCTGTTTGGCGTAAGACATCTTGTAATAGCCTACGCCTGTACAACAGATGGTCTAGTGTAACCTTCCCTGGAACTGGGTGTGATCAATAGTATTTAAAATAACCCCCAAGAATACTGTGACTTCTCATTAAGCTGCCAGTGTTTCACCCTAGTGCCCCATTGGGCTCATCAATTGCTATGGCACACCTCACCACGACACTGACCAGTACATAAATAACTAGTCATAGACCACCTTGATTTTAATATCAAGATTCTGCAACCTGACCTCCTTTGCTCTTTACGATAAGCATTTGAGAGAATTCCTGCTTTTACTTTTGAAAATAAGGAAGGATACTGTTAGAGAAATTTTAAATCTTCCGAAACGACACCAATTCATTTAAAAGAACTTAAGTTATGAAATTACCTCTGGTTTTAAAAAACAAATCCCTTGAAGCGAAATAATGCTCACTGAAAAATAGCTGTCATTAAATCTTTTAGCCACCTGCCTAGAATCTGTTACATAATTTAGTATAATCGATAAGATGTCTAATTTTAGTGGGAGGGGAGCTGTATGATTGCATAGTGCTCTAGCTGCTTGTTCCTCACCCGGGCAAACCAGGTTTAATTCCTAATTAATGCATGGTCGACATAAAAAGGTGATCCTGTGCCTGAAAAATGTGAAATTTGATAGCATTGGTTTAAAGTCTTCTATAATTGCAACGGTTTGAGATACCAGGGTGCCAGAATGAGCCCCTGGAGGGGTGCTGCAAAATGTCAGTAAATATACAGACACCGGCCTCCTGCATTCCAGGATCCAACCTCGCAACTTGCATGTAGTAGACATGGGGCCTTGTAGGCTGCACCGCATAGGCCTACCTGACCAATCATAACATCTAAGGCCACGTTAAAACTACTAGCTTGAGAATAATTAATTACCGGTATGTTCTGGTGCAGCTTCCAAAACCAAGAGCATATCTTAGGTGTTCCTCTTAGTTCAATAATCAATTTAAGAAACCTGCAATAACAACTTGCGGACAATTCCACACACTTCATAGTTGTAAGAGTCTGTATTCTTACCTGCGATAAAAGATGTTTCCCAGCTCGTCGAAACAAGGTAACTAGGACGTGTGGTATAACGCCTAAATCGTGTTGACTGCGCGAAGTGTGGTACTATACTACAGAATTCCGTTGTGCACACAAGTAATGGCAAGAAATGAAAGGACTAGCTCGTCATAAATAACATTTTAAAATTAGTACCGGTACTTTATTGTATTTTTTTTGCCTTCTTACTGCTATTTTTCTACGAGTTTCACTAAACCAGTGAACACTGTGCCTGCGTTAAGCCTGCTTTATATAGAGAGCATTTTCACATCTAGTGAATAACTTAATTATTAGACATGACAAACATACACTCACAAAGGCAGCTAAGTCACAACTCTGGTGTGTTGTCCAAATGCCATGCTAGCTTTCAATTCACCCTAGAAAAAGCAGGTTTTAGAGTCAATTTCAAATCGAGCAGCATGCATTCACATTCTAGTATGGCATGTTGCTTCTTTTTCCTCATTTCAGATGACACTAACTGCATTCTGACTAGTTCCTAGCACCAAGGATGACAAATGCAGCACTTGGGATGAGAGATGCGTTGAGACACTGACTCGTATACACACACGAGTGCTTTCCTGTTCTCGCCATTGTCCTAGAAGAACAATGTAATCCAAACAGGGTTAGAAAAAGCATTTTTTCAAAAGGCATAAAGTAACTTACATCCATCATATAGCTTCTAACAATAGATACCTCCACTCATCAGCACTGAAAACTATTCTAGTGTTAAAAAAAAAAGAGCTCTACAGTAGTATAGCAGGACAGTCATGCTTCATTCTTGGAACCTCCTAAATAAAATAATAACGTTATTGGTTTTACGTCCCTTTTAACTGCTGCAGTTTTTAGAGATGCCAGGGTGCCAGAATTTCCACCCAAAAGGGTATTTTTAACATACCAGTAAATCTGTGATAAGACTCCCTCTCATTTAAGCACCCTCAAATACCAACTCACTGAGCCAGGATTCGATCCTCCAACCTTGGAAACAGCAGGCGAAAACGTTACCGATGCGTCACGTGCCTAAATCAGGCAGCAGCACTGGAACAATACTTTCAGGAATATAAGGTTGAAGCACATTAAATTAATGTAAACTGTACAGATATGATTTTGAAATTAAATTTTAAATCTCTACACCCTTTAATTCTTCATATTACACATTTTTGTTTTCATTTATGTACATGGCAGCAATATATTCTGAAAGAGAGTTCTCCCATTTCTTCAGTCTTGGTGTAGATCCTGTCCTGGAGGCAGATGACATCGACAGGGTTGCTGGATGGAGGGAAGAGAATGTATGTCGTCAAGGAGTTGAGAATATAATGGGGCTTATTATAAGCTTCCTTGACAAATTCTATATTGCACTCCTCACCTGCCAATGTAAAGATAGAGATTAGCCAAATTAGGTGATTGAAAACAATTCACAATTATGCAGTCATAACCTAAGGAAAAATTGTTACATATGCACCTCAACAAAAGTTTGAAACACTGGCATCGAGCGTAGTCATACCAGATTGTTGTTTCATTGGAGGAGCTTGGACATTGTGGCCATTTAGGTGTGTATACATATAAAGAAAAGTCTGATGGCTGTATTAGTGTGTGTATTTGTAATTCTGGTGAGGATTGGGAAGGAGGTGTCCATGGCCTTATGTTAGGAACCATCCCCGCATTTGCATGGAGTCGAATTGGTGAAACCACGAAAAACCACTTCCAGGATGTATGAAGTGGGAATCGAACCCATCTCAGTTTTGCTTCATGAGGCCGATTGAACCCTGTTCCAGCCTCAGACCAGAATTACATTTCTTGGCAGAGCAGGGAATCGAATCCAGACTTCTAGGCTGACAGCCAAGAATGCTAGCCGCTACACCACGAGGTATACCATATTGTTGGAGTCTAGGACAAAAGGGTACCGGTACGGAATATTTCCAAACTACACTTTATAACAGCATGTACTGTACATACCGAGTTGTTATATACAGTCAAATTAAAAACTTTTGTTGCGGTGTGTAGTTGGATAACAAACAGGAATACCAACTTCCATACTCTATTGCAAGCTGTTCCAAATCCATGAGTTTGAGTACGCGTACACGCGAGTACTCAGCGGTGATGCTCGGAGCACCGTTGGAGAGGGACTGGGGGTGAGAGCCAGTACGTCACTGGACGAAGTTATAGCACAAGACCATGCGCTTGCTGTCAGTCATGATGTATCCACCGCGAAGTGACGGCAGCCCCCTCAGAGCAGAGCTGTTTTGCATGTTGCAGGTTTACTCACGTAAGGCGGCGAGTACTCCGCTGCTCACGGGCGAGTTACTCGGCTGGAACAGCCTGCTCTATTGCAACAAGTTAAATAATGTATCCACAAGGTAAAAAGCCTGTGCATATTCCAAATAATTATGTACTCCAGTGTGGTAGTGGTTCTGCCGAGTGCATGATACAGGGGAAGATTTTTGTTAATGTATCCCCTGGTCTCTCCCTTCTATAAACTAATACTGTATGCACCAAGATAAGAGAATGGAGAACGCGCAAGCCAAGCATTAAACAGGTACTCCATAGTGCAAGCACTATGGTAGCCAGAAAGCAGACAGTATCATGAGCAAAAAATTGATGAAACTATGTTCTGTTAATTAGCACGAATGGTAAACGCTTGCCAATTAGGCCTACAACATTTTACCTCCAAGAATAACGGTGCCTGGTAACGTTAATATGAACTGTCACCAAATGTGTTACTTAAAATACACCGGCTTTCTAGGGATGATATACACTGGATAGATTTTACTTCAAGAGTATGCTGTTCATAAACCGGACAAAGTGTCACGGTTGGGGGATGTAGGCATCCCTGATTTTGAGAAACACCAATGTAAGTTAACACTGAATTTTCAAAACAGTAGCATTAATACATGTTGCATAGGCTACTTGGGGCAGTAGGAATATAAGTAGTAATATTAAGCTACTGAAATGATCTTACAGTAAGGAAAACAGATGGAGGTGACATAAATGCGTTTCTCCATCACAAGTAGAATGTGGAGCTAGTTTGTAGAGATCGAAGTATGCCTACATGGATTTCCTTATTTAACTAGATACGAACACTTATAACAAGACTCATTCAATCGCAGGAGTAACCAACTGTCATTTTATGGGGAGGAATATCGAAGTTATTTGCAGGAGTGGCAAGCTGGATAAACATACTTCGCACACTGATGACCACAACATGTTGCATCCAATCGCACGACGTTAAATGCAGCTAGCATAAATACAGTAATTAATTGGTCCTTGCTATAAGAACCAACCTAATTGCCTAACCCAGTTTATTATTATTATTATTATTATTATTATTATTCAGAAAACAGATATTCTTCCCTATCTTGCAATTTTATATGGGTGCTGACTGTTCAAATTTACCAAATCACATTATGTTCAAATTTGCCAAACCACATCACACCCGTGAGAAACAAAATCCGTTTTCAAAAATAATTTTCAGTTTTTCTTTTCACGTAGACTTCGTCATCGACCCTAGAAAATAAAAAGGAAAACATTATGAATAAATATTTGAATGGCCATGGAAAGTTCGATTAACCTCGCAGGTTATGGAACACTACTAACGAACAAATTTCATTCAACATTGCAAATATGTTACGAAACAATCACCGCTATTGTAAAAGATAATTACTAACATAAGCATTCCTCCTTGTATCGTCTGAAATACTCAACTGATCATGTCAAGTGAGAATACCGAAGTTCTGTTGAAACGGCGACATCACACAGCCTACACCGAATGAACGAACCGAGTCTGCACCTTCGAAAATGTCTCTATATACACTTGCACTCGATCGTATTTGGAACACCACTCGCTGACGTCACTTCCGAGTGAGTGTGTGCAAGAATGTACACTTGGGCTATTTGGCAAACAGCCCCCGGGTAGACATGAGCAAAATCCTGTCCTTTACCTTGTTCGTGTGGACATCTTGTGCCAGAGCTGTCGGATTGACTCGACCCAAGATTGTTCGTCTGGCAGTGCCCATGAGTCTAGAGCCCTGCGCGGATAAACAAAACGTTATCCGCATCCGCCCCGCATCCGCACGACTGTTATCCGCATCCGCCCCGCATCCGCACGACTGTTATCCGCATCCGCCCCGCATCCGTATGACTTTTATCCGCATCCGCATGACTTTTATCCAAAACCGCTGATATTTCAATATTATGTTTAATTTATTTCATAAAGTATAAAGTGTTAATCAACACATTTAGACAGTTGAGGAGAAAGTCGTTCCTGACAATTTGCTTCATTGCAAGGGACTTAAAAAGTTGGATGACACTTCTGGTTCCTTGACCTCCGCTTTAGACAAAAAACTGGCTATACTTTTTTGGCTACTTTCGCACTTGTGCCTCAGTAAGTTTGATGTGCCTGATTTGTGTCCTGAGTATGAATACACTTTTCTTTTACAGGTAAAACATCCTACTATATCGTTCACATTTCGTTTCCATTGAAAACATAACCAAGTGTCTGCCATATCGTTGACTTGAGCTTTGTTTCACGCGATATTGAATATTCGCCTTGTTTTATTTTAATAGATAGTTTATCCATGTTGGTGAAATGATGTTCATACTCACGGTCGCGGTAACATTCACTAAGTGAACTTCTCTTTACGCTTGGAGAAAGGGATTGACATTTGGCCGGAAATTACAAGTCAGTCATCATCCTTCTGCTTCTTGACCCATCCATGTTCGCTTAGTTGATGTCATAACTCTGTAACGTTTCGTGGCTAGTGCACAGCTTGCCCCATGCTTGGGTGACATGTTGTAACGTTTCATAGCTCGTGATAGAAAATGAGGGCAGTAAATAGCTTGGTTAATAGGGCGCCAATCTCCAACAGACGGTTGTGAGATAAATTTATATTTATTAATTTGAGATTCTTTACTTTCGGGGGAGGGGCAACAAAGGCTAGCTGCAAAACACCTTATTCTATTTATTTTGACCTCTGGGAAGTCTAGCATGTGGTAAATCTTGACAGAAAGTCATAGATTGAAAAAAATAATTTATTAAGAACACAGGATGAGATGAATGACGTCTTGCGACCTTTCAAACAGATAAAATAAAAAGGGGAAGTTATTTCTTTAAATTATTGAAGTTAATAGTATTTACGTCCGACTTGCAATTGACAAATATGCATGAGCTCACCGGGTTGTAGATCTTCCTGGGCGATGTTGGCGGAGGTATCTCGTTCCTGAAGTAGACATCTCGCGTGGTCTTCCATGGTTCGAAGTACCAATCCTCCCTGATAAAGCTATCTGTACACTAATTGCACAGATGCTGTCGCCTAGCTGAGTGAATGGAATGGTTTCACTCGTCTTCGATATTCAGCGCAATGCTGGAAATATCCTAGCTAGATCTCCACTGAGTTTACTAGTTGAACTTTATGAAATTTTGTAGTTGAATCTCAACAAGTGAGGTCCAAGTTTAGAATTTTCAAGTGCTTTCAAGTGAAAACATAATAATATTCTTCCTGTCCATACAGCTCTGTCCCGGCTTATATATGGCAATTATATCTCCCACCAGCAGTAGGGGATCTGCCAATTGCAATATCTAAGTATTGTCTACAGAAAGTGACGCTCCTTCCTTTTTTGGCTGAAGTAAGTTCTTTATCATGCACCAAGTGGCTATATTGGGGCGAAGGTCTCTTCCCAGTGACACACTTCCATATTGGTGTCATGTAGCGGTATCTTCCTTAAAAATCACAAGGTTGCAGTTTTCTCGTCGTAAAACAATTTATTCTAAAAAGCTGTAGGGTCCATTGTTCCGACATCTTTTAGAATTAGCCTGTTGGCTACCGAGGGTCTCTCCTGGTTGCGGCTCCCTTTCCACTCTTCCGGCCTCGTCATAAGCTGTTGATGACGGGTCGAGCGGTATCTATTGTCAGTTGTTAGTTCCGCAAGTGAGCTCAAGAAATATATTTATTGGGGGAGGGGTTGTAAATTTACGGTATGAAATCTCGGGTCGACGTCTAATTATAAAAATGGATGAGAATGAACATATGATTTTATATTACCCTTAAACACAATAAATATATACATGCACTATCGTTGCAATTGCACATCAATATAGTACTCTTAGTTCAATTGTTTTGGGTGTGGTGTACAAACACCACAATCGCCCCCATGAGTCGACGAATAAATTCCCAATTTTGAGAATGACTCATCCCCTGAAAACAATTACACAACTCTTAAATACATATACTCAATACACTAAAATCTTCAGATCAACAATACATTTAAAATGTCATTTCTTTCAATGTTTCTTGTTATCCAGTTTGTCTGAACTTATTTCACTCTAAGGGCGTTCTTTATGTCATACAGCATGTCAACTGTAGAAGGTTGAATTATACATGAATAATTGCACACGCATACACATGCGAAGTGTTTGCTCTTACAAAATGCAATTACAAGTCGGAGGATAAGATATGTCTTCTGCCATGTGTAACACCATCTTTCAACAAAACACTACTCTTCGCAGTGGTCACTGCTTACAGAAAATTTATTCTTAACAAAACTTCATGGTATCAAAATTAGACAACTTAGCGACATAGTGGTACACTCTATCTAACCAACTACCTGCACGCCTACCAGCCTTATATCCTTACATTAACTCAATGCGTTACCATTACTGTTTTTGTAACACTATTATTATAACCATCCTACACAATCTTACTCACAAATCTAAATAATATTCACACACTGTATCTTAATCATAATTATTTGAAAAACACCCTCAATTCTTCTCCACCTCATCTAATTACTGTCATCGCTTCTGATATAACTTCTGAGTTCAGTAGCTCTCAATGCTTTCTCTCTCAAACTACTGGTAAACCGCTACTCAATTTAAATTTCTCACGAATTAGTCTTATTTTACTTACCTCTTTCTCTTCTTCAATCCTACTACCTTTAACTCAATTAACTTCGAATTATAACAAATTCCTTTCAATAACTTATAAATATTATGCCAACCATCTATTATTATTATTATTATTATTATTATTGTTATACTGTAATTACGATTATCATACAAACTTATTTTACTACGTTCCTAGGATATAAATTTCTTCAGACTGTGCACATCGTATGTGCCGTTAAGTGGTTGACCATCCTTACTCAGTTTATATGCACAGGGTCCAATTCTCTGTTGAATTGTATAGGGGCCTTTATACAAAATAAAGAATTTATTTATCACTTTCTCAGTCGCACAGGACTGTCCTGGTACCCGTAAAAGCACTAGGTCATTTACCTCAAACTCATCCACCACCTTGCATTTTTGCTGTCTCTTTCGCATTTCTCCTGACTTAATCAAATTCCTTCTTGCCAGTTGGACACATACATCTAGTCCTCGATCGTTTCCCAAATCTATTCCTAACTGTTCTTCAAACATATTCTTCTCTCTCATTCTCTGATCTATCATCTCTTCCTCCAGGTCCTCAACTCGCTCCTCTAACTGTTGATTAGGCTTACGAAATTTGTCATTTCAGCTAATCTTTCCTCCTCCTGATTCTGTATTTCTAATCTACTCTCATCTTCATTCACGTCCTCCCTTTTCTGTTCTACCTCTTGCTCTTTCTCACATAAACTACTATTGACTATTTCTAGCTTCTTATCTTCTTCAGTTTCCTTGTCCAGCACTTGCCATCTTTGGTTAAATTCCACATTCTGTTTTATTATAGGCTGTGATACTATTTACTTTTGCTCTAGTTCATATTTTGCTTCTCTGGTGCTCTGGGCTAGTTCCTGATTCCATTGATCTATTTCATGTTTTAATTCTTTAAAACTTTGATCTAGTTTTTGACTTAATTTTTGATTGTTCGCGAGCATCTCTCCCATCATCTTGATTAACCTTTCTTCCAATGTATCTGATTCTATATTTATGTTTTTGCTCTTTTCTAGGTCTTCCGCGCCCCCCATCGTACTATTCTGTGATTCAACCGACTTGTCTACCTCGCCGCAACTCTGAGCATTCTTACTCCCGCTAGCTAAGTCTTTCTCCACTACTTCTGCCTCGGTACCCTTAACTATGTTACCACTACGTAACGTCATCATCTCGTTCTCATCTCCCATGATTCACTTTATATATACTTTATTATTATGAAAAACAATTAATTTTATTTCCAAATGCAATTTACTAATTTTATTTACTTCTTTAAGGTGTTTTATAGCTTTCGAGCTCCACGTTGAAGTGCCATGTTGTAACGTTTCGTGGCTAGTGCACAGCTTGCCCCATGCTTGGGTGACATGTTGTAACGTTTCATAGCTCGTGATAGAAAATGAGGGCAGTAAATAGCTCGGTTAATAGGGCGCCAATCTCCAACAGACGGTTGTGAGATAAATTTATATTTATTAATTTGAGATTCTTTACTTTCGGGGGAGGGGCAACAAAGGCTAGCTGCAAAACACCTTATTCTATTTATTTTGACCTCTGGGAAGTCTAGCATGTGGTAAATCTTGACAGAAAGTCATAGATTGAAAAAAAAATATTAAGAACACAGGATGAGATGAATGACGTCTTGCGACCTTTCAAACAGATAAAATAAAAAGGGGAAGTTATTTCTTTAAATTATTGAAGTTAATAGTATTTACGTCCGACTTGCAATTGACAAATATGCATGAGCTCACCGGGTTGTAGATCTTCATGGGCGATGTTGGCGGAGGTATCTCGTTCCTGAAGTAGACATCTCGCGTGGTCTTCCATGGTTCGAAGTACCAATCCTCCCTGATAAAGCTATCTGTACACTAATTGCACAGATGCTGTCGCCTAGCTGAGTGAATGGAATGGTTTCACTCGTCTTCGATATTCAGCGCAATGCTGGAAATATCCTAGCTAGATCTCCACTGAGTTTACTAGTTGAACTTTATGAAATTTTGTAGTTGAATCTCAACAAGTGAGGTCCAAGTTTAGAATTTTCAAGTGCTTTCAAGTGAAAACATAATAATATTCTTCCTGTCCATACAGCTCTGTCCCGGCTTATATATGGCAATTATATCTCCCACCAGCAGTAGGGGATCTGCCAATTGCAATATCTAAGTATTGTCTACAGAAAGTGACGCTCCTTCCTTTTTGGCTGAAGTAAGTTCTTTATCATGCACCAAGTGGCTATATTGGGGTGAAGGTCTCTTCCCAGTGACACACTTCCATATTGGTGTCATGTAGCGGTATCTTCCTTAAAAATCACAAGGTTGCAGTTTTCTCGTCGTAAAACAATTTATTCTAAAAAGCTGTAGGGTCCATTGTTCCGACATCTTTTAGAATTAGCCTGTTGGCTACCGAGGGTCTCTCCTGGTTGCGGGTCCCTTTCCACTCTTCCGGCCTCGTCATAAGCTGTTTATGACGGGTCGAGCGGTATCTATTGTCAGTTGTTAGTTCCGCAAGTGAGCTCAAGAAATATATTTATTGGGGGAGGGGTTGTAAATTTACGGTTTGAAATCTCGGGTCGACGCCTAATTATAAAAATGGATGAGAATGAACATATGATTTTATATTACCCTTAAACACAATAAATATATACATGCACTATCGTTGCAATTGCACATCAATATAGTACTCTTAGTTCAATTGTTTTGGGTGTGGTGTACAAACACCACAACTCTCTCTGTTGCAATATCATAGCCCACGTGCTTCAGTGCCAAGTTGGAAATAAATCTACAGATAAACCTGGAACCAGATCTTCCAGGATAGCTTAGACGGCGAAGTAGCTGACTTGAGGAATGTTAATGATGTCACCACGATCAACTAACAAGCTTATTGACAGCATTATATCTCGTACGTATAGTAATAATGGCAGTGAGAATTGTTGATGATGATGATATGTCAAGACCATCTACAACAAACATACGGTACTTAATAAAATGTAGTTGAAAGCATATGAGTAAAATAATCTTCTCGTGTATAAGTGCAATACGTGCCTGAATATTTCGTACGCAATAGACTTTAGGAGTATTCCTCTTTTAAGCATGAAGCTGTAGATTGGCATATCAAATATGTATTATTATCGTAAGTTTGTATTCTAAATACTATCCGCAAATTTACTCGGAACATTATCCGCAGTTTATCCGCTATCCGCACAGCCATGCAAACTATATCCACATGGCGAAAATATTTGCGGATATCCGCGGGTTTATCCGCGGATATCCGCATCCGCGCAGGGCTTTACCCATGAAAACTCGCTGTTTCTTCGCAATATAGCCTACAGTACATTTTCACGTTCTAACGTGGTAAGATTCTGTGCCTGTCAATATAGTATTGTTAGTACGATAGCCTTAATTAAGATCTTCAAAAAGATAGTAGACCATGGGGCCAAGCTCTCTGCGAACTCGGTAGACGTGAGTTCGAGCCCCACTTTCGGCCGTCCTTGAAATGGCTTCCCTTGATTTCCACACTTTCAACTCCAGGGAAATGCTGGGACAGTAACTTCCTCACCCTTGCCCAGTTGCATTCACCATCATTCATTTTATCTCTCATTAACTCCTCTCATGAGGTTGGCGTCTGGAAGGGCAACCGGCCGTAAAAACCATCCACCATCTAGAATTTCATCGCATCTCATCCCCTACCCCGTTGGAAACTGGAATAATAAGAGGTAGACATACACATTATTACAGTAGTAGTACTGTAGTAGCATTTTGAAACCGAAATATCAGTTTTCAAGCCAAGTAGCATATTATCTGCTGCTTTGTACATAAATATAGCGTTGTGGTGTTAGAAGTGTTGCCTCAGTAATAGTAATTTGATGTTTATTAAAACATGAAAGATTAAAACAAAATACATGACATTAAGGAATACTTATTAGTCTCATGTTTTTTCCCCCAGGATTAGGGAATAACCCATCACAATTGGGTAGCATGCTGAGCTTCTAAGCCCAAACCCGGCCGAAGTCATCGGATTTTTAAGAGCGTTAAAATCCCTCAGTATGCCTACCTATGGAGGGGAAGTAAAGCCGGCGGTCCCATGTCATAGATTTATGGCATGATAAAGAGCCTTCCACTAATTACACCCGTGTGAAGCTAATTTATACATTATATTTGGCTAACGCAGTTAGGTTCCAACGTTCGTCGCCAGGAGCCGACTGCGGTGGCATCTAGTAACAAAGTTCAGACCTAGTTGTCGTTGACGGTGTGTTTGGTAGCAAAAGTCGTAAGTACTTGAAAATCGGATGTTTACAGTCCGTACTTGAATTAAAAACAGATAAAATACAGCCATCACAATTAACACCGGTTATCTGGCAGATTCTACACACTCCCAAAGTACACGGGGCTACATGACCGCGGTGTTGCAGCCCCTAAACTAAGGAATCAACCAACAATCGTGTTGACCGACTGAAAAACATCAACTTTCGATAAATACAGGGTGATTCTTATTATCGTTTATAACTCTCTGTAGCAACGTAGATGGCATTGAGACCAGTAATTTGATATAGGACACTTAGGGTCGCAAGTGTCCGGAAATACCTTAAAAGTGAACCACAACTGTTTAACATATGACGTCATGAGGTGATAGTTCAGCTCGAGCGGTCAGGCCCGTGCTCTCTTACTCACACCAAAGCAAACGTTGAATGTCATATCACTCTGGCTCCGAGTCGGCGTATGCGACTTGTGCGTGTGGGGTTCGAGGTTCAAATCCGGGGCCTAACCTTCAGCTTTCTTTGTTCTCTCCCTTCTCCTTTCAAGTGGAAGCAGGACAAGGAACCAGAGTGATATGATATTCAACGTTTGCTTTGGTGTGCGTAAGGGAGCATAGTCCTGACCGCTCGAGCTGAACTATCACCTCATGACGTCATATGTTAAACAGTTGTGGTTCACTTTTAAGGTATTTCCGGACACTTGCGACCCTAAGTGTCCTATATCAAATTACCTGTCTCAATGCCATCTACGTCGCTACAGAGAGTTTTAAACGTTAATAAGAATCACCCTGTATAATGATAGCTCACGCCATAACGTATGTACATGAACATGTGTGTAAGTGAAACTGCGAACAATGTAAAATATTTAGTGTAGACATTATGTCTAGATTCCCTTTAAAACTTTCTTCGACTTTTTCCAATTAATTGGGGTCGCCGGAGCCAACCAGGCTCATTTTGGTTTTGGCCGGGGATTTGAGGCCGGATGCCCTTCCTGACGCCACGTGATTTTCCAGGTGAAAATTCCACCCCGCTGTCACCGGGATTCGAACCCCGGCCGTCCGGGTGAAAGGCGAGAAGCTAAGCCACTGCGCCTTCACGCTCCCCTGTCTAGATTCCCTTTCAATTGTATAAAAAGAAAAACTTGATTAATACTGTAATTGGAAGGAGGTGAAACTGAGAAGAGGTGAGTTCAGTTCCCACTTCTGTGGACACTAGCAACTTCCATAATAACACAGGTTATCAGACAAAGTCTTCGTGTCTACCTGGTTAGCATTCTTCGCTATCAACGCGGAGCCCAGGTTCCATTCCCAGCTCTGGCAAGAAATTTAATTCCGGCCTGAGGTCTGGAACGGTGTACACTCAGCCTCGAAAGGCAAAACTGAGAAGAGGCGGGTTCGATTCTTATCTCAGCCATCCTGGAAGTGGTGTTCCGTGGTTTCCCACTTCTACTCGAGGCAAATGCCGGGATGGTGCCTATCTTAGGGCACAAATCCTACCTCAATTACAAATAGGCACACTAGTACAGACATTACAGTGATACAGGTTATCAGAAAAATTCTACACACCCAAATTCACAGGGCTACATGACCATGATGTTGCAGAGCCCCTTCAAAAAATAAAAAATAGCATCAATCTAATTTCCTCTGAATTTCAGTTGATGTAGCTGTTATACTGTCGGTTGTTGTTGTTTGACAACCTGTGTCATTGCGACGGCTGTACTAGTGTGTGCATTTGTGATTCGGCCGTGGTCAGATGTGATGTTGGCAGCACTGTCGGGATTCCAAGGTAGGCCTATTGAGGTTCTGGGTTTGATTCCCGGCTCTGCCGAGAGGGTACGGCTAGCCTCGTGAGGCAAAACTGAGAAGAGGCGGGTTCAATTCGTAACTTAGCTATTTTAGAAGTGGTTCCCCACTCCTACTGCCAGGATGGTTCCTAACTTGTGGTCACGGCCGCTTCCTATAGCCATCACAATGTCAGTCCCAAGCAGGTATCCTCGATTTACGCGATGAATTCGTTCCGAGTAATCATTGCGCAGGCCTAATACGAAAACGCGTAAAGGCAATGCATTATAATATGGGTTAGATAGGTGATACGGACTATTTCAAGGGAAAAATAAAGAGCCTATGAGTTATAAAGAAATGCAATTGAGTGCTCGTGGGTTCTCGGAATGTTAAACCAACAGGGGTTTGATTTTATGGTCTCGAGACGCATTTTCTTCGAACAACAAAGTGAGACGATCTTTGGAGACTTTAAAGCTGGGGGTCCTCTTTTATCGTATTGACATAAATGTTCTGGTCGCACTTTCGCAGCTTTCTTTAATTTTTTCTGCTTGACTTTTTATGGTTCTCAGAGTTAATTCCGAGTTTCCTGTATCTCCGACAATGTCCACAGTGCGCTAATTGCATTCATATCGCTTTATGACTTTCAGCTTTTCTTCAAGTGTTATTGATTTCCTTTTTTTGTTTTTTTTTTGTTTGTTTGTTATTGGAAGCATTTTGATCACTCTTTCTTTTCTCCATAACGTTTTTTGAAACAATAAAACACAGCTAGTTAACTCAATGCTCTCCCACATGCCGCCAGTCAACACTGAAACAAAGCAACACAACCACTCAGCCCTCTCCTTGAGACTGACTACGCGCCGCGCACCGCCTTGCAGCGCTTGTACATATTTTTTAAAATTTTATATAATTAAGTTGTTTTTTTAATCGCGTAAAGTGAGAACGCGTATAACTAGGGATGACTGTACACCATTTTCGTATGCATATGTGATTTTTTTGAAAATAAGATGTCTCAGTTGTCTTTCTGACTTTTTATATTGACAGTAAAATATCTAAAAATTTGAAAACACTAAAAGGAAGTGGAAGAATCCATCAGTATCGTTAGGAAAAGGATGATGTTGCCCAAACTTGGTATGTTTCATACCTAGAATGCGATGCCAGAGTAAACCATTGCTGTCGAGACGTTAAATCCCTGGAATTTGAATTGAGTTTCTTTGTATCACGTACACACATTCACTATTCCTTCCTTGCGTTAAACAGTTGGCGGTTGATTCTTCGAGTATATTGGAAATCTGTTAAGATTCTTTGTTCCTTATTGACAAGGAGAAGTCGTCAAAGCGTTTAAATTTGGAGGGTTTGCTCTTCATAAAAAATATGTTACCCCTGTTCGAGCGTTTTTGCCAATGGACCTTAGTGTGTTCATAATTGAACGTTTAAAATCAATCCTCAAACTATTGTAGTCCTATTCCCGCTCACGTTCCCGGCTCGTCTCCGTAGAGTAGTCGCTAGCGCGTTGGCGTGGGGAATTGAAGGTTTCGAGTTCGAGTCAGAGCTTGGTCAGTACTTAGTTTTTTTTTCTTTTTACTGATACATCCCTTATTGTCTTTTGGGTTTTCTATAATGTATGCATTTGCTGTGGTCCCTTCGGTTTTGAAGCTATGTAGAAATCATCCCACCACATTGCACCCCATTCTGCCAACCATGCGATTTTACGACAAGTAAGTAATAAAAAATAAGTGCGTCTATTGAATACTTTGCTTATATGAAATAAAGGTGTAAGTATACTCTGTTTTGTGTTAGCCTGCCAAAGGTTGTGGTGTTTGTACACCACACCCAAAACAATTGAACTAAGAGTACTATATTGATGTGCAATTGCAACGATAGTGCATGTATATATTTATTGTGTAAGGGTAATATAAAATCATATGTTCATTTTCATCCATTCTTGTAATTAGACGTCGACCCGAGATTTGAACCGTAAATTTACAACCCCTCCCCCAATATATTTCTTGAGCTCACTTGCGGAACTAACAACTGACAATAGATACCGCCCGAACCATCATAAACCGCTTATGAAGAGGCAGGAAGAGTGGAAAGGGAGTCCCAACCAAGACCCTCGGTAGTCAGCAGGCTAATTCTAAAAGATGTCAGAACAATGTACTCCACAGCTTTTTAGAATAAATAGTTTTACGACGAGAAAACTGCAACCTTGTGATTTTTAAGGAAGATACCGCTACATGACACCAATAGGGAAGTGTGTCACTGGGGAGAGACCTTCACCCCAATATAGCCACTTGGTGCGTGATAAAGAACTTACTTCAGCCAATAAGGAAGGAGCGTCACTTTCTGTAGACAATACTTTGATATTGCAATTGGCAGATCCCCTACTGCTGGTGGGAGATATAATTGCCATATATAAGCCGGGACAGAGCTGTATGGAGAGGAAGAATATTATTATGTGTTCACTTGAAAGCACTTCAAATTCTAAACTTGGACCTCACTTGTTGAGATTCAACTACACAATTTCATAAAGTTCAACTAGTAAACTCAGTGGAGATCTAGCTAGGATATTTCCAGCATTGCGCTGAATATCGAAGACGAGTGAAACCATTCCATTCACTCAGCTAGGCGACAGCATCTGTGCAATTAGTGAGCAGATAGCTTTATCAGGGAGGATTGGTACTTCGAACCATGGAAGACCACGCGAGATGTCTACTTCAGGAACGAGATACCTCCGCCAACATCGCCCATGAAGATCTACAACCCGGTGAGCTCATGCATATTTGTCAATTGCAAGTCGGACGTAAATACTATTAACTTCAATAATTTTTAAAAAATAACTTCCCCTTTTTATTTTAACTGTTTGAAAGGTCGCAAGACGTCATTCATCCCATCCTGTTTGTTAATAAATTATTTTTTACAATCTATGACTTTCTGTCAAGATTTACCCCATGCTAGACTTCCCAGAGGTCAAAATAAATAGAATAAGGTGTTTTGCAGCTAGCCTCTGTTGCCCCTCCCCCGAAAGTAAAGAATCTCAATTTAATAAATATAAATTTATCTCACAACCGTCTGTTGGAGATTGGCGCCCTATTAACCGAGCTATTTACTGCACTCGTTTTCTATCACGAGCTATGAAACGTTACAACATGTCACCCAAGCATGGGGCAAGCTGTACACTAGCTACGAAACGTTACAACATGGCGCCCAACGCGGGGAAAGCTGTGCACTAGCTACGAAACGTTACAACATGGCACTTCAACGTGGAGCTCGAAAGCTATAAAACACCTTAAAGAAATAAATAAAAATAGTAAATTGCATTTGGAAATAAAATTAATTGTTTTTCATAATAAAAAGTATATGTAAAGTGAATCATGGGAGATGAGAACGAGATGATGACGTTACGTAGTGGTAACATAGTTAAAGGTACCGAACCAGAGGTAGAGGAGAAAGTCTTAGCTAGCGGGAGTAACAATGCCCATAGTTGCGGCGAGGTAGAAAAGTCGGTTGAATCACAGAATTGTACGATGGGGGGCGCGGAAGACCTAGAAAAGAGCCAAAACATAAATATACAATCAGTTACATTAGAAGAACGGTTAATCAAGATGATGGGATATATGCTCGCAAGCAATCAGAACCTAGGTCGGAGTATTACAGAAATAAACCTGAAAATAGATCAATGGAATCAGGAACTAGCCCAAAACACCAGAGAAGCAAAATATGAACTAGAGCAAAAGAAAATAGTATCACAGCCTATAATAAAACAGAATGTGGAATTCAACCAAAGATGGCAAGTGCTGGACAAGGAAATAGAAGAAGATAAGAAGCTAGAAATAGTCAATAGTAGTTTATGTGAGAAAGAGCAAGAGGTAGAACAGAAAAGGGAGGAAGTGAATGAAGATGAGAGTAGATTAGAAATACAGAATCAGGAGGAGGAAAGATTAGCTGAAATGAGATCTGAAGTAGAGCAGAAAGTAGAAATAGGTCATGACAAATTTTGTAAGCTTAATCAACAGTTAGAGGAGAGAGTTGAGGACCTGGAGGAAGAGATGATAGATCAGAGAATGAGAGAGGAGAATATGTTTGAAGAACAGTTAGGAGTAGAAATAAGGGAGGTAGAGAAAACAATAGGTACTCAGGATTGTAGATTCCAGAAAGTTGTTAAAGAAGAGAACAATCAGGTTAGAGAAAATGTTGAAAGTAGTATAGTGGAAATTAAGCAGGACATTAGGAAAATTCTTCCGAAAGTAGGAGTTTTATTAACGTAAACTTAGGGGAGAGGGAGATGCGTGTGTTAGCACAAAGTCAATAGGTAGATTACAGTGAACGAGGAAAGCTGATGACGGGAGTTAAAATCTCTAGGAGTAGGTCAAAGCGGAAAAGCCAGGTCACATTGTTAGATGAGATTAGAAAGAGATATAAAGATAAGGATGAAGATTACTATTTGGAATGGAGGTTAGAAGTAGAGATGTTAGGTGAAACGTTAGGAGGAGAGACTAAGAGTAGCTTTACTATAGATAAATATAGGCCTAGTAATGAGGAAGTAGAGACTATTAGTATGAGAAGAGAAGAAAGAGTAACAATTAAACCAGAGAGAAAGAAAGAAATGAGAGCAATAGAACAAGGAATCTTGAACGAATAGCGGAGTGTAAAGAGTGGTCGGAGACTTAGTCGTGTAGTTAAAGTGTATTTATTTAATGTAATTAAACTAGGGAATTATGACGTAGATATTTAAGTACATACTACAATATGGAGGTAAAGAGTATTAATAGAGATTAAGATAGTGGAGCATTTCAGCCCATTGTTTAAATAGAAGTGTGGGGGGGCGTAGATTAAAATTTTGGTGGATTTTTGAAGCCTGAAATCTTGTATCAGTTCAGAGTTGTATGAAACAGTGAGGGAGCAGCAAATAGAAGCTGGTACTTATAAACTAGGTAAAGACGGTGAACCGCTTATCGATATATAATTAAATACTGTATTAAAATGTGCGTAGTCTGCAGAAGTAAGTATCCTAAGAATATCTGAGAAAGTAATAACAGAAATGGTAAGTTAACCTAATGAAAGAACTATTATGACAACCATAATAATAATAACAGCAATGATGATAATAATAATAATAATGTAGAGATTCGTGATTGATTTAAGATGATGAGGTACAGTAATGATAAAATTAAGGAGTTGAAGTAAGTAGTGATATGCAGTAAAGATATTTCATTTGAGAACAGCGAAGTCATCAGTGACTAAATTTGGAGAAATTTAGAAGTGATGGATGGTAAGGCATGGTGTGAAATAACCAACATCTGATGGAAATAAGGAAGTATTAAACTATAGGGCATCTGGTACTTCGAGATGGATGTGTGTGTATGTATGTATGTGTGTGTGTAAATTTCACGTAAATGACGTGACTGAGGTAATAAGTAAGGATGCCAGCGAGTTTTAATGCCGTTGAGCAATGAGGTTTCAGGTTGGTAAGTGGTCAAATGAAGTTATGGTGGAGGAAGGTTTTGGAGAAGTAAGTATGCCAGAGGAGATTAATAACTCTGAGCAGGAGGTTTTTGTGGTGTCTACGTGAATACGTGAAGTACTCGTAGATGTTGGGAGTTTTGAAATAAAAAAAATAGCAAGGAAACAGAGTAATGTGGGAGTACACCCAAGAGATGATCCAAGTTATAGTTTCAAGATCTTAATACGCAAGTTTTAGAACACAGCCAAATATATTGCAAGGCTAAATACCTAGTTAAACCACTTGTAAATGTTACTGATGATGAGCGATAGTGAGTTGCTGGTATGGTGTGTTGTTGTACGGCACACATACAAGTAAAATTAATAATAATAATAATAATAATAATAATAATAATAGATGGTTGGCATAATATTTAGAAGTTATTGAAAGGAATTTGTTATAATTCGAAGTTAATTGAGTTAAAGGTGGTAGGATTCAAGGAAGAGAAAGAGGTAAGTAAAATACGACTAATTCGTGAGAAATTTAAATTGAGTGGCGGTTTACCAGTAGTTTGAGAGAGAAAGCATTGAGAGCTACTGAACTCTGGAGTTATGTCAGAAGCGATAACAGTAATTAGATGAGGTGGAGAAGAATTGAGGGTGTATTTCAATCAATTATGATAAAGCTACAGTGTGTGAATATTATTTAGATTTGTGAATAAGATTGTGTAGGATGGTTATAATAAAAGTGGTACAATAACAGTAATGGTAACGCATTGATATAATGTAAGGATATATAGGCTGGTAGGCACGCAGGTACTTGCTTAGATAGAATGTACCACTATGTCGCTAAGTTGTCTAATTTTGATACCATGAAGTTTTGTTAAGAATAAATTTTCTGTAAGCAGTGACCACTGGGAAGAGTAATGTTTTGTTGAAAGATGGTGTTACACAAGGCAGAAGACATATCTTATCCTCCGACTTGTAATTGCATTTTGTAAGAGCAAACACTTTGCGTGTGTATGCGTGTGCAATTATCCGTGTAAAATTCAATCTTCTACAGTTGAAGTGCTGTATGCCATAAAGAACGCCCTTCGAGTGGAATAAGTTCAGACAAACTGGATAACAAGAAACATTGAAGGAAATGATATTTTAAATGTATTGTTGATCTGAAGATTTAAGTGTATTGTGTATATGAATTTAAGTGTTGTGCAATTGTTTTCAGGGGATGAGTCTTTCTCAAAATTGAGAATTTATTCGTCGACTCATGGGGGCGAATGTGGTGTTTGTACACCACACCCAAAACAATTGAACTAAGAGTACTATATTGATGTGCAATTGCAACGATAGTGCATGTATATATTTATTGTGTAAGGGTAATATAAAATCATATGCTCATTTTCATCCATTCTTGTAATTAGACGTCGACCCGAGATTTCAAACCGTAAATTTACAACCCCTCCCCCAATAAATATATTTCTTGAGCTCACTTGCGGAACTAACAACTGACAATAGATACCGCCCGAACCGTCATAAACCGCTTATGAAGAGGCAGGAAGAGTGGAAAGGGAGTCCCAACCAAGACCTTCGGTAGCCAGCAGGCTAATTCTAAAAGATGTCAGAACAATGTACTCCACAGCTTTTTAGAATAAATTGTTTTACGACGAGAAAACTGCAACCTTGTGATTTTTAAGGAAGATACCGCTACATGACACCAATAGGGAAGTGTGTCACTGGGGAGAGACCTTCACCCCAATATAGCCACTTGGTGTGTGATAAAGAACTTACTTCAGCCAATAAGGAAGGAGCGTCACTTTCTGTAGACAATACTTTGATATTGCAATTGGCAGATCCCCTACTGCTGGTGGGAGATATAATTGCCATATATAAGCCGGGACAGAGCTGTATGGAGAGGAAGAATATTATTATGTTTTCACTTGAAAGCACTTCAAATTCTAAACTTGGACCTCACTTGTTGAGATTCAACTACACAATTTCATAAAGTTCAACTAGTAAACTCAGTGGAGATCTAGCTAGGATATTTCCAGCATTGCGCTGAATATCGAAGACGAGTGAAACCATTCCATTCACTCAGCTAGGCGACAGCATCTGTGCAATTAGTGAGCAGATAGCTTTATCAGGGAGGATTGGTACTTCGAACCATGGAAGACCACGCGAGATGTCTACTTCAGGCACGAGATACCTCCGCCAACATCGCCCATGAAGATCTACAACCCGGTGAGCTCATGCATATTTGTCAATTGCAAGTCGGACGTAAATACTATTAACTTCAATAATTTTAAAAAAATAACTTCCCCTTTTTATTTTATCTGTTTGAAAGGTCGCAAGACGTCATTCATCCCATCCTGTGTTCTTAATAAATTATTTTTACAATCTATGACTTTCTGTCAAGATTTACCCCATGCTAGACTTCCCAGAGGTCAAAATAAATAGAATAAGGTGTTTTGCAGCTAGCCTCTGATGCCCTTCCCCCGAAAGTAAAGAATCTCAATTTAATAAATATAAATTTATCTCACAACCGTCTGTTGGAGATTGGCGCCCTATTAACCGAGCTATTTACTGCACTCGTTTTCTATCACGAGCTATGAAACGTTACAACATGTCACCCAAGCATGGGGCAAGCTGTGCACTAGCTACGAAACGTTACAAGGTCTCATTAAGAAACTACAAAACTCGGTCCGTGCTGTACACGGGGACAAAGATCTGTCTATGAGAGAAGATGCTATCAAAATCCATTCACTGATTCATCACCAACTTTCTTCTAATGCTTTCGTAGACATGATAAAATATGCTTTCTTTGCATCAAAGTTAACAGATGAAACAGTAGTGTTCGTAAATTTGGACATCGTCTGTTTTCCGCGTGAAGTAATGGGGTCTATTCTTGCTCTTCACCTTCATTTATTAAATATGCTCGTTGTCGCGAAATGCGTTGCTTCCAATGTTTTTATGAAAAATACCACCAAAATAAGTGTAAAAATGGGTCAAGTTCAAGCGATTCATTGTCAGACGAACAGTGAAGATGTGACAAATATTGTACTGTAGATAATGTAAACAATAACGTAAATATTAATTTATTATTATTGTAAGTAGGAAAATCAACAACAAATAATAAAGTACTTGATGTAATCTGCCAACTTAAATATTATACCATAAGCATATTATAAGGGGGGAAAATGTCAAAGAAAAAGAAAATATTTAAAAAATATTAAGGTAGGTTCCGATCTCGGTAGCTTCCATTCCCAACGCCAACGCGCTAGCGACTGCGCCACGGAGACGAGCCGGGAACGTGTGTGGGAATAACACTACAATAGTCTGAGGATTGATTTTAAACGTTCAATTTTGAACACACTAAGGCCCATTGGCAAAAACGCTCAAACAGGGTTAAAATATTATTTATGAAGAGCAAACCCACCAAATTTGAACACTTTTCTAGTAAACCACATGGCGACCTCTCCTTATGAGGTGAAACCTCATGTCCATAATATAAAACAAGATGTTCAGTAAAGAAGGAAGGAAGCTTGTAGTTTAACGTGACCGTCAATCTCGTGATCATAAGCCACGGGACCTCCTTTTAACGTGGAATCCGAACCACAGGAAATGGCATTTCACTTCGAAAATCTCACATGCATTGACCGGGAATCGAACCCAGTCCGCCTTGGTGAGAGGCATACAGCTTGACCGCTGCGCTGTTCAGTAAAGAACATGTAGCCTACTTTCTCTTAAATATATGTGTATAGTTATAGCTCTTTGTCGTTACCAAGCAGTATAATGAATGTTCATGTGATGAACGTCAACACTCGTACCCTGTATAACACTCCTCGTGCACTTCGATTCGTTGTAATTCTGCTATTGCATCCAGAGGAACCAACTTGAATATATGAAATCGTTCATCAGCTTTATGCAAGGAAAGCCTCTTACATTCTGCATTTAGTCATTCCAACCGTGGATTATCGATAGTAATGTCCTATATTTTTAAGATGATTACTGCGTGCTATATGCAGTATGATAGTCTTATTATGACTAATGCTAGCAAGGTCCTCTTTTACGTATGATAGTCCTCTCCCACAACATTTCATGTCAATTACGCAATTGGATCCTGAGTTATTGATTTTGAAGTTTTTGTAGTGCGCTAGGCCACCATCTTGGATATATGGCGAGGCTGTTCTTTTGCCTTCGGCATACAAATCCTTTATACGTTTCTTTTTCAATAGACTAATTTTAGTTATTGTATCTCTAAAGTATGGAGTTACATTCTTATCTTCTATAATTTCAAGATGGCTGCTGTGCACTATATGGGAGCATTTCCTATCTAATTCTGTTTGTATTTAAGAAATCCAATATTTTGTCTATGTACTCTCTTCCACGATTTCTATGGTGTAGCCTTTAACTGCTTTTGTCAGAATTAGGTCCTTTTCGGTTTCAGCGATCTTACCATATTTCCTTGTGTTTTGTTAGGTATATTATTACAATTATTTTCTTGATTAAGGACACCAAGTACTCTTGCATGATGAAAAAATCGATTTTTTGATTTTGGCGCCATTAATTCTTCATTATTTTCTGAATCCAAATATATATAGTTTGTTGGGGTTTTGATGTCTACAACTACCTTAAATTCTTTTTTAAAATTAGCGTCCCATGCTCTGAATAATACACTTTTAACTTGGCCAGCTGTTTTCCGGTAATACTCATTTTTCATGTTTAGGTACCAATAACTAGGAAACCATTTTAAGATAGAGGGCTATTTTTTTTTACATTAACTTGCCTAGTGGAGTACTTGAATGTTAACCTATTTTCACTTCCAAAACATAGTAGGCATGGATTGGGAAGAGAAAAATGAATTCATATTTTTGAATAAATTTAAAATGAAAGTTCGTTTTTTTTCCTTGCATTCTGTCCCAATAATAATGAAACAAAGTGGTTACTCATCTGCCATGATCCATTCCAAGTATGTGAAGAAAATTTGAGAATATTTGATTGAAAAACAACTGAGAAATGTGTACCTGAAGCAACTTATACAACATTTTTTTGAAAATGTATCTGTCCAAATTTGTATTCATTTCACACATCCTATAAAAGCAAAGTAGCACTACATGGTCAAAAACAGCTCAGAATATACAGCTCCTTATATGTGACAAGAATCATAGCTGTACCTTTAGCATAAACCCAGAAAATACTTTGCAAATTGATGCCACAAAAATATACTTTTTCATCGTGTAAGAGTACGTGGTGACCTTAAGGATCTACCTAGCTTCGTAGTGGCTATGTTTTTTGTTACTTCTCTTTCTTGTTCCAGTAAGTTGCTTCAAGCTATCTCTACGTCCGCTATAAGCTATTTGACATAATGGGGTGCATGCCTGTCACTGTAGTTTCAAGTTATGTTAGCAAGTTCATTTCTTCCGCTGAGAACGTTCGTTATGTTATTCACCCAATTGTAAAATTTGACTCTCTTAGTATTATCCTTTTGATCGTTGGACATGTCATCCCAAGCTTAATTTTCTAAATATTAATGTTTTCTAATTACTTGTATTTTGACCGTGTCGTGGATATTGTCTGCCAATCGATCCCATTGGGCTGGATGCCGAAAGTTACTTAATTGTTTTTGAATGTCCCACAGCTGCCGGTTAATTTGTTATTTATTTTTGCACACAAGTATAATTTCGTTTTTGTTTTGTTTTTTGTTTATCCATACGAATTTCGCTTGCTTAGATGAAATGGGCGCCGCTGGCGTTTTCAAATTAAAATCGCGCGGTACACACTTCGGGCTTAAATTCAATTATATGCATTTCTTGTTGACCAAATTGTCTTGTCCAAGTTCATGAGTTTTAGCCTCCGTGATTTTCCTGAATGGCAGTGAATGTAGAAATTTTCGAAGCCATTTTTCAGTGTTTCCTTCGTAATCTTTTAAAGGAATTGCGTTTTAGTCGGCCAACACGTTAATTAGGCTGTAAATGCCCTTTCCTTTTCTTTAAAATGTTAAGCAGTTCATTTTGATTGTAGTGGAGATTCCTTTGGCGCGGCACTCCGTGGCAGCCATGCGATGTTTGCATTCCTTCTCTCAACACACTTTGCCGCTACAACGCTTCTAAGCAAACGCATTTTCCGCATCATTAAGTCTCGGACTGACGCATAGCAGTTTCTTACCTACGTAGGTGTTGTGCGTCCGTTTACATCTACTTGGAGCTGTTTGAACATTAACGATAT
This sequence comes from Meconema thalassinum, assembly GCA_946902985.2. Taxonomy (NCBI): domain Eukaryota; kingdom Metazoa; phylum Arthropoda; class Insecta; order Orthoptera; family Tettigoniidae; genus Meconema; species Meconema thalassinum. The sequence continues at coordinate 55,346,124 of OX336389.2, forward strand.
GGCATGTTAGCTCCGTGCATTGTCATATTCTTGCTCAAGCGACATCCACTGTGGTTGATGACCATGAACCACTGTACCTTCATTGGTTTTGAGATTCTGTATACGATTTCCGACCAGACATATTTGATGCATGGTTGAGTTCCGCCACTAACTATCAAGCTGCTTGTTCTACAATTACTGGTATATGGTCTGAGGTCTTTTATCACCTCGGCTCTGTGACTTAGTGTTACGTTGTTAATAAAACCCAATGGGCGCTGCTACCAAGTTCTCGTTGGCCATCATGTGCCTGTAGAGTCGAGTACCTGAGCGGTTGGGGTGTACACAGCCCCAGTGAGTACTCTTGGCAATGAAGTCGCTACCCAGTATTGTGTGGGGCCTACTCTAAAGAGTGCTTCAATGTTATCTGTGTTGATTCGCTTGTTGTCGTTCTTTTACACGGTAATGATGTTGAGGTGTGTACTGGCAAGCGGATTCCGCATGCCTGGAGGTGGGCCAGTTCTGGCACTTGTAGTTGTATGTATTGTATGTCTCCACGTACCGAGACTGCTACCCCACCTTTATTTTCATGTCCGACATCTCTCCTGTCCCGACGGACTACTTTGTAACCTTAGGTGGTAACTTTGGTCCCCGCTACAAGCCCTTAGAGTCTGTAATGAGAATTTAGAAACACCCTGTATATACACTGTATAACAACAACAACAACAACAAACGACGCACCAGCAAGGAATTGTCCGATGGCGATAAAAATCGGTGGATGTGAGGAACAGACATTGAAAAACAAACGATCAAAAGTGCAGACCAACAATCGAATTATTTATTGCAGAGTTAGAGCGTAACAAAGTGAGGACGTCAATAAGGTGTTGGCCCACCCCTGGCCTGGATGCAAGCTGTCACTCGACGTGGCATGGCCTGATAAAAGTCCCGGATGGTGTCCTGCGGAATTTCGTGCCAAATGGTCTCCAACTGTTGGGTTAAATCGGCGACATTTCGGGATGTTCGCAATCGCCTTCCCATGTCGTACCAAATGTGTTCTATGGGAGAGAGATCAGTCGACCCAGCTGGCCAAGGAAGGATAGGGCGAGCTTGAAGACAGTCCACAGCAACACGTGCCGTGTGCAGCCGGGCATTATCCTGTTGGAAAGTAAGGCCTGGATGTCGCTGAAGGAACTGTAACACAACCGGCCGTATAATGTCATCAACATACCGCTGTGCTGTCAGTGTGCCAGGAATGACTACCAGAGGGGTCCGGCTATCAAAGGAGATGGCACCCCAGACCATCACCCCCTGTTGTGGGGCTGTGTGGCGTGCGATAGTCAAGACAGGATCCCCACGCTGGCCTGTACGTCTCCAAAGATGTCTGCGGTTGTCGTGAGGGCACCGTTGGAAACGGGACTCGTCACTAAAGACTATACGTCCCCAGTCAGCGCAGTTCCACGTTGTTCGAGCGCGGCACCACTATAATCTGATTTGTCGGTGAACAGGCGTGAGTGGTAATCGGCGTAACGGGCGGCACGAGCGCACATTCCTGTCGCTCAGGCGTCTGTTGATGGTCATGGTGGACACGTGTGCGGGTCACACGCTGGATCGTTGATAACGACGACTCCGGTGCTGTGACAGCTGTTCTGACAATCGCTGATGCCTGCCGTTGCTGACCCACGCTTGCCAGCATCGTCTGATCGCCACATCACTTCGACCCAAATGTCCAGCGACAGCTCGATTCGACCAACCAGCTTCTTTCAATCATATCGCACGACCTCTTTCAAAATCATTACGAGCAGATCGTAATGAGCACGAATCCTTCGGCGTGGCATTCTTACAGCCAACGTTCAGATATCGCAGTCAAATGAAACAGCTATTTTGAGCATATGCTTCAGAATCGCGCCTTATATACACCTGATGCATGCGCAGTTGGGATGCGCGGGAGCTCCCGCTATTCATTCATTGGAGACGAAGCTTTAATCAGTTGCATGTTCGGTCTAAATGTCTTTGCATACGTAATTTCCTTAAAATCGGACAACGCCTTCCCGGTGCGTTTTTTTTTTTTTTTTTTTTTTTTTTTTTTGTGTGTTCTACAGTGTATTTAGGCAGTAGAGCACGCTCCGAGTTCTGGACATACAATGGTGTAACTTAGGTATTATTACCATCCACTGTTCCACTGCATTGATCGACCGTAATGGTGATCGGTGGCGTTTGTCGGTAACTGGCTTAAATTAATCTACCTGTAAAGTCAATGTGTAGCGTAGTCCTGTTAGTCTTGGTGCCAGTTGTTTCGGGCTGATTGTCAACAACACAGTTTGTTACCGTACTGGCTTGGGGGTGTGTTCACTTTCCGTGGATTTGGGCTGGTGGTCCTTATAAACACGTCATTGCCCGCTATGTTGCATTGCTTGCGGTTCTCTAATGCCTTCATATACTCCCCCACTGATGGGATATCCCACTAGGATATTGCACAGCGTCATTGTTGTCAACAACTGCTTCGAGGAGCTTCCTGAACCTTTGGATCGAATTATTTGGTTACTGTGTTATTGTATTGTATTTGAGCCTTTGGACAGGTTCGTTCACACCCAAGTAGCCGGGAGCTTCGTGCAGTGAGTCGATACCCATTTGCGGGGTTAAAGATATTCGTTACATATACTACTTAAATTTGTTTTACTATTTTATCTATGGTGTAGCTTAACATAAAAGAGCACACTGTTCATACGGTATTATTATTATGTGTGTCTGCATCAAAAACATGAAGATGTATGATACAATATATTTATAATTGCAACCAATGGCTTGGCCATGTTGAAACACCGATCTCGTGAGATCTCAAAAGTTGAGCAACATTAGGTATGGTCAGAGCTTGCTTGGGTTCTGTGGGGCCACGCGCTGGTCGGGGGAAGTAGAAGAAACTGGCTCAGGAGGTTTGGACCTGCCTACAAGGCAGTAAACCCTTGTTGTTGTAATTACAGGAGATCTCCAACTGAAGGCCTACACACAAAAATGGCAAACGTCATGAAGCCTGTAGGTCTATCGTGTCATGTGTTATTGGCTATTTCTCAACAGCGGGGTGATGATGAATGCACTTGGATTTCATGCAGTTGTGTGGCCGTCTTTCATAACGCCATGTTTTCCTGCGTAGTAATATGTGTTTCATATACCTGATACAAGCAGGTCCCACACTTACTGCAAATTGATTGTCATGCGGTCTAACAAGAAAATGTCGCGAACGTAAACTCTCATACTACCTGAAACTTGGCATACATGTTGATCAGACCATCAGGATATTTCCGCTCTAAATTCGCTTGGGCCATCACTAGTGTACCCACGTGCGGTTCTAAATCTACTTTTTGCATCAGGCTGCATTTTAAAACGGAAACTTAGTTTATAATGAATCTAAAACCACGTATTAGTATGAACTTGCAGAACTATTGCATTGTGCAATATCTGGAATAGATACGACAGTTCAGGGCAATTGGATGTTGTGATATCTGAGACAGTATTTTGAAGTTAAGACGTTAAATCGTTGTACTGCTCGGGTCTAAGCTGCGTGAACCTGAGAGGAATGTGCATCGCGGACTATGAGTAGTGGTGTTGCTATGTGTTCATTTTGTCTTAAGTGTTGCTGTGCAAGTAACAAAAAGTCGAAAGTTAGTATTTGTACAGAACAAGCTGATATGCGGACATTTTGTCTTAAGTATTATGGCTGTGCAAGCTGTCTTGTAGTCGGTTCTTATATAGAAAGAGTTTTTTGCATTATGGCTAACGTATCAACCTCACTCTGTGAAAAATGTGGAGCAGCTTTCACTCGAGAATCAAGTAGGAAACGGCACATCCATTCATGCGGAACCTTTTATCAGTGTAAAATAATGCAAGAATAATTTTTCAAACTCGTAGAATGGACTACGCCACGAGGAGTCTTGTGGTTACGAATCACCTAACAAGCGTATAAGGTGTGAGCCTACAAATAATGCTCTTCTGTCGACAGTTCCTGATGATGAGGGAGTTGTGATCTATGAATCGGCATTTACAGACTGAATGCGTTCTTACTCTATTCGATGTGAAACGTGTGATGACGCGCAAGCATATCTCGAGGAAGAGAAAGAGCGAGTAATTATTCTTATAAAAAAAGAACTCATTTTCCATAATTCCATAAAGATGAATTTTATGCTCGAATGTCTATTTATCAACGTGCACGAGGAGCTATGTGATCGAGCTTTTAAAATAAAGAATGAGGCTGGTTTTAAGGGAACGGATCTAAATGAATTTGTTAGCAAACAGTTTAAGAAAATAATCTCGGAATTACATTAATCTGAAATGAAAGGCAGTGGATGGTCTCTGTTGGGTGTAGATGGTTTGCGGGTTAGAATAAACAAGAATAACCCTCTGAGAGGAAGTACGTAGGCTATCTAAAAGTCCCTGAAGAAATTAGCGCTTAGAAAGCATGTATAAACGTTAAAAATGTTGATGACTGGTGTTTCTTCTATGCAATGCTGTCAAAATGTGTTGATAAGAACGCTGATTGTGTTTATAGTTACAAAGGTTTGGAGGTTAGATATGACTTTTCTGATATTACATTCCCCATGGCTATTCATTCTATTAAAACGTTTGAAAAAAATCTGTAAACGTTTTCTGTTTAGATTCTAACAACAAAGTTATGCCGTTGAAGGTTGTTGATGAAGTGTTAGCGGACCACACCAATCTGTTGTACATTACCAACAAGAAGGGACTAGGGCACTATGTTTACATAAAAAATAACCGCTTAGTTCGAAGTCAAATAACAAAATATCATGATGCCTTGGCTATATGCATGTGCTTCTTTTCTCATTCCGACAACCGACAGGATCGAAGTGCTGCCGAGAAATTAGAAGAACATAAAATATACTGTCTTGACCAACAAATTGCCCGATGACAGTTTCAAATTGTGTTTTATAGATGTAAACCATAAGCTTCAAGTTCCTTTCTTGGCTTATGCTGACTTTGAATGCCTCTTGAAACCTGTTTAATCTTGCCAGCCTAGCGACGAAGTGAGTTGGAATATCTCCTATCAGGAACATGAACCTGCGAGTTTTAGTGTATATTTAAAAGCAGATTCCTCAATCGAAGCCAAACAATTAGCCGAAACTATACCGCGGACCTAATGCAGTCAAGGAGTTTATTAATTATTTAACAAGCTTGGCTCGCACATTAGGTTTTGTGTTTGATGAAAACTTGCCTTTAAAATTGACAGAGGAGCAAGAACGCGAATTCCAAGCGGCTAAGACTTGTTACATGTGTGGAAAAGAATTTTGTCATGAATATAATTACAAAGTGAGAGACCACTGTCATCACCGGGGAATACCGTGGCTGTGCACATAACAATTGCAATTTGAAATGTAAAAAGAGGCACATTCGCACACGTGTTTATACATTATTTACAAAATTATGATATGCATTTTATTATAAAAGAACTAGGTTCAACACTGGGGAGAGTAACAGTTATTCCAAACACTAGTGAAAAGTACATTTCCGTCACGAAATTTATTCAAGATGAATCCGTGCAAATTCAATTTTTAGACTCATTTCGGTTCTTAAATAGCAGTCTGGAGAAACTAGCCGAGAACTTAGAACACTTTCCTGAAACTATCAAACACTTGGGTGGAGACAAGTGTAGCGAGCATGTTAGGGAACAGTGTTGAGTGCTTCGTGCACTTTCCTAAGTTTTTGAGAGTGGTTCTCTTGTAAGGCAGGGGTAACGGGCATGTTAGGGAACAGTGTTGAGTGCTTCGTGCACTTTCCTGAGCTCATTGAGAGTGGTTCTCTTGTAAGGCAGGTGTAACGAGCATGTTAGGGAACAGTGTTGAGTGCTTCGTGCATTTTCCTAAGTTTTTGAGAGTGGTTCTCTTGTAAGGCAGGGGTAACGGGCATGTTAGGGAACAGTGTTGAGTGCTTCGTGCACTTTCCTGAGCTCATTGAGAGTGCTTCTCTTGTAAGGCAGGTGTAACGAGCATGTTAGGGAACAGTGTTGAGTGCTTCGTGCACTTTCCTGAGCTCATTGAGAGTGGTTTTCTTGTAAGGCAGGTGTAACCAGCATGTTAGGGAACAGTGTTGAGTGCTTCGTGCACTTTCCTGAGCTCATTGAGAGTGGTTCTCTTGTAAGGCAGGTGTAACGAGCATGTTAGGGAACAGTGTTGAGTGCTTCGTGCACTTTCCTGAGCTCATTGAGATTGGTTCTCTTGTAAGGCAGGTGTAACGGGCATGTTAGGGAACAGTGTTGAGAGCTTCGTGCACTTTCCTGAGCTCATTGAGAGTGGTTCTCTTGTAAGGCAGGTGTAACGAGCATGTTAGGGAACAGTGTTGAGTGCTTCGTGCACTTTCCTGAGCTCATTGAGAGTGGTTCTCTTGTAAGGCAGGTGTAACGAGCATGTTAGGGAACAGTGTTGAGTGCTTCGTGCACTTTCCTGAGCTCATTGAGAGTGGTTCTCTTGTAAGGCAGGTGTAACGGGCATGTTAGGGAACAGTGTTGAGTCCTTCGTGCACTTTCCTGAGCTCATTGAGAGTGGTTCTCTTGTAAGGCAGGTGTAACGAGCATTTTAGGGAACAGTGTTGAGTGCTTCGTGCACTTTCCTGAGCTCATTGAGAGTGGTTCTCTTGTAAGGCAGGTGTAACGAGCATGTTAGGGAACAGTGTTGAGTGCTTCGTGCACTTTCCTGAGCTCACTGAGAGTGGTTCTCTTGTAAGGCAGGTGTAACGGGCATGTTAGGGAACAGTGTTGAGTGCTTCGTGCACTTTCCTGAGCTCATTGAGAGTGGTTCTCTTGTAAGGCAGGTGGAACGAGCATGTTAGGGAACAGTGTTGAGTGCTTCGTGCACTTTCCTGAGCTCATTGAGAGTGGTTCTCTTGTAAGGCAGGTGTAACGAGCATGTTAGGGAACAGTGTTGAGTGCTTCGTGCACTTTCCTGAGCTCATTGAGAGTGGTTCTCTTGTAAGGCAGGTGTAACGAGCATGTTAGGGAACAGTGTTGAGTGCTTCGTGCACTTTCCTGAGCTCATTGAGAGTGGTTCTCTTGTAAGGCAGGTGTAACGAGCATGTTAGGGAACAGTGTTGAATGCTTCGTGCACTTTCCTGAGCTCATTGAGAGTGGTTCTCTTGTAAGGCAGGTGTAACGAGCATGTTAGGGAACAGTGTTGAGTGCTTCGTGCACTTTCCTGAGCTCATTGAGAGTGGTTCTCTTGTAAGGCAGGTGTAACGGGCATGTAAGGGAACAGTGTTGAGTGCTTCGTGCACTTTCCTGAGCTCATTGAGAGTGGTTTTCTTGTAAGGCAGGTGTAACCAGCATGTTAGGGAACAGTGTTGAGTGCTTCGTGCACTTTCCTGAGCTCATTGAGAGTGGTTCTTTTGTAAGGCAGGTGTAACGGGCATGTTAGGGAACAGTGTTGAGAGCTTCGTGCACTTTCCTGAGCTCATTGAGAGTGGTTCTCTTGTAAGGCAGGTGTAACGAGCATGTTAGGGAACAGTGTTGAGTGCTTCGTGCTCTTTCCTGAGCTCATTGAGAGTGGTTCTCTTGTAAGGCAGGTGTAACGAGCATGTTAGGGAACAGTGTTGAGTGCTTCGTGCACATTCCTGAGCTCATTGAGAGTGGTTCTCTTGTAAGGCAGGTGTAACGGGCATATTAGGGAACAGTGTTAAGTGCTTCGTGCACTTTCCTGAGCTCATTGAGAGTGGTTCTCTTGTAAGGCAGGTGTAACGAGCATGTTAGGGAACAGTGTTGAGAGCTTCGTGCACTTTCCTGAGCTCATTGAGAGTGGTTCTCTTGTAAGGCAGGTGTAACGAGCATGTTAGGGAACAGTGTTGAGTGCTTCGTGCACTTTCCTGAGCTCATTGAGAGTGGTTCTCTTGTAAGGCAGGTGTAACGAGCATGTTAGGGAACAGTGTTGAGTGCTTCGTGCACTTTCCTGAGCTCATTGAGAGTGGTTTTCTTGTAAGGCAGGTGTAACGAGCATGTTAGGGAACAGTGTTGAGTGCTTCGTGCACGTTCCTGAGCTCATTGAGAGTGGTTCTCTTGTAAGGCAGGTGTAACGAGCATGTTAGGGAACAGTGTTGAGTGCTTCGTGCACTTTCCTGAGCTCATTGAGAGTGGTTCTCTTGTAAGGCAGGTGTAACGGGCATGTTAGGGAACAGTGTTGAGTGCTTCGTGCACTTTCCTGAGCTCATTGAGAGTGGTTCTCTTGTAAGGCAGGTGTAACCAGCATGTAAGGGAACAGTGTTGAGTGCTTCGTGCACTTTCCTGAGCTCATTGAGAGTGGTTCTCTTGTAAGGCAGGTGTAACGAGCATGTTAGGGAACAGTGTTGAGTGCTTCGTGCACTTTCCTGAGCTCATTGAGAGTGGTTCTCTTGTAAGGCAGGTGTAACCAGCATGTAAGGGAACAGTGTTGAGTGCTCCGTGCACTTTCCTGAGCTCATTGAGAGTGGTTCTCTTGTAAGGCAGGTGTAACGAGCATGTTAGGGAACAGTGTTGAGTGCTTCGTGCACTTTCCTGAGATCATTGAGAGTGGTTCTCTTGTAAGGCAGGTGTAACGAGCATGTTAGGGAACAGTGTTGAGTGCTTCGTGCACTTCCCTAAGTTTTTGAGAGTGGTTTTCTTGTAAGGCAGGTGTAACGAACATGTTAGGGAACAGTGTTGAGTGCTTCGTGCACTTTCCTGAGCTCACTGAGAGTGGTTCTCTTGTAAGGCAGGTGGAACGAGCATGTTAGGGAACAGTGTTGAGTGCTTCGTGCACTTTCCTGAGCTCATTGAGAGTGGTTCTCTTGTAAGGCAGGTGTAACGAGCATGTTAGGGAACAGTGTTGAGTGCTTCGTGCACTTTCCTGAGCTCATTGAGAGTGGTTCTCTTGTAAGGCAGGTGTAACGAGCATGTTAGGGAACAGTTTTGAGTGTTTCGTGCACTTTCCTGAGCTCATTGAGAGTGGTTCTCTTGTAAGGCAGGTGTAACGGGCATGTAAGGGAACAGTGTTGAGTGCTTCGTGCACTTTCCTGAGCTTATTGAGAGTGGTTCTCTTGTAAGGCAGGTGTAACGGGCATGTAAGGGAACAGTGTTGAGAGCTTCGTGCACTTTCCTGAGCTCATTGAGAGTGGTTCTCTTGTAAGGCAGGTGTAACGAGCATGTTAGGGAACAGTGTTGAGTGCTTCGTGCACTTTCCTGAGCTCATTGAGAGTGGTTCTCTTGTAAGGCAGGTGTAACGGGCATGTTAGGGAACAGTGTTGAGAGCTTCGTGCACTTTCCTGAGCTCATTGAGAGTGGTTCTCTTGTAAGGCAGGTGTAACGAGCATGTTAGGGAACAGTGTTGAGAAGTTCGTGCACTTTCCTGAGCTCATTGAGAGTGGTTCTCTTGTAAGGCAGGTGTAACCAGCATGTAAGGGAACAGTGTTGAATGCTTCGTGCACTTTCCTGAGCTCATTGAGAGTGGTTCTTTTGTAAGGCAGGTGTAACGAGCATGTTAGGGAACAGTGTTGAGAGCTTCGTGCACTTTCCTGAACTCATTGAGAGTGGTTCTTTTGTAAGGCAGGTGTAACGGGCATGTTAGGGAACAGTGTTGAGAGCTTCGTGCACTTTCCTGAGCTCATTGAGAGTGGTTCTCTTGTAAGCAGGTGTAACGAGCATGTTAGGGAACAGTGTTGAGTGCTTCGTGCACTTTCCTGAGCTCATTGAGAGTGGTTCTCTTGTAAGGCAGGTGTAACGAGCATGTTAGGGAACAGTGTTGAGTGCTTCGTGCACTTTCCTGAGCTCATTGAGAGTGGTTCTCTTGTAAGGCAGGTGTAACCAGCATGTAAGGGAACAGTGTTCAGTGCTTCGTGCACTTTCCTGAGCTCATTGAGAGTGGTTCTCTTGTAAGGCAGGTGTAACCAGCATGTAAGGGAACAGTGTTCAGTGCTTCGTGCACTTTCCTGAGCTCATTGAGAGTGGTTCTCTTGTAAGGCAGGTGTAACCAGCATGTAAGGTAACGAAGTTGATTGCATCGAACCCTGTCGGAAGTTTGCCGAGTGTGATTCTCGAGTAAGACGCGTATAATAAGCGTGCTATCAGAACAAAGTTGAGTGCTTCGAATCGTGACCATGGTTACTTTCGGAATTTAGTCTGAGTGTAGTTTATTTCCTTGGTTTATCCACACTTGCTCCAGGAAAAAGCTTTTACAGTATGTTGTTTCTTGTCCGACGACAGTTTTTCCAATGAAATAACCCTCTTAGTTTAGAACACACACGGCAGACAACCAGCGTAGCTAACTGCAGCAAAACATACTACAGGTGGCGTATGTGATTCCGATTTCGCTGTTGGATTTTTTCATGGTAATTCCTGGAGTACCTGGGGTTTTAATGCGTAAATATTCGTGTTCCAGCACTAGGTTGATGTGAAAATAGACATCAGCTAGGGATATGTATTTTGTCTGCTATAGAAATCAATTTTCCGCGCCCTCTTGCAGTCCTTGGTGAGATCTGAGCGTTACAGTATTCTCTCCAACCAATAATGTAGAGAAATAGTCTTAGCCGAAATTTGTGGACCTTACCTTACTTTCAGCAAAATGTAAAAATACTCTTGATGTAATAGGCATTTGTATACGGAACTCGAGATGTTTTTCTAAGTGAACCTTGGGTAGGATTCAAAATATGGGGGACAGCTGGGTGTTGGGTGTAGCTGGAGCTGTGTGGCCTGAAGCCGCAGCCGCAGGTCGCGCGCTGGCATGGAGCCAGTGACCAGAATAGGCTGCAGTGGGCGTCACCTCACTATCTGTGCTCACAACATTTTATTATAAAGACATTGAAAAAAATGGTTTGTGAAACAACTTTGACAGTGTGCCCTCAATATGATGTAATTAAAGCGACGTACAGTACGAATGGGCAAGTAGTGTATATATATATTAAAAAAACACGTAACTAATTTTAATGATTTGAAAATGAAATGCGGATAAATGTGAGCACCATACATTCGCATTCGGTCTCCATTACGCTCAAAAATATATTATTAGCTGAAGGAGAGACATTTATAATATTCAGTCATTCATTTCCCTTTGAGACTGTTTAGCCTTTCAGCGCTCTGAAAGAGAATAAACATTAGCAGTGACAAATTTCACTCTGATTTCGTGAATATCAATAATTTCTTTAAAAATGACTTGAAAAAAATGTACGAATTGTGGGATTTGCAGATACTGTTGGTGTTGGAAAATACGCTCCATAATTGCTGTCCACTGAATCTAACCTTCGCCTCCTAGGCTTACCTCTGCTTCTCTTACTACAGGCGAGTTAATCGTAGATTATATATTATTTTAGTAGTATAGATCCCTCCTGCGGCGCTCACAAGCGACCGATTGTGACAAATGAGCATTCAACCGAAAGAGAATAAACATTAGCAGTGACAAATTGCACTCTAATTTCATAAATATCTATAATTTCTTTAAAAATGACTTGAAAAAATGTATGAATTCTGGGATTTGCAGATACTGTTGATGTTGGAAAATACGCTCCATAATTGCTGTCCACTTCACATTTTGGCCGCTGTGACGCCTGTTTCTTGTCATTTTAACATTCTGAGATCTTTCCTTCATCATTTGCATGGATTTCAGAAACAGTAAATCAAAGGAATGAGTACTCAAATAATTTCATAAATATCGAATGACCGGTGATTGTTATGATGATCCAATTTTCAGTGATTGCCTTCTTAAGTTAGGAAACGTAGAACTTGGAATTTTAACTGAAATATAAGTAGTGTTCTATAATCATTTGGTTGAAATCTCTCATTGGAGTCTCTCATTATAAACCTATTGAGGAAAGTGTGGTTTATGAACATGCGGGATTTCTCGCACGGATCCGCTAGTTTATCTCTATCTCGAGTTACTCTCATATCAGTTACCACTCCCATGCAGAAAGGGGAGTTGCGTCGCTACACTACTAGTAACTTCATTCATACAAATATGCAACACGACTCACTACAATGACTTAGCAACATCTTGGCTCTGTATACTGTTATCCCGAGAGAATACACAGCCCAACTACTTGAACTGGTCCTCCTGTTTCACCTACCTGGCATTCTATTTTCATCTATCTCTTCCCTCAGACATTATCTTCGTTTTTGAAATGCTGATTTTCGTACCATATTCCCTGCATTTCAATTCTAGTTCTCTCATGTTTGCTTGTAAGCTTCAACCGAGTCCGTCATTACAACCAGGTCATCAACATAAAGTCTTACTGCTTACCTGGTTCTCATCTGAATTCCACCTAGCCTTCATCTAATGGTTCATATATACAGTCAATTAAACAGTGACTGTGAAGATTACAACCTTGCCTAACTCTTGTAATAATTTTAAACCAAGATCACATCCTACCAACAACTCTCACTGGAGCCTGCTGGAATCTTTCCTCGCCACCATAATCCCTCGATTCCCTTGGAATTCTATCGTACGCCTTCTCTTCTCTTCCTATGTAGATCCACAAAACACACAACTGTCTATTCCTCTCGTATCATGTGTCAATAGATTGACGCAAAACTTGATCCTGACAACCCCGTTGTGGTCTAAAGCAGGGGTTCTCAAACTTTTTCTGTCGCGGCCCCCTTCTGAAACATGAGATTCCAAGCGCGCCCACACACATACACACACACACACACACACACACACACACTTATTCTTCTTTCCGAAGGAAGGCAAGCACTGTCACTTTCATGGGGTCTCTTTTGACGTGACAACGTAAAATAAACTGTTGGAATACAGTGACCATCGTGAAAAAGTGTTACAGTGAAAGGTGGTGATATCGTTTTATCTCTCTTCTGCTGCAACGCTCTCTCTCTCTCTTCTGTTGCTGAGCTCGAGTGTCGCTACTGTCGTTTTTGGATGTCACGGGTGAACCACTGGATGGATTTTGATGCAGTCTTCACCATTCTCTAAAGGATACCTTGAGAAAGATGTCTGTAGAAAATTATTTATTTATGATCAAAGGAAGCCGAGCAGTAACGATTTCAGTGAAAAGGTCGAAAAAGAAACCACATGGCGTATGTGCACTTTCTAAGCTTACGCTGGGCAAACCGTTAAAAATATCTATATACAGTAGCCTACTATGCGTGTAAGAATTGTTTAGCATGAAAAGTTCTACAAAATAGTCCGCGAGAGCATATCTCTATCTTCAATACATCGCCCACTATAAAAGTGTTTTTACGTTTTCATTTCTTCCAACAATCTCTCCTCAAATACTGAGGTGACAGTTTACGAGCTGGCTAGGGGCGAGTCTATCACCCCAGTTACAGCCTAGCTAGCGGGCGAACATATTACCCCTGATACAGCCAGCAGCAAACTGTCGAGTCATGTTGAGTTAAAACTTCAGAGAAGAGTGGTTGTGTTTGGAGTTTCCCTGGAAGGGTAACTCGGCTTTTCTTCATTTCGCCAGTGAACTTTCCGTTCCACAAAATACATAATTAAAATATATACGAAGCTGAAATTTCGCAAGTGCGACAGTTTAAAGAAATCGGTCCGAGAAGACGTTGAACGATCAAATATCGTCGCGCATCGTAGTTGCACACACCCAATGTTTTCTTTTTTAATACTGTTAATAAGCCACCTATGATGGGCAATGGCGTTATATGTATCAGTTTATTGTAAGTCGGGCTAACCTTTTCCACGGAAACATGCACTAGAATTTACCTTTTAACTCACTGTATTTGAACTGACTGCAAAGGTCTGGCAGAATTCGAGTCAACAATGGCATAAATAGAAGAATTTATTCTTGTAATGAAGTGGAGGTCGCATTGTCAAGCGGCTTGTTATCATTAGTGGTTGTTTAGTGTTCGGTAAGGAGATATCGCTGTGGGTGTTGGGTGAAAGGGTGCGGTGGGGGAAATGTTACTCGTCACCTTTTCTCAGAATTCCTGCTGGCGGGATCTACTGGTCAGTTCTTGTGAAACAAGATAGCAAAAGTACGAGTTCATTAGTGTTAAATGTTCGTGGGAGCTTCCTGTCTATGATGGATTTGAGGATATCTGTTACAGAATATGAAATATAAATATTTCAATCAGAGCCGACGTCCCCTACTTTGAGGACCTCTGGTCTAAACCACTCTGGTTTTCATCCATCTCACTCTTGGCTAATGATTGAACTCTCCGTTCTACAATGTCCGAGTACACTTTTTCTGGGACACTTATCAAAGAAATGCATCAATAATGGTTGCAGTCTTTCCTGTTGCCTTGCTTATAAATCGGGGAGATAACTGCTTTTCCTACATCACACGCCAATTCTGTTATCCTATTGTACCATTTCATCCCCGCCTTCCCACTATACCTCACCATTTCTGGCCGAATTTCATCTATCCCTGTTGTTATGTGACATTTTCGTTTATCATCCTCTCTACTTCATCAACCGGGATTGTATTCCTGTCCTCATTCTTTTCCTGCATAATCTCAATATGTCACATTGCCAGAAAATATTCCTTTTACGTTTTGCAAGTTTCCGAAGTATTCTTTCCATCTTTGCAGTGCTTCCTTGTCCTTCCCAGAGTTCCAAAACACTGCTGAGTTTTCTTTTTCCTCCATTTCTATGATTCTTTATAACGCCGCAAAGAAGGCCTGACCTAACGTTTCCAATTTATCTTCAAATTCCTCCCATGAGTTACTCTTTGACTCTACTATTATTTGTTTGGTTCTGCTCCTTTCCACTTGATAAAACTAATTTGTCTGCCTTACACATTTTTATAATTGGTCCAAAAATCAGACCGTTATTTTTTAAGATGACTGGGAAGGATTCAGGAGTAGGAGAGAAATAAAAATAGTACATATTTGCTTATTATTTCTTTATTTTTGAAAAGGGCTCACTTCTTGCATGTATAGGCGTACATACATGGAGGCAGAATTGAGACAAGGTGTTGAAAGCCTAATGGCAATTCCCCATTGAGATGCAAGTAGGTGGTTGTTCCTATGCTTAAGCCTGAAACCACTCAAAATAGCCGTGGATTGCAGGGGCATAAAACTGCTTACAAACTCAAGATTTCTTCTTGGAATGGTAGAATGCACTTGTTGTTGTTGTTGTTGTTGTTGTTGTTGTTGTTGTTGTTTGATTTAGGGGCTTTGCGACATCATGGCCATGTAGATCCGTGCATTTGGGTGTATGGAATTTGATAATCTGTGAACAAATTCCAAGATGACTGAAATGGGATTCGAACCCTCCTCTTCTCAGTTTTTCCTCACAAGGCTGAGTGTACACTGTTCCAGCCCTCAGACCAAACTTAAAATTTCTTGGCAGAGCCGGGAATCGAACCTGTACCGACCACCAAGAATGCTAGCCGCTACACCGCTAGATGGTTGGTAGAATGCTCCTTCTGACCTTTTGTCACTTGGCACATTTAAAGCCACTTACAGAAAACTAAGACACCTCCCCAAGGCTAGTTCCATAAAACGTAAGAATTCACTGAAAAATTGATGAATTGAATACAGGCGTCGGTAGGCAAGTTTTATCAACGGAGGAATATCTCGAAAAATTATAATTTTTAAACTACAATTTTCTAGTTTTATTATGGTGTCCAGGCATCATTCTTCGATTTATGATACCAAAGCTTGAGTACAACCAATTCCATAATGTGTTCTAATTCATCATTATTTAAACATTCAATACATTAAAATTAATATCTGAAACACTTTAAAATGATAAAGGATTGCCATGAAGATATAGCGTACACTTTCTGGTACAAATCAGAACTTTGTAAGCTGTCAATTAGCTTGGTATTTCTTTACGTATGGTACCATAATTATTATTGACCCATTGATGTTTGATAATTTTAGAATTGCACACTTCATTAACGGGAGAGTGTCCCATGTATCAAAGCCATACAAGTTACACCAGGTTACGCTCACTTTGAGACAGTCTTCACTTGACCGAGGCGTGGGGATTAATAACTGGTTAAACTACTGTATTACACTACTCCTAGGTAAAAATTAGCTATGCGATACTTCCATATCAATACTTCATTTATACAACTCTAGTTAAATAATAATGGAAGTGAATAAAAAGTATTTTTTCAGTATGGGTCAGTCAGAGAACACTTTTTCTCCCCCCTCCTTTTCCTCCCAGAGTGGAACATATTTCCAACTTCATGGGCATTTCACACATACTGTCAGAGGTAGCACCTCCCCATCCATCAGAACCCTCCAGAATATTGTCCTGGAGTAGGATCTTCAACACGCAGGTAAATCTGCCACGGGCCTCTTGCATTTAAGCACTCTTACAAATGCCAACCATTTGCGCTAGGATTTAATCCATGAAAGCAAGTAGAAGTGTATTTTATAATAATAATAATAACTTAATAATAATAATAATAGATTCACATAAAAATAACAATTCTCAAAGTCTGATTTAGTTCATCTTTAATATAATCCAATTCTGAAATTAAAGAAACCAAGTGGTTCCGTGTAGAACTAAACCGTCTATTTTCACATATCCCACTGGTCTTTTCTAGTAAAACCTCCCCCGGCTAACAAAAGGATTTTCCATGTGATGTATACTAAATAGCTTTTGATACACGACCTATGTCACGACCAACACCATTGCATTGAGAAAGTATGTGCTGGAGTATACGACTTTCAGTATCGGTGAATAAGAGTCCTCCCGCGAGATGGCATGTGTCTGTAACGAATCGTGGGAGTTTAATTTAAGTAAATACAAATGCACGGTTTCTCTGATTTACGAAAAGAAAGCTACAGAATGTAGTGCCATAAGATTACTATTGTAATAACCTATCATACGAATCTCCTTACAAATCGTTTGAATAGGGCACGTAAAATGAAAAAAGGAAGATTTCAAAATTTCGAACTGATGTCATCCTGACTTTTTGAAAATAATTGAACATGACTTTATACTAAGCTCTGAATAAAGATTCGCTGTTCTTAGGATCACTGATCTCGGGTGATTAGATCGCTAGAAAAAACATTTGAAATATTTTGAAAATTACTTGGCCGCCATGTTGTGTTTGTGTTTCTCAGGATTTGGAAAGGCACAAATATGTACTTAGTTAATATTCCTCTATCACCGTAAATAAATTAACTTTGGTTGCTTATACAGGGTGTTACAAAAATGTACGGCACAAAATGCAGGAATCATTCCTCACACGTGGACGAATAAATTGTTATATGAACATGGCTCTGGATACGCTCTGTTTCCATGTTACAACTCATTTTCTCCAACACATTAATCATGGGAATCACACAAGAACAGAACGTTAGAAACATGGGGATCATGCACTCTTGGTTACGTCTGGTTACGTTGTCAGTATCGCAGGTGCACCGCCATTATTATGTTTTACATGGTCCTCTTGCCATGTGACTTAGCAGATATGCCTTAAACTGTGCGACAAAACATGTACTTCATGCACGATGGAGTAGCCTACCTCCTCATTTTAGTGTTAATGTCCGTCGGCTTCTAAATAACAGATTCGGTGACAGATGGATAGGTAGAGGTGGACCAATTGCCTGACCTCCACGCTCTCCGGACCTAAACCCACTGGACTTTAATTTGTGGGGGCATTTGAAAGCTCTTGTGTATCGAACCCCTGTACCAGATGTTCAGAGTCTCCGTGCCCGTATTATGGAAGGCCGCGAAACCATACGCAATACTTCAGGGATACATCAGCGCATCCGAGGTTCACTACAATGGCGGGTTGATGCATGTATGAATGCGCACGGAGGCCATATTGAACATCTCCTGTGAGAAAGAGTTGCATGTGGTATGCTCATACGTTCTGTTCTTGTGCGTTTCGAATGATTAATTCGTTGGAGACAATGAGGTGCAACATGGAAACAAAGCGTTTCCGGACCCAAGTTCATATAACATAATTTCTTCGTCTACGTAAGAGGAATGTGTTCTGCAGTTAGTGCTGTACATTTTTGTTACACCCTGTATAGTTTCGGAGATATTGTGAACCGGTAAAATATATTGTATGGACGCCTTGTTGGAATGTTTCATTAACAGATATCACCATGAAACTTTGTACGGTAGACTACTACTAGAAGTTCATCTATGTGACTTTCATAAACCTGTTAAAAACAAAACGAATATGGCGGCCAAGCGAAGTTGAAAGATTTAAAGACTTTCTCGCGATTTAACTATCCGAGCAAAGTGAAACATGGTACGGTAAATGTTCATATAAAATTTAATCTAACGACATCCAATTAAACTCAGTTGTTTTGATAGACCATAAATGGGGGCTGTGCGAAATTTTAAAATTAAGGTTTTATTTCCATCATGCGATGGAAGTGAACGTTTGAATAATGAACCTACGCAATAATCTTCATCCAATGGCCTACACATATAACAATCCAACATGGCACACATCTGACATATTTAGACCACAGATAGACGAATTAGCGAGCAAGAACTTGTCGCGGCTCTATTGCAGGTGGTAGGCAACCCGCATGCATATTGTGTGTTCAAGTGAAACACGCTGTACGATGATGATTTAAGCTAATCTCATTCAACTTATGTCATTAAGCATAATTAACACTCCAAACTGAAATGGGTTGCAATTCTGAAATTTAAATATAGCACATGGCATACATCGCCTAGGGGAACGACTTTCTCCTTAAATGTCTAAATGTGTTGTTGTAATACTTTATGCTTTAAATAATAAATTAAACATACTATTGTAATGTCTGTAGATTCGGATAACAAAGGTGCGGATGCGGGGCGGATGCAGCTAACGTTTTGTTTATCCGCGCAGGGCTCTATATATTGACTATATAATTAAATGCCAGCAAATGAATATTCTAATCATAGTTCATTATATCAGGCTACATTTCTATTGCTTGATTAGGACACAAGAAATAAAATCGAGATTTTAAAAAATGTGCACAGCCACCATTTTAAGTTCTCAAAAAATTCAATAATTTGACGTCAGTATATTAAGGCTTGTATGAAGATATACCGTGTCAAGTTTCACAGTGCTCGGATGAAAAGTTGCGAGAGAATTCCATTTAAATATTTTCATTTTGCGTCGCCGTCATGTTGGTTTTGTGACCACCAGGTTATTATGAGTCCCATAGGTTAACTTATGTTAATAGCCTTTATCAACATTCAACATTTCAGTTTGATTGCTGTAATAGATTCGTAGATATTGGAACCGTCTGAATATTTTGGATGGCTGCCATGTTGAATTGTTATACAGGGTGTATCTTAATTATACCGACAAAAAATCAGGGATGCTCTGCGTGTTATGTAAAAGACGATGCCGCAATCGGATTGGCGGAGAAAATTTTTCCCTCCGAGAAAAAGAGGTTACTTTGTTACTTCCGGGCGCGCGCGATTCAAATCTACGAACTCGCCGTATTTGCTGAGCTAGAGAGCAAGCCGCTGGCCACCGCTGTGCTTCAAGCAAGGGAATTTTTGAATTTGAATTTGAATTTATTGTTTCTCTTATACAGGCCACTGAGGCTACAAAGCCTCTTTATGCAGCTCTCTTCATTCAGAGGGCGGTTATGAAGAAGGGAGTGCGATAGGTGACAGAGATATGCTGGCGGGCATGCGCAAGTTTCCTCGATCGCCTCGACTTGCTGCATGCCCGCCAGCATATCTCTGTCTCCTTCTATCACACTCCCTTCCCTTGCCTGAAGCACAGCAGTGGCCAGCGGCTTGCTGCCTGGCTCAGCAAATACGGTGAGTTCGTAGATTTGAATCGCGCGCCCGGAAGTAACAAAGTAAGCCCATTTTCTCGGAGGGAAAAATTTTCTCCGCCAATCCGATTGCAGCATCGTCTTTTTCATAATACGCAGAGCGTCTCTGATTTTTTTTTGTCGGTATAATTAAGATACACCCTGTATATGTACGCCATAGAGATATGTACCATTAGAAAAAAAGATTATTGCGTTGGTTCAATATTCAAACGTAGACTTTGATCGCCTGATCAGAACACAAGAAATGAAAAACTTAATTTTAACATTTTGCACAGCTGCCATCTTGAGGTTATGTAAACAATTGAACTAAATTAGATGCCAGTGGATTAACATTTGTATAAACATTTACCGTTCGACGTTTCACTGAGTTTGGATGGTTAAGTCGCGAGAAAAGTCCATTTATATGTTTCGAATTGCTTGGACGCCATGTTGGTTTTGTACTTAACAGGTTTTTGAAATTCACTTAGGTGAACTTATTGGCCATGACGCGTGATGGGCTCCATCTCAGCAACGCTGTACAGCTTTCGCCGTATCGGCTAGCTGCGGAACCATGCCTTATTCTCCCGTAGAAATACAAACCGATATAAAATAAGTGAATTAATTTACGCATTTCGCAGTCGTACAGCATAACCTTTTGATGTATAAGGATTACAACGCGACCAAGAACTACATTTTCCAACCACCCCGAGCCGAGAAAAAGTTACCTTGCTAAATGATAACTTTGTTTCTTCTACACACAAAATTTTGAAATTAATAAACCAGAAATAAAACATTCCAATGTATATTGTGTTAAAATTTGGATTCGCTGTAATGACGGGTTTTTGAGATAATAATTCTTAAATGTGACGCTTGGTTGAAACACGCTTAAAAACGGGCACTTTTTGTATTCCAACTGCGATAAAAAAAAATATTAAAATATAAATTAAAAATTCCAAACGTAAAATAGAACGTCAAACATGATGTTATTGAATTCAATGTAGGTCTATTGGTTACTTCACAAACAACCTTCAAACTCGAGTGCACATAATACTTTGGTCGACAGTAGTGGAGTCGTCAACATGCCAACTGGACGGTTCGTTTCACAGGTGAGTTCCTATTTGGTCGGGAGAGTGATTCTTGATGGATTCTCATCTGGAGAGAACCTGGAACACGATTTCGGGACCCGAACATTGTTGAAAGAGACAGATATCGAAGAGGATCCCAAATGGTGTGGGCAGGGATTATGTTGACTACTCGAACACCTCTTCAGGAAGTTGTACGGGTAAATCGGCAAGGTTTAACTGCTGTCAAGTATCGTGACGAGATCTTGGGACCTCATGTTCGATTGTTGCGAGGTGCTGTGGGCCCAGACTTCGTACTGATGGACGATAATGCCCGACCTCATAGAGCACAGGTGGTTGATTTTTTTTTTGGGGGGGGGGGGAAGATATTGCACGCATATCGTGGCCTGCTCGCTCTCCCGATATGAATCCCATAGAGCATGTCTGGGACGCACTAGGGAGGCAAGTTGCATCACGTCAGCATCCACCAACCACTCTCCAGGATTTGCTAGCTGCTCTTTAGGAAGAATGGGTGTTATTGCCTCAACATGAGATTGATTACCTCATTCGCAACATGACAGGCGTTGTCAGGCCTGTATTGCTTCCGGAGGTGGTCACACCCAATACTGAGCACATTAACCAGTTTTCGGAATGTGTGTGCAAATCCATGAAGTTGGAAAAGAACGGAGAACATTTTTGTCTACTGTTATGCATGTTGCAGTGGTTTACTTTCTGTATGCCGGGTGAGTTAGCCGTGGTCGTTACGGCGTGGCAGCAGGCAGTCGCTCACATCCGGGTGGCGAGGAGGCTCGAATCCCCCCACCGGCAACCTTGAAGATGGTTTTCTGTGATTTCCCATCTTCCTTCCAGGCAAATGCCGGGTTGGTCCCTAACTATAGGCCACAGCCGCTACCTTCCAATTCGTCGTCCTTACATTCACACTTTCCTCACCAGACAACACTCCACAC
This sequence comes from Meconema thalassinum, assembly GCA_946902985.2. Classification (NCBI taxonomy): domain Eukaryota; kingdom Metazoa; phylum Arthropoda; class Insecta; order Orthoptera; family Tettigoniidae; genus Meconema; species Meconema thalassinum. Next base: position 55,367,780 of record OX336389.2, read on the forward strand.
GCGACGGTACTTGTAGCTCACCCCATGGGTGTCCGCATAGATGTAGCTACAAACTGTGGCGAGCCGAACATTTCCTAGGACACTCCCGGCACTAAAAGCTATACGCTAAAAAAATAAAAAGAATAAAAATAAAAAACTGTATTCTTTACATTGTTGCTACTCGACTAACACCTGTTTATACTGTTTTGTGGTAAAATAAACGCAACCTTGCAACTTTTCCGTCTGTTGCTTTAATTTTGGACACCAGTGTATATAGACTATAGAGGGTGTAATTGATATACATGTACTCATTTTAACTGGCGATAGAAGATGGTATTCTAAACAAACATCTTCATGAAATTTAGTCGTATCTTAATTATTGTGGGTGAAATTAAATCACAAAAATCGTTGGTCAATGTTCTGAAAATGAAGGTAGTTGTTCTGAATAGACAATGGCAAAAAAGAAAAAATGGCGTGCCGTAAGGATCACTCCTTGGCCCAGTATTGTTTCTACTATATACCTTAGACGTATTTAGCATCTTTCGACAAGTCAAATATCATATGTTTGCTCATTTCCCTACTACACAAATCCCTAATGTGCTGGAGGCTAGTAATTGGGCAGCTGACCACAATCTCATTCTTAATGTTTCGAAGACAGAACTCATTCCTCTTGGAAAATCGAGACTTTTGAACTCTGTTGATACCGGTATGTCAGTTATGCCTAATATCTCAATCGAAAATACCGTTGTTCCATACAATCGCTCTGTTACCAATTTTGAACTTATTATGGACAATACTTTATCTTGGACTGAACATATACATAGAGCTGATAATAATGCTGTGTCGATTATTCACCAGCTTAAACGTAATAATTGACGTATACCAATTAATATATGCAAATTATTTGCTCAGGCCGTGGTATATCCTGTGTTGGAGTATTTTATTGCTCAGTGGTTTATAATGATATTTCAGAAACAATTCAACGAACACACAATACCTGTGTTAGATTCACCCTTGATGTGCGCAGAGATGAGCTTCATTCAGGTTCAGTGGCTTAAATTAAATGAGCGAAGATTATCAATAAACTTAAACACACTATTTCTATAATAATTCTTCCTGTATGGAGAACGTTCATGGTTGATGTAATAGATTCGCTAAAGTCACGATGAAGATACCCCGCCATAGTACGGCCAAATTCAATAAAGCATTCATTTGTACCGCATCACGCATTTATAATCTGTACAAGTTGTATATCTATGAGAATTTGCATCGATCAGTACTCGAGAGACAACTTACCGGTGCAATAATGGCGGGCTATAAGTGGCAATTAAAGAGTATTATGAGATCGTAGAGAGTACATCATGGATTTACATCGATTTTTTTGTCGTGTGGCCTCCTGAGAGGCCGAGTGCTGGTCATTCTAGTCGACGCCCGTGCGCGTCGGTATGAGATACTGAAACTGGACAAGGATGTGGAAGGAAGTGGCCGTGGCCTGTCAGAAGATACCGTCCCAGGATTTGCCTGGTGTTGAAAATGGGGAAACCACGAAAAACCATTTCAAGGATTGGCCGACGATGGGGCTCGAACCCACGCGTCTACCGAGTCAGCAGAGAGCTTGGCCCCATGACCTAACGCTGTGCTTTAGCTAGCGTAGCCACTGCTGTGTGTACTTTTAATGTAGATTATAGTTTGTTAAATTTAATGATTGTTGATCATGCTGTATTTTTAGCCTACTTTTCACATTTTGCAAAAATGAGGAAAAAGTAGACTTATGAGATCGGGCAAATGTGTGTCTGTCTGTCCTTCTGTCTGTCTGGCTGTGTGTGTGTCTCCTCCCCCCCCCTCCTCCCCCCTTATCAACTCCTAAACGGCTTACCTGAATATCTCACGGCCATATTTGAAAATGATGTCAGTGCTACCAACTGCTGAAAAATCGCAATTGAAATTTGAGCTCCATGTTGGATATCTTGGAAGGTATACATGGGAGCTATTTCAAAATTGGCACACGTATAGATAATAATATTGCAGTTTAATTTCCAGGAGGCCATACATGGCAGTGTTGCCAAAATGATTATAAGCCTGCTGATAGGTCCAAATTTTAAATGCATATAACTTCTACACTATCAATTGGATTTCAACCAAATTTCGTATGTGGTATGTGTACATAAACAGATATGACTGAGCGTATTCTTAAGAGCCACCAGGGCTGCCAACTGTTAATAAATGCTCTCAATTTATTTTATCCAAATACCAGTATATCAGAAAGTATGCAAGCCGACAGCTTTAAACTATGCACACGTATAGTACCTGGCATTCTAGATTAATTTGGAGTATCTTATATACGTCAGTGCTACCAACATGATTCTAAGCCTGCTGAGAGGTCCAACTTTAAATACATGTAACTTCTATACTATCATTTGGATTTCAACCAAATTTCGTGTGTGATATGTGTACCATAACAGATATGACTATGCCGATTCTTAAGAGTAACCAGGGCTGCAAACTGTTAATAAATACTGTCTCTATTTTTGTTACCCTAATATCAATATATCAGAAAGTATGCAAGCCAATAGCTCTAAACGTTGCACACGTATAGTACCTGGCATTCTAGATTAATTTGGAGTAACTAATATAGGCCTACGCCAGTGCTGCCAACATGATTCTAAGCCTGCTGATAGGTCCAATTTTAAAATACATGTTACTTCTATACTAACAAATGGATTTCATCCAAAATTGGTACAACACGAGATCATAATATTTCAGATTATTTCTGACCAACACATGCATGACATTGTTGCCAACATAATTTTACGCGCACTGATAAATCCAAGGTCTAACTGCATGTAACGTGCATGCTATCCGTTGGACTTCAACCAAATTTTGTATTCTGTACCTTAAGAGATGCAACTAACAATAGCCTATATTCAGTCACCAGGGCTGCCAACTGTACTGCTCTATTAGGCTACATGATATAAGGTATATTTCGAACTAATTAGGAATTTCGATATTACCAACTTAATTTCGTCATTATTTTAGATAGGTCTATATAGATGGCAAGAATCTTACATTTCAAGAAAAGTAGGCTCTTTAGTTCGTCACGGAACTTCTTATGTGTGAGAGCGGATTATGTGCATCCAATGGCACTTTTTAGTCATATGGATGTAATCCTTAAATAGACAATCGATCTTACTTTTAGCTTTTGTGGTCTAGTACACCTCTGCCAAGAAATTTGATGGTGGTCCAAGGACTGGAGCGGGGTATTCCAGTCTCGCGAGGCAATTGGTTCAGGGAATTGCCGGTAAGGTGCCGAAATTATGTTGTCATACATATTGCACACAAAGCAAGGCTGATAATGCACTTGTGCCAAACCTTTTTCTCTGAGGAGCGTGCTTGCTGCTTGTCGCTCTTTAAGCAGATTGGGTTCGATTCGTGGTTAATGCATGCGGGATTTTCTTGGTAAAATGTCACGTCCAGTGGTTCGGATTCCATGTAAAAAGAGAGGTCCCATGGCTTATTGGATCGAAAACTGACGATCTTGAAGGCGAGGGCATGTCCTTTAAACTTTTGATCATAGTCTTAAAACCAGTCCAGAGCAAATCTGTGCGCTGTGCCAGGGCTCATTGCTTCTTCCATAACCTTTTCTCCGGAAGGTGGGAGGTTTCATTTCCAAGCTCTTCTACCCTGGAGAACAAGGCTAATTCGCAACTGTGCATAATTTAACTGCTTGTATTTTCATAAATTGTACACAGTTAAATTCATGCCTGCTGGTATGCTTTGGTATAATTCATTTAGAATTAATTTCAAATGTTCAAATTTATCTTAACGTTCATTTAATGCAACTATGATAGTTATATAAAGTTATTGTTGTTTTAAGGGGCAGAACAGCGAGCTCATCGTCCCATAAATACTTGATAATAAAGTGGCAGGTGTTATCAGAAGCTTAGAACATGGTGATCTTGTGAAATGAAAATATCTTCAAAACTACGGTACTTCGATTAAAGAAACAAAACCAAAAGCGAATTATAAATTAGTTACGCAGTACGACACCTGCATTTGACATAAGGCCGTAGTAAATTATCATGTTGTCGGTTTTACTACTGTTGCCCGTTTCTTTCAGGATATCGTGTATCCAACTTTGTGGGCGTTTTTTTTTTCCTTTCTAAATGTTCTCATGTAAATTTCTCTCCAATTTTATATACCAACCACCTTTCATGGAAATAATTTTCTTTCCCTGAAATCTTGAGGAGGGGGGGGGGGGGGAGAGGTTGCCGCCATCCCCCCAACCCCCGAGGTATCCCTGGAAGGAACACTGTCCTTAAGGGTTGGTTATTTCTCGGAACTTCTTCCCCAGGTGAAAAATACACTTGCATCAAAGCACTATAAACGTGTCGCGTCTGTACGCTCTCGTCTTTGTTGGGATCCTCTAGGGGTTCTCACCTTGTGGGACGTGGGTTAGCGACCACGGGACCCCCAGCTGATTCCGGCATTGCTTCCACTTACTTGTGCCGGGCTCCTCTCCGTCTTCTTTCCTGACGACCTCTCTTGGTCAACTCTTGTTTTCTTCCGACCCCGATGGTATTACGGTATCCGAGGCGTAGGGAGTCTTTCACTTTCCCGCCTTAATTGGCCCTTGTCTCATCTTTCCTGATACCCTCATTCTTCGAGGGGTCAGACCTCTTGTTTTCTTTTCATTATATTTCCATCTAAATTAGCTGTAGCGAAATTTTTGAATCTACACTACATTTTGTAGGTATTTTCAATCTGTTGCATTTTGCGAGTATTTTCAACCTCAATTGCATTTTGTAAGAATTAGCAATCTAAATCGACTTTTAGTAAGTCTTTGATTGTTGTTGGAGGCACTTCGCATTTTGCATTTTGTAAGTACTGTATTTTCAACCTAAACCGCATATTTTCAATCTAAATTGCATTTTGTATGGTGGACATTTTGTAAGTACAGTATTTTGATTCTGAATTGCATTTTGTGAGTATTTTGAATCTAAATTACATTTTGTAAGTATTTTCAATCTAAATTATATTTTGTAAGTATTGTCAATCCAAATGAGTATTTTCAATTTCAATTGCATTTTATAAGTATTTCTAATCTACATTGCATTTTATACGTATTTTGAACCTAAACTACATTTTGTAAGTATTCCCACTCTGCATTTTGTGAGTAATTTCAATTTGAGTTTCATTTTGTAAGTATTTTCAGTCTCAATTTCCGTTATGGTTTCCATCTCATTGTCATTTTCGCTATCACTCAGACCGTTAGGGGCCGATAACCTAGATGTTAGCCCTTTAAAATAACAATCATCATCATCTTTGTTGAGAGAGCTCTGTGACATGGGGATGAGGAGGATCAGATCTTGACCCTGATCTATCAAATTGTTTGGTACACCTTGTCTGAACCTCGGTAGGATAGCGAACTTGCTTTGTGTTAAGTTCCCTTGGCCTAGAGGTGCCAAAAGGATGGAATATCGGCTCTCTTTAGAGAAAATTTGCTAGTTTCATATAGCTGAGTACTATACTTGAGTAGCCCAGATGCAAAGGCCGCTAAGTGCACTTTTTGTCGATTTTGAGTTGGGCATATCGTCACGTTCGTCTTTTAACTGGCTACACGATGGAATAAGTTTCAGGGTGCATATCCCGCTCAAAACCATTGAAAATGGCCAACAAAAATCGCATTCGTTTGCATAAACCGCTAAATGCATGTTGGCTACGGTTGCAAAGCCAGTTTAATATTCCACGTGTCCAAAGACCGCTAAGTTCCGTAAGTATGGCGCCTACCTTGCCACATACGGCTGCAAAACCCGCTAACTGGTACAAGAACTGCCAATATTCCTCCCAAAGAATTTCTTTACAATAAATAATTATTTATTTCGATCGGGAAGGATAGTTTTGTGTTTCAGATTACAGTTGGCTGCACTATCGAGGAAGCGTACGCAACAATGACATGCTGCCTTGTCGAAATACACCGTGTAAAAGCACATTTGATTGACAGGTTGTTTCTTGGTTGTGGGCATTTCAAGCCAGAAAAATGAGTGATCTTGTTGATTTAAGTGAAGCAGTTATTGCATTTGTGGACTGTAATACTATTGTGGATGTTCCAAATACGGAGAGAAGAACAGAAACGGCAGAAGTAGTGGGTGAAATAGTACAAGTTGAAGTAGTTGAACGCGTTGATATCGGAAGTTGAGAACAACTTCTTACGTCTGGTTAGAATATCATCAACATGCCAAAGCATCAAACCAAATAGTGTCGACACTTCTTCACAAACTGGCCAGCATAAATTTTTAAGATGGAAAATATTTAGGTTTTTCTCTGATGGCTGTGGGGGTCAGAACAAAAACAAGACTATGATCAGCATGCTATCTCACTGGTTACTGCTAGAAGCTCCCGCATGTCTACAGTTATGGTTCCCAATAATTGTGGGCCGCTCATTTATCCCACCTGACAGAGTTTTTGGAAATATTGAACGGCAACTTCGCAAAGTGAGTGTCTTTGAAAATCCTTCCGGATTCATCAAGCACATTGAGAAATTTGCGACAGTAGTTCGCCTGGTACAAGATGGATGTCCTGTTAGGGATTGGAAAGCGTATATGGATGGCATGGTAAAAAAAATCCGGGTAGTAAGTATTTCCAATTCCAAAAAGCGAAGAAAATCATGTTCACAATTAGCAAAGCAAAAAAAAAAAAAAACATGTCTGGTCTGAGGGGAGCCGTTCTACAATTTTGAGGTGGTACGAATTTTAACAAAACATCCTGGTGCCTCACCAATTCAAGAAGGTGTTGCACTCAAAGAAACTAAACTACAAGACGTCTGACGGCTTTTAGAGCTGTACTTCGGCGAAAACTGGCCAGCGAACGGCAACCTAAAATTCTTCAGTGAGGTCTTCCAGGAACTAGAAACCATTCGCAACAATATCGTCCGACCTCAAGGGGAAGAAGACGAAGAACCAGCAGATTTTGAGCTGATGAACGGTGTCGAGGATGACCTGACCTAACTTAAGTGCCATTTTTTCTTGTTTTGTGCACTTTCTTAATTTGTAAATTTTTATGCTGTCTAAATGACGTTGCACGGTGTTTAAGATGTGTTTTAAAAGGAAAAATCCTTTTATCGCACCCGACGTGGTCTATTTTTTCAAAATATATTTTTCCTGATAAACCAAATTGAAACTAAAATAGTTCTTTATTAAAAATCTCATCCAAATGACATACGTAAAACAATAAAATAGCGGGTTTTGCAACCTAAGTTTCATTAACGACTCTCGTTGTCACGGGTGCAAATGTCGTTAACTGCACAAAACGGGTGCAAAAACCGGTAAGTCAATATTTTAATTTATGTTTCGGGACAGAAGATCCAACCGTAGATTTCACAGATTTTAACTGAATAATAAATGTTTTTATGTTGATTTTCAGGGGTAAAAACTATGGTATTAGCTTAAATAGTTTGGTCGTAGCAGTTTTTCGTCATTTACTCGGTTTCGTTTATAATGCACTTAGCGGCCTTTGCAAACGGACTACTCACTTAGAGATAATAATAATAATACTAATATCGTATGGCCTCGAGCGCCGGTTGCAAGCTTTGTTATTTGACACCCAAAGGGTAGCTTGCATGTCGAATTTCGTTGTACCTTGAAGCACTATGGCAGTCAAGGAGGTTAGATATCTGAGCTCCTTGAACACTATAGCGCTTTCTAGTAGAGAAATGAGGAACTTTGTGTTGGCGGAATATCCCGATATTAATTTTGCCATTAGGAACACGGCCTACTGAATTCAAATGGGTTCTTTGACATGCCAACATCGTATGATATGCGTGTCGTAATTTTTTGCCGCCTTTCAAAAATCACTTACCACGGCCAGGAGCGAACCTGCAAGCTTGGGGTTAGTAGACCGCCACGTTGACCACTCACCCACCGTGGCAAGCTTACTTAGATATAATGTTTGACAACCTAGAGAATATAATATTGGTGCAAATATGTGAAAAGAATAGACATTAGTTTCGCCCCAATTTTATATACCAAGCACCTTCCATGGAATTCATTTTGATTCTTACCCTGAAATCTGAAGGAGGGGGATCGACAACCTCCGAAGATTCCTGGAAGAAACACTGCCAATCCCCAATCTCAGAATGGATTGCCAGCATACGATATCCATAAGCCATGTTGTAGTATCCTGGGAGTATCCGTGGGCTGTTTCCTGTTAATTTTCTGCTCCGTGGCATGTGAGGACGCATGGTTAGTTCATGGGAATGATCCTTGGCGTATGCTATTTTTAGACTGTTCTGAAACTCTTGCAGGGTTTTTCAGTACTACTTCATGATTAATAAAGCCCTGTACGGTATTTCTAATTTACATGAATTGACAGCTGCAATGAACAGATATTTATGTCAACGTGGCATGCCTCGAATACAATCAACGGCGACTTTTAGTTTAATTTCTGTCTTTTTTCCTCTCACGCCAGATGGTTTAGGTAATAAAGTAAGTCCCAAATAAAGTGCCACGAAGAGGAAGTAACGAGAAGTTCTGCTGCTTAGCCTCATAAAAAGAACATCAGGAAAGTGGGTGGGTGTGTGAGGGATCGGCCACCCTACCGCTAATCAGAGGCTTGGAACAACGCTGACTAATGATGGTTCAATAACCAGTTCTGATTGTATAGTGTCTCACATATGCTCAAAAAATTGAACTTATTGTTAGCTTACATCTTTGATTGGTAACCCCTCAGTTCTGTTATTTGCTGTGTCCAGGGTCGCAGGATTGAATCCTGGCGCAGTCAGCTGGCATTCCAGGGTGCGCAAATTCGAGGGAGACGTGTCAGGAGATTTACTGGCACGTTAAAGATCCCCTTCGGGGCAAATTTCCGGCTCCCCGGCGTCTCTGAAAGCCTCGGTAGTTAAAAGGGACATAAAACCAATAGCATTATTATTATTAGTTTTGTTATTAAGTTATTTTTATACTCTGTATCTTGAGATTTTCCTCCTGTGACATAGAAAATTATGTGAATGTCATTTAAATTAATGTTGACGAATCCAACATTTCACTTGCTGAAGCAATCTGAGGTTGGAGATTTATTGGAGGGAGAGAGATTTACCAAAACTACAAAGATGATACAGTTTATCTCTTTTCTCTTTCAGCCCACATACCAGAATCAGCGAGTAATCCAAGAAACTATATCATCTTACCCGCAGAGTCCACCTGCCAAGAATATTACCCTGAATAGCAACCTGTCAGAGCTGGACACCTTGCTCCAAGATTTGAGTAATGCTCATTATGCTGGTTACGTTGAAAAGAGAGGTATGTAAGAAGCAAGAAATACAAACAGGTGTAAGTTTTAGGCCTACTTGTATTTTTCTCTACGAAAATTTGAATTAATAATTAATTTGTTATTGTAGCTTCCCTTATTGACTTAGGAATCTTTGGCCTTCAACTCCGTGTACTTACGGTATGTATGGTACTTGTCTGATAACCTGTGTTCCGTTTACGATTTTAGTTGTGTGTATAGTTGTAAGTATTTGGGCCTAGGATTGGGGTAGGTGAGCCTCCGTGGCTTAGGCGGCAGAACGCCGGCCTCTCACTGCTGGGTCCGTGGTTCAAATCCTGGTCACTCTATCTGAGATCTGTGCTGGACAAAACGGAGGCAGACAGGTTTTTCTCCGGGTACTCCGGTTTTCCCGGTCAAAATTTCATTCCAGCAACACTCACCACTATCATTTCATTTCATCTGTCATTCATTTAATCATTGCTCCAGAGCAGTGCGACAGGCTTCCGCAGCCGGCACAGTTCATATCCTCGCCGCTAGATGGGCTTCATTCATTCCATTCTCTGACCCGGTCGGTCGACTGGAACCAGGTTGTGGATTTTCATTTTCATTGGGTTAGGTGCCGCCAGGACTTGAAATAAGGTTCCAACTCAGCATTGCCTGGAGTTAGTAAAAGATTATGGAATAAACCGGGGAGGGGTCAGTCGTTAGCGCTGACATTCGAACCTCGGATCTTGAAATTGCAGTCATGTGGCGAGATGCCCTTGCCTACGCTCCTGAGCGTTTCACTCGCGCCAAAGGAGCGGCCTGTTGAACAGGGCCCTAGGGCAAGGTCTTCCGGGCCCCTCCATTCTTATTCAACCTGTGACATAATTTTGGAATTACGCTATTAAGCTTGCCGAATTGAAAATTAGTTATTCAGCCACTCTCGTTAGTCCTCTCCTGCATTCAGTGGTTGTTCTTTTACTTCAAGATTTTGATCACTGTGCATTAAAAGCTCAATTTTCGTTGTATCGGAAGGTGTTCAGGTGCCACAGGTGTAAGCCATACTCCTTTCAGAAAATGTATGGAGTTCCGGTGGTCATTTTTTCTGAGATTTAATTTGAAACGTTTGCTCCACAAAGAACTCTTGAACTTTAGTACTTATTAATTAAATTGACAACTTTGCCATTTCTCCGCCAGAAAAAAATAAAAACACAATGGCTATTTATAAAATTAATTATTATGTTCTCTTCGTATTTTTTGGATACTATTCACTGGCTGTATTTACATTGAACAGTGTCTTACGAGAAAATTTCATATTAATTTTGACATTAAATAAAATAAAGTTGTCCATTCTTAAGTCCTTTTACCACCTTGGGCCCTTCGGCAAATCCAAGCCCCGGGGCTACAGCTCCCTCTCGTCGGGCTTGCTGTGGAATGCACAACGTATTTGCGAACCCGATCACACATTTGAACGCTGAACATGACATGAAGAATCAATACCTTTTCGGAGGAGGACACAACGTACCTGTGACGCTACGGTGGGAATCTCGCCAAACGTTCCGAGAGCGATACAACGTGCTATATAATATTGTATCAAAAAATGTGCACTTTATGTCTGATTGCAAAGAAATCGGGGAAAGTATGATCGAGCTATGCGAATAACTTAAATACGCTGCCACGGACCAAGGATCTACTTATACGCATATCGATTATCGATACATGCCACAGCGGTAGCTACATTCACTACGCCATGGGGTAAAGCTAAATGTGGACACTAGGGCTCTACATATTCGACATCGAATTGTTCGATTAAATTCGAATATTTGATTCGAACATTCGAATTATTCGCACATTCGAATTTCCAACCTATTCGAACATTTGGATTTCGAAAGTATTCTGTCAATAACCGAATTATCGAATGTTCGAATAATTCTTATAAACATAGAAACAAAGAGAAAAGGAAGCATAAAGGGAAGAGATAACACGTGAATGCTGGGATCTGATGATGATAATTGTTGCTTTGAGGACCCTAACATCTAGGTTATCGGCCCCTAATGGTGTGGATGATGACGAAAGATGAGATGACAATGAAAACTAATACTAACTACAAACTTACAGACTAGAAGAAGAAATGGTAAACAAATAAAGGATAAGGCAAATAAAGGACAGGAAGAAAAGAAATGCCCTCAACACTCGAAGAAAGAGGGTAGATGGGAAAGAGAATGAACAGAGGGCCAGCCCCAAGGTCAGAGGAAAAAGGGGACCAAACCCTTAGGGTGTAGCATTATCCAGGGTGCACCAGAAGTGGTGGGGCTACATATACCCAGCCTTCTTGAGGGCCTTTAGCAGAAGGCAGGAGATAACATGAAAAGAAAAAGAAGGCTGACCCCTCGCAGAAGGAGCGTATCAGGAAAGATGAGACAAGGGCAAATTTAGGCGGGAAAGTGAAAGATTCCCTAGGCTTCGGATACGCTAATACCGTCGGGGTCGGAAAAGAACAAGAGTTGACCAAGGGAGGTCGACAGGAAAGAAGACGGAGAGGAGAACAGCACAAGTAAGTGGAAGCAATGCCGGACTCGGCTGGGGTCCCGTGGTCGCCAACCCGAATGCTGGGATCTATCAGGCTGAATGGGGAAGGATCCGATTCCGTGGATTCGCCCCTGTTTTCAACAACTCGTCCACTGGACTTATTTCTTGACACAAAATGCTATAATTTACGGGTAGGCTACTTATCGTCTTCGAACACTGATAATTGAAATATTTGAACTGTTCATTTATTTTAATAATCGACTATTCGAAGTCCTAGGCACGTACACCCTTCCAACCCTTTGCCAAGTTGCATTCATTTCATCTATTTTAAGTCCTTTCATGAGTTGGCGTCAGGAAGGAAATGCGGCCGTAAGAACTACCGCTACACAGAAATTCATCGCGTCTCACCGCCGACCCCGGAGGCCCCGGGTTCGATTCCCGGCTCCGTCAGGGATTTTAGAAACTGCCGTGGGGTGCACTCTGCCTTGCGAGGACAGTAGCTGTTTGACAGTGAGGCAGCGCCCGGCTTAGGAGACCCGACGCGCTGACCACGCGTCCAAATGGCTGGGCAGAGGTCGCTTGGTAGGCCTAGGTCGTCATGAGCTGTAGTGCCATGGGTTATTATTATTATTGTAGTAATACCAATGACAATAACTGCTGCTGTTATTTCACGACGTTTTCCAAGTTTTGAATGGGGGCTTTGTGACCTGGCAGTTAAACATCTACCTTACAGTATCCCGGCCATCACTAAAGAAGCGCAGAAGAATTGAAATATCATTGTGGTTTTGTGGAAATTGAGTAGAAGCAAATGCTTTCTCACTCAAAAAGAAATACCCACACTTTTGGAAATGTACCCTGCTTTGAATTTTTATTTGTCTCAAGCTAGACCACCTACTGTCATTACAAAAAATTCACTAATGAAATGAGCATATTGTATCTCTGGCTAGTTCATTCTCTCATTATTATTTTCGATCCTAAAATTCAGGAGCTTGAAAGAGATAGTAATTCTGTTCTGTGTAACAGATACGGTTAGATAATTTCCTATCAACCAAAGTCAAAGAGTTACTTATTCAAAAACGCAAAGATGATTTGGACAGAGAACGTGATGAATTTCTAGAAGTCAACTTGATGTATCTGACTTTACTGGACGGCCCCATTGGCCGAACTTAACTGCTTTTGGTGGATGTCCTTAGATAAACTGCCTGCTTGGAAAGATGTTGAGCCATGTTTATATTCCCGGAAATGAGTTGTAATACATGTTGTTAAATACTTTGACCAATTTACTTTGTTGAGAATTCTGTAAAGAATCAAGAATTTAATGGGTTGCTGGCTCATCAGAAATGGGCACTTTCAACATTCCACCCGGACCGGGTGAGAGGGTTCAATTCCCACCTCAGACATCCTGTAAATGGTTTTCCATGGTTTCCCCACTTCTACTCCAGGCGAATGGTTCCTAACTAAAGGACTTGGCTGCCTCCTTCTCAATACTATCCCCACACAAGTACAGCCATCGCAATAACACAGGTTATTACACACACAGTGCTATATGACCACGATGTCGCAGCCCTTAAAATAAGCAACAGCAACACATTTTATCATTAATGCAAAGTCAATGCACAAAAGACAGGAATAAATTCATTATTGAATCCATTAAAGCCATTTTACTCCTTCTTGTGTAATTTAAAAAACTATGCTTGTAAAAGTTTCGCGAAGTCCAACTAACAACTTTTGATAAATATCGGAAGTAGTGAGAAGTATACAGCCTTGCCTGATAGGCCAATCGTTTGCTTTCATAACCAAACTAATTATTGCTCATTATTATATATATATATATATATATGACCATTCCGTAATGTTCAGGTATAGAAAATTTTCTGAAATTAGGAAAAGTAGACACAGCTTATTGAAGGATTAAGAGTACATTTTGGGGAAAGGAAGACTAAGTGCAGTAATATTAAGGGCTCAGATGGAAATCCTCTAACAGATCGGGAAGAAAAGGTTGAGAGATGGAAAGCTTACATAGAGGGTTTGTATAAGGCAAAGGAGATTAAGAATCATGTAATGGAAATGGAAGAGGAAATTGATGAGGATGCGAAAGGAGATTTAATATTGAGATCAGAATTTGACAGAGCATTCGAAGACTCGAGCAAGAACAAGGCACTAGGCATAGATGATATACCGATTGAGTTGCTACTCTGCATACGTTATGAAGGTCTGATCAGGTTATTTCACATGGTGTGTAGGATTTATGAGACAGGTGAGATACCCTCTGATTTCCAGAAGTGTTATCATCCCTATACTGTACCGAATAAAACAAGAGCTGACAGATGTGAAGATTGCCGTACAATCAGCTTGATCACTCGGGCTTCGAAGATCCTGTCTTCATTAATTTACAAGAGGATGGAAAGACAGGTAAAAACGGAGTTGGGTCAAGACCAGTTTCGCTTCAGGAGAACTGTAGGAACAAGGGAAGCTGTACTAAGTCTTAGGCTGATTTTGGAAGGTAAGATAAGGAGAACGTTCATGGCATTTGTAGACTTAGGAAAGGCTTTTGATAACTTTGATTCGAGTAAGTTGTTTGACATTTTGAAAACAATTGGAATGAAGTACAGGGATAGGAGGATGCTCTACAATCTATACAGAAACCAGACAGCAGTCATTCGAGCTGAATGACATGAGAGAAGCTGGTATTCAGAAAGATGTTTTCAATCTATACATTGAACAAGCAATGAAGGAAATTGGAGAAAAATTCAAAGTAGGAGTAAAGATTTCAACTCTGTGATTTGCTGATGACATCGTCATCTTAGCCGACATATCAGAGGATTTCAATGAGTTTTTAAATGGTATGGACTCGGTAGTGAGGAAAGAATTTGTGATGACTTTTTTTTTTTTTTTTACCCCTGGCACTACAGCCCGTGAAGGGCCTAGGCCTACCAAGCGACCGCTGCCAGCCCATTTGGCCTGCAGATATTGGGGTGACGCGTGATCAGCGCATCGGGTCCCCTCGGCCGTTAATCTTGGTTTTCGTGATCGGGGCGCTGCTTCACTGTCAGACAGCTACTCAATTGTCCTCACGAGGCTGTGTGCACCTCGTTCCCTGACGGAGCCGGGAATCGAACCCGGGGCCTCCGGGTGATAGGCAGGCGTGCTACCCCAACACCACGGGGCCAGCTGTGATGAAAATTAATAAAGGTAAAACAAAAATATTGGAATGCAGCCGAAAGAAATCAGGAACCCCTATGGACGTCGAATTGGCAGGTGAAAAGCTAAAGGAAGTTGGCCTAGGGGACTTCTGTTACCTAGGAAGCAAAATAACCAGTGATGGACAAAGCAAATAGGATATAGAAAGTAGGTTAGCACAGGCAAGGAAAGCATTTCTATAGAAAAGGAATCTGTTGACATCGAATATACAGTAGGTAATAGGAAGTAGTTTTTGAAAGCCTTTGTCTGGAGCGTGGCACTTTATGGAAGTGAAACTTGGACTGTTGGAGCAGCAGAAAAGAGGAGAATTGAAGCGTTTGAAATGTGGTGTTACAGGTGAATGGTGAAGATTAGATGCATAGATATAGTTACAAATGAAGAGGTATTAAGACGGTTGGGAGAGGAGGGATGTTTCTGGTGACTGCTAATGAAGAGAAGAGATAGGTTGGTAGGACACATACTAAGACATCCAGGAATAGTAAACCTAGTTATGGAAGGAAGGGTCGAGGATAAGATCTGTAGAGGTAGACTAAGGTTAGAATATGTTAAACAGATTGCCTCGGATGTTGGGTGTGGTAGCTATGTAGAGATGAAACGATTAGCTCAGGACAGGGAAGCGTGTAGGGTTGCATCAAACCAGTCAAAAGACTGAAGACTCGAACAACAACACACAACATACTTAATGTTAATTATTTTATCATTTATTTGCAAGGTATTTAATGAAGAAGTTCTTCTGACAGTCTGGCTAAAAGTAAAATTCTTACCATCAGAGGTTGAAGAGTTTTTGAAAAAGTACCCTATTGCTAGCCTAGGGATTAGGCACTCACATTCGAGTTGTATTTTTCATTTTTGCACTCTTTTTTTTATTTTATTATGTTTAAAGTTATTCTGATTGGTTGAATTTATGTTTCTTGTACCAAAACTTATTATTTGAAAACGGAAAATAATAATAAATGGAGTTGATTCCTTAACCCTAATTTTCATTCCAAGTTACCTTTACCAGTATTAGGTTTAGTCACACACTGAAAAAAGGTCCACTTGATTCTAAAAGATTTCCACTCGGCGCCAGCTATAGCAAAGATCTAATTAATTTGAGCAGAAAATTTACTGGCAGTTTTAAACACACCTTCTTGAATTAATTAAAATGACTTTCGTTCAGTGTAATTTTCCAGTTATCTGCTTTTATGCAGTAGTTTTAGACAAAGTTGAGCGAACTCGCTTCTAAAGTGAATCTTGTCGTCTTTGCCTCTAAGCTTTAAATAAAATAACATTGCACAGCAGAAATTAGTTTTTCTGCATCTACTTTCGAGACAATTAAAGCTCTCAATTTTGACTTAATGGCCAAAAGAAAAAATCCACAAGGAACAAAATCTTTAAAAATGAAGTATGTTATAAATACTTGCAAAATTTATGTTCATTTTTCAAAATTTATGTCCTTTTTTTTATTTGCTAGGGCCATAAATGTTGTCTTTTTTTCTTTTTTGGACAAGGTTGGCATGGCAACCCTAGATACACTATTACTATTATACCGACAACCGCACATAGCTCAAAATGTCAAAGACAATCTATATATATATAAAGCACAAAGTTTGTCTGTCTGTCTGTCTGTTATGTATACAAATCTACACCGTTTCACCGATCTGAACCAAAATTTGTATACTTACCCTTTGGAACCCTGCGGGTAACCCCGTCAACATTAAATTTCGGACAGACCACCCCATGCCCTGCATTTAGGCTTTTTTGCACAAATCTACACCGTTTCACCGATCTGAACCAAAAGTTGTATATTTAACCTTTGGAACCCTGCGAGTAACACTGTCCACTTGAAATTTCGGACAGACCACCCCATTCCCTGCAATTAGGCCCTTTGGTCCAAATCCACACCGTTTCACCGATCTCAACCAAAATTTGTATATTTACCCTTTGGAACCCTGCGAGTACCACTGACCACTTAAAATTTCGGACAGACCACCCCATTCCCTGCATTTAGGCCCTTTGGTCCAAATCTACACCGTTTCACCGATCAGAACCAAAATTCGTATTCTTACCCTTTGGTGCCCTGCGAGTAACACTGTCTGCTTGAAATTGCGGCCAGACCACTCCATTCCCTGCATTTAGGCCCTTTGGCCCAAATCTATACCGTTTCACCGATCTCAACCAAAATTTGTATATTTACCCTATGGAACACTGCGACTAACACTGTCTGCTTGAAATTTCGGACAGACCACGCCATTCCCTGCATTTAGGCCCTTTTTGCACAAATCTACACCGTTTCACCGATCTGAACCAAAATGTGTATACTTACCCTTTGGAACCCTGCGAGTAACACTGTCTGCTTGAAATTGCGGACAGACCACTCCATTCCCTGCATTTAGGCCCTTTGGCCCAAATCTACACCGTTCCACCGATCTCAACCAAAATTTGTAAATTTACTCTTTGGAACACTGCGACTAACACTGTCTGCTTGAAATTGCGGAGAGGCTACTCCATCCCATGCATTTAGGCCCTTTGGCACAAATCTACACCGTTTCACCGATCTGAACCAAACTTTGTATACTTACCCTTTGGAACCCTGCGAGTAACACTGTCCACTTAAAATTTCGGACAGACCACCCCATCCCCTGCATTTAGGCACTTTGGCACAAATCTACACCGTTTCACCGATCAGAACCAATTTTCGTAAACTTACCCTTTGGTACCCAGCGAGTAACACTGTCTGCTTGAAATTGCGGACAGACCACTCCATTCCCTGCATTTAGGCCCTTTGTCCCAAATCTACACCGTTTCACCGATCTCAACCAAAATTTGTATATTTACCCTTTGGAACACTGCGACTAACACTGTCTGCTTGAAATTGCGGCGAGGCCACTCCATCCCTTGCATTTAGGCTGTTTGGCACAAATCTACACCGTTTCACCGATCTGACCCCAATTTTATATACTTACCCGTAGAACCCGACAAGTAACACTGTTCACTTTAAATTTCGGACAGACCACACTATTCTCTGCTTTTTGGCTCTTTGGCAGAAAACTACACCGTTTCACCGATCTCAAGCAGATTTTACATAATTACCCTTTGGAACTCGACGAGTAACACTGTCCACTCGAAATTTCGGACAGACCACTCCATTCCACGCATTTAGGCCCTTTGGCACAAATCTACATCGTTCACCGATCGAAAACAAAATGTGTATACTTACCCTTTGGAACCCGATGAGTAACACTGTCCACTTTAAAATTTGGACAGGCCACTCAATTCCCTGCATTTTGGCCCTTGGCACAAAACTACACCGTTTCACCGATCTCAACCAGATTTTACATAATTACCGTTTGGAACTCGACGAGTAACACTGTCCACTCGAAATTTCGGACAGACCACTCCATTTCCCGCATTAAGGCCCTTTGGTACAAATCTACATCGTTCACCGATCGAAAACAAAATGTGTATACTTACCCTTTGGAACCCGATGCGTAACACTGTCCACTTGAAATTTCTGACATACCACTCCATTCCCTGCATGTAGCTCAGGAATTCCTCGGGGTTGCCAGCTTCCTAACTCACCAGTCATGAGCCCTTGAGGGTGTACCAGAAGTGGTGGGTCTACACACACCCTGCCTCTTTGAGGGCCTTGAGCAGAAGACAGGAGATATTATGAAAAGGAAAAGAAGGCAGACCCCTCGATGAATGAGGGTATCAGGAAAGATGAGACAAAGCCAATTAAGGCGGGAAATTGAAAGACTCCCTAGCCCTCGGATACCCTAATACAGTCTGGGTCGGAAGAGAACAAGAGTTGACCAAGGGAGGCCGACAGGAAAGAGATCTGACATGAGCCCGGCACCAGGAAGTAGAAGCGATGCCAGACTCAGCTGGGGTTCCGTGGTCGCCAACCCACGTCCCACAAGTTATGAGACCCTGGGGGGGGGGATCAGTTGTGAGAATAGCTTGCTGATTCATCGTGAGGTGACTTGAGAGTACTTTCCAGAGCCCGCCGTGTTATCTCCTGCTGTCTATGCTGATGCCAGCACAGGGCCGTTGCGAAACAGTGAGTGATTCCCGGTCAATCTGTATAGGACGGGGAACCCCGAACGTGTGTCATCATATTTCGTCATCATCTGCGATCATCTCAGGTTCATGCAGCTTGGACCTATATTCTTTGTCTTTGCCGAGCAGTACGCTCTTTCACTAGACGCATCCAGTACAGGCCTAAGCCAGAAAATAAGGTTGAGACTTTGGAAGACATCGAAGCTAGACACCTGAATTACCTATATCAGTTTTAAAATAACACCATGTTCGTTTAGTAGTCATTTTTTCATTACCTTATTATTATCATCATAAGTGCAAATGACCTAGATGTTACGCGCATCATACCAATAATCACCGCCGCATAAAGTCTTTCTCGACTGTGATTTTTAAAATATTTATTTTTGGTTGGTTGGTTCTTAAGTTTAGGGGCTGCGACAACGCAGTCATGTAGCCCCGTGTACTTGGGGTGTGTGTAGAATCTGTCTGATAACCGGTGTTAATTGTGATGACTGTATTAGTGTGTGTTATCTGTTTTTTAATTTAAGTACAAACTGCAACTTAGAATTCTTCAAATAGTTCGTACTTTTGCCGCCAAGCGCCACCGTCAACGACTACTAGGCCAAGTTCGGAACTTAGCTACTAGACGCCACTGCAGTCGGCTCTTGGCAACGGACGTAGACATCTATGAGCGTTGTTTACCTATCCAATTTAGCTTCACACAGGTGTAATTAGTGGAAGGTTCAATAACATGCCATAAATCTGACATGGGACCGCCGGCTTTACTTCCCCTCCGAAGAAAGGCATACTGACGGATTTTTAACGCTCTTAAAATATCCGACGGCTTCGGCCGGGTTTGAACCCGCTATCTTGGGCATAGAAGCCCAGCATGCTACCAAATACGCCACCGAAGCCGCCATATAGTTATTTTTATTACAGTACATTGTGTACATTATACGTTGAAGTGTCAATTCAATACCGGTAGTAGTTTCCCTTATCATCCTCATCATAAGAGCAAATGACCTACAGTAGATGTTGCGCCCTTTACACCATTAATCACCACACACAATAAGTCTTCCTCACCTGTGAATTTTGAAATATGTATTTCTATTACGGTAGTTTGTAAGTTTGACGTGTCAATTCAACAGTAGTTTTTATTATCATCCTTATCAAAAGGGCAAATGACCTAGATATTACTCCCTCATTGTCTTTGGGGGCAAATGACTTAGATTTTAAGTCCATTATATTTCTAAGGAGACCTTAAAACATTATCATCATTCCACCGGGCGAAGCCGGGTACTACTGCTAGTATAATATAAAATCATACAAGTTTGTAGGCAGATTTTGGAAGTTAAAAGTGTGTCCTTTTATGATCTGTAGGTGCAGAAATATTTAGGAAATAAAAATATCCCAAAGGTCCCTGCTGTGAACTCTTCACAAACCACACTCTAGTCTCAAGGATCTTGGGTTCAATTCCCATCTCTGCCAGAAAATTTATTTCTAATCTGAGGGCTGGGGCCTTGTGAAGATAACTGAGAAAAGGTGGGTTCTATTCCACACCTGAAAGTGGTTTTGTGTAGTTTTCCACTTCTACTACATACAAACGCTGGGATGGTACCCAGGGACGCCGAGAGGATTTAAGGGCCCCTATGCAATGTTTTGCTTGAAATACGTTTAATTTTTATTATCTAGTACTAACTATTCTGGAAAAACAATGCCATTCTCAGAAAAGCATCTGATGCTCAGTCATAATTTTAAAAACTGGTTATCACACAAAATTCCACACATAGGCTACCCAAGTACACAGGGCTGAATGACCATGATGTCCAAGCCACTCAAATGAAACATCAATATAGCATAGTTTGTGACTGGCACTCATTTCATGAACTGACAGCTTACGCCAAGAACTATCCTGACCAAGTAATCTGCAAGGGAAAAAAATATATGGATTGATTTGTAACACTCCATGCAAACCAGTCTCTACGAACACATTCTCCATTCTGTAGTTTTGAAAATCAAACTGTTCTCAGGAAGCCTCTTGTTCCATCAATTGGAAGGTTATTACGCATTGCAGGGGGACCTATTCGAACAATATCTTCAATAACACTTACACTTGTCCTACCTGGTTTTATATAAAAATATTTAAATTAAATAAAACAATATTCGCAAGAAGATGTAAAAAATCATTACGGGCCATCATTGCTTACGGGCCCCTATGCATTTGCCCCCCCCCTTGGCCCCCGTTCTCAGCGGTCCCGATGTACCTTAACTCGGCCACATCGCTCCCAATCTTATTGCAAAGAGAACAGCCACTACAACAACCCAGGTTATCAGACAGATTCCACACAAGCTTCTTAAATGAACTGCCATAAAGAACTCCAATTACTTTCTACTTGCAGCATTACAATGTAAACTTTTTGATTGGCAATTTTAATAAGCAATTAGAATCAAGTTAACATGTACTAAAGTCATTGATGAAATAGATTAACAGTATAGCTTAATTAGAGCATAGTTTTTACCAAATTGAGTTGTAAATTTTGTTTTTTGTAATATGTAAGATCTATAGAGTTTGCTCTTTGTAGCACGATTGGCCTTGGGCATTCTTCCTGGGATACGATGAATAACGCTACAGACCAGCATGGTACTAAACTGAGTGATATGGGGTCTGGGAGTTGCTACATCACATTGTAAAATCCACCCTGTTGCCGAATTAGTTGGTTATTAAATACCTAAACAATCCACCATTTTAGAATTTTTTGTGAAGTTTTGTAATTAAGTTAGTACAATTTTTGTTCAAATTTACATAAAATTGTTGCATTCTGATCAATAGTTGCTGTATTTCTTTATTGATAGAAGAATATTTGAGTGGCTACAGGTAGTTTCAAAGGTGTCCAAACCCTCATTTATGTAATAGCTCGATGCTAAAAACATTCAAGTTACTCAATCTAGTAATGAAATCTTGGAATATGACAAATTGTGTTTCACACTAGTCCTTAAGCAAGAGTAAGTAAGGAAAGATGTACCATAGTCCATTGCGAGGTGGTGTGAATGTACGTAGATCTCATTTAAAAATTATGTAGGGGTGCAGTAGGCTGGTCAAAGTCTCAATCTAGGTGAGTTCTTGCCCACCTGGCATTGACACTCCTGACTTGAGGTAAACTTGAGGGACCAACGACTAAAATATTCAACTTCTACAATTTCGCTGATATCAACACGAAATTTTGTGAGCATATTTGTACAGTAAATATTACGTTTTGTACTAAGTTTCCCGATAATAGGTTGATTTAAACTTCTCTAAATAATTTCTTTTGTGATATTTTGGTGTGCAACACAGAAAAAGCTCCTCGCGTCACAATTTTGACTTTTTTGACCTCAAAATTGGAAAACGGTTTTCACACACATATATAAATAAAACTTACTTCAAAAGAAAATTCCTTTTAAAATATGCATGCCACAAAAAAATTGTGTTTTTTTTATTTTTTTTATTTCTGAAAAAAAATTGTATATACAGTCATAATCAAATGCATGCCATGTCATTTCTAATTCATAAATAAAATTCATTATAAGTAAGTTTAATTAGTCGAACATATCAGTATAACTCCAGAAAGTTTCATGAGAATCAACCATGTATTGCACCACAAGGAACTTTTTCAGGAAGCAGAGCACTGAGAAAATGAAAGATGAGAAGTAAGCAAGTAAAGTTTTGAATGTGCCTGTATGCTTCAGAATTGTCCCTTGCTGTATGTGGCCCCTTCAGACTTCTTATGCTTCTCTTCCACTGTTATTCTCTTCCATTTATGGACTCTCTCTTTCTTCATCCTTTCTTCTTTTTTTGCTCTGGATGCAACGAGGGTCATCCTGCTTCTTGCCAATCTTCAGTGCGGACAATGTTACTGACTGCCCTCTGACTTTCTGTACGGTTTCAAGTGCGTTTACACATCCCATGTTAAACTGCATAACAGCTTTAACAATACCTAATTCTAGTTTACGATGTATTGATTTTGAAAAAATTAATCCTAGCAATGCTTATAATTTTCTGGTGTAGGCTGCAAGTTTTCAGATGAAAATTTTCCAAATAGACCAATGGCAATAGTATTTATAATGATTGTGAACTGAACAGTTGAATATCATGAAGCGTTGACACACCACTATTATTATGTGTAAAACTTCAAATTCAAAAGGGAACGGCAAAATATACGATATAGTGACACCACTGTGAGTTGGACGTGGCGGAGCGAGTTAAACACCCATGCAGAAGCTCTTTAAAATGACTGTACAGCCTTTAAAAATGGCTGAACCTGAAATATTATGATATTTTCCGATAATAGAAGGTTTGGAGTAAATTTTGAACAGTAATTAAAAAAATCTATTTTTTTTAAGAAAATCCTGAATTTTCAGTCATCGCTCTCCTTAAAAAGGAAAAAAAATGGCCTCGTATTATTATTATTATTATTATATGGTCAGTAAACCAAAAATTTCAAGCTCAGTGAAAGACAGACATTTTGTAAATTAATTTATTTTCACTCCATCTTGTCAGGCCGAGTGGAGTCAGTCTGATGGCATTTAAGGATGTTCAGATGCAACCACCTGATGTCAGCAGGGCAAAATTTAAAACCCCTAACACAACCAAAATATGTTAACCCATTCTTTCCTCGTCCTACTGTTATTGCCCCAGTCGTGAAGTATCTAATCAAAAGTTCTCTGTAATATTCACAGATATTAATCTAATGAATGGATCAATGAGGCCACCCAGCTGCCAAGAAAGCAGAGTTCGCCCCTCAGTGGATAGCCTTCTTGATGAACTCAATGCACCAGTGCCAAATGGGTAAGTTTCATTCCTGTGTTTATAGAAAATCGTAGGCTACACTTACTGTTTAAATCTCATGAATACTAATGTGTGAAAAGGTGTTTGTTGTATTTTCCATTAAGGGATTTGAAACATCAATGACATGTGTGTATAGGCTAGGATTGAGGAGGCATTTTCCTGGAGTAGAAGTGTGTTGAGTTGTCCTCATTTCAGCCTTCAGACTAGAATTAAATTTCTTGGCAGATCCAGGAGCCTCATTTAAAAATAAATAAAATTAACTATTCAACTTCAATTAATTTTCATTATGAGCAGGGGTAAATAGAGAAGTAAATAAACTTGTTTTTGTTTGTTTAACATTGTGTTTAATTGCTAATAATAATAAAATAAGGCAACAGTGAGGACTAACTGATTTTTTCCTGACAATAATGGCAAGTTACAGCATTCTTACAATTTATTAATTCTTCAAGCTATGTTAACAGGGATCTATTATTGTTTACATACAGCACCCTGGGTCTGCTACTCACTAAATTCAGTCTCACTTTCTGAATAGCTTGGCTCAGGAGCAGCAGTACTCGCATTGGTTGAGGTCGGCAAGCTCTTGTACCAGGGATGTAGTTCTGCTGGGATTATACCGGTCCTGCACAGTTTTTCCAGATCCTGTTTCTTTTGTTTTGAAATTGGGAGGCTTGCATGATATAGCTTGGGGAGTTCGTTAGGAATTCTCTCTGGACGCCCTTTAGATTGAACATCTTCATCGAAGTCCCACTCCAGTCACCCCGGTGTGGTTTACAAGCCTCCTCCACTCCTTTCTGATGTTCCATTTTTCCTGTTCCATCACTTCTGCCACATCCAATCCAGCTTCTCCAATGTCCTTCAAAATTTGGTCCAACCACCTTCTTCTCGGTCTTCCAACTGGTCTCTTTCCCGTGACTTCTCTTTCTAATTCCGTTCTTGAATGCGGGTGTAAATTTTAATGTAGGGACCATCATACTGATAGCGATACTGGATGATTTGAGGCTGATCTTTATCAAACTTCGGACACTTTATTTTCAGCCAGTGGACTGTATTTCCATGTTCATCTACATTGTGATTCCTTATTAGTCATCATCATCATCTTGTACAGTGTCCAGCCCCAGGCTGGGTCTTTTTGGAACATAAGCCTCGCCACTTAATCCTTTCTTCCCACCACCTCTCCGCTGTCACTCTGGTCCAGTCCTCGCCTCTCTTCTTGACACATTTCTCCACTCCTTTCAGCCATCTATCTCTTGGTCTTCCCCTTGGTCGTTTCTTCTGCATCTGCATCTCATGTATCCTCTTGGGAATCTTCTTCTCTTCCATTCTCTTTTAGTCTTAATGTCTCACTCCTACCTTGCAAGGGCTCCTCTTTCACTATTCCCTGACCTTTCATTCCTCACCCTGTCTCATCTTGTTACTCCGATCCTACTTCGCAGGAACTTCATTTCACTTGCCTGTATTCTGCTTATGTCTCTTTTCTTCATTATCCATGTTTCTGATGCATAGGTCAGTATCGGGATACAGTAGCTTCTGTATAACACTTCCTTGCTTTTTTGTGGGACATCTTGATTCCACACTAAGCTCCTAATGCTTCTCAGAAATGCTTCTGCCTGTCTGCCACGTTCCGTAATCTCTTTGTCATTTCTCCCATTTTCATCCACTATACTTCCCAAGTACTTGAGACTTTCCACCTTCTTCAGCTGTCCACCTCCAAGTGTTATCCCACTCATTGGTCTGTCCTTTTTCCTGGTCATTAACAGGATCTCACATTTACTGATTAGTGCTGCTGATAATTCTGTCAAGTTTACCATGTCCTTATACATGAGTTACTTCTCAATGTAAAGTCTTGCATTCTTTCTACTTCTTTGAGACCTTGCCATCCAGAAGATCGTTAGCCAATCCATCATGGAATATACCGGGACCTTTTTCTTTGAATGCTCTATAGCGCCATGGACAGAATCAACTTCCATATACGAATGTCCGGATTCTAAAAATTTGTGTTCCACAACATTAATGTGGGTATTCTGAACCAAGAACATGAACAATGCAGCAATATTTTTGTTTCTGTTCTGGCCAGAACAAGTGTCAGAGTATAGACAGATGTCTGTAAGTGATTCTGGAAGCTGATTAAACCACTGAAGCAGAGCACTGCCAATTTCAGAACTTCCACGCTTCCCATTCAGTTCTGTCCACGCGAAGCAATAGGCGTTTTGAGGAGCACGTGACTCATACAGAGCAAAATTGTAGACACAGATTTTGCGGGAGTAGTACATCGTTAGGGATTTGAAGAACACTTTGCAAGTCAATAATATTTCTAATAAGTCAAAGGTACCCAGAACGAAGGATGGATCACGTTCTAAACTTTCTTTGTCCTTATTCTTTGAACATGCTGCATCAATTTTTCTTTGAATGTGATTGTCATACTCCTCTTTTAAGGCTTCTTTGACGATTCCTACTGCCTTTTCAAATCTACTGTCGACCAAAGTATTATGTGCACTCGAGTTTGAAGGTTGTTGGTGAAGTAACCAATAGACCTACATAAAATCCAATAACATCATCATTTTCGTCGCTCTATTTTACGTTAGTTCATTTAGGTTTGGAGTTTTTAATTTATATTTTAATATTTTTTATCGCAGTTGGAACACAAAAAGTGCACGTTTTTAAGCGCGTTTCAACCATGCGTCATATTTAAGAATTATTATCTCAAAAACCCGTCATCAGATCGAATCCAAATTTTAACACAATATACATTGGAATGTTGTATAACTGGTTTATTAATTTCAAAATTGTGTGTGTCCAAGAAACAAAGTTGTTATCATTTTTGTAAGGTAACTTTTTCTCGGCTCGGGGTGGTTGGAAAATGTAGTTCTTGGTTGAGTTGTAATCGTTATACATCAAAAAGTTATGCTGTATGACTGTGAAAAACGTAAATTAATTCACTTATTTTATATCGGTTTGTATTTGTACGAGGAAATAACACATGGTTCACCAGCTAGCCGCTCCAGCAAAAGCTGTACAGCGTTGCCGAAATGGTGCCCACACGCATCATGGCGCGTCTCGCTCGGAGGTGATGATGGGCTCCTTCTCAGCAACGCTGTACAGCTTTTGCTGGAGCGGCTAGCTGTTGAACCATGTGTTATTTCCTCGTACAAATACAAACCGATATAAAATAAGTGAATTAATTTACGTATTTCACAGTCATACAGCATAACTTTTTGATGTATAACGATTACAACGCAACCAAGAACTACATTTTCCAACCACCCCGAGCCGAGAAAAAGTTACCTTACAACAATGATAACAATTTTGTTTCTTGGACACACAAAATTGTGAAATTAATAAACCAGTTATACAACATTCCAATGTATATTGTGTTAAAATTTGGATTCGATCTGATGACGGGCTTTTGAGATAATAATTCTTAAATGTGACGCATGGTTGAAATACGCTTAAAAACGGGCACTTTTTGTGTTCCAACTGCGATAAAAAATATTAAAATGTAAATTAAAAAGTCCAAATCTACATGAACTAACGTAAAATAGAACGAAGAAAATGTTGATGGTATTGGATTTTATGTAGGTCTATTGGTTACATAACAAACAACCTTCAAACTCGAGTACACATAATACTTTGGTCGACAGTAGTGCACGTTACACACTGATCTTTCTTGGGTCGAAAGAGAGAGTAGTTGTATTCCGTACAAAAAATTCTTCGATACGTGATACTAGAAACTAACACGGTGGAAGATCAATCACTGCAAAGTAGTAAAAGCCCGCCTAATCAACAATGGCCTGCATAATAATGAAAATAATGAAGTCCTTTCAATTACTAGATTTTTTCATACTGAACTGAAACACAAGGTGGAGGAAAGACTACAGCAAGAAATTGGTAAGTGACTTTACTTACTTTTTACAGACTACATTTAAGGAAACATGGACTTAGCGAAACCAGAAAACCTACATAGTCCATTTTGTGCTCTCTGAATGGAGTTACCAATGAATTCCTGTCAGAGATAATACAATTCTTAACACTTTTCTGCCAATAACTCCATTTTGCCCAAAAGTGGACTTACCAACTTTTCGCAGTAAGCCGACGATATGCAGTTGAAATTAAGTATAATTTAAAACATCTTGAACAAAATAGGTTTCGCCTGCGTGTTGGACATCCCTTGTAAGCAATTTTCTGAGCAACAGATTAATAACTAATATATCACGCAAGCATGCTACCTGGTTATTTCAAGAAGGGAATGGGGTTGGACATTCCTTTCACCATCTGGGCAGTATCCCTTGTAAGCAACTTTCTGAGAAGCAGATAACGAGATGACAGTGGTCGTACTTTACGCAGTGCTGCCTGGCTCTTTGAAGAAGGGAATGGGGTGGGACATTCCTTTCACCATTTCGACAGTCAGTAGCCCGGGATTAGTTTTGTGAGGAGTTTCTTCAGTTAATGTGTTACTTTATTCTTAGTGTGCATATCCTTAACTCAAAATGCCTAAAGAGAAGAGCAGCAGAAAGTATTTATTAAAACAGTGGGTGTCGGGTAATAGTGATTATTCAACTGATGGCGAGGAACCGGCATTTATGCACTGAAAACGATTGAAATAGACGCAACTTGTCTCAGGAAAACATTGAAAAACTTGCAATTATCTATTGTGATGCTTATTTCTGCAGTGAATAAACATGTGTAAAGTGAGTGAATAACATTGGCTTATTGTTAAGGGCATAATTTTCAATTTTAAGGGGGCGTGGTGGCGCAGCGGTCAAGCTGTATGCCTCTCACCAAGGCGGACCGGGTTCGATTCCCGGTCACTGCATGTGAGATTTTCGATGTGAAATACCATGTCCTGTGGTTCGGATTCCACGTAAAACGGAGGTCCCGTGGCTTATGGACGCGAGATTAACGGTCACGTTAAACTACAAGCTTCCTTCCTTCCTTTCAATTTTTAATGCATATTTTCTACATTTTTAGTGCATAATTTCTGCATATCCGGTCCCTACTCATAACATATCCCTATACATTTTCACAAAGACTTAATCTCACCCCACTGTGTGTTTGTTTCCAGCGATGTACTCGATGGCCGCCATCACACTACGACAGTCACCATTCAAGAAATGCAGCAGCAAGCCTCAACTGAAGGAGGATACCCTGCCAGTCCCAGTACTGGGGCATCCTCGGCTACTAAGGAATTGGATATCTTGATGGCTTCATTGGCAGATTTCAAGGTCAGTTAACAGTTTATGCAATTACATACAAATAATCCTACACCTTTGGCATTCTAACCTATAATTCCTGCTTGGTCTTGATATTGAGAAGTCCTGACAAGTCCTGAGGATATCCAACATTTTATGCTCAAATCAATTGTGGTGATTCACTAGCTTATTGAAACTACTGCGATAATCTGGCTGATTCTTAGCTATTTTCTGATGACAATAACATGCAGTTTACTTTTCTAGATATGGTATATATCAACCATTCAGCTTGCACTTCCAGTCGGTCAACACATAATAATTCTAATTACAGTACTTGAATATGTGAAACAAGTAGTTCCGTGAAGAAATAAACAGCCTATTTTCATATATCCTACTGCTTTTTTCCATTAAAAACTCCCCTGGCTAATAAAAGGATTTTCCATGTGATGTATACTAAATAGATTTTGATACACGATCTATGTTTCCACCAACACCTTTGTATTGAGAAAGTATGTGCTAGAATATAATTATAACTTTCAGTATCAGTGAATAAGACTCCTCCCGTCAGATGGCATCTTTCTGTAACACATCATGGGAGTTTGATTTAAGAAAAGTCAAATGCACGGCTTCTATGATATACGAAAAGTAAGCTACAGAATTTAGTGCCATTAGATAAGGATTATTGCATAGGTTCAGTATTCTAACATTCACTTCGATCGCATGATTAGGAAACAAGAAATAAATACTTAATTTTAAAATTTCACACAGCCGCCATCTTGAGGTTATGAAAACAATTGAACTAAATTAAATGCCAGTGCATTCAAATGTTAATGAACATTTACCGTACCAGGTTTCACTGCACGCGGATGGTTAAATCGCGAGTAAAGTCCATTTAAATGTTTAAAATTTGCTTGATCGCCATGTTCATTTTGTACTTAATAGGTTTTTGAAAGTCATATAGGTAAACGTCTTGTAGTACCCTTTATCACCATACACAATTTCAGGGAGATATCTCTTACTTTTGTAGAGATATGGAATGCCACGTTGGATTGGTGAAACATATTAAATTTTGAAAGGCACAGTCAAGGTCGAACAAGGTACAGTAGTAGTATGTACTTACAGAGTTTCATTGAAATCGCTGTGGCCTTTTAGATTTCATTGGAGACACACACACATACAAACACACACATGGACAAAAGGTGATATCATATGTCTATTTTTTTCTTAAATGAAAATAGGCTAAAAATAATCTGAAATAAATTACGGTACATGTGATTAAGATATTATTGACTTCACAGCTATGTTTAGTCTGGCGAAACGAGTTGCACTCTGAGAAGAAGGGAGTAGAATATTTCCTCACACCTTGCGCATCATCAGTTCCTTCTGAAATGCTCCTGAAATTCCAAGAAAACAGCAGGATATTTTACGGACATTGTACTGTAATTTTGTTTTAGTATTACAATATTGCAGTAAATATTCTTATGAGTATCATTGTACAGTATATCAGGGATGGTGTGATGCCAACCTCATCGGAGGAATTAATGAATATGTATGACAATGTGGCCTTGCCCATCTCAGGTACAGTCTTCCTTGGTTACATTTTAAGCATTTGAAATGTGTTTTAGTGATTTACAAACAATAGAGCATGAAGGGTTCACAGGATTGCAAGGGATTGGCACTATATGTTTCTTGCTATTCCTAGTGAGGATTAGCCATGAATTTCTTTTGACAGTTTTCTTGTTTACCTTCCTGTGCAACAGAAGCAAGAGCATTATTATTATTATTTTTATTATTATCGTTGGTGATAAATTCACAGGCTGAGTCCTTACCAATAATGTAATCCTGATTGTATCAAAGCAATCTGTGGATTGAGCAACAACAACACAATATTTTGCTTTATTGACTATTGTTTTACTTGAAAGCATCTATTGTTGCCTGAAAGGATTGTTTTGTTGTATTACTGTATATTTCTGATATCTAGTAAATGTGAATATTAAGATATGGTGTGGTTTAGTTGGCAGTGCTCAGTAGTCAATGTAGGAGGAGTTATACACAGGGAGAGGAGCCTGTCCTTTCTTGGCCCACATAGGCGCTGAATGCTAGAAATAGTTTGAAGCATGGGTGGGGCAGAGCAGAGGAATAGTGGGGGAAGTGGGGGAAGAGGCTGAGATACACTGGATCTTCTTTAGCTGAGATTCAGTCTGCAGTGTTCCTCAGAGAAGCTCACAGAAGTAACACACTCCTCTCTCTAACACTAACCATATCATAAGATAGATTCTTTTAGTAATGCTGGAAAATTTTATCAACTCTGGATCCAGTATTTATAAAACTTTTTATTTTCCCATCATTAGAATTTTTAACCCAATCAGGTATAATTTGAAGAGTAACATTTTTGAACTTGCGCCAGATTTTCCGATTTTTGAAGTGCAGTATTATATTTTTTTGAACATGCACACAGAGTTCCCAATGGTGTGTGAGCTGTGAGTGTAGATCTGTTAATTATTGTTATGGTATTTCCAGATCAATGCAAGCACTCACCAACATCAGACAGTGACAGATTCGCCCTACGCCAAACCTAACAAAGCGACCAAGAGTTCTCCAAGTCCTCAGCCCGTCGTCAACTCTAAACAGAACCAGTTAGATTCTATGCTCGGTAATCTCCAAGCTGACATGAGCCGCCAAGGAGTGAACACCACCCAGAAGGGTTGCTGTAACGCCTGCGACAAACCCATCGTCGGTCAGGTATTACATCAAGAGATAGTGCTTCGACCGTGTGGAGAAGTGCAGTGTGCCTGTATAGTGACTGTTTTCATTGTTGCAGGTTATTACTGCTCTTGGAAAAACTTGGCACCCTGAGCATTTTACGTGTAATCACTGTAACCAAGAACTGGGCACTCGCAACTTCTTTGAGCGTGATGGCCATCCTTATTGTGAACCCGACTATCACAACTTATTTTCGCCTCGTTGTGCCTATTGCAATGGACCTATTCTTGATGTGAGTTCCACTGTTCCCTAATTTTAATCAGTTTTGAGTATCATAATAGTGTTATCAATTTGCTGATGCTCATACTTTTTCATTTGTTGCTGCAGAAATGTGTAACTGCTTTGGAAAAAACCTGGCACACAGAGCACTTTTTCTGTGCTCAATGTGGAAAGCAGTTTGGAGAGGAAGGTTTCCACGAGCGTGATGGCAAGCCATATTGCCGAGATGACTATTTTGACATGTTTGCTCCTAAATGTGGTGGTTGCAACCGGCCTATCATGGAGAATTATATTTCTGCTCTAAACAGTCAGTGGCATGCTGATTGCTTTGTTTGTCGGGTAAGAATACTCTCAGTATTTCCTAGAATTACTAATTGAATGATTTGAAATATTTTTAGAATCCTTTGCACATCCAGTACTATATTCTTTATTTTGTAGAACTGTATATATTTTGATGTTTGAAATATATTTTGTATAATATTTGATGTACACATGCTGTACAGGATTGCAAGAAAGCAGTTACTGGTAAATCTTTCTATGCCATGGAAGGAAAACCAGTATGTCCCAAATGTGTTGGAATTGATGAAGATGATGGCAATGAGGACGGTGATGAAGATTGAATAACAAAATTGATGATCATGCCCAGCCCAAAAACCCCTATCTAAAGAACAAATAAATAACTTATTGCTATAATAAACAGAAAAATAAATGAAGTACCCTACCCCAAAAGCACCCACAACACAAGTCAAGGACTCGTTTACCACCTTAAAATAAATATTCACATCCACAACTTGACACTGAGATTCTATTATGTTTTGTTAGAGAGTTATTTCATTTAAAGCTGTAAAATATTGTATAAACAGGTAAACTATGTATGTATGTGTGTAATAAAGTGGAGAGAAACAAAATAAAAAATACCACAAAGGAAAAAAAACAAAAAAAAAACCAAAAGTACAAATACACTGGACCAATGACGGATGTGTACTGTACGTCATTTCCGTGTGAATGACCTAAATGGACACACCTGTTCAAATTGGCCTTTTGCAAATAAAAGTGTCAAGAACTTAGATTAATTTTTCTTTTAATTATGTTGATATAGTTGGAAAGGGAGGGGCAAGACAAGACTGATATGATGTCCATTTTAATACTCAATATAGAGATAAGTTCCCATATTGTGAGTAGGGATGGCCAGAATGCTAAATTTAACAAGAGGGAAATGCTTTTTAGTCTCTTACCTTGTACTGACAAATTTTCATAAATTTGTTTGTATCCATCAATTTTAATGTCCAGTCTGTTTGATCGAAAAGTCTATATCTCTCTCTCTCCTGCTTGGTGATGTTGTGTTAACATCACACTGACGTATCATTCTGGCAGACTGAATGCGCTTACTGTTTTTCGTTAAATTGTGAAATGATACCTGCCCAAACCTAAAACAATTGTCATGTTATTCCTACAATTTTGATTAGTAGGTGAAAAATACAATGTTTTCCTTGAATTTAATGCAAAAGTATGATTAACATTGACATCCTTTATGTGCCTAGAAAGGTTTCACAGAGGAACTAGTACTTGACTGACTTGCATGTGACTTGCTTGGTCTTGTAGCAAGTCGCTTATGCACCATAACCTTAAATCATGATGTATTTGACTCCTTCTGGGTTACATTTAGTGTAGCCAGCCATAAAATGACTTTCATAACACATTGTAAGGCTACATACTCAGGAAATATTTAAAACATCCCAATTGTATAAAGAATATGTGTAATAAAGTGGAGAGAAACAAAATAAAAAATACCACAAGGGGGGGGGGAACCACACAAAAGTACCAATACACTGGCCAATGTCGGATGTGTACTGTATGTCATTTCCATGTGAATGACCTTCTTTGTTGTTGCCGCATTTATTGCCCATATCCTTCGGACCCATATATAAATACAGACCAAATGTAGCAGCTTGCAAACCGAAGTCTAAGGGTTAGATTTAAGTCCATACTTGTGAGGATTTTCTTGAATTTCAAAAAAGAAATAATCAACTTATATAAATCGCACCCCGTTGACCATCACAAGATATTTTTTAAAGACAAAATATTTTGGTCAATGTTATAGTGATATACTATCACCAACTGTTCAGATATGTCATTTTCACAAAATTATTTTATATTATCAATTTTAAGCCTATAATTGTTACAGATCTGATATTTTAACTGCAGTATTTTGATATATATTTAATTAATTTTTCAAAGTGAAAATCCAAGTAGAATATATATTCAAACTATGCTTGCAATTATAATACTGTGAAGGGCCATAATGTGGCCGAAACTAGTATAATTAATTAATGTAAACTAGCGGACCCGTGCGAGAAATCTCGCCTGTTCATAAACCACACTTTCCCCAATAGGTTTATAATGAGAAAGGTTGTTATGTTTCTATTTCAACCAAATGATTCTAGAACACTACTGTATTTACATTTCAGTTAGAATTCCAAGTTCTACATTCCCTAACTTAAGAAGGCAATCACTGAAAATTGGATCATCATAACACTCACCGGTTATTCGATATTTATGAAATTATACGATTTGAATACTCATTCCTTTGATTTGCTGTTTCTGAAATCCATGCAAAATGACAAAAGGAACGACCTCAGAATGTTAAAATGACATGAAACAGGCATCACAGCGGCCAAAATGTGAAGTGGACAGCAATTATGAAGCATATTTTCCTACAGCAACAGTATCTGCAAATCGCACACTTCGTACATTTTTTTTAAAAGTCATTTTTTAAAGAAATTATAGATACTTATGAAATTATAGTGCAATTCTTCACTGCTAATGTTTATTCTCTTTCATTTGAATGCTCATTTGTCACGATCGGCCGCTTGTGAGCGCCGGCAGGAGGGATCTATACTACTGAAATACAGTAATATATATGATTAATTCAATTTATTGACATAAGGTGTAATAAAATTATTAAATAGCTATTGGTATTTCATTTAGTTCAAATATCAATACGGAAGCTCTACACATCTAAGTTTGAATAAAAGGAAAGAGTTTTTTTTTTTAATAAACCAGAAAATTTGACTTTAAACTTTGTTAGTGCACCACTTTTACTATTTTAGTGTATTGGTTAAAGCAATGGCACCACAGCTTTAAAGTTCTGACATAACTATCCTAATTCAAATTTTTGTTTATGCTATTAGGTTTTTATTTAATCCCAAATATCTATGATGCAATTTTTTGTTGGTTCCTAATAAGAGTAATGCCCTGTAGAGCCAGTAATTTACAATTTGTATTTGTATTAGTATTCTATTTTGCAGTAGAGGGTAAATAACATTTTGACCGCCTTGTTGCGTAGTGGCTAGCATTCTTGGCTGTCACCGCGCAGTCCCAGGTTCGATTCCTGGCTATACCACAAAGTTTAATTCGGGTCTTGAGGGCTGGAACAGGGTCCACTCAGCCTCGTGAGGCAAAACTGAGAAGAGGTGGGTTCAATTCCCATCTCAGCCATCCTGGAAGTGGTTTTCCATGGTTTCCCACTTCTACTCCAGGCAAATGCCAGGATGGTTCCTAACTTAAGGCCACGGCCGCCTCCTTCCCAAGCCTTACCTGCATTACAAATACACACATTACTACAGACACTACAATAACACAGGTTTTCAAACGATTTCTATATACACACACCCACGTACATGGGGCTAAATGACCATGAAATCCCAAAGCCCCTAAGGGCCATTTTCACCAACTCTTCACTAACGATTATTTAGTCAATTCCCATTTAACTTAAATACGAGATTTAATGCGTGATTAACTTCGATGCATTTCACGAGGCCATTCTGGTTCGCAATTACTTAAATAAGATTTACTGCTCTCGCACATGCGTAGACTCGGTTTCATCTTGGAGAGCATGGCGGACAGAACAAGAAGCGTCTAACACTGGTCGTTGTTTGCGATGCTTCCTTGAGACTTTCTGGAACATAATTATACAGGAAGAGAAATACAGAAGATCTTATTCGTGGCAAAAGCTTAAAATGATATGAACAAAGTATTTAGGAGAACTGGCAGTTGTGTGATAGATAGCTTAAAAGACGCACTTACCCAGATGTCTTCGTAGCGTAAGTGGTTGAGGTGCAGTGCTGGAAGGAGTTTGAATCCCCCTTCGGATATTTTGTTTTTAATTTCCATATTCGTCTTTCTTGGTATTAAAACTTAATAATGTGTGTGATCTTTTATATTTCATTGTCATAAACATATTTTATAATCATACGGATGAAAGTTCGTGTGAAACTCGGAAACAAACCGCCATTGTGGAATGCGCAAGGCACAGTTCAGCTGTTTCCCGCCACTTTAATGATGCTTTAGAGAGTCGA
The DNA here is from genome assembly GCA_946902985.2 of Meconema thalassinum. Taxonomy (NCBI): domain Eukaryota; kingdom Metazoa; phylum Arthropoda; class Insecta; order Orthoptera; family Tettigoniidae; genus Meconema; species Meconema thalassinum. The sequence continues at coordinate 55,404,103 of OX336389.2, forward strand.
GTGGTCAGATTTGGCCATTTATCGTAATTCCTTGTTAGTGGTAAGGTAACGAGCATTTCTGTTTGGTGAAATGCTCGTGCTAAGTTAAATAACCTTTATTGATGAATTAAGAGATAATTGACGTTGATGAAAACGGCCCTAAGTGAAACAACTAAATAACATTTTGAAAATGACTGAGAAAAAAAAAACAATAATGGAAGAAAATAATGGCGTTTTAAAAATGTGGACATAGACCAATTGGTGTGGAACTCCTCTAGCTGCGAGTTACTGTATTATTATTTTTAATTGAGTTACATATTGCAAGTTGTGATTTTCAAGAGTACCATTATGAAAAGTTATTGGCTAAATGGTGGGAAATTCTTCAGTAAAATATAATTTTTAGCTGAATTAAGTGAATACTTGGTTCTTTCATAACGTTGCACTAAATTCAAGAAAATAGAAGTTTTGTAGGAATAACATGACATAAGTTCATACTGCAGTTTTTCAAAGCACACAAACAATTTTGAAGAAAGGAATTTTGCACTTCTTTTTGGAAACTGGCATTGAAATAGTTTAAATACTAGAGAGACTTAAGATGACTGTATATTTCTTAATACAAGTATCAGCAAGCATTAAATTGGTTGCATATTGGCAAGTGATCTCGGAATGCTGAAGTTTCACTCTTTAAAACCAAACAAACAGTGTAACTCCACTGTCATTTGTGTGTGCCAGTTTAAGCAGTCTAATGTCTGCAGTCTCGTGCAAGAATACACAAGAGGATGACAGGAACCATTATTACCATACAGTATTTTGAACAATGTGTGCATTTTTAATCCTAATCTTTTTCTTTCTTTTTTCAGCTATCTATGGACTACAATAAGCAAACTTCCTTTTTTTTTTTTTTGCCAATATTGCTTCATGTACTGGCTTGATTTTTGCTCGTACTTGTTCACTTCTCTCTTCAGAGAGATCCTTCCGTTTCCTTTTCTTCCTTGGGACTTGTGTTTCCCTATTCTCCTGGAAGGTGAATATCTTGTTTGTTATCCGTCCTTCTGAGGCGCCTATAAGAAGCTTTTCTTCATCATGGTCAAAATTTCTGAAACTTTTCGTAACATAAGTGGAATGGTCAAAAATAGAATGTTAATTCATTTGCTGTTAATTTTTGGATCCAAGGATCTTCCTTAGGAGCTCTTTCTAGATATTTTCTCTTGCAATAAGGAGCATATAAGAACAGAGTACATGCTCTGCACATGTTCAATATTCTTAGATTGGACCTGATGATGAAGCTGAGCACATGGAATAATCCAACACCATCTAGACATATAAACTGACCATACATCAAAGCAAAGAATATAAACGACCGAAAGATCTTGGAGTTTTCTTCTGCTTTGTCAACTTTTGTAATGAAAGCAATTTGTATAAACTTTGATTTTCACAAACATTGATTATATTAAGTTTTGTATTTAGGAGTGAAATGTTTACAGTAATGTTAGGAGACCTTGGCTACAGTGGAGAGGAAAATCTTTGGTACAGTGGTAGCCCAGTGCTCAGGATTAATTGTGTAAAAGGTATCATCCTCACTTTAGGGGCTGATATCAGATATGAGCAGGCGGCTACAAACTGCGTCTCTACCCCATGTTAGAGGCGGCCGAACTATATGTTGGCAGTAGCGTTAAAATGCTAGGCGTCAGACTGTGCGACAAGTCGGCCGAAATCTAAATGTTGTATCATGATGCACCAAGCGAATTGTAGTATCCAGGCGATGTGCCTAATCGCGGTGGGAAATGGACAAGGTCTACCTACCCAGGGCCAAGTCAGGCTAAAGAAGCAAGGCTCAATTATCTGATTTGCGACAATCAACATTGGGACATTAACTTGACACTGTCGTGAGTTGGCTGAACCACTCCACCAAAGTAAAATTGCCGTAGCCTGTATCCAGGAAACTAAGTGGAAAGGCGCAAAGGCTCATGAAATTGGCGATGGTTACAAGCTCTTCTAATACGGCACAACAACTGGCCGAAATGGTGTGGTGATTGCTATATGTGAGCAACTACGGAGTAGTGTCACCAAAGTAGATCGCATCTCCGATCACCTGATGAGCATACGGATCATCATCGACTCAATTCCACTGTGTATTCTCTCATGCTACGCACCACAGACTTGGTGTTTAGTAGAAGAAAAAGAGATATTTTGGGGTGATCTTGAGGCATTAATACATTCAGTAGAACTCGATGAGTCTCTGCTTATTGGCGGTGACCTAAATTGTCATGTTGGCTGATTACACGATGATTTTGAATGAGTGCATGGCGGTTGTGGTCATGGCATGCATACCTTAGACAGCACTTTGTGGTTAAGCAAACCTGGTGGTGGAATGAGGATGTGCAACGAGCTGTGACATCTAAGAAAACTGCCTTCAAGAAGTGGTTCAGAACAAAAACTGAAGCTGACTTATCTCAATACCGTCAGCTCAAATCTGATGCAAAATACGTTGTTGTAGTTGCGAAATCCAAGCAACAAAATACATTATATGAACGATTAGAGGAATCTAATGGGATAAATGATGTTTACAAGCTGGCCCGATCTCTTCATCGAGCTATAGTTGATATAGGGCAAGTCAGGCACATCAAGGATAAGCATGGGCACCTTCGAACGACACCAACAGAGATCCTTCAACGCTGGCATGAACAATTCGATACTATCTACAATGAGGAGTTCCCACACCCACCGTTCCGGTAGCCGAACCAGTACAGGGTGCAGTTCCACACTTCACACCTGCCGAGGTCAATAGTGCGATCCATGCCATGAAAAATGGTAAGGCAACGGGACCTGATGACATCCCTGGAGAACTGTGGAAGCAGATGGGACATGGCTGTGCAGTGTTCCTGGCAGGGTTCTTTAACAAATGCATTGCGAATAACCATATCTCAGTATAACAAATTTCAAAGTTTCCGCCTAATCAACACTCATTTATTATTTTAGTTAGTGTTGATTATGCGGAAACTTTGAAATTTGTTATACTGAATTATAAAACGTCAACACGGAACCTGCAATGGATTCTTCTTCGAATTAACCAGATCTCGTCACCTTGGCAAACCAGCATCACAGTGCCAATATGGAAAGTCAAGGGTGATATAACCATCTGCACCCTATTCGTCTCCTCTGCCACATAATGAAGATCCTGGAGCATGTGATATTCATGAAAGGTCGCGGAACAACTGATGCTATAGATGCACTGTGGCTTTAGATGGAGAAGTATATGGAGAAAAGCAGAACATTCCACATGGCTTTCTTGGATCTGGAGAAAGCTTTTGACTGGGTTTCTCATAAGCTTCAATCTCTGGTGTACCAGAAGCTTATGTCCGCTGGGTCCAGCTCCTCTACAGTAATACAACTAGCTCTGTACGCAGTGCTGCTGGCATCACCAAACCATTTGGTATTAGAGTTGGGGTTCACCAGGAATCTGCACTTTCTCCCATCCAGTTTATCCTATGTATGGACACACCGACTGCAGACGCCGACGATGTCATGCTGGCAAGCGAGAACCGTAACAATCTGGAAGATTTGCTCAACCTCTGGAATGTGAGACTCTGTGTCTTTGGACTATGGCTCAATCTTACTAAGACCAAGTACTTTGAGTGTGGTTCCCAGACAGACGGTAAATGGTACCCTACTACCCAATGCTTCACATCTGCGATACCTTGGCTTCCGAGCAACACCTAATAGTGACACACTCTTGGACGCTCGTGCAAGAGTGAATGCTATGTGGATGAAGTGGTGCCAGGTCACCCCAGTAGCTTTATATGGGACCGAATGCTGGCCTAATACAAAGAAACACTAACAGTCCTTGCACTCGATGGATATGCGGATGCTTAGATGGTCCTTGGGTATCCTTGGCTGGATCACATTAGGAATGAGATCGTCCGCAACACCCTTGGAATTGCACCTATCCCAGCCAAAATGAGGGAGGCACGGTTACGTTGGTACGGGCACGTGGCCCGAGCAGATGCAAAGTCTGTAGTAAATAAGACACTCCTCCTCAAGCCTATTGGAGAAAGACCTCAAGGCAGGCCTAAAGGAAGATGGATGGATACCCTACGTGAGGATATGCAGCAAATCGTAACACATGGAGAGCAAGGTGCAGAGTGGCGGACCCCATAACATAATGGGAACAAGAAGACAATGCACCTACAGAAAATAAAATTTCTCTTCTAATTTGGTTTCACAACTTTGGTATATCAAGCTGCTTGCTAGAAGTCCCTCAAAACTACACACGTGGTCAGATTATTAGAATTTAAAATAAATTTCCTAAATTTATGAATTATTTTAACCCTAATTAAGAATGTCTCATAAATTTTATTTTAGTCGCTGATTAGGCTGATTTTCTAAAATTTGAGGTGTTTTAATATTTTAAGCAATTATTTTAAGCCAAATGGCTCTTTTTATGCCATTGTTTTGTGAAAAATTATCACATTTCTTCCTTCATAATCTAAAAATATTTTTATTCAGAAAACGCTCACACGTTCCTGACCAGAAAGAAGCAAATGTATAAGATATTTCAATAACCAAGCAATTATAATGCAATTACATCAACAATATTGTGAACCTCGCTTCCTAATTTAATATTTTTGAATTATGTCCAACGTTTGTGGTTTAAATGTACTTCAAATAAAAAATAATAATAATCAAAGAATGCATTTACTTTTAGATGGTCAATACCAGTATGAAAATGATTCGTTATCTGACTGCTACATGGAAAACTACAGTAACATAGCACATTATTCTAATAATATGATCGCGTCTGTACTTTACTAAAATACCGTAGATAGCTCAGTCAGAACCATTTTTAAGTTACAGTGAGCAAGGAAGTACAGGTACCATTACTTCAAAAGTTTCCCCACCCTGTTTGCCAGCAGGGCTTGTTTCCTGTTCTGGATTGTTTATTTCTCATACAAAATGCTACCTTCAGAGGTTCAATAAAATGTGAAGAGGTCAACAAACCCCGAATTTAATCCATAGCATAGGAATAGCCTATAGGAGGAGTTGGGAATTGCCTGTTCACATTCTGATTTAATGTGAACAACATAATTATAAACAAACCCACAGCTAGCCATCACCCACAAATATACCATGGGAACCATTTAGACATAATACTGTTAGTGCATTTATTAGGTCCTTGCTCTGCTGCACTATAAGGTCTGAATTTGGCCTGATGAGAAAGGGATTCGTAGTCTGAACGCCATCTCCATCTTTCCAGTCCTTATCTTGACACACTGCCTTCTTGTTCATGTTTGGTACTCTTTTGGTATCATCATTGTCCAATTTGTATCTATGGCATGTAGGCTACTTGTAGATATTAGTAGTACTGCCTTCTCTGCTAGTGTTTCAGGACATCTATCAATTTGGTTCCACTCTTTAGGTTATTATTTTGGTGTTAGAAGCCATTTTTCAGTGTTGCCTTAGTGAACAAAAGTTTGGTGCTTTTCAATCGGTCAACACAATTCTACCCAAATGAGATGGGTTATTCCCTAATCCCCCCCCAAAAAACATGAGATTAATAAATACACTTGGATGACCAGTTTCGATCGTCAAGCAATCATCATCAGATTCATAGATTTTATAGCCTAAGTGTAATAGACTGTTACCAACTCATTTCCTTTATCAGTTCAACAGGATTGGGAAGTGATCATCTCCTTGTCTCACCCCTGTTTCGATTTCTTTCTGCACTTTTAACAGCATCATCATGCCACAAACATCTTGATCTTGATCACCTTTTTATCTGCTGCTGGTGTCAGCTTTTATTGAGGTCTTGATGGTTATGATTTGTTCTTAAACCTTCTGGATGCTCTCCTAGCTGTTGATCTCTTTGGAGAGTATATTGTAGGAGTGATATGCCTCTGTAGTTGTTGAAGTTTGTTTGGTCTCCTTTTTTTCAACGGTTGAATGATTCCCTCCCTCCCTTCTTTTGTCTTCCAAATCTGTTTGAAGAATCTCTGGAGTATCGTTTGCAGCAGAACTTCTTTAATATGCCTGGAAAGTATTGAGTTTGTTGCTCTTGAGGGTTCTTTCCTTATCTGCTGGATTTTGGAAGGTTCTAAGGTTGAATAGCATTGAAGTATTTGGCCAGGTTCTGTTAGTTGTTTAAAATATGTTTCACTTAATTGTCCTTGAAGCACATAAAGGTTTGATAGTTAATTGTTGTTATTTGTTCCTTGTTTAGGACTGCCGACAACCATTCCATGGGGGATCATTCTTCGACCATGAAGGTTTGCCCTACTGTGAGACGCACTATCATGCCAAAAGAGGTTCGCTCTGTGCAGGCTGCCACAAACCCATTACAGGTATGTTATGTTCCAACTAGAGCTTGAAACTTTCTTTGTCCAGATATTTCACAAACTGTTTAAAATATGGACAGCATCTGATACTGTATTTGAGGACTGATGGTAGTGGTTATTGTTTCAATCCGGCTTCTTGGCTAAGAATTTGGCACAGGTGTCCCAAGTTTGATTCACGGCTGGGTCTTGCTTGGGGGCTGAGAGTGTATCATGCCCACATCCCAACGCACCAGGACTCGCCAGAGCAGAGGCTATCTACTCTTATTTGTGAACTCGGTTAATAGCCCGATAAAATTAGACAAATCGAAGGTAAACAATCCCGGAGTTTTGAAAATTTGTACAGTTGTTCCTTGGTATCTAAGTTTCAAGAAAATAAAAAGTCCTTAAGGGTGGGGGGTGAGCTCGAGGGCCCCTTCATTGGGGGCCCTTTTTTAATTTTTCGCTTGTATCTCAGCAACTATCACTCGTTAGTGAAAATTTGTTTGTATGAAAATTAAAGCTAACAAAATTTACTACAAAAAAATGTACCAACATTTCAACAAATTGTGATGTATTCACATTCTCATTATGCTTTTGACTATTCAATATATAATACAGTATTAATAATGTTAACATTAGTAGTGAAAATTATTTATTATCTAGTGTAAAGGTCGTTAATTAATCAAGCAATCATCTTGTCAGGGTCGTTAATCTCATCTTCATCAATGCATGCGTCTTCTTCAACTGGAAGGCCATGGTGTAGGCTCCCTCTCAGTTTCCACACGCTGTTGTGCAGTGGATTCCTGCCTTGCGACACCCACAACGCGTCCCACAACCTGTCGCACATTTGCAGAAAATGTTGAGGACGGAGCCAGGGGCAGCAGGTTCAATTGTCATAACAGGTCGAAGATTGCCATCGACGCCTCTCGCCCAACCCCAATCTGTAGGTGGCAGCTGTTTTGCTACCTGTCGGATCATGCATGTGGGTCACAGTCAATGAACTGTCTATAACCAAACCAAAGGTTTATCACCCCTAAAATAGTTGGAATCAAAATTTCCTCCTGGGAATTCTTAGTACCGATTCACCCTGTCCCTTTCGTTGAAACATGCTTCACCCTCCTTGGCATGCTGATCTAGCCTTCTACAGCAGCTCTCATGCCCTTTCCAATCTGGCGGAAATTGGCGAACCCATTCCTACATGGAAACAGTAGGGCTGGAGGATCTTTTCCTGGTACTGTGGAGTGCGTAAGGCTCGTGAGGCCACTGTTTCTGGTGCTGGTTTCATAGCAGTCATCAGCTGCTGTTGTTGACCGTGGGTAACCACTGCGAGGCGGGTTTTCAGTACTTTGTTCAACAAAAGAATGTCAGCAGCTTCTGTTCCAGTGAACAGGCTGTGATCTACCGTGGCAATCCAAATGTGTCACGATTGTGAAAAAATCAGGGCAAGGTTTTGGGGGAGGGTGCAAAACTGTTTCTGGTAGCATAGATTTAGTTATCCAATGTTTGTAAAAGAAAGTTGATAGGCTTCTCATTAAAAAAAAGTGATTGGCGTGTATTATGACCTCCTTGCCGTGAGTGGTTGTTCTACAGTGCTCACATGGATAAGATCCTTTTAATGAGTAGTTTGAAGAAGGAATCAATTTTAATTATAACAGCATAACTGAGCATGCTTTCTCCAAGCACAGTACATATATTTGTAAAGGGCAGGGGAAAGCAGGTATGTCTTGTCAGTGGCGTTGGATGAGATGCGGGAGAGGAACTAATGAGATATGAAAAGAATGAAACGGGGCACGGAGTCCAGCTGTGGCCTAGCCTGGAGTTGCCACCGGGTGAGCATGAGTCCTGATGCTTATTCTCACTAAATAGAAGGGTGTGGACACTGTAATGTCTGCTATGAATTCTTTCCTCACTTAAGAGCTAAGGCAGTCGATGTATACTTGTGATTCACAATATTATGAATGATTATACTTGTAAAGAATCTTAGATATGGAGAATTTAGGGAAATTGAGCAATGTTTTGGATAATTCTGGGAAACTTAGATGCTAGGAAAGTTCTGGGAAGATGGTAAGAATACAGTAGAGTCCCGCTCAATCGACCTTCGCTTATCCGACATTCGGTGTTATCCGACACTGGTAGGCTTAATTTGAACATTGGTATGCCCTACATTCTGGGACACCCGGTGTGGAGATTGCAGCCATGGGACAAGCACTGAAGTAGAAGAAGAAGGAGAAGAAGTGGTGGTGGTGGTGGTGTCACACACAGTGAAGGATTGAGTACATTGGATATGGCATTAATGTACGTGGGGCAACAGAGGTGTTGATTTTGTGTCTATGTTGAGATCTTGCAGCAAGAAAATGTGAATCAGCAGGCAAGCAGACATTGTAGACAAGTTTCTTTTCTTAAGACATTTGGAGCATTTTCTGTTCAATACTGCATGCACGATTCAATTGATAATTCAGTAAATAGAGTACCGTTAAACATGACGTCATTGTTTTAGTAATACAGAATACCGGTAGCCTACTTATTTAGATCGTAGGCTTTCGCGGCCAGTGTCTACTTCATCAATTAGGCTTACAGGATGTAGCCGCGTCATGTATCAGTGATTGTTTCCTGTCGTTTCAGCTGTCATTGCAGCAGCCTTAATCGTGGGTAGGTACGAGTTGGTGTCCGTACTCAAACTGACGGTTATTGCAAGTCAGAGGTGCTTGCTTTCCCTGCATTGACGTCACGCCGCTCCCTGATTGGACCGCACCCCTGACAGTTGCGCGCTAGGAGAACTTTCCAAGTGTTGCTAAGTTTGAAACCATCTTCGCGATTGAAATTATTGGGATGCTTCACGACCTCTATTGCCTCTCTAATTAACCTGTTTTGATATCCGGGAATTTTAGCAACCGTTTTGGCCTTATCAAATTCGATGGCGTGTCTCATGACGTCAGCATGTTCGCTATTGCAGATCTGTAGTTTATCTGTTTTCTGTCTCGAATGTGCTCTGAAATCCTATTGGAAACACGCCTTTTTGTTTGCCCTATGTAAACCTGTCCACAGGAGCAAGCCACTTTGTAAACTCCTGCGTTCTGGTTTGGCTGCTTTATCTCGGTTGATTTACGCACCACTTGCGTCAACTTGTTTATTGGATGCATCACCATGGTCACATCGTGCTTCTTTAGCAGCCTGGCGATTCGATCTGTCAACCCCTGTACGTACGGCAGAAAGGCTTTATGGTAGGGCCTTCATTCATTTTGCCAGTTCTTCAGCTTTGTTCTACATTCCTTGTGGTCTTATCTGTCCTTTGCTGTAACCATTAGTTAGGAGCATGTTCCTAAGTCGTTTCTTCTCTTCATTTACGCTATCCTTATCGCAAATGTGGTTGGCTCTAGTGAGGAGTGTCCTAGCTACCATTTCCTTCTTTGACGGAGGATGACAGCCGAAACGTTGGGATACAATCACCGATATACGACGCGGCTCCATCCTGTAGGCCAAGATGATGAAATATAGCCTAACTGTTTGTTTTAGTTCATTTTCAAAATCATTCTGTATTCGACATACTCCAGGTCGAGTTTAGGTCGGATAATCGAGACTCTACTGTACTTGCAAATTGTAAATGGAAACTTTTCTAACAATGTGGCAGAGTATGAGATTATGCAGGAGGAGAATGAGAACAGGAACAGGATCACGGTTGAGGAAGTAGAGAGGTTGGTAAATAAACCACAATACCACAAAGTGGCAAGGGTGGATGGAATTCTACCAGAAATGGTAAAGTATAGTGGGAAAGCAGGGCTGAAATGGTTGCATAGGATAATGGAATTGGTATGGGATTTAGGAAATGTACCCTTTGACTGGGCAAAAGCAGGTAACAGGAAAGATGGTCATTTTTACTTCTCTATTTAGTATAGTTCATATAAGTGTTTTCCAGTTTATTGAACAATTATTAAGTGAATTACATGGTTTTCTCTAAAATTTCTCATGCAATTAGTTGTCCAAAACATACAAAACAGTTTTTAGTTTTTATCGCTGAAAAACTGTGTCTTGAACTATAACTTGTGTGGGTGGGTGGGGGACAAAACCTAACTATATTATCTGTTGCTGAATCATTGTGAAGATAAGCAGCCCTCATGTTTTCTTGACCTGAAGCATACCAGCTAAATGTATCTTTTCTTTGCAGGTCGTTGCATCACAGCCATGTTTCGTAAATTCCACCCCGAACATTTTGTTTGTGCCTTTTGCTTGAAACAGTTGAACAAAGGCACCTTCAAGGAGCAGAATGACAAGCCATATTGCCACGCATGTTTTGACAAACTGTTCGGGTAAAGGGAAATGGATGCATCATAGAAAACTAAAACAGAATTTAATGTTTATGTTCATATTAAAAATTCTTCCTCTCCAATGCAATAATGATATCTTTTAACAGACAAATGTATTAAGATTAAATAGTACATTTTTTTTAAATGTATGATTTTAACTTCTTTTTCTTTTAAAATGAGGCATTCATTAGTGAAAAATGCATAATGATATTGTGAATGAAATATATTTTATATGAGTTGGAACATGTTATATAGAACTACTGTGACTCTATTACTTGAACATATTTAAACATGAAGATTGTGGTGAAATGTTTTACTTACCTGGAACTTCTAACAGCATTACACTGTTTATTGTTCAAATTTGTTTACCATAAATTTTACTTATAGGCTAATTGTTTTAATATTAAAGAGGTTTAAAAATGGCATATTTTTCTAGACACTTAAGTATTACATATTTACAGTACTTGTGAAAAGATTTTTTTTCTCTCTCTCTGCGCAAACTCGGTAGTGTTGTCTTCCTTTCTGCATATTAGCAGCATTTGCCTTGGACATCTTTCATTGATAATAATCAGCAGTTTATTCCCCCTTGTATTTAGATATGGAAGAATTCAATGAAAACATTTTTCAGTGGAATGAAATTTTATTTATTTATTTTACAGCTTTTGTGATTGAAAATATCTAAATGATATTTTTTCCAAGAACTGGAAGGTATCTGTGGAGCATATTAACCAGATGTACAGGAACACAATAACTCATTAACTTTGCTTCAAGAACAATTATTATGTACACCTGTTGGATTCAGTGAAATATGACCACTCAATTATATTGGGAACATTTCTCATTATTAATTCCAAATGAACCAATGTCATATTCATATTTGTTCGGTACACCAAGTCCCAACATATCACTTCAACCTCTAAATGTAACAGAGCAGGTATTGTTATCATTGAATTGTGTTCGCACATTACTACCAGCCTGTGACCTCACTCCTATGTGAAGTGAAGTTATTGATTTGTTAACGTTGTAGGCCACAAGAAAATTCAAGTTTCAATATCCGAACTTATCATCATTAGTCGACTGAACAAATGATTGTTTTCTTCAGTGTTCCTCATTTTCTCTGAATTCTATCACCATTCTAACTATAAAGTGTATAACTGTTTCATCTCAGGTTCTGGCCAAATGAGTTTTGTGTAGAATTTAGGAATACTGATAATCTCTTTGTGGGCTCCTCATGTACCTTGGAGCATATTGTGCTGGGCTTCCCAAATTGCTCTATAGTGAAATGAAAAGTACATTTTGTACTTATTACTGTACTTCTTGTCCAATTTTTTTTTTTTTTTTTTTTAATTTTCGTATGAAGCTCTTGTACATTTTTTCATTTGTTTTCTTGTGATGATTTCTTTTTCTACTACTGTTTCAAATTGCTGGGATGTTTCGAGTTTCAAGGCATACAGTCACCACAGAAACACTGTTTATTAGATAATACACGCACATGATATTCATAGCCCCTAAAAGGAATTAACAATAACCACTTGCCATTTCAATTCAACTAACAGTTTCATTGGAGGAGGCAGTGCAGGAATGAAACCGGTAAATTGCTGCTATTGGTTTAAAAGTTCACATGCAGTAGGAAGTACTGTATATGGAGGACTTCTGGAATGTAGTTGGCCTGCATGTGGTAGAAGTGTTGTGTGTGTAACTGGAAAGAAACTGGTTTGATCCCCATTATTGCTGTAAGACAGACAGACAGACAGTTTGTAAAGCCCAGTTCACAATAGAAAGTTTAATCTGTGCCATTTGAGGAAAACTAGAGTAGTTGTAATTCAGTCATGCCAATGATTGAAATATTTATGGCTACATTTCATTCCATGCTTGAGTAATTTTTGTCCCATGAGGATGTGTTAATATTTTTAAACTAATTATTTGCTGTCTATGGCCCTTCTTGTGAGGGTAGCCATTTATTGTTGCTGTATTTTCTTTCTAATGACAAATATATTATGTTTATGTGTTGCTTTATTATATGAAGGTGTTAACTTTCATCTACAATCCTTGGAATGATGTTAACTAGAAGGAAAACAAATACATTACTATATGAATTAAATAAAGAATGATAGTTTGTATCAAAGAATGCTTTATTTTTCGGTTTAAGATCTCTCTTCTTATGTGGCAGACTGCACATTTCACTTCCTAGCACCCAGTCCCGATCTTTTCTGCCTCATCTTGTTGTAACGTAATCAAAGAAAATGCTACGATTCTTAAAAATACATTTTACATATGACATGTTCGAAAGCAGATGGTTCAAAGTGCAAATATTTGATTTGAAAATATTTACAGTTAAGTCTTAAAAATTCAGGTAATTTCAGTTTTCATTATAAACACAGGTCTACCTTTTAGGTGTTTGCCACGTCTGCTGTGTACATCTTGAGTACAGTTTCCTTAAATCAGGATGAAACCCTACAAACACCTAAACGATTTTATGATGATTTGAACACGTTGATTCCAAACACACATTTTAATACAAGTTTAAATTAGGCTGTGAAGACTATTTTATGGACTAGACTGGATGTTTACCTGAGAGTTTGCATTCAAAGTGTGATAAATATATATTAAAAAAACTAATGTGGATGTACAATCAATCATTGGACAAGGAAAGAAGGATATAAACACAAAGAATGGTAGATGTAGGTAGAGGGAAAGAGAAAGGGGAATAACATATAAAAAAGGAGAAGATGAGCATTCATGTTGTACAAGCCTGTTTTGACGTCCCAGTCTCGTCATGAGGACGGGCAGTCTATCGCTCAGGGGTGAAATCTTCCATCATTAAGTAGAGGAGAGTTTGTTCTTTTTCTGTCCAATGATGGACTGAAATTAAGTTAAGATATTCAGGAAAATCATACTTGATATATTGGATTACTGGTTCATAACTGTACGCCTATTAAACTGTTGTACATCTTAGTCATCAAATGAAAGTCTGTCTTGGTACACCTTTCTCAAATTCTCTCATGTCTCGGCTTCTTCCTCACTGATGGTGAAATAGTCGAGGTGAAAGAATGATAAAGATGCAGTATCATACTCGTGCTGCACACAAGTTCTCTGAACTAACATGTCATGTCTGTATAACTGGAATATTATTAACTCCCACAAATTTTCTGTTGACATTTTGAGTAGTTTCCTTAAATTAAAACCAACAACAAGAAGTTCCGTGACGAACTAAAGAGCCTACTTTTCTTAAAATTTAAGATTCATGCCAATGATTAATCTACTGTATATGGATCTACCTAGAATAATGACGAAATTAAGTTGGTAATATCGAAATTTCTAATAAGTTTGAAATACTGTATACCTGGCATAATGTAGCCTAATAGAGAACTACAGTTGGCAGCCCTGGTGACTGAATATATTCTTAGTTCCATCTCTTAAGTTACAGAATACAAAATTTGGTTGAATTCCAATGGATAGCATGGACGTTACATGCAGTTAAACATTGGACCTAAGAGCGCGCGTAAAATCATGTTGGCAACAATGACATACATGTATTGGTCAGAAATAATCTGAAATAATATGATCTATTGTAGTGTCAATTTTGAATGAAATCCATTAGTTAGTATAGAAGTTACATGCATTTTAAAATTGGACCTATCAGAAGGCTTAGAATCAGGTTGGCAGCACTGACGTATATAAGTTACTCCAAATTAATATAGAATGTCAGGTACTATACGTGTGCATAGTTTAAAGCTGTCGGCTTGCATACTTTCTGATATATTGGTATTTGGATAAAATAAATTGAGAGCATTTATTAACAGTTGGCTGCCCTGGTGGATCTTAAGGATACGTTCAGTCATATCTATTTATATACACATAGCATATACGAAATTTGGTTGAAATCCAATTGATAGTATAGAAGTTATATGCATTTAAAATTTGGACTTATCAGCAGGCTTATAATCATTTTGGCAACACTGCCATATATGGCCTCCTGGAAATTAAACTGCAATATTATTATCTATACGTGTGCCAATTTTGAAATAGCTCCCATTCATACCTTCCAAGATATCCAACATGGAGCTCAAATTTCAATTGCGATTTCTCAGCAGTTGGTAGCACTGATATCATTTTCAAATATGGCCGTGAGATATTCGGGTACAGATCTTTACTCCTACCAAATTTTGTTACGATTGCTGCAGCCGCTTAGGAGTTGATAGTATCACAGACAGACAGAAGGACAGACGGACACACATTTGCCCGATCTCATAAGTCTACTTTTTCCTCATTTTTGCAAAATGTGAAAAGTAGGCTAAAAAATCACTAACCTTAGTTTAATTGTTAACAGAGCTGGGGACTTCTGGCACAATTGCCTTCCTTGTCACCAGGTTAGAAATACACTGAGCACATCTAAGAGTACCCTCAAACGGGGTTACTTGCAACACCAGAAGTTAGAAGAAACCAGAAGGATTTCAATGGAATTTCTGCCTACTTTTCTAATGTACGCTTAGAAAACATTTTCCCGCCATTTTTGTTATTTCACACTATCAAGCCTGTAAGTTTATACTTGAGTCAGATGTGTTGAAAACATGGTTGTTGGCCGGTTACACCAGGTGTCGGTGCTTTTAATGGATGTCTTATGCTGCTCTGTCATGTCTTTCTACTACTGGCAAGTTGGTGTTTAGTTTTAGAGATAAAACTGACCTGAATATCGTCATCTATCCTACTCAAACGATTGCTTACCATATTTTTCTGGGCAGTTTCCTACTATACCATTTAGTTGTTGATAAAATTACTTTAAAGAAATTATACATTTTTTGAAACTTCATGCAGATTTTTTTATTTATTTTTTATTGTTTGGCAGTGCCCGTATGGGGTAACTTCCAACATAGATGTCCTTATTTAGGAGCTTTGCATTCGGCTCTGTATTTATCAAAATAGTACACTACCGATACCTAACACTAGTAACACGGATCGTTTGCATTCATTTGCAGATCTGCTGGTAATCAGGTACCATGCCGTGAGCATAAATTAGAAAAGTAGGCAGTAATGCCAGTGAAATCCTTCTTGTTTCTTCTGACTTCATAATCATGCTCTTGTAAAATTAGATTAAGAAGTCAGAAGAAACAAAAAGGATTTCAAGTGGTTCGAGGCTCAGGTAAAAGATGTTAAAGACAAGGAGAACATTACTTGTTCATTTTTGAGAAGAAGTAAAAAGGTTGCAAACAATTTAATTTTTCCCTTGGTTGATGAAGTCATGGACGAGAAACTGGAAAACATTGTACAATTTTTGAAGTCTCCAACACTGAAAAGGGGACATCACTCTTTCAATGGATATTTTCATGTTGCTGTACAGTAGAGTTTGAGGGTTTTGCAGGTTTCCAATGTTAACCTTAAATTTATAAATAATTTTTGCTACAACTATTAAATAAAATACATTAAAATAATTTATCAACGTTTTGGTATTGGTATGAGCTGCAGAAAGCCAATGCTACTACAGTAATGTAATCAATCATGGATTTCTGCCAAATACTCTGGCCTACTGGTATCGAGTTTCAAAAATGTCTTCTTGTGGTTACGGACCAGGCTTCATACATGGTTTCAGCTGTTAACCAATTGAAACCTTTATTTCCTAAGTCGAAGCATGTGACATACTTGGTTCATCCCCTTCACAGGGTTTGTGAATCCATAAGGAACAAATACGACATCGCAAATTAATTCATCTCTGCCCTGAAGAAGATTCTACTGAAAGCTCCGAATCGTGTTGTTGACTACTTCCAAAGTTCCCGGTCATTACTCACTGGGAATCGTGGATTAAGTGTGCTGCTATGTTGTGTGAGAATTTTGACAAAATGAGAGAGTTTGTGCTATCTTTAGATCCAGCCGACACAGGTGTAATTTCCAAGGCACAGCAACTCTGTTACCGGAGAGAATACATAATTTGTAGACAGAAATATATTGTGTCCATAGTTACAAGTACCTTCTTCTTCTTGGCAGGTTTTGTTGGGCATAGCGTAGCTCTGCAAGCACCTGACTGCAATTCTTAAACAATTAGAAGAACAAGGTCTGGAAAAGGGGGAAAAATGGGATATTTTTACTTCCGTGAGGGAGCAGTTAGATGGCTTTGCTAAAGACAAACTTGAGTCTAGTCTTCAGAAGAATCCAGACAATGTGGAATTCGCCACATCTGTACAGATTCCATTCCGAGTGAATAAAGGTTTGCCCCACTGGTTTCTATGGATTTCAAAAGAAGCTTTAGCATCTACAAAGACATTCTATCTCGTAATAGGAACAGACTTGCTTTTAAAAATGTAGAGATGCTTAATGTTATGAAGTACAACAGCTTGACGTTTTCTCCTTCTTTTGATGAGTGATTTGATGTACTCGTTTGTAATTCAATAAACTAGAATAGAGGAAAGAGAAAATTATTTGAATAAACCCCCTTTTTTAACCTTATATCAGCACCTTTTCCCATCCTTTCTTTGTCTGAAATTTGCACCTAAAAATCCTAACCCTGCTGATAATAAAACAATAACCCCTGGCCTGGCACTACAGCCCTGCCCAGCCCTTTGGCCTGTAGATATTGGGGCGACACATGGTCGGCGCATCGGGTCCCCTCGGCCGTTAAACTTGGTTTTCGTGACCAGGGAGCTGCCTCGCTGTCAGACAGCTACTCAATTGTCCTCACGAGGCTGAGTGCACCCCGTTTCAATCCTCACATCAGTTTCTAAAATCCCCGACAGATATCACCCTAAAATCTTGTATGGTGATAGAGAATACTAAGGATAGTTCAGCTATGTGATCATTAAAACATGTTAAGTACAAAACAAACATGGTGCCTGCTGCTCATCCTCGTCGGACAGGAATCGTTGACTCTTCAAGGCCTTTTTTAAGGGACCATAAACGTGATAATTAATGATATCATAAAAGATATTCATAAGCACATGGGATGAGATCAGGAGTATAGGGTGGTGCTCGAGGGTCTCCCACTTGAGTTGGCCTACCTTTTGCATTACGACCTTTGCAGTATGGGGACATGCGTTATCATGAAGCAGCAGCAGCCCTTGTTGCAGTTTGCCCGGACTTTTCACCTTAATTACATGCCGTAATTTATCGAGTGTTGCGCAGTACCGTTCCCCAGTGATGGAGACACCAGGTTCCTTGAAATCGATAAGCAATGGGCCCTGGTAATCAAAGAACAGGGTGGCACCTTACCAGCGGATGGTTGGCTCTTCAACTGCTTGGGACGATGGATGACACCACAACATCGTCGACACTTTTGATTCCAGTTCCCAGTGGTGGCACCAGCTTTCGTCGCCTTCAACAATGTGCTCCAGGAACATGTTGCCTTCAGCATTGAAGTACATCAGGTGCTGCAGGCAAACAGCCATCGGGCTTTCTTTTTGTTCAGCATTCAAAGCCCTGGGTATCCAAATACGTTGCATATATGCTGCAGCAACACCCTCAAATGGAAGTTTTTTGATCATGCCTTATATACACACATCAAAAAAAGTTTTGCATCACCTCGGTTCCCAGATCTCCGGCATATAGACGTTGACTGTGTATATTGTATCCAAGATACAGTCCCTTTGACTGTTCATAGATGTCACTAAAACTGCTCAAGGATGTAAACAACCATGCATGAGCAGGGCCTATTAGACGGAGGGGGTACGACAGCCGATCAGTTCCAGTCATTCCACCAGGACGAAGGTACGCTGCTCATGTTGTCTGTAGTTCTACCATGCCTAGAAGGTCAATACCGCAGTTCGATCGCGTCCGCATTGTTACTTTGTGTCAAGAAGGGCTCTCAACAAGGGAAGTTTCCAGGCGTCTCAGAGTGAACCAAAGCGATGTTGTTCGGACATGGAGGAGGTACAGAGATACAGGAACTGTCGATGACAGGCCTCGCTCAGGCCGCCCAAGGGCTACTACTGTAGTGGATGACCGCTACTTACGGATTGCCACTCGGAGGAACCCTGACAGCAATGCCACCATGTTGAATAATGCGTTTCGTTCAGCCACAGGACGTCGTGTTTCAACTCAAACTGTGCGCAATAGGCTGCATGATGCGCAACTTCACTCCCGACGTCCATGGCGAGGTCCAGCTTTGCAACCCCGACACCATGCAGCGCGGTACAGATGGGCCCAACAACATGCTGAATGGACCCCACGGAATTGGCATCACGTTCTCTTCACCGATGAGTGTCGCATATGCCTTCGACCAGACAATCGTCGGAGACGTGTTTGGAGGCACCCTGGTGAGGCTGAACGTCTTAGACACACTGTCCAGCGAGTGCAGCAAGGTGGTGGTTCCCTGATGTTTTGGGGTGGCATTATGTGGGGCCGACGTACGCCACTGGTGGTCATGGAAGGCTCCGAAACGGCTTTACGATACCTGAATGACATCCTCCGACCCATAGTGCAACCATATCGGCAGAATATTGGAGAGGCATTTGTCTTCATGGACGACAATTCTCGACCTCATCGTGCACATCTTGTGAATGCGTTCCTTCAAGATAACGACATCGCTCGACTACAGTGGCCAGCATGTTCGCCAGACATGAACCCTATCGAACATGCCTGGGATATGTTGAAAAGGGCTGTTTATGGACGTCTTGACCCACCAACCACTCTGAGAGATTTACGCCGAATTGTCGTTGAGGAGTGGGACAATTTGGACCAACAGTGTCTTGATGAACTTGTGGATAGTATGCCACGGCGAATACAGGCATGCATCAATGCAAGAGGACGTGCTACTGGGTATTAGAGGTAGTGGTGTGTACTGCAATCTGGACCACAAATGCTGAAAGTCTAGCTGTATGATGGTACAACATGCAATGTGTGGGTCCCATGAGCAATAAAACGAGCTGAAATGTTGTTTGTGTTGATCTCTATTCCCTTTGTATTTAACGGTTCCGGAACTCTTGGAACCGAGGTGATGCAAAACTTTTTTTGATGTGTGTATAATAAGTTGAGGGATGACATTTAGTGTTTACATCATCAAATTTCAAATATGAGGGCAGATCAAAAAATAAGTTGCACTTCCCAGTTATGGCCATTAATTACATCACCTATACAACAGCAACACGCCTATAACGACATACGATGTAACGTCACTTTTCCACATAGTTTCCAAGAGACTCCCAAGTATTTCTGCGAACACACAACCAACTTGTCGATGCCGGATGCATAGAAAGTTCCTTCAGCATTCTGCAACCACACGGAGACAGCGGCCTTCACCTCCTCATCGGTCAGGAAACGTCGACCACCGAGCTCCGTTTTGAGCTTACCGAACAGATGAAAATCACATGGTGCTAGGTCGGGACTGTAGGGTGGATGTTGCCAGTCCTCCCACTTGAAACGCTGCAGCAGTTCGCTCGTTTGGTGGGCCTTGTGAGGTGTTGCGTTATCGTGCAACAAAATCACACCGTCACTCAATTTCCCCCCGGTGCTTCTCTTTAATCGCTTTACGCAACCGGTGCAACGTTTGACAATACGACGACGCGTTGATCGTCACTCCTTTCGGCATGAATTCCACGCGCAGCAAACCATCCATGTCAAAGAACACTGTCGCCGTAACCTTACCGGCTGAAGGTTGAATTTGGCCTTCTTCCGTTGTGGTGATGAGGGGTGCACCCATTCCATTCATGTTCTCTTCGTTTCGGGGGTGAAACGTTTCATCACCTGTGACGATTCGCCGTAGAAACCTGTTGCAGTCTGCGGCATAGCGTTGCAAAAATGCCAGGGAGGATTGGAAACGTCCCTTGTGATCATCGGTGAGAAGACGTGGGACCCTTCTTTGGAGTGAACGTCCAGTCGACGTGCCATTGCATTTGGCTGCTATTCCCACCATACAAGACAAGGCACCACAGCAACCTGCCTAACAGATGTGTGGGGAGTGTCTGTCCCTTTCTCTGCTGTGCCCACGTTTGCGACACACAGCGCGTTAGTGCAACTAACTTTTTGATCCACCTTCGTATTTCGAAAAATTGATCCAGTGAGCTCATTTGTGATGCCAGTGTTTTTCCCAGTGTACCATTGAAATTTTATGTGTTATTACGCTCATTCCAAGTAAAAAATATCCTGGATCCTTTGGTTATTCCAATATGGATAACCTTGGTGGGCTAATTTTCGAATAAAGGGAGCATAGCTCCCATAGTACATTGGCAATACTGAAATCAGCTAACCAGATCAATTTTTCAAATTATTTTAATTTTGATGTGTTATTACACTCATTCAGAGTAAAAAATATCCTTGATCCTTCGAGAAACAGTTTAATTAAAAAAAAGGAAGATTGTAGTTTTACGTGACCGTTAATCTCGAGATCATGAGCCACGGGACCTCCTTTTTACATGGAATCCAAACCACAGGACATGGCATTTCACATTGAAAATCTCACATGCATTGACCGGGAATCCCAAGTTTAATATTTACTCGACCCGTGCTGTATTGAAAGTTCATAGCGAATGGAAATCTCCAGCGAGAAGTCAATTGGCGACACCAGGAAGAGGGTTCATATGTCGCAGTATTTGTTATGTGTGGAATTAGTTGGAATGTACAGGATGGTTCTAATTAAACTTGCTTTACTTGAGCCCGTGTAGATGGCAAACTATTCCCGTATGGGTACCCCATTCGATAGGAACAATGTTCAGACTGTGCGCTGCAGGATGTGCATTGTTCGTAATGGTAGTGGCATGATATGCCGTTAGGCGTAGTGTGGACACGCCAGCATCAGTGTGCATCTACCACACATTGTTCGTGAGGTCACGCGGTAACTCTTTAACACATTTGGCGAACACTGAATCATTAGCTTGGCTCCAAAATCCCCAGATTTGAACCCATGTGATTTCTGGCTGTGGGGTTACCTTAAGGACAGGGTGTATCAATGGGGCACTGACACATGTTGGCATTTGAAGGTGAGCATCGCGAGGGAGGTAGCCAACGTCCCACCTGGGATGTTGCGGGCAGTGGTGGAGCATTCGCTAGTGCGGTTCCAGGCTGTCGTGGATGCAGATGGTCGTCACATTGAGCACCGTCTGTAACCTGGACTGACAACATGGTATGCCATTCACACCGGTTACTCGCTAATTTGGAAATTCAAATGTGTTCTTGTCAATGGTTTATTCCTTACGTCTCTTCCGCATCTCCTGTCCAAAGTTTCCACACCGTTTCATTGTCTTACGATCACTCGTTTGTCCGGGGAGACCTCGCAAGTAGCGCAAGTTTAATTATACCCACACTGTACATTATTTTTTTTTAAATCAAGAATGAAATTCCAACTGTGAAGAACGTGTTATGTGCAGTGAATAGTGATGAGGATTTCCATAATTCCATAGCATTGTTCAAGTGTTCATAATTTGGTGGTTCCTTTTCAAGCGACAGAAAAGAGCTTAGCTTAGTCTTTGTGCTGTCAGTAGATTGTGTTTACCGTCCGAACCTCAAGGCTATATGTCGTAACCCTTCAAGGAACACTCAGTGATAAGCTGCCTCTTTTTACTACTCTACTTTCGATCCTACCCAAAATAGATGGACTGTTGCCAACAGATAAGCAATTAATTGGTTGATGGGGTTCAAGGACACAAGTAATTTAGTCTTCCTACTTATCGTTTATGTCTAACGTCGGCTAACACAAATCATGTTATAATTAAAATAAGATTAGTTTCTCGCTCTGCAAAGAGGGTTTCATTTTAATACTATCAGCACCTCAGGTTTTAACAGGGGTGATCCACACACTTGGTTCAGTGAAATAACGATCCGCACGCTATAAAGTTGCTTGTCATTAAGGTAGTGTCAAATACTAAACCAGCTGTGCGCAAACACAAGGAGGTATATTATCCGGACGTTTGGTTTTAGTTCTCGTTCATTATACAAGTGTAGTCACAGTTGCCTAGAAAGCATCATATAAACTGTTTATAATGTACGGTACTTTAGCAAATAGTCCAGATATAAAATAAACAGCAGCAGTGAAAAATTATAGCCTTGCTTCACTCCTGTAACAACCTTAAACCAAGAAATCATCCTACCATCAACTCCCACTGCAGCCTGATTATATCAACATAAATACTTTTGATTGCCTACAGCAGCCTTCCCTCGATAGCATAATCCCTCGGGATGCTCAGCTCCCTGGGTACTCATCATATGCCTCCTCTAGATCTACACAACACAAACGTCTATTCCTCTCGTAGCATTTCTCAATAACTTGGTGCATCTAGTACTGAATCCCTGTATCAGACCACATTGTTACAACACCCTGCAATTCTTTACCACCTACTCTTTGGAATTTCTCATCAATCATTTCCATGTATTTTTGCCTAAGTTCCTTATCCTGGCGATTTTCAACCCTAATCCGGCTGCAAACAGCCCTCAGTTTCTCCACTTTACATCTAACTAGGCTTAGCTCACAGCAAATCAGTTTGTGGTCTGTTTCATAAAAAAATCCCCTGAATACCCTGCAATTCCTGATCAATTTTCCAAATCCAAAGTCAATAATGAGTAATGACGTAGTCTACTAATGACCTGGTTTCTCTATGCTCCCATGTGTATCTCCGTAAGCTTCCATTTCCAAGGAGTCCCTGATCTGTCAGAAGGGAGTGGGACTCCATCACTCCCATTGGTCCGAGGCTTGCTCAAGACATCTTTAGCAGGTTTATTAATTCAACAGTTGACGCCAATTGCAACTGTTTGGTGAGGCAAACCCATCATACAAATAGCCTAAATATGATAGTGTGTGAGTCGAGGCCTCGGATTTTTTATTTTTTTTATTTTTTATTTTTAGCGTATGGCTTTTAGTGCCGGGAGTGTCCGAGGACATGTTCGGCTTGCCAGTTTTGTAGCTGCTTCGAGACGGACACCCAATGGGTGAGCTACAAGTACCGTTGGGGAGGGAAGGAGGGAAGTTGGAATGTAAGGTCGAGGAGTTGGAAGGTAGCGGCTGTGGCCTATAGTTAGGGACCAACCCCGACATTTGCCTGGAAGGAAGATGGGAAACCACAGAAGACCATCTTCAAGGTTGCCGGCGGGGGGATTCGAACCTCCTCGCCTCCCGGATGTGAGCGACTGCCATCAGTCATGCCGTAACCATCACGGCTAACTCACCCGGTGAGGCCTCGGATGAAGGTCCTTGATTCATGCCCCGACCCAGATCACTGGAACCGGGAAATGAAAAAGAATGAGTTTGCAACAGATAATCCCCAAACTAGAACAGAAGTCCAGGGGGCTACGTGGCACAGTTGGTAGAGGCGCTGAGGTTCTAACTGAAAGGGAGTGGGTTCGATCCTCACCCAGGTAGTGGATTTTAGAAACAAAACTACCACATTCGAAAATGCAAATAGCCCTGAGGTTCACTCAGCCTACACCAGAAATGAGGACCAGGGTAATTCCTGGGAGCAAAGACGGCCGGTCATGCCTGTACGGAGTTGGCAAAGAAGAACAGAAGTCCGGTTAACATTTCTCTGTGCCCCTCCCTGCTTGCTCGCCACCATAGGGAAGATGAGGCAGAATGAGGAACAGGTTTAGGAGTAAAATCACAAGACAAATGAATATTTCATTAACAAAAGGAGCAAAAGACATCAAAAATGTTAGTGAAAAATATGTTAATTTAGTGCTGAAATCTAAAGGAGTTTGAATGTTCCCAAGCAGAGTAGCATGAGGGAAGGGGTGACCCGTGGCCCATTTACAAATGTTTGTTATGATTGTAAATATAAGCTTAAAGCTTTTGGAAAGAAATTATTGTTGTGCTTGAAAAATAAAAATAAATCTCTCACAAGAAGGGGACTAATAAGATATTTAGCTAGGTTAAACACAGTCTTGATTACGAAAAAACAATAATCAAGATGCATAGATTGAAAACGACACTAGGTAGGAAGTTAGCTCAGCGAAGTATATAAGCGATCTAAAGAGAACTGTAAAAACCTATAAGCAAAACAGAAGTAGTAGATAGAGAAGCTTTGATAATAGCACAACAAACAAAGGAAATTATTGCCAAAGTTCACGACACGCATCTCAAGTCCCTGCCTTAGGGGAAGATAAAAGGTCATCATCATCATTATCTTGTACAGTTTCCAGCCCCAGGCTGGGTCTATTTGGAACAGGGGTAGGCAACCACACAACCTTCGCGATCTACTGTTTTATACCACCGTATCAAAGTGATCTACTTCTTTTAAAAATATAGTAATTGCTACATTTTTAACTTTTCAATACTGTGAAACAACTATATTTAACAATGAAACTATTACATCTTCACTATTTGCTGAAAATACAAAAATTTACATTCAATGTGAAACTTGAGGGAATGTTCGTTTAACGATGTCTTTGATATTAGGTGTATAACTTGTTACACTTAGTCGAATACACGAGTCAAGGTGTTCGTCAGTCAACCTTGTTCTCTGTTTACTTTTAATAAAATTCATATTTGAAAACAATGACTCACACAGGTAAGTAGAAGCATACAAGGCCTTTATATTAAGTGCATCATCAACTAACACAGAATATTTCTCCTGAGGAATTAAAGACCAACAGTTTTTAGGTTCTGCAATAGTTTTGAGATACAAATCATTTTTAATGATATGATTTCAAGTTCAAGAGCTGCCCCATCTACGTCAAAAACATTTTCAATGGAAGAAGATACATTCAATAGTTCAAGGTTAGCCCAAGGGAAAGATACAAACTGGGTTACCCCAGAAATCTTTTGAAAATCTGAAAACCGATTTTTGAAACCATCCTTCAAAGTGGAGATCATGTTTACATAACATTCTCTATCATAGGGTATCTCACATTCTTCTACTTGGGTCTTCAGAGTTGGAAAGTGTCTTAACTCACCGCTCAAATTTAGTTCGTTAAGCTTTTCTGTTAAGTCAACTCATCATCTTGCACAGTTTCCAGCCACTGGCCGGGTCTGTTTGGAACACAAGCCTCTCCATTGTCTGCCGTCTTCCCACCTTCTCTCAGCTTCCACCCTTGTCCAGTCTTCTCCTCTCTTCTTCACGCTTTCTTCCACCCCCTTCAGCCACCTGTCTCTCGGTCTCTTTCCTTCCCACTTCGTCTCGTGTACTCTCCTGGGTATCTTCTTCTCCTCCATTCGCTTTATATGTCCATACCATCTAAGTCTAGATTTCTCTATACCATCCTGTAATGGTTCCTCCTTCATTAATTCTCTGGTCCTCTCATTTCTTATTCTGTCCATCTTTGTAGCTCCAATACTGCTTCTCAAGAACCTCATCTCACTGGCCTGTATTTTGCTCTTCTCCCTTCCTTTCATAACCCAGGTCTCCGAGGCATACGTCAGGATAGGGACATAGTACGTCCGATATCTGATCTTTTTGCTGTTCTGAGGGACATCCTTGCTCCATAACATGCTTCTCACGCTCCTCCGGAATGCTTCTGCCTGTCTCCCCCGCTCATTTATTTCTCTATCGTTTCTTCCATTCTCTTGTATCAGGCTCCCCAGATACTTGAAACTCGCCACTTTCTTCAGCTGTTCCCCACAAATTGTTATTCCAGTTGTGGTTCTTTCCTTCTTCCTGGTTGTGATCACCATCTCACTCTTATTTATGCTAAATTTCATCCCATATCCTTGTATTATTCCTTTCCACACGTCCAACTGTTCCTGTACCTCCTCCTCCTTGTTTCCCCAAATCATCAAATCATCTGCAAACACCATTGCTTTCATCTTTTCTTCCCCAATTACTTGTGCCACTCGGGTCATTATGTCATCCATCACCACAATGAAAAGTAACGGTGACAGTGCACTTCCTTGTTTCAGGCCGTTTCTCTGTTCCAACCAGTCCGATCTCTCTCTTCCCACTAACACACAGCTCACGCTTCCCTTGTACATCTCCTTTATCCTTTTTATAGTCCATTTCTCTACTCCTCTATCCTCCAGGGACTTCCATACTTTGTTTCTGCATACACTGTCATATGCTTTCTCAATATCCAGGAAGGCCATCAGTAGATCTGTTCCATACTCATAGTGCTGTTCTTGTAACTGCCTTACAGCAAAAATCAAATCCACTGTGGACCTTCCTGCTCCGAAGCCATGTTGTTCTTCTCTCATCCCTCCTTCTATCCTTGTCCTAATTCTCCTTTCCGAAACTTTCTCGAAGATCTTTGCACAATGACTCATCAGTGTTATTCCCCGATAGTTTCTGCAATCTGTTCTACTACCTTTCTTGAAGATCGGGACAATTATTCCTTTTTTCCAGTCCTCTGGGGTCTTCCTTTCCTTCCATGCTGTCCTCATCACTCGGTACAACCATTGTATCCCCACCTCTCCTGCTGCTCTCACCATCTACACACTCAACTCATCCACACCCGGTGCCTTCCCTCCTTTCATCTTTTTCACTGCATCTTCCACTTCTTTACATGTTAAGTCCTTTTCTGTTTGCAGTTCATCTTCCTCTTCCCCGATTTCTTCCTCATCATGGTTTCCATTTGGGTTCAGAAGTTCTTCAAAATATTCTTTCCACATTTTCTTCAGTTCTTCCCTATTTTCTATCTCTTGTCCCCTTTTGTTCACCATTCTAACATAATCCGTAGGATCCTTCCGCCTCTTATTTTTTACCATCCCATACAGGACCTTTTTTGTACCTTCACTATCCTCCTCCATCATCTTTGTCCACTCTTCCACTCTGTTAAGTCAACTAAAAAAGCAAAATGCTCCATCTGTGGTAATGCTTACAAGCTTTTGGATAGGTATTTTCTCTGACAAGATGAGTTGTTTCACAGCAAAAAATACATCTTCTCCTCTTGTATGGCCTTTCAAAGAAATTACTTTCAAAATTTCTTCTTTGACAGTAAAGTTATTAAAAACCATCCTTACAAAAACTGCCAACTGTGCAGTACCTGTTGCATCAATGGATAAGTCTAACTGCAATGAAAAATAACAACACTCCACCAAGTCTGTTTTCTATTGAGAGAAAACATCACGAGACATAGTTTCAACTCTTCTTGTGACCGTTCTTGACGAAAGTTGAAGCGATTCGATGGCAGCCACTATTTCAGACTTGTTGTTGAAATTATTAAACAACTCCTCAGCAGCTTCTCGGAATGCTTCTTTTATGAATTCGCCGTCTTCAAAGGGTTTTCTCAGTTTCGCCAATACATTCGAAACACGATACGAAGCAAGTGTGGCAGAAACACTTCTATCCACTGGTTTAGTGAACATATTTTGCTTAACACCAAACTGATTTGTAAGTTTCTTGATCTTTTCTTTCCTCATTTCACTGCTTAAAGGAAACTCTGCATTCACACATGGGTGCATAGTTTTGAAGCGTCTCTCGCTGTTTGTCTTTTTCACGAATGCAATTGCAGCTTGACACAACAAACAAAAACATGTGCCATTTCTTTCCGCTACGAAAAACTCGTGTTCCCTTTCGGAATGAAAATTATAAACTTTACGATTTTTAATACGCTACTCATTATGCGTAAAGTGTCGTTGCACTACGTACGCAATTATGTTCTTGATACAAGATCACATTCGAATATAGTCACAAGCTATCTCGTCCTATAAAAACACGAAAGTTAGCAGTTCACAGTAACGACACCAAAGAAGTTAAAACTGTAACCACAATAAACAGCACGAGGCACGAAACTCACCACCTGTTAATTTGGAAGAAGCTTTCTTTCAAATTACACACCGCCTTCCGCAGACACGTACCGAACCAATGCAACACACTGCACAAAGATAAATGAAACAGTGTAGATACAAGTGGCGCGCAAGTAGCAGCTGTTTGAACTAATGCGAGAAAAACAATCTGAGGTTCAAGGTAGATGTTGCTACTAGTTCTACAAACTTGTTTCGAACGAACACGCATTTTCTCTGCTACGAAAAACAATTGTCCATTTTATTCAATCATTTTTCTCCTGCACTCTCAGTACTCGCGCGATCTACTAAATAAGCCCTCGTGATCGACGTGTTGCCGACCCGTGATTTGGAACATAAGCCTCTCCACTTAGTCCTTTCTTCCCATCACCTCTCCGTTGTCACTCTGGACCAGTCCTCTCCTCTCTTCTTGACACATTCCTCCACTTCTTTCAGCCATCTATCTCTTGGTCTTCTCTTCTGCATCTCATGTATCCTGTTGGGAATCATCTTCTCTGTTAATTAGCTTCAATAATAATCGAGCATGTATTTTTAAACTTGAGTAATTACAAAATGTTATAAGATACAAACAGAGCGGCCGTGGCTAAACATATTAAAACTTCAGAGAGTGCTATGCACCAAATAGAGTAGTTGCTGCTAAATTATTGGTCTCAGACCAAATTTGAACTCAAATATAGTTTATATAAAACTTGCAATTATTGCATAGACTAGATTAAGTGAGCAAGTATATCTCATACGTATTCGAGTGCCCCAATAGACACAGTTAAAAATGGATAGAGTTACGATAAAAAATCCAAGTTGATCCTAGCAACTCGGGAACAGCAGTGATTGCTGAAAATTGAAGCCCTACGCAATTCCTTTTGAAAACGATGGAAATTGAAATATCTAATTGGAGGCAAAAGTGGCTTCTCTCCGACACCAGTGTTCTCGTGCCCATAAGGGACGTACCTCCTCCCTTGGTGTGGAGTAACAGTGTTACCTTGGTCGAGATGTAAAAACTCGAGTTGTGAAAATTTTCATTCTCATTTATTCTTAGATCAAATCCCTCGTTAATGGCGCAACGAGGGATTTGATGTTCTAAGATTCTTTTGACATACAGCCCAACTCCCCCAGTTTGCCCTGCCTCTTTTTACACACCTGGCAGGTACACTTTGTAATCTCCTACTTCCTCCTCTCTATCTACCTTTATCTGAACTTCTAATCCATAGAATATCAGGACACTATAATTGTCCTTTGTCGAAGTTTCCAGAAAATAGTAAGTCATGAAGTCTACAGAAACATACTCGGTACTTTTGTCACTATTTTCAGTTTACTGTGAACCGACACTCAGGAAACAGGTCACTCACACTATGAAGTTCAACATGTCCAGTATACTGACCATCAGCAACTATTAAATGTTTATATTCAGTAGGGTTATTAATATTTCTTCGAAGAGATCCGCCACCAATCAAAAAATTCTTATGTGCACGTCACTTCTTGATAATATTATCAACAGCAGCCAAACTAATTTCATAGTAACTGTCTTCTGTTCCATGTTGTTGTTGTTTTTTGCGTCTTCAGTCATTTGACTGGTTTGATGCAGCAATCCATGCCTCCCTGTCATGAACTAATAATTTCATTGCTACATAGCTTCGACATCCTACATCCGAGGCAACCTGTTGAACATATTCAAACCTTGGCCTACCCTTACAGTTCTTATCTTCGACCCTTCCTTCCATAAGGAACATAGAAACAAGGGAAGCTGCACTAATTCTTAGGCTGATTTTGGAAGGTAGAATAAGGAAGGATAAGAGAATGTTCATGGCCTTTGTAGACTTAGAAAAGGATTTTGATAACGTTGATTGGAATAAGTTGTTTGACATTTTGAAAATGATTGGGATAAAGTACAGGGATAGGAGGGTGCTCTACAATCTATACAGAAACCAGACAGCAGTTATTCAAACTGAAGGACATTCAGAAAGGTTGCAACTTATCACCCATACTTTTCAATCTATACATTGGACAAGCAATGAAGGAAATTAGAGAAAATTTCAAAGTAGGAGTAAAGATTCAAGGAGAAATAATTTCTACTCTGAGATTTGCTCATGACATCTCCATCTTAGCCGACACACCAGAGGAATTGAATGAGTTTTTAATTGGTATGGATTAGCTATTTAGGAAAGCATTCATGATGAAAATTAATAAATGTAAAACAAAAATATTGGAATGCAGCTGAAAGAAATCAGAAACTACTATGGACATCGAATTGGCAGGTGAAAAGCTAAAGGAAGTAGGAGACTTCTGCTACCTACGAAGCATAATAACCAGTGAGGGACGAAGAAGCAAAGAGGCTATAAAAAGTAGGTTGGCACAGGCATGGAAAGTATTTCTATAGAAAAGCAATCTGTTGACCTCTAATATAGATTTAGGGCCACCAACTCTTCACTAACGATTAGTTAATTCCAACTAACGATTAGTTAGTTAATTCCAATTTAACTTAAATACGAGATTTAATGCGTGATTATCTCCGATGCATTTCACGAGACCATTCGGGTTCGCAATTACCTAAATAAGATTTACGGTTCTCGTGCATGCGTAGACTCTGTTTCATCTTGGAGAACATGGCGGACAGCGTCTAGTACTGATCGTTGTTTGCGATGCTTCCTTGAGACTTCCTGGAACATAATTATAAAGGAAGGGAAATACAGAAGACCTTATTCGTGGCAAAAGCGTAAAATGATATGAACAAAGTATTTAGGAGAACTGGCAGTTGTGTAAATACATAGCTTAATAGGACGCGCTTACTCAGTTGTCTTCGTAGCGTAAGCGGTAGAAGTACAGACTCTCAATTTATTATGCAGCGCTGGAAGCAGTTCGAATCCCCCTTTGGATATACCTTTTTTTTTGTTTAAATTTCCGTATTCGTCTTTCTTGGTATTAAAACTTAGTAATGTATGTGATCTTTTATCATTTGATTGTCATAAACATATTTTTTATTCATATGGAAGAAAGTTCGTGTGAATCTCGGAAAAAAAACCAACATTGTGAGATGCGCAAGGCACAGTTCAGCTGTTTCCCGCACTTTAAAGATGCTTTAGAGAGTTGAGTGGCCAGGTTTGGCCATTTAACGTAATTCCTTGTTAGTGGTAAATTAACGAGCGTTTCTGTTTGGTGAAATGCTCGTGCAAAGTTAAATAACCTTTAATGATGAATTAAGAGATAATTGACGTTGGTGAAAACGGCCCTTAGGTATTAGGAAGTAATTTTTTAAAGCCTTTGTCTGGAGCGTGGCGCTCTATGGAAATGAAACTTGGACTCTCGGAGCAGTAGAAAAGAGGAGAATTGAAGCGTTTGAAATGTGGTGCTACAGGAGAATGATGAAGATCAGATGGGTAGATAGGGTTACAAATGAAGAGATATTAAGACTATTTGGAGAGGAGGGATGTTTCTGGTGACTGCTAATGAAGAGAAGAGATAGGTTGGTAGGACACACTCTGAGACACCCAGGAATAGCAAACTTAGTTATGGAAGGAAGGGTCAAGGAAAAGAACTGTAGGGGTAGACTAAGGTTAGAATATGTTAAACAGATTGCCTCGGATGTAGGGTGTGGTAGCTAAGTAGAGATGAAACTATATGCTCAGGATAATAATAAATTAGGGAAGCATGGCGAGCTGCTGTCAAAAGACTGAAGACTCAAACAACACACTTCTTCACTTGAAATGAATTTTATTATGGCTTGTATGACCAGAGCCTCCGTGGCTTAGGCGGCAGCACGCCGGCCTCTCACCGCTGGGTCCGTGGTTCAAATCCCGGTCACTCCATGTGTGATCTGTGCTGGACAAAACGGAGGCAGACAGGTTTTTCTCCGGGTACTCCGGTTTTCCCTGTCAAAATTTCATTCCAGCAACACTTCATTTGTCATTCACTTAATCATTGCCCCAGAGGAGAGCGACAGGCTTCGGCAGCCGGCACACTTCACATCCTCGCCGCTAGATGGGGGCTTCACTCATTCCATCCCTGACCCGGTCGGAGACTGGAAGCAGGCTGTGGATTTTCATTTTCATGGCTTGTGTGACCATTGTGTGTAACTCTTTTCACTTATACACACTTCTATGATGTTTCCAAAATAATCTTACCTCTGCATGCTACAAGATATTTCAATTGATTTAACTGTATATTACCCAAAATGGAAGGAAATAATGAAGGTAAAAAGAGAGCCTAGAACAAAATGAGAAAATAATAATCTTCCAATACAGGAAGTTTTATTCTTAACACAATAAATACTGACCAGCATAACATATATATTAGAAACATAAATATGGTAACACAATATTCAGTCAAATAATACATGGGAGGGAAACTGAGTACTTTGAGTGGCAATTTATCCCTATATCGAATTCAACACCTTTAGTTTCGGGGAACAAATATTCCTTTGAATTTGACGAGATTTTGAATGATAAAGGTTCTACTGTATATTCGAAGAAGAATCCATTGCAGGTTCCGTGTTGACTTATAGAATTGAGTATAACAAAATTGTTGCATACATAGGACTAAAAACAGCCAGGCACTTGACCTACTTATATCGCATTGCACCAGCAGTCACGTCGGTGTAGGAGCCGATCACCCAGCACCATATCATGACATAGGCGCTTTGCTTTTCAAATCGTTCCTACGTCCGTGGAGCTCTCAGCACAAGATAAAACATCCACTTAATGTGCAAATTCCAAGTCAAGTAGTCGAATGAGTTTTCCACGATTTTTTTATCTGTAAACACATGTCAGCGCACTTTCAAAGTTTTCACTTATGTCAACATTTACCCACCAGTACAGCAAGTTATTTGGGTCATGGGCACTAACTAAATATGCTCTTTGTTTTCTTGACACAAAAGTGATTTAATACAGTAAAGTTACTATTTGTTCCGCCCTATTCAATACAATTCACAAGTGATTAACGACTGCGCAATTTGACCATCGCACAACTAACAAGAATGTGCATAATAGTGATTAAGTGGCTGTTAACAGCAGGAATGTTTTATTGTTTATTGTCTATAAGCTTGTCATGTTTTAAATTGTTAATAGTTTTTATAATGTTTTAATACAGTGGAACGTGGCTAATTCGAACTTCTATAATTCAAAATCTTCTTTAATTCAAATTTTTCTCTTTGTCCCTAGCATTTTATATACAATCAATGGTAAAAATCGTGGTTAATTCAAATTATATTTTGGATAATTCGAAGTTTTTACGGGTAAAAAGCTGATGGAAGCCAAGCAGTTGGGTCAAGAATTCCCGAAAAACGACGTATCATTGGCATGCGGCCCTACTCGATTGTATTCTGTTTTCCGTTCCTTGAATTTGTTAGATTCTTTTGTGATGGCCGAGAGACTTAATTGTAGGAAATAGGTAAAAACAGTCGATTTCTCTAAGACGCAACTAGATTGCTGGATTACTACTGTCGTTAAATAGGTGAATAGTACATTTTAGTTTTATTTTATCATTTGAAACTTTTGAGGTTATTCACGATACAGTCATTTTACAGTCTGTTAATCTGCTTTGTTGAACGTAAATCATTATGTAAACTTAATATAAAGCCTATATACACACATTACTCGTTAAAACCCTATATAATATTATGTTTTATAAAAGTTCTTGGATGAAAACTTAGCATTTGAATATTTTCTCTACCCTTTTCAAAGAACTTTCTTAATTCGAATTTTTGGATAATTCGATTTTTTTACTGGTCCCTTGAGGTTCGAATTATCCAAGTTCCACTGTATTAGTGTGATATGTTTGTATCACACTAATATTAAAACATTATAAAAACTATTAAAAATTAAAAAAAAAAAACATCAGTAACAAAATGCGTGAGGGTCGTCTGCGATGGTTTGGGCATGTGCTACGGTCAGGAGCGGACACCATTGCAAAACAGGGCTACACACTGGAGGTCGCCGGGAAAAGACCAAAGGGGCGACCGAGACAACGTTGGGCCGATACACTGCACAGGGATTTGAAAGGCGTCAACCTTCATCCGGACATGGCCCATGACCGAGTAAAGTGGAGACAGCGGACTCAAATAGCGGACCCTGCCACGAGGTGGGACAAACCCTAAAGCAAAAGAAGAAGATTAGTGTGATATGTTTCTACATGGACGAGGTCATTTTGGTCTATGTAATGATGTTCCTAATATTAATTATGAAGGGCTGAAGAAGGAATTGGAACAAATTCCAAAACATGTACCCAGAAGACGCAAACTAAAGTAATAAATGTTTGTTGATTAGGCGGAAACTTTGAATTTTGTTATACTCAATTCTATGTATAAGTAAGATCCATGAAGAGTATGGCTACATAGTTTGGAACCCACCCCACAGTAAAACAAACTCCGGTTGAGAAGAAGCTGCCAGAAACAAGGAGGGGCGGTGTCTCCCTGCTCAAGCCTTCCGAACTCACTGACGGATCTGGGACATCTCCACAGCCCACTCATATACGGAAGACAGGTGTGCTGTGTGAAATTGAGCACGAAGAGAGCTCTCTTGCTAATGGGTTTCAGACTCAGTAAGCTAGTCCAGGTTCATTATACTGAGTGGCAATATTGAAACAATGAATGGTTATCCCGAATAAAGAGCTAACCCACAAATTGAAAATTGTTGGCAAAGGGAAAAAACTTTGATTTTGATTTAAATCACATAAGTAAATCATTCGTTTTTCAATCTTCTATGCAATATAAAATAAATGTAGGTCACATTTGAGGGGAAATTTTACACACAGCTCATGATTCCACTGGAAACTCAACTTTCGATTTCTTGTGGGTTAGATCTTTATTCGGGGTAACCATTCAATTGTCAACACACATTTTCAGCAGTTTGTGGCAGTGATTCTACCAAAGGTTTCCACTGAACATGCATACACTCATTTGTTGTACAGCATAACTTCTGAAAGATGTATACAACTACCCCAAAATCTTCGTTTCAAAGTAACTATATCCTCTACATCACTTCAGGGTATCATGCTAAGCCAGGAAAGAGCTCGGAGAAACACTCGTTCCATAAATTTGACAGATCATCACTTGCCGATAAGTCGCTCTGAGGAGAATCAAGAGATTCATACCCCGAGTCCGAAAGGGGAGCTAGAACCTTAGTGGTTGGTGAACAGAGACCAATCTTCTCGGATGCTTCCTCCTCACACACAGGTAAGAAAACAGTTTCACTGTCACTTGTAGTAACTTCCTGAACAGCCTCTTCAAGGCATATCCCATCTTCACTAGGAATAACTATGGTAACAGTCTGTGTTGTTTCATCATATGTCCCATACAGAGTTTCTGGTGAATTAATGTTTATAAGTTCTGTTCTGCTGGACAAGCACTTTGTGGAATTTACAGAATCTGATTGTGAAGATCCTGTGTCAAGATCATTTCTGTTGTCCAGAAGTACCCCTCTACTGGATTCCAAGTTCTCTGATGCCGGCCCCACCATTTCAATAATATTTTCTTCTTTCCGGCAGCCAGTGGAAACCTACAAGCAGAAAACATTCTTATATCAGCATCAAAGCCAAACTAATTTAATTCATTACAATAGATTAACACAAACCAACAGGTGCTTCTAAGGATCTACATTTTAAATCAGGAAATTCTTTAGAAACAATTGTGAAATTCTTTATAAAAATAATGATTGTAGGTTTAAATCAGGGCCTTCCAGCATTTCTTACAAAAGATTCACAGGTGGCATGAATGGTTTAAAAATGTTGAGCATACTGTAAAACCTCGTTAACCCGGACCAGGTTTGAAAAAAGAATTATGTTGTTCAGCATAGTAAAAAAAGACATGTTTTACAGACGATAAATTGCTATTCTTTTGCCAGCCCCACCTGTTGTTGCTACGCAGCAAACTGGTGACTCAATCCTCTCCTTCCTCTACCAGCATCTCGCACTTCACATTGACTAAGAAACAACGTTCCTAAGTTGCGGTGCAATTCCTCGAGTCATGGTCAATGTACAGTATTGTTGTGCTGTTTCGTTTGCTCATTGTCCGCGATGGCGACGAAACGTAAGAACATTGTTGTGACTATGGAAAAAAGGATGCAAGCATTGACAAGAATTGATGAAGGAGAATCGTTACGGAACATTGCAGCCGAGTTTTGAGTAGGAACATCGACCGTATCTAATTTGAAAAAGAACAGAAAACGCATTGAAGACTTTTGTTTCAAGATGATTTCTAAGGACTGTTTGCACAATCGGCGTAAAGCAAAAACTGCTAAACTAGAAACTCTGGATGAAGCATTGTTTGCCTGGTTTGTTGCTGAAAGAGAACGTGGTTTGCCGATTTCTGGACCCATCATCCAACAGAAAGCATTGCGTTTTAACAAACAGTTGCCCCATGGAGATCCAAGTTTTACAGTTAGCCAGGGATGGTTGGACAGATGGAAAAAAACTGCACGGAGTGTGTCAACTTACAATCACAGGGGAAAGCTTGTCAGGTGATTTTGAAGCGGCTGAAAAATTTAAAAAAGAGCTTGAAGACTTTATTAAAAAGGAAGAATTAATGGCAGATGAAGTTTACAATGCCAATGAATCCGGTTTGTTTTACGAAATATTGCCGAATAAAAGGCTAGCCTCAAAGGTTCAGCAAAAGGGTATAAAAAAAGGGAAAGACTGCCTCACCATGATGGCTTGCAGTAATGCGTCAGGAAAGCACAAACTTCTTCTCCTTATAATAGGGAAGTCTAAAAACCCCTGTGCCTTGAAAGATGTGAAACGAGATTCATTGCCTGTCTTTTACAGCTCACCAAAAAAAGTGCTTGGATGGTTAGTGACATTTTCAAACAATGGTTTATCCAGAATTTTGTGCCGTCAGTAAAAAGACATTTGACGAAGTGAGGCTTTCCCAACAAGGTGGTTTTGCTGATTGACAATGCACCTTCGCATCCGTCTGTCAATGAACTAGTCCAAAATGATTCTTCAGTGAGGTATTTACCACCTAATGCAACTTTTCTTGTTTAACTGATAGACCAAGGAGTGCTAGAAAAAATAAAGAAAAGTCTACAAAAGGCAAATGGTAAGTCAACTGGTAGAGAACGAAGGAGAGCATGGTGTGGTAGAGGTGCTGAAATCTTTTAACGTAAAGACTGTTATTTATATTATTGCGGAAGCTTGCAACCAGGCTGGAAGAAAAACTTTGATGCAGCGATGGAAAAAGTTGTGGCCTGGTGTGTGTGACTTGCCAGAAAACAAGATTAAGAAGAAGAAAAGATCAGTGTGGAAGAAGATTTTATTGACATTTTAAAAAATATTCATGATTGTTCCGATGTTGATGAAGAAGACATTATTGCATCATGCAGTGTTACTGAAAATGAGGACAGTGTTCATGAACCAGCTGTGGTTATGACCCAAGCAGAAGCAGTAGCAAACATAGAGAAATTGATGGTTTATTTAGAGAGTCGAGCCGAAACATTGCCAAATGAACTTCAAAATGTTAAAGCGGATGCGAGATCGTGCTGCTCGTAAGCAATTCACTAAACTGAGACAGCTGAAGCTCACTGCCTTTTTTACTACCAACTAGTTTGTAGCTATATTGTGTACAGTGTAACTACATTGGCTATTGTAAAGTGGACATTATCTCTATATACAGGGTGTCCACTATTAACGTTTAAACCTCTCTAAAGTGACGTAGATGGCATTGAGACAAGTAATTTGATATAGGACACTTAGGGTCGCAAGTGTCCGGAAATACCTTAAACGTGAACCACAACTGTTAAATATATGACGTCATCAGGTGACGGCTCAGCTCGAGCGGTCAGGCCCGTGCTCCCTTACGCACACCAAAGCAAACGTTGAATATCATATCACTCTGGTTCCGAGTCT
Source organism: Meconema thalassinum (assembly GCA_946902985.2). Classification (NCBI taxonomy): domain Eukaryota; kingdom Metazoa; phylum Arthropoda; class Insecta; order Orthoptera; family Tettigoniidae; genus Meconema; species Meconema thalassinum. The sequence continues at coordinate 55,442,103 of OX336389.2, forward strand.
CTGGCGCGTGGGGTTCGAGGTCGAAATCCGGTGCCTATCCATCAGCTTTCTTTGTTCTCCCTCTCCTCCCTTCAAGTGGAAACAGATTGTTTGTTGACATTAACCCTTTCCTCTCGAATTATTGTAAGCCCCGTTTTCTCCCAACTCGTATTTATTTCTGTCAGCATTCTTCATATTTTAAAACCTGGTATTAAGTACTGGTTGTAACAATATATACAGGAAGGAAGTACAAAATTAATGAAAGTATGGCATTTACATAACACAAAATAATGTTTTTAACTTTCTTAACAGTATGTATTGAGTGTGTCGAAGCGTTCAAAGCAAATGCCTGGATTGACCCTGATTGCTTCACATGTTATCGCCTCCTCCATGATTTCTTGCGACGCTGATATCAATATCATCACTTGAACCACTCACGGATTTATCACTTTCATCGCCAGATTCAAAAATTGCATGGCTCTTATGGTCACTATCATCAAAATCAGCCGAAATAGGTGCCAGAATCTCAGCTTCGGTCAGACTGTGCGCCGCCATGTTGCTTCACCGCGAATGCTTTCCATGTCAAGGAAACTCAGCAGTTTTGCCGAGCAAAGAGAACTAAAACACTCCCGTTTGGTTCCTTCCAGTTTCCGGAAGGGGCCAGCACTTACCAAACGAAGTACAAAAGCCCTGGCATGCCAGGTAACCTAGAAACGAGCGGCCAAACATTGTGTCGACTCAGGGTCAACACACGAGCTATAACGCTAACTGAAGGCTGTCCACCTCAGGTCGACACACGAGCGGAAAAGATTAAGACACAGAACCAGAGTGATATGATATTCAACGTTTGCTTTGGTGTGCGTAAGGGAGCACGGGCCTGACCGCTCGAGCTGAGCCGTCACCTGATGACGTCATATGTTTAACAGTTGTAGTTCACTTTTAAGGTATTTCTGGACACTTGCGACCCTAAGTGTCCTATAGAAAATTACTTGTCTCAATGGCATCTACGTCGCTATAGAGAGTTTTAAACGTTAATAAGAGACACCCTGTATATAGATATTACAGAACATACAGTGTGCCGATATAATTTCTTAACTCCATTAAATACATTTTGGTGATGTACACGTTATTTTATCGTTTTTCTGTCAATCTCTGGATAACCCGGATTTTCGTAAACACGGATCGGCTCTGGTCCCAGTTGATCCGGGTAAACAAGGTCTGTACTTTGAACCATATACTAACCAATAATATTAACGAATTTAATCACTCTTTAATTATTACTTGAATTAAACAATTAGTTTATTTATGTACTTTTCTAAAAAGTGTGAGCATTCATGTTCAATTGGTACAATACTTGGGATCCTGATGTTTTGTTTATTCGCAAAATCTCGCATAACTTAACAAAACATGTCATTTCTGTCATAGACCACAAAACTTGGAAAATATCTCAAATTGAAGTCGCAAAATAACGTAAAATTATTTTATTTTGCAAAATCGCGAAATAATACAGTTTTAAAAAATCGTTCACGAAATAACACTGAAATATTTTCCAAATTTGTCCATTCGTAAGTTAGTGCCCACGTATTGTGCCCAATTCGAGGGAGCCCATTGCCCGCATATGATGAGTCGTTTTTCGGGATTACATTTTGGAAGTTTTCTGTTTGAAGAAAAGCGCCAAGGAAGAGTTTGTGAGCCGCCCTGTAGGCGAGGCGTTACGTCACCGGTGCGAGGTGGTTGCGCACGGAACTACGACTGTGTCAGTGCCCGGCGAGCAGTTGTTGAGGCGAGTAGCAGGAAGGTCAGGGCTGGAACATCGAACGGTTTTTGTGTCACGCGTGGCTTGGCTTGAATTAGAAGATCTGTCTTGGATCGGCATTCCGCGTGCCAGACATTCAGTCTACGAGGAAACACTTTCTCAGTGTTGGTCACTAAAGGCTTTTATGCAGGTGGACCAGTGGTGGAATGTTCGAAACTGTTGTGGACTCATTTTGGTCTAACATACACGTAGCCTATGGCCCAGAACATATTCCCAATCCGAATCTAGAGAAATGTATAGCTTCAATCGAAGGTTGTTGGAAACATGGCAAGCAATTTTGTTACCGGACGGTGCCATACCAGCTTGAATGTTAATCAAGTTGTTGTGTCTTCTATTTGTAACACAGACTTATTTGGAAACGGTGCATGACCGAGTGAATTATTAGATTACGGAAATGTTTGTGGCAAAAGCCATGGTGATAATGAACAAGGAACAGGAATTCGTGGTAGCGAACAGTCGTAATAAACTTTGGTATGTTACTGCTATGGATCGAAACGTTAATATAGAGTACTAGAAGCCTATTTGGTGGTGCAATGGAGGCCGACGTGATGAACTTTAGATCGCGATGAGACCCGCAGGTCGCGAGTTTGAGCGTACACGTGTGTACGAGTCAGCTGTCAGGCATGGAGGTGGCCGGCTGCAGACATGGGATTCATCAAGGAAGATCACCATCAGGGAAGTGGAAAACACCTTTACTTTGTAGATTTTAGTACATGTGATTTGTAGGCTATAGACTTTTTCACTCAACCATGTTTCAACGTTTAGATGCCAGCATTTATTTTTTGGAATTATGCAGGAGCATAGTGACTGGATCATCTTTATGGATTTCTAGGCGATGTGTTTGTGTGTCACGAGTCGAGCATATCCACGATACGGCTTATCGTTGGATGATGGCATACTTTGAGGCATCCAGGCTTCGATAGCTAGTTGGTCACTTTTCGTAGATTTTCTCATGTACATATTTTTCTTTCCCTGTTGCATTTTTTGGTCTAATGCAATTTCTTTTTTGGGTAGTGATTTGATTAATAATAATTGATGATTCTTGGGAGTTTATCTCCGTAATACTTAACGAGGTTAGATACTTAATCGTTACTTTATGAGTTTGATTTTTCCGCACGATTAGGATTTTCTGATAATTAATAATAATAATAAATGATGTTTGTAATACTTGTTATAATTCTCGATTGAATCATGTTGAATGATTATCGGGATTTTGAAGATCTTTTGGGATCGTAAATTTGAAATTTAATTATTTTGACTTGTGAAATATTTAATAATAATAATAAATTTATTAGGTGATAGTGAACCAGTCTGTGGTGTTCACATAATCGAATTTTGGATTAAGTTATAGGCGGTCGGTAATGAGGCCATATTTAATAATGCAATTTGGATTTCTCTAAGGAGATATTGTATTTTCGAAAGAAAGTTACGGTGTGAAGCGCTTGTGTCAACTAGGGATTGTTTTGTAAGATGACCATTGGAAGGCAAACTAATTGTTAAGCACAATTAAACGATTTATCTGGCATGGTAGTTGAGTTGATTGGGCAGAGACGCGTGTTCTGATCCCGCAATGATTATTATAAGGCTCAATGGATTATGGAAATATGGAAATAATGTTTATGATTAAATAATGTTGTATGTGAAATGAAGTTAATGATTTTGGAGGATGATTCCTCATATTGTATTCTCAAAAAGAAGGGTTTTAGCCAGTGAAGCAACCCCAAGCCGTCTACCAGATAAAGTCATCAGTGGAATTTCGAATTCCACGTGTTTTTGCTCACACCTTACAGACATTCTATAGAATGTTTTAAAATTGCCAAACAATTAATATATATTTCTTTCTTTGTAACTTTCAACATCATGTGATGAAATATAAAATGTGAAGCCTATTCAATGCTCGGTGAGATGGGGCATTTGTGGAACGCACACCTCGTGTTCAGATGATCTTTGTTAACCGTCTTAACTGATCCATAATTCATGTAAATTTAATAATTACACGGTAATAGTGCATTACACCCAAATTTAATATTTGAATAAATTTATTTCTTTAGGAAATTATTTATGAATCAACATGGTTGTTGGAATGTTTAATAAATTCCTAGTGTGGAATTTACGATTGTTAAGTAACTGGATTATCATTAAATGACATGGAAGAATGATTGTTCATAGCTAATAGATTTTTGACGGCGTGTTAAATAATGAAGATAACATTTTCAGATTTTTATCCATGACTTTTCAAATGAATGGTATTGAAAACTAAGAATATTTTGGAAATATAATTGCTGTTGTAGCTTATATATAATTATTTTTTGGATGATGTCAGACTGGACTAATTAATTGTCTGCGCATCATTAAGGTGTTCATGGTGTTTCGAACAACACACGTTCCAGTGATAATTATGGATTTTACTAAATGTTGGATAGGCATTTGACTAATCACGTCACTTAATTTTTTTTTGTTTCAATTTATTGTTGCCGTTATTCAGAAAAGGCATCTTAAGTGCAGGATCCCAGGGGGGAGCGATAGGATGTTCTTATTTTCAGGAGTGTATTTAGTGATTCCCCTGTGGAAAGAAGTTTGTATTTAGTTTAGGATGGTTGAGTGAATAAATTGACCTGATGCATTTTATCTTAGACAACTGGTGACATTCATGATTCTTTAAACTTAACTCCTTCCTATCCTTGCTGCAGTGTACATCGGAATAACAGCTAAGCTTTTATTTTAAATTACAGCGTTGGCTGTTTGCCCATTTTTTTGTTACCCCGAGATGTTTTTGAGTCTTGTGCTCTGCTGTTATTTAGATGTGCGCTTATGTGGACGTGGGACATCCGTCAAACGGTCACAGTATGGTATGGTATGGTTAATTCTAAACTCCGTTATAAATGGTGGCATTTGTAGTGTTTTTGCATATTGAATTTTTCTTCAAACTTCGATTTCATCAAATACATAATTTATGTGAAATTAACTCAAAACCCTGTATAATTCATATTTCAAAAGGAAAATGTGCCCTCTCGTAGTATTATTCACACAATATTCCCCGAATAATTCGTAAGGGAGAGTTGGGCAATTGTACACAGCGGGTAATCATACGCACACATTTCTTTCCAGGAGGAGGAGGAGGAGGAGGAGGACGAGGGGGGAGGGAGGAGTATGATGATGATTGGCCATTACACAGTTTGCCCCGTAGTTTCAAAAGCTTGGAAGGTCCCCAACACTTGATAATGACTTAGATACTGTGCCCGAATTCGCAGTTTAATTAATTTTATATTTGTCTGTTTCAAAAGTCATCCTATGATAAATTTTATCGAGGCTGGATTTGAGCACTTCAGTGTGAAGACAAGTAGAGTTGAGCTGCAGTAAACAAAACCGACCAATCAGAAAATTCGCTCAGAAAAGCCTGATGTCATTAAAATTGTTAACACTAAATCGGATACGACAAATATGACTACTATATCAATGAAGAGAGAATCTACGCAGAAGACGTTGAGGATAAGAAGAACCGATGTAGATGTCCAAACGAGAAGAACAAGAATGAATGACCTGAGATCAGAATCGAACGAGAACGCAGATGGAGACCAGAAGGGATGTTCCATTACAGGGGATCACCACGGAGATGCCAGGCATATCCTAGTGTACGGGGGAGGCGAATGCAGCCGACCTTAGATCTACATCACTGGTAGTTTGAGATGGAGCGCGCAAGGACAAAGTAATCCAATTCTGGAAGGACATCATCCAAACATCTATACCCAGCAAAGGTAGAAAAAGAATTCTCTTCAGTAGCCCATAATTAGTAGTTGGAAGATTTATGAAAGTATCCATTTGACCAATTTCCTATGTTTCTATTGTAGTAATTTCCTTCGTTATTTTCAACTTTGTTGAAAGCGATTTATTCATTTTTGAAATTTGGGAGTTCTTTTTAAATTAAAGTTTTGTTTGGATCAGTTATTTGCGATGTGGAGGTAGGTGTATTTGGATTTTAGGTCTCGGACCATATTTTTGTCATTGTGGTATTTGTGAATTGGACTTTGGGAGATTTTTCGATGTTGTTTGTTCGTAATTTTCGATTCTTATTCATGTTTTGAATTTATTTAGAATGCTAGGAAGATTATCTTTATTGTAGGTCGAACTCAGGAATTCGTATATCAAAGTTGATATAGCAAGAAGTCAGACTATGATTATTTCTCGAGTAAATGTGTCGTGATGATGTTAAATTAAATGTTAATGAGTGTTTTAAACATGGATTCTGTTTAAAAATATTTTGATGATATGGAAAGAATTGTAATGAATACTGAGCATGTAGAGAATATAGGAAGGAACTATATTCAATCGAAGCCAGTGTGATAAACATGTAGGATTGTTGTTTGGCAACATTTTGAATGCATTGATGAAAGAAATAAAACTATTAATGTCATTTTTATTACATTACCAGATGTAATTCAGACGTGGAATGAACCAGTAATTTAAATTGAAGTTGTTGGTGAGTTATTTGCAACCAGATTGAAATGTGATTTAGACATATGTGATGTCAGATGATGCTCAAGGTTTTAGAGGAATGTTGACAATGTTGATATTGAAAGCTACAATGATATACTGTTTTGAGAAGATTTTATGAAGTATTCCCAGTTATTGGAGGAGATTTGTTAAATACTGCGATAAGGGCAATGTGATGTTCGGCATTGTTTTATTGATGTCAAGATTTATGTTGATATCTGTGTTGACAGATAGTCAGTGTTCAGGAAATATTTATGTGAGAAAGGATTACCATTTGAAGCAGTAATACGAGAGGATTTGAGAGTATTGACTGATAGACACGAGAGGTGTTTATGTTGCAAATATCGTTCAGAATACGATGAAGCGTTAAGAAACAGCCGATCGCTGTGGCAGCTGAAGTCACGTTCAATGGTTTTAAGTGATTCAAATATGAGTATAGTGGTAATTATGATTTAAGTTCAAGTATTACTGTCATCATTATATTTATTAAACAGAAACACCAGAATGAAGTTAATAAACTTTATCATTACTCAGCCACATGGAATATAGATTCCAGATTTAACTGAATACTGGATTAGACCCTAGTTAGTGGGAATTGCAAGCATTTTATAACATGATTTGAGAAGGAACGACTGTAAATAAGAACTACTAGGAGAAATATGTAAATATTTAATTATAATTTGATATATTTGGATTTTTATATTTTATTTAGATTTGAATTAAAGCAGGAAAAAGGAATTTACGATGTAGGCCTATAGATTAATAAATAGACATTGTAATAGTGCAGGCCAATGCTATGAGTAGAGACATTTTATTTTTATTTGATAATTTACCGTATATTTCAAAGTTTGTACTCCTGAAATTTAGGGCACAGCAGTTAGTTGCCTAAATTTTGAAGTTCCATTTGGAAATTTACACTATTTTAGTTAAAAAGGATTAGGAGAGTATTTACAGGTTATTTTCATGTTAATGATTTAAAAAAATCTTCATTGTTGTATTGAGAGTTCACAATAAATTGACAGGCACGTCTTGAAGTTTTAATGACACGTTTTTATAAACATTGAGTTATCTTTTGCAATAGATATATTTTAGTGTTCTATAGAGGTAGAGTAGATGTCATGGCCCACACCCTTTACCCGTTACGCCCAAGATTCGTAAGTTTCTCACTCTCCACTGTATTTAGTTGCCCACAATCTCTGTAGTTAGATCTATCGCACATCTTAGGATAGCTTACCCCATCCTGTGTGTATTCGCCAGTAGCTCTAAGTGGTTTTTCTAGCCGGGGACTACAAGTTGCTGCAATCCATCATCATCTTCAGATTTCGGCTGATACATCGCAAGGAAATACGGGTACAATACCAAAAGCAGGAATATTGGTACTTACAGAGTCTGTCCTGAAAGTAGTTGGACCAGATTTTTCCCGCGCAGACGGATAGACTGCCCGCAGCTTCTCCGCCTGGGGTTGATGGAGGGGGGTGTAAGGAAGGCAGGGAGCAAGCCACACAGTTGGTTCCCAGCTGTAGAGGAGTGTAAATCGCTCGTCTCCATAACCTCTGGAAGTACACTCATCACGCTGCGTCATGGTTAGTCTGTTGAAACAGCGCGCTACACAATCAAATTTTGTGTTGGGCTCGGCAAAACTGGGAAAGAGACTCATGATATGATCAAGACGGCTTACGGTGATAACACCATGGGTAGATTCAGTGTTTTTGACTAACACAAGCTGTTTCGGGAGGGGAGAGAGGAAGTTGAAGACTACGCACGTTCAGGACGACCTTCGAGCACCAAAACGGATGAAAATGTGGCAGGAGTGAAGAATTTTTTGGACAATGACCGCAGAGTAAGGTTTTTACGTGGAGGTCCTTAAACGGCTGAGAAAACGAATCATCCGTGTCTGCCCAGCGATCGCTAACTCCTGGCGGCTCACGACAATGCGCCCCACCACACAGCCTTCCACTTGCTGGCGTACATGGCCCAACGCAACACCGCCTCAGCCACCCTACAGTCCCGACATTGCCCTCTTTCCCCAACTCAAAACCACCCTACAAGGACACTGTCACGGCACCGTGGAAGCGTTGCAACAGACCCTGACGAGGGAGCCCGACAGCATTCCAGTTGCCGCCTTCCAAAAAGAGTACGAGGGTTGGAAATTCCGCTGTCAGCAGTGTGTGGATGCAGAAGGGTCCTACTTTGAAGAATATTGAGCATATGTATCATTTCTGTCAATACTTTTTTTAAAATTGACTCAGTCTCACTACTTTTAGGACAAACCCTGTATTGTGAAGCTGTTCTCACCTTTCTCTTCCGGTTTTGCTCTCCAACCAGCTCCTCAGCAGCCTCTCGAATCCAACTGTCAGCAAGTTCTCCAAGCTGAGCGAGGCAGTCGTCTCCTTCAAGATCTCCGAGTAATTCCGAAAGTGAAGGGAGAGAAGAACCATCATCACCAGACCCAATGCCAGTTGCACTCCCTGTCCCTGCAGCAGAGGGTCAATGTTGGACACAGCAGGTCCCGCAACTAAAGGACTGCAGCCGACATTACAGGTCTGGTTCTCCCCGAACTTCCTTTGCAGTTCAAGGTTCTCTTCAGCCAACTTCCGCTTCTCAAATCGAAGATTTTCACACTGCTTCAATAACAGTGCATTCTAGGAAAAGAAAATTGGCATTATAAAATATCTGTTGTAATATTTTATAAACTGAGCACTATGGTCAAAAAATGTAGAGGAAGGTTGCCTATATTGAACCACCGCCTAATTCGTACCACCCATGTATAATCTAAGTTTGTGGTAGTGTCAGTTGTAGTAGTGGCTATGCTGGCTAAAGCGCAGTGTTAGGTCATGGGGCCAAGCTCTCTGCTGACTCGGTAGACGCGTGGGTTCGAGCCCCACCGTCGGCTGTCGTTGAAATGGTTTTCCGTGGTTTCCTATTTTCAACACCAGGCAAATGCTGGGATGGTACCTTCTGACAGGCCACGGCCACTTCCTTCCACATCCTTCTCCAATTTCATTCACCTTAATCAATTCCATCTCTCATCCCGACGTGCAGGTCGCCCACGGGCGTCGAATAGAAAGACCTGCACTGGGTCTCTGAGGAGACCACACGGAAAAAAAAAAGTTGTGAGAAGTGCAGAACAAAGAACGGAAGATTCACAGTGAGCTATGCAATTTCAGTGTGTTTTATGTAGCTTTTCAATCATGTGGCTAAGAGAAGAACTGTAATAAGGTATGTAAATAATATATGTAGGACATGATCTACAGTATGTTCATTTGTCCTCTTTTCCGTGAAGTTTTGAATTTGTGCTCATTAAGATCGCCTGCTTGAAGATGCTAAAAACAAAATGGCGAATTTGCCTAAATTGTACCATGAGGTGTTTACTATATTGTACCGGTACGATCTAGGGAACAGTTAGGATACAGTTTAGAATCCTATGTTTTTAAGCAATTTCTTGTATTTCATTTACATCCTAGGGTAAATTATATATTAACCGCTTACATAGTACTTTGTTTACCTATTTTATTTTTTTGTCGCAGTTTGGCACGAAGGTGTCCATTTGGAAAGTGGAGCAAAGATGATCTTAGCTTAGCGGTCGCGGCATATCAGAACAGGGATCCTGGATTAAATGCATGTGCCAGCTTCTACAGTATTTCTAAACCCCCACTAAAGAGACAAGCGGAGAACAAAAACATAAACAAAAATGGAGACATTTAAGTGTTTGGACGAAGCAAGGTACTTTCATCAGAAATTGAACTTAAACTTGAGAGGCATACTTAAAAATTCAAAGGTATGATGTTTGGCTCAACAGCCACTGATGTTCGAAAGGAAGCATTTCAAGCTGCAGAAAGGAACGCATTACTACACAATTACAATTCATGGAAAATGCTGCTATGCCTATCCCTAATCTAGCTTAAAAGCAACCAGAAGCTACGTCCATTGCATGGGCCAAAGGATTAAATAACGAAAGAGCATCACACATGAAGTTTTCGACCTACAATACTTGAGGCATTGTGTGACAAAATGCAGTTTAGATGCCAAAAATATTTTCAACGTTGACGAAAGTGTTTTTTCCACTGTTGAAAAGAACTCAGAGAGGCAAGAAAAAACTGGAGGTGATTAAAAGTGGCGAACGAGGAATCAATACGACAATGGTGTGTCGTGTGAATTATGTGACGAAAGTAGAATTAAAGAAATTATTAAATGTAAAAATTGGAATCTTGCCAAATGTACCAGCTTAAGAAAGGCAGTGAAACTGTTCTATTGTACCACTTAGGTTTATGTACTAGGCCCTACATGTATTACTCTATCAATTACATAGAAATTTAGACAAGGATAATTTCCATAACAGAGAGAAAATAAGACAGCACTTGGTACAGCATAGGAACCTACTGGCACAACTTGGGAACACAGTTTCCTAATTGTACCATTCGCAGACTATTCAATACGTGGCTCTGCATACGCACCTGTGAGTTGTACCAAACTTTTGTTATTGAATTATCCTAAAAACAAGGGTATATTATTATTATTATTATTATTGAATTCATTAAAAAAAAAAAACTTGCAAAGTATTGGCAACCTTCCCCTTTACAGCAGATGAGAGAGTCCAGCAATTTTCAATTACAATCTAAGAATAGTAGTGTACTTGATTAACAAAGTACAAGTAAAGAATATGTACAAATAGAGGAGAAACTTTGTTACATTTGTAAAGTAGTCAAATCTCACCTAGACATTTTTCAAGGGGATCAATAAATTTGGCATTCAAGCAAGAAAAATCATAGAAGTAAAACTTGTAGAATAGCATGCCTTAGTGAACACTAACTACACTAATTTGCAAAAATCTATGTATCTTCTGGGTCAAGTATACATTGCGAGAGGTTAACTTGTCGGATTACCAACCCCAAGCTTGAAGGTTCGCCCCTGGCCGTGGTAAGTGATGTTTGAAAGGCGACAAAAATCACGACATGGATGTCATACGTTGTTGGCATGTTCAAGAACCCATTTGAATTCAGTAGGCCGTGTTCAATGACAAAATTAATCTCGGGATTTTCCGCCAACACAAAGTTCCTCCATTCTCTACTAGAAAGCGCTGTAGTGTCAAGGAGCTTAGGTATCTAACCTCCTTGACTTTCATAGTGTTCAAAGGAACGACGAAATTCGACATGCAAGCTGCCCTCTGGGTGTCAATTAACAAAGCTTGCACCCGGCACCCGAGGCCATACGATATTATTATTGTTGTTTTGGTTAGTGGGATTTTGGTGTCTGCAGTGACATCACGGGTGACGTGTTGTTGACGCTCAGTTGATTGAAGTTTTCGTGGAGTTGCCGTAGTGGCCACCATTTTGTCAGCTGTCAGTGTTTCGTTCGATTTTGGCATGTGTAGTCATGTGGTGGCGAGTTACAATACAATTGTTCCTACATTTAGTTGTTGAATTGCACTGTACTCTTCTAAAGCCATAGACAAAGCCATTGGTCTGGCCGAAAATATTACGTTAGGCACTGTCTGGACGAAAATTACTGCTTCTACTTCAAGGAAGGTTTGTTTTTGTATGTAAGCCTTATTAACTAAATGGCAGCAATGATGTCATCGACGATATCACGAAATACAGTACACTTTTACTTGTCAAGTTTACGGGAATACCCCTAGGAAATACTGGGTTTTGGGTGGGTAAAACAGACAGAAATTGGCAACAATAGAATAATATTTGTAATAATAATATTAATAATGCAGAAATTTGTTACCTGGAAGAAAATCATTGATGACCAGGTTGTGGAAGTTTTGAAATTTTCATCTCGGAAAGTAAATCTTTGATATTAGTCTATCGTGACCTTAAGTACGGCAAGCATAGTTTATTTTATTCGCTTTAGGATAGAAAAGCCTCTTTCTACAGACGCACTTGTAGCTGGAATCGCTCAGATAAATTCACAGAGTCGCATTACCTCTCTATACGTCTCTTGGAGATGATTAGATTTAAGGAAGAGTAACAGTTCATTAGCATGTTTTTCTCTTAAGTCACCAGAAGTGTATGCCATTAGCTGTGATCGAAGAGCACGAGAATAAAATACATGAACATTGGGATAACTTTTTTTTAAAGGCACGGAGCACTCGTCTAATCTCATCTGAATTAATAGAATTGATGAGTTCAAGAACTGTAGAGAATCTAAACGCTCAAACTTATTGTTGAGCTGTTGTACATCCGGGTCTATAATTTCACTATACTACTACAGTCATCGTATAAATACAAGTTATCGTACAAATTCAACATGTGCCCAACCATACGGGGTTGATGACCAAGATGCCCCAATTCCCTAAAATGAATTAACTACTACTATGAGTTTTTAAAACAGACATTTATGAGATGCCGTAGAATCGTGCAATTTTCGTCTCTTACTATCTGGGTCACAGGTGCCCTTTACCTCTTGTTCTGTCTTCTCCCAATATTCTTCGAATTGACCCCTTTTTCCTGCAACTTCAACATTTGAGTTCTCCTACGTAATGGGACTTCTTTTGCAATATGGAAACCAATACGCCAGTCAGAGGGAATATGCTTGAAGATAATGCGGGTATAAAATTTAAGAGGAAATCCTTCAACGAAACGGAAAATCCAGGGCAGCAATTAATATAAGCTGTTCACGATATTCGTAGATGGTTCCGACAAAAAGTTAAGCGTTATCTATTTGAATAATAATGTTATTGGTTTGACGGCCCTTTTAACTACTGCGGCTTATAGAAACGCCGGGGAGCCGGAATGTTGCCCCAAAGGGGATTTTTAACGTGCCAGTAAATCTACTGACATGGATCCCTCACATTTAAGAACCCTTAAATGTCAACTTACTGCACCGGGATTCGATCTTGCTATCTTGGGGTCAGCAGGCGAGAACTTAACCGCTGGGCCACGCAGCTAGTCATATTCTCTAATAGCTTATGCAATAATATTTGCTAACTAGATTTCCTCTATTTTAAGAATCTGCAATTTTATTGTGCCTCTGAATACCTGGTCTTGTTTGCAGAGGAAACAAACAACATCAATGAAACGTTTCTTAATGTCCCTGTTTTTACGAACATGTTCGTTATGTCGCATCACTAATTTTCTTTAGGTCTTCTATCAGAAGGTTCATTCTGGATTATCCAAATGTTCTTTATCATAAATACTTCTTGTATACCCCACGTCAGGTCAAGACCTGAGGAAAATATTCCTCCGCGTATCTTCTCTCTCTGTCCCTCCGCGCGTCTTCTCTCTCTGTCCCGTCTTGTGTTTCCTGCATAGCGCGCATGTGATCGAGTATTTGAAACTACCTTAACCACAACGACTTTATTGCGTTCGGAGCTTTGATTCCCTTCAATTACGAATTTATCTAAGGTATATTCACTGAACCAAATATGTTTTTTATCGTGTTGGATCACCCAGTCGAAACCCGAGGCTCTGTGATAATTTAAAAAAAAAAAAGGATGCTTGTAATTTTACGTTAGCGTGCGATTATTAAAAACATAACATTATTTGTGTTAGGCGAGGTATGACATATAAACGAACATGAAATGGCGTGTGCCCTTCAACCCTATGAACCAACTAAGATGCTTATGGATGACACATAAGCAATTATCTTGGGAAGATCGAAAGTAGACGGGGAGAAACAGGCGGCTTCCTTGAAGGGTTACGAAACGTACTCTTGAGAATCAGAAGGCAGAATGATCTACTGTCAGTACAAAGACTTAACTGTAACGTGAAGTGGAGGGTAATTATAAGACAAAATAATAATTATACCGCGCATAGGAAAATAATACTATCACGTGTATAGGCGTATTAGCCATCATCAAAATGTCATTACAAAACATTGCGAGTAGGCAATATAGTTTCGGTTGACATAGGCTACTGAGAACTAAACACTCTCCTATAAATAAGATTAAATGTTAGGATACAACATGTGTAGATACAACTTACAGATATTGTCGTTAATCTTCCTCCATTGCTTCTATTCCACTGAGACCGCCGTCAGATGATTCACTACTGTCACTATCACCATTAACGTTAATCACAAATTTGTCTTCCATTTTGTCCATAATAAAGTCCAGATCCAAAAGTTTCTTTTCTTCTCCCTTGACGGGGTGGACACAGTTTTCCCACTTCTCCGGTGTAACTTGAGCGATTCCCTCCTGCAGTAGTTTTTCGACAGTTTCAAGTTTAAAAGTGTTGTTGTTACGAGCAACGTAGCCCTTTACTTGGCTCCATGCTAATTCTATTGGATTCAATTCGCAGTGATATGGTGGTACGCGAAGCACAGTATGTCCAGCCAGCTGAGCAATGCTGTCAATACGATATCCTTCATACTTATGTTTGATACTTCGAATGACACCCATCAACTCTACCTTTATCCAACTGACCTCGAAATGAACACCCTTTTCTTTCAGAAATTTTTGCATGTCACTTTTCTTTGATGATGATGTGGGAATTTTTTCAAGTTTCACAGAGTGATAACTGGCATTGTCCATAACAATCACACTATTTGGTTCAAGTTTTGGCAATAGTTCCCGAAACCAGGCTTCGAACCTGGGACCGTCCATTTCCTGGTGGTAATCACCACTCGATTTCTTGGCTCGAAATACAAGTCCCGCACTGTCAACGAAACCTTTTTCATTTCCACAATGAACTACAATAGCACGACCCCCTTTTCCAGTAGGATATTTGGGCCCAGTACTGACACCACTAATGAAAGCTTGACGTTTACTCTCAACTGTAGTATCTTGCGATACCTTTGATACTGTATGTCCGGTGTTGCACCAGGATTCATCTAGATAATAAATAGTGCGTCCTTGTTCACGGTACTCTCGTATGGACGTTAGGTACTTGTGACGCCACTGAATTAAATAATCGCATTCCAGCAAGGCTGAAGCTCTTTTCCGTCGCTGGAAAAGAAACCCTAAGTCCTTCATTAACCTACGAACAGTACTCTCACTGAAACTAGGGAAATCCTCATCACTATTCACTGCGCATGTCACTTTCTTCACAGTTGGAATTTCATTCTTGAGAAAAAAAGAATGCACTTTCCTACGAATTCCACACAAAACAAATTCCGAATCCTGCACACACGAACCCTCTTTCCTTGTGACGCCGGTCAACTTCTCGCTGGAGACTTGCATTCGCCATGCACTTTGAATTCAGCGCGTGCCGAGTAAACACTGTATGTTGAAACGCCAGTCAAGTATGCAGTCTTCTTCACCAACTCTTCTACTGTCCACTCTGGATTGTCATCCCTCAACCTACTACATACATTTAAAATTATTTGTTTGCACCTTTTACTCAACTTCTGTCCACTTTTATTACCTTTGAAGTATTTTATTGGTGATTCAAGCTTTACAGCTGCAGTTTGAACACGTTGTGTACTTGAAGATGCCATGTTGAACTCGTAACAGTATTGCCAACATTTGAACCTGATTCGCCACACAATCGAATGACTTGGGTACTCTTATGCCACTCAAACAAGGTTTATACAGAACGAAATACAATATAATATCAAATTCGTTACTCTGCCTATCGTTTCAAAAACCACTAAAAACTATATTCACACACACAATTAATCATATGAAAATCAAAGTTGGTGCAGCATCCAATTAAAGAGAAAATGATTAACTTATCCACAGATTTATACCAAGGAATTTCTTAAAAGTAATCTAGCCAGTTCATCGAAACATAGTAACATACGCTGAAAAATCGTGTACTGCAAAAACAAGCAGAAAGAGTGGGAACTATTTCCTTGCGCGTCAGCCTTTTCACAGACCAGAAAATCAAAGGGACCGCTTAGGTCTTGACCTGCCGTTTGGTATAGATGAATTTGAGAAAGACTGTGCCTTTTTAAAATATTTGTGTATATTATTAATGACACTGTATCTCTCATAATTCAGAATGATTTTATTGTTTCGAGGAAAAGAAAGTCAGGGCCAATAATACGTTCTATAATTTGATGACGGAAGTGCAACCACACAGCCATGTGTTACTGGCAGATATATTTACATTAAAATGCCGAATTCAAGCTTGCTCTTTCGTGGTAATGCTCAATTGATGAGTTGGACAACCTCCTAACAAAATTATTATTCTTTGTCTTCAAAGGATCGAGAAGAAAAGCTAACTTGCCGCAGATCACGAATTATGCAGTCACTGTCATCTCTAGACCCAAGTGTTGACTTCATTTTTTACAGAGAGTCATGCACCTACTGTAATAAACAGAAATGTCTGCTGCATACCTTACTCCCTTGTGAAAAGTGAAAATCCACAGCCTGCTTCCAGTCTCCGACCGGGTCAGGAATGGAATGAATGAAGCCCCCATCTAGCGGCGAGGATATGAACTGTGCCGGCTGCCGAGGCCTGACGCACTCCCCTGGGGCAATGATTAAATGAATGACAGATGAAATGAAATGATAGTGGAGAGTGTTGCTGGAATGAAATGTTGACAGGGAAAACCGGAGTACCCGGAGAAAAACCTGTCTGCCTCCGTTCTGTCCAGCACAGATCTCACATGGAGTGACCGGGATTTGAACCACGGACCCAGCGGTGAGAGGCCGGCGTGCTGCCGCCTAAGCCACGGAGGCTTACCTTACTCCCTTGTATTGCACTAAATAACATTATATCGCTGAACTAAAAAAAAAAGGCCTACCAGAGTAAAATAGACAAATGTATACACACAGTAGATAAAAGACTGTTTTTCACAAACACTAGCACAGTTTTTTCAGTCGTAGTGAGAAAATAAATTCACTATCTTTTAAACTGACCGCTCTTTCTTTCCGACTGCAGGTATGTAATGTAAGGAATTGCTTCCTACGCTCCCAACCCCAACTCTCCCTGCAGTACCAAGAAATACCAATAGAGGGCATGCTGCGCTATTGTGCTGCTACAAGTGACTTCTTAAGGAACTCTCAGCAGGCAACAAGTACCTCGAAGTACCTAAAGGGGTCATTCCAACATATTTCAGGTCACACAGACTGGAAAATCACTTCAGCTAAAGTAAATAATATTCTACGTGCCATTCTTTCGCTTGGGTATGTAATGCTTACCTTAGTCTACATCCAGGGAATATACGTGCCTGCTATATAGGTCTAACTTAGTCAAGATGGGGAGACATCTTTTGTAAATATTAGGTAGAATGAAAAAATGTGGATGTGTATCAGGATCTTGACCAGACATATATAGGTGAAGTAATGCAGGGGATACATGTTTTCAACTACTACTGTATCTAGATGCATATATTGACAACCTATGGATGTTGTGAATATGTAGGCCTATGATATAAAATAGGCTAGATCATGACATAAGGTCTGTTATCCAGGGTGCCCGAGAATGTTCTCCGCAGTGGGTACGTGCACCTGTGAGTGGTTGAGTCATGAGTTTTAGTTGGCTGCACTGCACTGTGTCCTTCAAAGCGGGACTTCCCCGTGTGAGCTGTCGATGTGCATCGCGATAAGCGTGCGAGCCTGCAGCATGTATTACAGTCTGCGAGCGTTCGGATAGATTATTATTGGAAGAGTGCAACAGTATACAGGCGGTAATGTTTACTACTGAAGACAGAGCTTTTTTTGGGCGAAATATGTTTTTCGCGAAGGCGATCGGTTTACAGAAAATGTAAAATTAAGATTTCAGGCGCGGTTTCCTAATTCAAAGTGTCCAAACCGTGATACCATTCGGGATTTGGTAAGTAAATTTCGTGTGACTGGCTCAGTTCCGATATACCGGGAACAGGCAGGCCTACGCTTTTAACAGACGAAAAACTTGATGAAATCTCCGATATAATGCTGCGAAGCCCAAGTAAATCAACACGAAAATTAGCTCAACAAACAGGAATCAAAGTCGACAGCACATAAAGCTGTAAGAGGTAATAATGTTATTGGTTTTACGTCCCTTTTAACTACCCTGGCTTTTAGAGACTCCGGGGTGCCGGAATTTTGCCCCGAAGGGGATCTTTAACGTGCCAGTAAATGTACTGACACGGCTCCCTCGCATTTGCGCACCCTCAAATGCCAGCTGACTGCGCCAGGTTTCGAACCTGCAACCTTGGGATCAGCAAGCGAGAACGTTACCCCTGAGCCACGCAGCCAGACAGATTTAAGAGGCAAGCTTCAGTTGTTCCCTTACAGTGGGCGATGTATGGAAGATAGACATATGCCCTCACGGACTTTTTTTGTAGAACTTTTCATGCTGAACAATTCTTACACTCATAGTATATAGATGTTTTTAACGGTTTGCTCAGCGTAAGCTTACAAAGCACTCGGACGCCAGGTTTTTTATCGACTATTCCACTAAAATCGTCACTGCTCGGCTTCCTTTGATCATAAATAAATTATTTTCTACAGAAATGATACTCGATATATCCTTTACAGAATGGTGAAAAGCGCATCAAAATCTATCCAGTGGTTCTTGAGTTTACCAGTAACATCCAAGAAACGGGGACTTTATTTTATACTAAGTAGAGATGATGCAAGCGGCAGCCGTGCTTCCAACGTAACTGCTGTAGCTAGCTCTCGCAGACGCATGTAGGCACTGAGGAGAATATTCCCGGACTCACTGTATTTATGATTATTCCCACTGTATGTGACAAAGATCAGGGGAATTATATACCATGGTGATGTGTACGTATCTAGGGGGATTTTTAGTTAAGTGGATGACATACGGATGAAGATGTTTACATGTTGGATGTTGTGGCTTCCATTGTCTGTTTGAGGTTTAAAATAGTGTGTCGATACATGCCAATGTCATCAGTCAACACGTGTAAAAGTGAGGTTTGGTGATGACTGAAGAGTTACAAATGTTGATACATTACTTTTAGTTTTTGAATTTAATTGAAAAGTTGCATTGTACTCTTCTAAACTTGGGTTAGACAACGATCCGGGCGAACTCATTGGTCGCTACTAGCTTAAATGGTATATGAATGAAAATTCCTGCTTGTGCTATAAGCAAGGGGATCTGGGTCATAAGCCCCTGGTTAGGTTCGTGTATTCCTGGAAAGCCTCATTAACAAGTAGATGCAGGTGGAGGACAGTTTCAACGTCTGCTGTGACAAGGTGAGTATTTTACTTTTTAGTGTACTCATTATTTACGTGCGATTTGTACGGGTGCTCTCTAGAGCCCACGCTCAGGGAGCTGCCATGTGCTCGTCCGACCCTCCACGCGCCGCGCGGCCGGCCCCACTTGGAGTGGAAGACCCTGTAGAACACCAAAGTCGACAGATAATCTTGATGCACTGTCGCCCTTATCCAACCGTTTCAGCACTAGAAGTTTTTCTTGAAGAGTACAAGACCTGTGCTTTCGTTTGCCTGCCATTTTTAAACCTTAACTTATTCGAGTTTATCAAAGTATAACGCTGCTAGTAAGCTGAACTAACTGAGGAAGGCAGAATCGCCCAGTGACCTTCACAACTGTGGCGTGCTGCGGTGAGAGTCACGTGTTCACGTTCAGCAGCGCTACTACTGAGAGAGCTGCAGAAATTTTAGTAATAATCATTTCAGTCGTTTTGTCCTCTACGTGTTCTTAACTACTGTAATTTTATAGTGTACTGTATTGTATTATAGAAACTATTTTCCGGTTGATACGAAAATTTCGTAATCCGAAAAGATTCCGGTCCCAATTAGTTCGGATTAACAGGACTCCACTGTATGCTCAGAGTAGGCCAAACAGGTCTTCTCAGAATACTACTCAATATGATTTGGCCTCATTGAGGATTTTAAGGAGAAATATGTTTGTATTCTCTAAAATAATATAATACGGATAAAATTATCCAATGTGTTTGCAGATGATTTGGGGAAACGAGGAGGTGGTACAGGAACAGTTGGACGTGTGAGAAGGAATAATACAAGGGTATGGGATGAAATTTAGCATAAATAAGAGTGAGATGGTGATCACAACCAGGAAGAAGGAAAGAACCACAACAGGAATAACAATTGGTGGGGAACAGCTGAAGAAAGTGGAGAATTTCAAGTATCTGGGAAGCCTGATACAAGATAATGGAAGAAACGATAGAGAAATAAATGAGCGGGGGAGACAGGCAGAAGCATTCCGGAGTAGTGTGAGAAGCATGTTAAGGAGCAAGGATGTCCCTCAGAACAGCAAAAAGATCATATCGGATGTACTATGTCCCTATCCTGATGTATGCCTCGGAGACCTGGGTTATGAAAGGAAGGGAGAAGAGCAAAATTACAGGCCAGTGAGATGAGGTTCTTGAGAAGCAGTATTGGAGCTACAAAGATGGACAGAATAAGAAATGAGAGGACCAGAGAATTAATGAAGGAGGAACCATTACAGGATGGTATAGAGAAATCTAGACTTAGATGGTATGGACATGTAAAACGAATGGAGGAGAAGAGGATACCCAGGAGGATACACGAGACGAAGTGGGAAGGAAAGAGACCAAGAGGGAGACCGAGAGACAGGTGGCTGAAGGGGATGGAAGAAAGCGTGAAGAAGAGAGGAGAAGACTGGACAAGGGTGGAGGCTGAGAGATGGTGGGAAGACAGAAGACGTTGGAGAGGCTTGTGTTCCAAACAGACCTGGCCAGTGGCTGGAAACTGTGCAAGATGATGATGATGAATCTTTTCTAATAAATGGAGGACTAATCTATACTGATGTATAAATGTTAGTAGAAAAACAGACATGAATTAAGGGGCACTTCCAGGCACCCTAGAAAAATAGAACTTGGTAAGTCTATTACAGAAACTATACTCTGAGATATCTATAGAGCATCCAGCGTTTAGAAAAGACTGTGGGTCTTATGGGCTTTTACTTTTAACGGAAATCCCCCCTGCACTGGTTTTGTTGCCTCACTTTTTATCATGAAGGAACTCTGAACATATATATTTTTCGTCATAATAGCTTCCAACAATTATCTGCCAATTGATTACCTTTGTTATTGCATACAAGTATCGCTTATATAACGTCTTAGTAATTTAAACATTTTCGAGGTTAGCACGCTGGAAAGAAGAGCCTCGTCCAGTGCTGCATGCTCACCCGAAGTGGAGCACGTGCTCAGTTCCGCCGACAACATAAGTTCTGAAGCACTATCCGTCATTGGTGTTACTGTTGTGTGTGTGTTTTATTTTCTGTTCGATCGAATCATGGCTGCCGACAGTTTGGTTCCAACCCACTATCGCCCTGCAAGCTCACAGCTCCGCGCCCCTAACCGCACGGCTAACTCACTACAATATTACAAATATTAATATAAACAAAACGACAAGAAACTAAATTATAGCATAACTAATTAAAAAAAGGTGATGATCCACAGTATTGCTGACGTAAGAATTGTTAACATCGTCAGCATACATCCGAGAAGGAAGGAAGGGTTGTGCTCTCGACATCTGTCAATCAGTAATGCGTCATATCACAACGAAATGGATGTCGTTATTGGTCCTCTTCGCGTACGGTATCCTTAATACTGGCCCAATCCATTAACACCTGCAAAACTGCACCTTCCTGGGCGTGTTCTATTTCAGGTAGCTGCTGGGGTTGTAGTTGTCTCGCTAACTTATGAAAGCGCAGTACTCGAAGCGGGTGAACATAACGTATAACGTCAGCGCTACCTCTGCCTAGAGTTAGCAACACTGTCGCCATAAGGCTCCACAGTCTTTTCTAAACGCTGGATGCTCTATAGACAAATCTTGGAAGTCTCTAAATTCTGCAAAGAATTAGAGACTTGCAACTAAGATTCTTTTTTCTAAAATTTCTGAGAGAAGTCCATATCAAGTTTTAAGATCAAACCCTGAGAAAGTACAGAGGAGGAATTTCAATTGACTTAGGTGGTAAAAGTCGAAGAGTAGCGACAGACATAAAATTACATATATTAATGAGGCGTTTCTAGTCATCCCAGGACTTTGTAACTTGTTACCTAAAAAGCTGATGCTCCAGAATCCTTAGAAAATAGAAACTTCCACAAACAAACACACAGTATTAATTACATAGTCAGAGAAGCAAGTTCTAACCAGCAGTTGTTAGTTGCTTGACATAACCTGTCTGTGAAGATAATAGTGAATAGGCAGAAATCAAAATTAGGACTGATAGCTGGACAAAAATTATCATGTACAATGAATGATCAGGTATTGGTTACACTTGAGTCGTCCAGTTGCAAAATTAGTTTAATCCACTTGTAAATAAGAATCCTTTTCATGAGAAACATTTCTCTGGACTTTGCCTCGCGTATCTTGTGTGTTTGTTTTGTTTTCTACTTTTTGCTTTGTGCTTTTGCTTTTGAATTTTACTTTTTGCTTTTCTTTCTTGGTTTTGTGTTTGTTTTCTGCTTTTGCTTTTTTGAATTTTGCTTTTTGCTTAGTGTTTCTTGTTTTCTGCTCTTGGTATTGTTTTGGAATTTTGCTTCGTGTTTTTGTGTTTGTTTTCTGGAAAATCAAAATAAAACAAAACAAAATAAACAAAACAACATCAAAATAAAAGCAAAAACAAAATAAAACAAAACAATTTCAAACAAAATAAAACGAAACAAAACAAAATAAAGTAAAGTAAAATAATTAAATAAATAAATAAGGAAGCATAGTGTATACATGAGAGGTTTTTGGGGAAAACGAAGAAAGGGCCAGAGTAAAACATGAAAATTGAATGTGTTGTAACACTCTCCTTATGGGGAATTAACGAATAAACAAATAAATTTACGACATGATCCTTATTCACAAGTGGATTAAACGAGTTTTGCAACTGGACGACTCACTTCTTGGTTCAATTTTTATGACAACTTATTTTTTATCATGTCTTTTAAGATTGCAAATATATTTCATTCTGTCAGAAGAGTAAACTCGAAAACTGACATGACTGATATTTTTACAGGTATTACCCACAGCATATAGCTATGAACTAGACTACAATCATGATATTAAACCACATCGTTTTTCTGTGGGAAAAGTTCAAAAATTGTGATTCAAAATCTCATTAAAAGTTTTGAGATATTGTATGGCCTATTTCTCATAAATAACGAGATGCATTCATGATTGTAGTCTAGTTATAAGATACTGGGACACATAAATGAAATGAAAATCCACAGCCTGCTTCCAGTCTCCGACCGGGTCAGGAATGGAATGAATGAAGCCCCCATCTAGCGGCGAGGATATGGACTGTGCCGGCTGCCGAGGCCTGACGCACTCCTCTGGGGCAATGATTAAATGAATGACAGACGCAATGAAATGATAGTGGAGAGTGTTGCTGGAATGAAATTGACAGGGAAAACCGGAGTACCCGGAGAAAAACCTGTCTGCCTCCGTTTTGTCCAGCACAGATCTCACATGGAGTGACCGGGATTTGAACCACGGACCCAGCGGTGAGAGGCCGGCGTGCTGCCGCCTAAGCCACGGAGGATTTCTGGGACACATAAATAAGGTGCCAAATTTCATTGGTCTACCGTTAATAGTTACAGATATAATAAAATTAATACAGAAGAAAGTACATATAGACAGGGGATAAATTCGAAGTAAAACTATAATTTTGTGAGCATTCTGTAGTATCAATGCACTCCAGCTCCATATCCTTCATTTTCCTATCTCTCCCCCCTCTCGGTTATGGCTTGCTTAGAGCTTTCATATATCATATATCCTACGACAATCCATTATTGCAAGTGCTGACTAAGACCTACAAATACACCTTTTGGCACTTTTTCTTCCCTGGATATAATTTCTGTAACTTTTTAACACTCGCCACTCATACATAATTTATAGACTGCACTATTATTGAGAAGTTTAGAAAGAGCACTCAACTCATTTATGCAGCCAGGCTCAACATTATTAAGGCTTACATTACTTTCCCAAGACTCTTTTAAGTAATGAAGATTTTTCTTTCATACACTAGTTCCTCATGAGGAACCATGTGGGGATTATCCTTGTGAAATGATTGCCGTAATACTTAACTTATGTTTACCAGTGCCAAATACCTTCCTATGTGTGATTACAAACATCACACATCGCGAGATAGACTTGAATAACGACACATTGTTTTCATACAGAAAATTCCACGTCCGCTATTAGCTTTTGTTCACAAAGAAGCATTCTGTATCCAGCAACTCAAAGAGCAAGCTGCAGAGTAGCTAACAAATGAAATACAGCAATGTCGTGTCTTGTGCGCGGTTGGAGTTTCAATTCCTTGGCCGTAAAAGCCAATATACCAAATGAAACACAATTTACCGCTTTCAGATATCTTTACTGGTTAAAAAAGGGGTGTGCCAAGTTAGAGCAGACATCTTAAATAACCAATATTTAAGGCCAAAAGGCTCCCGACATATACAAGCCACATATATTTTGAAATGGAGAACTCCAAAGAATAATGATATTCAATCAAAAAGTGACTTTAATAAAACAAAATCAGTGCCCTTAAGCAAGTGAATGCTGGCTGCCTGTGGCTACTTAGCAAGGTAATATAGCATGTCATATACAGCCTACAAAGGTGCTCGAGCAAAAACCAAGTATCCTTGTCGCTATCTTGTTCCATACCTACTTTGTGTTCACTGATTAGAATCACCACCATCAGAACCCTCATTTTTTATACTTATAATCAATGTTCAGAAGAGACATCTGGTGGTGAGTGTGCTTGAGCATATAAGTTTACCATGAGGAATAAGAAATGACAACCTATGCAAATCAATGCAGCTATAAACATTATCAAATGTTGCAAGTCTTGATATTTTGTCATTCCTTCTGATCAGTCCCCAGGACTTTTTGGCTGATAGGCTATCCAAAATTTATTTACTTCCATCAATCCAAATGTAAGTCCATGAGATTCAACTGAAACCAAATTAGGTAAGCAAAACCAATCTTCTCTCAGGTAAATGCCACTTAATTCTCACCATTCATACACAGTTCTGTATACACCTCATAATTATCATGTGCAACTCTTCAATAATAAGAACAAGTACTGTAGTTCCATGACAGAACTAAAAAGCCTACTTTTCTAAAAATTTAAGATTCAGACCAACGATGGATCCATATAAAGTAGACCAACCTAGAATAATGACGAAATTAAGCTGGTAATACTAGCATTTATGACTGTTGGAAATATACCTGAAATATTGTAGCCTAATAGAAGGCAACAGTTTCCTTCCATGGATTCTGGAATACCGAGAGCCTACGGCTCAAATGTGCATAAATATATCCCTTACGGTAGGGGCAGATGACCTCGCTGTTAGGCCCCTTAAAACTACGATAACTACTACTACTCCCTTATGGCATGTACACAATATATAAAATTTGTTAGTTATCTATTAATGTTATGGCAAGCCTCCGTGGCTTAGGCGGCAGCACGCCGGCCTCTCACCGCTGGGTCTGTGGTTCAAATCCCGGTCACTCCATGTGAGATCTGTGCTGGACAACACTGAGGCAGACAGGTTTTTCCCCGGGTACTCCGGTTTTCCCTGTCAAAATTTCATTCCAGCAACACTCTCCACTATCATTTCATTTCTCATTCATTTAATCATTGCCCCAGAGGAGTGCGTCAGGCCTCGGCAGCCGGCACAGTTCAAATCCTCGCCGCTAGATCGGGGCTTCATTCATTCCATTCCTGACCCGGTCGGAGACTGGAAGCAGGCTGTGGATTTTCATTTCACCTATTAATGTTATGGAAGTTAGATGCAGTTAAACATTGAACATATCAGGACGTGTAGAATTATATTGGCAACACCATCACGTCTAGGTTCCTCGCAATGAATCTTGAAAATTATAGTCTGTACATAATTATGTGCCATATTATTAGCTGTTTGCCTGCATACATTGAGACTAGGTTCAAAACTATGGAGAGCATTTATCGCCAGTTGCTAGCTCTGATGACCCCAAAATATGCCTAGTTATATCTCTTGAGACATACGAAATTTGGTCAAAATAAATTTATCATGGATATTCCATGCTGTTCAAAGTTGATCCTATACACTAGCATAGAATATGTCTAACACATCTTGGACTTACAGTTTGCTAAATTTGAAGTGTGTGAACCTCTCAGTGCATTGTAAAAGTTCTGCCAGCTCTTCGTCCGAACTATCCAGCAGCATAGTATCATCTGCATATCGGCGGTTGGAGATTGTCTTGCCGCCTATTTGAACCCCAACTTTCCAATCCTCGATGGCTTTTCTGATGATCCATTCCCCCATAGATGTTGAATAGGTATGGTGACAAAACACATCCCTGTCTGACGCCTTTTCCGACCTTAAAGGACTCTGATAACTTCCCATCGATTCTAACGTATGCCTTGTTGTTGGTATATAATGATTTCATCAGTTGTATAAGATGACTTGGTACTGCCATTTCCTCGAGCTCTTGCCAAAGAAGGTTCCAGTTAACATTATCGAAAGCTTTAGTGTAATCAAGGAAACAGAATATGACTTTAGTAATGTCTCCTCAAATTGAACTCTTTGAAAACCCACTTTACCTACAAAAATTAACACATCATCTTATCCTATATTGCACCTACAGTAGGTTAAAGTAGGTATAAAGGAGTATTTTGATATTCGTTGCTCATTAAAGGCAACTTGTCTATTTTCCTTCTTACAGTTTCTGCAGTTTCATTCTGGCACCAGCAACACATGCACAACACTATGGGCAGAAGATAATAGTCCGGACGACACAGACTTAAAGTCTAGTCCTCTAACATGGGATCATAAAGTTACCCCACATTTCTGACCATGTCGACAAATTGGATTTTCATTATTTTATCACTCAACTGCTAGTCTTTTCACCGGAATTGTTTGAATACTAATTATAAAGATATGGCCCAGTTCTACAAAGCGCTCTACATCTCGCTATTCTCGTAAGAAGAAAGAAGTTCACGCCACCATTTCGTCCAATCAATATGTATTTTGGACATTACTTAGACAGCTTAAAAAATTAAATCCTCAGCTCATCAGCCATATAATAAACTGCAACAGCTCAAATAACGAATGATTAGCAATCCTAATGGACTGTGAACCATGTATAGTTTTTTCCTGTTCATATTTACCAGAATGGAAATGTTTATATAATTAGATACATATTTGATGATTCAATAATTGTTACATTGAACATATAGTAGCAATCAATCATATCCTTCATCAACATGAAGGGTCTTGTGTTCTTGAATTCACAGTTCATGACCCCAATTTTTACTACCATAAACCACTTTTATTAATTGTTTTCTAGCTTATTCAAATGATGTTTTTTTTAGTATGTAAGCATGATTGGTTTGAGGTGTTTTTTTAAATCTTGAATCAATGTTTTTGACTATGTGTATATGGGTTAACTACAACAAGGCTGAAGGAAGGCTGAAGAAGGGACACATAATGGATCCTGAAACACGTAACTAAGTTATTAATGTAACTGTATTAACGAATATAAAGTATTGATTGGGCAGAAATAAGGAGTAGTTTATAAATTTGTCTTTCGTAAGACATGTTGCTTCACGTCTAATCCTGTTCAAGATTTGAAATGCCTAAGGCAGAGTCTGTGAGTAGAGAAGGCTAAAGGCCAGTCAACACAGACACATGTTAGCTGCAAAAGAATCTGATTTGTTGCACATAAAACTCATAAAATATGTGCTAGTTTTATTCAGTTGGTTTGACATGGGTTGCCAACCCTGGTTCTACAGCCATCCGGAACACCTAGGAGGCTGGACTTCACAAGATACAGCCTGTTCATTCTTATGGATGACACCAAAAAGCAAGTAGTTCTACCTATGGACAAAAATGTCAATAGTTAATGAATGTGCAACATACCTTCCTCCTCAATTCTTTCACTTCGCTTTCAAGTTCATCCATTCTAGCTTTTTTACGGTCACGAGAATTCTGCGCAGCCATTCTATTCTTCAGCTTCCTGAAAATCAATTGCACACAATAATACAGTATTCAGAAAATATATGAAATTAAATTCTACTAAATATCATCAGTAAGTCTCGAGGTTTGTCATTTCATTGAAGGATGTGGGCACCTTGTTTATTAGTCCTGTGTACTTTGGTGTGTGCATAATCTGTATGATAACCTGAGTTACTGAGGTATCTTCACTGGGGTTAGGCCGGTATTAAACTATCAAAGAAATTTGTCAAAGATCTTTGATAAAAGATATGCCAGTGTAATGGGGAAATCTTTTATAAAAGGAGGTCTTATATTTTTTTTAATAAAATGTATCATGCTATCTTTGATAAAAGATTCAAACCAAAATGGCAGACCATTACAGCTGGAATATTACCACAACAAAGATGCTCATATCAGAGTGTGAAATGCATGAAATGTTACATAATAGGGTGATTGTGTCGAATGGTGTATTTTGTATCACACATGTTGGCAACAGGACACGATATGACGTCAATGTGTGTCCCTCAAACATGGCTGCCATCGTTGAATGAGCAAGAAAGAAAAACATTTATTTAAGTAATATAACTAATATTTTCGATGCAGCAGTGATAATTGACAGTAGGTTAATTTCAATTTTAAATACTCTGAGAAAGGTTTGTGAATCATATATTTTCAAAAATGTGCCAGGTAAAAGTGTAAAAGCTAGGAGTAGGTGTTCCATAGAATTAACCAATAATGTCGGCACTGCTAAGAAATTCAATAACATTTTCCATATTTTGATGGCAGCTGACACCATATTCCCTTTCATATATTTCACTCTCACAACATAAATATCACAGCTAGTCACAGAACCCGGTCCACCTTGGCGAGAGCCAGCTGTAACACCACGCCCCCCATCTCCTGGTCAATGCATGTTAGATTTTCAAAGTGAAATGCATTGCCCTGTGATTCGGATTCCACGTAAAAAGGCGGTACCGTGGCTCATGATCGCACGATTAGCGGTCACGTAAAACGACAAGCTTCCTTCCTAGCTTTGCTCTTCACAGAAAATTGTCTTGTGTTGGTATCATCTCATCCAATCTGCTAGAGCAGATGTGTCCATCGCATGCGGTCCGCAGTGATATTTGTAAGTTATCATATTATTTATGAAATAAGTAATTCTATTTGGAATAAGATAAACTTGAAAGAGCAAGACTTTTTCTGTTCACAACACAGGTTGTGTTTGTGAAAGTTCATCTTACTCTAAACATGGAGAAATACATCCGTTTTAACCCTCTTAATGCCAAGCCATTTCCTGAAATACTTGCAAGAATGCCAAGCTATTTTCAATGGTCATGCAGACTATTAGAAATAAGTCATAAATACCACATTTTCAACGATAGAATCATTATTTTTGCTTTGTATTATAACCAACCCACGGGAAAACGCCCAAGAACACGATGGAAGGATCGAGTGACGACGATCCTTCAAGAAGTGGAACCAACAGCTGTGGAGGATGATGGAGTGCCATCTGCAGCAAATACCTCCTCTCATAATTTACTGACTTTCCTTTTATTGGATCCTTTTTGTGTTTTGTAATAATTTTCCCTTTGTAATAATTTTTTTGGTTTTTGTAGTATTTGTAATATTTATCTTTTCCTTTTGTTATTCTGCTGTAGGCCTCAATGGCCTGTTTTAATGCAATAAATGATGATGATTATAACCAATACCTCATTCTTTCATACATTATGTTCATAAAAGTAAATACGGCATCTAAACCTTCTTAATTGAGGTTATTCTGATAACTGTATAATTTTTCATTTTTTTGTTGTAAAAAATCAGTTTTGCACCTAAATTAAGGACACCTAAGAGTCATATTCGAAGAAACACTACGTTTCCAGCCGTAGAAAGTTCTTAGATACATCTGTAGGCAGAAAACTTCAACAATAAGAAAACAACTGCACCGCAATTTTGGCGGGAACGCGCGTGATTGGGGGACGCAAAGGGAGGGCATGAATACAAACTCAAACCTATCGCATAATGGACTTCGAAGGGAAAAAGTAAGCACCAAACAGGCAAGCTTGAAACCTCACCTTTCCAACCGTATGAAATAATCACGGACATATGCCCACAGAAATCTACAAATATAAGATAAACGGCAAGCCGATTGAATCGGCTTTGGCATTTTTGGCACAAGCAGCGAGAGCCGATCTGATTGGCGCCTGGCACTGAGAGGGTTAAGAAATACCCAGCCCAGAGGTTTATTTATGATCCCACCTACTGCGCATCGCTTTGAAGTCTCCGTGCATTGTTGACCGGGCAGTAACATTACTACTTTCAAAGGCAGTGCAGGAGAGGTTTGAAGAATAAAATTAATTCTGTGATTTTTATGTGCTAGTGAGAGGTTTGAAGATTATAATTAATTCTGCGATTTCTTATAAGTGATAATTATTGCTTCTAAGTGTAGCGGCAAGAAAAGAAAAGTTTCAGACAAATGTAGATCATTTCAAATTAAGTGGGCAAATCAGTACTTTTTTTTACTGAAGTAAACAGGAAAGCAGTGTGTTTAATTTGCAGTGAAACAGTTTCAGTGTATAAAATGGGAGTATAACATAAAGCAACTTTAAGACACCAAACTTGCGCCTTCATATGATAAATTTGAGGGTCAATTTCATAAAGACAAGGTATCTGAACTTAAAATTAAACTTTGGGGACAGCAGTTATTCTTTATTAATGTGTCACTTCAAACTGAATCTCTGGTAAAAGCGAGTTACGCAATAGGAGAAATTATTGCAAAAAAAAAAAAAAAAAAAACTAAACCATTTTCAGACGGAGAGTTTGTTAAACAATGCATTGAGAGTGTTGCTGATATTTTAAGTCCTGATAAAAAAAGCGCAGTTTGCAAAATAAAGCTTGTCGCGACAGACTGTAGCTCGCTGTATTGACGAATTAGCATACAATAGAGAGAACTTTAAATACCGAGCCACAAATTTCCAGTTCTTTTCTCTGGCACTTGATGAGAGTAGTTATGCTAGCGATACTGCACAATTAGCAATTTTCTTAAGGGGAGTTGAATAAGATTTGAATATTACAGAAGAATTAGCTGCATCCGAGACCATACGATATTAATTAAATTAGCTGCTCTTGTCCCTCTTAAAGGCACCACTAAAGCGAATGATGTAATGGGGGGTGTCACTCAAACCTTGAACCGGCTTGGCTTGAAATATACAAATCTATCTGGTGTAACAACAGACGGGGCTCCTGCATTTGCAGGAAAACGAGAAGGGTTAGTTAAATTACTGCAAGCAGAGACAGCTAAAGTAGGAAACATTTCTGTAATGCAATATCACTGCTTAATACACCAAGAAAACCTTTGTGCTAAATCCCTAAATTTAGATAGAGTTTTGGAAGTCGTTGTAAAAGTAGTGAATTTCATTCGTTCACATGGTTTGCGACATACAGAATTTCAAAATTTCTTACAAAATCTCGATTCAGAATTTGAAGATTTCATTTATTACAGTGAAATAAGATGGCTGAGCCGTGGCAAAATGTTGAAGCGAGTGTTTGACCTAAAACCCGAAATACAAACATTTATGGAGGAGAAGGGCAAACCTATTGTTGAATTTAAAGACTCGGAATGGATGTGTGATTTTGCCTTTCTGGTAGATAAAACAACACAACTGAACGAACTTAATTCACATCTCCAAGGTAAGGACCAATTGATCACTTCTATGTGTGTACACGTGAAGGCCTTTGAAACAAAATTGCGACTTTAGGAATCGCAAATAAAAAACAACTTTGTGCATTTCCCAGCCCTACAAAACTGTAATAATCAAAATTCTCAAAAGTACGCAGAAATCATATCAGAATTGTACCAATTTTGCAAATCGGTACATGTTCATCTTATCTTCGAGACGCAGCTGGAGCTCCAGGTCTGGGCAGATTCTCATGAGAAAATACACCAGCCCCCTTCTGAGAATTCCATTCACCAAGTTGGCACCTGGCTACTGCTGAAATGGGATCGCCTAGCCCTTCCTGCCAGGATTTTTGCCTTTGTGTGTGCTGTCACTTATTGGCTTATCGTGATAGACACTTGTCAAGAGAGAAAATCGAGCTTTGTGTCTGCAAACTTAGGAAAAGCGAACATTTACTGTCAGCTGCATTCGCCAAGCTCTTATTCTGAGAAAAATCTTACAAAGGACATTGTGTAACGCCTCGACTCCTAGAAGGTTTCTACGCAGTAACCTGTATGGGCTGATATTCTATAGTACCCACTCAAGACCTTGAACCCTGGCTTTGTTTTGGCCGGTTGTGCAACTAGTCGCAGTTGGTACTACTGGAGGTTTGTGGTGGGGGATACGCTGATATACAAGGGTGGAATCGGTGACTCAAAGAACAGTACGAGACGAAGGTTGGTGACGGAAGGACTTAAAAGCGATCGCCTCCGGGGGAACTAACAGCCAGTTCCTCCGGAGGGCTGAAATAAAGCAGGTGGTATAAACTTTTGGTTAGAAGGGGCAACCTTTCGGTGGAACACAAAACTGTGTCATTTTGCTATGTCGTTAAGGCCATGTGACGATGGACCGTATTTTGAGCGGACTGACATTATTATTTTTAGTATGTAATATTTTGGAAGGGTTTGTACAATTTGGGTGGTACCTTTATATGTAATTACTGCAGAGTGGATTATTATTGCCCTATTTCCCGTTAGCTGGATGGGAACCTCGTGGGTTTTAATTCTTGGTCAGACAGCCTTGACGGGACGGTCAATGCTGGACTGTGGAGGTTGTCAGACCTTTTCCGTTCCACTAAGGGGCGTTTCGGTTGTTTGATGCAGCATTGTTTTTTGAGAAGGCATTGCCTTTCTCATGTTGTTTTCCCTTTTTTTTTCTTCTTCTTCCGGATCCATTTTGAAATTCATGTTTTAACCTCAAATGTAACTGTGTAATCTACCCAAGCGGGCAAGTGTCTGGTTTGTTTAAACTAAGTCATTCATTTGTGTTTAATTAGATCATATTTGTCAGTTAGTTAATTAAGTGGTGGAAGGCTGTCTCTTGTAATTGTTTTATTTTACTGCTCAATACATGTTAGCTTATTTCGATTTGTCATGTTATTTGTTGCATGAAGTCACTAGGAAGATTATTCCCCTTTTCATTCTTCATCTTTGGCAGGGTCAATTTAATAAGGCCTGCTGAGGTACGCATTCAGCGTTCCACTCAACAAGCTGGTCTTGACACATGCTTCGTCCCGCCTTATCTTTTCTCCTAATTCAAACCGGGGATGTTCTTGAAAACCACGAAAATTTGGAACATTCACTCCTAGGTTTTATTTGCTGTGAACTCAGCTGACCTAGTGAGTAATTAAATTAGCCTTTTCATATGTTTTTTTATTATTAATTCTGGGTGTGGTAATGTCATGTGATCATTTATTTTGATATGCTAATATTATTATTATTATTATCATTTTGGCTAATAAACAGGGTAAGGAGGGATGAGGCTACTGTTACAATGGTAGCAATGAGCATGGTTTTGCTCTGTGATCTTGCCATTAGCATATAATCCTTCCTGCTGACTGATTGCAGTAATTAATTAAAAATTAAATTCAGTAACTTAATTATTAAAATTAAATTCAGTAACTTAATTAATGTAGATTGGGCCCTCCTTATTAATCTTTTCTCCACATAGGTAGGATTGATTTAAACTCTGTGTAATGATTAATTTGTGTTCTGTTACATGAAATTTATGTACGATGGCTTCCCGCAAAATCATCGTGAAATACTTATCGGATGAAGAGGTAACCTACGAATTGCTGTTACGTAACCTTGAAGTGCCCAGGGACGCAGAACAAGCGCGCCAGAGTCTAGAGTATGCCGTCAATTTTGCAGCAACCCTTCCAAAGCTGTCAACTGCTGAATTCAAACTAGGTGAGTCAAGGTTATGTGATGCAATTAGGGAAATTTGTAATGTAATTAAGTATTGTTTCAGTGAGGTAGAATGTAGCCCTGTTGATCTCACCAAGTTGAAAGCTAGAATTGATTACCTATATCTCCGATGTGGGGATTTGTTACAATCTGATGAAGAACGTCCCATCGCCGATTTGAAAGGTCTATTAGAGGCCGAAGTTAATTTAGTAGAATGTGCTCAGACTTTGGACACTGTTAATCGTGTTAGTGGGGGTGGGGATTTATTGAATTAGACTCCTGCATGTAGCCGTAATGTCTCGACAAATCTAGGCGCCAGTCTGGCTGAAAATGCCACTGGCCAAGTTGGTAATCCTGTCACTGAACCTGCCGCGTCCCGTGGCAATGGAATAGCTCGCCTGCCCGACAGCTGTGAGAGTCGAGAGATTTTTCCTATTGTGGGTAACCGTATTTCTACTCATGAAACTGTGACAACAAATTCTGGGTTCGGCCAGGCACCGTTAGGTCCTGATACGGTGATACCAGTTTCGAATACCATTAACCCTAATGCTGTGATGAGTTCTGTGCCAAATAATACCAGCAACGTAACCTTCAGCCTCCCCGGACGCGAAAATTGTACTTGTAGTTGTAACTGTGTAACTTCTTCTCTGCTGTTGTCGGCTCGCCTCGTGTAAGGAGGTCGGTAATCGAACCCCAGTCTGTTTTAAATATCCCCTCATCTAGTTGTAATCCTGTTAGTGTCGGGGCTCGAGAAATAAATTCTAGAGATAATTCCGGGTCTGTTTCATCATTTAAAGTGCCGGGTAACTCAGGTCATCAGGGGCCTACAGTGACACAAAATTCTCCTTCCGAACCGGTTAGGGATTTAAATTCTGTTTATCGAGACTCTCAGGGGAGTGTTTCAAATTCAGGGCGTAACCTCGTTTCTTTATCTTGTTCCGGAAACCAAAATTATGTGCAAGGAAATCCCTGTGCCGAAATGCCGGGGCGTGACGTGTCCAATGTCGGGCATTCTAATTATTCTGTTTTTTCTAAGGCCAGCTTTGGTTCTGTCAGTCACCCCATTTTGGGTTTTGTTTCAAAGTTATCGGGTAAAAGTATGGACACGGTTGAAGGCGTTGTTGATTTTTTGAGAATATTGGTCGATATTCATGAGTGTGCTATCCAATTCGGTGTCAGCGACCAAGTGGTATTTCAATTAATATCCTCCCATGTGTCCGATACGTTGGGGGCCTATGTGACTAGTGCCATGTGTGAAGGTTGGAGTGTGGAGAATTTTATGTCCGAGGTGTTGCGAGTATTTGTGCCCATCAGGTCGCTCGATACTGTGAAGGGACGTTACCTGTACCGAGCACAGGGTATTAACGAGCCGTTAAATTCATACATTGTGGACATATCCAGGTTCGTAAAAGTCTTTAGAGTAGATATGCCAGAGGCAGAAGTGGTAAGACTTATTTTGGCCGGTGCTACGCCGGAATTTCGGAATTGCCTGTGTGTTGGAACTAATCCAAGTACGATTAAGGAACTACGTGAAGCCGCTATTCAAGCCGAATCCGTGCGTTCGGTTGATATCATAAGGTATGCAACTAGCATGCCCCCTCCTTTCATTAACCCTGTTCCGTTTGTTCGACCTCCCTCGGTTCGACCACCACCTGGGGCCGGTCGTCCTTCCCATAATTCGCCTAGGAATAATAGTAATCGTCCTGTGACGTGCTTCAACTGTGGTCAGCAGGGCCACATAGCGTGGAACTGTCCGGTAAAAAGAAATTGACTATTCCGAGACAAGCATCCTGAAATCCTCCTTGCCAAGGATCAGCGATGTGCATTGGGAAATAAGGTGACGAGGGATGATGCCAAAGTTATCGGAGCAAATGGTGTCTGTTCTAAAGTTTCTGATCTAGTTCTACCCTCTCCTATGGTTGAAATTGCAATTAATGACGCTTGTGTAATAGCTTTGTTAGACTCGGGAAGCGCTGCTTCATCGGTTAGCGAAAATTGGTATTTGTCTATGAAACTCATTTGTAAATTCAGTAACCTGTCGAATGTAGATGTTAAGTTGGTTTCTGCCAACGGTGCTCAATTGAACGTTCTTGGTTCTGTGAAATTTAAGGTTCGGATTCATAAATTTTGTTGGAAATTTTCCTTTTGGGTCATTAAGAATTTGTCATGTCCTATTATTCTGGGCGCTAATTTTTTTGCTCATACTGGCTTACTGCTAGATATGCAACACGAATCATTCTGGTTCAGGTTTTGTTCAGAGGTAAAATTTAAATTCTTTTCTACTGCTGTCCCTAGCGCGAGTGCTCATGTTGCCAACCGTGATGCTGAACCCGTCTTGTCCACCGGGGTTGAATCCTTGGATTTAAGTAATTTATCTGACGCTCAAGCTAAAGAGATTCGAGATTTGTGTGGGTATTTTCCCGAGGTGTTCACTGACGAATTAGGAATGACTAAGATCCTGGAGTATAAAATTGAAGTAACGGATACTATACCCGTCAGACATCCTCCCTACCGTTTGAGTCCACCCAAAATGTTGGAATTAAAGAAATTAATCGATCGGATGTTACTAGATGGAGTGATTCGACCCTCCACATCAGCATATTCCTCACCTGTGTTCTTAGTACCTAAGCCAAATGGTGGTTTTCGGCCAGTCGTAGATTATCGTAGGTTAAACAAAAAGATTGTTTTAGAATCCATCCCTCTTCCTGATTTACATAGCTGTTTTTCCTGGTTCAAAAACGCATCCTATTATAGCCTCATTGACCTGACGCAGGCATATTTCCAAATTCCGTTAGCTGAAGAATCTAAGCATCTGACTGCATTCGCCACCGATTGGAATCTCTATGAGTATTGCAGATTACCTTTTGGCATCTCTACAGGGGGCGCTGTGCTTAGTAGGCTTCTTGATCACGTGTTTTCTGGCATCAAATTTGATTATTTGTATCACTACCTGGACGATGTTGTTGTTTATAGCGAGACGTTCGAAGACCACGTGCGCCATCTTCGTGAAGTATTTGAGAGGTTAAAATCTGCTGGTCTGACCGTAAAGTTGTCTAAGGTGTCCCTTGCTAAACCTAAAATTGCCTTTCTTGGACATGTTGTTTCTGCTGAAGGTGTTTCGGTCGATGACTCCCGAACCCAAGGAATTAGAGATTTTGCACCCCCTAAAAATGTGAAAGGAGTAGCCCGATTCGTGGGAATGGTTGGCTTTCTGCGGAAATTTATACCCAATTTTGCACAGCGGGCGTTGCCACTTAATCATCTGCGAAGGTCTGACGTGAAATTTGAATGGGGTCCGTCGCAGCAAGCAGCTTTTGACGATTTGAAGGAGGCGCTGTGTAGCGCTCCTGTCCTCGCTGTCCCTGATTTCAGTAAGAAGTTTATAATCCAGACTGATGCGTCGCTCGGTGCTGTAGCTGCTGTGTTGTTACAAGAAAGTGAGTTAGGTAGACGACCTATTGGTTTTGCTTCTCGAACTCTGTCCCCTGCTGAAGTAAATTATTCCGTGTATGAGCTTGAGGGGCTCGCAGTGATGTTTGGACTGGAGAAATTCCGAATGTATGTCGAACATGTTCCTTTCGAACTTGAAACCGATAACCAGGCCCTGAGCTGGGTCCTGGCTAGACCTCGAACCACTGGGCGAATCGCCAGGTGGGCAACCCGTATTTCATCATTTCAGTTCACCGTTCGTCATATAAAGGGTTGTGAAAATGTCATAGCAGACTCCCTTAGCCGCATGTATGAAGAAGTTCCTAATAAATGTAAGAATCTCGTTCCCGAGGAAAATCATGAAAATATTTGTGCTGTGTCACTTAAGCGTCTCTATGGAGAAATTCCTGACGGGTGTGAAACTCCCTCTTTAGAGGAACCTGTTGTTGTTGGGGCTAATTCAGCTCAACACATGTTAGTAAATTCACCGTTATTGTTTGGAGACATTGCTAACCATCAGAAGGAAGATCCCGTCTTGTGTGATTTAA
Organism: Meconema thalassinum; assembly: GCA_946902985.2. Taxonomy (NCBI): domain Eukaryota; kingdom Metazoa; phylum Arthropoda; class Insecta; order Orthoptera; family Tettigoniidae; genus Meconema; species Meconema thalassinum. Next base: position 55,480,024 of record OX336389.2, read on the forward strand.
TTGCTCGATTAGTTTCTGGAGAAGAGATAAAGCCTTATATTTTAAAGTCTGGTGTATTATGTTGTGTAACTAGGCGTGATAGAAAGCCTAAGGTTGTTTTGCCTACTCAGCTGATAAATGGCATGCTAATGTATTTTCACGAGTCACCCGCTGGAGGCCACCTAGGAATTTTCAAAACTCGACAGAAAATAAGGCAGTCTTTTGTTTGGAAGGGTCTCGATAAGGATGTGAGAAAGTTCGTGCTGGGGTGTCATGATTGTAAAGTAAGTAAGCCCACAGTCAGTGGTAAGGTTGGTAAGTTAGCTTCTGAATCTGCGTCTAGGCCCATGGAACGCTTGTATGTGGATTTTGTTGGACCCCTGCCGAGGTCTAAACTGGGTAACCGTTTTGCCTTTGTTTGTGTCGATGGTTTCTCTCGCTTTTCATGGATTTTTCCCACTAGAAATTGTGACTCTGCTACTGTCATAAGATGTTTAAAGTCTGTTTTCTCTTCCTTTGGTCCTAGTCAATACTTGGTGTCAGATAATGCCAAGGCCTTTGTTTCTCATCAGTTCAGAAAATTTTGTTTTGATTATGCTGTTTCCCATGTCACCACGACACCCTATTACCCCAACCCTAGTTTGGCAGAGAGAGTTAACCGAAATTTGAGAGCTGCACTTATCGCATATCATCGAGACAATCATGCCAAGTGGGATTCGTCATTACATTGGTTACCCTACGCTTTTAATACTGCTGAGCATGAATCCCATGGGAAAACGCCGTTCTCACTTATGTATGCGTTCGTCCCAAATTCCCCTCTAACGAATCTGTGGTCACTTCATGATCTGCTTCCTGACCAACCCTCTCCAGATCGTGTCAGAGAAATCTGGAAGGAGGCCAAAGCTGCTATAAAGATCTCGCATGATAAGCTGGCTGAGAGATATAATTTGGGCCGAAAACAGGGTGGATATTCTGTCGGAGATTTTGTCTATGCAAAAAACTTCTGGGCTAAGGCCCCAGGTCGTCAGGTATCAGGTAAGCTGCAGCCAAAATATGAGGGCCCCTATGAGATTCTGTCCTTTCCTTCTGAAGTAACAGTGTTATTAGAGGATCTGTCTAGGAAACGTGTTTTTAGGACTCATATATCGAATTGTAAACCTGCTAGTGAACGAGAAACTCGAGATGTGTAAAGGGTGAAATTATGATGTTCTATTTCCTGTGAATGCGATGATATGAAGTTCAGAGCGATGGGAGATGGTCTAGTTGTTCCGCTGAAGTCAAATCTCTTATGTCATTTTTAGTAATCCTCAAGAAAGGCCGTGATCTGCTTCTGTTAGCTGAGTTTTGTTCATCGTATTCGTGGTTGATATTTTGGGGTAAATTTTTTGGATAATTTAGTGATAATTTTGTTAGGTTGGTAGTGAAATTTCGATTTTATGTGGAAATAAGGTGTAATGCTTCAGAGTGATGCTCATTTCGCTGTGTTGTTCAGCTGCTGACGTGAGGGCTTTAGAAATTGTATCAGTGATCTGGAAAATCTTCGAATTGCAATCTCTTGTCGGTTGAAAATGTATCTGGTTAGGTTAGTCAGTAGGTTACTTGTAATCTGCGGTATATACTGTTAGACTGCTGACTTGCTGGTATTGTCACAACGTTCATGTGATTGTAGTTGGAATCATAGTTCATGTATCCCCGTATACTTGGGTGTGAAAAGAAAAAAATTAAGTTCGATTAGCATCAGCTTCGAGCTGGTAGCCAGGCTATAGCGTTAGTCAGTTGTTCTATGCATCGAGACAGTGTTGCACTGGAGATGTCGTACCTGTTCTGGAGAAATTTGAGGTATCTATTAGTTGGTGAGCTAACTCTCGTTCTGTGTAAGGTGCATTTTCTTTGGGGACTATTAACCACCCCGTGCATTTTGAAAATTTATCATTTTTGTCACCTCAGTGACCTTGTAATTCTGTGTGTGGAACATGATGCAGTGTGTGCGAGATGTTAAAGTGGAGAACATGTGAATTTGGGGACAGTAACCGCCCCGTGCATTTAAAAAAAAATTATCATGCCATCACATCTGTGATCCTGTAATTCTGTATTTTGAGCATGCTGTGGCATGTCGAGGACCGCTAGGTTAGAGAATCTGAAGTTTTGAGGATATTAATCACCTTGTGCTTATAGAAATGTGTCACATGACACCTATGGGTGTTCGTTGTAGTGAGGTAGATCTGTGTATGGGACCATGGAAGTGGTTTGTTGTCTGTGTGGGAGTAAACGTTATAAGTAATTTGTGTGTTTTTTTAAATGGTGGAGCCACGTTCGTTTAGGTATGTCTTGAAAATTGGTTGGTACCAACTTGAATTTGTGTCTAATTCTGCTGAGCTATGTGCTTTGGGTGTAGAATTAGTGTAGCCTCTGCACCGGGCTTGTAGTTGTTGTTGGTTTGATATTGGTTGGGTTCCGTGCCTAGAAGATGGCATCTTGATTTTGAGAAGATGTTTTAATTTTGAACACTTGGTGTAACTGTGGTAAGTTGGTTCTCAGGATAGGTGTGATCACCTTGGTGTCCTGAGTTCGGTTGGTCATCCTACAGGAACTCTTGGGAGTTTGTGGACTGTTAGGATGCGTTGGCGAGTAGCGATGAAGTTATTTGGTGAAATTTGGTTAGGTGCTTGTATGTGAAGTGGTTGGATCGTGATGTCTATTGTTTAGGGTGGTCTCCCCATTTGGTTATTGTTCTTGTGGAAGGTAGTTGCTGTTTTCTGTCGTTCGTCGGATGGCCACCGTGGACGGTTAGGGGCAGCGACTGGTGAAATGAGACAGTGGCTTTTGATATTCATTATGTTTTTATATGTGTCACATACCTGAGACGATCCATATGGTTTGATTATGGTATGTTGTTTGTTTTAAAATGCTTTGGTGTTTCCTAAATGTGTTCTGTTTTCCTACGGTACTGCGTGAGGCCATCAAAGTAAATGTAAATTCACTTTTGAGTATGTTTAACTGTTTTGGAAGGGTACCAGTGAGTTCCCCCTTGCATTGTTTCTATTTTTATGGTGTTGCCCATAAAATTTCAGGGAATTTCGGTGGGAAAATATCTGAAATTTTGTAAATATTATGGTTTCTGGATGTTTTAGTCAAAAATTGATTGATATAAGTTGATTTAGTTATTCTTGCTAAGTATTGTAGTGAACTTTCAATTAAGCTTGTTAACGTCAGTCATATCGTATGGTTGGTTGCCCCTTTCGTGTGATTCTAATACTTCAGTGGACCTTTAATTATGCCCTGAACACTATCTCCTTGCGTAGAACCTTGTTTGAGGCCTCAAGTATCCCTTGTGACATGAAAGACTCTTAAGTGAACTTCGATGGGACACTAATGCTACGTGTAAATTTTTTTATCCTTCCTGGGATAACTTCGGCTGTTTGGGCTGGTTGACTGGCCTGGAACGATTGTTCCCTCTAAGGGAACTGTATTTGGACCATACGCTGCTGTTCTGATGTGTGTTTCAGCGGTCACTATGTGGGACGTGTACTACCAATCTGGGCCCAGTTTGGAGGTATCATCTAGGTCCCATGGCATCATTCTACCCGGAGGAGATCTACTTCAAGGTCCGCTGGCGGAGATTGGAGTAGCCTTTTCAGCTGCCAAGAGACCAGCTGGACACCATCACCCTGTTCATCATCTCCCCATCGTCTTCCTTTGGAGGAGGAGGATGTACCAATTTTGCAAATCGGTACATGTTCATCTTATCTTCGAGACGCAGCTGGAGCTCCAGGTCTGGGCAGATTCTCATGAGAAAATACACCAGCCCCCTTCTGAGAATTCCATTCACCAAGTTGGCACCTGGCTACTGCTGAAATGGGATCGCCTAGCCCTTCCTGCCAGGATTTTTGCCTTTGTGTGTGCTGTCACTTATTGGCTTATCGTGATAGACACTTGTCAAGAGAGAAAATCGAGCTTTGTGTCTGCAAACTTTGGAAAAGCGAACATTTACTGTCAGCTGCATTCGCCAAGCTCTTATTCTGAGAAAAATCTTACAAAGGACATTGTGTAACGCCTCGACTCCTAGAAGGTTTCTACGCAGTAACCTGTATGGGCTGATATTCTATAGTACCCACTCAAGACCTTGAACCCTGGCTTTGTTTTGGCCGGTTGTGCAACTAGTCGCAGTTGGTACTACTGGAGGTTTGTGGTGGGGGATACGCTGATATACAAGGGTGGAATCGGTGACTCAAAGAACAGTACGAGACGAAGGTTGGTGACGGAAGGACTTAAAAGCGATCGCCTCCGGGGGAACTAACAGCCAGTTCCTCCGGAGGGCTGAAATAAAGCAGGTGGTATAAACTTTTGGTTAGAAGGGGCAACCTTTCGGTGGAACACAAAACTGTGTCATTTTGCTATGTCGTTAAGGCCATGTGACGATGGACCGTATTTTGAGCGGACTGACATTATTATTTTTAGTATGTAATATTTTGGAAGGGTTTGTACAATTTGGGTGGTACCTTTATATGTAATTACTGCAGAGTGGATTATTATTGCCCTATTTCCCGTTAGCTGGATGGGAACCTCGTGGGTTTTAATTCTTGGTCAGACAGCCTTGACGGGACGGTCAATGCTGGACTGTGGAGGTTGTCAGACCTTTTCCGTTCCACTAAGGGGCGTTTCGGTTGTTTGATGCAGCATTGTTTTTTGAGAAGGCATTGCCTTTCTCATGTTGTTTTCCCTTTTTTTTTCTTCTTCTTCCGGATCCATTTTGAAATTCATGTTTTAACCTCAAATGTAACTGTGTAATCTACCCAAGCGGGCAAGTGTCTGGTTTGTTTAAACTAAGTCATTCATTTGTGTTTAATTAGATCATATTTGTCAGTTAGTTAATTAAGTGGTGGAAGGCTGTCTCTTGTAATTGTTTTATTTTACTGCTCAATACATGTTAGCTTATTTCGATTTGTCATGTTATTTGTTGCATGAAGTCACTAGGAAGATTATTCCCCTTTTCATTCTTCATCTTTGGCAGGGTCAATTTAATAAGGCCTGCTGAGGTACGCATTCAGCGTTCCACTCAACAAGCTGGTCTTGACACATGCTTCGTCCCGCCTTATCTTTTCTCCTAATTCAAACCGGGGATGTTCTTGAAAACCACGAAAATTTGGAACATTCACTCCTAGGTTTTATTTGCTGTGAACTCAGCTGACCTAGTGAGTAATTAAATTAGCCTTTTCATATGTTTTTTTATTATTAATTCTGGGTGTGGTAATGTCATGTGATCATTTATTTTGATATGCTAATATTATTATTATTATTATTATCATTTTGGCTAATAAACAGGGTAAGGAGGGATGAGGCTACTGTTACAAGAATTAAGAACCGAATTCCATGCTAGATTTCAAGACTTCAAGGAGAATGTTTTAAGTTTCAATATGTTTTCTTCCCCTTTCTCCATTAACATCTAGACGAGGTTCCCGAGGATCTGCAATTGGAGTGGGTTGATTTTCCATGTGCATCAGTCCTAAAGAATAAGTTTAACAATTTCCCCTTACTACAATTCTATCGCAACTACTTTCCCAGAGAAAAATATCCGGGCATTAATAGACATGCACTTCGTTTTGCATCACATTTTGGTAGCACATAGGCTACAAGTGTTTTCCAGGATGAAACATGTGAAATGCACAACGAGAACGCGAATCACCGACAGTCATCTGGAGAGTTCACTTAAGGGTTGCTAAAACATCAATAATCAAACCAGAAATTGGATACCTTGTTCGTGAGAAGCAGTGCCAGGTGTCGCATTGACAGGTAAAATATTAATTCTATTATTTTAATATAACATTTATACAATCTGTGACCAAATGTAAAAAGTGCAACTATACATCAATTCTATGTTTTAATGTTTTAGCAATATAGAACTTCCACAACATATATCAAGCAAGTTTTTATCAAGTTGAACAGTTTTAATCGCAACAAGCATGGCACAGGGATTTGCCAACATGAATAAAATGACTATTGTCAACCATCAGAGTTGACACATTTAGATAGTTATAGAATGGGTCAATTTTTCCAGGTGCATGGACAATGAGGCATCCTGGTCTATACCAAATGACTATGTAATGAATTGCATTGTATTTGAGTGTATGTTTTTTTTACCCATAAGTGTTTTAATATGTATTCTGGCTGAGGAAGGACACAGTGTCCGAAACATGTACCAGTGATAACATCTGCAAATACAATTAGTATTGAAAAGACGGAACGGAGTATAGATTATTAAGTGGAAGAAGGTTTCAGACGCTGGATTCCATCAAGATTGATAATTCTTATGAGCTGATGAAAAGTGCTGCAGAAGATCGAATAAGGTGAAGAGTCCGACCATGAGGAAACCTGCCATCACGCAGATAAACTGATGATGATCTTAGAAATTAGATCCTATTTAGTACAGTAGAAAAAATCGAATCATGTGGCCCCAAACCAATTCACCTTAACGAAAGTGCCCCTTTTCCAAAAAAGGTTGAACATGCCTGTGCTAGAGAGTGAAACATCGTAGCGCATGCGCATTGTCAAAGCTAAGGACTTGGTCTAAATCCTGAGAACTGCATGCCGACTGCTACTTTTAACTTTCAGTAGCACTGAATGAGATACGAACGAACAATAAAAAATTCTGTATTACATAAATTAGCCAAAATACCCTATCAATTTACGAAAAATAAATCAGGAAATGATGTAGTAATAAATGGTTTACTCCTGCGCTGGCCATAACCCACCTGCCATCCCCTTTTTATAACACGACTTGGTTCAACTATACATTGCGCTACAGCGGCATCTGGGGAGTTTTCAGGGAGATCGGTGACGTCACCGTGATCTCACGGCTGACGTATTGCTATCGGTAACGCTATTGGTTGTCAGCTGATTACTACGTCAGTTCCGTGGTCAGTTCGTCGCGGCATTTTGCTGGAGTCGGTTCGCCATTTTTGTATTGTCACGCGATCGCGTTTTCTAAGCGTAATATTAAAATAAATATTCCCGTGAATAACCTGTAGAACAAGATTTTGATATTAGCAGTGTCGTGTGCTCGATTGTGTTGACGATTTGTATTAAAGTTGTTTAAATCCTGAAGTTGTTGCATTAAACTAAAATCCGTTACTTGTGGTGGAAAATCAGTGCTTCTGCTTGTACATGTGGAATAATACAGCATTTGGAATATATCGGTGAGCGGTGAGTTTTTACGTTGTTCATACATATATTTTGGTTGTTGCATTTAATATGAAAGTTGTCTAAACGATAATATTACGTCAGGAACGGTGTTGGGGAATACGCCTGTTAAAATAGTAATGGATTTAGACAAATTGGCATGTACATGAACACCTGCAAAATAGATATGACAATGTTTTGTATTAGACCTATCGGCCTATAGGTCTTGTTTTTGTGTTTGCAGCCAATATTGGAAAACATAAAAATACCAACCTATCGGAGGGGGGGGGGGGGGGGGGGGGGGGGCACAGCCCCCCCAGCAAAAACAACATTATTGACCACAATGTTTTATGATGGCATTGTGTTTGGTGTATTTGCAGCCAACTTTGGAAAAGAAAAAAAAAACGAAATTACACTATAACATTATTGACCACAGTGTTTTATAAGAATACTACAATGTGCAGCTATGTATTGGTGTCAACCGGCGATTATTACAGACCGCGATCGTTTGCGCATGAATATATTATATAAACAAATTGGTTGTTTTTGTGATGTTATTAACCACTGGACGAAATGCTTCTCTGGCATGATTATGGGAAAAACATGTAATTTATTTATCGGCCTACCTCAATTTGGCATGCCGTACATGCAAAAATATTTTAATTTAGGATTACATTTATGACTTTTAAAATTCTGTTTCGGGATATGTAATTCGCCTATATAGTTGAATTACAGATTATGTTAAGCGTCGTGATTAATTTAATTATATATTTATAAGACATTGTATCGAAAGCCGTAATTGACCTATATAGCTCAATTAAAGATTTCAATGCAATGTTTTATTAATATGAAATTATACTAATTACGATGTGCATCGTCATCTGTAATTGATCTACATAGGCGAATTATAGAATTCGATGCGTAAAATTAAAAATATCAACTGAAATTACGATGTGTATCGGAATCTGTAATTGACATATATAGGCCAATTAAAGAATTCGATGCGGAAATTGTAAAGTATAACGTTAAATTGCGAAATTTTATTCAGTATCGGAATCATTAATTGAGCTATATAGGTAAATTATAGATTTCGATGCAATGTTATTTTTATTTACGAAAAGAAAATAATTAGCATGTGTATCGGAATCTGTAATTGATCTACTTAGGCCAATTATATATTTCGATACGGAAATTTATTATATATGACGTGAATTTGCGAATTTTTTAAAATGTATCGGAATCTTTAATTGAACTATGTAGCTCAAATATAGATTTCGATACATAGAATACGTGAATTTGCGAATTTTTTAATGTATCGGAATCTTTAATTGAACTATATAGCTCAAATATAGATTTCGATACATAGAATACGTGAATTTGCGATTTTTTTTATGTATCGGAATCTTTTAATTGAACTATGTAGCTCAAATATAGATTTCGATACATAGAAAAAAAATGACGGTTTTTGTGTTTTTCCACCCAAAAAACTCCTCTTACGTGAATTTGCGAATTCTTTTTATGTATCGGAATCTTTAATTGAACTATATAGCTCAAATATAGATTTCGATACATAGAATACGTGAATTTGCGAATTTCTTATGTATCGGAATTTTTAATTGAACTATATAGCTCAAATATAGATTTCGATACATAGAATACGTGAATTTGCGAATTTTTTTATGTATCGGAATCTTTAATTGAACTATATAGCTCAAATATAGATTTCGATACATAGAATACGTGAATTTGCGAATTTTTTTATGTATCGGAATCTTTAATTGAACTATGTAGCTCAAATATAGATTTCGATACATAGAAAAAAATTGACGGTTTTTGTGTTTTTCCACCCAAAAAACTCCTCTTACGTGAATTTGCGATTTCTTTTTATGTATCGGAATCTTTAATTGAACTATATAGCTCAAATATAGATTTCGATACATAGAATACGTGAATTTGCGATTTTTTTAATGTATCGGAATCTTTAATTGAACTATGTAGCTCAATTATAGATTTCGATACATAAAAAACTGACGTTTTTTGGTGTTTCCCCACCCAAAAAACCCCTATTACCCAGGCTTTTCCCGTAAGCTTGCCAGAGGAGTATTTCGGGACGTCGTTGATGACGTCACGGAAGCCGCCATTTTGTTTTAGGGGAATTTTATACGCGGCCGTATCGCAATGTATAGTAGTCCCCACGACTTATATAGGTAAAAATCGAGCTATGTCCGCCATTCTGTGCGTGAATTATGGTCAAGACAGTATTGCCAAGCCCGCGCTTACAGTACTACTCTGTAAAGCAAAGAAGCGCCAGTTCATACGATACTGCGCAGCACCCAGTTCATTTGCAAGGCCGCACCACAACCCGGCCATTCTAACCTTCGTTTTGTCCAATCCAATGGTTTTTGAAAGTGGTTACAGCCTAACACGTCCAATCCAATGGTTACAGCCTAACACGTCCAGAGCAATGGTTTTTGTCAACGGTGACTTTGTATCCCACATATTGGCAACAATGTGTGTGACTGGTTGACAGTTGAACGAGATTCAAGCACTGTCGGAACATGGCTGCCGTTGTTAAAAGAGCAATAAAAAAACATATTTAGCAATTAATTCTGAGTCTCCCACAAGTCCAACCCCTCCTCCACGTGGTGGGAGACGGGCAACGGCATGAAGTAGGGGATTGCCTGTAGGGGTGAAGTACAGTGGGGACTTTGTGTGCCCCGGGACCGCTACGGTAGCTGTGAAGGCTCTATGGGAACCCTGAAAAGTGACGGCTGACGGGGCTCTGGTGAAGCTACGATAGGCCTAGCAAGCCAGTAGTGGATATCATATTTGCTTTCAAACCAGGAACAGGCCTCGGAAAGGACGGATGCAAACGACGACGACCCGGATATGCTAATGGACTACGAGTTGGGACATTAAACATACCGACACTGACAGGAAAAGTGGAGGAGATTGTAGATGTGATGGAGAGAAGAAAACTGGATGTACTGGGCTTGGCAGAAACAAGATGGAAAGGAGAAGGTCGCAGAGAACTGAGGAAAGGGTACCGGTTGTACTGGAGTGGGAACAGTGAAGGAAGGAGCAGCGGAGTAGGAGTAGTTGTGAGAGATGGAATGAATGAAGAGGTAAAGGGAATAAGTGACAGGATCATGAAGATCAGAGTAACTGTAAAGGGAAGAAGCCTGGAGATAGCCCAGGTATATGCCCCTCAAGTTGGATGTACAGCTCAAGAGAAGGAAGACTTTGAGGAGGAGCTACAACAGCAGTTGAATGGTCAGAGCATCATTGTCATGGGAGATTTGAATGCACATGTAGGAAGTGAAAGGCAAGGATGGGGTAGCAGGAATGAAGAAGGGAGAAAGTTGCTGGATTTTTGCAAGAGAAACGGTTTAGTGGTAGGCAACTCCTGGTTCCGGAAGAAAGAAAGCCACAAGGTAACGTGGTACAGCAGTGATTTAACAAAGAAATCTTTGGTAGATTACATGCTGTACGACTGGGAAATGAAGAGAAGTGTCAGAGATATAAAGGTAATACCATCAGAGGCCTTAGATAGCGACCACAGAATACTTGTAATGAACCTGGGAGTTGTTAAGGATAGCAAGAGGACAGAGTACCAGGAAAGGAGAATCAAAGTATGGAAACTCAAGGAAAAGGAAGTCAAGGAAGAATTCCAGAAGATAATAAGGGAAAGGATGCCAACAGACAATCCTAAAACAGGGGAAGAGGAATGGAAGCAATTCAAAAACATAATGGTGGAAGCTGCAGTGGCAGTATGTGGAAGAACAAGCAACAGAAAGCGGTGTAAAGAGACACCATGGTGGAATGAGCGAGTAAAAGAAGCTGTGGGAAGGAAGAACAAGGCTTTCAGAGTGTGGTTCCAGGAAGGAACTGATCTGGCGAGGGAAGATTATAAGATAAAGAAGAAAGAAGCAAACAAGATTGTCGCAGAGGAGAGGAAGAAGTGGATGGTAAAGTGGACAGAGATGATGGAGGAAGACAGCAGAGGAAATAAGAAAGTACTTTATGGGATGGTCAAAAGTAAGAGAAGAGGTCTGCGAGAGGATGTGGTAATGATGGACAAAAACGGAAATGAGGTACACAACAAAGAGACACTCAAGACAGTGTGGAAAGAGTACTTTGAGGATTTGCTGAATCCAAATGGTCATAGGGAGGAAGACACTGTATTGGAAAATGGAGAAGACAACACAGGAATGGAAAAGGACCCGACTTGGAGAGAACTGAAAATGGCTATAGACAAGATGAAAGGAGGAAGGGCACCAGGTGTGGATGAAGTGAGTGTTGAAATGGTGAAGGCAGCAGGGGAGGTTGGGAAACAGTGGCTGTACCGTGTGATGAGGGTGATATGGAAGGAGAAAAAGAAAAAAAAGGAAGGAAGCTTCTAGTTTAACGTGACCGTTAATCTTGAGATCATGAGCCACGGGACCTCCGTTTTACGTGGAATCCGAACCACAGGACATGGCATTTCACTTCGAAAATCTCACATGCATTGAGGAGAAAAAGACCCCAGAAGATTGGAAGAAAGGATTAATTGTCCCAATATTTAAGAAAGGAAGCAGAAAGGAGTGCAGAAATTACAGGGGAGTCACACTCATACCTCACTGTGCCAAGATATATGAAAAGATAGTAGAAAGTAGAATACGAGCCAAAGTGGAGAGAAAATTGAGAGAGGAGCAGTATGGGTTCAGACCTGGGAGATCAACAGTGGATCTCATATTTTCAGTGAGACAGCTCCAGGAACACAACTACGAATTTGGAGAGGATCTGTTGATGGCCTTCCTGGACATCGAAAAGGCCTATGATAGTGTGTGCAGGGAGAAGGTTTGGAAAGCAATGGAAAACATGGGAGTGGAAAAAGGGACTGTAGGCAGAGTGAAGGAGATGTATTGTGGAAGTGTGAGTTGTGTGAAAGTTGGAGGGGAAAGAACAGACTGGTTCAGACAAATGAGTGGCCTGAAACAGGGTAGTGCACTGTCACCCCTTCTCTTTATTGTGGTTATGGACGAGGTAATGACACGGATAGCACGAAAGATAGGGGAAGATAAGATGAAAGCAATGGTGTTTGCAGATGATCTCATGGTCTGGGGAAACAAGGAGGAGGAAATTCAGGAGCAACTTACGGCTTGGGAAGAAACAGTGGGAGAGTACGGATGGAAGTTCAACATCAGTAAATGTGAGATCCTGTTAACGACCACGAAAAAGGACAGACCAAGGAGTGGGATAACACTTGGAGGTGGACAGCCGAAGAAAGTGGAAAGTCTCAAGTACGTGGGAAGTATAGTGGAGGAAAATGGGAGAAATGACAAAGAGATTACGGAACGTGGCAGATAGGCAGAAGCATTTCTGAGAAGCATTAGGAGCTTAGTGTGGAATAAAAATGTCCCACAAAAAAGCAAGGAGGTGTTATACAGAAGCTACTATATCCCGATACTGACCTATGCTTCAGAAACGTGGACAATGAAGAAAAGAGACATAAGCAGAATACAGGCAGGTGAAATGAAGTTCCTGTGAAGTAGGATCGGAGTAACAAGAAGAGACAGGGTGAGGAATGAAAAGGTCAGGGAAATGGTGAAAGAGGAGCCCTTGCAAGGTAGGATTGAGACATCAAGACTGAGGTGGTATGGACACTTAAAGAGAATGGATGAGAAGAAGATTCCCAAGAGGATACACGAGATGCAGATGCAGAAGAAACAACCAAGGGGAAGACCAAGAGATAGATGGCTGAAAGGAGTGGAGGAATGTGTCAAGAAGAGAGGCGAGGACTGGACTGGACCAGAGTGACAGCGGAGAGGTGGGGGGAAGAAAGAAGTAAGTGGCGAGGCTTATGTTCGAAACAGACCCAGCCTGGGGCTGGAAACTGTACAAGAAGATGATGATGATGATCAATTAATTCTGCAGAACGTTATCACTCTTTTCCTTTTCATTTCGACAATGTATCATTTTCATACCTTATTTCATCTTTTGGGGGGGGGGACATTATCAATTGTAACTACTAACCTTGATCACTTCTGCACTGGATATATGTACTAAATCACGTAAATATGTGTTTTTATTTATTGTTTATTTAACAACCAAATCCCATGTTCGATAGCTTATTTAGTATGAGAAACTGCCGCAGCGAGCGCTCACAACCAGGCGCACACATTAACGTCAGTACAGTAGTTGCAAACATGTCCGATACAAAATACACCAGACGACACATGTAACATTGGTAAAATATATATTGTGTGAATAGATAAATTATTTATCTATTCACATAATCTCGTCAATACGGAACAATGTCAAATGTTAACGACTCTGAAGTTCCTTCTACTTTAAACATTTCAGAAAATATATATTGTCAATACGGACCAAGAAATGGATTGGAGCAATTCCAGAAACACGTAACGTTATAATTATGTGAAAAAAGAAATAATTGGGCTTTTATGTATTATTTGTATTTGTAAATAATGCGGGCGATAGTGCCAACTTCACTTTACTGCAATCCCCTGTAGCGAGGTTTGGCGACTATCTGGGCGAAAAATACTGATGAACTAAAATGGGTGTGTGGACGAAATCATGGGTCGCTACTTGGTTAGATGACTGACAGGATGGAAATTACTGACTGCACTACAAGCAAGGGGGTCTGGGGAGTAAATTTGGATGAAAATTACTATTGAAAGAAAACATTATTACAGTGGGGAAAAAACAACAACAAAATCCACACATTCAATGGTGAGAAAGCAGAACAAAACAAGAAACACTCCTTTCAGTCAATGCCGATTGAAATTACGTATAATAATGAGACAGCTTCCACAATCCATTGTGAACTGGTTCAAACTGAAATCACTATCGAGTAAATTCGGTGCTATTTTGTTTCAAGGTACCACACATACACAAAGTAGTGTCGTAAGTGCGGGGTAGGCAATACTATACTAGTGCATAATTAATGGCGAAAATGGCAGACACAGCTGGAATTTCATCTGTATAAGTCATGATCCTATTTGGGAATGCCGGTGGGTTACAGACAGCGGAGGAGTAAACACCTATTACTATATCATCTCCAGATTCTTTCCGGACAATTACTACAGGTATTTTGGTTAATTGTTGTACTTTTAGAAAAGTTATGAGGGAATGATGTAACAGTACAGAACACCAGAACCAAAGTAAAAAATTCTTAAACAACTGAAATTAGCTAAAATACCTGTACAGGCCGGACGTTTGTTTTAGACGATTGCCCTTGACCTTGAAGCCTGTGGGTGAGCCTGTACACAGTCACTCTCTCACCCTATCGCTTCACACTTGTCACCACCGATCTGATGTAATGGAATTCCAGACTTGAGCAGACAGTACAGTCCACGTCGAAGTATTATGTGACGCGGAAATACACGTTACGTAGTTACGAACAGAACGTCATTATATTTGCCAATGTCTGTACTTGAGCAGTAGTGTGAAATAGCTTTGTCAATCATCGGACCGCTTGTGGCAGCTGATAACACAGGTACTGTAGTAACTCGCCTCCAAGCTTCCATTAAGATTTTTCACTCGTCTAAAACAAACGTCCGGCCTGTAGTAATGGTAGGGAAGAAATCTGGAGATGATGTAGTAATAGATGTTTACTCCTCCGCTGTCTGTAACCCACCCAGCCATCCTAAATAGGATCACGACTAATGAGATGAAATTCCAGCCGACTCCGCCATTTTTAGCATCATGTACGGTATTGCCAACCACACGCATTCGGTACTATATCGCATCCGGCAGACCAATGGTTTTCGCCTGGACCAATAATTGTTATGCAGCGCGTTAGCTAATATAAACACCCCTGGTTTTTGTCACGCAAGTTGGGGGTAGTCATGCATCAATAATCTTTACCAAGGCCGATGGTTTTGCCTTGTTATTTCTTTTTTTCATATAATTACGAAGTGACGGGTGTCATGTGGTGTATTTTGTATCGGACATGTTGGCAACGCAATATGCCGTCAATGTGTCTGCCACAACATCTGCCATCGTTGAAAAAGCGGTAGCGCTGCACACCGTGAGAACATGTGTATAAAAAAAATTGAGTAATGAAATTAGCCAAAGTACCTGTAGTAATGGTATCTGGAGATGATAAATTAATAGATGTTGACTCTTCCGCTGTCATAGACCCACCCAGCCATCCCAAATAGCAACACTACTTATATAGTTGAAATGAAGTCTCTAGGAGACATCTTTCTCACTAAGTCAGGAATGCCAACCACACGCATTTGGTACTATCTCGCACCGGGTATACAAAGAAACAAAAGAGCGTCGATAATGTAATATACTATTGCGCCAAATCCAACTCGTCAGTCGTACTTTAACCATGGATTGTGCGACATGTGAAATTACTTCATAAATTCTATCTTATTAATGTTTTACATACAAAAACAAACCTAACCTGGGGCTTACGCCCCAGACCCCCTTGCTTGTGGTACTAGCAGTAATTTTCGGCCAGGCAGTACTTTACGTCTTTACGTGTGAAATGGTGAATGGTGAATTTTGTGTGCGATATGTTGGTAACGTAGTCGCATGTCTGCCTATCGAGTGTCCAAAATGGCATCCGTAGTGAAACGAACACGATAAAAATTCTTTATTTTCGTAAAAAAAAACATTATTGAGGTGTGGCAGTTGTAGTTGAGATTGTGAAATGACTCCCAACAACTCCGAGAAAGGTATGTAAATCATAAATCCTATATTTTCAATAATATACCTCGTTAAAAGTTACGAAGGCATGTTCTCACGGAGTGCAGAATTACCGAAAAAGCTACAAGTAAAAACCTTCATTTAAGCAATATTAGTGATATTTGACAGTATTTTAAATTCCTAATGACTCCCAGAAAGTTATGTGAATGATATATGTTCAATAATTAATCCATCACGTTCTGGTTTTGTTCCAGTTCTGGTATTCTAGACAATTAATGGGAAGGATACATCATGCAGCACTACCATTTAGCACATATTTCAGGTGCAGTCATGACTAGGGTTACTAATTTGAATAGGTAAGTTCCTCCAGAAGATGAAACAAGGTATGTAAAAGCCACGATGATGTCTGATGCAAGAGCAAAAGCCACGTTCCGGTCTCGTTCAGAATTAATCAAATTTCTACTTGTCAAGAAGTCTGGCATTTCGGGAAATACTGGGCACACATAGGGTTATCTCTCGAGACTAAAAATAACTCTGCGAGGGCAAATGTGATACTGTCTAGATCATATAAAACAAAGCCCTATATTTCTAAAGATCACATCTCAACAGATATGACCACACTAAAGGGAGCTATTCCCTAAAGCCATTTCTATGATCAAAGATTAATAAATATACTCACTTCCTCTGCATCTTTTCTTCAAAGCTTAAGTGGTCCAATCTCCTTTTTCTACTAGGAAAATCAACGATGTCACCACTGCCACTCAGCACCGTTGCCGTAGAAATTTTCTCCATCGTGCTTGTGCAGGTTATAGGAATAGACTTCGTGAGAAAAGTATAGTTTTTCTTAAAACTGTTAGCAGGCGAAAGACACTTCCCTGGACACTCTGGCACTCCATACGACTCGTTGATCGAACAGATTTTTGCAGTATACTTTGGAACCGGTGTAGAAATTATTATTGTTTTATGTGTATCCATGGTTTCCAATATTTACAATTGTCCAGAATCATTAAAATACTTGTTCGTACTAATTTTGAATCAAACGATGGCCCTGAAAACCTACACAGATCAACACAAGGCAGACTTTTACTATGACCAGGACTGAACAACACAGATAAAGGTTTCCTAATGTTTACTGCGCATGACAATTAGTTTCGACCAGCTTACATCCGAATATCCGGATGCCTTTGCTGAGCGATGTGGGATCCTCTGATTGGCTATCTGTAACGCCTTCAACAACTTCCACAAGAATGTATATTGGATAATAATATAATGATGCAACTACGGATCCTTCTTATGTTATTCGAGGTCGAAACAAGTAGTCGATCTTGGTCGAAACTACATGTAATCGATGTATTTCACGAGCGATAGCTCTTTTCAGCAGGCGGCGTTTTGAAAATTCATAAACACTGTAATTTAGTTCGCATTTCACTATGCTCATTGAGAGAAATTGATCTTTGTTGGCACAAAGTTATATCAAGACCAACTACAATCCTCAGACCTTAATGCAGGTATGGAACGTATGAAAATGGGGTATGCTGAAGTCCGACATATTGTTTGTTTACGTTCGTGTTTAGGATGCAATATCGGCCTTGTTTGATGTAAATTGGGATAAAAAATTGCTCATCTGTAGTTCTCAGTGTCCTCAGTTTGTCTGTATAGTCCAGTTCGCGTTAGTGTACTACAATCAGATGTAAATATGTGATAATGCGCTTATTGTGGAATGGTTCGTTTGTATGACGATTGTTCAGTCGACCGAAGGAACTGTGTCATGTACGGCAGATGTTGAAGTACCGTACAGGTACTGTGCCCGTTTCTCCAATGGGACAGGCGATCACCCGGCCAACATCCCGGCCCCATCGGAAGAAACGGCCAAGGGAGTGGGTAAAAAAAACTAGGGCGTGAATCTTGGTTCAAACAGACAAAGAATAAAAGAAATGCTCCAGCGAGCCAGAGAAAAAGGGTCTCGGGTCGTTTACGGGTTGGGATGGCAAATGAACTGAACCAGGATTCAAAAGCAAACGCCCTAACTTGAATTAACAAAAAGAAAAAAAAAAGCCCTCGTAAAATCACACTGCCCCCTTTATTGGCCAAAGAGTAAACAAACACGTTACCTGCCTACTTAGAAATTCGACCAGGAGACTGCCCAGCCAAAACTAACACAACCATTATTCCATTAGTGCACACGCATAATGATAATAATAATAAGAATAATAAAAAATTACTGGCCACTTATTCCAATGTTCACCTGTGGCATGAGCTCAGAAAAAAAAACGTATCATAACATGACAATCTACCTTTATACATCGATGGACGCGCCTCCTGTATCGAATGAAATTTACCATCTAAAGAGCATCAAACAAAATCACATCATACATTTTCCCAACATCCACTGGACGTCACCTAATGTGGAATTCAATAACCAACCGAAATATAAATCATTTACATTTACATCTAGTGTTTAAATATTTACACAGCACATTCTTATTGTTCTATCTGGTCTACAGGCATGACCGTCCCAATTACCTTGATCCTCATTAATATACCCACTTGCATAAGTAAGTTACCGATATGTCATATGCTGACGTCTATTATAGAATTGGCTCGCAACTTTCATAATAGGATACCTCAGTGTGTTTCATTTTCGTGACCAACATTTAATCATAGCCATTCAGTCAACCACTATGTGTGAGGATCTGAGTAACCTTACTGCAGAGCGTACCCTCAATATTTACACAGCACATTCTTCATCTAGAGTGAGGAACCTCTCCGTACAATTACAAATTTTCAGGGTCAAACATAGCCCACTGAATAACCTTGTTATACATAACTGAATATCACCACATTAATCTACCTCGTCACATATGACGGAATACCATATTAATCTCATTACAAAAATTGCGCTTAATAGCATACCTCGAACCCACACTTAACACAGTAATTCAGCCTTATCTGGACAATGAAGTCGTACGATAACATGTAACTTTGCCCAAGGAACCATATTATACCAGACAACAATTAACCAAATCCTGCGACTTATTTCACATCACATTTCTGAATTTCGTAAGAAACCCTTTGGAATAAAACTTGTTCCATGATTTTCATGCCCATTATCTCGAGCGATATTTCTTTTTCATGGCCATGCGTGATTATCTCAAACTATATTTCGGTATTGATTATAGCAATATTTATCAACCTTTAACTAAGATTATATTATTATTATTAATATTATTATTATATTTCAAAGCATAACATTGACATTGATGCTGTTGGTAAAAGTCAAAACGACTCGAAGTAAAAAAAAATCTACACAACCTCAGGAAAACGAGAATGATGCTCTTATTTAACCTAGAATCATTGATTGTTAATAGCGTTAAACTATGTGAATGGGATTAAGTTACACGACCCCAAGTCATCTTATGGCATGCCTATACAAAATGGAGATTCTCTTCTTTACGACGAACGGGAGTGAGAAAAAAATATCTTACTTCGGATCCGGCGTCGTGATGAATCCTGGTCCTTGGGAATAAGAGACGTCGATGTTTCCTGGTCATGCGTACAGCGTCGTTCCACCCGCGTCTCCCGGCGCTCCAGTGTAAGCATGCGTCCCCAACATCTGTCAATCTCCAGGCGACGACCATGACCGCCCCCGACTGCACCTCTCCACCCACGGCGTTGGCGTCGGCGTCTTTTATCATCCCGTTCCATGTCCACGCATCCATTTCCTCGCGACCGTTCATCCCTTGGCTAACCCTAAAGGGTTTACTGCAACATACTTTGGGTATTGAGGTCCGTGTAGATTCCCACATGTCCGAGTCTGCGTTCATATTGTTTACATTGCTGTGTGACCACATTGCATTCCACTACACCGTAACACTTTCACATCTACACGCTACAGTATCCGCTTCTTAGTTCATTCAACTTGACCTGCTCACGTCCCACACTCTATGTTTAGACTGTTCGCCTCGCCTGCGCAACCTGCAACCATCAACGCAAGCTTAAAGCAGATATATCCCTTTCCTCATGCGCACACCGTGTCTCTTGAATGCCAGCTTGGCTGTTCACCTTTAAATGACGTAACCGGTCGGCGTTATAATTCAGGTTTATCTCCGGCCTTCGCTCCAATGTTCAGATGTTCAAATGTTTAGGCGCACACAACTTTATCAGATTATTACCACAGTACCTTCCTTCAGCGTTTTTGTCCGTTAGCTGACCCGGATCACGGGCGTAAAACTTCATAATACAAAGAACGGCAAAGAATTTTGTGATCTTACGCACTCTGCATAACCCAATCGCGGCGCTGGCATAATATCCGCATACCTCCGTCAATCAGTTGTGGTCCTTCCTTCACGTGCCAGCGTGCCGATATATGGATATCGCGATGGCGACACTTCACCCAAACACAGCTCCACCGCGCTTCACGAATGATTTCTTCCAGCATGCGGCGACGAGTATTAAGCATGCACATAAAAAAACTATCCAGTGTCCGATGCGGAATTTAACTCACGTGGCTTACATCTCTGACCACTATATCACTCACTCGTCCTAGTCGTGTCGCATAAGAAACTTCCTCGTCCGGGCCACACCGTATCACTGAACTTTCCAGAACCGAGTTGACCTCGTCTCGAGCAAAAAGGGGCGGAGGGGTCGGAAGCTTCTGGAGCATTCCCCCACTCTAGCGGTTACCTCGCTGCGTCATGCCATGACGTCATACTGACCCTCCGGTCTCGTCGTATCCTCACTCATCCGGGGCCGGTAATTAACCCTGACTGGATCGGTCACATCTCTCCCGCGGCTTTCAAAATATAAGCGGCGGGAACATAGCTTATATTTTTCCTTAAATGATGCATGTGAACGATCCTTTCAGTCATCTCCTCAATGTTGACTAGCGGGCTTGCCTGTGATGCTTCCGCAGATTCGCGGCATTGAAGTTCCCAACAGGTGCATTCGTGACGTTGTCAACCACCCTATAGCAATTGTTGTCCATCACTCTGGCAATCCTATGGGGTCCCGAAAATGGGCGCGCAAATTTCCCATACACTCTGAGTGGTAAGTTTGATGACGTAGGTTTCCGAATCAGCACCAGGTCATTGACTCGAAGTGGTTCGCGAAAACGGTGGCCAGCCTTCCTTCTCCCCCGTTTCTGCGCCTGTAGCTGCATCCTCTCCCGAGCCAGTTCGTTTCTCCTTTGCACCGACGGCTCAATCTCTGGGGGTGCCTGTATAACAGCATGCCAAGGTCTACTTGGTTTTCGTCCATGGTGCAGAAGACAAGGAATTTGTCTGGTACTTTCATGTGTTGTAGAGTTCAAGCAACGTTCAATTATGGGTACCACTTCCATCCATCTATGATGCTGTTCATGACAGTAAATCCGGCAGTATTTTCCAATCTCTGCATTTACCCTTTCAACTGGATTTCCTTCTGGGTATCTTATGGAGCTCAAGATATGCCTTATGCCGAGTCGTGCCATCGCCTCTTGAAATTCGGCGCTCGTGAACTGTGTTCCGTGATCGCTCAGGAGGAACTCTGGCTTCCCTGCAGTTGGAATCACGCCGGTTTCAATCCTGCGAATAACGTACCGGGATGTTGCCTTCTGTATAGGGTGCAACATGACTAATTTGGTAAACACATCCATCGTCACCAAGATGTATTGGTTACCCCTGGTGGACCTCGGAAGGGGCCATACAGGTCCGTAGCCATTAATTCATTCGGACGGGTCTGTATGATAGCCCTAGGCTTCTCCTTAGATACGTCCGATGGGAACTTGCACCTCTGACGGATGTCGTATGTCCTCGTATGGTTTTTCCCATGTACTCCCAGGTAAATGTTTCTCTTATGGCATGTAAGGTTTTGTCACATCCTCCATGCCCAATAGATCGGTGAGCCAACCAAACCACTGCTGAAATCAACTTCGGCGGTATTACAATACGTAGCCTTGTGTGGTCTTTATCAACAAACTTGTGAATCACATCACCAACAATGTGATAAAAGTGAGCAATCTTTGCCGTTCCAGCATAATCGGGGTTATCTGCACACATGCGATTCTTCAAATACCGGTATATCCGTCTTAACGGAGTATATCACCGTTGAGCCTGGCTCAGGCGTTTCAAACGCTCCACCGTTTCCTGATCATCCGGTATTAACTCTACCTGGTACAGAACAGCCTCCTCACGTGGGTTTCTGCTCAAAACATCCGCTAGAAAGTTTTGCCTTCCGGGCCTATGAATAACTTCTGCGTCGAATTGCTGCATGAAAAGGGTCCAGCGCGTGACTCTTTCGCTTGAAATGTCAGACTTTAACATAAACTGTAACGCGCGATGGTCCGTCACAATCACGACCCTATGCCCTAAAAGAATCTTCTTCCACATCTTTAGAGCATAAATTATAGCCAGCGCCTCCAATTCCGTGGCAAAGTAATTAAGCTCAGGCTGTCGCAATTTCCTACTGGTAAATGCCAGATAATGTTGTTTCTTCTCGTCATCCAACTGGTACAACACAGCGCTCACTCCTACCTTTGAAGCATCGGTGTCAATATAAAATGTTTTGGAGAAGTCTGGGTATTCCAGTTTAACGTTGTTAAGGAGCATGTGTTTAGCTTGCGTGAAGGCCTCTTCACACGCCTGATCCCACTTCCACCGATTGTTTTTCCTGAGCATGCACTGCAGAGGGGCAACTACATCCGTGTAACGGGGGCAATGACTAGAAAAGAATAAGGTCATTCCCAGGAACTGCCTCACTTGTTTCACCCTTTCTGGTCTGGGAAACTCAGCTATTGCCTCAATTTTCTCCGGGTTCGGCCGATATCCATGTTCGTCAATGAGATGTCCCAAAAACCGAATTTCTCGGTGAAAGAAATTGCATTTCTCCAGGTTTGCCTTAAATCCGGCCGCAAGCAAGTTCTCAAACAACAATCTCAAGTGTGTTCTCCAAGAAGAGCGTGCTCGAGTTGGCATTGATATAATCTTTCGATCCTCTGCTCGGCGATTTGTTTCCGACATGCATAACACCCTCTTGCATATTTATAATCCAGCCGTACTCCAAAATGAAGTCAAAACCCAGAATTATTTGAAAATTGATGTTGGAGATGGCCACGAACACGTGCTCATAAATCCTCCCCGCAATCTTGATCATCAACAGGGCCTGCAGCTTGCATCTCACTGAGCGATCGGGAATTACATCTCTAACCTTTACATTCGCTACTGGTAGAGTATATACGGGTCCTGCCTCCATTATCTCGTCCAAACATGACTGAGACACCACACTAATCATCGCTCCGGTGTCAATCAGGGTTTTTATTTGTTTACCGAGCACCTCTACTGTTATGATTGGCAAAGTATACACTTTCCCGCGGCGGATAACGTCTTCCTCATGAATCAAGTCTTCGTCGGTAGCCTGAAATATCTCTTGAATTTCGATCAGTTCGGGAGGACCAAGGTTCGAGGAATTTCTTAATTTGAAGTTTTTTTTGTTGATCTGACCGACTTGTGTCAGGTGGTCGGTCAGCTTCCCCCGGTGGTGCGGATGGATTGCTCCGTAATTGTAAATATTCCTGGCTCTCTCGATGTCTTTCTGTATAGCTCGGCCGCGACCCCTGCGAACGATAATCCCTATCGGCATTCTGTCTCTGATAATATTGATTTGACTGCCTTCGCTGATATTCACCATATCGTCCCTTCGTATTGTTGAATCGGGATCTCCTACGTTCTTCGTACGGTTTATTCCTCCACCTGGGTCGCTCGTCTGTTCCACCGTAGCTCCTATCTCGGCTCCGATAGTACCCTGTGTCTCTTGGCCTGCCCGTCTTCCGCGGCGTTCGCTCTTCCGTCTGCGCAATTTTGTCAATCACGACCGTGTTTACATCTCTATTTTCCTGTCGTCCAGACCTCGCCTGTAACTGTGCGCTAGTGTGGTCAAGTTTTCGAATAATCTCTTCACATCCCTCTAAAGTCTCGGCTCCTGACGCTATTTCTCTCTTCTGGACCTCTACAGGTAGTTGTCGTATAATGGCTTGGACCAATTCGTCCTCCGGCACTGGTGGAGTCAAATACTGCAGCCTGGCGAGTTGCGATGCGAAGTACCCCGCATACCTAGTCGGATTGGACGTCGCATACCGTTTAGCGTATAGTTCCGCCCGTATGTTCAATTGTTCTTCAGGGCTCCGAAAGCGTTTGATTAATAGTCGTTCGAACTCGTCCGTACTCGTGAACGTGTATCGAAATGCGCGAAACCAAGTTAATGCTGTCGATTCCAGGAACCTCTCAATAACTCTTAGTTCCCTCTCACGTGGTATCTTATTTTCTGCCATGCATTCACGGACCTCCCTCATAAATTCGATAGGTGTGACGTTATTAGTCCCATTGTTCCCCGAGAATTTCCTCGGCTGGTGATCTATACTTCTAATGATAGTCAGGTGTCCCGCGGGGTTTGTACTCTGTATTCTCGGCGTTGCAACTACCTCTCCCGCCTTTCTAGAAGATGGGGTGTTTTCACTTTCCGTCCCGTCAAGAGGTGGCGTGGTTTCAATTTCGGACCATCTAACCCTTTCTGACTCCGATTTGTCTTTTATCTGTGTCATTTCCGCCTCTAAGTTGCCTAATCGAGTGAGTTGCCTTCCCTGTTGAATAATGATCTTCTCCTCCAACTCAACAATGGAAGTGTGGATAGATTCTCTCACATGTTCGAATAATGTCGTTTGGGAATGAGTGATTTTCCTGTCATACGTTTCCGGGAATGATTCAACCTGTATCTGCATGTTTTTCACGTCCTTCGCGACCTCTTCTTTCCAACCTGATACGCCCTGTTTCAACTTATCCAGGGTTTCTCCGTTAGACTGACCAATTTGCTCAATTTTTGCCGTCAAATATTGTCCCATGCCTTTAATATCACTGTTCAACTTCTCCTCAAGTCCTTCAATATTCCCCCGAAGCGAACTCTGAGTATCCCTGATTTGCCGTGCCATAGAATCTTTGAGCTCCGCGGTGAGCACTTGAAATATAGTTTCTACCTTTTTATCGAGTAGATTAATCTTATTATCTATAGCCTTTCCTGATAGCTTAAGATTACGATCTACAGCATCAATGTTTTTCTGCAAATGAGATTCTAAACTCTTAGGATTAGATCCCATGACTTCTAATAAGTCGGTTCTGAGATCATCAACTTTATCACTAACATCTTTTTTATTCCTGCTATTTGAGTGCCGACACCCTCTTGTGTCCTCTGTACCTCTGCTATTTGAGTACCGACACCCTCTTGTGTCGTCTGTAAGCGATCCATATCGCTCTTCATGTTTGTCTCAATTGACCCAATACTATCCTTAACATCATTCATTTCAGTGGTTAGACCACTTAATCCATCTTGGATTTGTTTTAATATATTAGCTATGTTTTCTGAGGTTACTACTTGTGACATCTTACAATACAACTTAAATATAGGGGCCTACAGGGGATTGTAGGTCGTCGAGTATAGCCATGACCTGAGATCGTGTACCAACCCTGTCAAATGGTTCACTAAAGGCTCAGTGTGATACGAGGTTAATTTTACACAAAAGAATTACACATGGCAAGCATCTCGCCCCCATCAAAGGCACGAATCTGACCACTCAGTGTACTCCCATCACAACAACAAATGATTGAGTAAAAAAAAACATGCCCATGACGGAGACGACACGCACCATCGTCGTCGATCCCCACGTTGGCGGCGCCACTTCCCCCTCCCTGTGCCCGTTTCTCCAATGGTACAGGCGATCACCCGGCCAACATCCCGGCCCCATCGGAAGAAACGGCCAAGGGAGTGGGTAAAAAAACTAGGGCGTGAATCTTGGTTGAAACAGACAAAGAATAAAAGAAATGCTCCAGCGAGCCAGAGACAAAGGGTCTTGGGTCGTTTACGGGTTGGGATGGAAAATGAACTGAACCAGGATTCAAAAGCAAACGCCCTAACTTGAATTAACAAAAAGAAAAAAAAGCCCTCGTAAAATCACACTGCCCCCTTTATTGGCCAAAGAGTAAACAAACACGTTACCTGCCTACTTAGAAATTCGACCAGGAGACTGCCCAGCCAAAACTAACACAACCATTATTCCATTAGTGCACACGCATAATAATAATAATAATAATAATAATAATAATAATAATAATAATAATAATAATAATAAAAAATTACTGGCCACTTATTCCAATGTTCACCTGTGGCATGAGCTCAGAAAAAAAACGTATCATAACATGACAATCTACCTTTATACATCGATGGACGCGCCTCCTGTATCGAATGAAATTTACCATCTAAAGAGCATCAAACAAAATCACATCATACATTTTCCCAACATCCACTGGACGTCACCTAATGTGGAATTCAATAACCAACCGAAATATAAATCATTTACATTTACATCTAGTGTTTAAATATTTACACAGCACATTCTTATTGTTCTATCTGGTCTACAGGCATGACCGTCCCAATTACCCTGATCCTCATTAATATACCCACTTGCATAAGTAAGTTACCGATATGTCATATGCTGACGTCTATTATAGAATTGGCTCGCAACTTTCATAATAGGATACCTCAGTGTGTTTCATTTTCGTGACCAACATTTAATCATAGCCATTCAGTCAACCACTATGTGTGAGGATCTGAGTAACCTTACTGCAGAGCGTACCCTCAATATTTACACAGCACATTCTTCATCTAGAGTGAGGAACCTCTCCGTACAATTACAAATTTTCAGGGTCAAACATAGCCCACTGAATAACCTTGTTATACATAACTGAATATCACCACATTAATCTACCTCGTCACATATGACGGAATACCATATTCATCTCATTACAAAAATTGCGCTTAATAGCATACCTCGAACCCACACTTAACACAGTAATTCAGCCTTATCTGGACAATGAAGTCGTACGATAACATGTAACTTTGCCCAAGGAACCATATTATACCAGACAACAATTAACCAAATCCTGCGACTTATTTCACATCACATTTCTGAATTTCGTAAGAAACCCTTTGGAATAAAACTTGTTCCATGATTTTCATGCCCATTATCTCGAGCGATATTTCTTTTTCATGGCCATGCGTGATTATCTCAAACTATATTTCGGTATTGATTATAGCAATATTTATCAACCTTTAACTAAGATTATATTATTATTATTATTAATATTATTATTATATTTCAAAGCATAACATTGACATTGATGCTGTTGGTAAAAGTCAAAACGACTCGAAGTAAAAAAAAAAATCTACACAACCTCAGGAAAACGAGAATGATGCTCTTATTTAACCTAGAATCATTGATTGTTAATAGCGTTAAACTATGTGAATGGGATTAAGTTACACGACCCCAAGTCATCTTATGGCATGCCTATACAAAATGGAGATTCTCATCTTTACGACGAACGGGAGTGAGAAAAAAATATCTTACTTCGGATCCGGCGTCGTGATGAATCCTGGTCCTTGGGAATAAGAGACGTCGATGTTTCCTGGTCATGCGTACAGCGTCATTCCACCCGCGTCTCCCGGCGCTCTAGTGTAAGCATGCGTCCCCAACATCTGTCAATCTCCAGGCGACGACCATGACCGCCCCCGACTGCACCTCCCCACCCACGGCGTTGGCGTCGGCTTCGGCGTCGGCGTCTTTTATCATCCCGTTCCATGTCCACGCATCCATTTCCTCGCGACCGTTCATCCCCTGGCTACCCCTAATGGGTTTACTGCAACATACTTTGGGAATTGAGGTCCGTGTAGATTCCCAACATGTCCGAGTCTGCGTTCATATTGTTTACATTGCTGTGTGACCACATTGCATTCCACTACACCGTAACACATTCACATCTACACGCTACAGTATCCGCTTCTTAGTTCATTCAACTTGACCTGCTCACGTCCCACACTCTATGTTTAGACTGTTCGCCTCGCCTGCGCAAACTGCAACCATCAACGCAAGCTTAAAGCAGATATTTCCCTTTCCTCATGCGCACACCGTGTCTCTTGAATGCCAGCTTGGCTGTTCACCTTTAAATGACGTAACCGGTCGGCGTTATAATTCAGGTTTCTCTCCGGCCTTCGCTCCAAAGTTCAGATTATTACCACAGTACCTTCCTTCAGCGTTTTTGTCCGTTAGCTGACCCGGATCATGGGCGTAAAACTTCATAATACAAAGAACGGCAAAGAATTTTGTGATCTTACGCACTCTGCATAACCCAATCGCGGCGCTGGCATAATATCCACATACCTCCGTCAATCAGTTGTGGTCCTTCCTTCACGTGCCAGCGTGCCGATATATGGATATCGCGATGGCGACACTTCACCCAAACACAGCTCCACCGCGCTTCACGAATGATTTCTTCCAACATGCGGCGACGAGTATTAAGCATGCACATACAAAAAAAACTATCCAGTGTCCGATGCGGAATTTAACTCACGTGGCTTACATCTCTGACCATTATATCACTCACTCGTCCTAGCCGTGTCACATAAGAAACTTCCTCGTCCGGGCCACACCGTATCACTGAACTTTCCAGAACCGAGTTGACCTCGTCTCGAGCAAAAAGGGGTGGAGGGGTCGGAAGCTTCTGGAGCATTCCCCCACTCTAGCGGTTACCTCGCTGCGTCATGCCATGACGTCATACTGACCCTCCGGTCTCGTCGTATCCTCACTCATCCGGGGCCGGTAATTAATCCTGACTGGATCGGTCACAGTACGTAAGACTAAAGCATTATTGAAACTAACTCAAGAATATACCCCGCAATAATTTGCTAGTTAGTGAGAATGTAGTAATACTTACACTTGAGTAGTGTTGAACGTAAGTGCGTAAGGGGAATACGTAATAAGCATCTATGGCTAAACCAAATCATTAACGGATGCTCAGGGGCGAGATGGCGTCACAGTGAAAGTGTAGTGAAATAGCAGCTAGTGTAAATATTTGATAAAAGTGGTAAAATATTATAACAGAGGTTTAAAATCTATAAAGTTACTTTCCTTAGATCAAGTGTAATACGGAATATTGATAGTATTTAGAAATTCTTATTGATAATTTAATAAACTTAACTAAGTTGTGGGAACGTGTATCGAAAGATTCGGTGACTTCTTCAATCACTGTTTGAACCAAGTAGAGCAGTGGTGCTTTTACGAGACTTCACCCGATTGGAAGATATACGTATTTCATATTCTTCTTTATTGGTAGGAAATTAGATTAATTCTATTAGGTAGTAATAATTAAAATAAATTTAGTGTAATTTGGTGTAAACATCTAGGCTAACTTAGATCTCTAATATGGCGACAGTAAACAGTGTTAGTGTCTCGTCAGGTAGTGTAACCGTAACGGATTTATGCTCGTCGTGCAAAATAAAAGTAAAAAATGCAAATAAAATCATCACAAGATCTCAGGTAAAATTGAATGAGGAGGAAAGTGAAACCGATTGTCGTAATGTAGGCCTACCGCTACCGTCATGCGAATGTCATAATCTGAGAAACGAACTGTCCTCAAAAGACGAAATTATAAAGCTGCTAAAGGAAGATATTGCTAAGTTAATGGAAGAGATGAATAAATTAAAAGGAAACAGAGAGGAAAGCAAGGAAACTTGGTCGACAGTGACTGCTGGTAAGGTAAGATTGAATAAGCCTAGGCCTATAAATGGAGTACATGTAACTGAAATTCCCGTCTCAAATTAATTTGGAGTGCTTGTCGAAGAAAATGATGACTTTTCTCAAGAAGAAAAGAAGAAAGTGATAAAGAGAAAATCCAGGAAGATGCGGATATTTGCGGATAGCCACGGGCGAGATGTAGCAGCAAGCGTATTGGAGAGAAGCAGAGAAATGGAGGTCACTTCGACAGTAAAGCCAGGAGCTCAAATTGCAGAGGTCACGAACGGAATGATAGGAGAGTGTGCGTCCCTTACTGCAAAGGACTACGCAGTGATCATGGTTGGAGCAAACGACGTCTATAGAAATGAGAGTAAAACGGTAATCAAAGATTTAAAGGGTACATTGCCATCCATGCAAAAAACAAATTTCATTATTGTAAACATTCCGCAGAAATACGATTTAATTCCCAAATCATGTGTAAATGTAGAAATAGAGGCTACAAATGGAAAAATTCATAAAATTTGTAAGAGTTTTCAAAATGTCCAAATTGTAGATGTAAGTAAATTAGACAGGAAGTTCCACACTCGGCATGGCCTACACTTAAATAGATTAGGAAAAGAGTATCTTAGTGATGAAATCTGCAAAATTGTAAATTCAAATGGTAAGAATAATTCAACAGTAATATCATTAGAGTGGAAGCAGGGAAACTGGTAGAAGAAGCCAAACGTGAGGTTTGGCAATCAGATCTTTTGAAGTCAAATTTAACGGAGTGTAACAATGGTATTTCGGATTTGTCTAGCAACAATAATAATAACAATTATGATGATAATAATAATAATGTAAATAAATCACCAACACAAGCTTGCAAAAGTAACAAATTTAAAATTTACCACCAGAATGTCCAGTCTCTTTATAATAAAATTGATTACATAAATCTAATGCTTAAAAATGAACTTAAAGACATCTCAGCACTATGTTTTTCAGAACATTGGCTGAAAGAGGAACAACTAGAATTAATTCAATTCCCAGGGTTTATACAAGGTAGTAAATACTCTAGATCTAATATTGGCCATGGTGGTACTTGCATCTTCTTAAGAAATAATTTAGATCATGAACAGATAACAGCTTATGATTATCTAATTATGGAACAGGATTTTGAATTCTCTGCCGTAAAAATACAGCAGTTTAAGTTAATAATTGTATACGTATACCGTTCTCCGTCAGGAAAGTTTCCTTTATTTATAGATAAATTAGAATTGTTACTCAATAACATGTGCAAAGTAAATTTCGATATAATAATTTGTGGGGATGTAAATGTGGATTTCTTAAAATTTGATAGAAATTGTGAATTATTAACACAGTTACAGTTCCTATGGACTGAAACCTACAGTAAATACCCCAACAAGAATAACAAAATTTAGTAAAACCACTCCTGATCAAATTTTTATAATTACAGATAAATATCACCATTCAATAGAAGTCTATTGTCCGGGTTTTAGTGACCACCATGGACAAATACTGAGTTTTGAAGTATCCGAAACAATCAATAATAATGATAATGGAGTAAAATCAAAGTGCAGGTCATTCACTGAATCAAATGTTACATATTTCAATGACTTATTAAATAAGGAAACATGGTCAGAAATTTATGAACTAGAAAATGTAAATGATAAATTTAATGCATTTAACAGTACCCTAAAACACTATTTTGAAATAGCATTCCCCTTTAAACGAAGAACTGTTCAAAATAACAAAACTAGCAATTGGATAACAACAAGGATTATAAATTCATGTCAAAGAAAGAAATTTCTACACAAATTACATAAACAATACCACACAACACCTGAATTCAATTTATACTACAAAAAATACACTAGCATATTAAATAAGGTAATAAGACTAGCAAAGAAAATGCATAATGATAATTTTATTTCCCAATCATCTAATAAAAACAGGGCTATGTGGTCCGTGATAAAGAAAGAAACTGGAAAATCTGCTAAAATACAAAGGAACATTACACTGACCAGAAATAATAAAGTGATTAATAATCCAGAGGAAATAGCAAACACTTTTAATGACTATTTTCTGGAAATTCCACAAAAATTATTAAATAAATCACAGGTAAATACACTAAATTCTAATAATGAAATAAATATATGCAGTGATTCTTTATTTATAAATCATGTCACAAGTGAAGAGGTAAGAATAGTTATAAAAGAGCTAAAAATAAATTCTGTGCTGGCATTGATGGCATCCCTGATGCAATTTTAAAGAAATGTGCAGAAAATATAATAAATCCACTTACGCACTTAATAAACAGTTCAATTCTCTCAGGAACTTACCCGGATATTTTGAAGTTATCAAAAGTAATTCCAGTGCACAAAAACGGTTCAAAAGATGAATTAGATAACTATCGTCCTATTACCTTACCAACTGGTATTGCAAAAATTGTGGAAAACATTATGTATAAGAGACTGATAAGTTTCATAGATTTTTTTTTATTATCAAACTCACAACATGGATTCAGAACGGAAAGATCTACACAGACAGCAATTTACGAATGTAGTAATTGTGTACTGAAATTAATTGACAATAAGGAACATGTAACTGGCCTATTCTTGGATTTATCGAAAGCATTTGATGTTGTTGACCATAAAATCCTCCTTAGCAAACTAAATCGATATGGTATTAGAGGCCTAGCTAATAAATGGATCGAGTCTTACTTAACAAGGCGTAAACAAATAGTAAGCTTGAGACACAAGGATGATGGAAGAAAATTACTTAATGAAACATTGTCCAATGAGGGAATTATTGAATTTGGAGTACCCTAGGGATCGGTTTTGGGCCCACTACTCTTTATTCTATATATCAATGATATAACACAGAACGTTCATTCACATACGGAAATTTTGTTTGCGGACGATACAACACTCGTAATAAAAGGTGAAACTAAACAGGTCATACAGCAGTCTGCTGACTCCGCTACAGGAGAGTTAAATGGTCACAAGATAATCGCCTCATAATAAACTATAAAAAAACAGTATGTCTAAATTTCCACACTATACAGAATAGGAATCCTGCGAAACCCAATATAACATTAAATGGTCATCAAATAGAAAATAAATCAGAAACAAAGTTTTTAGGACTATGGATACAACAAGACTTGAAAGGGAATAAACATATACAATATCTGAATACTAAACTGAACTCGATGTGCTTTGCGTTACGTATTTTGAAAACCTGCACTAGCATGCACACATTAAGAAATACTTATTTTGCTTATTTCCATTCATACTTAAGATATGGGATCATATTTTGGGGTATGTCGCCAGATGTACTAAGCACGCTTAGGATACAAAAGAGGGCGATTAGAATTATGGCAAATGTAAACTCTAGAGAATCATGTAGACGTCTGTTTAAAGATTGAAACATTCTCCCACTGCCCTGCATATATATCTTTGAAAGTATTATGTTTTTAAAAAGAATTTAATGAATAAAGATGTTATTCTTAAAACAAACAATGATGTTCATAGGCATAACACAAGACAAAATCAAAACATTCATATTTCACACACACACGCAGGCATATACCAAAAAGGAACTTATCACACAGGAGTTAAATTATACACTAAACTACCCCAGTATTTAAAACTGGCCCCAAAAATAAAAACCTTTGATAGAATGTTGAAAGCTTATCTGCAGTGCCATTGTTTTTACTCAGTAGTTGAATATCTTAGCGTATAGGAGCGATGAAATCTATAATTATATTTTACATTTTTAATTTCATTGTAATACCTAGCTGTATGTTGTTGTATTTATAGAATTAAGTTTTCATATTATGATAATAGAGTGAGGTGTAAATAGTTGTGCAATAAGATTGTATCTATTAAGATTTGCTGTTATAATAAGTTAAATAGTTATAATATTAGTAATATATACCTGTTAGTTCTTTTATTTTATAGATGTAAATTCTGACGTGTCCTATATCAAAAATGTATTGAATGCATGTATTTGATCAAATGGAATTAATAAAAAATCAATCAATCAATCAATCAATCAACGGACAGGAACATGTGCCTCCGTCAATCCTTACCAGTCTGGCAAATGATTTACACTGCCTTGTATACTCGCCAAATAATACAGTGAACTTCTGTTTTATTGGTTAAGGAAGATGTCTCCCCTGTGCCAAACAGTGATCTCAATATTGTGTCCCGTCTTTATTTATGCTTTTGTGATTCTTACAGCTTGCAAGTTAACGTTTATTATGATGTTAGTAATAAAGTGTTATGAGTACCTTGCCAATTATGTACGTATATTACGAGCTGGTGTGCCGCGGTAATTCCTTAATAGAGGGATATGGTACTTGTCTACCTAATTTACTAAATCAACTATTTCTAGCGAACATCTCTTCCAAACGGTAAAAGCGAATGTTTAATAGGTTAAATCGCAACGTATTCTCGTGTCCCTTATGTTCTGATATCCACACGTCGATTTCTTTACATGTTTCAATCAACTAATTCGGTGTGATAGTTTAGCCGAGATTTTAGAAAATTCCACGAGAGGTCTTAATTGACTTGTATCTCTATGGGGTTGGTTCGATTATTGCAGGCAACTATTCTCATCGTGGTTTATTCCGATTGTGTACGCACTTACTCTGCTTGAGCTGGGATAGCACTGCAGTACCCGGGACACTTTCTTCTCAGCTCCCGGTACTTCCGAATCTCTTAGATTTCTAGCTAATAATATTTTTATATAACAACACAAATACAAGCTTACAAATCCTGGTAGCACTCCAAAAAACTTCTTATTCAACCACAAAAAAGCAAGACTATTGTAGCTGCCTTTGGGTGAAGACGAAGAAACCCATAATTATTCCAGGTCAGCAGTATATAGATACTGTATCGCGAATTGTGACGAGCCTGATGACAAGATCGTAGCCATTGGATGGGCAATTATTGCCGCCATGTTTTTTTTTTCTACATTAAACTCTGTTTTGGCGCTCACTGTGGTTTTAAACTGGATTAGGTTTGGTTACAGTTTGCGGTTACACTCGCCAAAAACGAAATATGTTAAGAAAAGTTACAATGTGACGACGAAAGATGTATTGGAATTGATATGGTGAATAAATATTGATGATGATGTCCACCAGATGTGTTTCATACAATATATAGAGGGCGAAATATCGCAATGGCTTTAAATGCGTCCAGAGAACTTGATCTTAAGACCTTTACTGTAGGCCTTGGGACTAGCGAATACTGGATACCGTTGTACAGTGACACTGATTTTTATAGTCATTTTAGGATGACTCACGAATCTTTCCATAGTCACAGTAGTGTGATCATCAGGGGGAGAAATCGTAGTTAAGAAAAAACTTGAATTTGGTATCGTACTTGGAAAAAGACGGCTCAATGTTGACCATAACCGATCGCTTCAACTGACGTTCTATGATGAACAGATCGTGTAGCGGCTACTAGAGGTAAGGGTTTTATTCTCAGCTCTGTCAAGAAATTTGAATTGTGGTATGGGGGCTGGAACGGGGCACATTCAGCCTCGTGAGGTTAAACTGAGGAGAAGAGGGTTCGATTCCTACCTTGACCATCCTGGAAGTGGGGTTTTCCGTGGATTCCCATTTCTACTCAGGGCAAACGCTGGGATAGCTACTGCCACCTCCTTCCTAATCCTACCCCCCCCCTCAATTTACAAATTAAAACATACTCTAGTACAGCCATCACAATAATATATGTTATGAGCCAAACTCCACACACACCCAAAATTACAAGGGACTAATGACCGCGATGTTGCAGTTTCTTAAAATAAGCAACAACTGATGAGATTCGTAGCGCGCTACGTACTGTACCCGAAATCACCTACCAATACCTGGTGAAATCCCTCGATGACAGCTGGATCGTAGAACCTGAAAATCCCCGGCTAGAAAAACCCCCCAATTCCTACCACCAATAAAGGAGTAATAAGGGAATCAGTTATCCTAACAGGTTGTATTAAGAATGACCAGTGGCGGATCCAGGCCTTGCGAGGCCCTGGGCGATATGACAAGGTGGGTCCCACAACAATAGGAAAGAAATCAAATGAAATGGAAAGTAGGTTAGGAATAATAATAAAATAAGGAATAGTTACAATATTTTGAATACACTACAGTACGTTTTTCAATAATATAAAAGAAACCTGTAAGTCCCCTTCAAGAAGATTATGTAATCTGTGAAATATTAAAATATTACTTTGCGACTTTTTTCCCGGCTGAAGTTTTCAATTATTTCACTGAAATCTAAACTTGCTAAACGGTCACGGGAGGTCATAGCTGCACTGAAAAAATTATGAATTATAAATTAGTTTGAAAAGTATAATTAATTAATTACATTTAAAAAATCCAGAGCGCGGGGCCCCCGGACCGCGGGGCTCTGGGCGGTTGCCCTCCTCGCCCTACTCTAGATCCGCCCCTGAGAATGACCATGGCTTCAAAAGAAAATTACTAGCTCAAGAACACGAAAAACTTCTCAAAAGAGAACTACCGTTTCTCAAAGGGTGGCATACCCTGAAAATACCTAGCAATGGCCTTCTTAACACGACGTCCCATCACCTCGATAAAATATCACGCAATAAAGTTTAAAATGAGAAAAACAAAATTTATTCATGAAGAACATGGCATAAATAAAAGAAAATACCCTGTCGTCGAAACGACCAAAAGAACAGTGACGAAAATCTGTCACAAGAAAATCCATGAGTGAATTGTTAATATCACCTTCCCACTGGGGTGATCACATTAGACATAACTTTCAATATATCGACAGAATCCTAAATGTCAATCTCAGAATAATAGTAATAGATTTAAATAATAGACTGGACATCGAACAAATATGATTTAGCCCGCAAGAATATAAAATACATTATCTGTAACGATACCCTAATGCTGTGGCATTACTCAAATGTTATATACAATAATTGACAAAATTTATACATGATTGCGTTTCTGGACACTTAAAGTTGTCCCAATACTGACTTGAATCATATCATTCGCATTTGTTAAATTCGTGGTAAATATTCCTTAAATTAGGCTTGATTTCACCAAGCGATCAAGTGAAATCACTGGTCAACATTCTTGTTTAATAGAAATGACATGATCATAATAAATTTGTGAAGGCTTCATTGAACAGCTGTGGTAATATAATACGATAACACACACAAATTATCCAAACATTGCTCAGAATCAGTTAATATAAAAACACGTGGGTCTGAGTCAGCAATGATCAACAGCAGACTGTCTCTACAGACATGAAAAAAAACACCTGGGTTTACACTACACCAACCACCGGGTGTTAGACTATTCGGAGTTTAATAATGATAGGCACTCTCAGGCTCACAATCTCTTACTGGCTCAATCTTCTATACAAAAATGCTTCAACAAGCATTATACCACAAAAACAGCATTATTAAATATATGTGCCTAATATATGCAACTGTGCATCTTAATATAGGTGACCACAAAATAACATAATGATCTGCATTATACCTAGAAATAGGTTATAATAGCCTTTAAATACCTGTTAACAAATCAAGTTGCTTTCACAAAAGAGCCTATATTCGTACTTGAAAATATACAACTAAACTGGTAGCACGTTGTTCATTGATATGGAATGAAAGTATTCCATTAGCCTACAAATCTTGCCTTACAAAAATTTTACATCAAGTGTTGTGCTTATACAGTGACTTAAAGTCTTTCCTCCCTGGGAATAATTTATTCGAAAACTTGGATGGTGTTCATAATTATGCTGTACTAATTCCACATACTCCTCCCCCATGGTATGGTACCTTGACGTGGTGGGGAGGCTTGTGTGTTTCAGTGATCCCGAGAGCAATGCCGGCGGGAGCTTCGGCTCCTGGCAGGGTCACCCATGCCGGTAAGGTCGAGGGTGAGAGACCAGACTAAATGACAGACTACACCATGATGGTGGGCAGCAGCGTCATCAGTAGGTCATTTCCAGGCGGAGATGTAATTCAGTGGTACGGTTGGAAAACTGCGGGGGCTCGTTTTCAGTCCTTAAGGTGGCAGCCCTACCAGAAAACTAGGAAGCTGTGGGCTAATAACTCGCACTCTCCGAAATTGTTTATTATTAAAGAAACTGAAAAGAATGAAAACCGGACGGATCTCATGTTGACAACTTTCGGCACGAAAAGGAAGACACGAATAGGTTTATGGAATGTGAGGACTCTGGGTGAGAGTAGTAGGCTGAGGCAGGTGACCAGAGAAATTATCTCGTATAAACTTGATATACTTGGGCTCAGTGAGATAAGATGGCCAGATTTTGGTGAGATAAAAACTTATGAAGGACTTACCCTCTTATACTCTGGAAGGAGCGAGGAGAATGCGGAACGCAGAGATGGAGTTGGTCTTTTGCTTACTGAATATGCAAAGAAAAGCCTTATAAGTTGGCAACCCATTTCCGAGCGAATATTATCAGCACGATTTAAGATTCGCATTCGCAATGTTACGATTATACAATGCTATGCACCCACGGAACCATCAGAAGAAGAACTTAAGGAAGCATTCTACTCCCTTATACATGAAACAGTAAAGAAAAGCAGTAAGAGAGATGTGATTATAATAATGGGAGACCTTAATGCTAAGGTAGGAGAGAACAACGAGGGACTAGAACATGTGATGGGTGTACATGGCCTTGAGGATAGGAATGGAAATGGGGAAAAGTTCACAAATTTCTGTGCTAGCCATGACCTTGTTATTGGAGGTACTTTGCTTCCTCAGATCACGTGAATTTCCCCTGATCATGACACTGAGAACCACATTGACCACATCGCAGTGAGTAGGAGATTCAGAAGATCACTCACCTATGTTCGGAATAAGAGAGGAGCTGATGCTAGCAGTGATCGCCACCTTCTTCTGGCGGAGTTCAAGATGAAGATCATGGTGGCAAAGAAGAGGTTTGAAAAACAGAGCAAGAGATTTGATGTGAGGAAGTTGAAGGAGGAGAAGATCAGAAAAGAATTTAAATTGGAGCTAAGAAATCGTTTTCAGGTACTCCAATCTGATACAGCAGAAACTGATATTGAATCTTCCTGGAGTAATGTAAATAACATCATCCTTGATACAAGTGAAATAGTCTTGGGAAAGAGCAATCCTCTCAAGAAGGATTGGATGTCAGAACAAACTTGGGAGGCAATAAGTCATAGGAAAATGATTAAGGCGAGGTTGAATATGCGTAAGACTCGACATCAGAAAGCAAAAGTGCAAGCAGAATACACGGTCGTTGACAAAGAAGTCAGAAAGAGTGTGAAGAGAGATAAGAGTAATTGGATCGATGAGATGGCGAAGAAGGCAGAAGATGCTGCATCAAAGGGTGACAGCAAAGAAATGTACCGCATCACAAAAGTGCTGTCCAAGAAAAGTTTCCGAAAGAACCGACCCATAAAAGACAAACAGGGAAATTTACTCACAACTCAAGAAGAACAACAAGAACGGTGGAGGGAATACTTCACCGAAGTTTTTAATGTTGATCGAGGGATTAATGAACACCACGAAGGGAGGAATGATGAACCTGAAAATTCTGATCCAAATATTCTTTTGCACAGTCCAACTTGTGCTGAAATCAAAGAAGCCTTGCTACAGCTGAAGAATGGAAAAGCCCCCGGTGTCGACAACATTTCGCCAGATGTCCTCAAGATAGACATGGACACCACAGCTAATATCCTGAAGCCATTGATGGAAAAGATCTGGTTTGAAGAGAAGCTGCCTGCGGAATGGAAGAAAGGTGTGATTGTTAAAATCCCAAAGAAGGGTGACTTGACGAATTGTAACAACTGGAGAGGTATTACCTTACTATCCGTATTGCTCCCGAAACTCGCATAGTCATCACCCATATCCGCCAAGATGGAAAAGGATTGTAGGGACGTCGATGCCTAGCCAGATACATCAACAATTCCCTACTAGGCGAATAACTAGGAAACCCTCGACGCATACCGGCCATGCAACAACACTACTAATTAGTTACACATTTAATAGCAAATACATATCCATAACATGATGGTAGGACGAGAATCTCGGATCTCGAGCGTGAAAGGTGAAGTTGAGACTAAGTGAGTTCTAGTAACTAACTGGCAGTATTATCGCACGTCGATTGAGAAATGAAAATATGATCAGTTTCTATAAAATGTGCAGGCAAACAAAAACTAGTGCCTGGATTTATTTAACTAATATTTACAAACGTGTTAAATGTCCCTAACATCAATAAAATCAATTAAAATTGAAAATAAAAATATTTAGAATGGTAAATAGTCCTTCTATCTTTCATATACACTTTCACTAAAATTCTAAAATAATTATTAAATAGTTATACTTATTAGTCATACTGTGACTTGATCACTTACAGCAGTCTGATCTGAAATCAGCTGATCTTCAATGAAAATAAAATTACAATACATTGCCCTACAATATACACTTATCGATTACAAACGTGAATGTGAAACGAATAAAATATTAACTATTAGAATAATAAAATATTTACACAGATACATTTACCATGTCCAGCACGGTTTTTCAAAATATGTACAAGATCAAACGTAATCTTTCATTTTCAATGCGCTTCTGTTACTTAAAAACAGTTCTTATTTATCACTTGTTCACAAATAGTATCATTCTAGTATATTTGAGTTTCTGTAATCTTAAGTTGAATTATAGTAAGAAACGGTGAAGTTAATTACAGTCCATAGTTGTCATAGCAATGAATAAAAATTACAATAAAGTTAAAGAGCGAGACGGAATTACTCGGTTATCCATAATAGACTTCGTGGATTTGATAATAACGCTTTCTGACATGTACAAAACAAATGCAACCCTAATGTCAGTTACTTTTCCAACACACTGTAGTAATACTTTGCTCCAACGGCAATACACTTATATCCTTTCATAAACGGTGAACAAACATCTTATATTAGCGTCAACTACGCTTCCAAACTTGACATACACCTTTCTTCTCCTCTCAACAATTACAATAATTATGCACGGAATTCCTTTAATAAAAAACCCATCTTGCTACAAACTTGTAGAAGAATTAGCGACCCTACTACGTAGACACTACCTGTGTAATACGGTTCATGGTTCACTCCTAACCACCTCATCTCTAAATTAATTACCATCGTGTTCTTAAAAAACATTAACATCCTGTGTACACAACAATACACCTTGTATAATATTCCACTTAGCTTTCATCAATGCAAATCGTTTATAAACTCTCCACAACCCTAATTATTAAATAGTTATACTTAATAGTCATACTGTGACTTGATCACTTACAGCAGTCTGATCTGAAATCAGCTGTTCTTCAATGAAAATAAAATTACGATACATTGCCCTACAATATACACTTATCGATTACAAACGTGAATGTGAAACGAATAAAATATTAACTATTAGAACAGTTGTTGCTTATAACGCATGGGTATCGATCGAAGCATTCTCTTCCATAAAACTTTACTAAACCGGAGTCTGCTCGTCTTTATTGTTAATAACAATACTTCATATCCTCCCGATTCTGGTATACATTTATGAATTAATTATTCATATTAAAACTTGTTACATTACATACAAGACCTCAGGTAGATTTACAAATCCCCTGGTCTGTGGTTTCGTGATAGAAAATTATAGCAATATAATTGTTGCTAATTATAGGCATCATTTGACCTCCATTGTCAACAATATGATCCTATTTCATAGTTTAAATCATTTATAACAATTGTCCTTGACTTATTAACGTCATATTACATTAACATTCCGCAATTGGAATTGTTATTCTCCAATAATATTGTTTATAATATTTAATAAATGTTGCAATTTTGATTTGACATAATAAAATGTTTTAAACAGATTTCTAGCATTTTACAATGATGCTTTCTCGTAATAACGATTCAATTTAGCAATATTGACGCAAGTTGTTGCTTATAACGCATGTGTATCGATCGAAGCATTCCCTTCCATAAAACAGTTTCGTTTAAAAGTGACTATCTTAAAGCGTTCTTTCAAAAATACTAAAAATGCTTGGTAAATGTTGATAATGCTTGAGTAAGGTGTGATTTCGTTCGTGCTCCGCAAATTAATGTAACGTGTTAAGGAAAGTTCTGTTTTGGTGACTTCTTGCTGTGTTGCAGTTGGACTCTAAGTGATAAAGTGCTTTAAGATACAAAAATCCAAAGTGGAAGTCGGGTATGTAAATTGATTTTAACATTTTAATATTTCTAACAACACAAGCCAAACGAACAAGTGAATATTCACAGTGCGAGTGTCACCAACCTAACAAATAGAGAAGGAGCGCGATTGTCACAGTCCTTGTTCGAGATATCGATATGAGTGCCAACGGCAAAATGGACGGAAAGAAGCGCGGCGTGTCATCGGCCGGTGAGAGAACCAGCACGGCAGCAGTGCCATCTGATGCCGACGTGAATGAACTCCTTCAAGCTACAAGCAAGGAAGTTGCTAGCCTGAAAATCCTACACAAAGACACTGAAAGAGAACTGAACAAATCTCTGGAATTCACTCATCAGAAACTAGACGAGAATTACGAACTCATAAAAATTCAGACTGAAAAACTGACCAACTGTCTACAAGTTATTGAAAAACTTAAAGAAGAGAAAATGACGCTGAAAAAACGATTGCATGAAACCATGCTACAGTTGGATGACCTGGAGCAATACGGCAGGCGAAACACTTTAGAAATAGTAGGGGTCCCAGAAATGCCTAATGAGGACACGTTAGAAGTTGTAAAGAAAGTAGGTATCCCTCTAGATATGAACATTGAACCAACAATGATTGACATTTGTCACCGTATCAGGAAACAACCGCACCAAACCAGTGCGGGGATTGTTGTGAAGTTTGTGCGGCAAACCGATAAAGAGCAGTTCTTGCAAAGGCGAAAAGTTAAACGCAATCTCAACTCCCTGATGGTAGGTTATGTTTCCAACGAACCAATTTATGTCAACCAAAGTCTAACATCGTACCGTAGGTCTATCTTAGGTCAGGCGAGAAAGCTGAAACGCGAAAAGAACTACGCCTTTCTCTGGGTTGACAGATCTGGTACAATAAAATTGAGGAAGAAAGCTGAAGATAGACATGTCTACGAGCTGCGGACACCCGACGACCTTGAAAAACTGAGATAAATAAAATGGCTGAGGACAAGTCTCTTAGGATTTACTATCAAAACGTCCGAGAACTGAATAGTAAAACACAAGAATGTTACCTTAATACACTTAATTGTGAATATGATATAATTCTAAATACAGAGACCTGGATTTCGGATAGTATGCAGGATGGTGAGTTATTTGATGATACTTTCACAGTATATAAAAGAAATAGGGAAGGAACTAAAAAGGGGGCGGAGTTTTGATAGCTGTGAGAAAAGATATTGTTTCGAGTAACTGCCATTTTGATACCGGGGGCTTAGAAGCATTGTGTGTTAAGGCAATAATTAGTGGAAAAATTCATTTTATCAATACTGTGTACTTCCCTCCGAACTCCAAATTCGAGTCTTATCTTGCATTCTTCTGTGCAATTGAAGAAAAATATTATCAAAACCATAATTTAATCATTGCAGGGGATTTCAATATTCCAACAATTTCAGATACATGTTACGATTTTATAGCAGGTGGACCTTGCAGTAGAGTTCTTGCAAATTTCATGTCATTGTATAACTTGTCATCCCATAACAATATTCAAAACTCCAATCAAAGAACATTAGATCTTGTATTAACAAATATAAATAATACCATATCAGTCTTTAGGGAAAGGGATCCGTTAGTACCAGAAGATGTTCACCATACTGCTCTAAGTTTAGTCATCAACTACAATCGTATAGGAAGGGTAACAAATAGTACTCCAAAAAAAGTATATAATTTCAAGAAAGCAAATTTTTTAGGCCTGTATAGCTCGTTGCAAAATTCGGACTGGACCCCATTAAAACAACCTTGCAATGTTGAAGAAGCTGTTGGATATTTTTACAAAATATTCAACTCAGCTTTGGAGACAAATTCTCCTATAAAACATATTCAGTCAAAAAGAAAGTATCCTTGTTGGTTTAATAAATAAATCATTAATGCTTTAAAACTTAAAGATTATCACCGGAAAAGGATGACGTACAGTCAATCAAGTCTTGAATCTTACAAAGAGCTAAGAAAAAATGTTAAAACTATGATATGCAGGAGTTACCGAAATTACATAAAACAGGGTACAGGAAAACTTAGGCGATAACGAAAAAAAAAATCTGGAATTTTATTAAAAATAAGAAAGGTAGCACAGATCTGAGCAATCAAATAATGACATATAAAGGTAATCAGCTGAATAATTCAAGAGATATAGCAGATGGTTTCGCTGCATGTTTCCAAAGTATGTATTTGCCAAAAGCTGCAAAATACGTCATTCATGCAGAAGGAGCTGGTCCTAAAAGTTATTCTCCATTTTTGAATGATGTGACTGAAAATGAATACAAAATGGCTGCCAAACATCTAAAGCCCAAGCATTCAGTTGGTCCTGATGGTGTTCCGCCATATATAGTAAAGGGCTGTTCAGATGTGCTCAGAGAACCACTGTGTCTAATATCTAACCTGATACTGCGTACTCAAACTTATCCGTTATTATGGAAAACAACTAGGATCTGCCCAATTTTCAAATCTGGAGATAGGAACACAATAGAAAATTATAGGCCTGTGTCAATTGTATGCGCACCCACAAATATATTTGAATTTATTCTGTACAATAGAATATTTAGACACATTCAG
Organism: Meconema thalassinum; assembly: GCA_946902985.2. Taxonomy (NCBI): domain Eukaryota; kingdom Metazoa; phylum Arthropoda; class Insecta; order Orthoptera; family Tettigoniidae; genus Meconema; species Meconema thalassinum. The sequence goes on from OX336389.2 coordinate 55,524,218, forward strand.
AACTACATAACGGATAAACAGCATGGATTCTTCCCTAATCGCTCGACCACTACTGATTTAATTAATTTTGTGCAGTACGTAATTAATGCATTTCATGATCGTAGCCGTGTTGATTGTATCTTTACAGACTTCGCGAAAGTTTTCGATAGATTAAATCATGATGTATTAATTAAAAAACTCTCTGATTTTGGCATCTGTGAACTGCTATTAAACTTGATTGCATCATATTTGAACGGTAGACGGCAATACGTTTCTTATAATAGGTATGAATCCCACGAATTCATAGCCAACTCCGGAGTCCCACAAGGATCAAATTTGGGCCCATTATTTTTTATAATATTCATCAATGATCTACCACAAAGAATAAAACATTCAGAATGTCAATTATATGCAGACGATTTTAAAATCTACAAAGTTATAAACAATTTAGAAGACGCAGTAAAGTTACAAGAAGACATTGACCGTGTTTTTATCTGGAGCATTAGAAATCAGATAGCACTGAATATAAACAAATGTTTTTACCTTAAATTTTCATCAGCAAAATGTACATCTGATTATACATACACAATTAATGGAACAAACTTAAAACCAGTTATGTCTATCAAGGACCTGGGAGTTATTTTAACACATAACATGTGTTTTAAGCAGCACATCTATTTCTGTGTCAATTCGGCATTCAAAACTCTGGGATTTGTTATTAGGACAACTAAAGAGTTTACGCGCATTAAAACCATCGATCATCTATTCAAAATCTTGGTTCGAAGCAAGTTAGAATATGCTTCAGTTATTTGGCATCCGTATTATAAATCACTGGAAGGGAGCCTCTAAAAAGTTCAAAAATGTTTTCTAAGGTACTTGTATTACAAAGACAACAATATATCTGCATTTAAGGCAAATAAATCATACACTCAACTACTGGATGATTCCAACTACATTAGCTTGGCAGCATGGCGCGAACACTTACAGCAGGTGTTTTTGTATAAAACAGTTAATGGAATGTGGGACAACAGTGCCTTCTTGCAGCTGATTCATTTCAATGCCAGAGCAGGAAACTTGCGAAATCGAGATCTCTTAGTTTGCAAAATACCAAAAACAGTATATTATAAAAATTCACCATTAGTAAGAATGTGTCTGATGTACAATAAACTTGCCAAAATCAACAATAGTTTAGACTTCAGCTCTGCATTACCAGCATATATTAAGGTTTTAAGAGCTACAATTCTTACATTGTTAATGAATAAATTGTAAATGTTAGCAACTACCTATATAGAATGTAATCTGTAATGTTGTCAAATATTTTCTATACTTCTTTCCTTTTTTGTTTCTAATATAGACCTAGTATGTATTTTTCTGTTTGTTTGTTAAATCTGTAACAATTCAATACAGTGCAATGTACGCCTTCTGTAATTGGAGCCTAAGCTCTGTTGAAGGTATAAATAAATATAAATAAATTTAAATAAATAAATAAATCTAAATTCAAATACAAGTAAACTTACGTCTGAACGACACACGGTGACGTATATTTAAAATTACAGTGAAATATCTAAAATAGACAATATAATAACATGAGTTAAGAATAGAAAATCTACTTAAAAAGGTTGATCACTCTTGAAATACTATCAAATACTACATCAAAATACATAGATATTGGAACAGTCGATCCTCTACCTTTCCGATGAGCTGCTGTCGAGAATACCTCGTCAGATATGCGTGATGTTCCTTCCCTGGTTCGACACTAGCCGGTCGGCTGTCTGGAACGAGTCCCTGGTGCGAACATGTCGGTCAGCTGTTCTGCTCCCTCTCTCTGCCCGAACTGCAAACACCTGGACTCCCCCTTGGCTGCTAACTGTTCTTCTGTCTTCGCGACTGTGAGTCTAGAATCTCGTAACCCGGAACAATCGAACCCCTTCTTCTTCTTGATCGTCGTGTAGCATTTCATCGTAATAGTAGGTTTGAACATCTATGGTTCACATCTCTCCAAGTTGCTAGTGGACATTTGATTTGTAGTATTGACGGTGAGTTCAGTATACTGCAAGTTGGATGTGCAGTTATGGTGCCATCGACCCATGATCTCCAGGATCACTCTGAATATCGCACTCCATAGTGTAGATTAGCCTCCTTCCAAAATTTAGTAGATCATCGTAATCTTCTTAGTAATAGTTGAATACAAACATCCCCTCTGACTCGAGAATGTCATCTTGGTAAATGTTTAAAGAATACGCTTCTAAATGAATGCTGTTGTAGTATTGTAGCTTGGTAATGCAGTGCTACTTGTTCTGTTGAAATGTGAAGCTTTGTAGAAATGAAGTCTTCTTTCAATGCGTCGTATTATAAAGTTGCTGCTTTCAATAGCTAGATAATGCTTTTACTCGTTCATCGGTGTCTCCTTCTCTTCCTCGGCAACTACGCTGTCTTCACACGGTCCAGTTTGATCTCCTGACCGCGCTTCCAATTAACATAAAGCTCTCTCGGGACGCTCTGAACTATAGGTCTGGTCTCTTCAAGTTTTCGAGTAGGAGAGCCATCTCCGCTCGTGGCAACAGCGCGCGTGGCAGTCTGAGGTCACATTCTAGCCTCGCGTCAAGTCCTATTATACTGAATTTCGCTAATAAGTTCCTCTCCTGTCCATAAATATATAATTCTGTTTTGACAAATAAATTTCGTCTCCTCTTCTGGATCTGTAGAAATGCTTATCTCGTTTTATATAAGCAAATTTAATATAATAGCGATTCCCACAAAAATTAAGTGATCCAATCTGATTGGCTGTTGGGTTATCATCAAAATGCCTCCCTGTTCTAGCCTCTTATCAGTGGGTCGTGGGCAAATTTGTTATTGTCACCTCGGCCAACCAAAACCGGTCTTTGGCTTGCTAACTTGAAGCCTTGGTCATATTCCAGCATCGAATGATCAGACTCTCCCTTGGTTAAATTATCATTCACTGAAATATTCCCAAATTTAAGTCCTTCCAAATAATCCAAAATTTACAAAAATAGTCAAAATGCTCTTATTCACTTCCTAAAACATGTGTGTGAATAAAATAAATTTCTAATTCCAAATTCCAATTCTTAGATCAATAAATTCACAAGTCGGTTCGATCCTTGGCTCCGTCAATGGCTGAATCAGGGCTGAATTCGAGTGCAGTACCAAGCAAAACATTTCTCAGGATAATCTTGAATCACGTGAAGAAGTCTATGGAGTCGGAGTTGAGAAAAGAACAAGCTTGATTTAGGGTACACCGCAGTTGTGTGGACTTAACACTTTACGGATTATTGTGGAGCAGAGTAACGAATGGCAAGCAGCACTGTACATCACGTTTATAGGTTTTGAGAAGGTCTTTGATTCCATTAATAGGAAGGTCATGTGGGAGACCTTAAAGGAATATGTTATACCAAGTAAAATAGTTAACATCATACGAGAGATGTATTCTGGTTATGAATGTCAAGTCCTGCATGAGGGTCAGCTATCCCAGCCATTGACCATCCAGACTGGAGTACGACAAGGCTGTATACTTTCTCGCACTTTGTTCCTGATTGTTCTTGATAATACTCTTAGGAAGGTGGGGAGAGGAAGGAAGAGAGGGATACAGTGGGGACTTCGAGACAGGTTGGAGGATCTTGAATTTGCTGATGACATCTGCATGATAGCACAGCGCTTCAGAGACATAGAGGGAAAACTGGCTAACTTAGAACTTGAAGCTGCTAAGGTTGGACTTAAGATAAACCCAAAGAAGACAAAGGAGCTGAGAGTGAACTCCACAGTGCAGGCTGGTCTCACTGTGGGAGGAGTAGATGTAGAACAGGTGGATACATTTGTTTACTTGGGAAGCGTGGTAACTAGAAGTGGAGGGGCTGAGGAGGACATCAAGAGCAAAATAAGAAAGGCAAATGGGGCTTTTGTGCAGCTCTATCCAGTATGGAGAAACCGTAACATATCTAGGAAGACGAAAATCAGACTTAGTAATACCAATGTGAAAGCTGTCCTATTGTATGCATGTGAAACATGGAAAGTTACCAATCCTATCAGCCACCAACTTCAAGTATTCATCAACCGTTGTCTGCGTCGAATTCTGGGTATACGATGGCCAGATATAATCCCAAACGAAGAGCTGTGGCAAAGGGATAACCAACAACCTATAGAAGTCCAAATTAAACGGAGGAAATGGGGCTGGATTGGGCATACTCTGCGGAAACAGAATGGTGCAGTAGAGAGGGGAGCTCTGAACTGGAATCTTCAAGGGGCTCGGAGACGGGGAAGACCAAGGAACACCTGGAAACGCACCATTGAAGAGGAGGTCAGAAAAGCGGGAAATAATTGGATGGAAGTGAAGAACTTGGCAACAAACAGAGCCCGATGGAAATCATTCTTGGATGCCCTATACTCCGCACGGAGCGAAAGGAAATAAGTGAAGTAAGTGAATTCCACAAACTATTGCATTAAATGCAATTATTTACATTGCGTTTATAAAATATACATGGCTCAGCATGATATCAAAGACTAAATTCCTCTCAAATTAATGCCAAGTAGAAACATAAAATAATCCTTCCCCAAACTAGGATCGCCTCCAACTTCGGTGAATTCGGAAATATTAATGGATAACATCTACACTATGAACGCAGGTCAACTTAGCTGGCTGATCCACTGACTATCCATTAGAGATATCCATCAATAGTTCCTCAAACACAAAAGCTATGTACTTTCCATAAAAATAATTCAGAAAAGTGAATCAAAACTATCAAGGCAATAAGCATCGAAAACTTCCAAGTATCATGTCGATGTGTGGAAAAACCAAGTTCCTCTTTCAAATACGCTGTAGAAATATCACAAGAGTATATACATGTATGTACTAGCCACTAGAAAATGTCTATCAGTGTCCTAAACACGCAATTGATGTTATTTTTATATAAAAGTCTGGAGATCTTCCCCTAAAATGGTATTCTTGACAATGAAAATACGCATATCTAATTAAATTACTACTGTGAATTTACTCATAAGTTAATCATCAAACCTATAAAATACACAAGGGATGAAGTCATTAAGTGAACAATAATCCCGGATATACAGAAAGTCAGTTTCGACAGAAACATCGAACCTAAACTCGTGCATGTCCATTTACGCTACTAAAGAAAAATTATGGCAATTGTGGTTGTTAACAAATGCTCCACTAAGCTATAATAAAATGAGTTGTCTTGCCAGTACCTTGCGTTGCCTCTCGAAGCGTTGTAAAAAGAATATATATATCTTACTAGATTCCACGCTAGAATCAGACAAAGCATTCTTCCTCCTTGGACCTCCAACTCGAACCCAGGAACACACCGTACTCGATCAGCTGTCGGTCGGCTCCCCGCTTGAGGATATTAATATTTTCTGAATATTAATTAAGTTTACAAAATATTTATTATTTAAATATTTATTGGTTATTAGAAATAGTTATCTCTTCCGACCCTGACGGTATTAGGGTATCCGAGGCCTAGGGAGTCTCTTCCTTTCCCGCCTTAATTGGCCCTTGTCTCATCTTTTCTGATTCCCTCCTTCTGCGAGGGGTCAGCCTTCTTTTTATTTTCATGTTATCTCCTGCCTTCTGCTCAAGGCCCTCAAGGAGGCCGGGTGTATGTAGTCCCACCACTTTTGGTGCACCCTTGATAATGCTACACCCTCAGGGGCTCACGGCTGGTGAGTTCGGGAGTTGGCGACCCCGAGGGATTCCTGAGCTGGGTCCGTTTTCCCCTTTTGTCCCTTACCTTTGGGGAGGACCCTCTCCTCTTTCACTTTCATGGCTCTCCTTCCGTCCAAGTCCCTCAATCCTCATTCTTCGAGGGTTGAGGGCATTTCTTTTCCTCCTGTCCTTTATTTCTTATTCTCCTTTAGTTTTCCATTTCTTCTAGTATATAGGTTAGTAGTTAGTTTTAGTTTTAAGTTTGCATCTCATTTTCATTTTCACGTTCACCCAAACTATCAGGGGCCGATAACCTAGATGTTAGGCCCCTTAAGGGGAGGTGGTACACCCTATCTCTGCAATGTTACTGTAAAGTATGCTTTCTTCATGTACAATTTTTGACTAAACTGGTAAACCTGTGTTGATAAAAATTGGCATACTAATAGAATGATGTATTTTGTTCATTAACCCATTTTCTCAAAGAGTTTTATAGCCACACAGATGCCAGAAAAAAATAAAATAAAAAACAGTAGTTTATATACCACAACTTTGTCATTATTTATGTTAGAGACCTAAAAGAGTGGGTTAAAGTTAAACAACCCCAAGAGAATAACTGGTAAAAATTTCAACTTTCTAGCATAGATAGGTTTTGAGAAAAAGGTACATGAACATTGAAAACTGTAACTTGGAGTAAAATTCAAGCAAAGTAACAATACCTCAGTGCATGTCTGGTCCATATTCAGGATCATCTGGATCATCAATTTCATCTTCCCTGGCCCTCTTCCTGTTTCTGTTGATTACCCTGGACTGTTTAATGGCCGCCTCAGCTTGCAGATCTGATTTCCTCACTCTTTCTGCATCAATGGCGCTGCAGATTTGTCGCATGTTCTTGCCAGGATCAATGCCCATCTTCTCCAACACCTTCACTCGACCAATACACCCTTCATTGTAAGTCAGTACAGCATCATACAACCACATGCACATTGTGTCATACACAACAAACACTGTTTTGGGCACATGGTTCCACACTACACTGTTGAAAGATTCGTTTAGATTCTGTGTTTTTCCGTGTACACATTTGCGAAGGAGTTCTGGCTTGGTGAGATTTCTGAAAACTGGTCTTATAGCTTCAACAACAGCAACGGGAAGAGAATGTTTATGATGGTACGATTCCTTTGTATGAACTGACCTGTTGAATTTTCACCATGTTGATGGTCCTTTAGGGCATAGGAAGTACTGAGGTTTCTCATCCGTTCATACCTTGTGTAGAAAAATTGCACAAATGTCTTGCTGCATATTTTTTACACCTTCAATGTTTCTCGTTATAGCCAGTCCATAGTAAGTCTGTATATTATCAATTTCCTTTTCTGTTAGTCTACCAAGCCCAGATATTAATTTCCCATCTTCCAGTGTCCTGCCTTTATATTCCTTCCGTAACCATCGAAGCTGAGATCCCATCCTCTTCTGGACATGTCCTATACACTCCATTTTTTCAACTTCCATATCCCCATAAGGTTTATTTTCCAGCACCTTTTTAAATCCTCTACTATCCCCATCCCCTAAATACTTGGAATATCTAACCCCATACTTTTGCACTGAACGATTAAAACTTTCAAGAGCTCCTGCGGCCTCTATCCCTCCACTAACACCTACATAATTTGCTTTGCGTTCACCACTGTCCTTATGCTGTTTCATTTTATCATTGCATTTCTTCACAATTTCACATTTTTGGCAGTATTTGGTCAAAGGTTCTACATCTATGATCTTCCCCGTATCTAAACTAGTTGCAGAAACTATACCATTTGCAGATGTATGTCCACGTTTCTGCCATGACCCGTCTATAGCAATAGTCAAATCTGTTGATCCTCAATTTTCTAACACAGCCTCCTTTAATGCATCATTCATAGACATTTCTGCACATTCTTTTATGCATTTGTTCAATACAGCACTGAATTTCATGAATTTCGTAGGGGGTCTGGGCAAGTTCATCATTGCACATAATTTTTTTCCTGCTTCATATCCTTTCCCAATTGACCTCATACCATACACAAACCTAATATTTACCTCAAATCCATCTGGAGTCATACAGAAGTGTAGAACTCACGTTCCATGTCACAATTCACACACTTCAGCACTAATTTAGCTGCTAAGCCTTTCCTTTGTTTATTATCCTCATGTAAGCTTGCCTTACCTTCACTACAGTTTTTGCACTTCACACAATCACCCAGATCACTGGAAAGTAGATCAATATTAATTATATGATTTCCATAGCTCCCCTGACCAGTTTCACACTCTGTGTTTACCTGAGAGTTGTTATCACTATGATCAGAAAAGAGTTTTCTTCTTGAAGACAAATCTTCGCGTTTCACATCCCCCAGACCCCGAAACCACCGTCAGTTCAAAAGTTTTTAAATAATTTATATATACAGGGTGTATCTTAATTATACCGACAAAAAAATCAGGGACGCTCTGCGTGTTATGTAAAAGACGATGCCGCAATCGGATTGGTGGAGAAAATCTTTCCCTCCGAGAAAATGAGGTTACTTTGTTACTTCCGGGCGCGCGATTCAAATCTACGTACTCGCCGTATTTGCTGAGCCAGGTAGCAAGCCGCTGGCCACTGCTGTGCTTCAGGCAAGGGAAGGGAGTGTGATAGAAGGAGACAGATACGCTGGCGGGCATGCGGCAAGCCGAGGCGATTGAGGAAACTTGCGCATGCCCGCCAGCATATCTCTGTCCCTGATTTTTTGTCGGTATAATTAAGATACACCCTGTATAAATTACGTTTTGTAAGAATTTTCTTCTATCTAAATTGCATTTTGTAAATATTGTCAATTCACATTAAAGTACAGTAAGTATGTAGTTAGTTTTAGTTGTAAGTATGTAGTTAGTTTGTTTATTAGATATATGTCATTGTTCTATTAGACTGTGGTGTGTGAGTGTGTCTGGTGGCAGTTGCATATAGTTCATTGTTTCATTAGACTGTGATGTGTGAGGGTGCATGTGAGTGTGCCTGGTGACAGAATGTTTCTAGTGGTAGTATTTGTTGTTGGTGGAACATAAGTATTTTTTCGTTAGTAGAATTTTGGTATTTAATTGTTAGTAGAAGGTTAATATTTTTGTTAGTAGAATTGCTCTTTACTTAATCTGAAAGGGAGTAGCAGCCTTTCAGAATAAATCAATTCTTTACTAGTATTATAGACAGTTAAGATATTGATAATATAAGCCAACTAATGGCTACACTGCGTTCTGCTGCACGGCTGAAAGCAACGGGAAACTACAGCCGTAATGCTATTCCCGAATATATGCACCTCTCTATGCATAATTACATGTGATGATGGCCTCCACCCTTGTAAAATTTCAATCCGGAGGTAAACTAGTCCCCCGTTCGGATCTCCGGGCGGGGACTACTCGAGAGGGGGTTAACATCACAGAAGTGACAAAGAGGAAATCTGACATTCTACGGATCGGAGCGTGGAATGTTAGAAGTCTGCTAGGAAGTGGAAAGTTAGAAAACTTAGAAAGGGAAATGGATAGGTTGAGGTTGGATTTGGTTGGGATTAGTGAAATGCGCTGGCAGGAAGAACAGGACTTTTGGTCAGGAGACTATAGGGTAATTAGCACTAAATCAAACAATGGCCTAGCAGGGGTTGGTCTCATATTGAGTAGGAAACTTGGACAGCGGGTGGAATATTATGAGCAATATAGTGAACGGATTATTGTAGCAAAAATCAATACAAAACCTACGTGCACCACAGTGGTACAAGTCTATATGCCTACCAGTCAAGCTGATGATGAGGATGTTGAAAAGGTCTACGAAGAAATAGATGAAATTCTGAGATATATCAAGGGTGATGAAAATGTTATAGTAATGGGAGATTGGAACTCTGTGGTAGGAAAAGGGAGAGAAGGGAAGATAGTAGGAGATTTCGGATTAGGTGAAAGGAATGATCGAGGAAGCAGGCTGATGGAATTCTGCACCGAGCATGAGTTGGTCATAGCTAACACCTTATTCAATAAATACAATAGAAGAATATACACATGGATGAGGCCAGAAGATACAGGGCGTTACCAAATCGACTTCATTATGGTCAAGCAGAGGCTTCGAAACCAGATTTTGGATTGTAAAACATATCCTGGTGCTGACATAAACTCTGACCTCAATCTGGTTGTTATGAAATGCAGATTAAAGTTGAAGAAACTGAAGAAAAGTCAAAAGCCAAAAAGGTGGGCAATATACAGACTGAAAGTAAAGGATGTAAACGAAAGATTCAAGAAGAGTATAAAGGAAGGACTAATGAAAAACCCTAAACAAACTTCAATTGCAGACGAATGGGCACTTTTGAAGAATGAAATAACAAAATCCGCAGAAAAAAACATTGGTAGGAAAGAAAGAATAGGTAGAAAACCGTGGATCACTCAGGATATACTAGAATTGATGGATGAAAGGCGGAAACACAAGAATGTAAGAGATGAAAAGGGGAAAGCGGAATACAGACGTCTGAGAAATGAGGTTAACAAGAAGTGCAAGGAAGCGAAAGAAGAATGGTTGAAGGAGAAATGTGCAGGTATAGAAAATTGTCTGAAATTAGGAAAAGTAGACAGAGCTTATCGAAGGATTAAGAATACTTTTGGGGAAGAGAAGACTAAGTGCTGTGATATTATGGACACAAGTGGAAAGCCTCTAACAGATGGGGAAGAAAAGGCTGAGGGATGGAAAGCTTACATAGAGTGTTTGTATAAGGGAAAGGAGATTGAGAATCGTGTAATGGAAAGGGAGGAGGAAATTGATGAGGATGCAAAAGGAGATTTAATATTGAGATCAGAATTTGACAGAGCATTAGAAGACTTACGCAGGAACAAAGCACCAGGCATAGATGATATACCGATTGAGTTGCTACGTTGCATAGGAGATGAAGGTCGGATCAGGTTATTTCACTTGGTGTGTAGGATTTATGAGACAGGTGAGGTACCCCCTGATTTCAAGAAGAATGTAATCATCCCTATACCAAAGAAAGTGGAAGCTGACAGATGCAAAGATTACCGTACAATTCGCTTGATTACTCATGCTTCAAAGATCCTGTCTAGAATAATTTACAAGAGGATTGAAAGCCAGATAGAAACGGAGTTGGGTGAAGACCAGTTTGGTTTCAGGAGAAATGTAGGAACAAGGAAAGCTGTACTAAGTCTTAGGCTGATTTTGGAAGGTGGAATAAGGAAAGATAAGAGAACGTTCATGGCATTTGTAGACTTAGAAAAGGCTTTTGATAACGTTCATTGGACTAAATTGTTTGACATTTTGAAATCGATTGGAATAAAGTACAGGGATGAGAGGGTGATATGCAATCTATACAGAAACCAGACAGCAGTCATTCGAGCTGAAGGACATGAGAGAGTAGCTGGTATTCAGAAAGGTGTAAGGCAAGGCTGCAACTTATCACCCATACTTTTCAATCTTTACATTGAAAAATCAATGAAGGAAATTGGAGAAAAATTTAAAGTGGGAATGAAGATTCAAGGAGAAATAATTTCAACTCTGAGATTTGCTGATGACATCGTCATCTTGGCCTGCAAGCCTGAGGATTTGAATGAGTTTTTGTATGGACTCCGTCTTACGGAAAGAATTCATGATGAAAATTAATAAATGTAAAACAAAAATACTGGAATGCAGCCTTAATAAATCAGAAACCTCTATGGAGATCAAATTGGCAGGTGAAAAGCTGAAGGAAGTAGGAGACTTCTGTTACTTAGGAAGCAGAATAACCAGTGATGGACGAAGCAAAGTGGATATAAAAGGTAGGTTGGCTCAGGCAAAGAAAGCATTTCTACAAAAAAGGAATCTGTTGACATCGAATATATATTTAGGTATTCGGAAGTCATTTTTGAAAGCCTTTGTCTGGAGCGTAGCGCTCTATGGAAGCGAAACTTGGACTATTGGTGCAGCAGAAAAGAGGAGAATTGAAGCATTTGAAATGTGGTGTTACAGGAGAATGATGATCAGATGGGTAGATAGGGTTACGAACGAAGTGGTATTAAGACGAGTGGGAGAGGAGAGATGTTTCTGGCGACTGCTAATGAAGAGAAGAGATAGGTTAGTAGGACACTTACTAAGACACCAAGGAATAGCAATCTTTGTTATGGAAGGAAGGGTTGAGGACAAGAACTGTAGGGGTAGACCAAGGTTAGAATATGTTAAACAGATTGCCTCGGATGTAGGGTGTGGTAGCTATGTAGAGATGAAACTGAAGACTCTAACAACAACACATATTAATCAAAACAATAAATAATATTATTATCATTTATTTAATATCAGCTGTTTATCAAGTAAGTTATTTAGATAACTTCGTTATATTATTTAGTTCTTCTAGCCATTAGTGTTATTATGTGTAAATATTATTTATACATTTTTATACATTATTTACAACATTTATGGTGATTCTCAATCACCTGGCCTTCCTTCCAACTCACTTCCTGACAATCCTTACTCTCAAATGAAGCGTCAATTTCACTATGTCATATCACAATTATTGTCATCATATTACTGTGGTTTCATTTCACAATTGGGCATAGGGGCGCACCCAGGGGGGGGGGTATTTGGGGGCTTAAGCCCCCACAAAAACCTGGGAACACTTTAAAAACAATGATGATATCTTTCAAGAAAATTGATTGCATAACGGGCTCCAGAATGTTTAGTCTTGAAGACAGTAATATAGACATAAATAACCTACGTGGCCAGGGGAACGATGGGGCGGCTGCCATGAGTGCAAAGTATAAAGGGGCTCAAGTGTGCAACCAAGAAGCTCACCCCACAGCAATATACATGCATTGCACTTCTCATAGCCTTAACCTGGCATTGTCGACCGCATCTGAGGTTGTATCAATCAGAAACTGCTTTGGAATAGTGGAGAAGTTGTGGGATTTTTTTAACACTCCTTAAAGACACGCAGTTTTAAAACAGTGCGTTGAATCTGAGGTAAATCTTGAAACCAACAAGAAAAAACTCCTGCAGCTTTGTCCAACGAGATGGGTACTAAGGCACGATGCTATTTTTGTTATGAAAGAACTGCTGCAACCTCTTGAAGTAGCGTTAGAGGAGATTTATCGTCTGCAATTACACACGCCGAATTTGTGATTGAAAGCTTAAAATCTCTAAGAAAAAATGCAGATCAAGCATTTCACTCGTTGTTTGAAGAAGCTACCAAAATTGCTAATAACTGAGGTTCAATAATTTCGATGCCTCGAACAGTTGGAAGACAACTGAACAGAAGCAACATACCAGCAGAAACTCCAGAACTATAAAAGAACTGTTTTCATCCCTTGGTTTGACTCTTTCATTATTTCATTGGAATCTCGATTCATCAAGCATAAAGACTTATTAAAGAGTTTTGAGTGCTTACTGCCATCAGCCAATGCATCACATACCATAAAGAAACCTTCCAAGAAAAACTGCAACTTGATTTCTTACAGCTGTGTAATTTTTATAAGAATGACATAATTGAAAGTGGAGGAAACAACAAAGGCCTGCTTATGGCTGAGTTTCAACTCTGGCACAAGAGCTTCAAGCCCCACGCTAATATCCCTAAAAACGCAATCGATGTGTTGAATCTATGTGACAAGGACTTGTTTCCTAATATCCACACATTGATGAGAATTTTATGTACCATCCCTGTGACTACAAGCACTGCTGAGAGGTCATTTTCTACACCACGTCGGCTGAAAACATATCTTAGGAATACCATGGGTGCAGACAGGCTGACTGGACTAGCAGCACTGAATATTCACCGGGAAATTGAAGTAACCAGTACAGAGGTAGTTTCTGTTTTGAAAAAATCTACTAGGCGGCTGGATTTTGTTCTGTGAAATTTGAGTTTCCACTTTATTCAAACAACGTTAATGTTAATTCATTAATACATGATTTGTATTCAACTATTTGTTTAAACTTGCATTCAACCTATGTGATTAAGTTCAACTTGAAATTCTAGAAATGTTTAATATTTTTTATTATAATGTTAGTTATTAAGTTCAACTTGAAATTGTAGAAATGTTTAAGATTTTTTATTGTAATGTTAGTTATTAAGGAAAATTAAAATAACTTATATGTTTTCACGTACAGTACATAAAATATTTGTTACAATCCATAACACTATGGTATACAATTACATCTCGTAATTTTTAAACTGTAATTTTTAGTTCCAATTATATTTAAATATTCAAAATCAAAATGTTATTATTAATTTCCTAAAACCTATATTAGTTCTTGGTATAAACAACTCAAAACTTAAAAATGATTGCAGATAATTGATGTTACACATCAATCTGAGGATCCTGGTAGCTGGATATATGGTTATGATAATAGTGAGCAGAGCAATCCAGTCGTTATCACTCTGATCGTGATCAAAAGTTAATTCTTGAAAAAAATCATGCAGTTCCTTTTTATTACTTAGCTCAATGGTACTGTAACTAAAATTTGTATAAAACCATAGCATATTTTGTTTAAATAATCTCCAGTCCAATAGCATCTTTTGTATTGGTTTTGACAGAGCATTCTACAGTATGTTTGATCTTATAGAATATATATATTATGCATATGATCTCACATATACATATTTACATACAAGACTAATACTGGACACATTCTCTTTCCATAGCTGAAATCATGTGATTGAGGAAAGCCCCCTCCAAACCAAAAGTCTGGGTGCGCCCCTGATTGGGCATATATGTATAGCCAAACGATTAAGTTAAGCTCATATGAAATATAGTCAAAATTCTTGAAAGTAGTTTAATAATAATTAACAACATTGTTATCTTCTATCCGTTTCCCAAATATTTGCCACCAATTGAACTAATCAATTCAACTGATAGTCGTTTTACAATAGTTATATACACCAAAGGTCTTTCTTAAATCTTTACTGTAATATAGTTACTTATACGTTTCAAATATACGCTCACAACACGTATAATGACCTTCTCTCCGTCTCAATACTGTATAGACCTCTACTTAATACTTGACCAACGACTCCTCTCTCGATAATACAAGTAAATTCCGTATAATATTTCCATGAATTTGCTATTAAACAAATATAGCTTCGATAATTCTTCACTTCAACGTTAGTACAGTATTCTTCATAACAACTTATTTAAATTGCATATAATGCTTTGCTTTCGTTAATATATTCTTACATAATAATTACAGGGTATACTTTTTCCAGTTGTTATAATAATTCATAATTATCGACTTTAATTAACAGCAATGACTTAATGGTTTACCAATACATGATACTTTAGATTCCAATAATTGTTGTTAATATTTAATAAGCATAGACACTTGTTACTCCTCTCTGATCTCTCCAAATTATTGCGGTAATGCAATCATAGGGCAACAACAATATTAAAAAATGTTGCAAAAGTTTTATAGAATCCTCAATGGTGTTAATATTGAACCCATGTACCATGGCCTCAAAGAGGGTCGAATCCATGTACTTTGAGATAGGAATGAAAGATTCATACAGTCTCTAAGGGAACGGAGAGAGATTTCAAGCCAGGATTATAGCCTAACATTGTGCAAGCGCTAGGGCCAGGTGTTCCTTAGATGAGCTCATGCCTCTTGACATTTATAAGGAGCCAGTCATGGATATTATTAGAACGAGTGGAAAGTTTTGACTGTAAGACGAAGAAGCTGGACTCGGAAATTGCTCTTACGTTGCAGGAATATGGCAACCTCGCTGCTGAGTCAGAACAGGAATAATTAAATTTAACCCGTTTACGAGTATAAAAATAAGTAAACAGATACAGTACGGTGAATCAATTTGGATTAGAGATTTTTGTGTAAAGAAAAACCTTGTAAAAATTGCACAGGAGAAAACTGCAAACGCAAGTAGACGTCATTGGGGGTTCACCGAGACCCAAGGAGTGGGAGAATAAAAAAAGAACAGCACCACCCACACAGTTGAGGACGAGAAATTAATTAATATCTCGGAAATGCACGATCGATTTCTATGGACAGGAAGATTATTTTACGTTTGGAAGACGAGCTGTCTGGAGATACGATTTTTATAATTGTGCGACAATTAGTTCAAAAGTTGGTCACGAAAAGGACTAGGATTTTATCTTTTTGTGACTGAAAGGTATAAAACTCCTGGCCTCACCAAGCCAATCATGCAGTCTACGAGAGCCCGTGAGGGGAACGTCACGCTGTATCAGTACATGCAGTATTAGTCCGTCCAGGGGGGCGTTACGCTGGAGCATCATACTCATTCAGTCTACGAGCATTCCGTGAGCGGAAGTGCTGCACCACATCGTATACGCAGTATTCAAGAGCCCGTGAGGGGGACGTTAAGCTGTATCAGACATCGATCCAGAGCCTGTGGGAGGCTAGGCTACACGTTCACCGAGTGTAGACCAGTTACGATATAAGTACGCTACGCTGAGGGTTAGCAGTTCGAGACTTTGAAGAGTCCTAATTTATAAAGAACATTAAATATACGGACTTTAAAGCAATATCGCCAAAGTAAGACACAGCGATCAGTAGGGAACTTCGAGTTCCAGAAGAACACTAGTTCAATACAGTTACGAAGTTATAAGAACTCCAACAAATAAACGGCGTTACGTCTAGTAAAGACATTGTTAAAGACATTAAGTCCTGTAAAGGAACTTTACAGTAATTACGATCGCGAAAGATAGAAGTTCAAGCGAAAGGAACTTAGGAACTTAGTTTCGAAACCAGAGGGAAAACGTACTCTAGTGAGAAAACGTCAAAAATATACGATAGACAGTATACGGTCCTCGAAGGGAGGCCAAGATATAGAAACTATAGGGTACGATAGACAGTATACGGTCCTCGAAGGGAGGCCAAGATATAGAAACTATAGGGTGCGATAGACCACCATATATAAATAGAGGTGACGGCAAAGTAAAGACATTTATCGCCTAGTTAAAGCAGATAAAGTAAAGCCGAGTAATAGACAATAGAAGCGGTTTTGAGAGACTGAAACCAGTAGTTTCCATTGTAGGAGAGAGAAACTTTGAACGAGTAAAATCACACGTCCAATGCAGGTCGATAGGATTCACATCAGGGATCATCAACAGCCGACAGAAATTGTCAAAATCGTTGAGATACGCCCGTGTGATAGGAGTGAAGTGTAAATATTGTAAGAAAAGAAATAAGAGCATCATTTTAAGTGTTTTAGGTAAAGTGAAAGCGTTTTATGCACAGTGATATGTGTTATAATATGTACCAGAGTAATATTTTTTAGTGTTTTAATGTGTGTTCAAAACGGATACACCAGTGTATTAAAAAAATGTTGTCAGTGTTAAATATAGTGAATATGTGTCAAGAAATTTCTGTACATAAGATGAGATTGTACAATATGGAGTAGGTCAAGAAGGTGGGCCAAAATGTCACATCAAACGAGAATAAAGGTCAGAAAGCGACCTTAAACATGTAAGTAAAGATTTTCATTATGTTTTGGTGTCGGGAAAAATTTTGTGTACAATTCCACCGGAGTTGTGAGTAGAAGGGATGTTTTTAAATGAATAATAACTAAATAAGAACGCGATCTGAACGAAAATAAAGTTTTAAGAAATAATAAATAATTATGTGAAATAATAAATCCTGTAGAGGAAATGCATGGAATAAAATGTCAGTATTTAATGAATGTTATAAAAGCAAGCGTGATAATAATAATTATAACAAAGATGTTTACATAAAGGTAAATTTGAATTATATGAAAGAAATAGCTTTTGAGCTTTTGTAAGGAATGAAAACATGATGTGAATAACAAGGTAAAGAAATCTAAATAAAGATTAAATTGAATGATATAAAAATATAGAGCGTTGAAGCCTTAACAAATGTATAAAACATGATGCGAATGCATGTTGTTAAAAAGGGAGCGATTTATTGTCAACGGAAAAGATTAATATAAGAATTAAGATATGTATCAATTGTTACTATGAAATTTATCAGTTCTTTGGAAGACATTCGGCCGTAACGTAATGTGTAGCGTAATGGAACGCAATTAAATAAAAAGTCACGCTAGGAACGCGTAAAAGTTAAAGTACTTGGTAAATTACTTATGGAGGG
Organism: Meconema thalassinum; assembly: GCA_946902985.2. NCBI lineage: Eukaryota > Metazoa > Arthropoda > Insecta > Orthoptera > Tettigoniidae > Meconema > Meconema thalassinum. The sequence continues at coordinate 55,541,950 of OX336389.2, forward strand.
TAGTTGATTGCAGTGAATTGAGATATGTTGTAAGTCCTCTAATTGTGACGTAGATCACGAGGCCATGTGTGTATTATTTAAAAGGGAGCTAATGTATGGTATTATTGAGCGTATGTCATGTAGGCCACGGCCGACTTTAAATCGCGTCTTGTATAAGTCCTCCAAATGTGGAAATGTTCCCGAGGCATGTTAAGAGATTCGAACCTAGAATCCTTTTGTTGTTAGAGCCCCTGATTATTCGTCGTAGAATGTGTATTAATCTTCCCAATCAATGAGGACCCTCTCATAATTAATAAATGCCAAGGTTACGAAAGTGGTTTATGAGCCAAAGAATATTGTTGAATGGAAATAAGTGAAGTAAAAGCCAGGTCTCTCCACAGAACTGAGAATAATGTGAAGGTTTGTTTTAAAGCATTGAAGAGAGCTGCCACCGTAGGTTAGGCAGAGAGTCGCTTTCCTTGTCATAAATCACGCCCGAGTATAATGGCCTGACCCTCATAGAGCGAGGGTGGGTAAAGACCGTCTTGTAAGATGTGTTAAATACATCGTGAGTGTTTAAAGTTGTTAATGACCCGGGCGTTGAACCGAGGTCCTTGTAGATTGATATTATCGCTTGCCAATTCAGATCGTAGTTTTCTTATGTGATAATGGTCTTATAAGACAAATGAATTAAATAAAATCCCTATTGTAATATTGTATAAAAAAAAGGAATCCACGAGTTTCGTGAAGATAACTAGGTTTCGGGAGTGATCATAGTTTTTGACTTTGTCAAGTAATCTTTATAACTCTGGAGTACACAAATAGTTTTCCCGATCACCGTAGTGAATTTGCAAAACTTGAGGGAGATAGTAAATACGGAGAACATGTGATATGCCCAAATATTGAAGTGAATAATTAACATGTAATTTTAAATGTAATTATATATTTGTTTTGATGATAAGAAAAGATAAAAATAATTCTTGAGGTGTACAAAAATATGACACCATTATTATGAGACAGTATCGAGCCAAAGAAGCTCGTAGTTATTTGGAACTTTAAGATAAGTACTTTATGGAAGTGAAAATAATCGTGAATTGTTGGTTTTAAAGAAAACCATGTGTTTTAATCTAATATTTGTTTTATTTTTATGCTATTCCTTGTTCACTTTGGGCAAGTAGAATGATATTGGTCAGTAGTTTATGTGTTTATTTGTTTGTAGCGCCATAATTTTTGATTAATTAAATGTGTTAAAATAGGAGTTGATTTTGTTGTTATTTTTGCAAGTGTATCCTCTATTTAATCCAAAATATGTAAGTCACAGAGTGGGAGAACTTACCGCAGCCCCGAAAAATCCCGAATTGAGCAATGCTGGCATACTGTGATTTGCATATTTCTTGCTGCAAGGGCACAGGGGGGGTGAATAGAAATACTGTGCTTGGATTAATAATTAGAGGAACACTAAAGACGGTCGATTCGTGTAAAAGTAAAGTAATGATAGTAGTAGCTACAACGTATAATGTTAACTGACCGCATTGGGTCCCTAGAAACTCACACCGAGCAGCCCTGGATTTAAACAACCCCCCCCAGCAAACTAAACTTTCTTGTATGATTTTATCATACACCTAGGAAAACCATTATCTCTTTCATGGCGCCCAGTACGCAGGGACGAGTTTTCCTAGGGAAAACCCGAGTTTTCTCGAAAAATCAAAATTTTCATTTTTTGAAAAAAAAAATGGTTTTTCGAAATTTTGAATTTTAAATACTTCCGTAAAGGTCTTTGAGTTTGAAGCAGAGTATCAAAAGGGTACGGTGTAGTAAAAACCCGTACCAAAGTAATTTTTTTTAAAGAAATTGGGACACAATGGTTCAGATTACTATCTCTCAAGCATGTTCTAGCGATGTGGCATGGGTAGCCCACGATATTCTAATAAGATGGCATTGAGTGAAGAGATGCAACGGCTTTTGGAGGCTATAAAAGCCGATAGCAAAGAAAAGTTGGAGGCCATAAACAATAAATTGGGAACAATAGACAATACATTGGGCCTCCAAAAGGATGAAAATAACAAAGTGTTCGAATCCATAAATGAGAGTTTAGAGTCACTAAAAACTGATAGTGCTAATATGGGGACTAAATTAGTAGATATCGAAGCTAAAAGTGATAACATGGGAACTAAATTAGTAGCTATCGAAACAAATAGTGATAACATGGAAACTAAATTAGAAGCTATCGAGGTTAACTGTATAAAAATGAACGATGAAGTGAAGGCTGAAATTGAGGGAATAAAAAGGGGGTCAAATGGACTCAGAGAGGTTTTAGAAGAAACAATGAATACCAAATTTCAAGATTTTGACACTAAGTTTGGGGACAAGTTAAATGAGTTAAAAGGGGAAATCGCAAGTGAGATTAAAGAGGAAAATAAAGAATTTCATTCAGGATTGCAAGCCCAAATACAGGCTTTGAACGAAAGTATGGGAGAGTCCCAAACTAAATGTCAAGAAAATTTTGGAAATTTAAATAAAAGTTTGATTTCCATGGAAACTAAATTAAGTAACATGGAAAAGAAGGGTGATGAGTGCGAAAAGAAACTTGTAACCCAGATTCAAGGTGTGCAGAAAAAGTTAGAAGATCAGATAAAATCTAACAGCGATATCTGTAAAACATCCCGGGATGAAATAAAACAAAGTGTGAATGAGCTAGGAACCCGATTTGGAAAGGTTGAGGAGAAAGTAGGAACCCTCGAGAACAAAATCGGTGTAGTTCAGACCGAAGTAACTGAGATGAAAAATCAAAATCAAAAGGATTCGCGGGATATGAAAAGTCAATTTGAGCTGTTTACCGGGCAGGTAGATGATAACTTAAAGAAGTATGAGGGTGAAATAAATCGAAGATTAGGTATATACGTGGGGCATCTCCAGAGTGAAAGAAAACGAGAGGACGAAAATAAGGAAAGTACCCATAAGATAGATGAAATAAGTCAGGGTATTAATGATGTTCAGGGAACCATCGGAACATTAAAGGTCGAAGTAGGAAAAACTCATATGGAAGTAGGCCAGATCCAAAATGACTTGATGATATTATATAAGAGTCAAGGGAAAACTGAGGAAAAATTGGAAGGAATTAAAGTAAATATGGTCAAAGGACAAAGAGAGATGGAGAAAAAGATAAAGGAAACACAAGAAGACCTAGATACCAGAGGTGACGTTAAACCAGAAATTATAACAGAACAGGTCATGGTCATCAAGAAAGAGGTAGAAAAACACTTAAATGAAATCAGGAATAGCTTCAGGAACGACAAAAACCAACTCAAACAAGAACTGGAAACCAGTAAGAAAAATCAGGAAAGAATTCAAAATGAATTAGGATCCCGGTTGGAGAGGACTGAACATAAGAACAGTCAAATGGAAATCCAACTCATGGCTAATGAAGAAAGTGCCCGAAGGGAAAGGAAATTAGAATTTGAGAATCAGGAGGAGTTTCCAAAGACAGGATGGGTAGATTCCCGTGAACAAGGCACAGATACTGATAGGGACTTAGGAGGGGAGAGCCCTTATAAGAACCCGGGATATCCGATGGCGATGTCAACCCCATACATGAACCAGACAAATGGTCAGATAATAAACATTATCAAATCGAATGAGGACAGACCGGTAAAATTTACGGGTAATAACATGTCAATTACTCCAAAATACTGGCTAAAGGAAGTCGCAGAGTACTTAAACGAAATGAAGGTTCCTCAGGATCGGAGACTGAGAGCTATTGAGAAGTTGTTGGCAGGTGATTGTCTCACTTGGTTCAGAAGCTTCAGGTACACCTTTGATACGGTGGAAGGCTTTAGAGAAGCCTTTTTAAAACGATATTGGGCAGCAGACGTCCAGGAGAATTTGAGGCTAGATCTGTACTCTAGGAAGTACAGCACAAATGCACCAACTAAGTACTCGGAATTTTTTACCGCTCAGCTGTGTAAATTCCGCGAACTTGACATTGCTCCAGCTGAGAACGACCTGTGTGCCGCCATTGCAAGACAACTCCCATATGAGATTCAGAGGCTGTTAATCTCATCCAAAGCCAGAAGTGCTGTGGAAGTGGAGAGTGTATTACGTCAATTAGACATGACGACGTCACACGTAACTCCTAGGCACCAAAGACAGACTGAACAGGTACACATGGCCAGCAGTCAGGAAACCAGCGAAAATCCATCGACCAGGAATCAGTCCACCAGTACTGATACTCAAGGAATAGGTCGAGAGTATGGGTACCAAGAGCCTAGAGGAATACAGTCATACCACAGAGGAGGATATCGAGGAAGAAATCCTAGGAATACGGGTTATAGGCAACAAGAGAGCCGACCCTATAACAATAACCATCAGAGGCAAGAAAACAGAAAGAAATGGGAGAATTATCCCCGAAGGAACGTAAGGCCAGAGGATAGGGATGATGAATATCGGGCCGAAATAGAGGAAAGATATCAGGAAAGTCTTCGTTACATGAACGAACGACCAGACGAACCTGAAAGGCAAAAAGTCCGTTGGAGTGAGGCAATCAAGAACCGGAAATCACCCGACCGACTAGATGGAGCTCAAAGCTTGGAACTACAAGCTCAGTTAAAGAATGAGGGAAAAGGGAGCCCTCAGGATAAAAAAAAACTCCAAATTTAAATCGTCAAAAGTGGAAACATACCAGGAGCTGGGAGGAGGTAGAAATTGTGAATTGGATAGCAAGACCAGATGAGCTAATTAATGAGGATGTGGAAGGAATCCCACCTATCAAAAGAGAATTACCCATAATTATGCTAAGAATAGAAGGATTACTGGTCAGGGCATTGATTGATACCGGATCAACAATAAGTTTAATTACGCAAACCCTTCTGAATGAATTGGAAACAAGAGGCCGCGTATTAAAAATCCCCACATCAAGTGTAAAGATTAAGGGAATTATCCCTGAAAAATCTTTAACATGCAAATTTCAGGTATACATTGATCTGATCATGGGTAACGCTGAAATTTCGCAATGCTTTTTGCTGGTAAATCAATTACCGTATAATGTCATATTAGGTATTGATTTTATCCGTGAGAACAAGGTCATCATAGACCTAGCGCAAAACTGCATTAGAATCCAAAGAGAGGATGTGGATGAACAAAACATTAACCTACAGGAACAGGATGTGAAAATAGGAGAACAGGTATGGCATGGGGAAGAAGTAACGGAAGAAGGTTGTAAGGACAGAGAAAGGATATTTGAGGTCCTCAACATAGAACTCGAAGATAATTTGGAAACTGAGTTCGAGACCAACCTGTCAGGAAAAGTAGAGGAAGCTAAAGTGAACCTCGAAAATAAGGAACAATTAAAGAAATTATTATTGAATTTTAGGGACGTATTTGATTCCAAGCCAGGGAAGATTGAAAATTTTAAATACGCGTTCCAAGTCAATGATTGGGCACCGTTCAGACAAAAACCATACCCGGTTGCGGAAAAACATTACCCACAAACTAAGAAAACACTGCAGGAGATGATGAATGCAGGTGTTATAGAAAAGATGGCGACACCATATGTTAGTCCATTAGTGATTGTGAGCAAACCGGATGGCTCAGTAAGGGTGTGTCTAGATGCCAGAAATTTAAATGCAAAAATCATACCAGAAAATGATTCGGCACCACCCATAAAAGAAATACTGAGGAAGTTCAAAGGTAAGAAGATTTTCACAAATATTGACATGACTTCTTCGTATCATCATCTCGAACTGGAAGAGAAAACCAGCTTGTTGACTGGATTTCAGTTCGACCAACAAACCTATTGTTTTAGGAGATGTCCGTTTGGATTGAAGACCGCGGGATCTGCCTTAATAAGAGCGCTTGATCGAAACCTGTCAGAGGAAGTGAAAGAGTGCACTATCCGTTATGTGGATGATATTTTGCTTACCTCGGAGAATATTGAGGAACATTTAGAAAAATTGAAGAAATTATTGGAAGACTTAAGAAGGGCAAATTTTAAAATCAATTTAAAGAAGTCAAATTTTTGTCAAAGACAAGTAACATTTTTAGGGCATGTGATTGATAAGGATGGTGTTAAACCAAATCCATGCAAATTGGAATCGATAAGGGATTTTCCAAGGCCTTTGAAGGTGAAGAACGTTCGCCAGTTTTTGGGATTGATTGGGTTCTTCTCAGGACATTGTTCATCATACACAAAAACTGTTGCACCTCTACAGGACCTTCTGAAGAAGGGGGGCAAGTGGAAATGGACGGAGGAAACAGAAAAAGCATTCGTGGAGGCCAAGGAAATGCTCTTAAACTATGTGAAGCTAGGATATCCTGATTTTAATCAGAAATTTATAATTCAAACAGATGCATCCCAGATTGGAATAGGGGCAATGCTATATCAGGAGAACCCGGATAACCCTGATAAGAAAAATTATCTAGCTTTCACAAGTCGGAGACTGAAACCACACGAGAAAAATTATACGATCAGCGAAATCGAGCTGTTAGCGATATTGCACGCGCTGCAATATTGGCGAAAGATCGTATATGGGTTTCAGGTCATTTTAAGATCGGATCATAAAGCCTTAACCTTTTTGATGAAGACTGATCTATCCAGTCAAAGGTTGATGCGTTGGGCTTTATACATTCAACAGTTTGATGTAAAGATAGAATACTGCCCAGGAAAAGGAAATATAGTTCCAGACTACTTAAGTAGACAGCCAGAGTCCACAGAAGAGGAAGTAATGGCTATTGATTTGGAAGACAGGGATCAGCGTACTCTAAATGAGTTAAGGAGCATTAGTCAACGGCAACGTGAGGATCCATGGATGAACATGCTCATATCTTTCCTCGAAGGAAGTTTGATAAGGGGAACACCAGCGTACACAGAAGCTAATAAGATAGCGCAAGATTACACATTTTATAATGGATTATTATATAAGTTTGTGGACTCTGACCATACACGATTAAGGATTGTTGTACCTGCAATTTTGCAGAGGAAAATAGTATGGCTAGCCCATAGATCGTTCGGACATATGGGAGTCGACAAAACAGTCTCGATGCTGAAAGAAGCATTTGTATGGCCGAGACTGAGAGAAACTGTAAGGGACACGCTAAAGACATGTGATTTATGTCAAATGATCAAACCAAATGCATTTCTGATGAGACAAAAGCCTATACCATTGTTGCCCGAAAGGCCAGGTCAAATCATATCTATTGATAACTTCGGACCTTTGCCAAAGGCAAGAAGAGGAAATCGACACATAATGGTGGCTATGGATGTCTTCACTAAAATGGTTGTCCTTGCTCCCATACAGAAGACTAGTACCAAACAGGTGTTAAAACGACTCAAAGAAAAAGTGATACCGATTATGGGAAAACCTGAGAATTTGTTGTCGGATCACGGTAGTTGTTTCACCAGTGTAGAGTTCAGACAAGAATTAGAAAGACTTGGAATACGTCAGATTTTGTCAAGTATTCGCCATCCTGAGGCAAATCCTGTAGAAAAAGTGATGAGGGAGACGGCCAAGTATTGTAGGATATACTGTGCCGAAGAAAATTGGAAGTGGATAGATATCTTGGATATTATCGAATTTTGTATAAACAACACAATCCATGAATCTACGGGAGAGATACCAATAACGTTACATCGGAATGAGCAACCAGAGAGACCTTGGAGTCTGGTAATTCCTAGGCCAGCAGACGCTCAGCCTGGAAGAGATGTACGTATAAGAAGAGCCTTTGAGCATCTAAAAGCTCAAGCCGACAGGAGACAAAGAAGAAATAGGCACAAGAGGTATCATCGGCCACTATTAGCAGGGGAAATGGTGTTAGTAAAAAGACCCGCCATTTCGGATCCAGGGAACAGCGTGTTCAAAAAGTTCCAGAAAATGTACCACGGACCGTATCAAATAATAAGGGATTTGAGAAATAATGCCTATAGAATTCGGCACTGTGAAACGAATCATGAAGTGACCATGAATTCAGCAAATTTAAAAGTGTATTACCCTCCCGAAGACTTCGATGAAGCCAATGAACAAGCCCTGGTTATGGAAACATTTAGAGATGAAGAATCCAATTTTGATAGAAACAAGAATGAGATAGAAAAAGGAAACAGAGCTCAAACATTCGAGTGCGAATGCGAATTGGAGAAATTATATTGGGAAATAAAAGAAATAATTGATTTTATTGAAGAAGAAAATTGCAATTTAAGGAAGGAGAATGATGAAATAAGGGAACGGGTAGGGATAGACCACACCCGTAAAGAAGAATGAGGTTCTGGAAACCTGATATCCAGACAAATAAAAAGGATAAAGAAAGGGTAGGGACAGAGCGTACCCAACCGACACAATTACCGGATATGACTTAAAAGATGAAAGAAATCAAATTATCGTGGGATTTTTAAGGAAGAAAAATCAGAAGGTACGGATAACGTTATGATGGCTTCGACAGTTAAAAAGGAAAAATAAGATATTTTTTTTGATAATTAAAATAAATTTCCTCAAAATTTTTCGAAAATTTATTTACCTAAGGAGGGGAGAGATGAACCCATGTACCATGGCCTCAAAGAGGGTCGAATCCATGTACTTTGAGAAAGGAATGAAAGAATCATACAGTCTCTAAGGGAACGGAGAGAGATTTCAAGCCAGGATTATAGCCTAACATTGTGCAAGCGCTAGGGCCAGGTGTTCCTTAGATGAGCTCATGCCTCTTGACATTTATAAGGAGCCAGTCATGGATATTATTAGAACGAGTGGAAAGTTTTGACTGTAAGACGAAGAAGCTGGACTCGGAAATTGCTCTTACGTTGCAGGAATATGGCAACCTCGCTGCTGAGTCAGAACAGGAATAATTAAATTTAACCCGTTTACGAGTATAAAAATAAGTAAACAGATACAGTACGGTGAATCAATTTGGATTAGAGATTTTTGTGTAAAGAAAAACCTTGTAAAAATTGCACAGGAGAAAACTGCAAACGCAAGTAGACGTCATTGGGGGTTCACCGCGACCCAAGGAGTGGGAGAATAAAAAAAAGAACAGCACCACCCACACAGTTGAGGACGAGAAATTAATTAATATCTCGGAAATGCACGATCGATTTCTATGGACAGGAAGATTATTTTACGTTTGGAAGACGAGCTGTCTGGAGATACGATTTTTATAATTGTGCGACAATTAGTTCAAAAGTTGGTCACGAAAAGGACTAGGATTTTATCTTTTTGTGACTGAAAGGTATAAAACTCCTGGCCTCACCAAGCCAATCATGCAGTCTACGAGAGCCCGTGAGGGGAACGTCACGCTGTATCAGTACATGCAGTATTAGTCCGTCCAGGGGGGCGTTACGCTGGAGCATCATAATCATTCAGTCTACGAGCATTCCGTGAGCGGAAGTGCTGCACCACATCGTATACGCAGTATTCAAGAGCCCGTGAGGGGGACGTTAAGCTGTATCAGACATCGATCCAGAGCCTGTGGGAGGCTAGGCTACAAGTTCACCGAGTGTAGACCAGTTACGATATAAGTACGCTACGCTGAGGGTTAGCAGTTCGAGACTTTGAAGAGTCCTAATTTATAAAGAACATTAAATATACGGACTTTAAAGCAATATCGCCAAAGTAAGACACAGCGATCAGTAGGGAACTTCGAGTTCCAGAAGAACACTAGTTCAATACAGTTACGAAGTTATAAGAACTCCAACAAATAAACGGCGTTACGTCTAGTAAAGACATTGTTAAAGACATTAAGTCCTGTAAAGGAACTTTACAGTAATTACGATCGCGAAAGATAGAAGTTCAAGCGAAAGGAACTTAGGAACTTAGTTTCGAAACCAGAGGGAAAACGTACTCTAGTGAGAAAACGTCAAAAATATACGATAGACAGTATACGGTCCTCGAAGGGAGGCCAAGATATAGAAACTATAGGGTGCGATAGACCACCATATATAAATAGAGGTGACGGCAAAGTAAAGACATTTATCGCCTAGTTAAAGCAGATAAAGTAAAGCCGAGTAATAGACAATAGAAGCGGTTTTGAGAGGCTGAAACCAGTAGTTTCCATTGTAGGAGAGAGAAACTTTGAACGAGTAAAATCACACGTCCAATGCAGGTCGATAGGATTCACATCAGGGATCATCAACAGCCGACAGAAATTGTCAAAATCGTTGAGATACGCCCGTGTGATAGGAGTGAAGTGTAAATATTGTAAGAAAAGAAATAAGAGTATCATTTTAAGTGTTTTAGGTAAAGTGAAAGCGTTTTATGCACAGTGATATGTGTTATAATATGTACCAGAGTAATAGTTTTTAGTGTTTTAATGTGTGTTCAAAACGGATACACCAGTGTATAAAAAAAATGTTGTCAGTGTTAAATATAGTGAATATGTGTCAAGAAATTTCTGTACATAAGATGAGATTGTACAATATGGAGTAGGTCAAGAAGGTGGGCCAAAATGTCACATCAAACGAGAATAAAGGTCAGAAAGCGACCTTAAACATGTAAGTAAAGATTTTCATTATGTTTTGGTGTCGGGAAAAATTTTGTGTACAATTCCACCGGAGTTGTGAGTAGAAGGGATGTTTTTAAATGAATAATAACTAAATAAGAACGCGATCTGAACGAAAATAAAGTTTTAAGAAATAATAAATAATTATGTGAAATAATAAATCCTGTAGAGGAAATGCATGGAATAAAATGTCAGTATTTAATGAATGTTATAAAAGCAAGCGTGATAATAATAATTATAACAAAGATGTTTACATAAAGGTAAATTTGAATTATATGAAAGAAATAGCTTTTGAGCTTTTGTAAGGAATGAAAACATGATGTGAATAACAAGGTAAAGAAATCTAAATAAATATTAAATTGAATGATATAAAAATATAGAGCGTTGAAGCCTTAACAAATGTATAAAACATGATGCGAATGCATGTTGTTAAAAAGGGAGCGATTTATTGTCAACGGAAAAGATTAATATAAGAATTAAGATATGTATCAATTGTTACTATGAAATTTATCAGTTCTTTGGAAGACATTCGGCCGTAACGTAATGTGTAGCGTAATGGAACGCAATTAAATAAAAAGTCACGCTAGGAACGCGTAAAAGTTAAAGTACTTGGTAAATTACTTATGGAGGGTAGTTGATTGCAGTGAATTGAGATATGTTGTAAGTCCTCTAATTGTGACGTAGATCACGAGGCCATGTGTGTATTATTTAAAAGGGAGCTAATGTATGGTATTATTGAGCGTATGTCATGTAGGCCACGGCCGACTTTAAATCGCGTCTTGTATAAGTCCTCCAAATGTGGAAATGTTCCCGAGGCATGTTAAGAGATTCGAACCTAGAATCCTTTTGTTGTTAAAGCCCCTAATTATTCGTCGTAGAATGTGTATTAATCTTCCCAATCAATGAGGACCCTCTCATAATTAATAAATGCCAAGGTTACGAAAGTGGTTTATGAGCCAAAGAATATTGTTGAATGGAAATAAGTGAAGTAAAAGCCAGGTCTCTCCACAGAACTGAGAATAATGTGAAGGTTTGTTTTAAAGCATTGAAGAGAGCTGCCACCGTAGGTTAGGCAGAGAGTCGCTTTCCTTGTCATAAATCACGCCCGAGTATAATGGCCTGACCCTCATAGAGCGAGGGTGGGTAAAGACCGTCTTGTAAGATGTGTTAAATACATCGTGAGTGTTTAAAGTTGTTAATGACCCGGGCGTTGAACCGAGGTCCTTGTAGATTGATATTATCGCTTGCCAATTCAGATCGTAGTTTTCTTATGTGATAATGGTCTTATAAGACAAATGAATTAAATAAAATCCCTATTGTAATATTGTATAAAAAAAAGGAATCCACGAGTTTCGTGAAGATAACTAGGTTTCGGGAGTGATCATAGTTTTTGACTTTGTCAAGTAATCTTTATAACTCTGGAGTACACAAATAGTTTTCCCGATCACCGTAGTGAATTTGCAAAACTTGAGGGAGATAGTAAATACGGAGAACATGTGATATGCCCAAATATTGAAGTGAATAATTAACATGTAATTTTAAATGTAATTATATATTTGTTTTGATGATAAGAAAAGATAAAAATAATTCTTGAGGTGTACAAAAATATGACACCATTATTATGGGAAAGTATCGAGCCAAAGAAGCTCGTAGTTATTTGGAACTTTAAGATAAGTACTTTATGGAAGTGAAAATAATCGTGAATTGTTGGTTTTAAAGAAAACCATGTGTTTTAATCTAATATTTGTTTTATTTTTATGCTATTCCTTGTTCACTTTGGACAAGTAGAATGATATTGGTCAGTAGTTTATGTGTTTATTTGTTTGTAGCGCCATAATTTTTGATTAATTAAATGTGTTAAAATAGGAGTTGATTTTGTTGTTATTTTTGCAAGTGTATCCTCTATTTAATCCAAAATATGTAAGTCACAGAGTGGGAGAACTTACCGCAGCCCCGAAAAATCCCGAATTGAGCAATGCTGGCATACTGTGATTTGCATATTTCTTGCTGCAAGGGCACAATATGTCATAGTAGTACCTACTAAATATAGTAATTTATCCATCGATAAATTATTATTGTTAATTAATAGCCAATGTTGGAATGTCTAAAACCATATTTCATTCTTCAACAAAGCCAAATATTTCGATTAAATAATTATTTGAATTGCTTCAAACTCGACGTTAGTTATCACAAGTATAACTATATTCTATAATGGAATAACTTCTCATAAGATCTGCGATAAAAGTTTGGAAATGTCCAATAAAGAGATTCATTTCCAATGAAAGATCTTCTCCTGGTCTAAATTGCTTAAATAATTAATATTAAATACCATAATATTAAATAAAATTCAATAAAATTCCCAAAGAAATTTACGATCAAAAAAAATTCGAAAAAGGAAATAATTTAAAAAACGATCTTAAATTTTGAGGTATGATAAAGTCGTTAATCCAAACGATAATATCCAATTTCTCACCAAAAGAAATTTAAATTTAAATATCGATAATGGAAAATATTCCGAAGTTTCGAAAAATTACTCACAAAATAAAAATGTACTAATGTTGAAATGGTGCAATGCTCTACAATACATCTAACTACTTAAACCAACAACTACGAACGAAGATCACTCTCTACCTTTCGATGATATCTAGAAGAATAAGCATGGTCGAAATTACTGTAGACACCAGTAATTCCATACTTAATACCCTTCCTCTTCTTCCTTCGGAAAATTGCCTCGCCAGTCTCGAACCCCGGCCTCCGAACGCTAATCGTCTTGTCTGGTCACGAAGACGGACATCATCTCCTCCAGCAATGCCGTACCGATTTCCAAGTCTCGAAGTGGGATGGACTACTTCGCTTCGGGTCTGGTAGTAATTCTTCACGACGCGACAATATATTTCCGTATCTTATGATTGGATTGTAGTTCGGCAGTAGTTATACTTCATCTTGACAATTTAATTTAATATCGGTTGCCTGATATTCTAGTATGTCAATGCATTTCACATCCCCTACGCATATATGGCTTAGTTCAGCATCTCAATCACATTAAATATGTAGTCAGTCATTCCCCTTAAAACTTGCATGTACATCATCTCGACAATAAGTTTATAACTGAATGGAAACTTTCTAAAGTTCAGCATCAATGTTCCAGGAATGCACTCGAGTGAACACGCAACAGGCCTTCCCTCGCACAGGCTCACAAATGTTCTTACTTTACAGCGCTCGCCAAGTTCCCCCGCGTTATAAGATACATGCTTTTCATTTGACTGTGTCCAACAAAGAAAACTACCTTTAATCTTTCGAATTTCTTCCCCAAACTTTTAGAGAATGTTCAAAGAATGTTTCTCTGTAGTCTTGTCGAGTTTTCGATGCTTAATTCGCTTTGGAACTAATATTTGACCGACTTTGTGTTTCAAACACGACCAACGAACTTTCTCCCTATCTCATGACCGGTGGCGATCGCCTCCCTGCCGTCAAACCTCACTCATGTAAGTCCCCTAGACTTCACACGCTTACTTCCGGACCTCGGGCGATACAGGTCCACTCTTCTTCACAGTCACAGCACAAAGACCTCGATTCGCCTCGCGTCACCTCGCTCATCAATGAGTCATGGGTGGGCGCCTCATTAGAAGTCGCGGCAAATCAATCTTTGCAAATATCTTAATACTGGGACCTCAAACTTCCTTTCCTGAGTGACAAACATGATTCTTATTAATTTATATCCATTCTCTATAGTTTTAATTATGCGGATTCTCTCTTCTTTATCAAATAACAGTATTTATCTCCGATCAAGCTCCTCATTAGGCGCGATCAGTTTCTCCTTCCTTCGTGCTTCCAGTAATTCATTTAGCCAATCAGCTCATTTCTTCTCCATAGCTGCACGTTGCTATGAGCGGACAAGCGAAAATACGACACTGGACTGTCTAAAAATGGCTTCGGTCGCCATTTTGCCGTCGTCGTTTGCAATCTGAAGCTTCCCTCTATAAAAAAATATTATATCATAATTCCTTCAAAAATATTGCATTCTTCTCTAAATTTCATCAAATCATCCGAAATAGCATCCTCTCCATCCCGTACCATTTAGAATTCGAGTTCAGTACTGTACCCTTCTGTAAAGCAGTGTTTATGAAGAGATTCTGATTTTGGGGTCACGCTCAGTCCTGTATACTGCTTAATAAAGTTCACCAAAACAACATTCTTTACGTGATAGAAGGATCATAAGAAAAACTATAATTAAGAAATGAGTGAATAACAAGTAAAATAAATGTGATTTAATAACTGAAAATATGTGCAAATACTAATAATAACAAGAAAAGTCCTCCCTGACTTTTGACTCCCACAACACATTGAATATAATACAATGAGCGATATTAAAACTCGCTCCTAACAACACACAATGTGGATACAAGTCCACTGAACTGGATAAGAAGTTATATTAAAATGAGCGGTATAATAAACTTGCTCCTCACAATAAACAATGTGGATACAAGTCCACTGAACTGGATAAGAAGTAATATGCGCGCGTGAACTGATAACTTAGAAGAAAATGAGTACTTGATGAGTTGTCCATTCACAACTGAAACAATCATGTTGCTCACGGAATCCCATCTGGCAAATCATATTACGGCTACGGGACATTCACTTAATAAAACACATTAAAACTAATACTGACACACGCAATACTAATCACTCTAAATTACATCAATCTCCTCGAGATTCCATTTCTGTGCTATAGCACATCAATAAATGAGCGCGCCTCTAGGCCAAATGCTAAAACAACATATGGGAACAGCATCACATGACAGATGGCCACACGGGGTCATGGAACACGAATGTAAACATACAAAATCAAGCAACAACAACAAAATAAAATATGCCTAAACGGCTGAAAATTACATGACATGAAATAAAGCAAGATAAGTTAACGCTTCGGAAAGACATCTCTACGTGGACAACGCCAATTTAATCAAAAAAATACTTTTACAATTGATCAGGGGTTTACTCAATTTAAACAACAAATTATTCTGAACTACAGAAACCTGGCCTGTCTCGCTAATGACCCTTGGTCGTTCTTATCTGATCGTAAGCGCGCCTCTATGGTATTCCTCACTCCACAGCACTCAATATTTGTCAGTTCCCAAGCTCGGTGTCTAAATATAACTGGCGACTCTCAGGTCCCGTTAATCATCATCTGTAAACGCACTAATCACAACAAAATCTTGCCAATTCCCTTGAATTGCAAAGACACATTGTATTCCACAGATCCGCCTCGCAAGGACAGGAAATGGGCTGGGGTGCGGCAGACGGAGAAGTCTCAGTGACTTTCTTCCCGCGAGCACTTACCATTAAACACATGAAACACCCTAAGCTTGGACTGACACCATAATCATACCATCCAGGTCAGCTTTACATCAGACTTCCCTAACATCGTGTTGGAGAACACTCCAAAAATTAAACTCAAAGCTAAATACTCGAGTGGGCAAACGGCTACTCGCAAGGAATTGCGACAAGGCAATTATCAATCAAAAATATCCTGATCAACCATCAAGTCTACAATCAGTCAAAATTTACCCTCGAATACTATTTTTATACTAGAATTAACTTGGTTCCACTTCTGTATTAATGCATTTTCCGAATTACGCTACTTAGCCGCATTACGAGAGCGTGTGCGCGCACGGCTGCACGTATAGCCCCGTGTACTTGACACAAAATACAATCATAAAAATATCTACAATAATACAAACTCTACGCTGTCCGATGCAATTAATTGTGTGTCAGTAACAAGAAAACAAGATTCTATATCACAACACAAGCAAACAAGATATCTACAAAAATTGTCCCATAAACCATAATTGATCTGTTAAATAAATAAACTCATTTTGTACTTATTCCTTCCAGCCAATCAGCGTCAGAGAACATCGCCTGCCATCCCTCCTTATAATGGATATAGCTCGAGTCACACATGGCGTGACTGATGTCCTGCTGGGTCCAAGTTCCGTCGAGGTTCCTTGATGTCATCTCGGCGCTGAATTGAAAATTGTTCGTTAATTACAGACTCGCTATATAACTCTATCTAATTTCGCCTATCAGGTACTATTTTCCCCGACAGTCTATGGCAAAATATTCGTAGTACTGTCCCTACTTTGTAGTACAAGGACTACCTAACGTTCACTGAAGTTATACATTTTACAGTCGTTGAAAATATTCTATGTCCACAGACATGAATTAAGAGTATCAACCTGTGTCCTCAGACACGTAATATAAGAATCAGAGTCTGTGTCCTCGGACACACATAATAAAAGTCTGGTCTATGTCCTCGGACACACACAAAATAAGAGTGTTCTTCATTGCCTCCTAAGGCCACTTATAAGTAAATCTGGCTAGGGTTGCATATGGAGGGGGATAAATGAAATAAATTTCCATAATAATCATCGGACTAACATGCAACTGGTATCATTGAGTTCGTAGTAAAACGCAGGTCAAGACTAGGCTAGGGCTATCTGAAGTCGATCGTGTAATTAATCAAGAATTAACTCCCGCTCAAAATCATCAGTCTGAGATATCAAGCCACTTTGCAACTCAAAGAAGGCGTCTCCGTCTTATTGGTCCAAACTCTTGCAATTATTGCGGATTTTTCTCATTACTGTCTCCCCGAAGGAGTGGTTATCAGGTCAGTCCACTCTTCACATCGAAGCATTATTTCGTCTTGGCAGGAACAAACACAGAACCAAGCCGTTCTTGTGCGTCATCAAGCTCATTCCTTTGTTCTACAAATGCACCTGTCCGATGTGTCATCCAGGCCTAGCCTACGTTTCTAAATTCCTGAAGAGATCCAGCCTTTGTGTCCTTGCTCGCCATATAGCTTCTGACTGGCGCCAACAATTTCTCAATGTTTCCCAACTTCTGTCTGGCTTTATCTGTTGCTGGTAGAAATATCATATGAAAATGAATAAAAACTTTAAATCATTTATACGGACTGCGTATAAAGGGTTCAGTACGAACCATTAGTGCGTAATTGGTGGTGCGCGAGACTCATGCAGTGTAAGACGTAGTCTTTACTACGTAATTGTCAACGTAACTCACACACACTCAGATGACAATTGATTGCAAACAACATTTCAATTTGTGCAGGAAGGCTATTTAACCAGCAAAAATATGTGTCTCAGTGCTTTGTTTATTTGTGTATTTATTCCCATTGTACCCGTATTATTGTTGTATAATTGTTGTAATCAGACATTATTTTTTATGGATAGACATTGGTTGTCATACTAGCTATTGCATTAATTCTTTGTTTACGGACGCCTATCACCGTAAATTTTCTTCATGACAGGACTTAGCTAAATTACCTTAATTTAAATGTAAATACGGAGGTGGTACCATCATATCTTAGGCCTTGTTTTGCTATCATGTTAAATGTAAATTCCGATCTTAGTCTCATTTATAATTGCTTAAGGATTATTTTACGTGTCACATTCCGAGCTGTGTTGCTGTTGCTTACTTTTCTTGTATTAAAGGACATTCGAGAGGGGTTTAACTTAGCTTCAGTTAGGGTCCAAATCAATTTATTTATTTTGTTTATTAGCTTTGCGGGTTAGCCGGAACAAACCCTCCGAAGTAGGATAGGGGTTTGTTTAATTGAATAAACATGTTCACGAGATTTTACATAAACTTGTTATCATTTCTTTAGCTTTGTGTTAGAGGGTGTACTTCTTTGGCGGTCTTTGACATTACCTCCATGAATGATAATAATAATAATAATGTTATTGGTTTCACGTCCCTTTTAACTGCACTGGCTTTTAGAGACGCCGGGGTGCCGGAATTTTGCCCCGAAGGGGATCTTTAACGTGCCAGTAAATCTACTGACACGGCTCCCTCGCATTTGCGCACCTCCATGAATGAACCTGATACCCAGGGGCCATAGCTCTCGTGCTACATTAGCCTTAAAGAAGTGCATCCGATCCTCTCAGGTTGT
The DNA here is from genome assembly GCA_946902985.2 of Meconema thalassinum. NCBI lineage: Eukaryota > Metazoa > Arthropoda > Insecta > Orthoptera > Tettigoniidae > Meconema > Meconema thalassinum. Next base: position 55,560,374 of record OX336389.2, read on the forward strand.
GTGTTTGACAGATGGGACTGTCTGAACTACCATTTCGGTTGTTGTTAACCCCGGCAAACTCCTCTGACGGGCACAATAGCACTCACCATTTTCTTAGCACTTAAGCTTAGATATAAGAGGTAGTATAGAAATCATTAGACCTAAGTATTGCCAGCGGAACCAGGGTTAACTGCTGGACACTCCGATAATTGCATGCCATTAAAATTAGTATTGCGGAATTAGTATTTGTATTCCTATTTATTTATGCCCCCCAGGGACGTCCAACCATTACCAAAGTTTCCTTTCGGCCACATTTTATATTTAAAGTGCATATACCACGTTAACGATAACTAGATTTAAATCACCCCCATTAAATTACAATTAACGAACCATAGCATTCAGTAATTAGTGTAAATAGCGTAGCTACTAAGGGAAATTCAATTAAATTTAGATTTAATATAAGATGCTAGCACTAAGTATTAATAAACCCCCCGAACCCCACCCCAACCCCCTACTGTCGGCATTACTCCATTTTTTTCATTTACCACCAACAAGGATAACAAATGTACGTGTGAATAATCATGATATTTTTTCAGCAGTATCAACACATTATTTCACTACATACAAAGGCATCTACAGTCACACAATAGATATAAGATTTTCTACTAGGCAAACCACTCACTCTATACACACAATTGACAAAATGATTCGAATTACGCCCCTAGAGGCAATAGAGTCGCCAAAACCTCACCATGACACAGTCACAACCTTAAAATTACTAATATCATCACAATATTATGATTAGCACGTATTGCGAATTTTTACTAAGACACTTTCTACACTGGAGAAGTAAAGAAGCGATTGTACCCGCTTAGATGAAGAGTAGAGATAGTAATATGGAAGAATAGAGAATCAGGGAGAATATGAGAATATGAAGGGAAAATAGAGTATCAAAAATTAACCCCTCTCGATTGGTCCTAAATACAGTCAAAAACACTAGCAATGCTTGGGATATGGTACAAAGGATTTTAATTAAAGTTATCATGAACAAGGCATGATGTTTCCAAGTGAAACCTCATGTTGGCAAGTTGTCAAACATGACAGAAAAATAAACAAAGTAAGCTGTGACCATCCCGTATTTACATTTAATTTTAAGTGATCTAAACTAATCCTCATTTAAACTAACCTACGGTGAGAAGCATCCGTAGTATAACAAACTAAACAAAAGATCTAGATTGATTTACAGTCATATTTTACAACACAAATAATTTACAATCAACTGTAAAACAAAAGGTCTACAAGTAGTAGAGGCAAGATTGGAATATGGGTATACAAAACAATCAATAAATAAATATCACACACAAGGGTATTCTTATTAGTCCTGCCTACCGCTTGATGGTTACTGTTTGTTTCCATCGGTCATCTATAATGTGTAAGCTAGAAACTGAAAATACTGTTCGTTAACAGTGGAACAAATTACATGGTTCGCGGCCCACGAGTTCAAAAACTCGGGGTAAACCAACTCCCTGTCAGTCGAACGTGTCAGCTGCTAAAAGCTTAAACTAACGAAGAATAAATCTATACAGCTCAGTACAATGGTCAGCGAGTTATAAACCAGGATCAAAGTTAAACAGGCGTTTAGTGATTATCGAGAATTATAGCATTCGTTCATTACTTTCATTACTTTTTCTTATTTAATTGATGATTATTAGTTGTCTTTGGTTTAAGATTCATTAATTATCCGAATTTACCATGTGTACGGCTTCCTAACTAGTGGATAACCACTTGTGTACACCCAAGTACACGCGAACATGCCTACTCCGAGCTGTCAAAACGCTCAAAAACCATTCTAAAGTAACCCTGTGTGTCCGCCTGGATCACATCAGAGACCTCGGTCTGTCAAGCGCTCAGCTTTGAAACAAGGCCGGCAACCTCAAAAATATGGGCAACCACCCCATCATCGTGTATGAAAACACGGCAAAAAAATACACATCATGTGAGCAAAAATTCACATAGCCTCAAAATATCTCAATCAGTGTCACAAGACTATTCCAATATCTTAAACAACAAAAACCTTTCCGAATGTTCTCCGCTCACAACACATGCGAAGATCGAGAATCGAATGGGTGACCTACTGTCACACAGTATCATTGCATTCATAAGCATGGCTGTCAACTTAACCTAGTTTTAACAAGCTTATAAAAACTGGCTTATTCAGAATGAATCATTTATAAAAGCATTAGCATTGTATCTGTCAAAAGTCTTGTCTCATCTGGGATTATGGGTTGGCAATACTGCACGTAACCTTGAAGACACTTGTCCTCGCATGTAAATGACATTTCTTCATTTTCAAACTGATACCAGCTGCTTTGGCTAACAGTAAAATCTAAAGTGTTCGTTTCATTAGCATATTGGATCCACAAAAATGTTCAAAGAATGATCCTGCACTTGCAGTTTATAATATAACACTCATTGTAATGTTCGTGACGTAGTAATAGTAGTCAAAAATAATGGACAATGATATGCTTGCATGGACAAAGCAAAGCATACAAGACGAGAATTATTCCACTCGTACTAAGGTGTTTGGAAGATATCACACTCACGGCAGGTTTGTCAAAAATTAAACCTGTGCATTCTAGGCACTTCAAATGTATGAAATAAACATTCACACCATATAAAACAGTGGCGTTAACGTGGCCTACGTTATATACAAGGCCTGGAAATGAGGCGCCAGACAACATTGCGAGCGATGGTTCGAACTTGTTCCACATTTCGCCGCTAGGTTCGCTGTCTGGCGCCCTTAATCGTACCGTTTGCATTACGTACAATGTGAATAGTGTGTCTGTATTTGACGGTAATAAGTTGTCCTAATGAGTGAGAAAGCTAAGGAGAGTTTAAAATTGACTAGTGAAGCGTGTCGTATTATAGTTGTGCTTTCGTTAAGAGCAGTAGACTGCTGTAAGACTGATATTGTGATGGGTGCTAAGTGGTCTTTATGAACAAGACGTAGGGAAAAGCAAGTTTTAATCTTGTGGACACCAAAACAGTATTCTACAATTTGTAGCAAGCATTTTAAGGATTCTGATTATAGTATAATTACTACAAAGAGAACGCTCTTACCGAACGCATATCCGACGGTTTTTGAGGACTACCCCGAACATAAACAAGCACAAATAAATAGAAATACGCGCAAAAGAGCATGTGTCGATAGAGACATACATATCAACAATAAAAGGAAATGTTCAGGTAATACAAATTTTACGGAAGACTATTGCGATTAACGAATTGAAGAAAACCATGACCAACCACGTGTTAGTGTAGGAACGCAATGTTCTACAATCAAGCAAACTCATTGCAAGTCAACAAAATTAAAATTAAGGAGGCCACTAATAAAAGATACAGTATACAGAACTACAATTAATTAAGTCATTGAATCAGAAGATAATTTCATTAAAACAAAAATTACATTCAGTGCAACGTCAGGACAAACTCGATGTTCAAATATCGAAGCTCAAGAGTGAAGCGGATCGTGGGGACTTGAAGACTAGTTAATTTCTTACTTGAACAAATTCGAGCTTTCACGAAACGAAAGTGTAAATACGATGAAACAACAATAAAAATATGTGTATTGCTATCTAATAAATCATCGCCGGCTTACCGCTTACTGAGAGATACAAATATTTTACAACTTCCTCATCCACGAACTCTGGAAACGTACATAGAATTTAGACATGTTTATCGGCATTAGTGATATTGAGAAAGATGCAATTGGAATCGAACATCAATTAGCTAATAAATTATTATGAATACTGTTCAAGGGCCTGTCATTCTTCTACAGGATACCTGTTTCGTTCTACTTTATATATGGACTCACAGGACAACAATAAATCTAGGATAACACTGGACGCACTGACTGCGGTTGAGGAATGCGGCTTCAAGGTCATCAGAATAGTGACGGACAACTGTCAGGTGAATGTGTCAATGTTTGAGGCGCTGCGTGGCGGATGTGTCACTCATCAAATTCGTCACCCGAAAGACGAGCAGCAGCCACTTTTTCTTAGTTTCGATCCGAGTCACATCATTAGGAATGTGCGATCACAATATCTGAGTAGGAACTCCTATGTAGATGACAATTTAATAACTAGTGACCATCTTAAGAATCTGTACCACTCACAGAAAAAGCAAGTAGTAAAGCCAGTTAGAAAATTAAGCAGGAAGGTTGTACAAGGTATATCCAAGCAATATGTGGCAAGAGCCAAATTGGTGTTAACTCCAGAGACAATAACTGGGCTTAAGAGCATGGAAGTCGTGTGGCCAGAGAAAGTTGAAGGACAGCCTACACGAAACAACAAAATTCTTGGAAATTTTTTGAAAATGTTTTGATATACATGATATCTGCAATACCACACACGGACTTCATTCCAGAAACACGGACATGATTATTTTCAGTGAAGTTAATGATGAGAGACTTTCATGACTGACCAATGAATTTCTGCCCTACCTGTCACAGATTCAAGGTTATCCCGATAAAAAGATGAGACTTACAAAGGAAACTTATCAAACTTTGGTGCTAACAACTTCATCAACCGTGTCCTGCATATGATTTCTAATCAGTATCGGCTTCCATTATGTGCTTACGCGGAATTTCTCAAGTGACGATGTAGAACTGCTCTTGAGTCACCTGAAAAATAAGGGAGGTAACAATGACATGATGGACGTGAAATCATGCTTGCATGCCATAGAGTCAACACTTAGTACAGGAATTATCGCATCTTCTAGAAGTGGGAATATGGAGCTGAGGGAAAATGCAGTCGTAACAGGCGCCTTGACCAAGTTTATGAAGCCTAAAAAATCGCGGAAGGTGCAAAACCCAGCCAATGCTAAAGAAACACCCCAGCTTCCGGCATATGTCTTGGAGATTCTTGAAAGCCCTGTTCAAGGCAAGAACATGGGGCATTTATCCTATATTAAGTTCATTCAAATGAAACAATATGATTGACATTTTAGCATTAAAATCTCTATTTTTGTTATCAGAAAAGCCAGCGTCTCTATTTTCCATTTCAATTGCAATGGTAGCGGGATTTCTTGTAAGAGTGGCAGAATGGAGAACATACTGTGAAGGTTGCTTAGAGAAAATATCAGCTCCAGCAAATTCAAGCCTGCCTTTTAGTTAAATACAGTACATTTTCAAGACAGAGGAGGATTAAGATATCCCAAAGCTTCTTTTATTTATCTGTTGGAAACAATTTCTCACTTTGTTACAACAGCCGTAAATTTCATGTCTCGAAAATATTTAGTGTAAAATTTCACAAATATTTTAACTGCCACGTTTTCCGAGCACACAAAATGTGGTGTATTGACAATTCTCTCTCCGTAGTTCTTCTGCAAAAGTTCTTAAGACCACTTTTAAAGAATATTGGTGTGAACCACACGGGCAGAAGTGCAACGTTTTTGAATTTCAGAAGTAAGCCACTTGACAGAAAAATTCTTAAAGTGAAGTGAAATACAGTCAAGAGTGAGCGGTATTCATCATTTGGGGGAAACTGGAGCAAAACAGGTAAGAAGTGCTAAAAACATGTATTAAATATATTTGAGTTGCATGTAACGCATAGTCAACAGCAGACAACTAGGGCGCCGAACCGCGATCCTAGGGGCGTAAAGTGGAACTACCAGTTTGGCGCACCAAGTCTGAGCTCTATTTCCAGGCCTTGAGTATAACGTAGGCCACGGGCGTTAATTGTAAATGATACGTCACTAGTGTGAACGGGATTAGGAGTACTAACTACACTCATTCACACTGACAATTGATTCATCCCGAATCTAGTGGTAGATTTTCCACTCTCAAACAAAAATGTATTTACCCAAAAATAGGTAAAGGGGTAACCTCTCCCATTAGAGGATACGCCTGCTCAGTGGCGTGCTTCACATTTTACTAAATAAAGGAGCTTAAAATAAAGACTTCAGCAACAGCTGATTGATTAACAAAATTACTGCTCCGTTAAATTATTGACACAATTGGTTAGTTCAAAGTGAACTTCAAAATGACATTTTATGTACCGTGTGAGAAAACACACATTAATCAGGTGACTAACTCTTGGCTTGGAAATGTATTGGAAACGTACGCTGTGATGTGCATGGAAAAATGAAAAATTACCATAGACGGTAAACTAAAACATACCCACTAAAATAAGTCCTACCTAGATGACTGTGAATCGAAGTACGATCGTTAAAACTATTCCACCAAAGGCCATCAACTTACAAAAGATATTAATTAGAACTCACGGCGAAGAACATGGTAGCTCACCTCATTCCAACAGGAATAATTGAGGGGTAAATCCTTCCATTTTGAGCGTGGGCAAAACCTCCAGCGTTCGTACAGAGACATTAGGCTGCGTTCTTCGGCTTCCATTTTATTGTGCTGTTATGGTGCTCGGTCTCTCTCTCTCATCAGGTGTTTAAGCCATTATCGCCAACATGGTGAACGGTGATGATAGTCTTCTCTCTTGGTGGATCTCGTACATCGTGTAGGCGTTATCAATTTCCACAAGAAATTCACTGCTTCTATCGTGGTTTCACAGACAAACACAGCTGCTACACTTGATAATTTGCAGACGTTATTCTACAAAAAATGGCCATGTCTGCTTCACAGGCTCTACTGGACACAAACACGTGTCGACTCACTTTCACTATCACTCGTTGTGAAAACTTTTATCAACTTAAATCGTCGACATCTGTCGCTCAAGAAAATCGTGACTTCACACAGCGTGGATTATTATTAGCAATTTTCACTGGTGTGAAATATCACACTTGAGGTGCCTAGAATCAAAACCCTCCAAATCCATTCCTTCACTTTTTTGACAAAGTGACAAAAACTGTCACAAACGAACCAATACCCAAAAAGAAATACTTTTTTCACTAAAAAATGAATTAATTATTAAAAAAAAACAGTGATGAAGTACGAAGCTGATCCCTGAGATAGTTAAAAATGTATGTAGAAAATATAAATCAATAATTCGGATTTGTCGGGGTTTGTTACTAAGATTTGGATTTGGCAGGTTTTGATACCAAAGAGCCCTAATACATTTGAAGTTGCGAGAAGAGATTGTAGAAACTGCGGAAGCTTTATTAAAAAAATAATATTTTGAATGAAAGTTAACTAAATATAGGTTTTAAATTAAAAAATCGTATAATTTTTGTGTTTTGTTGTTGTTGTTATTGTTGCTTTAAAGGGCGGTTTTTGTGTTTTATTAGAATAAACAGAAAAATAATAAAACTCATATTACCCATTCAAGATTTGACTGCCGCTGAGCGTGGCTGTCCCAGCGTTTATATTTATTGTAGCATGAGCTCTGTGGGGTGAAGCGGAGGACACTGCGATGACAGAGTGCAATCTGCTCATAGGTCACGCTGCATTGCGTCAAATAAGCGTCACAGGAGCTCATGTCACCATGGACAGTTGAATGATGACTGGGGGTACTGGAGCTGAGTCATATCCTACACACGCAACTGTACCTGTCAACGAAGCAGGCTGACGTGTGACACACGTACATAAAGAGTAGTTCCCATCTCCACCGTCGGCAATCAATTCCTGAAAGGGTAATAATACTGAACAGTAAATAAAACCTGGCACTATAGTCCGTGAAGGGACTAATCCCTAGCCATTTGGCCTGCAGATATTGGGGTGACGCATGACCAGCACATCGGGTCCCCTCGGCCGTTAATCTTGGTTTTCGTGATCGGGGCGCTGCCTCACTGTCAGTTACTCAATTGTCCTCACGAGGCTGAGTGCACCCCGTTCCAGCCCTCACGTCAGTTTCCAAAATCCCTGACGGAGCCGGGAATCGAACCCGGGGCCTCCGGGTGAGAGGCAGGCGCGCTACCCCAACACCACGGGGCGGCTATACTGTAGCCTACAGTACTGAACAATAATAATAATAAGGAAAAGCGTCAAATTAAATTCATATTCAATTAGTATGGTCCAGGCCCTTAGGGACAAAACTACATTCAACTATTAAATCACATTCATTACTGGAAGTTAGAGCAACACAATTTCTGTTTCTACCTCATCCTCAATAGTAGTTTCTCAATCATCATCATTCTCTTCGTGTTCGCCACGACTTTCCAGATTGCAATAAAACTGCAGCTCTTCATTTTCCCTCCATCTTTCTCCAAAATGCTTCGAAAGCATTCTCGAAACATCTTTTACTTCTTGTGCCTGAAGGACAATCCCTCTGTTTATGTCTTCTGGCTTTACGTGAGTCATATCAAAATCAGGCTTCCTGACACGTTTATGTTCGCAAATGTCAGTTCTGTGAAAAACATCACCCAGACCAAAATGTTATTGTTCTTCTTGTTCTTTGTCAAAATTATCCAAAACAAATTATTGTTATCAGAAAGTACAACAACATGAACCATTCTAATCGCGGCAGGCAGAGGTACATTCTCTGACTAATGCACGTAGGTAAAGAGTAACACTTCGCAAAGCATCATGGAAGGTAAGATGGCGGAACTGGGTGCTCCTATTGGCTGATGTGGATGTGGCGGGTTTTGTGACCAACAATGGCGAAATTGTCGTTGGACTTAGCGGATATTGCAACTAAGCCTCAACTTTGACTTCGTTTTACAGTAGGATGTAGTGGGTTTTGTAACAAAATAATAGTTTTAATGAATTCAGCGCAGCAAAAGCTATATGAAACAATGCTTATCTCAATTTTCATAAAATATGGATTTGGCGGGTTTTGGATCTAGGCGCCTCACTTGCACGATTTAAAACACAGACACTCAAATTTATGGATGGCACGAAGATCGGCCATGTGTCTGGTTGGATTATCGTAGTTTTTCACAGTATTTTCATGCTCACTTAGCAATAACTTCACTCGATTTTCACTATGCACACATCGTGCGATAAAATAAACTGGATGACGTTTCCAATGGATTGATTCCTGCACTTTTATGAATTCTCATCGGTCCCTTGACCGGACTGGTCCATCCGCGTGTTACACACGTTCGGTGCTAGACTTAGAAGATGAGAATGCTTTCTTCCCGGAAGCGGGTGGACTGGCATCGAGACTAATCGGGTCGTTGAGTATCTCTCGACATTACTCCTGCATTTCCGCAGTGTCATACCATAGTCTCAAGTACAAAATTAATGATATTAAGCCATTTCCCCTTGGCAAATTACGCAGAAATACTGGATGTGGTAAATTCAAATATGCACATTAAAGAATACATTCTTTAATCATGGTAAAACAAATATTGACGATAGTAGGGAGACTGGGGGGGTTTTGACGCAAATACCGTTATTTATGCAAATTAGGGGGCGTGGCAAGGTCAATGACCTTGAGGTAGGTCATGATCAATGACCTTGAGGTAGGTCATTGACCCCCAAGGTCGCCGGGACCCCGGAAGGTAAACAAACCTTGGAGGGTCCAGGAACCGGTTTGAGGGGGTGTGGGTGGAGGGGGAGGAGTGGGGGTGGGGAGGGGAGGGGGGAGGGGGGAGGGGGGGAGGGGGGAGGGGGGGAGGGGGTGGTGGCGAGGGTGGGGGATGAGGGGGAAGGATGGAAGAGGCTCTGCACGAGACCCTCCTCGACCCAGTCTCTCTGTTGGACTGAGCGCCTTCTCTGTTATTATCCTGGGCTATATAGCTTTGCTTTGAGCCCGATGAGATCCGAGTATTGCCGAAGGTTTCCGAATCCTTGGTTGTGAATGAATTGTCAGAGAATTGAACGGTCAACAGGTGTGTGTGTGTGTGTGTGTGTGTGACGTCACAGCAGATTACGGGATGTGAGGTAGGTCATGAACGGGAGTGTTTTGAATGGAAAACATTAGTGTAACTGGTGTGTGTGTGACGTCACAGCAGATTACGGGATGTGGGGTAGGTCATGAACGGGAGTGTTTTGAATGGAAAACATGAATGGCTGTGGATGGCGGTGGTTGTTGAACCCTGACGTGGTAGGTTGGTTAGGTGTGAATGGGTCTGAGAGACAAACAAGATGGGGTTGAAAGCGCTCAATGGTAAACAAACATCGATGCGTGGGTGGATGTTTAATGAACATAGGTGTTTGTGTGAATGAATAAACAGATTTGAACGGTTAACCTGTGTGTGACGCCACATGGGATGACTAATCCTGAGATTGACAACGGGTTGTATGGTAGGTCATGTCTGGGAATGACCTTACGGTGATTGAGAGGGTGCGGGACAAATGATGAGGTAAACGTGTTTGAATCATGAATGGAGATGGATGGTGGGTGTTGAACTCTGGCTTGCTTGGTAGGTTGAATGTAAAAACAAATAAAACCAGAAGCAAAAAAAAGTAAAATTATGTTTTTATTTTGGAACTGTTATCACCAGCTTATTCTTCTTCCTCTTCATCTTCCTCTTCATCATCATCATCTTCTTCTTCTTCATCTTCTCCACCTCTCCCACACCCTTCCATCGCCGACATCAAATCGGCAAAAAAAACCATCAAAACTGGATCATTTCCAAAGCTATAAAAATGTATACAATAAAGAGTACAACAAAATTGTTTTATAACGCTTGTTTATCTAAAAAGTGTATTGTGAATTGCTGGGAGTGTGTGAGAGCAAGTACAGTTCACCTAAGTCTGCAGCAGCTTCCAGCGGACGCCCTTAGGGTGAGCTACAAGTTCTGTTCATTTTTAAGTAGTTCCAAAATTTTGCTACTAGATATTAATGATACCTAGTGGTGAATGTTGGAACTTGAGTATGGGTTTCAGTGCTGGAAGTGACCAAGAACATGTGTGACTCACTTGAGTATGTAGCTGCTTCCAGCGAACGCCTTTAGGGTGAGCTACAAGTTCCAAGTTTTTGCTACCAGATAATAATGCCATCTAGTGGTAAATGTTGGAACTTGTTTTGACAAAATCTAACCTGTCAATTTAGCTTCACACAAGTTTAGTCGGTGGACGGATCTTTTACATGTCATAAAGTGAGAACATGTAACCACTGGCTTTACTCCTCCTCCAAAGGAAGGCATACTGAAGGATTTTAACACACTTAAAAATCTGACTTCCTTCCCAATCCTTTTTTTAAATTAATACATTCATCGCAATAACACGGGTTATCAGACAAATTCTATTCACATCCAAGTAAACATGGGCTACAAAGACGGTAACTACGCTCAGTATTTCTAATCATTTTGAAGAAGAAAAAAAAACACCGCTTGCTTCCAGTATTTGACCAGATCAGGAATGGAATGAATTAAACTCCATCTAGCGGCGAGAAAGATCTGTGTTGGCTGCCAAAGCCTGTCTCACTTTTGTCAGTCAATGTTTAAATGAATGACAGATAAAAAGAAATGATAGTGGAGGGTGTTGCCGGAAGAAAATTTAGACAGGGAAAACTGGTGTTCCCAGAGAAAAACCTGTCTGCTTTTGGTTTGCCCAGCACAGATCTAACATAAAGTGACTGGAATTGAACCACGCACCCAGCGGCGAGAGACTGGCGTGCTGCTACATAAGGCTTTAGTAAATAAATAATACTTACATTAACAGATCAAGCGTCAAATCCTCATGGTTTTCTTCTTCTTCCAGCCCCATAGCTTCATTGATCTTGTTGGCAGACATTGCAGCGATTGATATGTTGTGAAAAGGAACAACCTCTTTATATATACTGTGTTTTCTGGTGAAAGGTGGATTAATTAGGAGTGTTTAAGGTAGTTGTGCAGGGTTATACAGTGTGGAGCTAATTCTGGTGAAAGGAAGGTCAGTAACGATTCCTGTATTAATGCAGGGTAATGTCGTATGGAGGTCATTTTTGTGTGAAAGGAACGGTAATCCATGGGCGTTTCCTGTATTCGGAGGGGTATAAATAGTCGAGCAGAATTGAAATGAAAGTAGAGTTATCTGTGAGCTTACAGCGTTCACACCAGATTACAATTGGATCCTTGTCTATCAGGTAATATTCAACATACTTAAGTATATAACTTTAAAGTATATCCTAGTGTATATATTTGACTATGTGCTACTGGGAGACTAACTCAGCCAGACGGTTTACAAAATAAGTGATTGTACATTACAGTACTTGTAAATGCTGAGATGGTAGGTTTAAATCCACATGAAGATGTTTAGAATTTTAATAGTATAATGGCCTATTGACAAAGCTGGTTTAAAAGTTAGACGGTATGAATCAGACAAGCAATAATTACTTCAAGTATGAAACGAGCAGAATTCATAGCATGTAATAAGATTGGTTTTAACGTGACTTGCATCTTAAACCACTAGCTGTCTGGGATATATAAAATGAATGCAGCTCAATTATATATAATTACTGTTATTATCCAATTAAACGTTGCCGATTTCACTGTATAGCCCGCGAGATAATTACAGTGCTCACAACAGTCACGGAATAGATGTATTGCAAAGGTGAAGGATATTATTACATAGACATGCATTCACTTCTATACATCGGCTCCAGGTCAAGTAACCTATTTAGTTAAGGACATTTAAATCATCACCTCCCGACTAATGTAGCCTCCCATACACTTGGGTGTATTGAACAGATAAATTATTTAAGCAACCTGCCCCGGCTTCATCCGGGAACAGATATAATATACAAACAACCCGACCCGGCTTCGCCCGGGAACAGTTATGTTATACCAGAAACCCAACCCTGCTTCGCCCGGGAACAGTTATATTATACCAAAAGCATGCACCGACTTCGCTCGAGAACAGTTAAATTATACAAGCAATCTGCCCCGGCTTTGCTCGGGAACAGTTAAATTATACAAACAATCCGCCCCGGCTTCGCCCGGGAACAGTTATATATTATACTAGAAACCCGCTCCGGCTTCGCCCGGGGGATAGTTAAATTATACAAGCAATCCACCCCGGCTTCACCCGGGATCAGATATATATATATATATATATATATATATTATACTAGAAACCAGCTCCGGCTTCACCCGGGGGACAGTTAAATTATACAAAAAATATCCGCCTCGGCTTCACCCGAGAACAGTTAAATTATACATGCAATCTGCCCAGCTTCGCCCGGAAACAGTTAAATTATACAAGCAATCTGCCCCAGCTTCGCTCGGAAACAGTTATAGATTATACTAGAAAACCGCTCTGGCTTCTCCCGGGAACAGTTAAATTATACAAGCAATCTGCCCCAGCTTCGCCCGGAAACAGTTATAGATTATACTAGAAAACCGCTCCGGCTTCGCCCGGGAACAGTTATATATATTATTCTAGAAACCCGCTCTGGCTTCTCCCGGGAACAGTTAAATTATAGAAGCAATCTGCTCCGGCTTCACCTGTGAACAGTTATATATTATACTAAAAACCCGCTCCGGCTTCACCCGGGGGACAGTTAAATTATACAAAAAATATCCGCCTCGGCTTCACCCGAGAACAGTTAAATTATACAAGCAATCTGCCCCAGCTTCGCCCGGAAACAGTTATAGATTATACTAGAAAACCGCTCTGGCTTCGCCCGGGAACAGTTATATATATTATTCTAGAAACCCGCTCTGGCTTCTCCCGGAAACAGTTAAATTATAGAAGCAATCAGCTCCGGCTTCACCCGTGAACAGGTATATATTGTACTAGAAACCCGCTCCGGCTTCGCCCGGGGGACTGTTAAATTATACAAGCAATCTGCTTCGGCTTCGCCTGGGAAACAGTTATATATTATACTAGAAACCTGCTCCGGCTTCGCCCGGGAACAGTTATACATTATACTAGAAACCTGCTCCGGCTTCGCCCGGGAACAGTTATATATTATTCTAGAAACCCGCTCCAGCTTTGCCCGGGAACAGTTAAATTATACAAGCAATCTGCTCCGGCTTCACCCGTGAACAGATATATATTATACTAGAAACCCGCTCCAGCTTCAACCGTGAGACAGTTAAATTATACAAGCAATCTGCCCTGGCTTCACCCAAGTACAGTTATATATTATACTAGAAACCCGCTCCGGCTTCGCCCGGGAGACAGTTAAATGATATAAGTAATCTTCCCCGGCTTCGCCCGTAAACAGTTATATATTATACTAAAAACCCGCTCCGGCTTCGTCTGGGAACAGTTAAATTATACAAGCAATCTGATTATACTAGAAACCCGCTCTGGCTTCGCCCGAAAGACAGTTAAATGATATAAGTAATCTTCCCCGGCTTCGCCCGTAAACAGTTATATATTATACTAAAAACCCGCTCCGGCTTCGTCTGGGAACAGTTAAATTATACAAGCAATCTGCCCGGCTTCACCCGGGAACAGTTATATATTATACTAGAAACCCGCTCCGGCTTCACCCGGGGGGCAGTTAAATTATACAAGCAATCCGCCTTGGCTTCGCCCGGGAACAGTTAAATTATACCGGCAATCTGCCATGGCTTCACCCGGGAACAGTCATATATTATACTAGAAACCCGCTCCGGCTTCACCCGGGAACAGTTAAATTATACAAGAAATTCACCCCGGTTTCATCCGGGAACAGTTATATATTATACTAGTAACCCGCTCCGGCTTCGCCCGGGGGACAGTTAAATTATACAAGCAGTTTGCCCCCGGCTTTGCCCGGGAACAGTTAAATTATACAAGCAATCTGACCCGGCTTCACCAAAGTACAGTCATGGCCATTTAAATCATCAGCTCCTGACCATGTAGCACCTGGGTGTATAACTTGTTTGATAACCTGTGTTCTTGTAATGGATTGAGGAGAAGTAGGAAAATGGTGAACGCAAGCTGCTGACAATTAAATTAGTGGCTAGCGATAATGGGTGTGTAGAAGGGTTTTGATAACTTGTGTGTGTGTATATACATATTTGCTAATGGCTTAGGTATACTAAAACACTATTATAGATATAAAATTCGATTTCAGAATGTCGGCAATAAAAAATGCGAATTCCATAGGGAAAGATGCTGGACCAGAGACTAAACGACTACAGGATCTGCAGGTAAATGAGTCTTATTTGGTAACTGCTGTTCGTCGAGTCAGGACGAAATTTGGGGAACGTATTCTTTGCGAACTGGAGGACTTTGCAGTATTTCTACCGTCGAGATTCAAGGAACTCAGCGAGGAAGATGTAACCGATCTCAACAAAGGGACCATCTATTTAAAATACATGGGACTGGAAAATAAAAGATGTCTTGTGGAATTCATAGAAGAAAAAAATAAAATTTAAAATTAGTTTATGTAAAAACGGAATTTGCAGGGAAAATAAACTTTGGTTCACTCTCTCTGCAAACCGTTCAGTTTTTGTAATTGTTAAGTACTAAGGGACATCAAGTCGCCACCGATACAAAGTTGGCAAGATGTGGATAGTTGTTTCAATAACAATATCTGTTGCACTAAAGTCAATAATGATGCAAACATCTTAGATCTCAATGAATATTTAAACACTAGTTACAACATTTTTCAAAACAAAATACAAGACTGTTTAAGAGAACATGTAGCGTTAAAGGTTAACGCTGAATTATTATGTGACTTTGCTATTTTGAAACAAGGTGTCGAAATCATTCAGCCAATCTATTTACACACACACATGACTAAATTATACCGCACTGATAATATACACAGTTGGTATAGTAAAAACATTGTTGATAAACTCACAACACGCTTTGCTGAGTTTCAAGAATTAGAAAGCGGCAAATCGCTGGAAGCTATCAATCATCTTAAAATTAATGTATGCACCTTTGATCCCATAAATAGTGGGTCATCTCATGTTAATTTGCCTAAACAGTTGGAATACCGTCACGCAGTTATCAATGTGGATAATAATGATGTTTTCTGCTTTATTTGGTCCCTGTCTGCTGGGTTATGTTCTGCAAGTAAAAATGTTCACAGAATGGGCAAATATCACCAGAAATTTATGGAATTAATGATCAGTCTAAATTTAGCAGACATAGAATTCCCAATGGACCTCAACGCCATTTCTCGTTTTGAATCTAAAAATCTGCTTTACTCCATTAATGTATACGGAGTTGAAGGGGACAAAGTTATTGGGCCACTCTATGTGACAAAGGAAAAAAAAGAAAAGCATTTTAATTTATTGTACATTGAAGGGGAATTGTGCAACCATTATTGTTATATCAAAGATCTTTCCAGACTAGTTCGTTCACAAGTTACAAAGAGTAAAAATAGGGTATATATATGTGATCGCTGTTTGCAATATTTTACTAGCAATCAAAAGTTGACAGCCCATACTATTGATTGCATTACACAACCAGCTGTAAAAATTACATTCCCAGAAAAGGATAAAGCCAGTATGAAATTTCAAAATGTGTCTCGTCAAGAACCGCTTCCATTTACAGTATATGCAGATTTTGAATGTTTAACCACACCCATTGACACATGTAACCCGGATCCAGCACGCCCGTACACTCAACAAGTACAGCAACATGTGCCATTCAGTTGTGCTCTAAACGTGATTTGCTCATATGACCCTTCGCTTTCTTACTTCAAATCTTATCGCGATGCAAATGCTGCTGCTTGGTTTTTAAATGAATTGGACGCCTTGGCAGATCGGGTGTACAATATCCTGGAAAACCCAATTCCGCTTCAAATGTTGGATGCAGACGAGGTGGCTTTTGCAACAGCAACCACTTGCCACATTTGTCAAAAACCAATAGCAACTTGTGACACGCCGGTGAGGGACCATAATCGGTACACTGGCAAATTTAGAGGAGCGGCTCACAGTGCATGTAATTTGGCCTATAAAAGAGCACGCTATATTTCTTGTTTCTTGCACAACATGTCTCGGTATGACAGTCATCTAATTATTAAGGAATTTGTTAACCTTGAAAACCAAAAGTTTTCTTTAATTCCACAAAATCATGAAAATTTTATTTCGTTTACAAAATGGCGAAATGGAATTAGTATACGATTTTTAGATTCGTATAGATTCCTCGCATCATCATTGGATGCGCTGGTTCAAGGGCTTCACCCAAACAATTTGAATTCTGTACGTCAAAACTTTACTGGTGACGAACAATTTGAATTATGCATTCGAAAAGGGGTGTTTCCCTATAATCATGTAAACAATTGGGCATGTTTGCAGGAAACTGCACTCCCTTCAAAGGATAAATTTTACAATGACTTAACAAAAAGTCATATTTCTGAAGAAGACTATTTACACGTCCAAAAAGTATGGGACGTGTTCAAGATATCAACTTTGGGCGAGTATGCTGATTTATACCTCAAAACTGATATACTACTTTTGACAGACGTGTTTGAACACTTTCGCAAACTGTGTCTTGAAATCTACAATCTAGATCCAGCCCATTACTACACCCTTGCCGGATACAGTTGGGACTGTATGTTGAAGGTGACTGAAATAGAACTGGAACTATAAACTGACATCGACATGTTGCTCTTTTTTGAACGCGGGATACGTGGCGGGCTTGTATCGCTTGTGCAAAAGCATGCCAAAGCAAATAATCCATATATGGATACATACAAACCAAAGCAACCTACAACATACCTCACCTACCTGGATTGTAACAATTTATACGGATATGCTATGGAAAAACCGCTTCCGTATCAAAATTTTCGATGGCTGACTTCAGATGAAGTTTCAAATTTTAATTTACAGGACGCGTTGAGCAATAACACACGTGGCTATGTTCTAGAAGTTGACATATTATATCCCCGCGAGATACACAATGATCATTCTGATCTACCATTTTGTGTTGAAAAACTACAACCTCCCAATTCACGTTCCAACAATAAAAAGTTGCTGGCAACGTTAAATCCGAAAAATCGCTACGTCATACACATCGAAAATTTAATGCAATGTTTGAAACACGGTTTGAAGCTAGAAACCATTCACCGCATTATTTGTTTTGACCAGAAACCATGGTTACAACCGTACATGCAATTAAATACTCATTATCGGCAGCACGCCAAGACTACATTCGAGTCAAATTTTTATAAATTAATGAACAATGCATGCTACGGTAAATCTATGGAAAATATTAGAAAGCATAGAACTATTCATTTGGTAAACCACTGGGATGGTCGATATGGCGCACGAAAATATATTGCTATGCCCAATTTCCATTCAGTACGAGTTATTGAAACTGATTTAGTAACCATTGAATTGTCAAAGACAGAAATCATGTATAACAAACCAATTTACTTAGGAATGGTAATACTTGACTATTCAAAATTTGTAATGTATCAATTTCATTATGAGTTTGCCAAACAAAAGTTTGGAGATGTAAAATTACTGTATATGGATACAGACAGTCTTATTTATCAAACCAATAAGACGGATATTTACTCTGTGATGAGAGAACATCCAAGTTACTTTGATACCTCAAACTATGAGGTTAACAATATGTTTTGCATAATTCCCATGAATAAAAAACACATTGGTCTATTTAAGGATGAGTGTGCTGGTGATGTTATGACGGAATTTGTGGCTTTGGCACCGAAAATGTACGCATTTTCAACACAAAAGAATAAAGGTCAATGCAAAGCGAAGGGTGTTTTTCGTAGCGTCACACAATTCCTCAATGTTGAGGAATATCGATGTGTACTCTACACAAACACCTCTCGCTTGTACCAGCAAACACGCATTCTTTCAAAGAACCATAATATATTTACAGTAAATCAAAATAAAACATCGCTGTCTACATATGACAATAAACGGTTGTGGGATGGTGTAAATAGCTTGCCTTTTGGACATTTCCACACCTAGTAAATAAGAACACACTTTAATTTTTCAATTCTTTTTTATTACAATTGTATGTTTTTACAAGAAGAAACCAAAACATCTTTTGTGAATGCTGTAATCTGGTGGACTGACTCTCAAATAAATACTTAACAATATTTGATTCATGGTTATTTCTTTGTCCTTTTCCTCGCTAATCCACAACCACCACCAATCATTAGCTTTGACTTCATAGCTCCTGCCACGATCAAGGCTGCAATCTTTTCACCAATGGAAGCAGTAGATGATGTCACGCGCTGCACAGCCTTTCTTAGAAGAATGTGGTCTGCAACTCGACGTACTTCTGCATTCTTGTCGCTGTAAGCAATGTCATGATCTCTACACGCAGCATCCAATTTGTTGATTCCAGAATTACCTTGTGCTAGACGTTGGTTTAGTTTAGTCCCAGGTCCACAAAATTGATAGCCGGGAATATGCAGTTCAATGGGAAGTACATCAATGGCCTTGTTAACTAGACCATGACCAGCAAAGGTCCGATATATCTTTTTCAATCGTTGTCTTACTTTTTGGTGCTGGCGATACTGCCGCTGCTGTCTCTTCTTCCTCTTCTTCATCGCAACCATGGAATGATGAAGCAAAGTCTTTACAGGACGGTATATTTGTATGGCCGTGGAACAATTTGATGAGCTGACACTTTCCACACTGTCTAATGGATGGCATTTTAGTAATAGACACTTGCTGGTGATGACTAAAGTCAGTGCATGGTTGTAGTTCACGCAGACCAGGATCTCTGCTCCATTCACTAGGTACACTGTGCCAAATATTTTTCACCGCGTTTGAAGCAACATAAAAAAGGAACGCCTTGGGCAAAGCGTTCAATTCCTCATATGTGAAACTGTCAAGCTTTTTTTACAGGCAAAAAACTTGACAATAGCTCGCTCTGTGGGGTTTGAGTCCAAACCTTCAATTGCTGCCATATTACTACACGTCCTCACTGATCACTGGTATGTCTCACACTGAAGCTGACGTTACAACGCCTTGCACTCAACATGCAAGTTTTGACATGCTCTGCGAGCTAGCCAATCAAAAAGCTTCCAAACATTTTGAAGTGTTTTATTTTGTAGAGGTTCATCAGGCACGGACAGGTTGTACAGTGCAGGACATCCCAGATCATGAAGGTCAACAAGTTGACATGTTGAATTAACATACTGACGCAACCATTCCTTTTTTTCACTTCCCTTTACAAATACAAGGTCAGCACCAAACAAGTGAGCTTTCAGAACAAGTGATAGATGCTGGTAAGGAATGTCGCCTTCTTTCCAGACTAGTCCCAAATTGCGTTGCAACCACTCTGTTTGTCTTCTGTCCTCGTCTGACTGCAAATGCAATGGAAACGGTGGTTCAAAGACAAAACTGGTTACTCTTGGTGCCCACATGGTTGTGCAGTCAATAATTCCTACTTCTTTAAATACAAACTTGTTTCCGTTCACCTTGAAACCCTGCACGTCGACAATCAATGTTTTCGGCATGGCGACGGATATCACACCTTCCACCACCGCTGCTTCTTAACAACTAACTGATTGGATAGGAGCGGGAAAATAATATACACACAAAGAATCAATTACACAATTTTATTCATAAAGTTATCAGTACATCGCTTACAATCTTTTATCATAGGATTTGGACCATCCCAATCACAGTGAGAATCTCCTCGATGCATAAAGTGTCTACGACAAGGACGGCAGGCTGCAACATCCGCCGACATACGGAGGTGTAATGGTAGCTTATCCCAATTAAGGTCAATGTCGTGTGCACCGTACGCGGTCAGAAATCCAGCTGGTAAATAGGCAATCAGATGCTGCGGCATTTCACGAAGAAATTGTGCTTTATGGTAGGCGCGTATTGCTAAACTCACCAGGGTGCGATAAATCTCAAATGCTGCATCAGCGTCTCGACTTGTTGAGCAACGATCGCATTTGCAGTCCATACAATCTACCCGCTCTCCAACATGACAAGATGAAGCTTTGGCAACGCCATCGTCCACATTATTTGTTTGATTAGTGATGGGCTTGTTGTTGTAGCCCCTGTCATGAATACCAAACGTAGACATGAATCCATCTGGTAAATAGTGAACCAGATGCGGCGGCATTCTAAGCACAGTATGATTCTTGTGATAGGCAGTTATAGCTTCACTCACTAGGGCGCGATAAATGGTAAACCTTGAATCTTCATCTGAACCTGGTGAATCACTTTCACATTTGCAGACCCACCTCGCAGAGGGGGTTGTGACTTCATCGTAGCTTTCCATGACTGTGAAGGGCAATACAGGAAGACATGCTATTTATACTCTGGTCACCATATTGGACAGCGGTTGATAAAACACTTGCGCCTCGTGAACAATAAGGCAATAAGCTGTTGTTTTTTTTTCTGGAATAACTGTCGATGTTTCAAATTCTAGTCTGATATCAATTGTTGTTTCCTTCATCGACTCCTCCAAATACGAACAGTCCATCACCACCAGAGGCGCCTTGGACTTGAAGTCTTGTGGTGATAATAGCGGACATGCCTCTTTCTGATAATAGGAAGACTGAAAGTTTACAAACATGTCATAGAGCTTACCATATTTGTTCTTGTTAAAGTTTAAATCCATTCCCTCATAGGGAAAGGTAACTCCGTTCAAAAAGAGTCGTATATTTCGTAATTGGATGTGGTCAAATTGTGATGCATCTTTATTCTGTTGATATTTGCGATCTGTTTGAAATCCAACCAGGACGTAGAGTGGCCGCTCTGTATACCGTGAGGTTTTTATAGACCAAGTATGTGTATCGGAGAGTGGTAATACCGGGTATTCATGCAGCTCCCAGCTTCTAAATTGAATGGGTAAAGCTGTATCCTTCTCCACAATCTTGAGCAGACTCAATTTTTTCTGATCTGATAGAGTAACGTGCGGTACTTTCCATAGAATTCGTTGCAGTAGAATTTTTGTATCTATTGGCGCTGTATCAGCTCCCTTTAGCGCATTATAATCACTCCTGTCTCGTACAAGAATCAGATCCTGTCTTGCGTTCACAACAATGCGCTTATGATCCTCTGCAAAGCCTAGTATTAATTTTAGAGGTAAATGTCCAGTAAATGTACCATCATCGTTAATCATCCAGTCGTTGGTTGAGTTGGGAAACCAACCAGCCATACAATAAGCTTTACTCTCTTCGCTTCCGTACGAGGGATAAAGTTTCATGACACTTGTTATGCCAACATTTCGAGTAGTATCCACTTCAATACCGTTGATCACGTAGCGAACCTCAGAAAACAAAAAGGCCAAAGCATTGTTGGCCAACTTTGACGTTGTTGGAATGGTACCATCCAATTTGGTGAGTTGCCCTTCAATCTGGATGTAACTTTCATGTGGAAGCGTGTAGATATCTTGTTGGTTAATAGTAATTCGAATCTCATCATTATTATTTAGTCCCTGAGTATACGGTTGGTAGGAATGGTGTTCAATTCTTACAATACCTTCCTGTACTTCGACAGGGTTTGTCACGTCTAGAATCGAATTCATGACGTAAGATGTAACCAAGTTGTTGTAGGATCTGCTTGTTGACACGTGTTAACCTGTACACGTGTTGAGCACAACTAACACCTGCTCTTGACAGCGTTGCCGCTTTATACACTTGTTTCATGCTGGCTTCAGATACAGTTTGTAGGTCACAGGTGTATGAGGGTCTAACCGGATGAGACGTTGGTTTCTATTCACCAGTCTTAAGGTAATATTCCTGATGTTGGTCACACTCACAGGATGATAGAGCACCACCGACGGGTTTTCGCGGATGATATAACCACCAGGTGAAGTAACAATAAAATCATAAAGCGATTGCGAGGGATCTTGATTGGTGTAGACGTCTGTAATAATATTACACGTGACAGATATGTGATGATCTTCAATTATTTTCACCGGTTGGTCAGACTTGTGTATCACGTTTGGTACTAACACTTGTGGTGAATAGCCTAACAATGACCCAATCGAATCTGGTTGAGATTTAAAATCAATCCTAAAAGAAGAAAG
Source organism: Meconema thalassinum (assembly GCA_946902985.2). Classification (NCBI taxonomy): domain Eukaryota; kingdom Metazoa; phylum Arthropoda; class Insecta; order Orthoptera; family Tettigoniidae; genus Meconema; species Meconema thalassinum. Next base: position 55,583,055 of record OX336389.2, read on the forward strand.
AATACTGCAGCGATGTGTCACGTTGTTGGCTATCAGTTCAAACTTGCGTGTCCCGTCCAGAAATGCTTTCAGACTAAATTCCTTGGTGAGAGTTGTGTAGATGTGATCGTGAATATCATCTACGGTGTAGCTGCCAGACGGTAGAGTTAACACATAGTCATCGTAGTAGAACTTATCATTGACGTCTTCAATTATGTTGCAGATTCTATTATAGCCTTCAAACGAAACAAGTCCCAACACGTAGGGTCGTCGTCCCAATTCAATAGGAGGATAAAAGTCAACAGTTACTTCCGCACCTTGTCCGTGCACTGTAAACGTTCTACTTTCTGTTGTCATAATGACCACGTCACCCGCCGTGCTCGGTCTTATATAGAAAAGTCAAACATAGACGACCGCACTGTTGCGTGTTAAAATTTTGCACTCGTTTCACATTATAGTGTATTGTTGCGCTGCTTCCAAAATAGCGAACAAGCTCTGTCGGAGGAGGAAGATTTCCAAAACTGTCAAAGTACCACACGGTTCGCCCATGCTTTATGTAGGCCACATAATGCGTTCCCGGTCCATGACTGTCATCCAAATTGACAACTGCACTTTCATGGCTCCGTGGTCGAGACGGTAGTTGGTTGCGCATAAACACGCCTCGAAAGTGGGAGATCTTAAGCTGTTTTGCATATCTTATAACTTCCTCATGCGTCATGGCTCGTCGTGGCAGTGCATCGATTAACCGTTTTTTGGCGACATGTAAATGCCGAGTCCTTTCTTGTAGGGTGCTAGCTTCATGTTCACACCTTTGCCGCGCAGTGCTATGGCCTCCATAGTTTTATTATGCCTTTCACTTTCCTTCAACTGTTGCTTCGCCTCCTCAACAGCTTTCACCGTTCGTGCTACCGCACTTGCTCCTCCAAGAAGTGAACCCAGGGCTGCTAGTCCAGCAAAAAGTGCAGGTAAAAATCCACCACGTTTCGGCACAGGAATAACTCGGGCACGTTTTCTAAAACGTAGTTTACTTTTGGGATTCGCATGCAATCGTGCTGCTCGGAGTGCTTTCTTAATAGCCAACTCACTATTTGTTTCTCCGCGCGAAGCTTGACGTGCCGCATGAAGAATAGCTTTAAAACCTCCCTTTCTGGACAACTTCTTCCTCTTCTTCACTACATATCTCTGTTTCACCATCGCGACCAAAGAACAAGACAACCTCACACCACAAAGTATAGAACACAACTAACGCTCCTCAGGAAGGGAACCTGTAGTTATTTATTCAATGGTGGCTGTATATTCAAGTTCTATATACAGAGGAAAATCGTTCATCGTTTTCCCCGCCTCTTTTTCTTCAGACGAGAGTTTCAAGTGAAAGAATAATTTGTCTCCGGCTTTCACCGGTTGATCAATAAGTGGTTGAACACTACCGTTTAATCGTACCTCTAAATGTTTCAAATCTGGTGCATACTCAATTACACGAATGGCACCATCATACATTAAACGGTAATTGTCATACCCCGAACGTAGTATGTAGGCGAGGTTATTGGGATCTTTTACCGGTTGTTGGTTTACAATGTGAAGCAGAAATATAGAGGGTATTGATTTAATAAAAAGCGATAACCGTTGTTCTAAAAATCGTTTGGTCGTCACGTCGTGAGGTTGCACAGGATCAGCAACTTCGGCTATTCGTCTTCGCTTCATCTGTAGAGCGTTCTCCTTAATTTCCCACACCTTTTCCATTTCAGAGTTTAAAAACCGTTTTGTACAAACATCTTGATCATTTTCAGGATCGGCCACATGCACAAGGCGTGCATTATTTGCTGTATAGCCCTTTACAGTTAGGGTGGGCACAATACTGAGCACCTGTTTCACCTTGTTATCTACATAGTCCTTTCGAGCAGCGTCCGTGTTGTTTGTTGGAAGAGCCAGCTGAGTGATTCGACGTTGGTGTACGTCATAGTCCTTTGCTTCTGTTAACACCACAGCATTGGATAACACATAGGCTTTGGTGCACACATCTTGATCGTTCACAGGATCTGCAACACCCGTAATACGTTTATTCTGAGCCTCATAATCTCCTTTGATACGTCGTAAGCGGTAATAATCTACATACTTTTTTGAACATGCGTCCGAGGGTAATACGGGTTCTGTTATATTGGTCAATCGCTTTCCATTAAAGTTGTAATTGCCATCTGTAGTGCGTGACAATACATTAGCATCGACATATCGTTTAGTAGCCGGATCTGTATCATGTTTTGGATCGTTTGTCAAAGCAAATCGTTCATTTGTTTTGAGAGTTCTTCCAAAGGCGTCCATGGTTACACTGGAACTGAAACACCCGTTTGCCTCATGTATATAGAGACCAGCTCTTCCCCTTTCACATTTAGTTGATATGCAGATTATTAAGCAACAACATTCACTTCCGGTGGGAGACTTGGTTTCACACCTCTTCTCAACATCGTCCGAACAACGTCATGGATCACTCTTCCCATCCTCCATTCGCTGTCTCATCGCCGGCCCGTCGGGATGTGGAAAAACCAATCTTTTGCTTACCCTCATCACCTCCTTAAACGGAGTGCGCTTTCAAAATATCTATATTTTTGCCAAATCGCTGTATCAACCGCTGTATGTGTTCTTGGAACAGGTCATGTCAGGTCTGCGCAACATGGGCTACTTCACATTCGCAGCGCACGAAGATGTCATTTCTCCAGACAATGTTCGCCCCCATTCGCTTATGATTTTTGACGATGTGGCCACAGAACGACAGGGCATTATTCAGGCTTACTTTAGCATGGGACGTCATAAATATATTGATTGTTTTTATCTCGCTCAAACCTATTCGCGAATACCAAAACAGTTGATTCGTGACAATGCCAACGTGATTGTTCTCTTCCGTCAGGATGAGCGCAACATGCATCACGTCTACGATGATCACGTGAACCCAGACATGACCTTTCAAGCCTTTACACAGTTGTGTGCCATGTGTTGGAACGCTCATCACCACAGTTGTCTTGTTATTGATAAGCAGAGCAACGTCAACAATGGACGCTACCGCATGGGATTTGATCATTTCATTCGTATTTAAGTAGCTGCATCGCTTTTCTGAACATCATTAGTTCAGATGTCATGGCGACAACAGGGAGTCAATTAAAAAAGCACATAATCCGTGCGCGAAATAGCATTCGACAAAAGTTTCGCTATCTAAAACGTGCACATGCCGACAGTGAACTGTTTGTCGAAAAACATTTGAAATCACCTCTGGAAGCTGTGTTGAAAGGAACATCAAAGCCTAGTACACGCTCAAAAGAAACACAAACAATTGAAGAGGAGGAGGAGGAAGAAAATGATGAAGAACCTGAGGATGTTTTTTCTCCATTGCTTCCGTCTTCTGGCTCCAAAGAATCACCGCTGCCCCAGTTTTTGAAAACATCAATAATTGCTGAAACACCCACTAGAGCCAAAGAAAAGCAGCCTACTCTTAAAGAAATATTGAATACGCCCGAACAATATGTGCGGTTAAAATCCATTTTACTACAAAATTATGGTGCGTTGGTTACCCCCTTCCTTGAAGATCTTTTTACTAAGAAAACTGATACTACCTATGGTGTTCGCTATGAAAACAATAGATTTCGAATTGGCGATTCAGCAATCAAGATAAGTGACAATGTTTTGATTGTTAAAACAGTTCGTTACAAATTGACGCCAGGTCTTTTAGAACTTTTATTTTCACGTACACCTTCTACCGAGGACTATGATAAAGAAGATCTTGAAAAGTATAAAGACATCTTGATGGCTACAAATGGTTTTAGACGTAATTATAAACGTTCTGAAGCAATAAATGCTAATAAGGGCTTCAAATATAAAACCATCATATCAAAATTGTTTCCCACCTATGCAAGTGTTCGCCGTGCAAATTCAATGTCCGGTATCACGTTTAATACTTTGAAACCATTCATCGATTTCGCCTATTGGAACAATCCAAATAAGTTGGTTAAACGTCTGCAACTGTTGCGTGCATCGGAACAGGCTGGTCATACCGGACACGAGGCGGAAGTTTTAGAAATAGAAGAGGAGCTTCGTCATGCTGGCATTATTGTCTAATGAGTCAACGTGTTCATACACCCTCGCCTGTTAAGGCTGCCATTGCTCGCGAGTTGCATAGACCAGCTCGTCGTCTCTACCATCGTCGTCATGTCATCACACGGGGCGTTGACGATCTTTGGCAAGCTGATCTGGTTGAAATGATTCCCTATGCCAAAGCTAACAACGGGGTCAACTATCTGCTCACCGTCATCGACGTTTATTCCAAAATGGCCTTTGTTGAACCTGTTCGGAATAAATCTGCACAACTGGTCACCGCGGCATTCAAGACCATCGTTCAGCGGTCAAGACGACAACCTCGTTTGCTTCAAACAGATCAAGGCAAAGAATTTTTCAACAAGACTTTTTCCGCTTATCTCAAATCACTTGACATCCATCACTATTCCACTTTTAGCAATCTAAAGGCAAGTGTTGTAGAACGTTTCAACCGCACACTCAAGACGCGCATGTGGGAACAATTTACAGCAAGAGGATCCTATCGCTGGCTTGAACTTGTAGGCGACCTGGTGACACGTTACAACAACACTAAACATAGAACCATCAAAATGAAACCACGCCTTGTAACCAAGAACATTGCGCAATTGGATCGCATTCATCACAAAATCAAAACAGTAGATCCGCGACGTCATCAATTACGTATTGGTGATTATGTGCGCATCAGTAAACATAAAACAATCTTCGCCAAAGGATACACACCAAACTGGAGCACAGAAATATTTCGTATTCGCAAGGTAAAACTTTCTAATCCAGTTGTTTATTTACTTGATGACCTCAACAAGCAGCCAATCCAAGGAGGATTCTACATGGAGGAACTGCAAAGGACGCAATATCCCAAGCATTATCTTGTTGAGAAAATTGTACAAAAACGTGGCAATAAACTTTTTGTTAAGTGGCTAGGTTTTAATGCCACATATAATTCATGGATTAATAAATCAGATCTGGTGTACACCTTCTTGTTTTTATTTCATGTCGAGCTGGCCGACTCAACATGCCATGCGATTTGTATCCTACCCCCACCCTACCTTTTACAGGAAATACTACTCCAGATTTCATTGATGTTTGTTTACCATTGAGCACATTCAACAACCAGTTCATTCCCCCTCTCTCTCAATTCCATTCACTACTCCCGATACCATTGATGTTTGTTTACCATTGAGCGCTTTCAACCCCATCTTGTTTGTCTCTCAGACCCATTCACACCTAACCAACCTACCACGTCAGGGTTCAACAACCACCGCCATCCACAGCCATTCATGTTTTCCATTCAAAACACTCCCGTTCATGACCTACCTCACATCCCCTAATCTGCTGTGACGTCACACACACACACACCAGTTACACTAATGTTTTCCATTCAAAACACTCCCGTTCATGACCTACCCCACATCCCGTAATCTGCTGTGACGTCACACACACACACACCAGTTACACTAATGTTTTCCATTCAAAACACTCCCGTTCATGACCTACCTCACATCCCGTAATCTGATGTGACGTCACACACACACACACACACCTGTTGACCGTTCAATTCTCTGACAATTCATTCACAACCAAGGATTCGGAAACCTTCGGCAATACTCGGATCTCATCGGGCTCAAAGCAAAGCTATATAGCCCAGGATAATAACAGAGAAGGCGCTCAGTCCAACAGAGAGACTGGGTCGAGGAGGGTCTCGTGCAGAGCCTCTTCCATCCTTCCCTCTCATCCCCCACCCTCGCCACCACCCCCTCCCCCTCCCCCCCTCCCCCCTCCCCTCCCCACCCCCACTCCTCCCCCTCCCCCCTCCCCACCCCCACTCCTCCCCCTCCACCCACACCCCCTCAAACCGGTTCCTGGACCCTCCAAGGTTTGTTTACCTTCCGGGGTCCCGGCGACCTTGGGGTCAATGACCTACCTCAAGGTCATTGATCATGACCTACCTCAAGGTCATTGAACTTGCCACGCCCCTAATTTGCATAAATAACGGTATTTGAGTCAAAACCCCCCCAGCCTCCCTACTGACGATCTTCCAATGAAGTCAAAAGTACAACTGCATCTTCCTGGATGCATTCAGAGATTCTCTCACTCATGTTACCAAGTCTTGCATAAAAATAATCACCAGCATGAGCGAATACGGGCTCAATATGTCACGCATTAGTATGTAAGAATTATTAGTATATAAGTTACGACACAATCGTTTATTAATAATACCGCTCGCAATAGGAAAAAAACAGAGGAAAAGTACAGGAACAAAAGTTTACCTAATATAACATCTTTAACAGTGAAAAACAACCATCCTACTCACACTGTATTCTATTACAGGTGGAGAACGATCACCGGGGTAAATACCACCCAAATACGCGCAGAAATTAATACCACTTTCTGATTACAGAACATAACAAAGATGACAATTCCCGTACTCCCCCATAATAGCACGTGACGACAAGGTGATGATAAGGTGACCTTGGAACAAAAGGAAGACGACAACTATTGAGACGGAAGACAGAAAACAACGACCTAGTGGCATGTTAAGCCGTATATAGGCAGGTTAGCCTATGTAGTCTATCTCTCCTACACAAATTTTACACATAGTGAACTGCAAAACACTTCTTTCACCAACGGACTTAAACACAATTTCAAACTTCATAGGGAATGGAAATAATGAAAGGAAGCTTCGCGAGTAAACTTTCCTTTATTCGCCACCCCTAACTTAAAACTAATACTCATACATCATCACCCATACGTTATAGGGAAATTAACATGGTAAACGCACCCCCCACGGCCGAACGTGAACTAGTGGAGCACTACGCAGTTCACGGGCGAGTCCAACAGGGGTAACCATACCTTAAACTCCCTACATCATCATCCCCACGTTATAGGGAAATTAATGTTATAAGCGCACTCTCACGGCAGGACGTGCACTAGGCGCAGTGGACGGACGAGGCCACAAGGGGTAGCCATACCTTATACTCCCTACATCATCATCCCCTCGTTACAGGGAAATTAACGTTGTAATCGCACCCTCGCGGCAGTACGTGAACTATGGAGCATTACGCAGGTCATGGATTAGTCCAAAAAGGAGAGCAACCCCTTAAATTTCCTATACCCCATTTCGCACCATTTTTCTTTCTCTTTCTTAATTAGAGATTTTAATTACATCCAGACAATCACAATTTCATCCAAAATACATCTGAGGCTATACTTACCCTCACATGCACATCAATTTTTGTAATCATCCCCATAATTAACCTTATATTTTAATAACAACAAATTTAACAAAGCATTCTTATAACAGCAAATTTATCAACAAATCAACTATATAAAACAACAAATTTAACAAAGCAATTATATAACAGCAAATTTATCAACAAATCAACTATATTTAACAACAAATGTATTATCAAATTGACCATATAACAAATGCAAAGGCAAAATGTAAACAAATGTTAATTGACCTATAACGCCACAAAACCTCTCTTTGCCACACCTACCAACCCCTAGCACGGCACACTTATCAATCCGACTAGGAGCAAAAAGAAGAAGAAGCAAGAAAAGAAGAACAGAAGAATAATAATAATGTTATTGGTTTTACGTCCCTTTTAACTACTCAGGCTTTTAGAGACGGCGGGGTGCCGGAATTTTGCCCCGAAGGGGATCTTTAACGTGCCAGTAAATCTACTGACACGGCTCCCTCGCATTTGCGCACCCTCAAATGCCAGCTGACTGCGCCAGGATACGAACCTGCAACCTTGGGCCCAGCGAGAAGAACAGAAGAGAGAAGAGAAGAAAGGAAAACAGAAGACCAGAAGAAAACTACAAAGGGAAGAAAACATAAACAAACCAGCACCCCCACGACTGTCACAATGGCTGGGGAGGTCTTGTTGTAGACCCAACCCTATTACAGGGGTTGTGAGTATAAAAATACATAATTCATACTAGAAAGAATTACAGACGGACGGACTTACAGCAGGAGTTGCAGCAATCACTACATGTTCATGGCACTGTAAACGAAAGCTTGCGGTGTTATGTAACAATAACAATAGCAGGTGTACTGCTCCACATACTGCTGACATGCTATGACCCAATTAAGCCGTCAAATACAGAAGGCACCTTCGCGCCCGGGCTCATTAACCCATTCCAACATTCTAAGTTTGGACATTGTGTCTAACGGTGTGACGTGACCAAAAGCCAGCAGGACTGCGCTCTGTGGCAGCCCCAACGACGACTCAGCATGGACGCCCACTAGACTTCTAGACGTTTCAGGGTAAGTGTGTCAGCTATTCTCTATCCCTTCTCTACCCCCCTAATCTACACTTTCGCCCCCCTATTTATTATAATAATCCCTTGGTCACAGTCAAGGAATCTCTCTTTTTATTTCACTTTGTTAGCTTAATCCCATCCTTCTAGTTCGTAACTAAGTTAAGATCCACTGTCTACCGCTACGGCATGCAGCCCTCCGGTGTTAAGAAGAACGCACGAGAGCCCGCCTGTCCCTGCACCAACAGGTGACAAGCGTGCTAAAACCGCAGGGTAAGTCACTGAAGTCACTCCACACCCCCCTTTATCATCATTCCTCCCTAGACGCCCCCATAGATCCCCTAACATCTCACCCCTTAATATCTAACCCTAACAACTTGTGGAGATGCCCTGTCTTCGTATTTTAGGGTCAAACCCTAACAAACGGTAGTGACGCCGTGGTTGAGTCGATTCTTACGATTCGGCCGCTCTCCGGGGGAATCGCTTCTACCTCACCAAACACACTGTTAGGAAATAAATCCTAACAAATGTTAATAATTATAGGCATCATTTGACCACAATTTGTCAATAATATGATCCTATTTGTAGTATATTCATTACAGCAATAGTCAAAGACTATATCAATGTCAAATACAGTTACATTCCGCAATTGGAATTGTTTTAATAAATGTTTCAATTACGTTCTGACGTAATGAATTGCTTAAACAGTGTTATTACATTCTTAGGAATCGAAGTATTCTTAACGATCAAGACATTCTTAACAATCGAAATATACCTGACATTCAAAATATATATTACAATCGACATCTTCCTTTCTAATGAAAACATTCTTTTACGATCTAAGCATTCATTTACAATCGAAGCTGTTCACTCGACATCTTTCCTTTCCTTTCAAAACATTCTGTTACGATCGAAGCATTCCCTTCATAAAACAATTTCGTTCGAAAGTGAGCTTGTTAAAACGTTGCCTGCAAAAATACAAAACGAATTATCTAAATTCAAAAACGAATGAAATTACGTCTGAAAACGACACACGTAGACGTATCAAAAATTTACATTGAAATCTCTAATATTTTCTACATAAAAACATGGGTTAAAATAAGCAAATCTACTATGAATTGGTCACTCCTGAAATACAACAAATACTACTTCAAAAACTACTGTGATCTTAGATCATTCAATTTTCTACCTTTTTCTGTTGGTCTGGTGTCGTGAATACCTGGATCAGATATGCTCGATGATCCGCTCGTACAGCGCGTGTGAGTCATCTGTCTCGATAAACGGGTTCCAGCCAGAAGCGTGCCAGTCAGCTGCTCTGCCTCGCCATCGCCTCGTACTGCAAGCCCCTGTGTTGCGGCTCGTCTCTCCTCACTAACGGCATTTCTTCTTGCATCTCAACCCATCCGTCTAGAAACATGACCTCTTGACAAAACGAACTTCGCCATCCGTCTTCTTCTCGTGTAGCTGTACATCATCCATGTAGGTTTGAATGTCCTGGGTTGACATCTCTCCAAGTTGTTGTTGGGCAATCGAATAGTAGCATTTAAAGTATATTCAGAGTACTGCATGTTGATGTGCAGTTAGGGGGGCGTGGTGGCTCAGCGGTCTAGCTGTATGCCTCTCACCAAGGCGGTCCGGGTTCGATTTCCGGTCATTGCATGTGAGATTTTCGAAGTGAAATGCCATGTCCTGTGGTTTGTATTCCACGTAAAAAGGAGGTCCCGTGGCTCATGATCTCGAGATTAACAGTCACGTTAAACTACAAGCTTCCTTCCTTCCTTCCTTCCTTCCTTGATGTGCAGTTGTAGATTCATCGAACCCTGCTCGTCTAGATAACTCTGAATTCCCAGTCCATAGTTTAGACTAACCTCCGTTGATAGTTTAGTTGTGCATGGTAAGCTTCTTATCAATGGTTGAATGTAAACGTCCCCTCTGACTCAAGGACTTTACCAACATCGTAAATGTATGATGATAATGTAGAAAATATATTGTTGCAATGTAGTAGCTGTAGAATACAGTGCTACTAGTCATAGTTCCGTAGAAATGTAATACTTTTGAAGCGAAGTCTTCTTCTTATAAACGTGAAGTTGTAATAATGCTTTTCTTCTGTTGCAAACTAGTGAAATTGCATTTCGCCGGCTTCTCGCTTTCCTTCCTCGCTGATGCCTGTATTTCCAGACGGTCCTGCATCGTCTCACGTCCGTACTTCAAATATAGTATAATGCTGTTCTGGGACGCTTCACAAAATACGTCCGCGCTCTCCAATTAGCTGAGTAGAAGTTTCTGTTGCGCTCTCCATAATGGCGCGCGTATCAAACTAGAATGTGACTGCTAGCCTCGCACCGAGCTTATTAACTTGAATTATGCTCGTAATTTCTCTCCTGGACACTTATTTATAATTTTGTTTTGCCAATTAAATTCCATATTCTCTTCTGCATCTGTAGATACGTTAATATCGCTTTATATAAGCAGATTTACCATAATAGCAGTTCCCTCAAAATTTTATGTGATTCATTGTGATTGGCTATTCAGTTATCATGATAGAAAACTCTGGTTCTAGCCTCTTATCATAGTGTCGTGTATATAATTTGATATTGTTACCTCGGCCAACCAAAACCGGTTTTTAGCTAGCTAACATGAAGCCATGGTCATATTCCAGCATCGAAGAATCTCACTCTCCTATGGTTAAAATATCATTCACTAGAATATTCCCAAATTTTATTCCTTTAAAATGCTTCAAAAATTTCCAAAATTTTATTAATAAGCTTTATTCACTTCCTAAGATGCATATGTAAATGATATATTGGTTTTAATTCCAAATTCCAGTTATTTCTCTCTCATGGTTCACAAGTCGGTTCGATCCTCGACTCAGTCAAAGTCTTGAGCTGGGATGAATTCGAGTGCAGTACTTTGTCACTGTGATTACCGTGAATCCGCTTGGTGTACCTGCTTCAAGCTGTTCTGCAGAGAGAAGAATTGTGGTGATGAGACCAACTCCGATCTTCGATGTGACAAATTAGATGGAACACGGAATCATTGCTATCTACTAGCCACCTACTCGGAAATGGTTGACAAGCTCAATGACACACATCTTGCTCAAGAGTTTGTAAACAAAGATCGACGGCAGTCCACGGGCGCCCCCCCCCCCCCACCTCCCGAAATGTTGCCACACATATATGTTTATAAATTAAAACATTAAAAAGTAATATGAGTTTATAATGTACTATTGTTACTAAGCGACATATGGCAACGTAGCAAAGCGAGGTGACGCGACGGTAGCGTGATGTACGAAACAGTGTGACAATCAGTTTGCTCTGATCTCATAACATAACCTCTTATTACTCTCCATTGCCTTCGCTCTGAAGAACCTACCAAGAACAGCAATAAGTGCCCTTGAAGCGTGTGACAAAAGTACTCTTCCCACTAACTTGTATCTCTGGGATAACTTAAAGCATAAAGTGTACAAGACAAACCCACAACCTGGAAGAATTAAAATAAAATATCTGTCAGGAAATTGCGGGATTTTCTCAACGTGAACTACGGCAAGCGATGGATAGTTTCCTAAGAAGGTGCCAAAAATATCTGGTCAATGACGGTGGCCAGTTTCAGCATCTCCTTTCATAAAGTTGGTAAGTGAAGCCTTTAAAAGTTGTTTTAAAAATTGTTGTATGGTTTCATCCGCGCCTTCTATGATAGCGGCTGATGGCGACGAGCGCCGAGGACGCGGAAAGGCAAAACACCGCGCAGCCGCTTCGTACTCTTTCAGCTCACCCTGTATATCTGCATAGCTTATAATCTAGCCATTCAACAGTAGGCATGTGACTTTCCTGAAATAACCTACTCATTATTCACATATGCTCATCCAAAACCTAGTTCCGCTTTGTGAAAGCAGAATGTTTTGTTGTCTGAGCATTATACTCATATTACTGGTAGGTGATAATGATGACAATACAAAAAAATATTATTATAACATTTCAATGATATTGAATACTGCAGCATGAAGGTTAGCCTATGTCAACCATGTAGAGCTATTTTTTTTAAGAAGCCATGTGATGTGGCTCAAAATTACTTCAGTATATACTGTAGTTGTTATTCCATGGACAACTTAGAAACCATTTCTGAAGTACGCGGTAGGGACAAAACAATACAAATCTCAAAGAGATAAAGTTTCCACCATGCATTATGAAGCTAACATTAATTACAGAGGCAGATGACCTAGCTGTTCCGCCCCTTAAAATTACAATAACTAATACTCACTCTCATACACTTTACCAATAGTAATTTGTAACTAATTATAAAACTTACCCCTTGTTGGGCTACCATTATCCTCTTATAATTTTTATCAGCTCAGGTAGTGGGGCAATATGCTTGCATGAATGATACCACACAAACACCAGGACACAAACTTCTCTATCTTCACACACTATTTATTTATTAATCATAATATGTATCCACATGTGAGCATTGCATTATCATTGCCTGGAAGAATACATCAACAATCCTCCATCTTGCCTCAAATCCAGTACGTAAACAGCCCATTTCCATGGCAACCATCATGACCTCATTCCTATATCAAAACACACATGTCATAGCCAAGGCCACATGGTCATTTTGCACAGCCACCCACCACTGAGGATCTCTATGGTCAGAGAGCACACATGACTCTGCATGGCGGCCCACCATCAAATGGCCATGGCTAGCCACCCGACAAAGCAAAAAATAACAAATACTACCAACCGCAACTAAGGGTGAACCATTGTTCGGTTACAAATTAGAGCTTGTTGCACATCTTAATCCATATGTTTTCGACTTAACTTAATTTTTAACATTACAATAGCTTAATGAGTTATTATGATTGCTTTGAATTAATAATGCCATAACCGCAAGCGACATATAGCCTAGACTACGGTATGTTATGACTGTACTTTTCTCAACCGGTATGGCATGATTTTCCCCCTTGGTTACTAGTGGTGTAATATTGGTAGTGGTACCTGAAAAGATTTATTTGGTGCAATTTTCAATGCTGTTACTTCATTTGAAGTAGGCTTATGTGGTTATCAATATCCTGACGACTTCATTACAACACAATAGACTAATGAGATGAGGTAGTTTGCCATTAAATGCAACGTACTATCACCGGGAGAACAAGGAGTTTCGTGAAGAACTTAACAATATATTTTCATATATCCTACTCATGTTAATTGCCTCTATCAACATGGGCCTACCAAATTTCAGTTTGATTGCTGTAATAGATTCGTAGATATTGAGAATCGTCTAAATATTTCGGATGGTCGCATGTTGGATTTTTATATATGAAGGCCACTGAGTTATGTAACATTACATAAATATTAGTGCGTATGTGTATTATTCAAACTTCAATCGCATGATTAGGACACAAGAATTAAAAACGAGATTTTAAAATTTCGCACAGCCGTCATCTTATGGTTATGAAAACCATTGGAATAAATGAGATGCTAATGGATTAAAATTTGTATAAGCATTTACCGTACCAAGTTTCACTGCGGTCAGATGGTTAAATTGCGAGAAACGTCCATTCAAATATTTGAATTTCGCGTTGCCGCCATATTGTATTTGTGCTCACCAGATTATTGAAAATTCCATATGTGAACTTATGTCCATAGCATTTATCAACATACAAAATGTCAGATTGATTGGTGTCGTAGATTAGTAGATATTGAGATCCGTCTAAATATTTCGGATAGTGACTATGTTGGATTTTTATATATGTAGGCCATAGAGTTATTGCGTAGGTTCATTATTCAATCCTTGACTTCAATCGCATGATTAGGACACAGGAAATAAAAATAATAATTTTAAAATTTCTCACTGCCACCATCTTGAAGTTATGTAAACAATTGAACTAAATTAGATGGCAGTGCATTATAATGTGTATAAACATTTGCTGTACCATGTTTCACTGCGCTCGGATGGTTAAATCGCGAGAAAAGTCTATTTAAATGCTTCAAATTCGCTTGGCCGCCATGATCGGTTGGTACTTAACAGGTTTTTGGAAGTCATATAGGTGAACCTCTAGTAGTGCCCTTTATCACCGTACAATATTTCTGGGTGATATTGGTAATAATTTCGGAGATATAGAATGCCGGTGAAAATTTCTCACAGCCCTTTTGCCCTTCCAGATCGTCTCCGTTTTCACATGTCTTGGCCACGCCTCAAAATAAAGCTCAACTCAAAAACATTTTAATCAATCATTATGGAGCAACACTGCAACTGAATCTCATCGATCTATTTATTGGTAACACAGATACCGCGTATGGTGTTCGCTATGAGGATGATAGTTTAAAAATTGGGGATTAATGCATTAAATTTGCTCGTACTAAAGCTGTCATTAAAAACATCAACTATAAATTGACACCAGGACTGTTAAAGCTGCTATTCTCTCGGACCCCATCTTCCCATGATTATACGCCAGAGGACCTTGGTAAATATACATCCGTTTTATTGGACACCCATGCCCACAAAAGACAGTATGATCCCTCTCAACAAGTGAATGCCAATATATTTCAAAAATATAAAACCATCATTGCAAAAATGTTTCCAGCCAGTCAAAGTGCTCGTCGTAAAGTGTCCGCTCCGGGAGTGACATTTAAACCATAAAAACCCTTTGTGGAGGTTACCTACAGGCACAATCCCAATGAGCTCGTCCAGCGGCTACAGCTGTTGCATGATTCATGTCAAGCTGGCCATACCGGTCACGATTGGGAAATTCAAGAAATTGAAGAAGAACTTCGAAATGCCAAAATTATTGTTTAAGCCCTCACCCATTAAAGTGGGCATTGCTCATGAGTTGCATCGCCCAGCTAGGAGTCACTATCAGCGACTCAAGGTAATTTCACGAGGTGTGGATGAACTTTGGCAAGCTGTTTTGGTGGAAATGATACCCTATGCTAGCGTTAACCATGGTGTACGCTGTTGACAGTCATTGATGTGTATTCTGAAATGGTGTTTGTTCAACCTGTTCGTCGCAAGTCTGGCCCACTAGTCACCAAGGCCTTTCAACATATTATTCAACAATCCAAACGTCAACCCCAGTTGTTACAAACCGACCAGGGGAAAGAACTTTTCAGCAAGACTTTCTCCAGTTTTCTAAAATCTTTGGATATTCACCATTACACCACGTACAGCAATCTCAACGCCAGTGTGGTCGAGCGGTTTAACCGAACACTGAAAACCCATATGTGGAAGGCGATTACCGCTCAAGGGTCGTATCGCTGGTTGGACATGTTACCTGAGCTAGTGTCACGTTACAATGCCACCAAGCATAGAACGATTGGGACCAAGCCATGCCTCGTAACCGAGAATATTCCGCGTTTGGATAAACTGTTTAACCCCATAAAAACAGTGGACCCTAAACGTCACCGCCTCAAAATTGGGGATTTTGTTCGTGTGAGCAAATTTAAGTCTGCCTTCCATAAGGGCTACACGCCTCAGTGGGCGACCGAATTATTTCGAATTCATCAAGTCAACCTGGACAGCCCAGTCACCTATTTACTCGAGGACCTCAACCATCAACCCATAAAAGGCAGGTTCTATCTCATTGAACTTCAAAAGACAGTGTTTCCTAAACTTTACCTTGTGGAAAAAGTGTTGAAACAAAAAGGGAATAAACTATATGTGAAATGGCTACGATTTAACTCATCCTTTAATTCTTGGATCAATAAATTACATGTTGTGTGAACCTGTGAGTCTTTTATTTATTTATTAATTAATTAATTAATTTATTTATTTATTCTATCATGTTGTACTAGAGCCCTGTGTACGACGCTCAGGGCTTCATGCATGTCCACACATGTTATCAGCATCACACCTTTCTTTCTCTCTCCACCTGTGTTCTCTCTCTCTTACCCTGTCCCCTCTCCCCTCCCTTCCCCCTCCATTCCATTTTCACACAGCTCGTCCAGCTATTGTCTGTTATGGTTTCCCCCCTCCCCACCCCTCCTCTCCACACCACAGCTGTTAACACCGCTCTTGTCGGGCAATTGGCTGCGGCAATGGTAGAGGGAGGAGTGGTAGTCCCTTACTCCGTTATCTCTCTGACACGGTTGTCAGTTTGTTTGACCTCCATCTGCCTTCTTTCACAAGCCAGCGGTTTTGCCAAGTGTGGTCCATACATTCCTGAGATAGCGTTATCAAGTGTTGAACGTGTGAACTGAGCTCGGCTAGCCAGCAAAGCAGGTTTGTTCTTTTCAGCCTTTAAGTGACAAAACTCATGGGGGCTCGCTAGCAGGCTCCCAGCTACAATAGTTAAATCATACATTTCATTTAACCATTCAAAGCTTGCGTTTCATCCTAAATCTATCTCATCACTGAATTATCATTTGCATTAACGCTAATGTTCTGCCTTCATACAAATTGTTTGGTCGTCTGAACGTTATAGCTTTATATCCTACAACTGTCCGCTGGGCTATAAACATGCATCCATGCCACAAAGCCATGTCACTGATAACCGTTTACTAACAGGTTAAAGATCCCCTTTAGTGGTAAACAATCGTAGCACGCCTCACAAGTAATTGGAATATTAGCGTTCATCCGTCCGCCATAACAAATATCGGAAAACCAACCGTCGTAAACCGCCCCACCGTCCTGCCAAAATATCCATTGTTCTATTGGGATACCCCCACCATAGCTGGTGACAGGCTCCTTGACACGCATGCCAGTGGTACCGTCTGTCTTGGCAACCACGCTTCATTTAAAATTTAAAAACAAGTAAACATTTTTAACATGTATGGCGTTAGGCCCTTTGTGATTTTTTTTTTGCAAAATAATAACTGCCACATTTGAAAGGGGACGTCACCCCGAGTCCTACGAGTCCTCGTACAAGTCCCTAGAAGCATTCGTTCGCGAGATATAACAAAAAGTCTACAATCACATTTTTACCCCAAAAAGGGTTTTCGCTCCTACTCGACACAAGCATCCTTGTCAATCGGGAAACGCGACGAAAATAATGGCATGTCAAGTTTTGTTCTAGTCTTAGGCGTTCCCGAGATATCAGCAAAAATCACAAAAAACACGTTTTACCCCAACATCTAGTATCCACATTTTTAAAAAAATACAATGAATGGTCCATAGCAAATCCCCCGTCAGCTCGAGTCCAACGAAACCTCATTCGTGAAACTCCGACCATGGGTTCGCCAGATATTACTTATTTAACATGAACACCGCCCGAGCAACGCCGGGTGGGTTAGAACCGGCCTTACTTATCTACTATTATTTTTTGTCCTAGAGACCTGGGACTTGGACGGGTAGAGGGGGTAAGGGCCTTAGATTTATGTCAAACAAACTTTTTTTGTAAACTTCCTATTTTCTAAAATATAGCCCACTTTCAAATTTGAACGTTTTTGAAAAAAAATGTAAAAAATATAAAGTTTTGTTCTAACGATAAAGGACATAGAGACCGTTTGTTTAAGCCATGGTATTACGTTGTATCATCATTGGTTTTGGGAATATCGCCTATTTTCAAAAACATTTTTTTTTAATATAACCAGTGGTCCATACGAAAGGGGCGTTACACCGAATCCAACGACACCTCATTTGTCAACATCGGACCGTGGGTTCGAGAGCTATTAATTATTTAACATTCTAATGGTCGCCATGTTTGTTTTTATGTCACAGCGGCGTCGAGTGGGGCAGAAGCCCTACTACTAACCTACTCTCCATCCGTTTTGATTTTATTAGTGGGACACACATACATACGCAAACACACACGGACATAAGCCCTTTTTTTTCATAAATGAAAATATGCTAAAATGGTAGTGGTTAGGACGGAAAAGTGGAGAGGGAGGGTTAAACCCGGGATGGGATGGCGCACTACTACAGATACTACAATAACACAGATTATCATACAAATCCTACATACTTCCAAATACATGGGGCTAAATGAATTAATATCAACAACACACTGATTTTACAATAAGAGATTCTTTTAAAATGTAGTTAAAGTAGGTGCAACCATACACATATCAGCAAATTCAAGTTCTCCATTTGAAGCATTACATATTTTATTAAGTTTACTGTTTCAACGTACAAACTTGCATGTGTTGTAGGAATTTGCTGTTCATCAATGTTAGCCATGGCATAAAGGAGGGAAGAGGTTTATTATCCTGTGCTATAGCCTACTGTTATGCCTTGGCAAGAAAGAAGAAAGGAACATGCCTCAACATGTACTTTTAGGAGGAAAAGATTTGATTTCTGTATTTTTGCTAAGTGTAATCTTGGCTCTCGCTGTTATTTTTCTTCGTTGACAACTTTTTAAATAAAACATGATGATTTCTAGCAGTATTGAGTGTTTTTCTTGTTTTTCATTGAAAGTCCTATTTCTCCTTTCCCCTTCACAGGATGTCATAGAATTTACCGTATTAGTGTGCGACGATTTTTTTGATGTACTTACTGTATTTCACCCTGTAAAAATTGGTGAACTGGATATATTTTAAAGGGAATATGAAATGAACTACTGTATAGAGATTTTGTATTATCCAAATTTTTCTGAAATTTCAGTCTCCCAATGAATTTGGCATTAAGTGCACTAACAATTTTAGTGTGATCTGGTTACACCACCTGTTTACTTAGCATTCTCTCTTAACATTTTACTGTTATTGTTAACAGCATCAAGCATTTTAAGATATGAATATTCTCCCTTCCCAGTACTTTTCCTTTGCAGTTTATTCAAATAACTAATTGGTTATAGGCCTAATGTGGTTAATTGGAAGGGACCTTTTTTAAGGTGAGTAATAATATGCTGCAGGCCTTTTAGTAGCCTAATTCTTGTCACCAATGCAATATGCTCCAATTGCAACTGAAAGAAATGTTAACATGTAAATTATTGATGAGGTCATGTCCTAAAATAGGGGCGATGACCTCGTAGTTCCGCCCCTTAAAACAACAATAACTAACTAACATGTCCTATATGCTGTGATTGTTCATTTCAGAGTTCGGGAATTCACAATTTCCCACTTAGGTATTATTTAAAAAAAACTGTTATTGGTATTTTGAATGTGATTTATTTATTGTAGATCATATGATTATCTCCACACTTAAAAACGTGCTATAGGTATTGGGAAGATTGTGATTTTCGGAACATTGAAGTGGGCAGAGCATTTAGGACGAGAATATTTAGCGGAACGAGGGGAAGGGGTGGGGTAGGCTACCCGCACGGCCGTTCTACACGTCAACTAGTACCGCGGTCAAACACCAGACAGCGCTGAAGTCTTAGGTGCCAAATATTAGCATGGCTTTCGGCTATCTGTAGTAGTAGGTAATCTGTGGGATGGAGGGAGGGCAGGTCGTGGATGTTTCGCTGTCGAAAGTTCATTGCCGCGCCATACCACGCTGTTTGTTAGAACTACTTACGCCGAGCAATATGTTGGCGTCAAAGATGCATCATTCTCTATCCATTATATTCTCTTTGGTTAGGACACTACAGATGCCTCTGATTACTACAGACAGTATGTGTACCAAGTAGCAATTGGGTAAAGAGATTACAGTGCCCACTACCGTACCAAGTGGAAAGAGAAGTATGTGTACCTAGACCTACACCTTCTTAATTCTGTTCCTTTGGGGTCGGGAATTAGATGTTATCGTTTCATTTACAGGGCTAAACATTGTGGTAATTTGGCCTCGTATACTTAAGTGTGTGTAGAATTTGTCTGATAACCTGTGTTAATGTGGTGTCTATAGTGGTATCTATATTTGTACTATGAGGATTGAACAGGAGACGGTCGTAGCCATAATTATGAACCATTCCGGCATTTGCCTGGGGTAGAAGTGGGAAACCATGGATGGCTGAGGTAGGAATCGAACACATCTCTCTCAGTTTTGTCTCACAAGGCTGAGTGCACACCAGTAGAGAGATGAGGGAACTTCTAACGCACTCGTAGCCATGAGCGTTAAAGCACGCACCGCAACCCGACTCTAGCCGATATCTCGTGAACCCATGGTTGGATTTGGACATATGAGGCGTTGTAGGACTTGGATTGACGCACCCTTTCCTATAAACGACCTATTTTTACACCAAGATAAAAAATACCCTTACCCGGGGGTTATCTTTTAAGTAAACTTTGCTCTGCATGTATCAAAGGAATAATTATTGGATTTGGACATGTGAGGTGTTGAATGACTTGGTTTAAAGCCCTCTTTCCTATGGCCTACTCATTTACCAAAAAGACCCAAAACGTCAAGGTCATTGATATAAGATTTTATAACTATTATGAATCAATATTTTGTTTTGTTATGCACACATGCGCACTCGCGGCTTTTGTAAGATGGCGTTTTTTTTAACGATTATTTATGGATGAGTTGTTTTTTTAAATTTAATTAAAGAACCCAAAACTAAATGGTCATCTGCTTTTTAAATATCCCGCTAACCAATGATCGGAGGGACTTGTGTCAGGTGTCATAGGACTCAGGATGGTTACACCTTTCCCATGGCCAATGAATTTACCCAAAAGACCCAAAGCAGCATGGTCATCGACCTGAGATTTTAAAAACTAATGATCAGAGCGGGTCACGTGGGGTGTCCTAGGACTCAGGATGGTCAACCCTTTTCCATGGCCAATGAATTTTCCCAAAAGACTCAAAACAGCAAGGTCATCGACCTGAGATTTTATAAATTAATTATTGGATTTGGACATGTGAGGTGTTGAATGACTTGGTTTAAAGCCCTCTTTTCCTATGGCCTACTCATTTACCAAAAAGACCCAAAACGTCAAGGTCATTGACATAAGATTTTATAAACTTATCATTGGATTTGGACGTGTGAGGTGTTATAGGACTTGGCATGACGCGCCCTTTCCCATAGCCCATGAATTTATCAAAAATACTCAAAACGGCAACGATATTGATCAGAGATTTTATAAAACAATAATCGGATTTGGACACGTGAGGTGTCATATGGCTTTGCGAACCCAAGATTTGTTGAATTTATAATTGTAAAAGGCTGATTTAGAATTTGAATTAATGAATGTAAGATTTTTGATTTTTTGATTTTAGTTTTAAGATTATATATTATAGATTTTTGATTTTATATTACCTTATAGATTTGAGATTTTGCGAAAAGACCAAACCATAATGTAATGACTTGAAATTTTAGGTAACTAATTATTAAAGAAAGACATATAAGGAATTATATTACTTGGAACTACATTCCCTTTACTATGAATTATTTATTTTTAGATTTTAGGTTTTAGAATTTACATTTTAGATTTTTGATTTTAGATTTTGCAAAAAGACCAAACCATAATGTCATGACTGAAAATTTTTGGTAACTAAATTATTTAAAAAAGACATACACGAATTTGTATTATTTGGAATTACATTCCCTTTACTATGATTTTATTTTTATTTTTAGATTTTGGTTTTAAATTTTAGATTTTAGATTTACATTTAGCAAAAAACCAAACTTAAAGGTTACTGACTCGACATTTTTGGTAACCAATTAATACTAGATGATGATTGACTAGAGATTTTGTGAACAAATACTTAAATTCTGTTTATTACAAACATAGGACCAGCAGTTAGAGTATCACAAGCTCCCATATATCTTATTTTTGTGGTAAACTGTGCATTAAGAATTTAAACAAATACATTTTGTTTAAATGTGACTGTACCTTTATTGACTTGAGTTTTCTGAAACCAATAATTTGATAGTGTTATATATTAGCTTGAATGAAAAAACGCGCAAACCCTTTTATTGCTCAGGCATTTACGTTAAACAACCTTTTTTGTAAAATTCCACGTTTCCGAAATAAAGCCCAGTATTAAAATTGAAATTTTTTGGAAAACAAAGTTTTGTCCTAACGATAGAGGACATGGAGACCTTTCGTTTGAGCCATTGAACAACGGTCTATCACGATTAGTTTTCAAAATATCGCCTACTTTCCAAAACAAAAAATTCTATATTTTTAAATATAGCGATTGATCCATAGGAAACAGGGCGTCACCGCAACTCCTACGACATGTCACATGCCCAAATCCGACCATGGGTTCGCGAGAAAAGTCCACCCCCGAAATAAGTTTCAAGTCTCTAGGAGAGAAATAGCAGTAGGGGAGCAAGGGAAGTTCTGCCTCACAGCCTACTTTCTCATCGACTTTGTCGATATCTCGCGAACCCATGGTCAGATTTTGGTAATTGACATGTCGTAGGACTCGGGGTGACGCCCCTCTTTTCCTATAGCCCCCACCCCATAATGCAACAGAAGGAGCTAAAACAAATAGGTCATCGGCATTTTAATATCTCACGAACCTATAAGGCTAGAACAAGGTTTCACGTGTCTTTTCTTCGTCGCGTTGCCCTCTTGACGAGGATGCCTATGTAGAGAAGGTGTGAAACCTATTTGTGGGTAAAAACCATGATTTTAGTCTTTTTATTATATCTCGCAAACCAATAATTCTAGAGACGTGTTCCAGGTGTCCAAGGACTTGGGGTTACGTTTCCCTTTTGAATGACGTATTTATTTTTGAAACAAAATTGACAAAGGACCTAACGCCAAGCATGTTGAAAAAAATTAATTTTGTTTTACTTGTTTAAAATTTTAATTAAGAGTGGTCGTCGAGAGCGGCGGTACCAGTGGCGTGTGCATCAACGGCCACGGTGGCCGTTTCCCCAAGAAATCAATCGCTATCTCGACAGGACGGCAGAATGGCGGTTCTTTTTCCGATCTTTCCCATGGTGGACGGATGGATGCTAATATTCCCAAAATGCTAGAAGCGTGCTAGGATTTTTTTTTACCTCTAAAGGGGATCGTTATCGTGTCAACGGTTATGAGTGACATGCCAAATTATAATTCCATGATGAGACAAATCTGACTTTATATATGACAACAGAACTTGGTTGTGTGATTTAACACTTGGGGCCCCGGTAGCCTGCTAGCGAGCTCCAAGTGTTTTGTCGCTTGAAGCCAGAACAGAAAATCACCTGATCAGGCTGACGGCAGGCTGTGAATCTTATCAAGCTTGTGGAATGCGTAGACCTGACTTGGCAACAGCGCTAGCTTGCGACTGCGGACGGATCAAGGTCAAACGAGCTGGCAACCGTGTGAGAGAGTTAACAGAGTGAGCGAGTGCGACTTCTCCCCACAATTGTCACGCCACAGCCAACTACCCGGCAAGAGCAGTGAACAGCCGTGGTGAGAGGGATTGAGGAGAAGGGACGGGGGAAACCCAGAGAGCTCTGGATCCCATGACCGCCAATAACTTGACGAGAGGTGTGGCAACAGCTGCGGTGGGGAGGGGGGGGGGCAGGGGAGGATTGGGTGAGAGAGTGTTGCGTATCTCATATTGCTTGGTATTTAACCCTTGCAAGAAGCTTAATGAGACTCTGTTTTCGAGGAAGTGTTCGGTCCATATCGAAATTGCTGTAAAATTTGCGTCTTATCAATACAAGGTAACATAGCCTAAAATATATGACAAAAAGAAAGAAAAGTGAAGCCAAAATAAACAAACAAACAAAATTTATTATCAGATCAAATAACAAAATAACAAAACAAAAACATCTCCCTACTGTTACACCCACAATTAAATCATTAATATTCACACAATATCTCTCCCTAGAGATTTCATACAATTCAGGAACTGACACTCGTCCTGCCATTACTAAAAATCATGTGCGTGAGTGATGTGATGAATGCATGTAAAATATGGTATGAGTATTAGTACACGTGATTCGTGAGCATCATGCGAAATCGTCAAGTTGCGAATCAGTATGTAAAGAGATAGACTAGCGATGGGAACTAAACATTACATGAAATAAAATACCAACACTCGCTAAATTAAAATATGTACAACAAAGATTTCCGTGTGAAATCTGGACCCATGTGCCAAAGCACAACAAAGACTGCTTCCAACAGGACTTCACAAAATAACACAAGTATAATTAACGTGACAACGCTACCAGAAAAACACAACCAAATGACCGGGTGTCATTTTTATCAAACACTCAACAAGGTCTCAAATTACAAATCAACTCATTTAATTGAATACAAATCACACAGCTCAAACGGCAATATTTACAACAAAAACATATTTCATTTTATCGCGATACATGAGATTACAGTTCGGGCATGAAGATCTTCCCTTTAATAAAATCTAGGTTTTAACCGAACAGGTAAGCTAAATTTAACAACTGAGTCAGGCCTGGCCGTTCCCCTCGCCTCATTAGTGTCTCTAATCTTCGATCAGCGCTCGCTTGTGGACCCTTGCTGCCACATGTCAATCACCCACGTGTGTAAACAAAATATCTTGGGCCTGCCTTTCCATGGCTCCAAGAGAAAGAAGATTCACAACTATACTCCAGCTAAATATGTGTGTCACAAAATAATATAACCTCAATAATACCCTTTGGAATTACAAGATTCGTTGGGACTGGCCAGGGTCTTGGCAAAGCATCACTTGCCATCCGTCGTGCAGCAGACAAGGAATTGGACACCATGCCAGATTCCTCCACGCAAATTCAAATACACGCAAATTGACACACCGACACAATATCACACGTTTTGGTTTGACAATTACCTAGAAAAATCACATAAATATTCCACACTCTCAGCGCGTCTGATCTAAGCTTCGACCGAAGAAACGAAATAATACCAACAGAAAATTAAACACCAATCAATGTTATAAAGAACGGGTGGTCCTTTCCAAAACTGCCACAACTCGTCAACTCAAATAAAATGCCTGTTCAATTAAAACAGCAACACAAAGTAGGTCAGTTCCCCCCACACCTATTTTTATCCTTACGATAATGCAGCTTCACTTATCACCCGCTCCGTACCTCATGTTCACACAAAGTCGAATAATCCCAACATGTACACGCAGTACATACAAAGTGCTTCAAAAATTGTATACACACTTTAAACTATCGTAGTTTTCCCGTTCTACAAGGCTAATGTTATATTTCTTCGCCAGGTGGCAGCATAATAGTCCCTCTATGTTATATTGTCAGTTGGAATTTGTAATATCAACATGGCGGACGTACGTCTGAGTTTTGAAGAACGTAAGCAGGTTATTAAGTGGTACTGGAAGTTTGAGAATGTAAATGAAGTTCAAAGACAGTGGAGAAGGGAGTATGATACAGAACCACCTTCAAGATTAACAATTACACGCATACGAGACAAATTCGAAGTTCATGGAACAGTGTGTGATGTGCATAAAGGTCATTCAGGTCGACCTCGAACAGCTACAAGTGATGAGTCATCAACGGCAGTCTTGGAACTGTTTCAACGCTTTCCTAACAAATCGTCAAGGCAAGGGGCACGTGAAAGTGATGTAAGTGCTAGCAGCGTGCTACGCATTCTGAAGAGAGGCAAGTATCGTGTTTACATTCCAAGGCTGGTGCAACAGCTAAGTGACGACGATCCAGATCGAAGGTTGCAATTTTGTGAATGGGTTCAGGAGAAGGTGATACGTGAACCGGGATTTATGGGTAGCATCATTTGGTCGGATGAAGCCCAATTCAAACTTAATGGAACTGTCAATAGGCACAATTGTGTTTACTGGGGTGAAGAAAATCCTCACATTACAATTGAAAAAGCTGTAAATTTGCCTGGTGTAAATGTGTGGTGCGGTTTGTCTTCAAGGGGACTCATTGGACCTTTTCGATTTGAAGTCACTGTAACTGGTATAACTTACCTAACAATGCTTGCTGATTCCATATTTCCTGCCATTCGTGCATTATACGGTAATGATAATTTTTATTTTCAACAAGATGGTGCCCCGCCGCACTATCACAGGGACGTACGAGCTTACCTGGATCAAAATTTTCCGGGCCAGTGGATAGGATGCAGGGGGCCAATCGAGTTTCCAGCACGCTCTCCAGACCTTACACCACTGGATTTCTTCTTATGGGGCACAGTAATAGATGACGTGTACAAACGTAAACCACGTAACCTAGACATTCTTTGGAATGAGATTCAAGCCGTGTGTAGAGAAATCTCATTGGACGTTTTGATACGAAGTACAGAATCAGTGGTGACTCGTACTCAGAATTGTATTGATGCTGCAGGTCGCCAATTTGAACAGTATTAACATTTGTTATTTATGTTTCATTTACATTGGACTTTCAGCTTTCTAATTTCCTGAAATTTAACTTTGTAGAACGGTAAATAAATTTTCTATGGAAGTTCAAAGTGTGTATACATTTTTTGAAGCACCCTGTAGATTACATTACATTTCATAAAACACAAATATATCAATTAAGTAGTCACGCGTCATTACACATTGATTTCTCTGAGTGTCGGAAAACACTAAATCCTAACAATCTAACAATTAAAAATCAAGCAAAAATATATACAACGTTCCCATGCCAAAATCTACCTACATAATTGAATAATTCAATGTTCAGTACTCAACCATATCTGCAACATCACCCTCAGCGTACGTCACCGTGCATGATCCAATCGGTATCTACTCAGCCATCATCATTGCCGTGGTAGATCGAACGGTCATAACTCCATTTATTGGCCAGGTGCCAATCACCTTGA
Organism: Meconema thalassinum; assembly: GCA_946902985.2. Classification (NCBI taxonomy): domain Eukaryota; kingdom Metazoa; phylum Arthropoda; class Insecta; order Orthoptera; family Tettigoniidae; genus Meconema; species Meconema thalassinum. Next base: position 55,609,880 of record OX336389.2, read on the forward strand.
TATCTTCTTTTGATGAAATAAATGTTCAAATTATTAAATAGATCACTGTTATTCCTACTAGAATTGCTATAAGAGTTGCAACTTTCACTCAGAGTCTTAAGCAATTTCCCGATATAAGCATAGTTGCTCTAATTGCACACGCAAATTATCACACGTTATAAACATTTTTAGAATAAAATCTGAAGTATTTGAAATGTTTGTGAGGTCAAACCATCGCCTGACTTAAAAATAACTAAGTTCAAATTGCAGATAAATTATCTCATCAGAGATTCAAATTACAAATTGCCGTGAACTATCTCCTCAGAGACGCAAATAGAAGTGTCTTAGGCTTACACAATGACCTAATTTATACAGAACTGGCATAAATCACTAGGGTGGGGACGATAATATTACAATAAATGTAAGAAATTGGCTTACGGACTTGCGACAGGTATTATTGGTCATCAAATATCATGCAGGATATAGATCTGCCCTGCGGAATAAAATTTCATCGTAGATTAATCCAATTTCGATTTCCCTCCAATTTTGATACCACGCCGATTTCCCGCCGTAGAAAGCATCATCTTTCTGATTCGTCGATTCAAGTTCAATTCGTTGCTCTCGTTTCACAGACTCCGCCCCCTTGACGTCACAAATCATTTCCCTTCTCAAACACTGCGCTCTCACTCTTGCTTAGACAAGTGCGCCAGCACTCCCTACGTCACCGGTAACGCCACGCGTCCCGTCCACTGACCCATCATTTCCAAGAACTAGTAAATATAACTCCCTTGTTGCAAGTGCTCGAAATCTTGCAACATCAAGTAGCGGCTTCATCCTGCCTTACTGATAACTCAAATACAGCATACAATAAAACATGAAACATTATTATATGAACAGTATAATAAGGGTTCATTTACCTCCAGCAAAGTTTGAAATTCGAACAAGATATTGATTTGAATTTTAAATCCTCCACACAAGTATAATTTCAAAATATAAACATCTCAATTTCTTAAGTGTCCCACTTCCAGACTGAGTATCCTGCAAACCTCAGCTCACTAATTGACTCTTCATAGTTTTGACTCACTGTACGTTGGACTCCCCGAGCCGTCAATCATCTGCCAGTTCCCTGATGTCTCCCCTCTCTCTCACAACAAGCACGTCGACCTGCGTGTCTTCCCATCTTGATTGTAAACAAAGTTGCTCAATCATTCTTCACGTCTAGTAGCCACGTAGTTTTGAATGTGTATTCTCAACTCTCTCTCACGTTTGCAAATGCATTATTTTCAATCTGTTCCCATGGTTCCCTCTTAGAGTATAGGTTTAAATTTGCAATATTGAAGACAGATTTTGTTCCACTGCTCAGTTCTTCAATTCTGTACGCATTGTTTCCCAGGTTCTTAACAATTCGGAACGGGCCCACAAATTTGGCACAGAATTTTGCATATACCTTGCTCTGAGGGTCGGAAATAGGTGGTTTCCGTACAAGTGCAAGTTCCACTTCTCTAAGCTCACGGTGAAATTTCTTCCCTCTATATCTGCGTAACCGTCGGTCAGTCTGACTTCTCATGTGTTCCTTAGTCCTCTGTATTCTTAACTCGTGCGCCAACAATGGATTCTTAGGACATGGAATGATATTGTCCCAAGATCTTTCTGGAACTCTGTTATGATGGATTAATAATGGTATCTGTCCCGTTGACTCATGCCTAGTTGTGTTCATGCACATCTCAAGGTCGCTAATTTACCCATCCACTTGTTACTTTCATTGGGGATCAATACACGATATTATTTTGCTACATACCGAATCGCTCTTTCACTAGGATTGCCTCGTACATGTCTTATGCTAGACAAAATGTGCTTTATTCCGAGATCCTCAATTCCTTTCTTGAACACAGGACTGGTAAAATAACTACCATGAGCTGAAAAAATGTATTCTGGCTTTCCTAATGTAGGTATGACTTTGTTCTTAATCCTGCTGAGTACTTGTTTCGATGTGGTCTTTTGAATAGGGCATAGCACCACAAATTTTGAGAAGACATCAATGCATACTAGTAAATGTCGACAACCACTTGTTCCTTTGGGGAGGGGCCCGAAACAGTCTAGTGCCTGCAGTTCACATGGTTTCTGCGGTAGCAAAGGATTTGGATATTTTTTCATGACGTAATTATTAGGCTTAGTGCGCTGACATGCGTCACAAATCTTAATTACTTTAACAATAGTAGCTCTCATTCTTGGCCATGTAAATGATTCACCATTCGTCGCCTCCGTTTTGTCAGTGCCTATATGAGCTAGGCTCTCAAGAACATGCCACGTTAATCCTCTCTGAAGAGAAGCTGGAACTAAAATCCTGAATTTAGTGTGTTCTTCGTCCACAAACTTGTGTAGAAGACTATTGAAGTATAGGTACTTTGCTTCCTTCGCCCTCGCCCTCGATGTTCAGGTGGCCCCGATTGCAACTCCTTCTTGAAGTATCTGATCATCATCATCATCATCCAAGGGTCGCGCTCCTGTACCTGTTGTATGTCCTTTAATTTATTCAAAAACTCTTGATCCTTTGGTGTTAATTCCAAATGTTGCACCTCCACTGCTGTCTCGTTCTCTTCTTCAGGATTCCTACTTAATGCATCGGGAATTACGTTCATTTTCCCTGGACAGTGTTCTATAGTAATGTCGAATTGTTGGATATAAATAGACCAACGAGTCACCCTTTCACTAACCATGTCTGTTTTGAAAAGAAATGTCAGCGCTTTGTGGTCAGTTCTGACAACAATGGAACAACCAAAAGCAATTTTCCTCCATAGTTGCAGTGCATCAAGTATAGCTCATAATTCCAGCTCGGTAATTCTGTAATTTCTTTCATGTTTGCGCAATTTGGGACTTGTAAATGCCAAATATGAACGATTTTTGGAATCGGACGGGTCCTCTTGGTATGACATCGCTCCTATTCCGATTAAAGATTCATATGCCTGTACTATAAATTTCTTCCCAAAGTCTGGATGTCCAAGTTTCACACAATTTTCTAACAGTTATTTCGTAGCCCTGAAAGACCTGTCGCACTTCTCGTTCCACGACCACCGATTACTCTTCTTCAACATTTCTTGCATCGGCACGACTGTCTCCATATAGCTTGGACAGTGTTCCTTGAAAAAGCCAGTAACCCCCAAGAATGCCCTGACACGCTTCACGCTTGTCGGCGTAGGAAATTTCTTAATCGCATCAATCTTCGCCGGGTTGGGTCTCTCACCTTCGTGATCAATAATATGCCACAAATACAATATTTCGCTCTGGAAAAATGCGACTTCTTTAAATTAATTTTGATGTTCATGGTTCTCAAATTGTCCAAAATTTGTTTAAATTTACAAGGTGTTCTTCCATCGTCTCGGATGCCAGAAGAATGTCATCCACATAACTTAAAGTACAATTCTTCACCTCTTCAGTAATGTTGCGATCCAAGGCTCTAATAAGTGCACAACCTGCTGTTTTGACGCCGAATGGCATCCTTTGCCAGATAAAGGACTGATTATCAAATAAAAATCCTGTCAGCAACTGGGATTTTTTCTGCAATTCTCTGTGATGGAAACTATTTGTAAGAACTACGCTCGAATTGATCTTCTTTCCACTAAATCCTTTCAAAACATCCTTAATAAGTGGCGCTTTATCGTGCTCGACCAAAAGTTTACTATTCAAAGATCTCGCGTCTAGGCACAGACTAATAGATCCATTTGGCTTAGCTACTGCCAAAATAGCATTCAGATAAGGAGTCGGTGATTTCTTAATCATTCCTGCTTCCAGCAGATTATCAATAATATCCTTCACCTGAGAATGATGTTTCTCTGGGATCGGGTGCAGTTTACTCTTAAACGGGATCCAATTGTCAACTTGCATAGGAAACTTAAAATTTAGAATCTTCCCTGGAATTGTATTAAAGACTCCCCAGTGATGGCGTAAAATATCTCCGAGTTTTCTTCTGTCAGGTTCCCCCAATGTCTCCCCTTCAGCTGCTCCTGAAGTAAAATTTCGAAGTTCGATCCAATGTTTTCTTCTTCCGCCAAATACGTCGAAGTTCCTGCGAATCATCTTGATTTCCAATCTCCACTTACAGCTGCGTCAACCGTGTCCTCTTCCTGTCCGCTTATCTCTTCCGTGACGTCTTCAGCCACTGCTTCGGGCGTCCACGTGTCTACTTCTCGTCCAAGGGTCGTCTCCTCCATATTTAAGCCTACTTGACTCAATTCTTCAAGCTGTTTGAAGCTTACCGTGATTTTGCGTAAATCGATAACTGCATATATAGTTGGCCCCCAAGATAATATTGTAACTCACTTTTGCCATTACAATGAACGTCTGAGCGAAAGTGTGGTTCAAAATGTCCAACTCCAAGTATGCCTGGTGCTTACATACTACTGTTCTTTCTGGAATAACCCCTCTCACTTTAATTTGTGGAACAATAATCAGCGGTACATTCTGTCTCCTTCCCACTTCTTTAATTAATGCCTCGGATACCAAGCAAACTTGCGAATCAGATCCATTAGACAACGTACTTTCAAACCTCCTATTCTTGCATTTATTACAGGTAATTGTCTAATAACATCATTTTGTGGCCATATTACTTCTTCCAAGCAGTCCTCTGGAAAAGTAATCCATTTTTCAATGTGCGCTATTATGAGATCATCACGGCCCTCAGTTACTCCCTGTTTCAGGCTGTCTCCTCGTTCATAACTTTTGTGTGTTTTTTCCCCGCGGAATCTGTCTTCAGAATTCCTCCGACTATTGCTCTGTCGCTCTTGCTGTCTGAGTAAGCTTTCTGCACCTTCGTCTCCGTGATTATCGAGATTCTTTCTGTTTTCCATTGCTCTGCCCCACTTCTCTCTTTCCGTCTCTTCATTCCTGTGCATCTCCAGTAGGTACTTCTGCGACTCCCTCTGACGCTCATCCCAATCGTTCCTATAATCCCGTGGTTCCTGTTGCACGTTGCTCCGTTGGTCCTTCCAAAAACGCGTGTCACCATTCCTCTGGTATGGCCTCATTTTCCTTCTGTTTCCCGCCAGTTGCAATATCATCTCTCGTATGGTCTCTGATTAATATTATTATTAAATTTTCTGTTGTTATTGTTATTGTACTCGCACCGATTCCTGTTATCATAGTATTCCTGCCTTCTCGGCGTAAACTGTCTAATCGTCGCTTGCGACCTGGTATTCGAGTTATGATTATTATTATTACTACTGTTTACAACTTCTGCCGTATTTACGCTTTCGATATGCCTTTGCCTGCCTTGAGGATTTACCATACTTGTTTCGCAAGGTGTCTAAGAATTTCTTCTGCCTGTACCGCTGTTTTAACATTCGCCGCTACCAAGAACTGCTGAATGTTCATAGGTAGTAGCTTGCCTATTGTCAATACCAAGTTTTCTTCCGATGGCGGTTCATCTAAATCTTTCAACCTGATCATTTGTTGGGAAAAGAATTCAGAAAATCTAGTTGGATGTGAGCTATTATATTTTCTGGTGTACAGGTCCATCCTGAGACTGTTGAAATGATGGGCTCCAGAATTTCTTCAGGAATGCTTCTTTAAACTGCGCCATATTTTCAAATGTATATTTGAAACATTGGAACCAAATGAGACTTGCACCTTGTAAAAAGTTTTCTACCATTCTTAATTGTTTATTGAGACTTATCTGTTGGTCATTGTAGTAGTCGTCCAGTTCGCAAAAATGCTTTTAGCGTCGTTCCTGATCCGTCTATGAATTTTCCAGGTTTAAAATCTTTGCTTCGAATTACTTGTATAACTTGTTCTGTGGTTACGTTCTGTGGAGTTGAGGTCTCGCCCCTATAGTTGTGAAATGCTTCTGTGTTACATCCTGCAATGGGACTGTGCTCCTTACTTGTACCTCCTGCTAAGTTAAATGCCTCCGGGCTTTCCTTACTAACGTGTTTTCCTGCTACTTGCTCCGACAAAAATAGCGTAGCATTCCCTAGTGATCGAATTTCATTTTTTTTTATAATCAAGTCCGCGTGTTCTTGAAATTTTGCTTTCATATTTTCCTCCATTGCTTGAATGCGTGAGTTGTTATATCCCAGCCTCTTAAGAATCGATCATCTATCTTCCTTATTTTCTTCAACCTGCTGCGTCCAATCCCTCCTAATCTTGTCTTTAAGTGATTTAATTCTCTCTTCATTCTGCTCTTGATTTTTCTCCAACCGTTCGTCTGCTTCTGATTTTTATCCAGCCTTTCTTCTATCTGCATCCTATTTATTTCTATGTTCTTCTTAATTTGCTGTGGTCAGCTTCTAGGTTCTCCCACCTATTCGTTGATTTAATCTCTAATCGATCCAGTTCTTTGATTAAACCCAATATATTGTTATCTACTGAACCAATCTGTTCTTGGATATACGCGGTTTTAGCCTCGGTCTTGTTAAATTGTTCCTGCAATCCGTCCTGTGTGATTTTAATACCCGCCGTGTTGTTTACGCAAGCCAATTCTATTTGTTCAAGTTTCGCAGCTACCATCTCGTCCAATTCTAACATTTTTTTTGGTCAAATTTACATTCAATGGATTTTATTTGTCCTAAATATTTATTGTTATTATTGTACATCTCGTTTGCCAGTCTGTTCAATTTTTCCTTGGTACTTTCGTTAATTTCGAGAGTAATCTTGTTTAACTGTTCGGTTTGTGCTACCGCTTGTTCTGCAACTTTACTGTTTAATTGCTCTGTAATCTCCCTTAATTGTTTGTCATTATTGTCTTTTTGTGCCTGCAACTGTTCTGTAATGTTATTGTTTAGTGTTAATATGTGTTCATTACTGTGTTCCTGCATTTCGTTTTTAATACAGATAATTGTTCTTTGTTATTCTCCTTCATTTCTGCTAATTGTTCCTTGTTACTATTTCATAATTCACATTTCATTTCAGCCAACTGCTCCTGAGTTTTAGCAGAAGCAAGTTTAATCAGCGCACTGATCTCAGCAATCGTTGCCATCGCAATACACAAATACACTCTTTGAGAAATAGGATCATGCAATAGGTAACATCCGCCTCACACACACACATGTTTGATATTTACCAATTAATTATACTCAATCATTTATTTTTACGTTAAATCTCCCAACAATCAATGTATCAATGAGTATTCTGTAATAAATTTTAATTTTTATTACACCCCTTTGATCTGAACATATATTCCTAACTTGACTTAGTTTACATAAACATATCTTAATTAACCTGCTGTTAATTAAACATTTAAGGCAACACCTTCCTATCATTCAAATATTCTGAGTGCATAGGATCAAAACAACGAGCTTAAACATTACTATAGAGAGGCAGGAGAGCCGCCCGACTGAAGCTACTTGAAACGGTGTCCGCCATTTTCTCTGGAGTCAAAGGAAAGTGGGAGGAGCTATGCCCTATGTTGAAGTATCAGGGCAAGGCATGCTGGAACATTAATAAGAAACATATTTACGACAAATTATGAAGTCCAATCACTTCTTAAACATTCAGAATAGTTTCAGGTTATAACAATAGTGCTGTAGACTATTTACACTGCACATTTGTAATTACTGTCCCTTAAATAGAATCAGCTTTGTTAAAACTTGTCTCACTTGCCTCTGATTCGAGAGGACTTATCACTGTGTGCATGATATACTCTGCGAGTGAAGTAATACTTCAGTATATACCTTATCAGCTTCACATAATGCGATTCTTCACATGGTTCTACTGCAGTGAATCAGGGGCGTATATAAGGGGGGTGCTGAGGGGGCTCCAGCCAACCCCCCTGAAAAAAGCCAATAAAAATTAAGCAAGTGTTGCTTTGGTAAGACCATAAAATAATTGTAAATTTGGTAGTACCCTAATCTTAACTTATCGGCTAAGTTATAAACAATATTAAAATTGAAATTATACTAACACGTGGTGTAGTGGGTAGCATTCTTCGCTGCCGCCCCGGAGATCCGAATTCGATTCCCGGCTCTGCCAAGAAATTTTAATTCTAGTCTGAGGGCTGCACTCAGCCTTGTGAGGTAAAGCTGTGAATTCCACAGTACGTTTTTTGAGAAATACATGTGAAAAAAACTGTTTACCTTTCTGCTTAGTAAATTGACAAATATTTACATATTTGCCATTCATACTCCATAGAAAGTTCATTAAGTATAAAATTTTATTTGTGTGTTGTGTTGTATTTTACAACTTTGATTGTATTGCCAGTAATAATTGTAGGCTATAAAAACTTTGAATCTTATCTAAAATGATTACACAAAGTTATATGCTCTAAGATATTGGTTGATATTTCTGGGTATTTTGCGGTGACAATCCCCTATGAATACTCACAATTTTCCAGGATAGTCCCCCCCCCCCGCGATTTTGTTCTATATACGCCCCTGCAGTGAATAGGTGTTCAAAAGAAGAGAAACAACAGTTTACATTGTAAATACCTTCGTCTCTAGTTTGAGCAAGATATTTTTTCAGTTTTTGTCCAAGATATGGACATTACTCCTGAAAACACATTCTGCTGTCTTACACAAATATTTAAAGTCATCGGATGGATTATACAATTAGTTGCCCATATCTTTGCATTTTATGAGACCACGTTTTGCGTCATTAGGCCTACTCATTGTCAGTAGAACATCTAAGCATTCCACACATTTGATTTTCTTCGACACATTTCTTACAGCACTACCTGCAACATATTCTACCACTTGCACTGAAAATGAAAAGGGTTTCAATACACTCTACATAGTCAAGTTCACTTAGGCCTACATCAACATTAATTACAATAGGCTACATTAGCTTTAGGGGAAGGATCAATTTTAGCAATTAAGCATTTCCTATATGCAGCTTTGAATTCTAAGGTATTGGGATTGCTTCTGTTTCCACCCCTAGGCCTACTTCTCAAACAAGAAAAGAACAATTATGAATGGTCTTGACTTAACTTACGAGTAAGAATACATTTTAGAATTGAACTTGATTCCCAAACATAAGTTCCTGCAAGGCCTTTAACGCTCAAAAGGTCCAAGATCAATCCACTAACAGCAATTCTTTTAGAAGAGTTGTGTAAGGATGTGCCATCAGTAAGTTTCAGATCTTTTAAATAGTCCATACATTTATCTATATTCTGACATGTCACAGCTTTATTTGACCTCCTGATAGGTGATTTTGTCCCTTTGTTCCTTCACTGAACTCTTCCCTTCAACGAGCAATGTTTAAGCTTGTTGCATCCCTCGCAATCAGCTGACTGAATGCTTTGACTCGATGACTCCAGAAAACATGGCGGACGTTCTTACCAATATCTTCCGCTAAGAGCGCTGTGAACGGTGCCTTAGCCTCTCTAGAGTATCTCTTAAAGCTCGTTGGATCAAAACAACTATTAATTTTATTTTTAACTCGGCGCCAGAAACACATTATAAATAAATACAATATCAAATCTAACTGTGTTTCGTATTTCTATTTTAAATGAACTCACTGATTTTACTTATACACTCGGCGGTAAGACTTCGCCTACATTTACTGAATTTACGATATATACCCGCATTGCCTACCATTATTTTTCAACAAAATAAATATAAGGCAAGCAAAACAACAGCAAACCCTCATTGATCTGCCATTTAGTACGGTAATATAACAGCACAACCCCACTTGGGCCGTCATTTTTAGATCTATGAACCCTTGCAAGAAGTTTAATGAGACTCTGTTTGCTGTGAAGTGTTCGGTCCATATCAAAATTGCCGTAAAATTTGCGTCTTATCAATACAAGGTAACATAGCCTAAAATATATGGCACAAAGAAAGAAAAGTGAAGCAAAAATAAACAAAACAAAATTTATTATGATATCAAATAACAAAATAACAAATCAAAATCATCTCCCTACTGTTACACCCACAATTAAATAATTAATATTCACACAATATCTCTCCCTAGAGATTTCATACAATTCAGGAACTGACACTCGTCCTGTCATTACTACAAATCATGTGCGTGAGTGATGTGATGAATGCATGTAAAATTCGGTATGAGTATGAGTATACGTGATTCGTGACCATCATGCGAAGCCGTCAAGTTGCGAATCTGTATGTAAAGAGATAGACTAGCGATGGGAACTAAACATTACAATAAATAAAATACCGACACTCGCTAAATTAAAATATGTACAACAAAGATTTCCGTGTGAAATCTGGACCCATGTGCCAAAGCACAACAAAGATTGCCTCAAACAGGACTTCACAAAATAACACAAGTATAATTAACGTGACTACGCTACCAGAAAAAACACAACCAAATGACCGGGTGTCATTTTTACCAAACAAGTTCTCAAATTACAAATCAACTCATTAAATTGAATACAAATCACACTGCTCAAACGGCAATATTAGCAACAAAAACATATTTCATTTTATCGCGATACATGAGATTACAGTTCGGGAGTGAAGATCTTCCTTTCAAGAAAATCAAGGCTTTAACCGAACAGGTAAGCTAAATTTAACCTCTGAGTCAGGCCTGGCCGTTCCCCTCGCTCATTAGTGTCTCTTATCTTAGAACAGCGCTCGCTTATGAACACTTGCTGCCACATGACAATCACCCACGTGTGTAAACAAGATATCTCGGGCCTACCCTTGCATGGCTCCAAGAAAACGAAGATTCACAGATATACTCCAGCTAAATATGTGTGTCACAAAATAATATAACCTCAATAATTCCCTTTGGGATTACAAGATTCGTTGGGACTGGCCAGGGTCTTCGCAAAGCCTCACCTGCCATCCGTCGTGCAGCAGACAAGGAATTGGACACCATGCCAGATTCCTCCGCGCAAATTCAAATACACACAATTTGACACACCAACACAATATCAAACGTTTGGGTTTGACAATCACCTAAAAAAATCACATAAATATTCCACACTCTCAGCGCGTCTGATCTAAGTTTCGACCGAAGAATCGAAATAACACCTACAGAAAATAAAACGTCAATCAAAGTTATAAAGAACGGGTGGTTCTTTCCAAAACTGTTGCAACTCAAATAAAACGCCTGTTCAATTAAAAAGCAACTCAAAGTAGCTCAGTCCCCCCCCCCCACGTTTTTTTTATCGTTACGATAATGCAGCTTCACTTATCACCCGCTCCGTACCTCATGTTCACACAAAATCGAATAATCCCAACATGTACACGCAATACATGGATTACATTACATTTCATAAAACACAAATATATCAAACAAGTAGTCACGCGTCATTACACATTGATTTCTCTGAGTGTCGGAAAACACTAAATCCTAACAATCTAACAATTAAAAATCAAGCAAAAATATACACAACGTTCCCATGCCAAAATCTACCTACATAATTGAATAATTCAATGTTCAGTACTCAACCATATCTGCAAGATCACCCTCAGCGTACGTCACAGTGCATGATCCAATCGGTATCTACTCAGCCATCTTCTTTGCTGCGGTAGATCGAACGGTCATCACTCCATTTATTGGCCAGGTGCCAATCATCTTGATATCTTCTTTTGATGAAATAAATGTTCAAATTACTAAATAGATCACTGCTGTTCCTACTAGAATTGCTATAAGAGTTACTACTTTCACTCAGAGTCTTAAGCAATTTCTCTCGGCGACAATTTCCCTAATTAAGCATAATTGCTCTAATTGCACACGCAACTCATCACACGTTATAAACATTTTTAGAATAAAATCTGAAGTATTTGAAATGTTTGTGTAGTCAAACCTTCGCCTGACTTCAAAATAACTAAGTTCAAATTGCGGATAAATTATATCATCAGAGATTCAAATTACGAAGTGCCGTGAACTATCTCCTCAGAGACGAAAAATAGAAATGTCTCTCCCGCGACACCACAAGAATAATCGTAGCACCTGTCTCCTCAGAGACGCAAAATAGAAGTGTCCTAGGCTTGCACAGAAGCCTAATTTATACAGAACTGGCATAAATCACTAGGGTGGGGACGATAATTTTACAATAAATGTAAGAAATTGGCTTACGGACCTGCGACAGGTATCATTGGTCATCAAATATCATGCAGGTTTTAGATCTGCCATGCGGAATAAAATGCCACCGTAGATTAATCCAATTTCGATTTCCCTACAATTCTTGATGCCACACCGGCTTCCTGCCGTAGGAAGCATCATCTTTCTGATTCGTCGAGTCAAGTTCAATTCGTTGCTCTCATTTCACAGACCCCACCCCCTTGACGTCACAAATCATTTCCCTTCTCGCTTGCTCAAACACTGCGCTCTCACTCTTGCATGCTTAGACATGGTTGCCAGGACTCCCTTAGTCACCGGTAACGCCGCGCGTCCCGTCCACTGACCCATCATTTCCAAGAACTAGTTAAATATTACTCCCTTATTTCAACTGCTCGAAATCTTGCAAAATCAAGTAGCGATTTCATCCTGCCTTACTGATAAAACCAATACAGCATACAACAAAACATGAAACATTTATATGAGCAGTATATCATTACTCTGTTGAACTTTGCAGTGTAAACATAGGCTCTTGGTTAACCGTGTTAAAGGTATTAAAGGCGATCGGATTCGTGTGCCCGACCCAATCAGGGATGATATTGGATAAATTATATATTTGAGAGGTAAGTGTATTATTAACGCTGTTAAGTATTTTTTAATGCTAATGAAGGTTTCAATTATTTGATTACAATTTTATTGATGGATTGTTTTATTTCTTTTGTTTTAGATAATCGTTGTGGACAATACTCTGTTGTGAGGGGGGGGGAAGGACCACTGTTGAACCCACAAGACAGGAATGAAACAAGGTTTTTACAAATACCAGGTGAGATTTCTTTGTTATATATAACCTTTTTTGATTTTTTATAAATTTAATTTATGAAATGTATGTATTACTTTGGAATTGATATACTTATTGTGGTTTATTTTACTTCCTTTTAGAGTGTTGAAAAAAAAGCTTTACCGCTACAACTGCAGCTGAAAACTCAAGACGCTCTAGAGTGGAACCATTGGTGGGCAATCAACGGCTGAAAAACTCAGGTGTGAGGGTTTTATATTAACAATGGCCCAATTTACTGCTGCCGATAGTTTAACTAGGCAACCCCTTCATTCTTGTTTCAAATCGTGTGTGTGCTCTGGTTGGATGGTCAATGTTACTGAAAGTTTGATTCCTAAAGAATTTTTGGAATCAGGCTTTGGCATTTTTAAGGATTATATTTGTACATCGCAAGGGTTGCACACAGCTTTAAAAGTAAATACTGAACTCGTGTGTGATTTCGTATACAAAAAGAAGGACGATGAGCATAAGGAGACATTTTATATTTGCAGTCGAATGCAAGAAATGTTGATGGCCCATTATTTAGAAGAGTGTATGGAACACATGAGATCAATGCCTTGCTGAATACATTCGATGAACTGCAACAAGGACCCAGTGGCCTTGCCTTAAACAAAATTCATCATCTGCAAATTAACATTTGTCAATTCAACCCGTTCAATGCTGGGTCTAGTTGCATCCCAACACCACAGGCATGATGAATGCTTTCTGTGGTCGCTGGCCGCGTATTTGCAGCCGGAACAAGACCGTAATGTTTCTCGACCGGGTAAGTACAAGGGTGCATTTGACTATTTGAAACAACATTTAAATTTAACTAATGTTTCGTTCCCTATGGACTTAACTAATATCCATAGGTTTGAACAAGATAATCAGGACTATTCGTTTAAGGTTTATGGCCTTGACGGAGATGAAATTGTGGGTCCTTTTTATTCCACAAAAGAACCAAAACAACCCCACATTCATCTTTTATATTTATCTGACGGAGAGGTAAATCACTATTGCCTGATTAATAGCCTGAGTAGATTTGTTAGTAGTCAAGTGTCCAAGCACGCGCGTGCAAAACATATTTGTGATCGTTGTCTGCAATATTTTAAAACCCCTACGCTTTTGGAACGACATAGGGTAGAGTGTGTATCCCAGGAAGCGGATAGACTAGTATTGCCACAAGGGGACGATGCTGTGTTGAAATATAAGAATATCCACAAGCGTGATACAGTGCCTTTTGTGGTCTATGCAGATTTTGAAGCTCTCACCACTCCCATGGCGGGATGTGAACCATATCCCGCCATCAGCTCAACCACACCCATTCAAAAACATGAACCCTTTGCTATGGGATTTAACGTGGTGTGTGCTTATAACCCCACAAAATCCTATTTCTAATCCCGCGAGGGACCAGATTGCGCGAAATGGTTTTTAAATGAAATAGTCAAGTTGACTGATGATGTACAAAAGTTACTGGACAACCCAGTACCCATGAGCCTAACTCAAGAACAGCAGTAGCAGTATGAGCATGCAACCACATGCCATATTTGTGAAAAGCCGCTGGTCAGTGCTGAAGTCACAGTTCGTGACCACTCACACTTTACGTGGGAGTTTCGAGGAGCCGCCCACAAGAAGTGTAATGTGAGTTACCCAGCTGCTCGATTTATAAGTGTGTTTTTCCACAATCTTGCAAATTACGATATTCAGTTTTTGATTTGTGAATTGGGTCATGTCGGCAAGGGGACTTTTCAATTATCCCTCAAAACCATGAGCGTTTTACAGCCTTGACATGGCGGTTTGGCAAATTTTATATTCGATTTTTGGATTCCTTCAAGTTTATGGCCTCCTCCCTAGACAGCCTAGTCAACGGCTTGGATGAAAAGGAATTAAAGTACACCAGAATGCAATTTTGAAAATCCTGAGCATTTTAAATTGTGCATTCGGAACGGTATTTTCCCCTATGATTTCTGCGCAGGTTAAACAGAAAACTCTCCCCCCACAAGATACATTTTACTCAAAGCTTACACGCACTACCGTTTCCGATGAAGGCTATGCACATATATGGAAAGTTTGGCGAGCGTTTAATATAAAGACGCTAGGTGAATATGCTGTGCATTACCTAAAACTCGATGTATTGCTTGCTGCTGACGTTTTAAAATTCCGTGAGTTGTGTCAACTTATTTATGGACTTGACCCGGCTCACTATTTTACGAGTCCTGGGCTGTCGTTTGAAGCAGCTTTGAAATACACTCAAGTGGAATTGGATTTACTCACGGATGTAGATATTGTATTTTTTTAGAAAGGCATTCCCGGCGGCGTTTTGTCGCTTAACCAGTGGCATACCGAAGCGAATAATCCATACATGCCCTCTTATTCACAAGCCAAACCAAAATCGTACTTAATGTACTACGAAGTACATAATTTGTTTGGCTATGCCATGAGCCAGACTTTACCCTATGGGGATTTGCTTGGCTTACAGAGAAACAAGTGTCACAATTTGATGTGAACACGTCCAACCAAGAAACATGCCGCGGATATGTTTTAAAAGTGGGTGTTGAATATCCCTCACCCTTGTATGATGAACATGCCGATTTTCCATTCTGCCTAGAGCGAATGGTTCCCCCTAACAGTAAAATGAAAATTGAAAAATTGATGGCCACACTTTACAACAAAAATCGGTATGTGCTACATATCCAAATGTTGGTGCAATGCTTAGCCCAAGGCTTAAGCATGGCTCAAGCCATACATGCAACTTAACACTGAGCACCGACAAATGGCAATACAGCAGTTTGCAATATTTAAAAAAAATTGATGAACAACGGCATTTATGAAAAGTCAATGGAAATTGTCCACAAAACCGCGACATTAAATTGGTGAATGTCTGGGAGGGGTAGTGGGGTGCCCAGCGGTACATTGCCAAGCCAAATATCAAATCGATAAAAATTACCGATGAGAATGCGGCCACCATTGAAATGAGTAAGACAGATGTGACCATGAATAAGACCATTTACTTGGGCCAAGTCATTTTAGACTTTTCCAAATCGGTCATGTATCGATGCCACTACGAGTTTGCCAAACAGCATTTCGAGGATGTATCACTTTTGTATATGGATACGGACTCGTCTATCTATCACATTCGCCACTGCAACACCTATGTCGTGATGAGGCAACATAGTGACCTGTTCGAGACCTCTTCGTATAGCGCTGACAACGTGTTTCAGTTGCCCATAAAACAATAAGGAAATGGGTGTTATAAAAGATGAATGCAGTGATTCCATCATGACGGAATTCGTTGGTTTGGCTTCCAAAATGTATGCGTATCGCACACTAGACTGTAAAGAAGCCAAAAGAGCAAAAGGCGTAGGTAGAGCAGTCGTAAAATCGCTACTTGTAGACGACTGCCTAGCGGTTTTACGAACTGGCAAAGCTATGTCGCATAAACAGTGCATAATACAATCCAGCAACCATAATTTGTATATTGTGGAACAGAGGCAACACACCCTCGCCTCAATGGATAACAAACTGTGTGGACGGATGACCTGCGCACCAGCCTGCCATGGGGTTATCACCACGAGGAGGAGGTGTGATTTTTATGTTTTATCGTTTAGAGACATAGCTTTTTGTAACTAGTAGATTAATAGATTTAGTATTTTGTAAATATTCGTTTTTCTAATTGTAAATAGTGGATTTTGTAAATAGTGGAAACCACCTAGGCCCTTTGCTCTATAAAGCCCTGTGCAACATTATTTTTATTTATTTGTTTATTTATTTCACTGGGTTGGGAATTTAAAAATGGTAAATGGCAAATATTTGTTTTTTAAGGCTGTACAAAGGTGCTATTTGTTTTTAGTAACATAAATAATAGAATTTGTTGTAATGGTAAATGGTAAATGTATAACTAAAAGTTCTTTTGGATGAGTGTGCATGTGAAGAATGTTCTTTGGGAATAAATAGACTGGTTGTGTTTGTTTCCAAAGAAAGGCATGGTTGTGTGAATGTATGCCTATAGTGAGAAAGAGAGAGAGAGAGAAAGCCTGTGTGTGTGTAGGCAGCATTTATCGTTTGACCAGAGCATACACGGTGTGGTAGGGTAAAGAAAAATCAACGCTTATATATTAATGGTAAATAATAAATTTGTTTTTTAATATTTTCTTTCCTATGAAATGCATCGGTAGATAGGCGTTATTTTGTAAAACAGTCCTATCTGCAGTAGTAGTAGTAGTAGTAGTAGTAGTAGTAGTAGGCCTCTGCGTTTCTGAAAACACATAGACAGACTGCACCATCGCCATGGTCAAGCACTAACATCAAGACCATTTACCAAAAAAAAAACCTTAAAATCAAAAATCGTGTTTCGCAAATATAAACTTTCGACATACGCAAAATGAAAAATGTGTTAACAACAAATTGGAAATCCGTGTTTCCATATCATCAAATTGAAAAACTTTAAACTGACATTTTTAAAAAGTGCTAATTGGAATTGGCAAATGGCAATGCGTGAAATCTATAAATGAAAACACGAACAAATGGTTATGATCATTTTTAAATTTAAAAAAACAGCATGCTCTGATAAACCTTGTTTTTATTTCATAGCAAATAGGGCTATACAAAAATAGAATACAAAGAAATACCAATTCCTCATTCCTTTTTTTTTTCAATGTTCATGTCCTCTCATCATTAACTTACCTTTCATAGCACTAATCACAATCGGGGCTGCCATCCTCTCTCCCACTGAGGATCACAGGATGTCAAACGTTATTTAGCTTTTTAAACCACATTTTATCCGCCACATGTCTTAAACTATGGCGATAAGAAAGGTCATGTTCTTTGCATGCTTGATCGAAAGGATCATTTGGTACATCACCACGCTGCAAACGTTCTTCAAGGTGAGTTTAAGACCACAAAAACGGTACCCAGGTTAGTGGATTTCAAAAGGTAGGTATTGAGTAACTTTGTCAATGACGCCATGACCAGTACAAGTTTGACATATCCTTTTCCATCGATTGCGAAAAGGTTTGATCTTCCTCCTCCTCTGTGGACGATGTTTGTTGTTGTTGTTGCTCTTTCTCGCCATCACACCCGTGGAATGAGGAAACAAAGTCTTTACACTGACTTTTATGACCGTGATAAAATTTGACCAGCTGGCAAGTAGCACACTGTCGCATAGATAGTATTTTTGCCATGGCCACTTGCTTATGGTGATCGTAATCCGTACATGGTTGCAATTCACTTAACACAGGGTCTTGTGTCCATGATTTTGGTACATGTTGCCAGATTTCGTTCGCTGTATTCGCTGCCACATAATAAATGAACGATTTTAGAAGCGTCAATAATTCCTCTTTGGTAAATCTGTCTAGTTTCTTTTTGCACACAAAGAATATGCCAATGGCTTTATCGGTTTCATCCCCTCTCTCCATTGTATAACGTACTGTATATGTTTACACGTCGCTTGTAGGAATCTCACTGCTCTCATCCACGGGTAAACCTTGAGTTTTACTTTTATTTAACAACTCCCAGCAGACATTAGTGGTTAACCAATGAAAGAGATGCCACACATGTGCCAGGGCTTTATTGGTAATGTTGCCACAGGGGCAGCGAGGGCACCCCAAGTCCATCAAATCGATACATTGACAGTAAGGAGCCAAAAACTGTTGTAACCATTGGCGTGTTTCATTATCTTTTACAAATACTACATTCGCTGAGGCCAAATAGGCTTTCATGACTATGTCAAGGTACTTATACGAAATGGTTCCTTGATTTCAGTGTAGTTGCAAATGATTTTCAATCCGTTGGGTTTGCGGTCTTTTTCACACAACAAATCAAAAGCTTAGGGAGGTTTAAACACCAAATAGGCAACTTGTGATATCCAAAATGTGGAACAATCGATCATGGCCACTTCTTTAAATATAAATTCGATATCTCCAATTTTAAACCCTTGACAGTCGAAAATCAGTGTGCGCAACATGTTGATGCTTGCCTGGACCAAGTGCAACTGACAACTGACTGACTACCGACGTCTAAGGTGTACAAATGGCATTTAATTGCATCCCATTCTAGTAAAAAATTGAACCCACTATCATTGAGTTCACTTAGATTAGGGTATGACAAGTGACATGAGAAATAATAATAACAACAACAACACCTATTATTTTTATTAAATTATTTTATTGGTGTAAAAATCATTACAATCTTTACATTCTTTTTTCATTCTGGGATAGGGACGATACCAACTCATACAACAGTACAGTCTTTTGTTTATAGCGTCCATGACACCGATGATGTCCCAATGTCTCTAAACTAGGTGTTTTTGACTGTGACCTTCTCACCGAAGCACCGTTGACGCCATAAGGTCCACACGTATCATAACGTTTTTCATCACTCAGAGGCACCAGTGAGGGGTAACTTGAATGTCAGGGTATATTACCCACATCCATTCTACAGAGGTAGGGGCAGGCTGGTGACTAGCGCTGATGTTCTTGCATAGGTTCATCACTCTCTTCCCATTGTTTTATGGTGATGGAACAAAACACACATTTCACGTCATCTCTTGTTTTTAAATAATAGAAACCAGCGGCTGCCAAGGCTTGAGGGTTCATTAACGGCACAGGCCACGTCGCAAAGGTCTTGAACGTTGAACCTCAGATTTTAAATTCATAGGTGTAACACCTCTTGAGACTTTAAAGCAATGCATGACTGAGCTGCTTGACGTTGGTTGGCCTGTTATTTATACCCTCGTCACTTGGTTCAACAGTGGATAATAGTTGACTTGTTTGCGATGAATAATGAGACAATAAGCAGTAGTGTTTGGCGGGACATTGCCGTGAGTTTCAAAATCTAGTCGGATGTCAATATTGGATTGCTTGACAGACTCTTCCAAGTAGGAACAGTCAAAGACAATCAGTGGTGCCCTTGCCTTAAACGCTTGGGGTGACAACATGGGGTAATTTTCTTTTTGATAATACGACCATCTAAATTTAGAACACAAGTCGTACAGGGGGCCAACCTTATTTTTTGAAAAATCCAAATCCAGTCCTTCATAGGGAAAAACAGCTCCGTTGAGGAAAAGACATGCATTTCGCAATTGCAGGTGATGAAATTGCGTGGCATCTTTGGTTTGTTGATACTTGCGATTGGTTTGAAACCCCACTATATTGTACAGAGGTCTCTCTGTATAGCGGGCTGTTTTACAGACCAACTGTGCGTGTTGGTGGTTGGTAATAGGGGGTACTAATGGGGAGCCCAGCTTATAAATTCCATGGGTAGTGGCATGAATCTTCCTACAATCTTGAGCATCTCCAGTTTTTTGCTATCGGAAAGGGTCACATTGTACCCGTTCGTCCTGGGGATGCGATGACCCATCTGCTATAACATCGCATTCCTGGAGTTCCGGGACAGAGCGGAGTTAAATGAACCTCTAGTCAAATAAGGAATGTGTCGGAAATTCAGCTGAGTTATCGAAAAAGCAGTGGGTATCACGAGACAAAGTATCTCTAGGGTCGTTACGGGCTTAAGTTTAATAGAAATAATGCAAATATAAATGGGCGCCATCAACTGAATTCCTAGCAAACCACTTCCTTTCCGGATAAGCCTTACTCAAGACAAGGAAAGAAAAAGGAACATCACACCATCATCAGATCACAACTAAGATAAAAACAAATTTATTTCACTTTGATAGTCAGACAGACATTTTAAATATAACTCCTACCTAAGAGTATGGTCGAATGCCAACGTTAAATTGTCATTGTCCAAAAATCGAACCATCTCTTTTCTAATCCAAAAATATTTCATCCACATAACAAGAAAAATCACTAAAGTTCTCTTGGGTTCTCAGGATCACTGTAGCACTATGTCTTTCGTCACTGACATTTGTGAAACCTGAGACCTAATTTCTCTTTAATTTAACATCATCAATGTGGATTTGAAAAAGTTATTAATCTGTCTAAACATACACATATTATAATCACATATATTAAATATCAAGTAATTTATGGTTTGCATGGCATAATTTAACTGTTGAACATGTTAGTCAAATGCTCCTAAACATCGAATAATTAATTTACACTATTTACATTGTCATTCATAATTACTTATCTGTGAATTACAGAAAATTCATGGCTCATTGGTCATCGTTATCGTCATCATCAAAATTAAATATTTCTCACATTAATTCTCACTTCAAAATTCTACATATTCCTGTCAGAATCCTTAATTCATTACCATTACATCATTTAAATTTTCAACTCAAGTTGCAATTCCTTCAAATTATTTCTCAATTAAATTTATTTAATTCCATATAAATTCATTAATCATCAGCTTCTTTAGTTAATTATCACCTTCTAATTCAGTTATTCATCATCATTACAATCGTCTATTAATTTATTTCAATCAGTTTAATTTATCCAATCTTTAATTCATCCAATTTATTTAATTCATTGATTTATTTCAAAATTTAATTTATCAAATTATTTAAATTTCATTCATCTGGTTATTTAGATTTTCATTATTTCATCTAGTCATTCTGATTTTTATTTCATTAGGTCAGATCGTTAATATGCTTAATTTTCAGATTATTATTTCGTTAATTATTATTTTCAGAAAATCTTGTATTATCAACTTCATTTATTTGTTTAATTTCCTAACAAATTGTTTAATATGGTTTGTAGAACGTTGTCTTACAGTTTTATCACTTCCAAGTTATATCTCGTATTTAATTATCATGCCAAAAAATATTATTGCCTCCACGACATCACGTTGGATCTAACTATCCACAACGACATTACATTTCCTCAATACTTCAAATGTCACATTTGAATACAACAATTACTCCACAAAACTCCATAAATATTCAGCACATACAGCATGAATCTCAACAATTACGCTAGACTGGGTACGACGACCTCATGTCTGCTTCAAAATACATTAGCAACATTGCTACTATCACTTGGCAACTTCCACAAAATGCCTATCACAAACTCCACTTAACCATGTTGCATGATCTACAAAAATATATAACTGGCTTCAAATTATCAACGCACACAATCTCCAATAACTGTAATTACTCTGATCACATCTAGACAACTTCTTAAACAATTGGAAAAAAAATATTACCTCAGTAATTTAAGATCTGCTTTCAAATAGCATAAATTCTCTTACAATTTTCATAACTCACATCACAGAAAAACACCAATCTGCTATAACCTCATATCAAAATCTGCAATACTGATCTGCCTTAAAATAATTCTGACCATTTATGATTAATCTTACAAGATTCAATTACTTTAAATCCTTCTCAAAGGTATCAAACACAATTATAAAAACTCATCAAAAGCATCAGCTGTAACAGCTGTTAAACTGAAATTACTCTCAAAAGAGTATAGCAACAAAATATTGGATTGGCAAACAAGAATTACTAAATGCAATCCTGCTGACATTTAGCGTTACTTTATTTAACAAAATTTCGACTGATATGTGACTAGTAGTTCCTTGTTTGATTCACTTACAATCTCGTGTACATTCGGATGATAAAAATGAGTCCCTCAATGGCAAGTAAGATGTGTAACCACCGTACAGTCGTATAAATACGAAAGACCTCGCCCCGTCGACTTGGATGATAGTGCCCTGAACGATGGGTAAGATGAGTAGCCACCATACAATCGTATAAATACGAAAGACCCCATCTCGTAGACTATATGAGTGAATGTACCAGATAGGAATCAACAAGTTTCTAGTTGTCATATAAAAGCGATGTTCATTCACTAAAGTGAATAACTTCTTAATATCTCCAAACAATCCAATGGAAAAAATCCCTACTGATGAATAATACACACTCGCTAGTATGCAATGAACTGACGAAGTAATTTTAGATAATCAATTGCAGATCACGAGTTCGAAATACTCGTTACACAAAAAAAACTATTTATGAAAAATATCCTAGCTGGAAAAATGTCTAAAAGACCAAACATCTGCTTAATAAAGCCAACCAATGGTGAGAATATCGTATAATGATGCCTGCCATATCATATGGTCACTCCATATTCTAGCAAATTCGAAGTATATAAAGTCAAATCATGTCTTAATAATCGTATCACTCCTATTAGAAAAATATACATGTGTGCCCAGTATTCATGAAAATAATCGTATCAGGTAGTTATAACACTTACAGTACCTTTCATAATCAGCTGTAATTAAATTTCCAAGATCGTCGATTTTGCCTACATAATGAATTTCTCGAAAGATCGGCGTGAATATCATTCCATCTATGAAATGACGATTGCCTTCGAAATCCCAAGTGAATCAGCTGGTGGACCTCCTCTCGTCAGGAATCGAATCCATCGCTCTGCGGTGCCATCTTGTCTCTATCTGCGTCTACTCTGACATGTTGAGCTTCGGATTACCCATAGCGGATATTGTCCAACTCCTCTCGAAAATGTTCATGGAAACAGCGGACCCCCTATTCCTCTTCGAAGTTACGCCACTGTTCCATTAAACGTTCAGTTTGAGCATTGAAAGATCAATCTCCAACAACTGCTAAGTCTCACTTACGTAAAATAAAATTTTACATGAGAGTGTCCAAGTTTACGAAACACCCTGTAGTTGTCTGTATTTGGTAATTCATGAAACTGCATAAGAAATAAATTTCATTAATGCACGATCTAATGTTCATCAGTGCCTATGCTCACGACATTCCGTTTGCTTGAAATTGTTAAAGTAACTTTGAATGCTTTATAGAAAAGCATAGTCATAAAGTTATTCATAAAAGCTGTGTTCAAACTGCGTTGAAATGTAGCTTGTAATAAAGTCTCCAACTACTTGCAGTGCTGTTCTAACATATCCCGGCCGTTTGTGATTGCTTCCTCGGCAAGTCCGCCTGGATCAATGACCTGCTTGGCGTTCGCTGCTCGGCGATGCTGAAACTGTCGCCTACACTCTGCCGTGACAGTTTCGGTATGCTACGCGACCTTCACCGTGCGTCTCGCTTGCGCTACAGAGCTCGACCCTACTTGCTCGACTGACAGAGCTCCACTGAATGTGCTGGCACTGTCTTCACTCTTATCTGCCTGGCGCAGACACGTGGTGTTCACCCCCACCACTGTGCTCTCGCGTCACGATCATAGTCTCGAACCCACATCATCTCGGCTGTTCCGTTATAAAATAACTTAAGGGTTATCTGACTTCCTTAAAATTATTTCCACTTATAATGCATGTTATATATCCTCTTCTAAGATGTTTAAATACCATATTCCACACATATCTCAATAAAGCTTCACATCTCTATCCATAATTCCATCTTCTTACAGATGTCAGTGCCTCCTTGATCCTAGACCTCCTACGTCATCTTGACATTCTTCTTGACTCGATCGGTGCGCTATCTTTTCCTAACTCTTCCCAAAACCTCAACTACGGCTTAATGTCTGCTGGCGTAGCCGATAGCCTAAACTAGGTATCGGGTACATCTCTCCCGTACATCTCCTTTTTTTATCAGGATTGAGAAAAAAAATACACTCTCAGGCATTCTATATATAATACATGTACACGATAGCTCTACAATTCCCTTACTCAGCATGATGGTTCTTTCTGACTCTCAATAATGATGATTGACTTCCAATGATTAGCATCTTGATTCCGTGTTATTCTGACGTTTGTTTCTTCCTTCGCCACTCGTGCTTGCTCGATTGACATCTCTCACTGTCTCTTCGGGTGGTGCACTAGGCTGTCTATCTTCTTGCCTCGACCTCTCGTATCCACGATTATCTCGTCTGTCGTTAGGATCGTTTCTTCGGCCATCCTGCCAGTCGTTCCCATTATACTGTTGACCTTGGCTCCAGTTATTTCTGCCCCGATATCTATTGTTATATCGATTCCTGTCTTGATATCTGGAATTCTGGTTATAATTTCTATATCGGCTATCTCTTGCTTCTCGATCGTATGGCCTCTCATATGGTCCTCTATATCGATCATTTCCTCGAGCGTTACGGATGTTTCCTCGATTCCCTTCGTTCCGTCGGTTTTCCCAGGAATCCCTTCTGTCCGTTTGAGCTGCATTGTCTACGACTACCGCATTCACTTCTTGCGTGTTTCTATTGTCGTTTCTGGTGTTTCTAGGCGTAACCTGTGCGCTTCTATAGTCCAATCGCCGTAAAATGTCGTCATAATGCTCAAGTGTGTTGGCTCCCGACGCTATTAGTGATCGCTGTACCTCAATCGGTAACTGTCTCGCTATAGCTTGCAAAAGCTCTTCTTCTGGCAATGGAGGAATCAGAAATTGTAATTTAGCCAGCTGTGACGTGAAATAATTGGCATAATGCGTCGGATGTGACGTAGAATAGCGCTTTGAGTACATTTCCGCTCTTACGTTAAGTTGATCCTCGGCACTCCAAAATCTCCTCAAGAAAGCTATGGCAAATTGCTCCATATTCGCAAAATTGCTTCTGAACGCTCTAAACCAAGTAAGCGCAGACCCATCTAAGGCGCGTTCGACTATCCTTAGCTCTCTTTCTTTGGCTACCCTATGTTCCGCCATGTAGTCTCGAATA
This sequence comes from Meconema thalassinum, assembly GCA_946902985.2. Taxonomy (NCBI): domain Eukaryota; kingdom Metazoa; phylum Arthropoda; class Insecta; order Orthoptera; family Tettigoniidae; genus Meconema; species Meconema thalassinum. The sequence continues at coordinate 55,635,161 of OX336389.2, forward strand.
TCTCGCAGAAATTCGACTGGTGTGACTCCTGTATTTCCCGAAAACTTTCTCGGCTTGTCATCCAGATTTCTAATAATGGTGACTGGACCTGAGTATCGTTCGCTTGGACCCAACGTACTCCTATTCGAACTTGGATTATCCTGAGGGGTTGAACTGGCCCTTTCGAATGTCACATTCGGTTGCATTTGACGGTCTTCTCCCATGCTAGCTTCCTGATTAGTCATACTGCGGTCTATCGCTGTCTGATTTATCAATGTTTCCCCTGATGTTATATTCTGACTGGTGAAACTGTTAAACATGGATTCTAGTTTAGTTATCCTGTCTTCTGCTAATTTCTTGACCTGAGTCTTCAACTCCTCTAGCGACGTAACATCCTGCGTTTTGTTACTCTCGTCTAAGTCGTTTCTTAACTTGTCAATTTTGCCTTCGCACGTGTTGTTTACTGACGCGACTTGTTCCTTTAACAGATCAACATCTGTTCTAAATAGAGTTGAATCTATCTTCATCGCTTCCTTGTTCTCCGTAAACCTCGCTTCTAAGTTTGCCATACCTGCGATTAATTTTTCATCTAACCCTTCACGTTTCTCTTTTGCTTCGGCATCGACCTCACTATACCGTTCTTCCACAATTGCACCGACTCTATTTTTGAATAAAGCTAAGTTTTCATTAACCTTTTGCTCTATATCGTCGTCTATCTTCCTAATATCTTTCTGCAATTGATTTTCTAATGATTTTAAATTAGAATTGACCTCTCCCAAGACTTCCTCTTTAATGGTCCCAATTACTGTCTTTAAATCTTTAATCTCATTACCTAGATTCGTTTCTAGACCTTTAATTTTAGTCTCGAAAGATACTTCGGTAGACCACTCTTGAATTTTGCCTACATCTGTCACTAAACCATCGATGTCGAATCTCAACTTCGATACATCTGATTTAATGTCTTTCTGTATAGACATAACATCTGTTCTTAAAGTAAAAATATTTTCTTCTCCTCTACTTTCTAATTCAATAATATTTTTTCTTAATATTTGAACATTTTCCTCTCCTTTCATATTTACTGCAATTATGTCTAATTGTAAAGTCTTCAGCATTTCATTATTCTTTAAAGTTAAGCTATTCTCTAATCTAGTTAACTTGTTTTCTAATTCAGTGTTAGTTTCTTCACTACGAGCTTGTAATTTCTCTTCCAATGACTTAAAGTTATCTTTCAAGTTAGCTTCACTAGCTTTTAAATGATTTTCAGTACTAGTCTGTAACCTAGTTTCTAATGACTTCAACTCATCTTTGCTATTTGACGGTAATAATTTTAAATTTTCTTCATTACTAGTCTGTAATCTAGTCTCTAATGACTTTAAATTATCTTCACTAGTTGACTGCAATAATTTTACATTAGCTTCGTTACTAATCTGTAATGATTTTAAATTTTCTTCAGTACTAGTCTGCAATGCTTGCACATTTTCTTTACATCTAGCTTCTAATCTAGCTTCTGAATTATTAATTTGTTCTTTAACTTCCGTTTCCATCTTAGAAATAGTTTCTGCAATACCAGACATACCCGTCTGTAACTCTCCTAACACCTTAGCTAAATCTTCTGGCAACATAATTATATTTTCAATATACGTTTTATACAGAGACGTTAGACAACAACACATCACAATGTCTCAATTCCTGCATTCACTTGGGTATAGGAAAAATGTCTTATAACTAACATGATATTATACTAATACGATTAACATGAACACTGGATTGGGCACACAAGTACATTGTCTGACTAAGTTCAATAAATTTCGTAACACACTTAAATGAACTTGAGATCAATCTCTCAGTAATCTAAATCTGATGTGATTCCATAGAATAAACAAAATCGAAGCCCCACTAGTTGGATAAAGCCAATTCTCCCTCTCTCTCTGTACCCGTTCGTCCTGGGGATGCGATGACCCATCTGCTATAACATCGCATTCCTGGAGTTCCGGGACAGAGCGGAGTTAAATGAACCTCTAGTCAAATAAGGAATGTGTCGGAAATTCAGCTGAGTTATCGAAAAAGCAGTGGGTATCACGAGACAAAGTATCTCTAGGGTCGTTACGGGCTTAAGTTTAATAGAAATAATGCAAATATAAATGGGCGCCATCAACTGAATTCCTAGCAAACCACTTCCTTTCCGGATAAGCCTTACTCAAGACAAGGAAAGAAAAAGGACCATCACACCATCATCAGATCACAACTAAGATAAAAACAAATTTATTTCACTTTGATAGTCAGACAGACATTTTAAATATAACTCCTACCTACGAGTATGGTCGAATGCCAACGTTAAATTGTCATTGTCCAAAAATCGAACCATCTCTTTTCTAATCCAAAAATATTTCATCCACATGACAAGAAAAATCACTAAAGTTCTCTTGGGTTCTCAGGATCACTGTAGCACTATGTCTTTCGTCACTGACATTTGTGAAACCTGAGACCTAATTTCTCTTTAATTTAACATCATCAATGTGGATTTGAAAAAGTTATTAATCTGTCTAAACATACACATATTATAATCACATATATTAAATATCAAGTAATTTATGGTTTGCATGGCATAATTTAACTGTTGAACATGTTAGTCAAATGCTCCTAAACATCGAATAATTAATTTACACTATTTACATTGTCATTCATAATTACTTATCTGTGAATTACAGAAAATTCATGGCTCATTGGTCATCGTTATCGTCATCATCAAAATTAAATATTTCTCACATTAATTCTCACTTCAAAATTCTACATATTCCTGTCAGAATCCTTAATTCATTACCATTACATCATTTAAATTTTCAACTCAAGTTGCAATTCCTTCAAATTATTTCTCAATTAAATTTATTTAATTCCATATAAATTCATTAATCATCAGCTTCTTTAGTTAATTATCACCTTCTAATTCAGTTATTCATCATCATTACAATCGTCTATTAATTTATTTCAATCAGTTTAATTTATCCAATCTTTAATTCATCCAATTCATTTAATTCATTGATTTATTTCAAAATTTAATTTATCAAATTATTTAAATTTCATTCATCTGGTTATTTAGATTTTCATTATTTCATCTAGTCATTCTGATTTTTATTTCATTAGGTCAGATCGTTAATATGCTTAATTTTCAGATTATTATTTCGTTAATTATTATTTTCAGAAAATCTTGTATTATCAACTTCATTTATTTGTTTAATTTCCTAACAAATTGTTTAATATGGTTTATAGAACGTTGTCTTACAGTTTTATCACTTCCAAGTTATATCTCGTATTTAATTATCATGCCAAAAAATATTATTGCCTCCACGACATCACGTTGGATCTAACTATCCACAACGACATTACATTTCCTCAATACTTCAAATATCACATTTGAATACAACAATTACTCCACAAAACTCCATAAATATTCAGCACATACAGCATGAATCTCAACAATTACGCTAGACTGGGTACGACGACCTCATGTCTGCTTCAAAATACATTAGCAACATTGCTACTATCACTTGGCAACTTCCACAAAATGCCTATCACAAACTCCACTTAACCATGTTGCATGATCTACAAAAATATATAACTGGCTTCAAATTATCAACGCACACAATCTCCAATAACTGTAATTACTCTGATCACATCTAGACAACTTCTTAAACAATTGGAAAAAAAATATTATCTCAGTAATTTAAGATCTGCTTTCAAATAGCATAAATTCTCTTACAATTTTCATAACTCACATCACAGAAAAACACCAATGTGCTATAATCTCTCATATCAAAATCTGCAATACTGATCTGCCTTAAAATAATTCTGACCATTAATGATTAATCTTACAAGATTCAATTACTTTAAATCCTTCTCAAAGGTATCAAACACAATTATAAAAACTCATCAAAAGCATCAGCTGTAACAGCTGTTAAACTGAAATTACTCTCAAAAGAGTATAGCAACAAAATATTGGATTGGCAAACAAGAATTACTAAATGCAATCCTGCTGACATTTAGCGTTACTTTATTTAACAAAATTTCGACTGATATGTGACTAGTAGTTCCTTGTTTGATTCACTTACAATCTCGTGTACATTCGGATGATAAAAATGAGTCCCTCAATGGCAAGTAAGATGTGTAACCACCGTACAGTCGTATAAATACGAAAGACCTCGCCCCGTCGACTTGGATGATAGTGCCCTGAACGATGGGTAAGATGAGTAGCCACCATACAATCGTATAAATACGAAAGACCCCATCTCGTAGACTATATGAGTGAATGTACCAGATAGGAATCAACAAGTTTCTAGTTGTCATATAAAAGCGATGTTCATTCACTAAAGTGAATAACTTCTTAATATCTCCAAACAATCCAATGGAAAAAATCCCTACTGATGAATAATACACACTCGCTAGTATGCAATGAACTGACGAAGTAATTTTAGATAATCAATTGCAGATCACGAGTTCGAAATACTCGTTACACAAAAAAAACTATTTATGAAAAATATCCTAGCTGGAAAAATGTCTAAAAGACCAAACATCTGCTTAATAAAGCCAACCAATGGTGAGAATATCGTATAATGATGCCTACCATATCATATGGTCACTCCATATTCTAGCAAATTCGAAGTATATAAAGTCAAATCATGTCTTAATAATCGTATCACTCCTATTAGAAAAATATACATGTGTGCCCAGTATTCATGAAAATAATCGTATCAGGTAGTTATAACACTTACAGTACCTTTCATAATCAGCTGTAATTAAATTTCCAAGATCGTCGATTTTCCCTACATAATGAATTTCTCGAAAGATCGGCGTGAATATCATTCCATCCATGAAATGACGATTGCCTTCGAAATCCCAAGTGAATCAGCTGGTGGACCTCCTCTCGTCAGGAATCGAATCCATCGCTCTGCGGTGCCATCTTGTCTCTATCTGCGTCTACTCTGACATGTTGAACTTCGGATTACCCATAGCGGATATTGTCCAACTCCTCTCGAAAATGTTCATGGAAACAGCGGACCCCCTATTCCTCTTCGAAGTTACGCCACTGTTCCATTAAACGTTCAGTTTGAGCATTGAAAGATCAATCTCCAACAACTGCTAAGTCTCACTTACGTAAAATAAAATTTTACATGAGAGTGTCCAAGTTTACGAAACACCCTGTAGTTGTCTGTATTTGGTAATTCATGAAACTGCATAAGAAATACATTTCATTAATGCACGATCTAATGTTCATCAGTGCCTATGCTCACGACATTCCGTTTGCTTGAAATTGTTAAAGTAACTTTGAATGCGTTATAGAAAAGCATAGTCATAAAGTTATTCATAAAAGCTGTGTTCAAACTGCGTTGAAATGTAGCTTGTAATAAAGTCTCCAACTACTTGCAGTGCTGTTCTAACATATCCCGGCCGTTTGTGATTGCTTCCTCGGCAAGTCCGCCTGGATCAATGACCTGCTTGGCGTTCGCTGCTCGGCGATGCTGAAACTGTCGCCTACACTCTGCCGTGACAGTTTCGGTATGCTACGCGACCTTCACCGTGCGTCTCGCTTGCGCTACAGAGCTCGACCCTACTTGCTCGACTGACAGAGCTCCACTGAATGTGCTGGCACTGTCTTCACTCTTATCTGCCTGGCGCAGACACGTGGGGTTCACCCCCACCACTGTGCTCTCGCGTCACGATCATAGTCTCGAACCCACATCATCTCGGCTGTTCCGTTATAAAATAACTTAAGGGTTATCTGACTTCCTTAAAATTATTTCCACTTATAATGCATGTTATATATCCTCTTCTAAGATGTTTAAATACCATATTCCACACATATCTCAATAAAGCTTCACATCTCTATCCATAATTCCATCTTCTTACAGATGTCAGTGCCTCCTTGATCCTAGACCTCCTACGTCATCTTGACATTCTTCTTGACTCGATCGGTGCGCTATCTTTTCCTAACTCTTCCCAAAACCTCAACTACGGCTTAATGTCTGCTGGCGTAGCCGATAGCCTAAACTAGGTATCGGGTACATCTCTCCCGTACATCTCCTTTTTTTTCAGGATTGAGAAAAAAAAATACACTCTCAGGCGTTCTATATATAATACATGTACACGATAGCTCTACAATTCCCTCACTCAGCATGATGGTTCTTTCTGACTCTCAATTATGATGATTGACTTCCAATGATTAGCATCTTGATTCCGTGTTATTCTGACGTTTGTTTCTTCCTTCGCCACTCGTGCTTGCTCGATTGACATCTCTCACTGTCTCTTCGGGTGGTGCACTAGGCTGTCTATCTTCTTGCCTCGACCTCTCGTATCCACGATTATCTCGTCTGTCGTTAGGATCGTTTCTTCGGCCATCCTGCCTGTCGTTCCCATTATACTGTTGACCTTGGCTCCAGTTATTTCTGCCCCGATATCTATTGTTATATCGATTCCTGTCTTGATATCTGGAATTCTGGTTATAATTTCTATATCGGCTATCTCTTGCTTCTCGATCGTATGGCCTCTCATATGGTCCTCTATATCGATCATTTCCTCGAGCGTTACGGATGTTTCCTCGATTCCCTTCGTTCCGTCGGTTTTCCCAGGAATCCCTTCTGTCCGTTTGAGCTGCATTGTCTACGACTACCGCATTCACTTCTTGTGTGTTTCTATTGTCGTTTCTGGTGTTTCTAGGCGTAACCTGTGCGCTTGTATAGTCCAATCGCCGTAAAATGTCGTCATAATGCTCAAGTGTGTTGGCTCCCGACGCTATTAGTGATCGCTGTACCTCAATCGGTAACTGTCTCGCTATAGCTTGCAAAAGCTCTTCTTCTGGCAATGGAGGAATCAGAAATTGTAATTTAGCCAGCTGTGACGTGAAATAATTGGCATAATGCGTCGGATGTGACGTAGAATAGCGCTTTGAGTACATTTCCGCTCTTACGTTAAGTTGATCCTCGGCACTCCAAAATCTCCTCAAGAAAGCTATGGCAAATTGCTCCATATTCGCAAAATTGCTTCTGAACGCTCTAAACCAAGTAAGCGCAGACCCATCTAAGGCGCGTTCGACTATCCTTAGCTCTCTTTCTTTGGCTACCCTATGTTCCGCCATGTAGTCTCGAATATCTCGCAGAAATTCGACTGGTGTGACTCCTGTATTTCCCGAAAACTTTCTCGGCTTGTCATCCAGATTTCTAATAATGGTGACTGGACCTGAGTATCGTTCGCTTGGACCCAACGTACTCCTATTCGAACTTGGATTATCCTGAGGGGTTGAACTGGCCCTTTCGAATGTCACATTCGGTTGCATTTGACGGTCTTCTCCCATGCTAGCTTCCTGATTAGTCATACTGCGGTCTATCGCTGTCTGATTTATCAATGTTTCCCCTGATGTTATATTCTGACTGGTGAAACTGTTAAACATGGATTCTAGTTTAGTTATCCTGTCTTCTGCTAATTTCTTGACCTGAGTCTTCAACTCCTCTAGCGACGTAACATCCTGCGTTTTGTTACTCTCGTCTAAGTCGTTTCTTAACTTGTCAATTTTGCCTTCGCACGTGTTCTTTACTGACGCGACTTGTTCCTTTAACAGATCAACATCTGTTCTAAATAGAGTTGAATCTATCTTCATCGCTTCCTTGTTCTCCGTAAACCTCGCTTTTAAGTTTGCCATACCTGCGATTAATTTTTCATCTAACCCTTCACGTTTCTCTTTTGCTTCGGCATCGACCTCACTATACCGTTCTTCCACAATTGCACCGACTCTATTTTTGAATAAAGCTAAGTTTTCATTAACCTTTTGCTCTATATCGTCGTCTATCTTCCTAATATCTTTCTGCAATTGATTTTCTAATGATTTTAAATTAGAATTGACCTCTCCCAAGACTTCCTCTTTAATGGTCCCAATTACTGTCTTTAAATCTTTAATCTCATTACCTAGATTCGTTTCTAGACCTTTAATTTTAGTCTCGAAAGATACTTCGGTAGACCACTCTTGAATTTTGCCTACATCTGTCACTAAACCATCGATGTCGAATCTCAACTTCGATACATCTGATTTAATGTCTTTCTGTATAGACATAACATCTGTTCTTAAAGTAAAAATATTTTCTTCTCCTCTACTTTCTAATTCAATAATATTTTTTCTTAATATTTGAACATTTTCCTCTCCTTTCATATTTACTGCAATTATGTCTAATTGTAAAGTCTTCAGCATTTCATTATTCTTTAAAGTTAAGCTATTCTCTAATCTAGTTAACTTGTTTTCTAATTCAGTGTTAGTTTCTTCACTACGAGCTTGTAATTTCTCTTCCAATGACTTAAAGTTATCTTTCAAGTTAGCTTCACTAGCTTTTAAATGATTTTCAGTACTAGTCTGTAACCTAGTTTCTAATGACTTCAACTCATCTTTGCTATTTGACTGTAATAATTTTAAATTTTCTTCATTACTAGTCACTAATGACTTTAAATTATCTTCACTAGTTGACTGCAATAATTTTACATTAGCTTCGTTACTAATCTGTAATGATTTTAAATTTTCTTCAGTACTAGTCTGCAATGCTTGCACATTTTCTTTACATCTAGCTTCTAATCTAGCTTCTGAATTATTAATTTGTTCTTTAACTTCCGTTTCCATCTTAGAAATAGTTTCTGCAATACCAGACATACCCGTCTGTAACTCTCCTAACACCTTAGCTAAATCTTCTGGCAACATAATTATATTTTCAATATACGTTTTATACAGAGACGTTAGACAACAACACATCACAATGTCTCAATTCCTGCATTCACTTGGGTATAGGAAAAATGTCTTATAACTAACATGATATTATACTAATACGATTAACATGAACACTGGATTGGGCACACAAGTACATTGTCTGACTAAGTTCAATAAATTTCGTAACACACTTAAATGAACTTGAGATCAATCTCTCAGTAATCTAAATCTGATGTGATTCCATAGAATAAACAAAATCGAAGCCCCACTAGTTGGATAAAGCCAATTCTCCCTCTCTCTCTCTGTACCCGTTCGTCCTGGGGATGCGATGACCCATCTGCTATAACATCGCATTCCTGGAGTTCCGGGACAGAGCGGAGTTAAATGAACCTCTAGTCAAATAAGGAATGTGTCGGAAATTCAGCTGAGTTATCGAAAAAGCAGTGGGTATCACGAGACAAAGTATCTCTAGGGTCGTTACGGGCTTAAGTTTAATAGAAATAATGCAAATATAAATGGGCGCCATCAACTGAATTCCTAGCAAACCACTTCCTTTCCGGATAAGCCTTACTCAAGACAAGGAAAGAAAAAGGAACATCACACCATCATCAGATCACAACTAAGATAAAAACAAATTTATTTCACTTTGATAGTCAGACAGACATTTTAAATATAACTCCTACCTAAGAGTATGGTCGAATGCCAACGTTAAATTGTCATTGTCCAAAAATCGAACCATCTCTTTTCTAATCCAAAAATATTTCATCCACATAACAAGAAAAATCACTAAAGTTCTCTTGGGTTCTAAGGATCACTGTAGCACTATGTCTTTCGTCACTGACATTTGTGAAACCTGAGACCTAATTTCTCTTTAATTTAACATCATCAATGTGGATTTGAAAAAGTTATTAATCTGTCTAAACATACACATATTATAATCACATATATTAAATATCAAGTAATTTATGGTTTGCATGGCATAATTTAACTGTTGAACATGTTAGTCAAATGCTCCTAAACATCGAATAATTAATTTACACTATTTACATTGTCATTCATAATTACTTATCTGTGAATTACAGAAAATTCATGGCTCATTGGTCATCGTTATCGTCATCATCAAAATATTTCTCACATTAATTCTCACTTCAAAATTCTACATATTCCTGTCAGAATCGTTAATTCATTACCATTACATCATTTAAATTTTCAACTCAAGTTGCAATTCCTTCAAATTATTTCTCAATTAAATTTATTTAATTCCATATAAATTCATTAATCATCAGCTTCTTTAGTTAATTATCACCTTCTAATTCAGTTATTCATCATCATTACAATCGTCTATTAATTTATTTCAATCAGTTTAATTTATCCAATCTTTAATTCATTGATTTATTTCAAAATTTAATTTATCAAATTATTTAAATTTCATTCATCTGGTTATTTAGATTTTCATTATTTCATCTAGTCATTCTGATTTTTATTTCATTAGGTCAGATAGTTAATATGCTTAATTTTCAGATTATTATTTCGTTAATTATTATTTTCAGAAAATCTTGTATTATCAACTTCATTTATTTGTTTAATTTCCTAACAAATTGTTTAATATGGTTTATAGAACGTTGTCTTACAGTTTTATCACTTCCAAGTTATATCTCGTATTTAATTATCATGCCAAAAATATTATTGCCTCCACGACATCACGTTGGATCCAACTATCCACAACGACATTACATTTCCTCAATACTTCAAATATCACATTTGAATACAACAATTACTCCACAAAACTCCATAAATATTCAGCACATACAGCATGAATCTCAACAATTACGCTAGACTGGGTACGACGACCTCATGTCTGCTTCAAAATACATTAGCAACATTGCTACTATCACTTGGCAACTTCCACAAAATGCCTATCACAAACTCCACTTAACCATGTTGCATGATCAACAAAAGTATATAACTGGCTTCAAATTATCAACGCACACAATCTCCAATAACTGTAATTACTCTGATCACATCTAGACAACTTCTTAAACAATTGGAAAAAAAATATTACCTCAGTAATTTAAGATCTGCTTTCAAATAGCATAAATTCTCTTACAATTTTCATAACTCACATCACAGAAAAACACCAATGTGCTATAATCTCTCATATCAAAATCTTTAATACTGATCTGCCTTAAAATAATTCTGACCATTAATGATTAATCTTACAAGATTCAATTACTTTAAATCCTTCTCAAAGGTATCAAACACAATTATAAAAACTCATCAAAAGCATCAGCTGTAACAGCTGTTAAACTGAAATTACTCTCAAAAGAGTATAGCAACAAAATATTGGATTGGCAAACAAGAATTACTAAATGCAATCCTGCTGACATTTAGCGTTACTTTATTTAACAAAATTTCGACTGATATGTGACTAGTAGTTCCTTGTTTGATTCACTTACAATCTCGTGTACATTCGGATGATAAAAATGAGTCCCTCAATGGCAAGTAAGATGTGTAACCACCGTACAGTCGTATAAATACGAAAGACCTCGCCCCGTCGACTTGGATGATAGTGCCCTGAACGATGGGTAAGATGAGTAGCCACCATACAATCGTATAAATACGAAAGACCCCATCTCGTAGACTATATGAGTGAATGTACCAGATAGGAATCAACAAGTTTCTAGTTGTCATATAAAAGCGATGTTCATTCACTAAAGTGAATAACTTCTTAATATCTCCAAACAATCCAATGGAAAAAATCCCTACTGATGAATAATACACACTCGCTAGTATGCAATGAACTGACGAAGTAATTTTAGATAATCAATTGCAGATCACGAGTTCGAAATACTCGTTACACAAAAAAAACTATTTATGAAAAATATCCTAGCTGGAAAAATGTCTAAAAGACCAAACATCTGCTTAATAAAGCCAACCAATGGTGAGAATATCGTATAATGATGCCTGCCATATCATATGGTCACTCCATATTCTAGCAAATTCGAAGTATATAAAGTCAAATCATGTCTTAATAATCGTATCACTCCTATTAGAAAAATATACATGTGTGCCCAGTATTCATGAAAATAATCGTATCAGGTAGTTATAACACTTACAGTACCTTTCATAATCAGCTGTAATTAAATTTCCAAGATCGTCGATTTTCCCTACATAATGAATTTCTCGAAAGATCGGCGTGAATATCATTCCATCCATGAAATGACGATTGCCTTCGAAATCCCAAGTGAATCAGCTGGTGGACCTCCTCTCGTCAGGAATCGAATCCATCGCTCTGCGGTGCCATCTTGTCTCTATCTGCGTCTACTCTGACATGTTGAACTTCGGATTACCCATAGCGGATATTGTCCAACTCCTCTCGAAAATGTTCATGGAAACAGCGGACCCCCTATTCCTCTTCGAAGTTACGCCACTGTTCCATTAAACGTTCAGTTTGAGCATTGAAAGATCAATCTCCAACAACTGCTAAGTCTCACTTACGTAAAATAAAATTTTACATGAGAGTGTCCAAGTTTACGAAACACCCTGTAGTTGTCTGTATTTGGTAATTCATGAAACTGCATAAGAAATAAATTTCATTAATGCACGATCTAATGTTCATCAGTGCCTATGCTCACGACATTCCGTTTGCTTGAAATTGTTAAAGTAACTTTGAATGCGTTATAGAAAAGCATAGTCATAAAGTTATTCATAAAAGCTGTGTTCAAACTGCGTTGAAATGTAGCTTGTAATAAAGTCTCGAACTACTTGCAGTGCTGTTCTAACATATCCCGGCCGTTTGTGATTGCTTCCTCGGCAAGTCCGCCTGGATCAATGACCTGCTTGGCGTTCGCTGCTCGGCGATGCTGAAACTGTCGCCTACACTCTGCCGTGACAGTTTCGGTATGCTACGCGACCTTCACCGTGCGTCTCGCTTGCGCTACAGAGCTCGACCCTACTTGCTCGACTGACAGAGCTCCACTGAATGTGCTGGCACTGTCTTCACTCTTATCTGCCTGGCGCAGACACGTGGTGTTCACCCCCACCACTGTGCTCTCGCGTCATGATCATAGTCTCGAACCCACATCATCTCGGCTGTTCCGTTATAAAATAACTTAAGGGTTATCTGACTTCCTTAAAATTATTTCCACTTATAATGCATGTTATATATCCCCTTCTAAGATGTTTAAATACCATATTCCACACATATCTCAATAAAGCTTCACATCTCTATCCATAATTCCATCTTCTTCCAGATGTCAGTGCCTCCTTGATCCTAGACCTCCTACGTCATCTTGACATTCTTCTTGACTCGATCGGTGCGCTATCTTTTCCTAACTCTTCCCAAAACCTCAACTACGGCTTAATGTCTGCTGGCGTAGCCGATAGCCTAAACTAGGTATCGGGTACATCTCTCCCGTACATCTCCTTTTTTTAAATCATGATTGAGAAAAAAAATACACTCTCAGGCATTCTATATATAATACATGTACGCGATAGCTCTACAATTCCCTTACTCAGCATGATGGTTCTTTCTGACTCTCAATAATGATGATTGACTTCCAATGATTAGCATCTTGATTCCGTGTTATTCTGACGTTTGTTTCTTCCTTCGCCACTCGTGCTTGCTCGATTGACATCTCTCACTGTCTCTTCGGGTGGTGCACTAGGCTGTCTATCTTCTTGCCTCGACCTCTCGTATCCACGATTATCTCGTCTGTCGTTAGGATCGTTTCTTCGGCCATCCTGCCTGTCGTTCCCATTATACTGTTGACCTTGGCTCCAGTTATTTCTGCCCCGATATCTATTGTTATATCGATTCCTGTCTTGATATCTGGAATTCTGGTTATAATTTCTATATCGGCTATCTCTTGCTTCTCGATCGTATGGCCTCTCATATGGTCCTCTATATCGATCATTTCCTCGAGCGTTACGGATGTTTCCTCGATTCCCTTCGTTCCGTCGGTTTTCCCAGAAATCCCTTCTGTCCGTTTGAGCTGCAATGTCTACGACTACCGCATTCACTTCTTGCGTGTTTCTATTGTCGTTTCTGGTGTTTCTAGGCGTAACCTGTGCGCTTGTATAGTCCAATCGCCGTAAAATGTCGTCATAATGCTCAAGTGTGTTGGCTCCCGACGCTATTAGTGATCGCTGTACCTCAATCGGTAACTGTCTCGCTATAGCTTGCAAAAGCTCTTCTTCTGGCAATGGAGGAATCAGAAATTGTAATTTAGCCAGCTGTGACGTGAAATAATTGGCATAATGCGTCGGATGTGACGTAGAATAGCGCTTTGAGTACATTTCCGCTCTTACGTTAAGTTGATCCTCGGCACTCCAAAATCTCCTCAAGAAAGCTATGGCAAATTGCTCCATATTCGCAAAATTGCTTCTGAACGCTCTAAACCAAGTAAGCGCAGACCCATCTAAGGCGCGTTCGACTATCCTTAGCTCTCTTTATTTGGCTACCCTATGTTCCGCCATGTAGTCTCGAATATCTCGCAGAAATTCGACTGGTGTGACTCCTGTATTTCCCGAAAACTTTCTCGGCTTGTCATCCAGATTTCTAATAATGGTGACTGGACCTGAGTATCGTTCGCTTGGACCCAACGTACTCCTATTCGAACTTGGATTATCCTGAGGGGTTGAACTGGCCCTTTCGAATGTCACATTCGGTTGCATTTGACGGTCTTCTCCCATGCTAGCTTCCTGATTAGTCATACTGCGGTCTATCGCTGTCTGATTTATCAATGTTTCCCCTGATGTTATATTCTGACTGGTGAAACTGTTAAACATGGATTCTAGTTTAGTTATCCTGTCTTCTGCTAATTTCTTGACCTGAGTCTTCAACTCCTCTAGCGACGTAACATCCTGCGTTTTGTTACTCTCGTCTAAGTCGTTTCTTAACTTGTCAATTTTGCCTTCGCACGTGTTCTTTACTGACGCGACTTGTTCCTTTAACAGATCAACATCTGTTCTAAATAGAGTTGAATCTATCTTCATCGCTTCCTTGTTCTCCGTAAACCTCGCTTCTAAGTTTGCCATACCTGCGATTAATTTTTCATCTAACCCTTCACGTTTCTCTTTTGCTTCGGCATCGACCTCACTATACCGTTCTTCCACAATTGCACCGACTCTATTTTTGAATAAAGCTAAGTTTTCATTAACCTTTTGCTCTATATCGTCGTCTATCTTCCTAATATCTTTCTGCAATTGATTTTCTAATGATTTTAAATTAGAATTGACCTCTCCCAAGACTTCCTCTTTAATGGTCCCAATTACTGTCTTTAAATCTTTAATCTCATTACCTAGATTCGTTTCTAGACCTTTAATTTTAGTCTCGAAAGATACTTCGGTAGACCACTCTTGAATTTTGCCTACATCTGCCACTAAACCATCGATGTCGAATCTCAACTTCGATACATCTGATTTAATGTCTTTCTGTATAGACATAACATCTGTTCTTAAAGTAAAAATATTTTCTTCTCCTCTACTTTCTAATTCAATAATATTTTTTCTTAATATTTGAACATTTTCCTCTCCTTTCATATTTACTGCAATTATGTCTAATTGTAAAGTCTTCAGCATTTCATTATTCTTTAAAGTTAAGCTATTCTCTAATCTAGTTAACTTGTTTTCTAATTCAGTGTTAGTTTCTTCACTACGAGCTTGTAATTTCTCTTCCAATGACTTAAAGTTATCTTTCAAGTTAGCTTCACTAGCTTTTAAATGATTTTCAGTACTAGTCTGTAACCTAGTTTCTAATGACTTCAACTCATCTTTGCTATTTGACGGTAATAATTTTAAATTTTCTTCATTACTAGTCACTAATGACTTTAAATTATCTTCACTAGTTGACTGCAATAATTTTACATTAGCTTCGTTACTAATCTGTAATGATTTTAAATTTTCTTCAGTACTAGTCTGCAATGCTTGCACATTTTCTTTACATCTAGCTTCTAATCTAGCTTCTGAATTATTAATTTGTTCTTTAACTTCCGTTTCCATCTTAGAAATAGTTTCTGCAATACCAGACATACCCGTCTGTAACTCTCCTAACACCTTAGCTAAATCTTCTGGCAACATAATTATATTTTCAATATACGTTTTATACAGAGACGTTAGACAACAACACATCACAATGTCTCAATTCCTGCATTCACTTGGGTATAGGAAAAATGTCTTATAACTAACATGATATTATACTAATACGATTAACATGAACACTGGATTGGGCACACAAGTACATTGTCTGACTAAGTTCAATAAATTTCGTAACACACTTAAATGAACTTGAGATCAATCTCTCAGTAATCTAAATCTGATGTGATTCCATAGAATAAACAAAATCGAAGCCCCACTAGTTGGATAAAGCCAATTCTCCCTCTCTCTCTGTACCCGTTCGTCCTGGGGATGCGATGACCCATCTGCTATAACATCGCATTCCTGGAGTTCCGGGACAGAGCGGAGTTAAATGAACCTCTAGTCAAATAAGGAATGTGTCGGAAATTCAGCTGAGTTATCGAAAAAGCAGTGGGTATCACGAGACAAAGTATCTCTAGGGTCGTTACGGGCTTAAGTTTAATAGAAATAATGCAAATATAAATGGGCGCCATCAACTGAATTCCTAGCAAACCACTTCCTTTCCGGATAAGCCTTACTCAAGACAAGGAAAGAAAAAGGAACATCACACCATCATCAGATCACAACTAAGATAAAAACAAATTTATTTCACTTTGATAGTCAGACAGACATTTTAAATATAACTCCTACCTAAGAGTATGGTCGAATGCCAACGTTAAATTGTCATTGTCCAAAAATCGAACCATCTCTTTTCTAATCCAAAAATATTTCATCCACATAACAAGAAAAATCACTAAAGTTCTCTTGGGTTCTCAGGATCACTGTAGCACTATGTCTTTCGTCACTGACATTTGTGAAACCTGAGACCTAATTTCTCTTTAATTTAACATCATCAATGTGGATTTGAAAAAGTTATTAATCTGTCTAAACATACACATATTATAATCACATATATTAAATATCAAGTAATTTATGGTTTGCATGGCATAATTTAACTGTTGAACATGTTAGTCAAATGCTCCTAAACATCGAATAATTAATTTACACTATTTACATTGTCATTCATAATTACTTATCTGTGAATTACAGAAAATTCATGGCTCATTGGTCATCGTTATCGTCATCATCAAAATTAAATATTTCTCACATTAATTCTCACTTCAAAATTCTACATATTCCTGTCAGAATCCTTAATTCATTACCATTACATCATTTAAATTTTCAACTCAAGTTGCAATTCCTTCAAATTATTTCTCAATTAAATTTATTTAATTCCATATAAATTCATTAATCATCAGCTTCTTTAGTTAATTATCACCTTCTAATTCAGTTATTCATCATCATTACAATCGTCTATTAATTTATTTCAATCAGTTTAATTTATCCAATCTTTAATTCATTGATTTATTTCAAAATTTAATTTATCAAATTATTTAAATTTCATTCATCTGGTTATTTAGATTTTCATTATTTCATCTAGTCATTCTGATTTTTATTTCATTAGGTCAGATCGTTAATATGCTTAATTTTCAGATTATTATTTCGTTAATTATTATTTTCAGAAAATCTTGTATTATCAACTTCATTTATTTGTGTAATTTCCTAACAAATTGTTTAATATGGTTTATAGAACGTTGTCTTACAGTTTTATCACTTCCAAGTTATATCTCGTATTTAATTATCATGCCAAAAAATATTATTGCCTCCACGACATCACGTTGGATCTAACTATCCACAACGACATTACATTTCCTCAATACTTCAAATATCACATTTGAATACAACAATTACTCCACAAAACTCCATAAATATTCAGCACATACAGCATGAATCTCAACAATTACGCTAGACTGGGTACGACGACCTCATGTCTGCTTCAAAATACATTAGCAACATTGCTACTATCACTTGGCAACTTCCACAAAATGCCTATCACAAACTCCACTTAACCATGTTGCATGATCTACAAAAATATATAACTGGCTTCAAATTATCAACGCACACAATCTCCAATAACTGTAATTACTCTGATCACATCTAGACAACTTCTTAAACAATTGGAAAAAAAATATTATCTCAGTAATTTAAGATCTGCTTTCAAATAGCATAAATTCTCTTACAATTTTCATAACTCACATCACAGAAAAACACCAATGTGCTATAATCTCTCATATCAAAATCTGCAATACTGATCTGCCTTAAAATAATTCTGACCATTAATGATTAATCTTACAAGATTCAATTACTTTAAATCCTTCTCAAAGGTATCAAACACAATTATAAAAACTCATCAAAAGCATCAGCTGTAACAGCTGTTAAACTGAAATTACTCTCAAAAGAGTATAGCAACAAAATATTGGATTGGCAAACAAGAATTACTAAATGCAATCCTGCTGACATTTATCGTTACTTTATTTAACAAAATTTCGACTGATATGTGACTAGTAGTTCCTTGTTTGATTCACTTACAATCTCGTGTACATTCGGATGATAAAAATGAGTCCCTCAATGGCAAGTAAGATGTGTAACCACCGTACAGTCGTATAAATACGAAAGACCTCGCCCCGTCGACTTGGATGATAGTGCCCTGAACGATGGGTAAGATGAGTAGCCACCATACAATCGTATAAATACGAAAGACCCCATCTCGTAGACTATATGAGTGAATGTACCAGATAGGAATCAACAAGTTTCTAGTTGTCATATAAAAGCGATGTTCATTCACTAAAGTGAATAACTTCTTAATATCTCCAAACAATCCAATGGAAAAAATCCCTACTGATGAATAATACACACTCGCTAGTATGCAATGAACTGACGAAGTAATTTTAGATAATCAATTGCAGATCACGAGTTCGAAATACTCGTTACACAAAAAAAAACTATTTATGAAAAATATCCTAGCTGGAAAAATGTCTAAAAGACCAAACATCTGCTTAATAAAGCCAACCAATGGTGAGAATATCGTATAATGATGCCTGCCATATCATATGGTCACTCCATATTCTAGCAAATTCGAAGTATATAAAGTCAAATCATGTCTTAATAATCGTATCACTCCTATTAGAAAAATATACATGTGTGCCCAGTATTCATGAAAATAATCGTATCAGGTAGTTATAACACTTACAATACCTTTCATAATCAGCTGTAATTAAATTTCCAAGATCGTCGATTTTCCCTACATAATGAATTTCTCGAAAGATCGGCGTGAATATCATTCCATCCATGAAATGACGATTGCCTTCGAAATCCCAAGTGAATCAGCTGGTGGACCTCCTCTCGTCAGGAATCGAATCCATCGCTCTGCGGTGCCATCTTGTCTCTATCTGCGTCTACTCTGACATGTTGAACTTCGGATTACCCATAGCGGATATTGTCCAACTCCTCTCGAAAATGTTCATGGAAACAGCGGACCCCCTATTCCTCTTCGAAGTTACGCCACTGTTCCATTAAACGTTCAGTTTGAGCATTGAAAGATCAATCTCCAACAACTGCTAAGTCTCACTTACGTAAAATAAAATTTTACATGAGAGTGTCCAAGTTTACGAAACACCCTGTAGTTGTCTGTATTTGGTAATTCATGAAACTGCATAAGAAATACATTTCATTAATGCACGATCTAATGTTCATCAGTGCCTATGCTCACGACATTCCGTTTGCTTGAAATTGTTAAAGTAACTTTGAATGCGTTATAGAAAAGCATAGTCATAAAGTTATTCATAAAAGCTGTGTTCAAACTGCGTTGAAATGTAGCTTGTAATAAAGTCTCCAACTACTTGCAGTGCTGTTCTAACATATCCCGGCCGTTTGTGATTGCTTCCTCGGCAAGTCCGCCTGGATCAATGACCTGCTTGGCGTTCGCTGCTCGGCGATGCTGAAACTGTCGCCTACACTCTGCCGTGACAGTTTCGGTATGCTACGCGACCTTCACCGTGCGTCTCGCTTGCGCTACAGAGCTCGACCCTACTTGCTCGACTGACAGAGCTCCACTGAATGTGCTGGCACTGTCTTCACTCTTATCTGCCTGGCGCAGACACGTGGTGTTCACCCCCACCACTGTGCTCTCGCGTCACGATCATAGTCTCGAACCCACATCATCTCGGCTGTTCCGTTATAAAATAACTTAAGGGTTATCTGACTTCCTTAAAATTATTTCCACTTATAATGCATGTTATATATCCTCTTCTAAGATGTTTAAATACCATATTCCACACATATCTCAATAAAGCTTCACATCTCTATCCATAATTCCATCTTCTTACAGATGTCAGTGCCTCCTTGATCCTAGACCTCCTACGTCATCTTGACATTCTTCTTGACTCGATCGGTGCGCTATCTTTTCCTAACTCTTCCCAAAACCTCAACTACGGCTTAATGTCTGCTGGCGTAGCCGATAGCCTAAACTAGGTATCGGGTACAACATGCGGTACTTTCCATAGCATTCGTTGTAGTTGAATTTTTGAATCTATGGGAGCATCCTCGGCTCCCTTGAGTGCATTATTATCACTTCTGTCTCTAACTAAATAAAGCACTTGCCTTGCCTTGACCACAATATGTTGGTGATCTCCGGCAACGCCTAAAATGAGTTTAAGAGGTAAACATCCAGTAAGGGGGCCATCGGTGTGTACCATCCAGTCATTGGTCGAGTCAGAGGACCAACCTGCCAGGCAAAGTGTTTTACCTTCTTCCTCACTATAATAGGGGTATCGTTTCATGACACTTGAAATACCCGCATTTCGAGTGCTATCCACCACAATATCGTTAATCACATAGCGCACTTCAGAAAACAGAAAGGCAAAAGCATGGTTGGCTAACTTGGATGTCGTGGGTGTTTAACCGTCCGCTTTTGTGTGCCGACCTTCAATTTGAATGACACTTTCGTGCGGTAGGATGAAAATATCTTGGTTGTTGGTAACAAATTGAATTTCATCATTGTTATTTAGTCCAGGTGTTTGAGCTCGATAGGAATGAGAGTCAATTCTTTTCACCCCTTCTTGCTCCTCGATGCAGTTCACCACCTCTAGGATAGAATTCATCATGTAGGTTTACGTGGTAACCCAGATGCTGTATAATCTGCTTGTCCTTAGGTGTTAACGTGTGTTCACGTGGCAAACAACTAGCACCATTCCTAGACGGTTTTGTTGCTTTATACACCAACTTCACAGTGGCTTTAGAACCAACTTGCAAGTCACTGGTGTGGTAGAATCCAGTTGAATCAGTTGTTGATCTTTATTGACCAGTCTTAAAATTATATTACTAATATGATCAACAGCCACAGAATGAAAAAGAACCACTGGAGGGTTTTCACGAATAATATAGTCATTGGGCGATGTCACAATAAAATCATAGAGTGAATGCGATGGATCTTGATTGGTGTAAATTTTGCTAATAATATTACACGTCACCGACAAGTGATGGTTCTCAATCAATTGCATCATGGTTCGAATCCTGTTTCTTGTTGGGTTCCAACACTCGTGGTAGAAACCCCAGTAAAGAGCCAATGGAATCAGACTGTGATTGAAAGTCAATCTTAAACGTGTATAAAATACTGCAGCGATGTGGGTTGGCACTTCCTGTAAGTTCAAACTTGCGTGTTCCATCAAGAAATGACTTTAAACCATATTGGTTGATCAGCACCACGTAAATGTGTTCATAAATATCATAGAGGTAAGAGACGGGTCATACTATACTTTGAACTACCCTAGTTTCAACTACTTTCAAAGGTCACTCCCACGAATATTGCCGGAGACTGCCGATAAACACCTATGTTCCCACGCACGCACACACCTACGACGCGCGCGCCCGCACGCGACGCAGGTGTGTGCCGCGGGATAGTTGAATGTATAGTATGCCCCGTTTCTTACCTATACAGTATGAAACGAATGGTCTCTATGTCCTTTATCGTTAGAACAAAACTTTTTATTTTTTACATTTTTTTTTGAAAATGTCCAATTTTGAAATTGGCTATATTTTTGTAACTAAGAATTTTACAAAATATGTTTGTTTGACATAAATGAAAGGTCTTTACCCCCTCTACCCCCAAAATACGTTTCAAGTCTCTATGACAAAAATAACAGTAGGGAAGCAAAGGGGATTCTAACGAGTGGGGTTAGCGTAGCCGAGCGGCTAGTGTCACTATTTAAAACCCTCTTGCTCCCCTACTGTTATTGTTGTCATAGAGACTTGAAACTTATTTTGAAAGTAGAGGGGGTAAATACATTTCATTTATGTCAAACAAACTTTTTTGTAAAAGTCTTATTTTCCAAAATATAGCCAATGTCAAAATTGGTCTTAAAAAAAGTTTTGTTCTAACGATAAAGGACATAAGAACCATTCGTTTCACCCATTTCACAACGTTCCATCACGATTCGTTTGAAAAATATCGGCTACTTTCCAAAACAAAAAAATAAAATATAACGAGTGATCCATTGCCCCATCTAGCCCCATTAGCAAGATGATGAACAATGGAGATCGGCACCCATTTTCTACCCATATATCTCCAGATTCAGGAATCTCATGTTCGAGCTTAGTTAGATTTCTGTGTTTTAGGTGATTCCATTGTCCACCACCACTTTCCATCTTTTAAAACATGTATGAAAATGAGCTACTTTTCAGCGTTACATTGAAGATGTTTTTGCCAGGGACTTCAGTGCTTCTGCGATACTTTTTCCATCTGTGGATTTATAAATACCGAGGAGGCTCGGGTTTATTTCCGAGCACAATACGAACACTTATAACAAGACTCACACACCCGCAGGAGTAACCAACTGTTATTTTATGGGGAGAAATATAGAAGTTATCTGCAGGAGTGGCAAGCTGGATAAACATACCTCGCACACTAATGACCACATCATATTGCATCCAATCGCCCGACGTTAAATGCAGCTAGCTTAAATTCAGTAATTAATTGGTGCTTGCTATAAGAACCTACCTAATTGCCTAACCTAGTTTATTTATTATTATTATTATTATTATTATTATTATTATTCAGAAATCAGATATTCTTACCTATCTTGCAATTTTATATGGGTGCTGACTGTTCAAATTATCCAAATCACATCACACCCGTGAGAAACAAAATCCGTTTTGAAAAAGAAGTTTCAGTGTTTCTTTTCACGTAATACTCCGTCATCGACCCTAGAAAATAAAAAGAAAAACAGTATGAGTAAATGTTTGAAAGGCCATGGAAAGTTTGGTTAACCTCGCAGGTTATGGAACACTACTAATAAATTCATTTCATTCAACATTGCAAGTATGTTTATACAATCACAGCTATTGTAAAATATAAATACTTATAATTAAACATTGGTATCCCTCCTTGTATCATCTGAAATACACAATTGATCATGTCAAGTGAGAATACCGAAGTTCTGTTAAAATGACGACATCACAGAGACTACACCTAGTGAACGAACCGAGTATGCACCTTTGAAATTGACTCTATATACACTCGCACTCTGCTCGTACACTTGAACTCGATCGTATTTGGAACACAACTCGCTGATGTCACTTCCGAGTGAGAGTGTGCAAGAGTGTACACTTTGGCTATTTGGCAAACAGCCACGGTTGTCATCGTTGAATTAGCAATAAATAAAAAATATTTACGTAATTTAGCACATATTTCCGGTGCAGTAGTGATCATGGTTAGTAATTTCAGTTCGCAATGTCCCCAGAAGATGAAGCAAGGTATCAAAATCACACAGTGTGCGCACAAAGTCCGTGTACCCCTACTCATTATTATTTATTTCTATTGTCAGTAAATATACTTTTGTAAGTTACCTACATCTTTAGGAATCTAAAACATCCGTATTTGTCACTCCATGATCTCTGCACAACTGAAGAAATCAAGTGAAACCCACCTCACGGCCTGATCTGGGCCGGGATGACACAAACGCATCTGTTTGAACCACATTTTTTGATCGTTCTGTTAATCAGATCACTTACCTCCAGATGATTAATGACTAGCTCATCCCGCAGCTGCAAAATGTGGGAATTTAAACGGTGTTTGGTTTCAAAACGCTGGGGTGCCGGCTCGATTCGCAGTGGCTGTTCGACAACGTCTGAACACAGTCTTTGGTAATCGCTGGATCAAGGATCGGATAATGATCCAGCTCCTTTTCCTTAGCCACCAAGGAGCCCTGATCTAACATCACCCGATAACGCACTCTGGGGTTACATCAACGAACAGGTGAGGAAGCAGAGGTATGTTGGAAATGATGATCTGAAGAAATGCAGTGCGCGAAGCTTTCCAGACAGTGACCCCTAGGATGTTGCGTAATATGAGCATCAGAACATTGCGGCGTATTTAGCTGTGCAGAGACCATGGAAGGACACATATGGATGTTTTAGATTCTTAAGATGTTAATACATATGTATATGAACTGACAATAGAAATTAATGATAATAATAATAATGAGTAGGGGTATACGGAGTTTGTGCGCACACTGTATATTATCGAAATGCAAGTGCTAAAGCCACGATCACCTCTCATTCAAATTTAATCACTCAGCCTTGTGAGACAAAACGGAGAAGAGGTGAGTTCGATTTACACCTCAGCTGTGTTATCCTTCTTTTATTATAGGTACTGAACCCATATTCATCCCAGCTTCAGCCATTGACTGTGACGAGGATCGAACCGACTTGTGAACTTCTTATTTTAAAAAGTGGAATTTGGAAATAGAAATTTATTTTATTCACAGATATGTTGTAGGAAATGAATAAAAGTATTTTGAATTTTTTTGGAGAATTTTGGATTATTTGGAAATATGCAAAATCGGGAATATTTCAGTGATCGATAAATTAACCAAGGGAGACTCTGATCATTCGATGATGGAATATGACCGTGGCTTCAAGTTAGCACGCTCAAGACCGGTTTTGTTTGGCCGCGTTGACAACAACAAAATTATGCACACGACCCACTGATAAGTGGCTAGACAGGTAGGTTTTTGATGATAAACCAACAGCCAATCAGATTGGATCACATAATTTCTGTGGGAATCGCTACTATATCAAATTTGCTTATATAAAGCGAGATTAGCATTTCTACAGGTCAAGAAGAGTAAACGAAATTAATTTGGTAAAACAGAATTATATATTTATGGACAGGAGAGAAGATATTAGCGAAATTCAGTATAAAAGGACTCGACGCGAGGCTACGAACCTTGGACTAGACTGCCATGCGCGCGATTGTCAGACGGGGAGATTTCACTCCTACTCAGAGTCTTGAAGAGGCCGGACCTGTAATTGAGAGTGTTCCGAGCAAGCTACATAGTAAGTGAAGGTGCGGACGGGAGATGCTATCTGAAGAAGATGAACGGAAGACGCCAATGTTCCAGGTTCCCGTTTCTAGGCCACAAGCTGAGAAGAAACAAGACATTGCAGCGAGACAAGGGAGACGGGTGGTTGCAGCACGGGGGAGAGGAAAGCGCTCAGCTGTTCGACACGCTCCTAGCACCTGCTCGCTTCAGACAGGCGACCAGCGCACGCCAGCCCAGGGGAGAAACATCGAACCTATTGGACAAGGTATTTCAGAAGCAGATCATCGGAAAGGTACAGAATTGACTGATCCACTATCTCAGTAGATTGTTGTAGTATTTGTAGGTATTTCAAGGGTGACCAATTCATTTTGTAGATTTTCCTTAACATAACTCATGCTATTATTCTGTCTATTTTAGAGATTTCTTTGTAATTTTCATTTACGTCAACGTGTGTCGTCTTAGACGTAATTTTACTAGTATTTGGACTTAGATAATTCGTTTTAGTATTTCTCTAGGAACGTTTAACACACTCACTTTTTACGAAAACTGTTTTATGCTTCGATCGTTACACTTGCGTGATAAGCAATTTGTTTACCTCAATATTGCAAGGTTACATCGTTATTCAACGAAAGCACTTATGTAAAATGATATAACACTGTTAATAACATTATTGATGACAGAGTAAAATTGCAACAATTTTTAATTATTATAAACAATAATATTGTACACAAATAATTCCATTTGTGGAATATTAACATTATATGACGTTAATTAAGTCATGGATAATTGTTATAACCGACATAAATGTCAGATAGGATTACATTGTTGACAATGGTAGTCAAGTGATGCCTATAATTAGCAACAATTATTTTGCAATAATTTGCTTAACGAAATCACAGATCATGAGACTTATAGATCTACCTGAAGTCTAAAATGTATTGAAACAAGTTTAAATATGAATAGTTGATTCATGAATGTTTACCAGAAGCGGAAAGACACGCTTTATTAGGAATCTCTGTTTCGCGGGCTTATAGGCCGTGTTCCAAGGACATTTTGTCGTCGTGACGTTTCGCTGAATACTGCGTTCAGCATGTTCACAGGTTACATTAAGCGAGGTAAAACCTGTGAACATGCTGAATGCAGTATTCAGTGAAACGTCAGGACGACAAAATGTCCTTGGAACACGGCCTATAAGCCCGCGAAACAGAGATTCCTATTTCAACGCCGGTCGTGAAAGTCTAAAATTTTTACTACAAGCTTTATTGTTATTAATTGGGTAAGACGAGTGGACTACCGTTAAACGTGGAAATACAGTATGATAAAAAGGTTTATAAACGAAATGTATTAAGGAAATTTACGTGGAATATTATACGAGATGTACAGTTGTGAACAAGAATATTAATGATGTTTAGAGCACGAAGATACTTAACTTAGAGACGACGAGGTTAGGAGTGCGTCATGAACTGTATGACACTGGTAGTGTTTACCTAGTAGGACCACTGATTCTTCTACAAGTATGTAGCAAGATGGGTTTGTATTTGAGGAATGCCGTGCAGTATTAATTGTTGAGAGGAGAGAAGCGGGAAGCGTAGTTGACACTAATACGAAGTGTTGTTCACGTACATGAAAGGAATATGAGTATTGCCGTTGGAGCAAAGTATTACTACAGTATGATGGAAAAGTAACTGACATTAGGATTGTATTTGTGTGTTTATCATGTCAGTCAGCGTTATTATCAAATCCACGACTTCTATTATGTAATTTCGTAGTGCCGTCTCGATCATTGATGTTATTATTATTATTCATTGCTATGTCAATCTAGAACTATAATTAACTTAACTGTTTGTTATAAATAGTTCAACTAATTTCGACAGAAACTCAAGTGATACTAGAATTCATTGTTTTGTGAACAAGTGTTGGAAAGAATTGTTTGTAAGACAGAAGCGCTTATAGATTGACAGATCACGTCAGACCTAGTACAGATTTTTACACACCGTGTTGGACACGGGAATTTCATTTATGTAAATATGTTATTACCCTTATAGTTGATATCTTATTCATTCTATATTCACGTGTGAAACAGATCCGTGCATATAGTAGGGTTTTGTATTGTAAAAGAATTTCTTTGGAGAACAGCTGATCTCAGATCAGGCTGCTCATTGTGGTTAAGTGCATCCATTCTATATTTATTTTGAATCCGATGTTCATGCAACGCAATTCTTATCGAAATTGCATTTTTAAGGGTAGAAAGGTTATCTACGAGCTTAAAGATTTATAATTTCATTTTTATTCAATTTATTGGTGATAGGGAACGTTTTATGTCTGTAAATTTATAGTAAATAAATCTCAGGCACTATTTGGTTTGCCTGTTTATATTTTTATAGAAACTGATCATATTTTCATTTCGCAATCGACGTGCGATAATACTACCAGTTAGTTACTAGAACTCACTTAGTCTCAACTTCACCGTTCACGCTCGAGATTCGAAATTCTCGTACTACCATCTTGTTATGGATATTGATTTGCTAGTAAATGTGTAACTGATTAGTAGTGTTATTGAATGACTGTATGCGTCAAGGGTTTCCTAGTCATTCACCCAGTAGGGAAGTGTTGATGTATCTGGCTGGGTATCGACGTCCTTACAATCCTTTTCCATCTTAGTGGATATGGGTGGTGGCTAATGTGAGAATCGGGCGGATATAAGGTATTTTTACTTGGCGCCCAATGTGTTTAGGCATCGATTGTGTTGGGACACTAGCGTATTCAACGACAACTTTGCGGAGATACTTGTGGATTTTTGAAATTGTTTAGAAATGCCGATTCCAATTTTTGGAACGTTGTTCCACTGGAACTATACTGATAAATTTGAGGAGTATGATATTGTTTATAGGCATGTTTGTTAAACTAGCTAATGATATTTTGGTCATTTAAGAATAAGAGATAGTTACATTCACGTTGTTATAACGTAATTTAGTTAGGGATTGTTAAATGAGAAAAGATCAGTTTGCTAAACTACGGATAGATAGGTTTCAAGACTTCAGTCTATTATTCTTATTAGTTTAAGATTATCGAAGTATTCCTTTACCATATACAGTATGAGTTGGTCACTCTGAAATTCCGGTAATATAGTGTAGATGGTACCTCCTTATTTTTCAAAGTATATAAATATGTCGTCAGAAGATATGACCCTTATCAGGTCAATTTTGGAAATGTTTAGGAAGAACCAACCGAAGCTGACAGGAGATGTAGATGCCCTCCACCAATGTAAACATGGCAACAGTAAGAAATTAGAAATGGAAATCAAACAATCAGCCGCTACAGCTAAATCTGAAATGAAGGCAGAATTGACTGTAGCACAAACTGCAACCAAAGCTAGCATTACACTGGTACAGGAGGAGTGTAGAAGGGTACAAGATGAGGCTAGGAAAACACAGGAAAGCATAAAAGAAGAAACCAGAAAGGCACGAGAGGAAGACAGGAAAACGCAAGAAGGATTGGAAAGGCCCAGGAAGAGGCAAGAATAGCTCACGAGAAAGCCCAGCAAGAGGCATGAATAACACAGGAGAAAGCCCAAGAAGAGGCCAGGAAAGCAAAAGAAGAGGCATAACTAACTCAAGAAATTAAGAAAGCCTTGGAAAAAGCCCAAGAAGAAGGAAGATTAGCCCAAGAACAGACTAATTTAGCTCAGGAAGAGAGTAGATTTTCAGTTGAGGTAAGTAGGAAGGCTCTGGAAGAGACCAAATCTGCTTTCAATCAAGTGAAAGAAGATATGGCCTTTACCAAAACAGAGATGAACACATTAAGAGAAGATGTTACTAAGAAATTTGTAGAAGCTAAAGTTCAATGTAGTGAAAACATCATTCAGTTAGAGGAGAAGATTCAGAAAAGTATTAACACTGCCACCTTAGAACAGAGAAAACACAACCACAGGATTACAGGTTCCCTAAAGCAATTCACCGAGCAGCACAACAATTTGAACAGCATTGTTGGCAACTTGCAAGGTAAGTTGGAAGACCAACAAAAACTCATCAGTGAGGGTATAAATGTGGATATTGAAATTTGTATATCTAAATCTGTAAGTGATATGAAAGAGGAAGTTATAAAATCTAACAAAGAATATATGTTTGAGTTACATGGTAGGATTTTAAAGGATGTTACTAGAGTTGAAAACGATGCTAAAGCTAATAGAAATAACCTTAAGCTAGAGTTGTATAAGCGTATTGAGGAAACTAGAGAATCGAGCATTACCGAATTAAAGGGTATTATAAATAAAGCAGATTCCGGTAAAAGTGATGAATTGAACGCAATAAAAACCACAGATTAGCGTAAAATTAGCGAAGGTGAAATCGAAGCAGGAAATGGAACTACTTGAGATAGGGGACAGGATCAAAGTACTTTCCATCGCAGAACCGTGCGATCACGAAGCTCTTAAAGAAGAAGTACGTCTAGGGATAAGACGAGATTTGGCGGAGTTCTATCAGAGGCGAGATGAAAGGCTTAAAGAAGAGATAGGAAAATTCGAAAGAAAAGAAGAGAGGATAGGGAAAGCATATACATCGTATACAGGAAAGACTACACCTAACGCAGGACACTGAACGTATTCATAGGGAATACGGAGGTCTAGGAGAATATTATGACCAGGGAGGCCTCAGAACAAACCAAAATGTAATCGTTTTAAAGAACATAGATGACAAGCCGTCACGTTTCAGCGGAGTCGGAAATATAACTGCTGTAGAGTTCTTGCGAGATATGCGATGTTATTTAGATGATAATAGGATACCTCGAGATCGAGAAATGAGGGTAGTGGAGACATTTTTGGAGTCCGAAGCTTTAATATGGAATCGAGCATTCCGTTACACCTATACCAACTTCGAGGAGTTTGCGGATGCACTCCAAGCAAGGTTTTGGAGTAAGGAACTACAACAAGATATAAGAGCGGAGATCTATTGAAGGAAGTATGCGCACTCAACTCCTACGAGGTATGCAACATTCTTTATATCGCAGCTCGCAATGCTCCAGTACCTTCAACCTCCGTTAGCAGAGAGCGAATTAATACATGCTATCTCACGACAGCTTCCTAATGATGTCAGAAGACATTCAATTGCAGCAGAGGTCAGAACGTTAGAGGGGATGGCTGAAATCCTACGCAGACTTGACCACACAAGTTCTACACTTAACGTTGTATCCAGTAACAACTCGAGACAACAGAGAAAGTCAAGAGTATAGAAATAATCAGAGGCAACATGAAGGAAGAAACAACCAGAGGAGTGAGGAAGTAGAACCTCAACCCTCAACTTCAGGTTTAGGTCAAGAACAAAACCTGAGTGGGGGACCAAAAAACTCCGATTGGAAAACGCAAGTAGAGGAGACAGCACTGTTCACAAACGAGAGGCATGAGACCGCCGTGAATGAATTCTAACAAGTATCAGACGACGATCTACTTTATGAAAGAGAGGAGCCAGAAAAAGGAAACATAGCTAGGTTGCCTATTTTACAAATAATGACAGAAGGAGAAAGTTTAAGAACACTGCTAGACACAGGTGCTAATGCATCCATACTCTCAGAAAGCTGTTAAGATAAATTGAAAGATAGAAAGTCTATGATATCTATACCGGTATCGTCTATTAAGGTCCGTGGAGAGTTCAATGACAAAACCATGAAGTGTAGAGTCCAAGCACTGTTGAAATTTACGATTAATGGTCATGTTTATGAACAAATATTCATTGTTCTAAACAAAATTAGTTTTGACGCTATACTAGGTATAGACTTCATCACTAGAACAGGAGCCGTGATAGACCTAAGAAATGGCATTATTAAATTCAACGAGAGGAGCAATGAAGCTGAAGATCAAGAAAATGAGTACCTCATAGAAAGTGAAATTCCGGAGGAGAATTTGGAATGAATTATTTCGGAAGTGGAGTTAGAAAAACAAGGTCATTATGGACTGAAGGTTGATAATTTTGAGGTCTATGAAGGAAAACTAGAAGAGTTAATCCAGATCTATTCCGATGTCTTCGATGATAAACCAGGATTAATTAAAGGATTTAAATACCAAATTAAGCTGAAGGACAACTCACCATTTCAAAGGAAACTGTATCCCATTCCTGAGAAATATCAAGCGGAAGTCGGTGAACTTATAAAAGGCATGGAAAAGGATGGTATAATCCGTAAGCAAGCAACGCCGTATTTAAACCCAATCACTGCTGTGAAGAAAGCAGATGGAACTTTGCGGGTTTACCTAGATGCCAGAGGTTTAAATAGCCTCCTTCTAAAAGAGAATGACCGACCGCCCAAGATCAGGGAGCTTCTTAGAAACTTTAAGGGGAAGTCATGCTTCTCGGTGATAGACATGACTTCTTCGTTCTATCAAATTGAGTTGACTGAGGACAGCAAATGCTATACAGGCTTCCTATTCGACCAAACAAGCTATGTTCTTGAACGAGTTCCGTTTGGGCTTATCAACTCAAGCCCCGCCTTAATAAGAGCGTTAGATAGCAAGCTAACAGATGAGGTGAAAGTTCATGTTATTTGCTACGTGGATGATTTAATCATTTCGTCAGAAAATCCTGAACAACATATACTTCATTTGAGAAACCTACTAGGGAACTTAAGAGAGGCGAATATCAAAGTTAAGTTCAATAAGTGCCACTTTTTCCAGCAGAAAATCAATTTTCTAGGGCACACAATCGATCAATATGGTTATCACCCAAACCAAGATAAAATCAATGCCATCTTGAAATTTTCGAGACCTAAGAAAATAAGAGATGTGCGAGCCTTTGCAGGTCTGTGTCAGTTTTTAGCGGCCATTGTCCTCGCTATTCTGAAATTATGGCACCACTGCACGAGTTATTGAAAAAGAACAATCGTTGGAAATGGGGCATTGAGTCGGAAAATGCATTTATTTTGGCTAAGGAGATGCTCAGAGATAACATCAAACTCGAGTATCCATACATTGAACGTTCGTTTATTGTGGAGACGGACGCTTCAAAAGTCGGAATCAGCGCAGTCCTTTATCAAAAATACCAGAATGGAAATAACCATTATATTTCATTCAATAGTAGAAAGTTACGGTCTCACGAGATAAATTACTTCACCACGGAATTGGAAGCTTTAGCCGTGATTAACGCCTTGAATCACTGGAAGAAGAGACTAATTGGACACCAGATCATCATTAGAACAGACCATAAAGCCTTGGAATTTATGCTCAAGTCAGAATTATCGAGTGATAGGATGACTCGGTGGACGTTGTTCTTACAGCAATTCAACGCCACAATTGTGCATGTTCCCGGCAAGGATAACTTATTGTCCGACATTCTATCTAGGAATTCAACAGCAGATAATGGTGTGAAAGTTAACGTAGTGGAGATGGACGAAAAAGATCAGGCAACGTTGGAGCGATTGAGAAGAGTAGTCGTCAGTCAGAAGAGGGACGCAAGCCTAAGGAACTTTTTCAGATTTATGTCAGGAAAGATGCAGATTGATGACATAGAGTATGAAGAAACTAGGAAGAAAGCCACTCAGTATGTCTTAGTAGAAGGAATAGTCTGCATGTATGTCGAAGTTAATCACTCAAAGGTGAGAATTGTGATTCCACCTAGGTTGAGAGTGCCAGTAGTTTGGCTGGTGCATAAGAGCATTGGACACGGAGGGGTAGACAAGACTTACAGTACTGCTCAGGAAAAGTTCTATTGGAGCAACATGAGAGAATCTATCGCTGTCGTAATCAGGTCATGTGAACTATGCCAGAAAAATAAGTATAATTCGGAGCTTTTGAAGGAGAAACCAAAGGCCATTATACCCACCAAG
This sequence comes from Meconema thalassinum, assembly GCA_946902985.2. Classification (NCBI taxonomy): domain Eukaryota; kingdom Metazoa; phylum Arthropoda; class Insecta; order Orthoptera; family Tettigoniidae; genus Meconema; species Meconema thalassinum. Next base: position 55,668,017 of record OX336389.2, read on the forward strand.
CCTTTAGAATTGTTCAGCCAGGATACTTTCGGCCCAGTTCCAAAAGGTAGTAGGGGAAATAAATACTTGCTAGTCACTATGAATGTTTTCTCGAAAATAGTCATGATGAATCCGATGCAGAAAGCTACCACGAAGACTGTGTTGTACCATCTCGAGAAAAACATCATTCCCAAGTTAGGAAGGCCTGAAAGATTACTGACAGACCATGGAACGCAGTACACTTCTGTAGAATTCCAAGAAGCGATGGAAAGACTAGAGATTGGTCATATTTTTAGCTCAATCCGAAGTCCGCAGACAAATCCGATTGAACGAACGATGTTAGAGTGTTCGAAATACATACGCCTTTATAGTTCTGAGAACCACGCTAATTGGGTGAGCGAAGTACCACTAATGGAGTTCTGCATGAACAACACGAGGCATGAAAGCACGAACGAAGTCCCAGTTACGCTTCATTTTGATGAAAAACCAGTCCGACCATGGAACGGAATCTTCAACATTCCGGAAGATGACGAACCATCGGTGGAACAGCGTATTGAAACAGCAAGAGAGCACTTGAACAAGCAAGCTGAGAAGAGACTGAAAAGAGGTCAAGGGAAGAGATACAGCAGACCATTAAAACTCGGAGAGTTAGTTTTGGTCAGGATGCCCGTCAAAGCAGACGTCTTAAAGAAGATATATATCTAATTATCTAATATCTTTAAAAGCCCGTTCAAGGTGGGAAAAGTATATGGAAACAACTGTTATCAGATCGTGAGGATCGAAGATAATCGTTCTATTGCAAAGTACAACCATACGAAGCTTAGAAGATTCTATCCAAGAATACATTGAGGGATGAATTTGGTTCCAGTTATGGATAAATGAAGGTTTAAATAAAGTCTATGTTAACTTTAATTAACAAGTCAGAAGGGATCTGAACCCATATTCAGCCCAGCTTCAACCATTGACTGAGACGAGGATCGAACCGACATGTGAACTTCTTATTTTAAGAAGTGGAATTTGGAAATAGAAATGTATTTTATTCACAGATATGTTGTAGGAAGTAAATAAAAGTATTTTGAAAACTTTTTGGAGAATTTTGGATTATTTGGAAATATACAAAATCGGGAATATTTCAGTGAATGAGAAATTAACCAAGGGAGACTCTGATCATTCGATGATGGAATATGACCGTGGCTTCAAGTTAGCACGCTCAAGACCGGGTTTGGTTGGCCGCGTTGACAACATCAATATTATGCACACGACCCACTGATAAGAGGCTAGACAGGTAGGTTTTTGATGATAAACCAACAGCCAATCAGATTGGGTCACATAATTTTTGTGGGAATCGCTATTATATCAAATTTGCTTATATAAAGCGAGATTAGCATTTCTACAGGTCAAGAAGAGTAAACGAAATTAATTTGGTAAAACAGAATTATATATTTATGGACAGGAGAGGAGATATTAGCGAAATTCAGTATAAAAGGACTCGACTCGAGGCTACGAACCTTGGACTAGACTGCCATGCGCGCGATTGTCAGACGGGGAGATTTCACTCCTACTCAGATTCTTGAAGAGGCCGGACCTGTAATTGAGAGTGTTCCGAGCAAGCTACATAGTAAGTGAAAGTGCGGACGGGAGATCCGACTGGACTGTTAGGAGACAGCACGACTGCCGAGGAAGATATGGAGACGCCGGTGAAACAGTAAAATATTATTTGACTACTGAGAGAAGCAATTTTAAAACGTAACGCATCGTAAGAAGACTTCATTGCATATAAGTTTCACACATCGTTAGAACGAGAAGCTTTCCACTAACAAGCTACAATATTATTGCTACAATATATTCTGAAACTTATTTAACTAATATTCACCGAGATGACATTCTCAAGTCAGAGGGGAACTTTGCATTCGTCTACTGATAAGAAGATTACGATGAACTACTAAGCTATGGAAGGAGGTTAGTCTCCACTATGAAACGGAAATTCAGAGTTGATCTTATAGACCAGGGATCGATGTCACCGCTACTGCACAACCAACTCGCAGTATCCTGAATATACCGTCAATTCTATATCAAATCTCCATCATAAACTTAGAGATGTCAACTAAGGACGCTCAAAGCTACTTCGACGATGAAATGCTATCTGAAGAAGATGAACGGAAGACGCCAATGTTCCAGCTTCCCGTTTCTAGGCCACAAGCCGAGAAGAAACAAGACCTTGCAGCGATAAGAGGGAGACAGGTGGTTGCAGCACGGGGGAGAGGAAAGCGCTCAGCTGTTCGACACCATCCCAGCACCTACTCGCTTCAGACAGACGACCAGCGCACGCCAGCCCAGGGGAGAAACATCGAACCTATTGGACGAGGTATTTCAGAAGCAGATCATCGGAAAGGTACAGAATTGACTGATCCACTATCTCAGTAGATTGTTGTAGGTATTTCAAGAGTGACCAATTCATTTTGAAGATTTTCTTTAACATAACTCATGCTATTATTCTGTCTATTTTAGAGATGTCTTTGTAATTTTCATTTACTTCAACGTGTGTCGTTCTAAACGTAATTTTACTAGTATTTGGACTTAGATAATTCGTTTTAGTATTTCTTTAGGAACGTTTTACACACTCACTTTTGACGAAAACTGTTTTATGCTTCGATCGTTACACTTGCGTGATAAGCAATTTGTTTACCTCAATATTGCTAGGTTGCATCGTTATTCAACGAAAGCACTTATGTAAAATTATATAACACTGTTAATAACATTATTGATGGAAGAGTTAAATTGCAACAATTTTAAATTATTATAAACAATAATATTGTACAAATATAATTCCATTTGTGGAATATTAACATTATATGACGATAATTAAGTCATGGATAATTGTTATAACCGACATATATGTCAGATAGGATTACATTGTTGACAATGGTAGTCAAGTGATGCCTATAATTAGCAACAATTATTTTGCAATAATTTGCTGTAACGAAATCACAGACCAGGAGACTTATAGATCTACCTGAAGTCTAATATGTATTGAAACAAGTTTAAATATGAATAGTTGATTCATGAATGTTTACCAGAAGCGGAAAGACAAGTTTTATTGTTATTAATTGGGAAAGACGAGCGGACTACCGTTAAACGTGGAAATACAGTATGATAAAAAGGTTTATAAACGAAATGTATTAAGGAAATTTACGTGGAATGTTATACGAGATGTACAGTTGTGAACAAGAATATTAATGATGTTTAGAGCACGAAGATACTTAACTTAGAGATGAGGAGGTTAGAAGTGCGTCATGAACCGTATGACACTGGTAGTGTTTACCTAGTAGGACCACTGATTCTTCTACAAGTATGTAGCAAGATGGGTTTGTATTTGAGGAATGCCGTGCAGTATTAATGTAATGATCATTGTTGAGAGGAGAGAAGCGGGAAGCGTAGTTGACGCTAATACGAAGTGTTGTTCACGTACATGAAAGGAATATGAGTATTGCCGTTGGAGCAAAGTATTACTACAGTATGATGGAAAAGTACTGACATTAGCATTGTATTTGTGTGTCTATCATGTCAGTCAGCGTTATTATCAAATCCACGACTTCTATTATGTAATTTCGTAGTGCCGTCTCGATCTTTGATGTTATTAGTATTATTATTATTATTCATTGCTATGTCAATCTAGAACTATAATTAACTTAACTGTTTGTTATAAATAGTTCAACTAACTTCGACAGACACTCAAGATACTAGAATTCATTGTTTTGCGAACAAGTGTTGGAAATAATTGTTTGTAAGACAGAAGCGCTTATAGATTGACAGATCACGTCAGATCTAGTACAGATTTTTACACGCCGTGTTGGACACGGGAATTTTATTTATGTAAATATGTTATTATCCTTATAGTAGATATATTTTTCATTTTATATTCACGTGTGAAACAGATCCGTGTGTATAGTAGGGTTTTGTATTGTAAACGTAATTTCTTTGGAGAACAGCTGATCTCAGATCAGACTGCTCATTGTGAATGAGTCACAGAGTGATTGTTAAATGCATCCATTCTATAAATATTTTTTTGAATTCGACGTTCATGCAACGCAATTCTTATCGAAATTGCATTTTTAAGGGTAGAAAGGTTATCTACTAGTTAAAAGATTTATACTTTCATTTTTATTCAATATATTGGTGATAGGGAACGTTTTATGTCTGTAAATGTATAGTAAATAAATCTCAGGCACTCTTTGGTTTGCCTGTTTATATTTTTATAAAAACTGATCATCTTTCCATTTCGCAATCGACGTGCGATAATACTACCAGTTAGTTACTAGAACTCACTTAGTCTCAACTTCACCGTTCACGCTCGAGATTCGAGATTCGAGATTCTCGTACTACCATCTTGTTATGGATAATCCAGTAAATTAGTAAATGTGTAACTGATTAGTAGTGTTATTGCATGACTGTATGCGTCAAGGGTTTCCTAGTCATTCGCCCAGTAGGGAAGTGTTGATGTATCTGGCTGGGTATTGACGTCCTTACAATCCTTTTCCATCTTAGCAGATATGGGTGGTGGCTAATGTGAGATTCGGGCGCAGTACCTAACTTAAGGTCATGGCTGCTTCCTTCCAAATCCTAGCCTTAATCATTAATACACACCGTCACGATGGCACATGTTATCAGACGCTGGGCATTGCTGCCTGCTATAAAGAAGGTGAATATTCTCAATTTTTTTAATGCTCCTGCTGCTAATATTTTTGGGTATTTGCACAGTGTGTGTGTGTGTGTGGGGGGGGGGGGGTAATTTTGAGTTACTGTGCTGGTTTCATCAGTACAGTAAAGTTTATGCCACCAATTTTGGCCAGTCAGCCCTAGTTGTACAGGGGACAATCTGCGAACCTCAGGTATGTTTAATTAATACGTGAGTTGTCGGTAGCGTGATAATCTGGACTGTTGTAATCATGCTCTGCTAATGAATAAATGAAATACAGTAGTAGACTGATATTTATCGTAGTTACTTCTAGTTCATTGTGTGCATGTTGTGTTGCTTATAGGCCTAGTGGATTTGTTAGGGTGCAAAATCAAAACTTGGGAATTACTCCAGCGGGGATATCAAATTGTTTTTACGTTGACCCCCGGGCACGTCAACATTCACGGTAACGAAGAAGTTGACAAGTATACCAAGGAAGCTGCTACTGCTGCAGTTCTGGATGTTGCCATCCCCTACTCCAGACTGAGCTCCGATCGGAATGGGATAGACAATGGCGTGAGTATGCTCATACCAAAGCATCGTTTTATTAAGTTATCCAACCCCTCATCCACCGTAAACACTGGTTTCATTTCGATCAATATAGTCCTTGCCATATTATTACAATCATATGCCTCCGTTTCAATCATACGCTATCACCGGTCTATATGGCGCGTTTGTTAGTGTCGTCAAGCTGTCTGAACCATAAATCATATACTTTTACAGCGTACACTCTACGATACCCCGCGCCAGATCTTCCTCCGATCTTTACAACGCCTCGGTTTTCAACACCCTTAAATCTTTCCACTATTATATTCCCTTTCCGGTTCTCTCCTCATTGTTAACCTAGTTACAGGATTGTAACATTACTCTTTAATTCCCTCACTCCTTTGATGAGAGTCAGTCTTTGTGTATGTTTAGTAGTAAGCTGCTATAAGGAGAGTAAGGTAATCTGTGGGCGCTTCAGCGTGAAGGTTTGTTTCCAATTGTGTCCCTTTTTTATTTCTGTATCTGCCTTTTCAACGACCTTGAACCCCCTATCTGACTGTTTACTTATTGGCAACTCAAACTATCACTTGGGGCGCTGCGGTCGGTTCAACATGGCAGGGATAGGTAGGATAAAACACTCAATAACACAGGATTGCTATGGAACACTTTCGTATTATGCTATTATAATCAGTAAATGTTATCCCTAAATTACTGACAGTCTTATATTATGTATAACAGTGTGATACACGCGATTTAATTTGTGTGTTCCACTGAATTTTATGAATGTATTGTATTATCAAACATTGATTGTATGCTCGGATTTGTTTTTGTGCATTTCGAATCATGTCGCTGTTACATTTCAAAGCTATATTCAAGTTTGCTAACTGCACCATAGACTACAAAAACTTTACAGAACGGGCAGAAGTGTTATTTGCAAATATGTCTTGTGAAAGAGTAGCCTACACAATGATGAAACTTTTAGTCAATTTAAGCTATTGAGCTCCAGACGTCGCTGCTCCGCCCCGCATGGTTACAAGAGAAATTGAAAGGAGAATGCTAACAACTAAGTAGTTCCATTGTTCTTGTAAGACAGGATAGATAGATAGATAGATAGATAGATAGATAGTTTTATTAATTCCATTTGATCAAATACATGTATACAATACATTTTGGATATAGGACACGTCAGAATTTACATCTATAAAATTAAAGTACTAATAGGTATATACAGTAGTACTAATAATATAACTATTTATAACTTATTATAATAACAGATCTTAAGAGATACAATCTTATTGGACAACTATTTACACCTTATTCTATTGTCATAATATGAAAACTTAATTCTATAAATACAACAACTTACAGCTCTAGGTATTACAATTAAAATAGAAAAGGAAATATAATTACAGATTTCATCGTTTCCATTCACTAAGATATTCGACTACAGAGTAAAAACAATGGCACTGCAGATAAGCTTTCAACATTCTATCAAAGGTTTTTATTTTTGGGGCAAGTTTTATATACTGGGGTAGTTTATTGTATAATTTAACTCCTGTGTGATAAGTTCCTTTTTGATATATGCTTGTGTGTGCGTGTGAAATATGAATGTTTTGATTTTGTCTTGTGTTATGCCTATGAACATCATTGTTTGTTTTAAGAAAAACATCCTTATTCATTAAATTCTTTTTACAAAACATAATACTTTCAAAGATATATATGCAGGGCAGTGGGAGAATGTTAAAATTCTTAAACAGTGGTCTACATGATTCTCTAGAGTTTACATTTGCCATAATTCTAATCGCCCTCTTTTGTATCCCAAACGTGCTTAGTACATCTGGCGACATACCCCAAAATATGACCCCATATCTTCAGTATGAATGGAAATAAGCAAAATAAGTATTTCTTAATGTGTGCATGCTAGTGCAGGTTTTCAAAATACGTAACGCAAAGCACATCGAGTTCAGTTTAGTATTCAGATATTGTATTGTAACGGGTTTTTCGAGGGTATTTTACGCCACCGACATAAGTCAGTAGGAAGCCATTCAATGTTTACTTACGCGGCAAATTGTTCAGCCAAGATATGTTTCATGTAACTTATTATTATTATTAAGGTATTTTTGGATGCTTTTTTAAGATTATAAGTATACAGATAGGTTTTCGATGTTATGGAAAACACTATCAAGCGAATTATTACGAACAACAATATCGCGGAAAATTATATGATTACGGAATTTAACGGATTTTAGTCAGTTAGGGTGTATTGTGAGATAGATGAGTCATTAGAAATTCAGCTACAGGTATATTCTTGTCGAGAAGCGTGACGAAAGCCGTGGGGCACTTCCAGCTGGCTGTATCAAGAAAAGGCGAAATGGCCTGGACCGGAAATCGACATCGTCACGCCGAGTATATTGACCCTTATGTCGGAAGTATCGCGTGGTGGCTCAGCCAATCAGTGGAGACCGGGCGACTTGGAGACGGCTCCGGAGAGGGGATTCGACGAGTGCATATATTGTTTGCGCGCCGAGAAGGGAGGACAATTATCATTGTAAAACTTGACCGATGTGCTTGCTCGTTTGGTTGGTTCCGGTGTGATCGGACCATAACTTTATCATTTCTACAACAATCTCCACAACTGACGAAGAAGATGGCGAAGTCCAGAAGGCTGTTTGAAGCTCTCTTAAAGAACATCAAGTACGAGGGAAATGCTACGGCAATTTCCAATGGTAAGCGCGAATGACTCAGAACTACATAATCTCTCGCTTCATTGTTTCATATTCAGTATTTCAGTAACTTCTTAGCTTGGGAATAATAGTAAAATCAGTAATTCATCCGACTCCGTTTTCACGTAATTCTCTAGTGGTAATATTCAAATCGTTACGCTCCAATTTAAATTTATTATTATTATTATTATTAAAATTGCCACAACTTGTTTTTTATATAATAAATTCATTTCTTATACTATGCAATCTTTGCTTTCAGTAGGTAGCATTAGATATAGACCAAATTCCTTCTCCTGATACAATTGTTAGTTGGGTTAATGATCAAATCATACCACGATGTGAGTGTGAAGATTCTTAAAGGTGTTCTGCCTGAGCTTGGTGTTGTTAAATATAAATTTAGATTTCAACATAGCTTTGAGGTCTTGGCGCCCATCAATACAACGTATCTTAGTCAGAGTAAACATTTCATTTATCACCTCAAACGTGGGACTTGTTGTAGTTGTTTCCAGGAAAACAGTTACACTTCTCACCCAACAGTGGGGACACTAGTAAAAACGTTACAGTATATGTTTATTCCATTTCAAGTCATATTGTATCCATAGTCCTAAAATCTTTGTTTCTGATTTATTTTCTATTTGATGACCATTTAATGTTATATTGGGCTTCGCAGGATTCCTATTCTGTATAGTGTGGAAATTTAGACATACTGTTTTTTATAGTTGATTATGAGGCGATTATCTTGTGACCATTTGGTTAACTCTAATGTAACGGAGTCAGCAGACTGCTGTATGACCTGTTTAGTTTCACCTTTTATTACAATTGTTGTATCGTCCGCAAACAAAATTTCCTTATGTGAATGAACGTTCTGTGTTATATCATTGATACATAGAAGGAAGAGTAGTGGGACCAAAACCGATCCCTGGGGTACTCCAAATTTAATAATTCCCTCATTGGACAATGTTTCATTAAGTAATTTGGTTTCATCATCCTTGTGTCTCAAGCTTACTATTTGTTTACGCCTTGTTGAGTAAGACTATCCATTTATTAGCTAGACCTCTAATACCATATTGATTTAGTTTTGTAAGGAGGATTTTATGGTCAACAACATCAAATGCTTTCGATAAATCCAAGAATAGGCCAGTTACATGTTCCTTATTGTCAATTAATTTCAGTATACTATTAATACATTTCTTTATCACGGACCACAAAGCCCTGTTTTTATTAGATGATTGGGAGATAAAATTATCATTATGCATTTTCTTTGCTAGTCTTATTACCTTATTTAATAGGCTAGTGTATTTTTTGTAGTATAAATTGAATTCAGGTGTTGTGTGGTATTGTTTATATAATTTGTGTAGAAATTTCTTTCTTTGACATGAATTTATAATCCCTGTTGTTATCCAATTGTTAGTTTTGTTATTTTGAACAGTTCTTTGTCTAGAGGGGAATGCTGTTTCAAAATAGTGTTTTAGGGTACTGTTAAATGCATTAAATTTATCATTTACATTTTCTAGTTTATAAATTTCTGACCATGTTTCCTTACTTAATAAGTCATTGAAATATGTAGCATTTGTTTCAGTGAATGACCTGCACTTTGATTTTACTCCATTATCATTATTATTGATTGTTTCGGGTACTTCGAAACTCAGTATTTGTCCATGGTGGTCTCTAAAACCCGGACAATCGACTTCTATTGAATGGTGATATTTATCTGTATTTTAAAAAATTTGATCAGGAGTGGTTTTACTAAATTTTGTTATTCTTGTTGGGGTATTTACTGTAGGTTTCAGTCCATAGGAAATTAGTAACTGTGTTAATAATTCACAATTTCTATCAAATTTTAAGAAATCCACTTTTACATCCCCACGAATTATTATATCGAAATTTACTTTGCTCATGTTATCGAGTAACAATTCTAACTTATCCATAAATAAAGGAAACTTTCCTGACGGAGAACGGTATACACATACAATTATTAACTTAAACTGCTGTATTTTTACGGCAGAGAATTCAAAATCCTGTTCCATAATTAGATAATCATATGCTGTTAACTGTTCATGGTCTAAATTATTTCTTAGGTAGATACAAATAACACCATGACTAATATTAGTTCCAGAGTATTTACTAGCTTGTATAAACCTGGGAATTGAATTAATTCGAGTTGTTCCTCTTTCAGCCAATGTTCTGAAATACATAGTGCTGAGATGTCTTTAAGTTCATTTTTAAGCATTAGATTTATGTAATCAATTTTATTATAGAGAGACTGAACATCCTGGTGGTAAAGTTTAAATTTGTTACTTTTGCAAGCTTGTTTTGGTGATTTATTTACATTATTATTATTATCATCATAATTGTTATTATTATTGTTGCTAGACAAATCCGAAATACCATTGTTCCACTCAGTTAAATTTGACATCGAAAGATCTGAATGCCAAACCTCACGTTTGGCTTCTTTTACAAGTTTCCCTGCTTCCACTCTAAAGATATTACTGTTGAACTATTCTTACCATTTGAATTTACAATTTTGCAGATTTCATCACTAAGATACTCTTTTCCTAACCTATTTAAATGTAGGCCATGTCGCGTGTGGAACTTCCTGTCTAATTTACTCACATCTATAATTTGGACATTTGGAAAACTCTTACAAATTTTATGAATTTTACAATTTGTAGCCTCTACAGTATTTCTACATTTACACATGATTTGGGAATTAAATCGTATCTCTGCGGAATGTTTACAATAATGACATTTGTGTTAAGCATCGATGGCAATTTACCCTTTAAATCTTTGATTACCTTTTTACTCTCATTTCTATAGATGTCGTTAGCTACAGCGATGATTACTGCATAGTCCTTTGAAGTGAGGTTTGCACACTCTCCTATCATCCCGTTCGTGACAGATGCAATGGGTGCTCCTGGCTTTACTGTCGAAGTGACCTCCATTTCTCCGCTTCTCTCCAATACGCTTGCTGCTACATCTCGCCCGTGACTGTCCGCAAACATCCACATCTTCCTGGATTTTCTCTTTATCACTTTCTTCTTTTCTTCTTGAAGAAAGTCATCATTTTCTTCGACGAGCGCTCCAAATGAATTTGAGACGGGAATTTCAGTTACATGTACCGGTACTCCATTTATAGGCCTAGGCATATTCAATCTTACCTTACCCGCAACCACTTTGGACCAAGTTTCCTTGATTTCCTCTCTGTTTCCTTTTAATTTATTCAACTCTTCCATTAACTTAGTAATATCTTCCTTTAGCAGCTTTATAATTTCATATTTTGAGGACAGTTCGTTTCTCAGGTACCGGTAGGCCTACATTACGACAATTGGTTTCACTTTTCTCCTCACTCAATTTTACCTGAGATCTTGTGATGATTTTTTTTGCATTTTTTACTTTTATTTTGCACGACGAGCATAAATCCGTAACGGTTACATTATCTGACGAGACACTAACACGATTTACTGCCGACATACTAGAGATCTAAGTTAGCCTTGATATTTACACCAAATTACACTAAATTTATGTAAATTATTACTGCCTAAATGACAGTACAATAAGCCTTTAGGCTGCAGTACATCCGGAGCTTAGCTGACGGGCCCTTGGTATATTAAAAAACTGCCTAAATGAATTAATCTAATTACCTACCAATAAAGAAGAATGTGAAATACGTATATCTTCCAATCGGGTGAAAACTCGTAAAAGCACCACTGCTCTACTTGGTTCAAACAGTGATTGAAGAAGTCACCGAATCTTTGGATACACGTTCCCACAACTTAGTTTAAGTTTATTAAATTATCAATAAGAATTTCTAAATACTATCATTATTCCATATTTCACTTGACCTAAGGAAAGTAACTTTATAGATTTTTAACCTCTGTTATAATATTTTACCACTTTTATCAAATATTTACACCAGTTGCTATTTCACTATACTCGCACTGTAACGCCATCTTGCCAGGTGTATCAGAATGTTGTAAACAAGTCTTATCACTGCTCCCTTTCTGTCACAGATAATTAGGGCCTATTAGTCCATTATTATTATTATTATTACGGTACCTTAAGTGGCTAGACTGTCCCCAACGTCCACACCAAGTGTATTCCAACTCGTTCCTGTTCTCCGGATTTATTCGTTATCGCCACCTTTCGACCATTGATATTTGCATCGTTTGGATTATAATGTAAATTTATAGCCTATCCGTAGCCCTTTTATACATCGGCTTGCAACCGTAAACTGAGCAATATACTTTGCTTTTACTCATTTTGTATTCTAACAATGAGTAAAACTCATTAATTGTGTATGAAAACACAAACAAATAAACACGTTCTGTTCACCCATACAAGAAACAATATGAACTGCTGCCACGTGATAGATTTATCCTACTTGGTGAGATTCTTATTTTATAAGAATTTATTGCAGCCGAAAGGCCAAAAGAAGAGAATTTACATCTTACTGTACTCAGTCAATGATAATGTTCTTTTGGAGCACTTTGATAAGTGGTACCTGTCACATTTCTGGTTACACAGCTCACATACACAGCTTTCGCTTGGGTTATGGTACGATTTTGTTGCACACACTCTGTGATGAAAACCGTGGATGGCGTGTCTCGTCACGACATGCCTCAGTTCCTGGTTTTCCTTCATCCAGTTCCTGTCCACCATGGCGCTTGTAGCTTAGAAGTCCGGATCTATATCTTTGCCTTTGGCTTTCCTCCTCTCCAGATGTTTAGAGCAAAGTTCTGTAGCTGGTAGAAGCAGTTGGGTCCTTAGGTCTTCTGCGTAGTAGGTCTCCTTTGTTAGTCTATAGACCATTCTTGTTGGTGCTTCTTTTCACACTCTCAGGGCATTTTTGAGGAAGTGGGCTTTGACTCGTTCTATTTTTTCAAAGTCACTGAGTTTTAGACGTTCCCAGATCAGTTCTAATCCGTACGTTACTATAGGGGATATGGCGGCGTTAAAAAGTCTCATTGCTGTAACTAGGGACAGAGCTGGAAGGTTTTTTATGGCTGAGATTGCTCTTGTGGCTGCTGCAGTTCTCTCCTGAATATGGCATCTAAACGACTTTGTAGTAGTTTGCAAGGTAATTCCAAGATACCTAAATTGATTGACAATTTTCAGATGTTCTCCATTAAGAGTAAGGGAGTCACTGCCTGCAATTTTTTCCTCCTTTCCGATATGTCATTTGGACTGTCTTCTCCAAATTAATGGTGAGGCGGTTTTCCAGTACCCATTTCTCCAGCTCTATTAGGGCTCGTTGCAGGTCATTTCTATTTGGTGATCCCAACACCATGTCATCAGCGTATACGATAAGTTTCGTATTCGATGTGCGCTGAAGGATGTCTGTAATGTCTGCTGTGGCGATGTTGAACAACAAGGGGCTCATTGGATCTCCCTGCAGGACTCCATTTGTTTGTTCGAACGTGTCTGATACGTCGACTGTATCCTCAATCAGTACAAAATTGATTTTAAAATGTTTTCAATTGCTCTGACAAGAGGATGTGTTGTCCCAATCATGTCTTTCAACTTTGTCATCAGTATTTCCCTGTTTAGGAGGTCGAACGCCTTCGTATAGTCAATAAAGACAGCGTAGTATTTTCCGTTCGGATGTCTCAAAGCATCTTCTATTTCTTCCAAGAGGTAACTGACTGCTTGTGTTGTGTTTCTACCTCGTATGAAACCAAACTGGCATTCAGGAATATTTGTTAATCTTTCCAGTTTTGACGCTAGGATTTTTGTATATATCTTAAAGATATTATTTTCCAGTGCAATTCCCCTGTATGAGTTAGGGTCGTTCGTATCTCCTTTCCCTTTGTAGAGAGTCCTGATGGATGATATTCTCCAACAGTCCGGGATCGTTCCAGACTTTAGGCATTCATTGAATAATTTTGTCCAAATTGGTACCTAGGTCTCCCGTGATTGTTTTAGGTGTTCCATGTGTATTTGATCTGGGCCTGAGGCCTTTTTGTTTTTCGTTTGATGTATCGCCTGTGTTACTTCTGCTGGTGTTATTTGCATGGTTTGCTCCGTTTGTTCCTGGATGTCTTGTTTTTCTTGCTCTTTTGAGGATATCACGTCCACTTTGAAGGCGCATGTTTTGTTCTCCTGGTTCAGTAGTTTTTTGAAGTGTGTCTCCCACCTGTCCATTGGAATTTCTTTCGGTCTGGTTGCGATTTTCCTTCTGAGGGGCAGGAAGGGGTCTGATTTCGCGTCCTCCGCTAATTTTTGTGCCTCCGTTTACATATAGTTGGATTTTTTCAGTATCAAGAGTTTTTTATAGTCTTTCCTGTGCTTGGCGTATTCTTGTAGCTCACTTTTCGTGTCCTTTGACCTTGCCTCGTGTAACAACTTCAAGGTTTCCTTTCTTTTGTCGTAGCATTCACTGTCGAACCATGGCTGTGATTTTCTCTCCTTTGCTGGCATGATCGCCTCCTGAGCCATGTTTAACATCTCTCTTTTCTTTATTTTCTTTGGCGGCCGTCTCGGTTGACTCAGACGCCATGTGAGATACTTTCTGTCCGGACGTGCCTTGAGGCTCTCCGCCTTATTATTTAAAATGTAATGTTTTTCCTTTTTATTTAACATTGTTATTATGCCGAAGCCTTCCATTTACTCATGTAAGTAATACATCTAACCTTGTGTCCACTATGCTCATTTCCAAAATTTAACCTTTCTTTTTGATCTTCGTCGTGTGCTTGGATTTGCTGTGGAACCAATCGTAATGGCGGTCTCCTGTTTTATTTTGTTTGAGTCTTCGCTTAACCTTTTATTTGTGCCGTGAAATATATCTGCGAGTGATTTTGTGAGTGTATGTTTTTCTTGCTGCCAGGTGCATTGTTGCTGTTTTGATTGGGCATATCTTCGAATGGGTCTCCCGTTGTTTGTGGACGTTGGCGTTTCGACCATTCTCCCAACACGAGGCATGACACCATATATTTTAGCCCTTATGTTTTCCCTTCATTCCATGCTTCGGGCAACTGGATCACGGCGGTAACTTTAAGTAGGCCTTACCGTATTCAGCTGGAACTCGGAACGTAAGTTGGGGACCATATAGGTTTAGCATATTTTGCTAGACTACCTACAAGCACGAGTTGCTTTGTGTTTTATTACTGCATCGTCGGCTAGCATTTTGTGTGTTTGATTGCGTGTATGTATCATGATATATTTCACGGACACTTGACGTCATTTGTTTCTCCTTGTAGTATCTTTGGTTTTTGCATTTCTTTTCTCTGGGGACTGCCAGCTCGATCGCATCCCCATTGCTCGCCACAGCCTCTGCGACACGCACACAGCCTCTTGTTTTATCTTTGCTATGCTTGTTATTTGTGGTCGTCATGACAACCATCCATCTCTAGGCAGAGAAGTGATTGTTGTTGACCAGCGACCGGCTCGATTGCCTCTTGATCTTTTACTTCCTCCCTTTTTACATCGTTTTCACCGAAGTGAGCACAGGTATGAATTTAATTTGTTAACGTTATTTACTATCGTAAGTTATTTATTGTTATTTATATTTATCTTCCCCGTTTGAAAGTGACTTTATTTGACCCCTAGGTGAAGGGTATTCTTTTTTGTGTGTGTTATTCTGGCCGGGTTTCTTTGTGTGTTCGGTTTCAATTCATTAAATTTCCATTTCTTTACCCATGTGTCTCATTTAGTAGTGTTTGGCGATCGGGCTGCTCGCTCTCTCTCTCTCTCTCTTCAAACCTAGGCCTAACTTATTCTAGCTGTCTAGCACCAGGAGGGTATTCCTACCACTCGTCGTGGGACCACCTTCACGGAGTCTGGGGTCGCTCGGCACATCTGGCCTGCAAGTACGGGCCCAGCACAGGTCAGAAATTAACATCCATTTCCACTGCGTACTCCTTTCTTTTCTAGTTGGTTCCAGTGATGCAGCTAGGAGGCACGCCAAGAATATGTTTATTTTAAGAGGGCGGTGCAGATGGTATCAGTTGCGAGGTTAAGTCTCCTGGTCGCTTAGCCATATCCATTGGATTTTAATATTTTGCTGCATATTTTTCAATGTTGTTTTTATTCTGTTTCATGTTCCCTATTGCATACTATGCAAACAAATATTGAGAGTCAATGTGAACTTCCAAGGAGAATGGACCATAAAAATAACAAACTGTAAGGAGAGTGCAATGAGTTGGACCCTATCAACGAACCCCAGCATTGGTAATGTACTAAACAACCCTACTTCTTGTTTCGTACTCATTTCAGGCGCAGGACGGAGGCAAGACATTTGTAGTTATTGTTTTGAATTGTAGCTAGCAGTACTTCTGTAGTTTAGCCATGTATTCTCTCCCAGGTTGTAACGTGAAGAAGGAGCTCTTCAAGTCTGACGGTGATCTGCTATCGTTTGAAAGTGTCTGTGGGAAAGACACTAATCCATTGACTGAGGTGAAAGGCCATCGCAAGGGAGGCGTAGCCAATATAGTGTCCAAGTGGGGAATTTCATTTTCTGGTGAACTGGGAGTTTCGTCTGTATTTGAGTTCTTAGACAGGGTCAGTGAACTCTGCCATTGTTATGACCTCGAACCAGACGACATTGTTGTCTGCCTACCGTTATTGTTGAGTGGCTTAGCTTTAAAATGGTATCGACTTACCAACAGATCTTTCATCTCGTGGGTTGATTTCTGTAAGTCAATAAAGGAGCGGTTTACTACTTATGATTTTGAACATGACTTGAAGGCTGAAATTCATCGCCGTACCCAGGGTTTGGAGGAGCCTGTAGACGATTTTGTTACTGGGCTAATGACTTTAATAAGTAGGTTGTCGCAGCCCCTTCCCCTTATTGAAACTGTTGATATTGTGTATAGAAATCTAGCACCTGAGTACAAGTCTTTCATACGCCGGTCCAGTGTGTATAGTGTGGCTGACATTGTTGATCAAGGACGTGAATGCGAGTTCAGTCGGCGCCTGCGCAAGTCATATGTACCCCCACCCCTCCCCTCTGACAGTTTGTTTCCAGAGAATGCATGCGCGCAATCCCAGATTCAGAGGACTGCGCACCCATCTTCAATATCTCGTCAGGAGGACCGGGCAGTTAACCGTCCCCACTCGCATATTGTCGGGAATATTCCCAATGCTACTTCTTCTGCGAATCCCGCTCCTCAGGATCAACAGTTACCTCGAAACCCGAACATGTATAACCGTATAAAATGTTGGAATTGTGATCGTTTGGGGCATCATTTTAATTCCTGCCGTGCGCCCTCTCGTGTGTTTTGTCACACATGTGGTCTTCGTGACGTGACGCACATAGCCTGTCCTAGATGTGCTTCGCGTCAGGGAAACGAGCATGGGTCCCCGGTTTAGACCCGCCGGAGTGGCCATGCAATGAAGTTCGCCGGGAAATGAACATTTCCACGACTGGAAACTTCTGTCCTTGGGTCCCTGTAAGTGTTAAGAAATTGTCGATACCCGCTTTACTGGATTCTGGTGCTTCACGTTCATTTATTCAGCGCTCCATCGCGGAACAGCTTCCTGTTACTCAGATTTGTCCACAAGATGGGGGTTTGAAATTTTATTCTGCGGTGAAGTCATCTATTTCTGTTTCTAGCGTTGTAACATGTCATATTAAGATATGTGGTTATTCTTGGGATTGGAACTTCCATGTGGTGGATGACTTATCTACGCCTATGATCTTAGGTTCTGATTTTATGCACAAAGCAGGGTTGAGGCTTGATTTTTCGGATCATTCCTTCAGTTTTTTGTTTAAATCCAAGGAGCGGTTTCATTTTAATACTTGTGAAGCGAGTGTTCCTTGTAATTTTTCTGGTATCTCTGCTGTTCTAATCCCTCCTACTTTATTCACGAGTCAACGTGACGCTTTATCTGATTTGGTGAATGAATTTCCAGATGTTCTCACGTCGGAACTGGGTTCCGCTATCGGCTACGAGTGTCATATTGATTTGACTGATGAGGTTCCAGTTGGGTCGGCGCCATTTTCTTGCTCTCCACCCAAACTCATTGCCATGAGAGAATATATTCATGATCTTAAGGCACGCGGTGTTGTGAGCCCTTCTAAGTCTTCTTATGGTAGTCCAGCATTCCTGGTGCCTAAGAAAGAGGGTACTTTTCGTTTAGTAGTTGATTATCGTCGACTCAATTCTAAGGTGGTGTTCGACAACTTTCCCCTTCCAACTCTGGAGAGCGCTTTTCAGCATTTTCACGGGGCGAAGTACTATTCCGTCCTAGATTTGAATTGTGCATATTATCAAATTCCTCTCGATCCCGAGAGCCGTAAGGTAACTGCGTTCTCCACTCCGTTCGGCCTTTTTGAGTTCAATAAGTTACCCATGGGCATTTCTATCGGCGGACAAGTATTGAGTAGGGTTTTGGACGAGTTATTTGGAGATTTAAAGTATTCATCTGTGTTTAACTATCTAGATGACCTCGTGATTTACAGTCAGTCTTTTGAGGATCACCTGATCCATTTACGTGAAGTCCTATGTCGTCTTCGCAGAGCCGGACTCACTGTTAACCCGGACAAAATCTCTTTGGCTTCGAAGCAAATCAAATTTTTAGGTCACATTCTTTCGGATGTGGGCATAGAAGTGAACCCTGAGCGTGTGCAATGTATCCAAGAGTTCCCTACTCCCACGAATGTGAAAGCAGTCCGACGTTTTTTGGGAATGGCAGGCTTTTACAGTAGGTTCATTAAGGGCTTTTCGGACATTTCAGCGCCCCTGAATTATTTGAAGAAGAAGAATGTACGATTCGTGTGGGCCCCCGACCAGTGTCTCGCCTTTGAGAAATTGAAAGAATGTCTTTCTTCTGCTCCCGTCCTTCGAACTCCGGATTTTGGGAAAGATTTTATGTTACATTGTGATGCGAGTGATGTCGCAGTTTCTTGTGTGCTTAGTCAGCAGGTGAATGGTAATTTGGCACCCATCGCTTTTGCCAGTCGGATGCTTAATGATTGCGAACGCCGGTATTCCACTTTCGAGAAAGAAAGTCTGGCTGTCGTATTCGGCTGTGAACGTTTCAGATCTTTTCTAGAACATCGGCATTTCATAGCGTATACCGACAATGAAGCTCTGTCCTGGATGCGCTCGCTTGTCAAAAAATTGGGACGTATAAATCGTTGGATTCTTCGTCTATCCTCTTTCAGCTTTGACATCATTCACGTCAGAGGCAGTGAAAATGTTGTAGCGGATTGTTTGTCACGCATGTTTGAGGAACCTCCTCCCATTGTTGAGATCCCCGAGCCAGTGAATCTTCTCCAACACATTCCATGGTCTTTTACTGACATCCGTACGTACCAAGCAGATGACCCATTTTGTGTCACATTGCGTGGAAAAATTCTCGGGAAAGATCCTGGTGTATCTGAGTTTTCATTGCGCAATGATGTTATAGTGCATACCGCTCCTCGATCTTCGAAATGTAGGATTTTCGTGCCAGAGAATATACGAAGTATGCTCTTGGCGTATTTCCATGAATCCTGTTTTGGATTACATTTAGGTATGACGAAGACTTTCCATAAAATCTCTCAGGAATTCTTCTGGCCTCATTTGAAAGCGGATGCTTTTGCTTTCGTCCGAAAATGTGTTACGTGTCAACGTTCTAAGCCAGCAAAGAATTCTCGCATTGGACTTCACCACGCTGACACGATGTCATATCCTAATGAGCGCCTGTTTATAGATTATTTTGGTCCCCTAGTTAGGTCATCTTCTGGTCATCAAGCTATACTTACTGTCGTTGATGGATTTTCAAAATTTGTATGGTTATTTCCTGTCAGGGAAATCACGACACGTACCACTGTTAGGCTTTTGACCAATCATATTTTTGGTGTTTTTGGTCCTCCAAAGTTTTTAGTGTCCGATAACGCGAGCGTTTTCCGGTCCAAGTCTTTTAGATCAATGTGTTTTTCTTGGGGAATTGATCATGTCTTTTTGGCACCCTACCACCCTCAGCCAAATCACGTTGAAAGGTTTCATCGTAACTTGAAGGCTTGCTTGAGTGCGTTCCACAACGCAGATCAGTCACGTTGGGACGCAAATCTTCAGTTTTTCTCCTTAGGATTTAACACTGCTCTTCATGAATCGACGAATTCTACCCCTTCGGAATTGTTTTTAGGAAGGCGTATTGTTGATCCACTTCAGCTTCAGTGGAAAATAGATTATCTGGCTGCGCCATCCCGCCGTACCTCAGTCAAAGAAAAATGGGAAGTTGCTGTACGGCATCTGAAAAGGGCACGAGATCGCGTGGCATCTCGCTATAACAAGGGTAGGCAACCTGTTTGTTTTCAGGTGAATGACGACGTGCTAGTGCGCCTGCACCCACAGAGTTCGGCCAAGAATAAGGAGTCAGCTAAGCTAATGCTTCGCTGGAGCACGCCCAAAACTATCACTAGATTTTTAACACCTGTCACTGTTGAATTGATCTCCAGGGAGAATCCCACCGACGTATCCAGAGCTCACATATCTCAATTGAAACCATTTATTGTGTAACCTTCTTATTTGCTGTGATTAATGTTGTCCTTTTTCTGCGTAGGTTAGCCAATCATAATTTGCTTATGTTATCCAAGGAAGCTAGTATTCATATGGCGTCTCCTTGACCTGCCTATTATTGAACCAATTTTGACCGAGGCAGAGTCAAGTACAAATTTACGAGCTCAAGAAAGAAAATAATACAAGAAGAAATAGGCCTACATACTCTGTGTAACTTAATATTTATTGTAAAAATATGTATTTTTGCGAATTCGGCCAGTAGAGAATTTATATTCTATAAATAATGGACACATTATATCGCTTCTGTTATTTTAATACGTCACTTTCATGATGGGTATAAGGAGAATGGCAGACTTCGGCGTCAAAGGGCGAAAGTCTTTTGTTTATGATTTTCGTCCGTGTCTCTATCTACTTTTCTTGTCATTGTAACGCTCAGGCGAACCGTAATACCATTATGACAAGCCCAGGGATCGTCAAAGGAACGCGCGCCTTTGGGGACCCCGAAGGAGTTCTGTCCTGATATTGCGATCGCCGAAGCGATCTGATTATTTTTATATATTACTTCATTTTATAACTGTATTCTTTCTGATATGGCTCAATTGCTTAAGTGATTGTTATATCGATCACCCTCCCCCCTCATATTTTGTGTACTGTTATAGTTGTTGACAAACCACCTGTGTGATAAGGATGTTGTGTATTTTGGAACACTTGGGACATGATTGATTTCAAAGCGGTGGTGTTTAGTGATGTAAAAAGAAAAATATTTTATTATTATAAATAATTTTTCTTTTGGGGGGTGGTGTGGATCCTGAGCCATGTTTAACATCTCTCTTTTCTTTATTTTCTTTGGCGGCCGTCTCGGTTGACTCAGACGCCATGTGAGATACTTTCTGTCCGGACGTGCCTTGAGGCTCTCCGCCTTATTATTTAAAATTTAATGTTTTTCCTTTTTATTTAACATTGTTATTATGCCGAAGCCTTCCATTTACTCATGTAAGTAATACATCTAACCTTGTGTCCACTATGCTCATTTCCAAAATTTAACCATTCTTTTTGATCTTCGTCGTGTGCTTGGATTTGCTGTGGAACCAATCGTAATGGCGGTCTCCTGTTTTATTTTGTTTGAGTCTTCGCTTAACCTTTTATTTGTGCCGTGAAATATATCTGCGAGTGATTTTGTGAGTGTATGTTTTTCTTGCTGCCAGGTGCATTGTTGCTGTTTTGATTGGGCATATCTTCGAATGGGTCTCCCGTTGTTTGTGGACGTTGGCGTTTCGACCATTCTCCCAACACGAGGCATGACACCATATATTTTAGCCCTTATGTTTTCCCTTCATTCCATGCTTCGGGCAACTGGATCACGGCGGTAACTTTAAGTAGGCCTTACCGTATTCAGCTGGAACTCGGAACGTAAGTTGGGGACCATATAGGTTTAGCATATTTTGCTAGACTACCTACAAGCACGAGTTGCTTTGTGTTTTATTACTGCATCGTCGGCTAGCATTTTGTGTGTTTGATTGCGTGTATGTATCATGATATATTTCACGGACACTTGACGTCATTTGTTTCTCCTTGTAGTATCTTTGGTTTTTGCATTTCTTTTCTCTGGGGACTGCCAGCTCGATCGCATCCCCATTGCTCGCCACAGCCTCTGCGACACGCACACAGCCTCTTGTTTTATCTTTGCTATGCTTGTTATTTGTGGTCGTCATGACAACCATCCATCTCTAGGCAGAGAAGTGATTGTTGTTGACCAGCGACCGGCTCGATTGCCTCTTGATCTTTTACTTCCTCCCTTTTTACATCGTTTTCACCGAAGTGAGCACAGGTATGAATTTAATTTGTTAACGTTATTTACTATCGTAAGTTATTTATTGTTATTTATATTTATCTTCCCCGTTTGAAAGTGACTTTATTTGACCCCTAGGTGAAGGGTATTCTTTTTTGTGTGTGTTATTCTGGCCGGGTTTCTTTGTGTGTTCGGTTTCAATTCATTAAATTTCCATTTCTTTACCCATGTGTCTCATTTAGTAGTGTTTGGCGATCGGGCTGCTCGCTCTCTCTCTCTCTCTCTTCAAACCTAGGCCTAACTTATTCTAGCTGTCTAGCACCAGGAGGGTATTCCTACCACTCGTCGTGGGACCACCTTCACGGAGTCTGGGGTCGCTCGGCACATCTGGCCTGCAAATACGGGCCCAGCACAGGTCAGAAATTAACATCCATTTCCACTGCGTACTCCTTTCTTTTCTAGTTGGTTCCAGTGATGCAGCTAGGAGGCACGCCAAGAATATGTTTATTTTAAGAGGGCGGTGCACTCCCTAATTAGATCAGTAGCGATTTGAGTTGCTTCGTTTAATTGTCCTTCTTGTATTAGTTTTTCTGTTAAGGTGATCATTTCTTTTTGCTGTAATTTTCCAGTGTCCAATCTTCTTGATATTTTCTTCACTCCGTATGTATGCTTGACATCTGATATGGCTGTCATAACTGTGAAGTCGGTCGCCACCGGTATGTGTTTCCTTATTGGAGCTGCACCTGAGTTCCAGAGGACTTCCTGCTTCTGTATGTTAATTTATTTATTTATTTATTTATAGGGTACAGAAAGTCCCAGTGAGCTGATAGCTCAAGGGGGGGACCGCCCTTTACAAATATGGCTTAGTAACTAACTTAATACTAGAATATACTAAGGTGGTAGGAACATTTATTCAGTGCTTATGAGTTCATCTATATTCTTCAACATATTGTTTCAGGAAGTACCAGCGTGCTTCCTTTTTGAATGTGTTTAAGTTTACAATTTGTCTCAGTTTAGGAGGTAAGTTGTTATAAGTTGTGCTGGCTGAATAGGAAATACTTTTAATATCATATCTAGTTGTGTTTGTTGACTCCATGTATAACTGGTTTGCTGATCTTGTGTTATGGGTATGAATGTCTTTCCTGCATTGAAGTTCAGTATTAAGACTAATGAGACCATGTTTATATCTCAACATAAATAAAGCTTCAGAGTAGTTGACCTGGCTTCGTAATGGCAATATGTTTGTCTCCTGAACTACTTGTACAGTCGGTTTCCTAAAATCGTAACCATACATGATTTTAATTGCTCTTTTTTGGAGTACTTCGAGCTCATTTATTGATTCCTGTGTGCATTTACTCCATATTATGTTCATGTACATAAGGTGAGAATGAATAAGAGAGGCATATATGCTCCTTAAATGTTGATTGCTTATTCCATAATCCCTTAACCTTTTTAGAACACCAATTACATTCGTAATTTTGTTTTTCACATTTGTGACATGATCATTCCAACTTAGGTTATTGTCCAAAGTTAGGCCTAGATATGTGTATTGTTTAACCCGTTCGATGGGCGCATTGCCAATTTTAACTATGTTGGAAGTGTTTGAACTGTAAGCTGGTTTATGAAATGGCATGTATTTTGTTTTTGAGGTGCTTATGATAAAATTATTTATTGAAAGCCATGTTGTTAGTATATTTAGATCCTTTTGCATATTCACCATAATCCTTTGTTCACATGCGCTCTCGTAAAGTAGAAATATATCATCTGCAAATAGAAATATTTTACCAGTAAACTCTAAATAACCTATATCATTAATAAATATCAGGAACAGCAATGGTCCAAGCACTGACCCTTGTGGGACACCGCATTTAACATCAGAGATGGACCCTTTAGTTTTATTAATATTAACATACTGCTTCCTGTTAGACAGGTAGTTTTTAAACCACTCAAAGGCTATTCCTCTTATTCCTGCATTTGATAATTTACTTAGCAACAAGATATGGTTAACTGTGTCAAATGCCTTAGCAAGATCTATAAATAGTCCTGCTGCTATTTTATTGTTGTCTAATGCTTTATGTATAAGTGACACTACGTCAAATGCTACTGAATCAGTGCTATGTTTGGGAAGGAAGCCATACTGATATTTGAAGAAGAAATTGTTTTTTGTTAGGAAATTCAGGACTTGTTTTTTGATTACTATTTCCAGTACTTTTACAAGTGAGGATAATATACACAACGGTCCGTAATTACTGGGATTAGATACATCACCTTTTTTAAATACTGGCACCACTCTTGCTAATTTACATTTATCTGGTATTACTCCTGTTTGCAGTGACAAGTTAATTATATCAGCAAGCAATGGAGCCAGATGATTGGCACATCTCTTAAGGAGTATGCTATTTATTCCATCGTCTGTGTAATTATTTTTGTTCGCAAGGTTTTGAATGATTTGTTTAACCTCCGTCACATTTGTTGGTTTTATGTATAGTGAGTTACAGATCGTCTGGTTCGAAGGCAAAATTGGGTTCTTTGGAGTAAGATCTTTAATAAAGTTTTCTACAACATTTATGAAATACATGTTAAATGCTCTACATATATCTTGGCCAGAGGTGTATCGTACGTTTTCATATTCAATTTCTACAATGTTTCGTGTATTATGAGGTTTGCCAAGTATTTGATTGACTGCCTTCCACATTCCTTTCATCGTATTCCCTTCCCTAATTACATTGTTGTAGTATAACTTTTTCAGTGCTCTTTTCATTCTAGTCACATCCCTACTACATTGTGTGTACTCTTTAATGGTTTCAGTTGAAGGGTTTTTAGTTTTAGTTTTTGCATACAAATTATTTTTTCTTTTTACCGCTTCCAGAAACTCATGTGTTACCAATGGATTATGTGTGCCTTTTACCTGCGGTTTTTGCTTAATATTTATACTAGCTGTCCTAAGCCCATTACTAATGAAATCACAAAGCTGATTATATGCTTCGTTGACGTCAGTAGATAGATTTGGCAATTTATTTTTTGAAAAGAAATTGTTCAGTTTGGCATAACTTACAGTATTTTCGTAAATGTTTGTATATTTGAACGATTATTGAATTGCGTACTCATTTCTGGTTGTGATGTAATTTCTAGAATTAAAATATTATGATCACTAAGGTCACTCATAACATTATACAAATAGAAGTTATCATTGGCAAAGTTAGAATGTATATGGTCAATTAAAGTTGAAGAAGTAGGCGTTATTCTTGTTGGCAGTCTTGTATTGCATGGATAAAAACTAAAGCAATTCAGTAAATACGAATAGGCCCTGTGAATAATGCTGTCTTTTAGAAAATCTATATTATCGTCTCCGATGAGTAGTGTGTTTGGGTTAGTATTGCAAAGTATGCGTTCAAGGTCAAGCATAAATTCGTTTGCATTAGTCTCCCTTGGGTTATAGTAAGAAATTACACTGTATCTTCTGTGTTTCTGAAATATTTCAATTTGAAGTATACTGTGATAACTATTAATGGTGTTAATAACCTTGGTTGCCCATTTTCTAGATACATAAATTGACAGACCTCCTCCAGCCCCGTCTCGTGTTACATGGTGTGATTCAAAGCTTAGAATGTAATAATAGTGTGTTTCTTTGTCTGACAACCAATTTTCTGTTATGACTATTAAATCTATTTCTAAAATCTCGTCAATAAGGAGCATAATATCCTCGAACTTATTCCGAACACTTCGTGCATTGATGTTGATACATTTAAATTTTGAATTCAAAATCTGATTTTTAGTCTGTAAATTATAGTTTTCTATAGAATCACAATGAATTTCAACAGAGCTTAATGTTTCGTTGTGTTTATAATCGTCTACGTCCATTAAATCTATAAAATGCAACTTTGGATGTGTGATACCTGCAGTACTTATTGTCCGTATTTTTTCTCGAGGTGGGCGATCTTCGCTTCACTGCAGATGAGTGTGCTTGGGCCATCGATAGATAGATAGATAGATAGATAGATTTTTATTAATTCCATTTGATCAAATACATGCATTCAATACATTTTTGATATAGGACACGTCAGAATTTACATGCATAAAATAAAAGAACTAACAGGTATATATTACTAAGATTAAAACTATTTATAACTTATTATAATAGCAAATCTTAATAGATACAATCTTATTGCACAACTATTTACACCTCACTCTATTATCATAATATGAAAACTTAATTCTATAAATACAACAACATACAGCTAGGTATTAAAATTAAATTAAAAAAGTAAAATATAGTTATAGATTCCATCACTCCTATACGCTAAAATATTCAACTACTGAGTAAAAACAATGGCACTGCAGATAAGCTTTCAACATTCTATCAAAGGTTTTTATTTTTGGGGCCAGTTTTATATACTGGGGTAGTTTATTGTATAATTTAACTCCAGTGTGAAAAGTTCCTTTTTGATATATGCTTGTGTGTGTGTGTGAAATATGAATGTTTTGATTTTGTCTTGTGTTATGCCTATGAACATCATTGTTTGTTTTAAGAAAAACATCTTTATTCATTAAATTCTTTTTAAAAAACATAATACTTTCAAAGATATATATGCAGGGCAGTGGGAGAATGTTTAAATCTTTAAACAGAGGTCTACATGATTCTCTAGAGTGTACATTTGCCATAATTCTAATCGCTCTCTTTTGTATCCTAAACGTGCTTAGTACATCTGGCGACATACCCCAAAATATGATCCCATATCTTAAGTATGAATGGAAATAAGCAAAATAAGTATTTCTTAATGTGTGCATGCTAGTGCAGGTTTTCAAAATACGTAACGCAAAGCACATCGAGTTCAGTTTAGTATTCAGATATTGTATATGTTTATTCCATTTCAAGTCTTGTTGTATCCATAGTCCTAAAAACTTTGTTTCTGATTTATTTTCTATTTGATGACCATTTAATGTTATATTGGGCATCGCAGGATTCCTATTCTGTATAGTGTGGAAATTTAGACATACTGTCTTTTTATAGTTTATTATGAGGCGATTATCTTGTGACCATTTGGTTAACTCTCCTGTAACGGAGTCAGCAGACTGCTGTATGACCTGTTTAGTTTCACCTTTTATTACGAGTGTTGTATCGTCCGCAAACAAAATTTCCTTATGTGAATGAACGTTCTGTGTTATATCATTGATATATAGAAGAAAGAGTAGTGGGCCCAAAACCGATCCCTGGGGTACTCCAAATTCAATAATTCCCTCATTGGACAATGTTTCATTAAGTAATTTGGTTCCATCATCCTTGTGTCTCAAGCTTACTATTTGTTTACGCCTTGTTAAGTAAGACTCTATCCATTTATTAGCTAGACCTCTAACACCATATTGATTTAGTTTGGTAAGGAGGATTTTATGGTCAACTACATCAAATGCTTTCGATAAATCCAAGAATAGGCCAGTGACATGTTCCTTATTGTCAATTAATTTCAGTATACTATTACTACATTCGTAAATTGCTGTCTGTGTAGATTTTTCCGTTCTAAATCCATGTTGTGAGTTTGACAATATTTTATTTTTTTCTATGAAACTTATCAGTCTCTTATACATAATTTTTTCCACAATTTTTGCAATACCAGTTGGTAAGGTAATAGGACGATAGTTATCTAATTCATCTTTTGAACCATTTTTGTGCACTGGAATTACTTTTGATAACTTCAAAATATCCGGGTAAGTTCCTGAGAGAATTGAACTGTTTATTAAGTGCGTAAGTGGATTTATTATATTTTCTGCACATTTCTTTAAAATTGCATCAGGGATGCCATCAATGCCAGCACAGAATTTATTTTTTAGCTCTTTTATAACTATTCTTACCTCTTCACTTGTGACATGATTTATAAATAAAGAATCACTGCATATATTTATTTTATTATTAGAATTTAGTGTATTTACCTGTGATTTATTTAATAATTTTTGCGGAATTTCCAGAAAATAGTCATTAAAAGTGTTTGCTATTTCCTCTGGATTATTAATCACTTTATTATTTCTGGTCAGTGTAATGTTCCTTTGTATTTTAGCAGATTTTCCAGTTTCTTTCTTTATTACAGACCACATAGCCCTGTTTTTATTAGATGATTGGGAAATAAAATTATCATTATGCATTTTCTTTGCTATTCTTATTACCTTATTTAATATGCTAGTGTATTTTTTGTAGTATAAATTGAATTCAGGTGTTGTGTGGTATTGTTTATATAATTTGTGTAGAAATTTCTTTCTTTGACATGAATTTATAATCCCTGTTGTTATCCAATTGCTAGTTTTGTTATTTTGAACAGTTCTTCGTTTAAAGGGGAATGCTATTTCAAAATAGTGTTTTAGGGTACTGTTAAATGCATTAAATTTATCATTTACATTTTCTAGTTCATAAATTTCTGACCATGTTTCCTTATTTAATAAGTCATTGAAATATGTAACATTTGATTCAGTGAATGACCTGCACTTTGATTTTACTCCATTATCATTATTATTGATTACTTCGGATACTTCAAAACTCAGTATTTGTCCATGGTGGTCACTAAAACCCGGACAATAGACTTCTATTGAATGGTGATATTTATCTGTATTTATAAAAATTTGATCAGGAGTGGTTTTACTAAATTTTGTTATTCTTGTTGGTGTATTTACTGTAGGTTTCAGTCCATAGGAAATTAGTAACTGGTTTAATAATTCACAATTTCTATCAAGTTTTAAGAAATCCACATTTACATCCCCACAAATTATTATATCGAAATTTACTTTGCTCATGTTATTGAGTAACAATTCTAGTTTATCTATAAATAGAGGAAACTTTCCTGACGGAGAACGGTATACGCATACAATTATTAACTTAAACTGCTGAATTTTTACGGCAGAGAATTCAAAATCCTGTTCCATAATTAGATAATCATAAGCTGTTATCTGTTATCGAGCTTCCCGGACATAAATCTTGCAGTCTCTTGTCCAGGTTCCGAATATCTTCCCATTCTGCTTCAGGATCCGGCATCTTCTTGCAATGTAGTCGTTCCTGGGTGATAGGTGGTCATTTATAAAAATATTGCTTATAGGGCAATTCAGTCCAATGTCCTGGGTTGCTATAACTCTCTTCTGAATTCTCGCGTTCACTATTTCGTCCTTCTTCCACCTGTTGGTGAATTTCACTACGATTCGCCCCACGTCCCCGCCTCTCGCCGGCAAACGATGAGCGACATCGATGTCGCGGAGTCCCAACTCAACACCCAATGCCCTGGAAGCTTGGATCACTAGGTCGTACACATTTTCCCTCGGCATTTCTGGTATTCCACTTAATATCAAATTGTTCCTACGCGTGTACTGCTTAAGGTCTTCTGACCCATCTAACGCTTGCTTCGTGTCATTGTTTATACTCGCCAACGATTTTTCCATTTCCAGTGTTCTTTTCTTTATCTCATTTGTGAGGTTTTTTGCTGTTCCTCTATAGAAGATTAAATCTATAGTACTAGATCCGTCGCCTGCAGAGTACGTTTTGTCTTCTTTCTTATTTACTAGGGTGAAGCCCTCTTCTGATAGCATCTCTAGGATCAATTTAGACTTTTGGTCGGGTTTGTCAATTCTTCAATTGATGTCTCCTGCAATAATGACATTTGCATAATTGCTTACTTTCTCGATGGCTTTAAATAACAACTCTATCACGTCTTCTATCGAATTGCCTGGTTTGCTATATAGGCAGATTACTGTTATTAATGACGTAGTAGCTATTACCATATTTCTTTCTGTGTATGTAGCTTTCAACTTGCCTGCTGTTGCTTTCAGGAAGCATGAAACTCCTCCCTCCGGTCGTCCCGCTGTGGGTGTTGCGTATGTATGAATGCCATAGTATCCTGGTAGATCGAAATCTTCAAGTATAAAAGTTTCTGTTGCTATCAATATATCTGTTTCTTTCATGATCGTTTGAGGAATGTGAGGAAGTGCATTTTTTTAATTCCTTCTGTGTTCCATAATAGTATCTTAATCGAGCTGGTTTTACTCGAGAGATGCTCCTTCGTGTCTTCTTTGTGAGAAGCGAAATCGAAATCTTCTCACTAGGACGTCTTTGGGCCAGAATTCTGGGTCCGCTGTAATCGTGAGTTATTTGTAAGGGATTCCTATTTTGAATGCCTTTCCTTGCCCTCTCGTTGAGAGTTCCTCGCACTCTGTTTGTCCTTGGATTCCATGTTTGTGAAGAAATGACTTCACTCTTTCTGTTGTCGTGCATGCCTTTACCCTCCCTACATAAAGCCAGGCTCTTTTCGCTGCGGCTTTTAGTTCGTCTTCGTCCCTGAGCACGGCCTCTTCCGTTTTCTTTCCCATTATCACAAGTTTCTTTGGTTCCTGTTTCTGTGTCCTTCCATTACGTGTTACCTTTGCCCTTGTATCATCGTTGGTTGGGTTCTCTTCTGTTCCCTCTGCTTGGTCAGTGTTGAGGTTATTCTCTACTATTACTGTCGCATTGTTGGCTGTAGTTTTACTATTTTGTAAGCTTTTGGTTATTTTCTCGTCTATTAATACGCTCAGTTTGTTGGTTAAACAGTCCATTATGTTTTCTACTTTCTCCGTTAAGATATCTGTGTTTTCTTTTCCAGTCATTTTCTGTTCGGGTTTCGTATTCACGTTCAAAGACTCTCTGCAGTTATCGCAAATCCACCATAGTTTTCTGTTTCTTCTCTTGAGAATGTCGAATTCTCCTTGAGTTAGTCCAGTACATTCTTTGTGATATTTTTCTTTACAAGCGCCGTCTCACTTTAGCGAGATTTCCTCGTCCTCCTTGATACCTCTGTTGCAAGTGCTGCATATCTCCGTGCTCTCCTGTGTAGTTGGCATGGTGGTAGTCTGTAGGTAGTCGCAATATTCTTTGCTTCGCCAGTGGTGGTATCTCGCGGCGGAAGTTAGTAACTCACACGACGTAGGTCGATAGATAATACATGCACTGTCGGAGTTGTATATCTTACACTAACACTCTTTGCGTAATGAATTGCGTTGGCAGTACTGTTCTCGTTCTTGACTTTCAAATGTAATTTTTGAAATTGCGTAAAGCAATTAAACATGCACACGTTTGTTACTGTAATATAAACACGATTACTTACATAGATTCTGATTACACTGGTTTATCATTCAAAATAGTCCTAAGTATACCACAATGTGGTTGTTAAACACTATTATTTACACATAGGCTAACTGCAGCGTGCCGATTCAACCGTTACACTTACTACCGTAATTGATTGATTTCTTACTTATATATGATCTGCATAGCCAGTCTCCGTGGCTTATGCGGCAGCACGCCGGCCTCTCACCGCTGGGTCCGTGGTTCAAATCCCGGTCACTCCATGTGAGATCTGTGCTGGACAAAACGGAGGCAGACAGGTTTTTGTCCGGGTACTCCGGTTTTCCTTGTCAAAATTTCATTCCAGCAACACTCTCCACTATCATTTCATTTCATCTGTCATTCATTTAATCATTGCCCCAGAGGAGTGCGTCAGGCCTCGGCAGCCGGCACAGATCATATCCTCGCCGCTAGATGGGGGCTTCATTCATTCCATTCCTGACCCGGTCGGAGACTGGAAGCAGGCTGTGGATTTTCATTTTTTTCATGTGATCTGCATACTGTTCACGTTATAGTACATTATGCAACGAGCCTATAATGGCTATAATTAAGACACGAGTGTCTTTATAAAACGAGCGTATGCGAGTTTTATAATTTCCATACGAGTGTCTTAATTACCATTATAGGCGAGTTGCATACGACTGTTTATGTTCGACGATAATTATAATTTTATTATATGTTTTAACATAAATATTCATAAATATCTGTTTAGATTGTCACTAGAATTTTGTGATCGGGTGCTGCGCTGAGTATAGGATATCTCTGATTTCCAAGCTCTTTGACCGACCGACGCATGTGCTCCGTGTGCTTCAATGCCATATGTGCAGATTGAACACCATTATTCAGTAAAAATGTCACCGAATGCGTTTGAAAACAACGCGCTGTGTAGAAATTGGTTTTGGAGATATTAAGGTACAGTGCTATTTCTTGTCTCATATTCACCAGTTTATTTACGCGAACATATGGACGGTGCACTTTCGGTAATTTATACAGACATGTTGGATTTTGAGCGCATGCGCTAAGGTATCCTTATCTAATTGGTCAAACAACTGTTTCTTGAGCTGTGATTGGTGGGAGAAACTGTTTCATAATGAAAAATAGTGTTATAATGACCATCATTATGATACAGTTTTCAGATATATAATAGTCAGGGTCGAACATAAAAACGTTTACCTCTCACTTCTGGTATCACTCACTCGGAACACATTTATTTGTATACTTTTCACTCGCTTTTCACTGGCAATTATTGCCAGCTGCCCGCTGGTTTGTTTACAATTATCACACACTAGATGGCATATCAAATAGCTGGAGTTGTCAATACTTCCACACAGTTTTGTACATACATTGTAGTGACTGGGTACACGGCCTGGCTAAGCCCAAAAATGTAACGAAAAGCGAAAGAGGAAGGACAACAAGAAGAAGAAGTGGTGTTCTGTGGGTATCATATTCTTTGGTTACGTCAGGAAGCTAGTCGCCGGCGGATAAGTCAAGTGGTTTGTTTACAATATTTTATGTGCTCTAGGGGTGGTTTTATATGGATTGTCGTATGATATCTGGGTATATACGAATTCCATTGGCTGATCGGGATTAGTGAAGTGCTGATCTTCAGCTTCCGGATAATAATAGAAAGGGTTCTATTTGTCTAATTATTTTACTGTACCTCAAATATAGAAGTTTCAGGTAGTGAAATTGCCTTCTGTTCTAAAGGTAAACATTTTCCCAGGTAGTTGCAAAATGTTAGTAACTTAGCTGTCCTTTTTTTTAATGATTGCATACTGCATTGATGTTTTCTTGGATGTGGTATCATAACTGCATTAATCAGGCTGGTTTTTCAATGATGTATTGTCACTGTACATTGTAGTACTTCTGTGGCCTTCGAGATTGTGAATCATATTTTTTTGTATTTATTGCTAAAATTTGGTTTGTGTTTCAGAATGATGTCGGGGGCAGGGTCAAGTGGGACTGGGCGGGATCGGAGTAACAACATCCCGTCGTTCTCTGACAGGACTGAGGGCAAGGACTTAAAACCAAGCAACAAAATGTCGAAGGAGGCCCTCGGCACGTCTGCTAAGAGGCAAGTGTACTCGTCCTTTGTTGATAATTTTGGTAAAATTGGAGGAGATCAAATCCTGGGGCTAAAACATATCAATTATGCACGACGTATCACTCTTTTCCTTTTCGCTTCCATTTCGACAACATACCAGGTTGATACCTTATTTTATCATTTGGATAGGTTAGGTTTGTTTTGTATGTAGAACAGTATTGGTTTCGATGAAAATTATTATAAAAAACTAGAATTATTACAGTGAAAAAAAAAAAAAAAACCACACACATTCATTGTGGTGTCTCTGTAACAGCTTCAGCAACTCCTTGCGGTCATTGTAAAACCGTCGATTGTAATTTTAACTACTATAGTAAAGCCATCATTACTTCCGACTTGACGTTTCAGTGTTACCATAGAGTTATCTAGCGGTCAGAAGGAGGAAATATCACGACAAATTGATTTTTGCTCGCGATGTCGCAATTTAGCTAACAAAACTTGGTAGCAGTGAATGAAGGTAGAATGCGCGATAAAATTCTTTACGATACATGAATTAGCAAATACCTTATGAAATGCTGGGAAATAAATCAGGGAGCGATGTTTTAGTAGATATTACCTCCTCCGATGTCTGTGACCCACCCAGCCATCCCAAATAAGTACACGACTTATATAGCGAAAGTTACAGCTGTCGGCGCCATTGTTCTCATGAATCGTTATCAAAACAGTACCATGACAGTACTGCCAACCTCACGCTTACAGTACTATGAAAAATAGAGAAGCGCCCAATTCAGTCGCTAGTGCGCACCACTCAATTCATAGATAGTGTGCCCAATTGAATTGTTTATTGATCATGGATTGTGGAAATTGCCTCCCAAAGGCCGCACCTGCCCCCGACCTTCTAACCTTCGTTTTCTCCAATCCAATGGTTTTTGACAATGGTTACAGCCTAACGCGCCCAGATCAATGAGTTTTCACAATGGTTACAGCCTAACACGTCCCGATGAATATTTTTTTTGACCAACAGTGACTTTGTATCTCACTTGTTTTCATCAACAGTGATTTTGTATCTCACATGTTGGCAACGATGTGTATATCTCGCTGCATCCCGATGGAGTGCACCTTGTCGACAGTTGAACGCGATGAAAGCGCTGTCGAATTATGGCGCCCGGTTTCTAGAATAGCAAGAAATAAAACGCATATTTGAGCACATATATGAGGTTCAGTAGTGACCAGGGTTCGCAATTTCAATACGTAATATCGCCCAGAAGATGAAAGGAGGACACAAGGTATATAAAAGCCACATTCATGTCTGCTGCCAGTGTATAATCCACGTTCCACTTACATTCACAATTAATCCAAACTCTAGCCTAACACTGAAATGTCAAGTCGGAAGTAATGGTGGCCTTACTATAACCTTGATAACTTTTGCCTCGACTGCATCTGATATATGTACTAAATCATGTAAATATGTGTTTTATTTAGCAACTGGAGCCATGTTCGTCAGATGTTTTTTAGTATGTGAAACTGCTGCAGTGAGCACACATTGCCAACATGTGCGATACACGTAACATTGTAATTATGTTAAAAATGAAATAATTGGGTTTTTGTGTGTTATTTGTATTTGTAAATAATGCATGTATGAGGCAATGGTGCCAACTTCACTTTACCGCAATCCCTTGTAGCGAGGTTTGGAGACTGTCTGGATGAAAAATACTGATGAACTAAAATGGGTGTCTGGACTAAACCATCGGTCTCTACTTGGTAAGACGACTGGACGAAAATTACTGATTGCACTACAAGCAAGGGGGTCTGGGGCGTGATCCCCAGGTTAGGTTTGTTTTGTATGTAGACCAGTATTGGTTTCGTTGAAAATTATAAAAAAAACTCTTAATTATGCGAGTGGAATAAACAACAAAAAACACACATTCATGTGGTGTCTCCGTAACAGCTTCAGCAACTCCTTGCGGTCATTGTAAAACCGCAGATTGAAATTACTTATAGTAATCGGACAGCTTGCACAATCCTTTGCGATCTGGTTCAAACTCTGCGCTATTTTGTTTCACGGTACCACGCATATACGAAGTAGTACCATAAGTGCGGGGTTGGCAATACTGTATTAGTGCATAATTGATGGCGGAACAGCTGGAATTTCATGCGCATGAGTCGTGATCCTATTTGGGATGGCGGGTGGGTTATAGACAGCGGAGGAGAAAACATCCATTACTACATTATCTCCAGATATTTTCCTGGCCATTAGCACAGGTATTTTGGTCAGTTTTTCTACTTTAGAAGAGTTATGACTGAGTCGTACGTCATGCATTGCTACCAAAATCTTAAACTACTGAAATCGGCCAAATACCTGTGGGTAATGGTTGGGAAACAATCTGGAGTTGATGTAATAATAGATGTTGACACCTCCTCTGACTATTACCCACTTGCTTTTTTGATCACGACTTATATACCAATAATTCCATCTGAGTCTGCCATTGTATGGCTGATTCATGGACAAATACAGTATAGCCAACCCCACGCATATGGTACTACAGCATAGCTGGTAAATTGCAAATCAAGAGCGCCAATTTCTATTGAAAGCAGCTTTTCGAAACAAATCCCCCCCAAGACATCCGAGTGCTCCTGTAACATGTGATCTATATCCTCCCATTTGCTAACACTGAAATGACCCAAAAACACATCAATAATTTTCATCCAGACCAATGGTTTTTGCCTAGACAAATAATTGCTAAGGTAACTTTGTCCACGGCCGCACTAGCTAATATATACACCCCTAGTTTTTGTCATGCATAGTGGGGGTAGTCACGCATTAATATAATCTTCATCCAGGCCATTGGTTTTGCCAATTAATGCTTTTTGACATAATTACAGTATTACGTGTGTTGTGTAGTGTATTTTATATCCCACATGTTGGCAACTATGATCTGTCGTCACTGTGTGCGTCTCAGTAACTGTTCAATATATAGTCCAGGACACCTTAAATAAGTTACTAGAAAACCAACATGGCTGCAACATTTGGTATTGCCAACCTACATCATTTAACACCGAAAAGTCACCACACACATCCATGTATCACGTATCGCAAATGATCCAAACTAAGTAAAGGCCCTTTTACGAAAATACATTTTACATAAAGTTGTGAAGCAGTCCTTGCTCAAGTTAGGGACATCTTGGTCATCAGTCCTCAACAGTCAAAAGCAGTATTATGGTAGTGAAGTTAACTTAAATTAGCTCTTCTAGATTGATATTTAAAGCATCATATAAAATGCATATGAACAGAAACATTAATACATACTCAAGGTTTTTTCCAGTTTTGCCAGGGAGCTAAAGATGAGCATGCTCATTTCTTCTTAGAGGCTATATTTTTATAATTAATCCAAAAATGCAGACCATTCTGTTTTAAGATGAGTGTTCAGAGAAGGATTTAGGAGTAGGAGAGAAATAGAATAGTAGGGTGCATATTAGCTTATTATTTCTATATTTTTGATAAATACCATACTCATTTCTTGCATGTATAGGCCTACATATAATATGGAGGCAGAATTGAGACAAGCTATTGAAAGCCTATTGGCAAATCCCTATTGAGATGCAAGAAGATGGTTGATCCAATGCTTAGGCCTAAAACTATTTGAACTAGTCGTGGATTTTAGGGGCATAAGACTAATGGCAAATCGAAGATTTCGTCTTGGAATGGTAGAAAGCAGCAGCAGTTGTTGATTGATTTTAGGGCTTTGCAACATCATGGTCATGTAGATCTGTGTACTTGGGCATGTGGAATTTGTCTGATAACCTGTGTTATTGTGATGGCTGTGTTAGTGTGTGCATTTATTATTCAGCTGAGGATTGGGAACGAGGCGGCCATGGCCTGAAATTAGGAACCATCCCGGCATTTGCCTGGAGTAGAAGTGCGGAAACCACTTCCAAGATGGCTAAGATGGGAATCGAACCCTCCTCTTTTCAGTTTTGCCTCACGAGGCTTAGTGTGCCTTGTTCCATCCCTCAGACCAAAATTAAAATTTCTTGGCAGAGCCGGAAATCGAACCTGGACCAACTGCCAAAAAATGCTAGCCGCACAGCGCAAGATGGTTGGTAGAATATTCTCCTGACCTCTCGTCACCTGGCTGTTCTTCTTCCATCTCTCCATCTGTCTGCCTCCTCAGTCTACCTTCCAATACTCTCTCAAAGATCTTGGCTACATGGGCAATAAGGGTGATCCCTCTGTAATTGTTACATTCCTTTTTGTCACCTTTCTTAAAAAGTGGGATAATTAAACCCTTTCCCCATTCTTCACTTAAATATGTGTTTTTATTTATTGTATATTTAACAACTGCAGGCATGTTCGACAGCATATTTAGTATCTGAAACTGCCGCAGCGATCACATTGACGTCATTAGTTACCAACATATCCGATACAAAATAGGCCTACATTAGACGGCACATGTAATGTTGCAATTATGTGAAAATAAAAGAAATAATCGGGCTCTTCTTAGTTAGACGACTGGACGAAGATTACTGATTGCACTACAAGGAAGGGGTCTGGGCGTAAGCCCCAGGTTAGGTTTGTATGTAAAGTCTCATTCCACGTTCACCACGCTCGAACTAAGAGGCATGACCAGTGCCAAACCATAATGTTGGCACTGCTGAACAATTTAATAACACCCTTTAGCGATAAAATGTTCAACTCTTGTATCTTAGTCACATTACATAAGTTACTGTAGAAAATTTTCCAGATTTTGATGGAGGTTGACATGTATATTCCGCTCTCGTAACTTAAATATCTCAACTTTCCACAGAAAGTATTGCATCGTATTGCAACCAGCGGCTTCGCCCGAACTGTGTCATCTAACCAAGTAGCGAAAAATGACTTTGTCTCAGAGATTTGTTCTGACAGTTCGGCGGATAAGCCATTGAACTGAAGGAAGCGGGTAATCTCGAGAACCACTGGATGGATTTTTATGCGGTTTACACTGTTCTCGAGGGAGGTTATTTTAGAAAAATACCAAGCCTCCGTGGCTTAGGCGGCAGCACGCCGGCCTCTCACCGCTGGGTCCGTGGTTCAAATCCCGGTCACTCCATGTGAGATCTGTGCTGGACAAAACTGAGGCAGACAGGTTTTTCTCCGGGTACTCCGGTTTTCCCTGTCAAAATTTCATTCCAGCAACACTCTCCACTATCATTTCATTTCATCTGTCATGCATTAAATCATTGCCCCAGGGGAGTGCGTCAGGCCTCGGCAGCCGGCACAGTACATATCCTCGCCGCTAGATGGGGGCTTCATTCATTCCATTCCTGACCCAGTCGGAGACTGGAAGCAGGCTGTGGATTTTCATTCATTTATGACCAAAGGAAGCCGATTTTGTATCCCACATGTTGGCAACAATGTGTGCCGCTAGAGTGCGCCTTGTTGACAGTTGAACGAGATGCAAGCGCTGTTGGAACATGACAGTCGTTTTTAAAGAGCCATAAATAAAAACGCATATTTATGTACTTATGCACATATGTGAAGTGCAGTAGTGACCGGGGTTCCTAATTTCAATACGTAATATCGCCCAGAAGATGAAACAAGGACACAAGGTTTGTAAAAGTCACATTCATGTCCGATGCAAGTGTATAAGCCACGTTCTACTTTCATTCAGAATTAATAATACAATTAGCCTAAGCTATAGTTGCGAGCAGTATTTATAACGCATTGCAACCAGTGGCTTCGCTCGAACTATGTCATCTAACCGAGTGGTGAACAATGACTTAGTCTCACCCAACTTTTCATGTGGTTATTATTACATCTCCGTTGAGGTTGTGTTGTACACATGGAGTGTGGGGATGCTTTGCTTGGCAAAATGGCAGCCTTAGCAGCACTATATTGGTAAGGCCTGCTGTATTGTGTTGGATGTGCATATTCCTGTCAGTACTTAACACACACTAAGAATGGTTTTTTAGAAATTCAGCCTTGGTTAGATACACCTAAATCAGTTATGAAACATGGAACGTTGATGGTCTAATTAGCCATTAATTATTGCTATCTTACCTGCTGGACTGACCTTGGGTGCAGATCTGAAGATGAGTAGGTTCGGCCATCCTAGAAATGATGATGTGTGTCCATTTTCAGCTCCAGGCTAATCCGGCATGCTATATCCTAATCGGACACAGCCACTTCCTTGTAACCCTTCGTAACTAGCCATTAATTATTGCTATTTTACCAGCTGGACTGACCATGGGTGAAGATCTAAAGATGAGTAGGTTCAGCTGTCCTTGAAATGATGATGTGTGTCCATTTTCAGCTCCTAGCAAATCCCACATGCTGCATCCTAATAGGACACAGCCACTTCCTTTTAACCCTTCCTCTTCCTTTTGAAAGTTAGGAATCAGTGTTGGCAGTAGTATAGGTTGTGATACATAAACAAAATGGCGTAATGGTCAACATTAGAGGTTTAGCTATGAACACAGCTGAAAATAGTGATAAATATGTTTGCAAAAAGTGTGTGTAGGTCAAGTAAATACCACGATGCATATTTTTTTACAAACAAGCGACATCTTCAAGACCATCACATGCATGTTAAATTCTTGGTGCTAATAAGGCTATACATACAGAAACAAAGATAACCTAGGGCTCACACTCCAGGAAGTGGTCTAACCTAGTATTGTCTTGACCGTCGCAGTGCAACCTTTCAATTGAATTGAACAACTTAAAGTAATTTATAAATATTCTTAACTCGGGACCAAACCTCGCGCACTGTTGAACTTGAACGCATGCGATTGCACACGCTGTTTTAAACCTCGTAAAATCACCAGAGTTACATAGTAGCGATTTAAGGTAATACATCAAACAAATGAACATCAATATCCATATGTCATTGACTACACTAAAATATTCCCCTAGACAGGTTACATGGTATAAACTTGATCTGGTTCTGAGGGGGTCTAGAATATTTACACAGGCCTGCATGATTTTGCAGTAAATTCGAGAATTAGCCATGTTGATAGAGATTAATATTCTGAATACGAAAATGTTGTCAGTTTTTTAATATCACATATAGTTTTGGCTCAAGTAGGTTACCTTTTAATTGCTACCATCAGAATGACATTTTTCACTATTTCCAATTAACCAGATCAAACAGTGAAAATCAAACTGCATTTTCGAATTCAGCACAGCGAAGTTAATCACACACATATTTTTGTTTATACCATAGAATTTTTCTTTTTTGCAGGCCTGTGTTATGCATACTACACAATCAAATGGCTTATGTCTTGAAGAGCTTAATTATGGCATATAATTGTTATGCTATTTATTGATTGGGGCAGCAGACCCTTAAATTTTGAATTATAATGTGGTATATGCTTGGTAAGGTCTTTCTGAGTGCAATTCACAAAGAAAGCAAGAAGGAAAAAATAAGCCTGTAAAAAAAAATGGATGTTGTAAGGGGGGTTTACTAAAATCATTTTGCTACCAATTTTATTTAATCAGCCTTTTTGATGGGCATGCAAACTGCTGATATTTGAACAAAGAATTTGGGCTCAAACTGGCTTTCATGCCAGAATAAAAAATACACTACTGTTTGTAGAAAGTGAAACGCCAAGAACAAGGGATGTGACCGCATTGCACTTTTTACCACAGGTTAGGGACATGACAATACATTACTGATTAGGAGGACAGTCCGGTACATGCACGCTGACGGTCAATTCAGTACGGCGTCGCGCCACCACGTTCTGCACTCTGAGCCACTAAACGTCGTGGCAAGGAATCATACAGCTCTTGAATGCGCCGCTGGAGAATACCATCCCACACGGTTTGTAGGCGCGTCCACAAAGCATCAACAGTAGCGGCAATGGACCTGAACTAACAAGTTACCGACCATATCCCAGACATGTTGGATGGGCGACATGTCAGGCAAACGGGCAGGCCGGGAAGCAGAGGTATCAGTCGTTCTGCGAAGAAGCCTTGCACATCCCTCGCCACATGCGGACGGGCATTGTTCTGCTGAAATATGGCCTGTGGAACGGCCTGCAAGAGGGGCAGTCGTCGTGCCAACACCGAGGACGACACTGTTCTGTCCGATATGGCCATGCTGAGAAGATGGCGGTCACATTGCGTCGTCGCTGTGTACAGCCCCCCTCTGTCCACTGGATCCACATACGCCTTAATCTTGACGCAGCATGCCCTGTACGAGCCGCAATGTCCGAAACGACTGACCCGTCTCCCGGAGCCCAAGCATTCTGCCCCGTTCAACCGCACTCGCATGCTGATAGTCCACCCTGTGATGTCGGTGAGGCATCGTTGCACTTGCTTACACGTTTCCACTTGGTATGACGGCCCCACGCCGACAGAGCTGTGCTGAACACTGACCTGTCCGTTCCCACGACAGAGGGTACTGGTGGGCCAATGTGCACACCATCTCTCTGCAGGCCTACACGACCCCTGTTCTGGGAGTGTCTCCGACCATTTCTTCTGGGTGTTTCACTTCCTACAAACAGTACTATATATTCAGAGCGTGGGCACTGGATGACCTAAAATTTTAAATTGTATTAATTGTATGATTAATACTCACAAACATCTTCCTAAGCAGAATGTATATTATTGTAAGATCATATTGAAACGTTTTGCTAGCCCCTAACTGTTGGGTGAGAAATGTA
This sequence comes from Meconema thalassinum, assembly GCA_946902985.2. Lineage (NCBI taxonomy): Eukaryota > Metazoa > Arthropoda > Insecta > Orthoptera > Tettigoniidae > Meconema > Meconema thalassinum. The sequence continues at coordinate 55,709,980 of OX336389.2, forward strand.
ACTGTTTACCTTTGCCTAAGCTATGTTGTTTTAATGGGCGCCAAGACCTCAATGCAATGTTGAAATCTAAATTTGTATTTAACAACGTCTAGCTCTGGCAGAACACCTTCAAGACTCTATTCACTCAGATCGTGGTATGATTTGATCATTAACCCAACAAACAATTGTATCAGGAGAAGGAATTGGTCTATATCTAATGCTACCTACTGAAAGCAAAGATTGCATTGTAAAAGAAATGAATTTATTATATAAAACAAGAATAGCAAAATTAATAATAATAATAAGTATAAAATTTAAATAGGAGCGTTGTGATTTTAATATTACCGATAGAATATTACGTGAAAACGGAGTCTGATAAATTATTGATTTTACTCTTATTTCCAAGCTATGAAGTTACTGAAATATGAAATGTAAAACAAAGAGAAATGAGAGATTGCGTATTTCTGCGTCATTTGCGCTTACCACTGGAAATTGCCAAAGTATTTCCCTCGTACTGGATGATGCTGTGAGCTTCCCACAGTCTCCTGGACGTCGTCATCTCGGTCGGTATTTGATGATATTCTGGTAGATTAGATAATTCTATGGTCCGTACATCGGACCCAAACACACGTACAACCACACTGGTTAAGTTTTACAAAAGTTAGTCCTCCAATCCACGGAACATCGGAGCGACTCCCGCGTGAACCATACTCGTTAAGTTCTACACAGATTGTCCTCGTTCCACGCCGCGCCGGACGATATATGCACACGTTGGCTCCCCCACCATGGTACCGACTTCCAGCTTACGTGGTCTCCACTGATTGGCTGAGCACGCCGCTACTTCCCCTCCTCTGGTTCATTACACACGGCGAGCGAATGAGGAAGTTGATTTCCGTTCCATATATTCGCCTTTTCTTGACGATGCGACCCAGCCTTGCGTAATACTTCCTGACAAGATTAAGCTTGTATTTGAATTCCCCGTGACTCATCTCTCTCAAATACCCTAACTGACGAAAACTCCGTAAAATTCCGTAATCAGATAATTTTCTATGATATCGTCGTTCGTAATAATTTGCTTGATAGTGTTTTCTAAGACATAGAAAAGCTATCTGTATGCTTATAATTTTTATAAAATGCTCCGAAATATCTTAATAATAATTCGAATAAATTAATAATAATAATAAATTAACATGAAAAATTCTCTTGGCTGAACAATTTGCCGCGTAAATAAATATAGAATGGCTTCCTACTGACTTTTGCCAGTTGCATAAAAACCCCTCGAAAAACACGTTACAATATTAGTTTGAGGATTTATTTTGTCATAAATTGCTACCTTTGAGCTTACATTGATATTTATGTTTGTACTTTGTGCATTAAATTAAAAGGGGTGTAATGGTGAATATGCACTGGTGTCCAAAGTTAAAGCAACAAACTGAAATGTTGCAAGGTTGCATTTATTTTGCCACAAAACAGTATAAACAGTTGATAGTAAAATAGCAACAATGTAAAGAATACAGAAAGTAAACCACTGCAAAATGCATAACAGTAGACAATAATGTTCTTCATTTTCTCCAACTTCATGGATTTGCACACACATTCCGACAACTGGTTAATATGCTCATTATGGGGTGTGACCACCTCTGGCAGCAATACAGGCCTGATAACGGCGGGTCATGCTGCTCATGTTAAGGCTCTAACGCCCATTCTTCCTGCAGAGCAGCTCGCAAGTCTTGGAGAGTGGTTGGTGGATGCTGACGTGATGCAACTTGCCTCCCTAGTGCGTCCCAGACATGCTCTATGGGATTCAAATCTGGAGAGCAAGCAGGCCGCACTATGCGTGCATTGTCTTCTGTTTCCAAGAAAACATCAACCACCTGTGCTCTATGAGGTCGGGCATTATCATCCATCAGTGTGAAGTCTGGGCCCACAGCACCTCGCAACAACCGAACATGAGGTCCCAAGATCTCATCACAATAACTAACAGCAGTTAGACCTTACCAATTTACCTGTAAAATTTCCTGAAGAGGTGTTCGAGTAGTCAACATAAAACATAATCCCTGCCCACACCATTAGGGTCCTCCTCGATATCTGTCTCTTACCACAATGTTTAGGTTCCGAAATCGTGTTCCAGGTTCTCTCCAGTTGCGAATCCGTCGAGAATCACTCTCCTGACAAAATCGGGACTCATCTGTGAATAGAATATTGGCCCACTGTTCGACCGTCCAGTTGGCATGTTGATGTTCCCTTCTGTGCAGACGCGTCAGGGGTACACATACAGCAGGTCTCCGGCAATAAAGGCCACTCTGCCGAAGCCTTCTGTACACTGTTCGCCTCGATACAACTGTTTCAGTGGATGCTGTGAGGTCAGATGCCAGTTGCCGTGCAGTACTACGGCGGTACCATCGTGCCCTTACCGCCAAATAACGGTCCTCTCGTTCTGATGTCACACGTGGTCGGCTCTGCCCTGGTCTTCGGGATACATTTTCGGTCTCTACAAACTGTCGCCACATCCGAGAAACAACAGAACGTTTCACATTGAGCCATCGGGCCACATCACTTTGCGATTGTCCTGCTTCAATTCTTCCTATGGCCCTCCACCGCAGAGGGCCTTCTTGGCGTATTCTCCGTGCCATAATGCACCTTCTGTGCATGTGTACAAAGCGAGTGTTTACCCAGGAAACACCACCCCCTTTGAATGGTGCGCTGATGTCATCATTGGCATGGTTGTACGATGACAGGAATGCCATCTCCGTGCAGAACACGATTGTACGGACATTTGTTGACAGTCTGTCTGATTATATCGTGAATTAGCCACAGGGTGGAGAAATAGCAGTTTGTTGCTTTTAAGTTTGGACACCAGTGTAGTTAATAATACTGTACTCTGTTTTTGCTGCCATTTTCCCTAAATATTATATGTGAGAAACTTGAATTGGTATAAAAAATCAAATGTGCAAGCAGACTTGATTCATTTCAGGGGCGTGGACTTAGTGGTCATTTAGCCCCGTGTACTTGGGTGTGTGTAGAATTTGTCTGATAGTGTGTTATTGTGGTGTCTGTAATAGTGTGTGTATTTGTAATTAAGGTGAGGGTTGGGAAGGAGATGGACTTGGCCTTAAGTTAGGAACTATCCCAGCATTTGCATGGAGTAGAAGTGTGGAAACCACCGAAAACCACTTCCAGGATAGCTGAGGTGTGAATCGAACCGACCTCTTCTCAGTTTTGCCTCATGGGGCTGAGTGTACCTTGTTCCAGCCCTCAGACCAGAATTAAATTTCTTGGCAGAGCTAGGAATCGAACCCAGACCTCCGGGTTGCAGCCAAGAACCCCTAGCCACTACATGGTGTTACACACAAACAGCCTGTACTGTCTTATTTATATAGATTTAATCCATTTGAAACATTTCTTCTTGTATTGTTTCCAGGATTCAGAAAGAACTCGCCGAAATTACCCTCGACCCTCCTCCAAATTGCAGGTAATATTTTGATGTATTTTTTCTTTAGGTCTAATTGCGTTGTGTCTGTGTTCTAGTTAATTCTGTAAATGTTTTATCCTTGTCTTTAGTGCCGGTCCAAAGGCCGATAACCTATACGAGTGGGTGTCGACTATCCTTGGTCCACCTGGGTCTGCATATGAAGGCGGGGTTTTCTTCCTGGACATCCATTTCTCACCAGATTATCCATTCAAACCACCGAAGGTTAGAACTGATAGGATTGTACTTTTACATTGCAAGTGTTTTGTATTAGGTAGCATCATATCTTGGGCTCTTGTGTTGAATGTGGCAGATCTTGCTCGAGTTAGAAATCTGAGAAGTCTCTCAGGCATATCCTCTCATTCAAGGAAGTAACACATTACGTAGTAGAGTGGTCCAACTTTCGCTGGCATCCAAATATTTCCTCAGGATGTTTTACTTCACGATAATTTAAAACAATATGAATTTGACCATGATGATAAAGTTTTAAGAACCTGTATCAACATCAGGTTCCAGTTTCACGGGTACTGTTGATATGCCTCCTCCATTCCATTCTGTTCATAAACACTTTGCTCTCCATGATGTCTTCAAGTGTTCTTCCCAGAAGTCCATCTTAACAATGTCCATCCAACGGGTTCTAATATTTTCGTCTTAAAAAGACGAAAGGCAAGGGAGGGTCTGTCATGCCTGTACATTGGAATTTATTTTGAATACTTCTGATGTATTGCCTTTTAATTTATGATACAGGGCGCCCGAGAATGTTCTCTGCAGTGGGTACGTGCAGCTGCGAGTGGTTGAGTCATAAGTGTAGTTGGCTGCACTGTGTCCTTGAAAGGGGGACTCCCGCGTGTGGGCTGTCAGTGTGTCTTTAGTGCCGGTCCAAAGGCCGATAACCTATACGAGTGAGCCTGTATGCCTTCAGTGTGTATTGCAGTAAGCGAGCGTTCAGATAGATTATTGGAAGAGTGCAACAGTATACATGCGCTAATGTTTACTACTGACGAGAGAGTCTTTTTGGTGGAATACGTTTTTCGCGAAGGCGATCGGTATACAGAAAATGTAAAATTAAGATTTCAGGTGCGGTTTCCTAATTCAAAGTGTCCAAACCATGATACCGTTCGGGATTTGGTAAGTAAATTTGGTGTGACTGGCTCAGTTCACGATGTACTGGGAACAGGCAGGCCAATGCTTTTAACAGTTGAAAAACTTGATGAAATCTCCAATATAAAGCTGCGTAGTCCAAGTAAATCAACACGAAAATTAGCTCAACAAACAGGAATCTCTAAGTCGACAGCACATAAAGCTGTAAGAGACAAGCTTAAGTTGTTCCCTTATAAAGTTACCGTGGTTCATGAACATAGTGTCCACAGGCAGGAAAAGTCAGGAATTTTGTTTTTGGTCGGGAAAAGTCAGGAAAAAGTGTGAAAAAATGATGTGAGTCAGGAAAAAATGGCGAAAAGTATTAGAAAGTCACTAATTTTATATTAACCACAGTATTTTCTGTTTTACAGCCATATTTTGATGTTACTAGTTCAACTAATCTCTGAAGATATAAAGCAATAACTTACTGGACATTATGGCAAGTTTCCATTTTTACAGTACATCCTAGTAAAAACCTCTTTTACCTATTTTTGTACGCTTTTTTGACGTTGGCGTAGGGATGTGGCGACCCCATCACTGTAGTTTAGGTTATTAAGTACTTTGATTTATGTATTATTGCATAATAATTTACTTTATTTTGTATTTTAAATGAATAAAGAGGCGAGCGTTGGGCAGCTATGGGGATGGTGGAGGCTGCAAAGAAGATATATATATATATTTGCTCAATAAACCATTTTTCCGATGTTACGATGACTTCGAGAGTCAGGAATTTTGTTGAAAAATGGTCAGGAAAAGTCAGGGAAATTGACATTGAAAATTCTGTGGACACCATGATGAATTAAAACAAACTGATTACGGAAAAAGAGTGATGTACTGTGAATGGTTCCAGCATCTGTTATGAATGGCTGTGGTGAGTACAAAGTTTACTGTTTATTTGTTATGATGCAAGTGGCAGCCGTGCTGTAGCTAGCTCTCGCGGAGAGCATTCCCGGACTCGTAGTAGTACAATACAGGCTCATCGAAAAAGGTTGCAGCAATTTTAAAAATTCACAGCTCAGGAACTATTTGAGATATTAAGAAGAGTTTTTTTGTGGTTAAATTCACCAACTCTAAAAGTTTTGTTAATATCTTATAATAATGTTTCTATGCACGCTCCCTTCGTGGTTCTGCAAACATCCAGTCGATAGTCGATTTTGGCCCAAGTGTGCTGGATCCTCTCAGGCGTGATTGTAGCGACAGCAGCGGTGATGCGTTGTCTTAAATGTTGCAGATCTCTGACCGGTTCACTGAATACGATGTTTTTACGTATCCCCATAAAAATAGTCTAGGAGTGGGGCTACTAGGAACCCATTGAATAGGACTGGTCCTACCAATGCAACGATCAGGGAATCTTGCGCTCAGAGAGTTTTGAACATTAGCATGAGGGGAATTCCTACCATAATCATGTCGAAGAGTGCGCTGAACAGTTATAACAGATTTTAACTCCACTAACCACAACTCACACTGTGCCTTCTGCTGAATTGTCACCATTGCAATCACACAGTGGAATGGCAGCTTCCTGTCACGCACTCATTCTGCGCATCGGCTGAAAGTCACGGGCAGAGTACAGTCAAAACTAAAACTCGATGAGTTCCTGATTAGTTTTTAGGTCGAATTATTAATTTATCTCACTTACAACGGGAGATCTGATTTTTTGAAATTGCTGCAGCCATTTTCGATGACCCTGTATATAATGATAGCTTTGAAGCCATTTTTCAGTATTGTCTTATTATATACCACAACCTCTTAGTCTGTCATCACAATGTCTTCCCAATTACTGGGACATGTGTGAAATAGCCTGCAAAATAGATATTTATTTGTTTTGGACTTCAGAAGAGTGAGAAAACTAAGAGATGACATGTTTCGCTTGCTCAAGTGAGCATCATCGGATCCAAATCCATACAAGACAAAATAGCTCTATAAAATGACACCCACTAACAGTCACTGCCCTCCAAAAACAAAAACCCGTCAGAAACGTCATTCTGACGTAATCCGGAAAGTTTTCAATCCTAACTGCTTTTCTAAAAGCTCCGGCTGGAAATTAGGGTGGTATTCTCTGCTCCATGTGCTGAACTCTATGAACTACATCGCACATCAACTGGGAGCCTCTGAACAAGTTAATTCTCTGTTATTGATTTTGTCTACTCCTGTTATGGCAACATAGTTATTGTCTCAATCTTCTTTTATCTTCTTCATTTTCAAAACCATTCCGGACCCAATAACCTAGATGTTAGGCCCCTTAAAACAACAATTATCATCATCATCAAAACCATTCATATTATAAAGGAAACATACTTTTAAAAATACACTGACCGGCAAAAAAAGTGGAACACTTTAATTTTTTATGTAATTTCTTAATTTATTCCACTAAACTGTATCGGTTTTCCAATATTTGCATTATTCATGTAAATTTTAGATGGTTGGCAACAGAAAATACAGAAACATGTTTTATAACACGCTTTAACTCACAAATTTTGTTACATTTTGCAAATCTTACAATTTTCTATTTTTTGGTAATGTTCTTTTGGGCTGGTTTTTATCAAACATATTGCCTAACAAAACAGTATTAATGTTTGCACTGCACGAGAACACTGTTCACTAAAAACGAGTGTTTCCACCCTTTGCGTCTATGACAGGTTGTAAACGCTCAGGCATACTGTTCACAACTCGTCGAATGGCATCTACGGGGATGCGATCTCATTCCTCCAGCAGCGATGTTCTCAGTTGTGCCAAGGTGGTGTGGTCACGCTGTCTGACGTTCCTTCCAAGCATATCCCATACATGTTCAATGGGGTTCAAGTCAGGACTACGAGCTGGCCAGTCCAGGGTTTGAATCCCCACTTCCTGCAGATATTGTACAACACAGCGAGCAGTATGAGGGCGTGCATTATCCTGCATCAGCATGAAATTCTGACCTATGAAAGGCGCAAAGGGCATCACATGGTTCATCAGGATCACTTCGATGTACCTTTGGGAATTGAGCGTCGCATGATCGATGCACATCAACTCAGTGCGGGCCATAACGTTGATGCCACCCCACACCATAACAGAGCCACCTCCAAATGGAGTCTGGAGTAGAAAGCAACAGGGCTGTACCTCTCTCCACACCTTCTCCACACTCTTTCTCTTCCATCAGGAGATCTAAGATTAAAGCGACTCTCATCAGTGAAGAGAACAGAGGCCCACTTCTCGTGGGTCCATCCCAGATGCTGCCTTGCGAAGCGAAGACGCGCCTCTCTGTGATGTCGTTCGAGTGCGGGTCCACGTGCAGGTCTCCTGGACGAAAGATGAGCTTCTTCAAACCTTCTTCTTACTGTTCGCTCTCTCACTCTCAAAATTCTGACATTTTCCGGTTGATTTCGTGCCTGGACTGCTGTTGTATGGCGATCACGCAGAACTTGCAGGGTGAGAAATCTGTCATCCCTGGCACATGTGCATCTTCTACGGCCTGATCCTCGTCTCCTGTCATAAGTTTGGCGTTCTCTGTAACGTTGCACTGCACGGTGAATGCTACCGAGAGATGATCCAATGACCTCAACAACATAACGGAAGCTGCAGCCATCCTCCACCAATGCAACTGCCTGTGCAGCTCCTTCACGGCTAAGAGGCACGTTTTAGTGTGACATGGATAACTTGCTAAAATGTATGACAATGGTTCACACGTGTTCAACAAATGCCAGTTGTTATCCCTAGAACAACAATAAGCCAGCGGCAACACTCATAAACCGTCAACGCTTACAGTGCACTTCCCTCCATAAAACCATTAAGATAGGCTCATCGAAGATCGGGGTAATTGGCGGTAATAAACCACCCTAAGAAATGTCATATTATCAATTTCTATTCACGGATGTTTCAGATGTTTGTTCTAATGCGTGAAAAGCTTTTAAAATGTGATTAAATCTTTTTCATGGATAATTTTAGACTATTTATATTACTTTTTTAACTGTTCCACTTTTTTTGCCGGTCAGTGTGTTTCATAAGAAATGATTGCCCCAAGCAAGGATAAAATCTTTACAATTGAGGGTCATTTTATGGTTCTTTATTAAGGAGTTTTATCCTATATTGTTGCTGTGCCTGCATAATCCACTATGTCAAGTTGTTCCTCTCCAGTCCCTCGCATATATCTCGCACCCCATTTTTAAGTTGGAAATCGCAGGAAAAAGTATTTCTCGCATGTATTTCTCATTAATTTCTGACACCATCATAAAGATGGTCGTAGTAATTTTAAAACACGTCTAGCCTGCGATGTTATTGATTGTTTTTGCGGCGGTGCTTTCCTTCCTTTCACAGTGTTTGTTGTCCGTCTGTTGCATTGTCCATAAGTAGGCCTACCAGTATTGTCTTCACGTTCCATTTTTGTTTCTCAGTTAAGTGTGATTGTTTTCTTGTGGAAATCGATCTTTTAGTTATGTAAAAACGCGGAAGTTAGCCTAAACGGCTGGATTTAAACTCAAAGTGATCAAATACGCAAACAATGATAGTGATAGAGCTGCCGGTTGAGAATTCATTGTGAATGAATTTGATATTCGCTACTGGTGGCAACAGAAAGACACACTAGAAACCAATAACCAAACACATACGATGTTTTCAAATGTGGCGACGCAGTAAAGCAGCAATACGGGGTGTGATCGTGTCAGCGCTCCACACTGTGGACTGTATGTCCACATATAGCAGGGGGATATTGCTGATCTTGGGTGAAAAGAATCCAAGATAATGCTATCACAGCAAATTTTGTGGGAGAGGGTTGTTGCATTGTTTTGTATGAACCACACAAATTACTTTGTCTATTACAAATGTAGTTTATTTGACCACAAGAAGACATAATTCTAATTCTACTTCTGGGGTATGGTGGTTTAGCAGTCAAGTTGCTTGCCTGCCACCAATGCAGGGCAGCGTTCGATTCCCCTTTGATGCATGTGGGATTTTCAACGTGAGAAATCTTGTCCAGTTCAGATTTCACATAAAAAGGAGGTTGCATGGCCTATGATCGTGAGATTAACTTTCGGAGTGCTATGAGCGAAATGGTTTGTCACCAATTGAATCGCTCGTTGTTGAAAGGCATTAGGTCCAATTTTTAAAGTTTTGACATAAACACAAAAACCTGTTTTTCTGCTCTTGTACTGAAATATGAGACTTAGTTTGTATTATGTGGAAAGTGCACAAAAACGCCGATATAAAAGAGAAACAACATAGCATTGTTCCTTATGTAACTAACAATTGTATGGACAAAATACGTACTGGACTTGCTGTAGTCCATTTCAACATGCAACGAGGAGAACCTTTGAGCGAGGAATATCATTCACATTCTTAGTGTATTTCCTTTGTTTCTAAATGAACTGATGTATCCAGAAACCTGAAAACAGCTAACATGAATGTAATAACTGTTATTTTCTTCGTGTTGAAACACATCTGCTGGACTAAGTTCCTTTCAACATGAAATAACTAGCTTGACGGCTGTGGTAATAGCACAAGCGCTGCCATGACATGGTCCCATTCAACGCAAAAACATGCATCTTGCTTCCTAGGATGCAAAATTGCGGTGAACAGGATGTGTCAAAAATGTGGACTTAGTGCCTTTCAACAGCAAGCGATTCAATTCTGCCACACGGTGGTGTTAATGACGAAACGGTTCATCGCTATTTGTGGGCTTTTCTTCTTCGCATTCTAGCTGTTTTAGGCGATGTTATTTGAAAGTAGACTTACCTGCTCTTTTGTGATAGTCCATAGAACCATTGACTGTACTTTGCATTTTTAACCTCTATGGTGATGTGAATTATGCTATTCATTTGTTCAAAGCGATGACAAAGTTCCATTGTGCGCTCTAATGGCTGACAACAGACCAAGTTCGAATCGTAGCAACCGTACACAGATATATCCCCCCCATCCCCCGTAGTGAAAGGCTATTTAGTCAGCCAGTCTTTATCTACATCCATATTCACTATATCCCTCGAAGTTATTTCCTGGGTTTGCCCTTTAAGTAAACATATTTGAGTACATGTGTGTAGAATGTAATAGGAGAAGGGAATAATAATAAAATAATATCGTATGGCCTCGGGTGCCGAGTGTAAGCTTTGTTAATTGATGCCCTGAGGGCAACTTGCATGTCGAGTTTTTTCGCTCCTTGAAGTGCTATGAAAGTCAAGGAGGTTCGGTAGCTAAGCTCCTTGACACTACAGCTCTTTCTAGTAGAGAAATGAGGAACATTGTGTTGGTGGAAATTCCCGAGATTAATTTTGCCATTAAGAAAACTGCCTACGGAATTCAAATGGGTTCTTTAACATGCCAACATCGTATGACATGCGTATCGTGATTTTTGTCACCTTTCAATAATCACTTACCACAGCCAGGAGTGAACCTGCAAGCTTGGGGTTGGTATTCTGACAGGATAACCACTCACCCATTGTGGCAAGCCGGGGGAAGGGAGAATGTGTTAATTAATTTAGTGCCTTGATATAGAATGGGGTTAAGATGTGTGAAAATAACTTAGCACATGGGTGGGTGTTTATTCATCTGGGGATACATAGCAGTTAAAAGGTTAGTGGTCATGTAATATCACAAGCCTCCTTTTAAGGATATATCAATGTAAACGTTCCAACGCATATGAGGAATTAATGTGCTTGTCTTTTGCTGCTTTTCAGTCGGTCAACACAGTTGTGCCGAATTAATTGGGCGGGAAAGAAGGAGTCGTGAGAGAGACTGGGTACCCACTAACAAACTATTTTTAGGAATTTTATTACTGCAGGGCATTGTTCAGAAGCCGAAACTAGCCCATTACTTCTCTCGAAATAAACTGCTAGCTACTCCCGTATTTTATGAAATTATGTCTGAGAAGCGATTTTTCCTTTTGCTGAAATTTTTACATTTTGCGGACAATGAAGCTTATAACAGGCAGGTCCACCCCAAATTGTATAAAGTGAAGCCAGTTCTAGACATCCTTGTATCAAAATTCAGAACTGCATATATTCCAGACGATAGCTTATCTATAGATGAGAGCCTCTTATTGTGGAAAGGTAGACTGGGATGGAAAGTATACATACCAAAGAAAAGGTCGCGCTTTGGTATGGAGTCATATAAGTTATGTGAAGCTAAGACTGGGTATGTGTGGAACATCTTATGGTATACTGGGAAGGAAACTAATCTCGTAAACGAAGTTTGCGGAATTGATATTTCTGAGTACACTAAGCCTTCCAAAGTTGTCTTTACACTGGCCGAAGATCTCCTGAATAAGGGCTACCTAATAGCTGTGGATAATTACTACAGTTGTCCGGAGCTGTTTGACCTGCTCAATGATCTACAAACAGATGCTGTAGGCACCGTAAGATCAAACAGAAAAAATCTCCCAAAAGATGTTATGGCAAAAAAACTAAAAAAGGGTGAAATTGTGTTTGCTTATCGTAACAAACTCATTGCTCTCAAGTGGAGAGACAAGAGGGATGTGTGTATGCTAAGTAGCATACATGATGCCGAAATGCGCACTGTGAAAAACAGAAAAGGGGACACAATAGTAAAGCCTGTCATGTGTATAGATTACAATGATTCAATGGGTGGGGTCGACTTATCTGATCAGTGCATTGTTCCGTACAGTACAGCCAGAAAGCGAATAAAGAAGTTCTACCAAAATATTTTCAGGCACTTGTTGGACATAACAATGTTCAATTCCTTCGTTATTTATCAGAATCATGGAGGAAAATTCACTCACCTACAATTTGACAAGTATGGTAAATCAACCCCCACTGAAGCCCAGCCAGTCAGATCAGTGGTGTCACTATCAAATGATCCTTCAGATCGATTCTCGGAAAGGCATTTTCCGGATTTCAATCCTCCCTCAAAGACGAAACCCATTGCAAGCAAGAGATGTATTGTCTGCAAAGCAAACAATAAAAGAAAGGAGACACAGCACTGCTGCAAAATGTGCGATGTAGCACTGTGCCCAGCTCCTTGCTTTGGAATTTATCACACCGCAAAAAATTGAACTGACAGGTGTCCATTCCTCGTGTATTGTAAATAGTGATTATCATTGTTGTGTAAATTCGTGTGTGTGTGTATATAATAAATAGAGAAAACCTCTGAATGGAATAATTAGTGGCTCGGCAGTTGCATATTCACAACACGAGAAGAAAGTACATATTAGGTGAGTACATTGTTATCAGGTCATTATCGTATTCTTCAATAGTGTAATTATAGTGTGAAATATATTTATAGCGCTTGTGGGACTACATCTATCTTTTATTATCGACAGCAGTGGCTGTGCTCGCTAAAGCGTAGCGTTAGGTCGTAGGGCCCAGCTATCTCCTGACTCGATATATGCGTGGGTTCGAGCCCCTCCATCGGCCGTCCTTGGAATGGTTTGCCGTGGTTTTCCCATTTTCAACACCAGGCAAATGCTGGGGCAGTACCTACTGACTGGCCACGGCCTCTTCCTACCACATCCTGCCCATCCCGACGCGTAGGTTGCCCACGGGCGTCGATTAGAAGACCTGCACCAGGCCTCTCAGGAGGTCACTCCAAAAAATCCGATCTTATTGGATACGTAAATACTTATTGCTAACGTACAAGTTTCGGAAAGTAACGATTACAATGCTCATCAGTGAAAAAAATAGTAATATGAGACTTATGCCTTTGTTGCACTAAGATATGATTCGCTTAAAAATCATTCTATTTCGTAAATATTCGTTGCAGTATTGAAATTAATGTGTCTTCTTGTCAAAATATACATGCAATACTAAACAGATACATGTCGAGCTGCGTAAATCCAATTATTTAAACATTTAAAAAAATATGAAAACCTCTCCCCACCATAGTGGTCATGTGGAAGAATTCCCTCCCCACTTAACGGGTTAAGTTACGAATACAACTGTAACGTGTTTTTCGAGGGTTTTTTATGCAACTGGCATAAGTCAGTAGGAAGCCATTCTATATTTATTTACGCGGCAAATTGTTCAGCCAAGATAATTTTTCATGTTAATTTATTATTATTAATTTATTATAATTATTATTAAGGTATTTTCGGAGCATTTTATAAAAATTATTAGCATTCAGATAGGTTTTCTATGTCTTAGAAAACGCTATCAAGCAAATAATTACGAACGACAATATTATAGAAAATTATGTGATTACGGAATTTTACGGAGTTTTCGTCAGTTAGGGTATATCGAGAGACGTGACTCACTGGGATTTCAAGTACAAGCTGATTCCTGTCGAGAAGTATTACGCAAGGCTGGGTCGCAAGGTCTAGAAAAGGCGAATTGTTGGGACGGAAATCGACGTCTCCCTCTCGCGCGCCGAGTGTAATGAGGCAGAGGAGGGGAACTAGCGGCGTGCTCAGCCAATCAGGGAGGACGACGTAAGCTAGATGTCGGTACCATGGTGGGGGAGCCAACGTGTGGATATATCGTTCGACGCGCCGTGAAACGAGGACTATCTGTGAAATACTTGAGGAGTACGGTTGCAAGTGCGTGTCGCTCCGATGTTCAGGGGAGTTAGGGACTATCTGTGTAGAACTTGAGGAGTACGGTTGCAAGTGCGTGTCGCTCCGATGTTCAGGGGAGTTAGGGACTATCTGTGTAGAACTTGCGGAGTACGGTTGCAAGTGCGTGTCGCTCCGATGTTCAGTGGAGTTGAAGACTAACTTTTGCAAAACTTAACCAGTGCGGTTGTACGAGTGTTTGGGTCCGAGGTACGGACCATAGGATTATCTAATCTACCAGAATATCATCAAATTCCGACGGAGATGACGACGTCCAGGAGACTGTGGGAAGCTCACAGCATCATCAAGTACGAGGGAAATGCTTTGGCAATTTCCAGTGGTAAGCGCAAATGACGCAGAAATACGCAATCTCTCATTTTTCTTTGTTTTACATTTCATATTTCAGTAACTTCATAGCTTGGAAATAAGAGTAAAATCAATTTATCAGACTCCGTTTTCACGTAATTTTCTATCGGTAATATTCAAATCACAACGCTCCAATTTAAATTTTGTACTTATTATTATTATTAATTTTGCTATACTTGTTTTATATAATAAATTCATTTCTTTTACAATGCAATCTTTGCTTTCAGTAGGTAGCATTAGATATAGACCAATTCCTTCTCCTGATACAATTGTTTGTTGGGTTAATGATCAAATCATACCACGATCTGAGTGAATAGTGTCTTGAAGGTGTTCTGCCAGAGCTAGACGTTGTTAAATACAAATTTAGATTTCAACATTGCATTGAGGTCTTGGCGCCCATTAAAACAACATAGCTTAGGCAAAGGTAAACAGTTACATTTATCTCCCAACAGTGTGGGCTAGCCAAACTGCCACATTGTACGCTCAACGTGTGGGCTGTCAAAAGGTTACACAACCAAGACGAACCACTACAATACTGCAGTAGCAGTTTAAAATTAAATAGATTATTTAATTATTTAGTGTATATTTTAACCTTAACACATTGATCAAGATCTGACGATGGCCAATTGAAGGTCGAAACGCGTAATCCTAAATTGCCCATTTAAGTGTGATAATTAACTAATACATGTGATTTTTTTCCAGGATTGTGTTTACATATTGATAATTTGTATCCCGCCCAATTCATTGGGCACAAGTGTGTTGACCGACTGAAAAGGATATTTGTGTAGGCAACACTGAAATAAGAATAGCTTCAAATTTCCGCATTGTGTTTTAGCCAAGTAAAGTGAAACATTTGTGACATTCAAAGAAATATATTTATTTCTCATTTATTTGCAAGTGAGATCACACTAGCCAAAAATAAATGACAGTCTGGATGGAGAAACATGATGGACAATTAAGTAAAATTTAAAGGGTTGCTAGTGACTAAAAAAATTAATTAATATGTTACAAATCTATATTATTATATTTGAATTGCAGACAATGGCCATAGCAGGGTATTTCAATTGAATGCCCGTAGGCTCCCCAAGAAGTTCAATTTCAAGTACAGTGAACCCAAACCCCTCATATCTGAAATCCCGGGTAATCCGAACAAGGATCTTTCGACAATTTAAAGTTTGAAAAAATACACGCAATAAAGAGAAACTTATTTATTTAGTCATAAAACAATCATATACTCAGCATTATGGCCGCATTTTACATAATTAGTTGAAAAATTAACAAGAAGTACAGTTAGCATGGTGTAAAAGTGCTTACATAGACTACTTATCCCATCCAGGATTGAGAAACGGAAACGTTGGTTATTATTATTCCGTAGGTAATCACTTTGCTAAAACAGTGAAATAGCAATAGAAACACACAAAATATCACTTAATCTTTCACTTGAAATCAGTTATCCTCAATATTGTAGAAGTGACGAAAACCTTCCCGCGGAGGCAATTGCGCGCCAGCGTCGCACTAAGATGACATCGTTTGGCGTGGCTGCTGCGTGTTGTTCTACGAAGCTCAATGCGATGTCAAGAGCAGATGCAGCTTTAGTATAAGTCACATTGTCTGCCAAAGTTTTTTCTTCCTCACTGTCATTAGCTACATTGCCGTCATGTTGACTTTGGACCAGACTCACTATATCATGTTCGCTGTTTGCGCCAAACCAGCCCAGCCTGCCTCACTCAATATAGGCTACAGTCCTATACCGTAACGAGGGCTGGTCATTATGTTATGGATATATTTCGGCTAATCCGAACAAATTGAAATCCGAACAGGCTACAGCCCCAATTAGTTCGGATTTGAGGGGTTATACTGTAGTTCTAACTTTGGCCACCAGACGCCACTGTCACTGACACCCAGCGGCGAACATTGGAACTTGATAGAGCGTTTCTAACCAAATAACGTACAAATTTTGGCTACACACTACCAATTGTAGTGGTAGGTTCTTTTACATGCCATAAATCTATGACATGGGCCCACCGGCTTTACTTCCCCTCCAAAGGAAAGCATACTGAAGGATTTTAACGCTCGTACAAAATCCGACAACTTCGGCCGGGTTTGAACCCACGATCTTGGACATGGCAGTTCAGCTTGCCACCGAAGCCGTTTTTACAAAACTAAATAAGCTAAGGTTAAATCATGTAAGATAAATAAAATCCACTAACTTGAAAAGTTGTATTAGGAATAGGCAAACTAAAAGCACATGTTCTTCAGTAGAATGGTAAATATAACATGAACTGTTGCAAGATGTCCCTCGCAGAAAGTTACATGAAGACCACACAACGGAAATGAAAAGGGGAACTGGAGATGTTCTCCCACGTAATGATTGGCACAACAACAAACAGGATGCACTTACTGACGGACGTGCACAATGACCTAGAGTAATGCTGTTGGCTTTGTTAAATAGCACAGTGGCAGAGCAGAATATATGGCATTTTGCCTAGGGATACCCTACTAAGAATGGCAGCCCGTGAAGCTCACGTTTGACGTTAACTTGGGGATATGCCGAAATAAATATTAGATAACATGAAACAAACACACACAAAACATTTTTAATAATGACAGAGAGATTAAAACACAATGTAGCACACCAAGAACAAAACCCATTTGTATCATGTAGAGTTTTGAACCCTTTTTTTTTTTTTCAGTGTTGCCTGTACAAATTGTCAGTTGTAACTCTTCAGTCAGTCAACTTGAACTTGCCCAAGGCTGGGAGGGGTACAATGTATAGAATATATGAATAATAAGTAAATAACACTCCTGGGAAATATTACATGTATTGTTATTTATGATCACTGTTATAATTGAATCACTCGCTGTTGAAAGGCATTAAGTCCACATTTTTAACAAATCCCTTTTTATCGCGAGTTTGCATCCTAGGAAGCAAGATGCATGTTTTGGCGTTGAATGTAACCATGTTATGGCAGCGCTTGTGCTATTACCACAGCCGTCAAGTTAGTTATTTCATGTTGAAAGGAACGTAGTCCAGCAGTTAGTGCGTTTCAACACGTAGAAAATAACAGTTATTACATTCATGTTACCTTTTTTTCAAGCTTCCGTATACATACCGGTATGTTCATTTAAATATAAAGGAAATACCCTAGGAATGTGAATGATATTCCTCGCTCAAAGGTTCTGCTTGTTCCATGTTGAAATGGACTAAGTCCAGTTACGTATTTAGTCAATAAAATTGTTAGTAACATCAGAACAATGCTATTTAATTTTTTTTAATATCGGCGTTAGTGTGCTCTTTCCTCATATAAAAAACTACGTCTCATATTTCAGTACAAGAGCGGAAAAACAGTTTTTTGTGTTTATCTCAAAACTTTAAAAATTGGACTTAGTGCCTTTCAATAACAAGTGATTCAATTATATTCATTGTACCCCTCCCAGTCTTTGGGCAAATTCGTGTTGATCAACTGAAGAGATACACTGGCCATTTGTCACACACAGTTATCTTCATGACAAATTTGAAGGGAAAAATTAGAGAAATTACACCAAGAAACGAATGCTGTTATATAAAAAAGCAAAGCCAACTCCGTACAGGCCATGGAGGCTCTGGGAGTAGTGGAAGGTAGAGGCTTCCACCTTTTGTGACTTCGTCACTAGATGGGATGGAGTTGTCAGCTCCACGCCCGGCCGTCTTTGCTCCCAGGAATTACCCTGGCACTCATTTCTGGTGTAGGCTGAGTGAACCCCTGGGTCATTTGCGTTTCCGAAAGTGGAAGTTTTGTTTCTAAAATCCACTACCTGGCTGGGGATCGAACCCACTCCCGTTCAGTTAGAAGCTCAGCACCTCTACCGACTGCGCCACGCAGCCCCCGCTGTTATATAAAACCACGTAAATTAGGTAAGCTTCCTTCCGATAGCGTATTGACAAAAGTATAAAATACAAAACGATAAGTTCTTCCTCCATGGTCGCCTGTGGGACAAAACCACACTAACTCAGTCAGGCGATTCAAATAAACTGTAAATAGGACACAGCAATGAAGCTGTATCACGCAATACCAGATACGTGTACGAGCGCCGTGTGCACATATAAGGAGAATGAGAAAGGCGTTCCCATGGTGCAATGCTAAGGGAAATTAAAGTCCCTAAAAGTGAGGGAAATTGTCTACTGCTTCCACTCCAGGCAAATTGTACCTAACATAACCCTTTCTCTACCTTATTTCTGGCCTTGCTATTCCCAGTTTTTGCCATATTATTTTAGTATATGTGGAAGACTGGTAATAGGATTGAATAATTGCTCAAAACATAAGGACAATTCCACCTATTTATCAAAATTTCTAATGTAGTAAATTCCATACGATTCAATAATACCTCATACTTACTGTCACAAGGTCCAGAGTTCTCGATGCCCACTCCCATTATTGATGGTCTGTCATATGCTAGTACTTGGCGACACTATTGAAATGCTTTGATATCTGGCAGTTTCTTACCAAAGGGCATTTAATATCAATGCATTTCCAATAGTCTGATGTTTATGAAAGTTAATAGACCTCCGTATACGTTGTACGGCCAAAACGTAAATTCCGTTTGATAATACAGGGTCTTAATTTTTGCTTGCCAAGGATATTCTCGCTCACGTTATGAGTGGCACGTAGGCTATTGTGCAAACCTTCGCTCGACCTTGGCCGGTCCCGGGCCAGGTTGGCGCGTGGTCACCAGCCGTATTCACTCCCTCTTTTGTAGAGTCCGAGCTCTGAGCTAATTGGGTGTTTCAGTCTTTCAATGTTTTAGAAAGCTACTGTGCACCGGTACTGTATATCGCATTGTGTAGTGTTTTATTGTGATTGTGTGTAGTGCTGTAATGCCTTGTGTAAAATATTCGTTACGTGAACGTGTATATCTGCACAATACGTACATAAAGTGCAGGAAATCGTGCGCTAGAACAAGACAAAAGTTTTGAGTGAGATTTCCAGGGGGGCCCATTCCTATAAATCGGACAATAAGACAACTGGCTAAGAGATTCAAATGTACAGGTTCAGTAAACAATAAAAATAGACGTAAATGTCGTTATTTCTTTACTGAAGCTAAATTAACCAGAGTAACCGGAAACTTCATAAGGAGATGCCGGTAATGTTTGGCAGCGGATGGGGAACATTTTCAGCTCCGTATTCTGCTGTCTATACGCGCGGGCGGCAGCCTGGAACTGAGCTGTCACTGGCAGAGCGCGTGAGCGAGAATGTCCTTGCCAAGCAAAAATAAAGACCCTGTAGAAATAAAACTAGTACAGATAACTATTTATTGCAATACAAACTACGAATCGTAAACTATCTTTGCACACAGTTCCCACCATTTGGAGGCACTTGTCATAGCGTGGTACAAGTTTTTGTTTGCCTTCTTCATAAAACGTTGCCACCTGTCTTGTCAACCATGTGGTAACATGTACTTTAAGTCGTTGTTGTTGTCCACCAAGGAACATTTACAGGTGCAAAAAGAGATGGTAGTAGTGCTAGGGGCACGGTTAGGGCTGTACAGAGGGTGGTCATCGAACTCCTGTAAGGGTTGTCGTGTAACATGGGGTCAGGCATTGTCATTACAGTTTGTAAGCATTCCTCGACACTTATTCTGTATTGAACGAGACAGTTTTCTAAGCTTCTCACAATAAACATTTGCATTGATTGTTTCACCCCATTGTAATAATTCCAGCAGTTGTATGCCTTGTCGATCCCAGAAGACTTAGCACATGATTTTTAGAGATGTCAAAAATTTGCTTGGCTTCTGTCGTTACTGGTGAGAAGAAGTGTGCCTTTATTCCATTGATTGAGTGGTTTCAAACTCGACCCAATTCTCATCCCCGGTCACTATCTTGCTTAGAGAATCCTCTTCTTTGTTGTAGTGTGTCAAAACTTCAAGTGCACTACCCTGGCGGTGTTGTTTGTGTTGCTATGTTATGAGTTTTTGGCATCCAATGAGCACACAGTTTTCGATTTTTTTTTTCTTTCAGAAATAATTTCATGTAGAAGTGATCTTGACATTTGCAGAAAATTCATAGAATGATCAGGGCTTCCCTTGAACTCCATGAACCACTTCGTTCGTCTTCAATAAGGCCTGGATAGTTGTGTGTTTAAATATTTTTTATTTAACTAAATATTTTCTATTTATTTACATATTGTTGCCGTTTTTATAAATAAATACATATTCTGGCGTATTTATTCATAAATACATAATTCCTATATTTGGTGGTTTGTTGAATTAGTTAGATGACCCACATTTTCGACCCTTGGCATTTGCAGTAATTTGCTTCTCTATTTCGTGAATGCACCCTCTTCTCTGTATTGTAGTAGTATTTCAAGACAGGAATTACCCGGTCATTAAGGGGGACAGAGTCAACAGTCCCATTAAGCTTCCAATCGTCCTTATCTTGACAGGAAAATGTACTTGAAATTACAGTGGTCTGCGAAACTTGTGAGTATTGACAGAGTACTATGAAAGTTTTATGAATATTACCTTTTCTTCTGCTCTTTAGAATGAAATTCGAAAACAGCACATACATGATTTCGTATCACCTATCTGTAGTAAGTATTATATAGGATTTGGAAACTGAGGCAAGCCCCGGTCTAATAAGCGGGAAGATTTTGTACTGTAGACAGGATTATGAATTATTCAAGCACTTCACGTTTCAGCTATATTTTGACTAGTTAGTTAATTAGTTAGTTATTGTTGTTTCAAGGGGCGGAACTATGAGGTCATCTGCCCCATATTTTGACTAACTGGGGACATAAATATCATACAAATTTAAGAACATATTTTGGAAACTTCACATATTTTCCACTTTTAATCACATAAATAAATACATATTTGTGAAAAGTTAAGCACATAACTATCCGGGCACTGGTCATCATGCACTTGGTCACGTCCTTCATTGAACTGTCTGATCCATCTCCTTGCCATTGAATCACTCGTCATGTTTTCTCCATACACCTCACAAATCTGTTGATGTCAACTGGTTTAGTACCGGATATGCCTGGATTAATTACTCTGCTAAAGCGTAAGTGAGGTTTGAACAATTATATTAATTATTATTTCTTCCCGCTTCCACGTTGAACAGATTGTGCTTTATACAACATAACTTCCATTCCCATTGGACAAGGTTCCGCTTTGTGCATTACTGGAGAGGGCAGGAGTTAGCTGGGCTAAGTCACAATAGAGGTACAGTACTTCATTGAAATCTTTGTGACAATGTACTCAGCCCCTAGTTGAAGCAACAAATTGATTGCATCCTCAAAAGAAAACCTGTGAGCCTTGATTTAGTAAATATTAATACGATGATTTTGAAAGTCTAAAAGTGAGTTTTTATATTTTTACCATGTACTGTATCTTAAATTTTGCCAGTTTATTGAATGACTTTCCTCTGTCATCAGGTGACATTCTGCACCAGGATATACCACTGTAACATCAACAGTCAGGGTGTTATATGTTTGGATATTCTAAAGGAAAATTGGTCGCCAGCCCTCACGATATCAAAAGTTCTCCTGTCAATCTGTTCGTTGCTGACTGATTGTAACCCAGGTAAGTAATCTAGTGTGCACATTATGCTCTTAGTTAAGATTTAATCCCTATTGAGTTTAAAAATGTGTTTGATATGTGCACATTTTAACCGGCATTTTGTTAAAAATACTGTAGGGCATTGGCTAAATTACTGGAGGAATTAGCCACTCGTGTTCACTTAACCAGGTATTACTCGCTTGGACTTCTCGTGTGCTGTTACTTGCTAGTTTACTGAGCCCGTATTTTTCTGTTTGATATTTATAAGGATTTGAATATTTCATTAGCTTTGGAGCAAGCAAAGTTTTGAAGGCTGGAAGGATGACAAGGCTCTGTTACATTGTCGTTGGCGAGTAGAGTGGGCAGATCTGGTTCTGTGAAAAATAAACTAGACACACGTGGCCCAGTACAAAAAAGTATGACTTTCGCCACCTGTCAAGATCAAGCCAGGATATAATGGAAAGGGAACTGAATCACGTGACCCGAACGAGGGAGTGATATTTCGGCTATTAAACGAAGCACTTAATAAACAATTACGATTGTTACAGAAGACACAGAAGTTATTTGAGTACACTGAGAGTAGTTGAATATTATTAAGGTAATTGTCATTATTTTTGATATTCCTTTAAAGGATCCAGTACAGCAAGAGAAATTATTATACAAAGTAGGAGCGCCAATATTCTGTCGTTTTTGGAAAGCGACGCTATGAAAACTACGAACTTGTAGAACGCGCCAATTTAGTGAGAACATTATTCTCTTGACACTTGAAGCGAACGGATGTGTCACAGTTCGAGTCCCGAGTGTAATGCGGGCTATAATATTTTTACGGTGAGGGGAGCTGCATCTTCGGTTTACTACGGGAAAAGTATATTGAGTGCGGTCTTGAGTATTTCATGACTACAAAAGCTATCTGATACAGTTAACAAGTGTTATGTTTTAAAAGAACATTCCACGATAGCGAAGTGCTATAGTTACTGACGTCTATGAGTTGTATAATTAGGTGAGATACGAATTGATTATTGCATATTTATTCTTACGAACAGTTATTGAACTTGGACATTACAATCTACGAGGGATTATTATAAGAATTCCCTAATTATCTTCAAACGACGGAAAGCTTCAACATTTACGAGCTCTTGTCAATAAGTTCAATATTATATTGCATATACTTTTGCAAAACCAACAGTCTACGAGGAATTTTCATCAAGTTTTCCAGAATTACTTCGAAAATGAAATATATCACCGCAGCACGAGGAATGACTTCAGAAACTAACGAGGGAGTTCAGATGGCTGAGTAAAAAAAAGGTACATTACATTAATATCAAGATGGAGGTATTTTTGATAAGTCAATTTGAAATGGATATTTAGGAACACGAATATATAAATTTAAGCAAATTTGAAATAGGAGTTTTGCTAGTATGAAATAAAAATGCTAAACATGTAATCCAGTGTATTGTAAACAAGCATACATGAATGGAATGGGCCTTCAATCAATGAAACTGTCTAAATTCCTCGGGACTTGCAGAGTCACTTTTGTAAACTTCAGCTCGTGTGCATAAGTACATATTTCCTATATTGCGTGGTATGTTGTTTTCCTTAGATGACTGCTGCCCACATTTTCGACCCTTGGCAATTCCAGTAATTTGCTTCTGTATTTCGTGAATGCACCCTTGTCTGTATTGCAGTAGTATTTCAAGACAGGAATTCCCTGGTCGTTAAGTAAAGCAGGGGGCTGTTGTCAACAGCCTTATCAAAGCCTCTAATATTCCTTAACTTGACAGGAAATTTTAGTTGAAATTCCAGTGGTCTGCGAAACTTGTGAGTATTGACAGAGTGCTATGAAAGTCTTTGAAGTGACATTTTCTTCTGCTTTTCGAAAACAGCACATACATAATTTTGTATCACGCATCTGCACTGTAAGTATTGATGGATTCGGAAACTGAGGCAAGCCGCGGCCTGTTAAGCGGGAACATTTGTACTGTAATCAGCATTATGCATTATTCAAGCAGCTAGAAGTTTCAACTATTTTCCGAGTAACTGGGGGACTTAAATATGATACAAATTTAAGAACATATTTTGGAAACTTAATCACATATTTTCCACTTTTAAGTACATAAATACAGTGCACTCCCGTTAATTCGCGTGCGGGTAATTCGCTTTGCGGTTAATTCGCGGGTTTCGTAGTATATTTCTTTAAAGTACTAATTCGTACACCCACTAACCATTATGCTAAATAAAATTCTCTCGTGTCATTTAAAAAGAATTTTAATGCGATATGCTGCGTTTAGATGAAATCATTGAAATTTGAGAAGACTGGACTTTGTTTCCTTGCTATGTAACAGTAGGCCTACATGCACACTGCTACAAGAATTCTGAAAACTTGTAAACATACGAGCATGTTGCCGCGGGCGGTATAGCACAGATTCCGTTATCTTGGAAGCGGAGACAATGCAAGTGAATGCTCTTTCTCTCGGAACCTACCCTTCGTTTTGCCACAGCTGAAGCCCAAGATCGCTGACCTGTGAATTGAGCAGGCTAGATGCGCGGCCAGTGAGCGTACGGTATTGTATACAGTAGTCTATTGTAGTTGAGAAGTGTGCTTGGCGTGCGTACGTCTTTTCATTGTTTTGAAGTCAGCTGCGAGAGTTTTCAATAGTAAATTGTGGTTATCAGTTTTCGATATGAGCGGTCGAAAAATGAAATACAAAAGGTTAAACGTCAGTGAAAAACTGAAAATTATAGAGAGGCGAGACGTCATCCAAGTTAGCCAGCGAGTTTGGTGTGGGTGACACTACAGTGAGAGACTTAAAAAAACATAAGGAAACCCCCATCAAATTTTCTGCTAAGTGTGATCGTTCATCAACCCGGAAATCAATGAGAACATCGGGCTATGAAAATCTAGATGAAGCTGGTTTAATCAAAAACGAGCTGAAGGTATTCCTGTGTCCGGGCCAATGTGTGCGGAGCAACCCAAACGTTTCCACATTGCCCTTGGCTTAGAAGGGGATTTTAAAGCATCTTCTGGCTGGCTTACGCGGTTTAAGAAACGCTACAGAATAAGGGAAATTGCGATTCACGGAGAGCGTCTTAGCGCAGACACGAGTGCTGCTGAAAAGTTTGTAAAGGAATTTCAATCATTTGTTGACAAAGAACAGCTTGACCTGAGACAGCTTTATAATGCAGACGAGACAGGGTTGTATTGGAAATATTTACCGTCCCAAACATTAGTAATGCAAAAAGAACAGTACGCCCCAGGCCGTACAATATCGAAGGAAAGAATAACAATTATGGCGTGTGCTAACGCAAGTGGAGATCATAAATTAAAATTGTTAGCGATAGGGAAATCTAAAAAATCTCGTTGTTGTAAACAAGAAAATGTCCCTCTGCAGTACTACCATCAAAAGTTAGCGTGGATGGACACAAATATTTAAGGACTGGTTTCACAATCATTTTGTAAAACAAGTGACGGCCTATTTAATTAAGCAGTCTTTGCCAATCAAAGCAGTGCTCTTAATTGACAATACGCCTTCCCATCCACACGAAAGTGAACTTGGAGAAGGTGATATTGTCATCAAATTCCTTCCCCGTAATGTTACTTCTATTCTGCAACCTCTGGACCAAGGCGTTATTGCTGCATTAAAGAAGAACTACCGGTCATCTTTGTTACAGCAATTGGTTGAGGAAAACATTGATATTCCAACATTTTGGAAGGACTTTAGTTTGTTGGATGCTCTTCATGCAGTCAACACGTCATGGGGGAAAGTTACAGGCAATACGCTCGCACGGTCATGGAAATCTGTTCTAGGCGAAGAGCAAGCGTTTGGCAGCTTCAGTGACGGCGATATTTCCGACAAGCAAAGTAGCCTCGCTACGATGAAATCATTACTACAAAACCTGGATGAATGCCAAGATGCAGATGAAAATGACATTGAGTGGTTAGACATCGATAAAGACGATTATGGTTTCAGACATGAAAGTGAAGAGGATATTGTACAGAATTTGACTGCCGGTGAGCAAGACGGAGATCCAGATGATATCGAGTGCGGGAGTGATGCAACGGAATTCCCGAAAGTTTCCCACAGCCAAGCTAGTGTCTCTATAGACACACTTCTCTCTTATGTAGAAAATCAAGATGAATTTTCATTCTCAGATATTGTTTTCTTGAGAAATGTACGATCCAAAATTAGAAAAAATGAACAATTATCTAAGAAACAAAAAGTGATGACGGATTCTTTACATTAGGCCTAGATATTAATGTTGACAATCTACATAGCATTTTGTAATTTTCCTCTAGTGTGTCTTACAATACAATGTGAAGTGTTATAATTATTTTTGCTTGTTTATAAAGTGCATTTTAATATTTTAACCAATGGTTTTGCATTTACAAGGCTTAACAAAACTTACTGCGGATAATTCGCGGGAGTTCGTGCATTAATTACCGCGAATTAGCGGGAGTGCACTGTAAGTACATATTTCTTAAAAGTTAAGCACATAACTATCCGGGCCCTAGTTATTACCATGTGTGGACAAGTGAATGGGGTTACAATAAATTTTGTTAGTTCAACTTACTCAATGTATTGGAATGAGCTACCTTTCTTCATTATATAGCATGTTTGCAGAAGCTTTATTATGGAGATTATTTAGAGAAAGTACATTGGTATACCAGTTTGCTTGGTTTAAAAATAGGTAAGTGGAAGAGTATCTTTAGTGATCTTTTATGCGGTATCTTGACCTTTTCAAAGCAATCCTTAATACAGCATGCCCAGATATGAATCATGAGAGATGGGGTTCAATAAGTGTTTAAAAAATACTCTTCAATAGTCCTCGAGAAAATTTGTATTTCAGTCGACTTAAAATACCAATGGCTGGAACTATCTTACCACAAATTATTGCAACATGGTCATTCCAAGATAGTGATTCATCTATGGTAAGACCAATGAACTTAGTTCATTGAACTCGGGGTATCATGACGTCATGAAGTTTCAAAGTTATGCCATGTAGAAGATCGAATGTTTATGAAATATAATGTACCGTATATACCCGAATGTAAGACGAGGTTTTTTCCCACTTTTTGTGTTATACAAATTTGGGGTCGTCTTATATTCAGGGTATTAAAAAAAATTAAATTATTATTATTTGCAAAGTAGTATGTGGTGTTGGCATCTTGTAACTCGCAACAAATCAATACGTTAAAGAAGAATAAAATATGGTTTGTTATGTTTAATTACCGTCTCCCATAAGTCCAACCCCTCGTCCACGTTGTGGGAGACGGGCAACGGGACAAAGTAGGGGATCGCCTGTAGGGGCGAAGTACAGTGGGGACTTCGTGTGCCCCGGGACCGTTACGGTAGCTGTGAAGGTCCTACAGGAACCCTGAAAAGTGACGGCTAACGGGGCTCTGGTGAAGCTACGATAGGCCCAGCAAGCCAGTAGTGGATGAAACCAAATGCTTTCAAAAATGGAACGAGCCTCGGACATGATGGATTTAATAGACGACGACACGGCTGTACACGAGGACTAAGATTTGGAACTTTAAACCTAAGAACGCTGACGGGGAAGGTGGAGGAGATAGTGGATATGATGGAAAGAAGGAAGTTGGATTTATTGGGATTGGCAGAAACAAAGTGGAAAGGGGAAGGAAGGAGAGAACTGAGAAAAGGCTATAGACTGTACTGGAGTGGGAACGAAGAGGGAAAGAGGAATGGAGTGGGAGTAGTAGTACGAGATGGTTTAAAAGAAGAAGTGAGGAGAATAAGTGATAGGATGATGAAAGTAAAGTAGCACTGAGGGGAGAGACTGTAGAAATAGTGCAAGTGTATGCTCCACAAGTAGGCTGCGCCTCTGAAGAGAAGGAGGAGTTTGAAGAGGAATTGCAGAAGCAGCTGGTGGGAAGAAATATGATTGTTATGGGGGATCTCAATGCCCATGTAGGAAGAGAAAGACAAGGTTATGAGAGTGTTCTAGGACCAGAGGGTTGGGGCGGAAGAAATGAGGAAGGAAAGAGACTGTTGGACTTCTGCCAGAGGAACAGCCTGCTAGTTGGGAACTCCTGGTTTAAGGAAAGAGAGAGCCACACAATCACATGGTACAGTGATGACTTGACCGGGAAGTCAGTGGTCGACTATATACTGTATGAGAAAGAATTAAATAAGAACATCACGGACATCAAGGTTATACCATCGGAGAACCTGGATAGTGACCATCGATTGCTGGTAATGAACCTGAGAGGGAGTAAGGAGAAGAAAGGGACTGAGAACCGGGAAAGACGTATAAGGATATGGAAACTGAAAGAAGGGGATAGAAGGGTCGAGTACCTCAAAATGGTAAAGGAAGGAATTCCAACAGATGAAGAAAGAGGGGTGAAAGAGGAATGGGCTAGATTTAAGAAGACACTAGTAGGTGCAGCAGAAGCAGTATGTGGGAGGACAAGTAGTAAGAAGAGGTGGAAGGAAACACCATGGTGGAATGAGAAGACAAAAGATATAGTAAGGGAAAAGAATAGAGCCTTTAGGAGGTGGTATCAAAATAGGACGGTAGAGACAAGGGAAGAGTACCAGGAAAGAAAGAGGCAAAGAGAGTAGTGGCTGAGGAGAGAAGAAAGTGGATGGAAGAGTGGACAAAGATGATGAAGGAGGATAGTGAAGGTACAATAGAGGTCCTGTATGGGATGGTAAAAAATAAGAAGCGGAAGGATCCTACGGATTATGTTAGAATAATGAACAAAAGGGGACAAGAGATAGAAAATAGGGAAGAACTGAAGATAATGTGGAAAGAATATTTTGAAGAACTTCTGAACCCAAATGGAAAAGATGGTGAGGAGGAAGAAATAGGGGAAGAAGAAGATGAACTGCAAACAGAAAAGGACTTAACATGGAAAGAAGTGGAAGATGCAGTGAACAAGATGAAAGGAGGGAAGGCACCGGGTGTGGATGAGTTGAGTGTGGAGATGGTGAGAGCAGCAGGAGAGGTGGGGATACAGTGGTTGTACCGAGTGATGAGGACAGCATGGAAGGAAAGGAAGACCCCAGAGGACTGGAAAAATGGAATAATCATCCCGATCTTCAAGAAAGGTAGTAGAACAGATTGCAGAAACTATCGGTGAATAACACTGATGAGTCATTGTGCAAAGATCTTCGAGAAAGTTTTGGAAAAGAGAATTAGGACAAGGATAGAAGGAGGGATGAGGGAAGAACAACATGGCTTCAGAGCAGGAAGGTCCACAGTGGATTTGATTTTTGCTGTAAGGCAGTTACAAAAACAGCACTATGAGTATGAAACAGATCTACTGATGGCCTTCCTGGACATTGAGAAAGTATATGACAGTGTATGCAGAAACAAAGTATGGAAGTCCCTGGAAGATAGAGGAGTAGAGAAATGGACTATAAAGAGGATAAAGGAGATGTACAAGGGAAGCGTGAGCTGTGTGAAAGTGGGAGGAGAGAGATCAGACTGGTTGGAACAGAGAAACGGCCTGAAACAAGGAAGTGCACTGTCACTGTTACTTTTCATTGTGGTGATGGATGACATAATGACCCGAGTGGCACAAGTAATTGGGGAAGGAAAGATGAAAGCAATGGTGCTTGCAGATGATTTGATGATTTGGGGAAACAAGGAGGAGGAGGTACAGGAACAGTTGGACGTGTGGGAAGGAATAATACAAGGATATGGGATGAAATTTAGCATAAATAAGAGTGAGATGGTGATCACAACAAGGAAGAAGGAAAGAACCTCAACGGGAATAACAATTGGTGGGGAACAGCTGAAGAAAGTGGAGAGTTTCAAGTATCTGGGAAGCCTGATACAAGATAATGGAAGAAACGATAGAAAAATAAATGAGCGGGGGAGGCAGGCAGAAGCATTTCGGAGGAGTGTGAGAAGCATGTTATGGAGCAAGGATGTCCCTCAGAACAGGAAAAAGATCATATATCGGACGTACTATGTCCCTATCCTGACGTATGCCTCGGAGATCTGGGTTATGAAAGGAAGGGAGAAGAGCAAAATACAGGCCAGTGAGATGAGGTTCTTGACAAGCAGTATTGGAGCTACAAAGATGGACAGAATAAGAAATGAGAGGACCAGAGAATTAATGAAGGAGGAACCATTACAGGATGGTATAGAGAAATCTAGACTTAGATGGTATGGACATGTAAAACGAATGGAGGAGAAGAGGATACCCAGGAGAGTACACGAGACGAAGTGGGAAGGAAAGAGACCGAGAGACAGGTGGCTGAAGGGGGTGGAAGAAAGCGTGAAGAAGAGAGGAGAAGACTGGACAAGGGTGGAGGCTGAGAGATGGTGGGAAGACAGAAGACGTTGGAGAGGCTTGTGTTCCAAACAGACCCGGCCAGTGGCTGGAAACTGTGCAAGATGATGATGTTTAATTACCATGCATATACGAAAAGCGTACATTTTGAGGTTAGGATTTACGCATACACGTCATTTTAAGCGGACAAATTATATGTTCGAAAGCATACAGAAATATGTTTTAAAACAATCTTTACAAGAACAACCAGTCAGTTTTACGAGCAGTAATTGAGTGATCAACATATCTTAATTTAATAACGTCTCCCATTCTTGAACAAAGAAATTATAGACTATGTCTTGGAAAAGTGGGCAGAAGGATTTCCGATAACACGAGACGTTATAAAAATGAAAGCACGACCTTAAGGGCATATATTGTGCAAGTTATGAGTTAGCGAGTTTTTTTTTGAAAAAATCTGTAAGAGGCAGTTGATAACTAGGCCTCGTCTTACATTCGGGTATATACGGTAATTAGTTTTAGTATGATTAACTCTTAGTCGATTTACTGTGAACCATGTCTGTATTAACTTCATATCGTGCTGCATTTCTTGTTGAAGGCTATAAATACATTTTCTCAGGTAAAAAATATTAGTATCATCCGCAAATAATGATAGTCTGCCATACAATTGTAGTTGTCCTATGTCATCAATAAATAAATACTAAAAATAATATTGGTCCCAATACAGATCCTTGAGGCACATCAATTGTAATACTTCGTGGAGTACTTTCTACGCCCATGCAGCTTACAAATTGAACCCTCTCTTTTTATATAATCTACAAATCTACCCCTGCTGCTTCCAATTTGCATGATAATATGGTATGGTGAACTGTATCAAATGCTTTCCTCAGATCAATAAATATCCCTGTTGCCAACAAATTCGAGTCTAAATATTTCTGTAGCTTGATGATTATATCTTCAGCAGCATTACTGGTTCTTGAGTAGGGAAACAACCTTACTGATACTGATAGACATAACCATTGTTAAGAAACCTCAGTAATCTATCTTTGATAACTTTTTCCAATATTTTTGTTAAAATTGGGACACTTGAGATGGGTCTATAATTATTTATATCAAATTTACCTGACACTTTTAACACAGGTATCTTTAACTTGTTAGGGACTTGGCCCTCACTAAATGATTTGTTGACTAATTTTGTTATACAGGGAGTAACAAAAAGGTACGGCACAAAATGCAGGACGCATTCCTCACACGTAGACGAAGAAATTTTGTTATATGAACCTGGGTCCGGAAACGCTTCATTGCCATGTTATACCTCATGTCTCCAAACCATAAATCATGAAAAACACACAAGAACAGAACATACCTGCGTACCACATGCAACTCTTTGTCACAGGAGATGTTCAATGTGCCCTCCGTGCGCATTGATGCATGCATCACCCCGTCGTCGTAGTGAGTCTCGGATGCGCTGATGCATACCTGGAGTATTGCGTATGTTTTCGCAGCCTTCCATAATACAGGCACGCAGACTCTGAAAATCTGTTACAGGGGTTCGATACACAAGAGCTTTCAAATGTCCCCACAAATAAAAGTCCAGTGGATTTAGGTTCGGAGAGCGTGGAGGGCAGGCAATTGGAGACAATGAGGTATAACATGGTAACGAAGCATTTCCGGACCCATGTTCATATAACATAATTTCTTCGGCTACGTGTGAGGAATGCGTCCTGCATTTTGTGCCGTACATTTTTGTTACACCCTGTATATGGTATTAGGTGTACAGCTAGACTTTTTATTAAACTATTGCTGATGTTGTATACATCTTTGCTGTTACTCTTTTTAATTCAAGTATGGACTGCAGACGATAATTTCAAGTTGTTCCTACTTTCACTACCAAATGCTGCCGTCCATGTCACCTAGTTGTGAACTTTGCTACCTCTTATAATTATACTCTGAATCACCAATAATGGTCGCTGACAGCTGGCAAAGCTAGCACATGGAGAAATGCTGCGTTGCCGCTGAGGCAGTTCATGACTCATAACATTCCAAAAGGCTGAAGGAAGACACTAATTCCGGGGAAGTTCGCCCCCCTGCCTGGTGGTCTAATGCCCAAGGTCTCGGGACTTTTTAAGAGCGTTAAAAATCGCTCAGTGTGCCTTCCTTCGGAGGGGAAGTAAAGCCGGCGGGCCCATGTCATAGATTTATGGCATGTTAAATAACCTTCCACTAACTAACCTTGTGTGAAGCATAATTTGTAGGTTAGGTTTGATTAATGCTCTTAAGTTCAAACGTTCGTCACCAGGCACGGGTTGCGATGGCATCTATAGAGCATCCAGCGTTTAGAAAAGACTGTGGAGCCTTATGGCGACAGTGTTGCTAGCTCTAGGCAGAGGTAGCGCTGACATCATACGTTATGTTCACCCGCTTCCAGTACTGCGCTTTCATAAGTTAGCGAGACAACACAACCCCAGCAACTACCTGAAACAGAAAACGCACAGGAAGGAGCAGTTTTGCAGGCGTTAACGGATTGGCCCAGTATTAAGGATACCGTACGCAAAGAGAACCAATAACTACATTCATTTCGTTGTGTTATGACGCATTACTGATTGACTGATGTCGAGAGCATAAACCTTCCTTCCTTCTCGGATGTACTGTATGCTGGCGATGTTAACAATTATTACGTCAGCAATACTGTTGATCATCTTTTTTTTTTGTTATTAGTTAGGCTATAATTTACTTTCTTTCAATTTTATTCTTGTTTTGTTTAGATTTATATTTGTAATATTGTAGTGAGTTAGCCGTGCGGTTAGGGGCGCGTAGCCGTGAGCTTGCATTTGGGAGCTAGTGGGTTCGAACCCAACTGTCACCAGCCCTGATTCGAACAGAAAATAAAACAGGCACACAACAATAACACCAATGACGTATAGTGCTTCAGAACTTACGTTGCAGACCGAACTGAGCACGTGCTCCACTTCGGGCGAGCATGCAGCACAGGACGAGGCTCTACTTTCCAGCGTGCTAACCTCGAAAATGTTTAAATTATTAAGACGTAATATAAACGATACTTGTATGCAATAACAAAGGTAATCAATTGGCAGATAATTATAGGAAGCTATTATGACGAAAAATACAGTGAAACCCCTCAAATCCGAACTAATTGGGGCTGTAGTCATTTCGGAATTCAATTTGTTCGGATTAGCCAAAAAATATCCATATAGCAGGTTGTGAGGATGCTGGAGAAGGTTGTCTTAGAGTAGTAGACGACAGTTATGTCAATGAAGAATGCACCGAACCTGAAATAATGAGTCAACATGACAGCAATGTAGCTAGTGACAGTGAAGAAGAAGAAGAAACTTGGACAGACAATGTGCCTTAGGCTATACTGAGGCTGCATCTGCTCTGGACATCGCATTGCGCTTAGTAGAACAACACGAAGCAGCCACGCCAAACGATGTCATGTTCATGCGAAATTGCCTCTGCGGGAAAGTTTTCGTCACTTCGACAATTGAAGATAACTGATTTCAAGTGAAAGATAAAGTGATCTTTTGTGAGTTTCTATAGTTATTTCATTGTTCTTGCGAAGTGATTAACCTAAGGAATTATAATAACTAACTTTTCCGATTTTCAATCCTGGATGAGATAAGTAGGCCTATGCAGGCACATTTACACTCTGTTACGTAAGCTAACTCTACTTCTTTGTTAATTTTTCAACCAAATATTGAAAAATAAGGATATAATGTAGAATATGTAATTGTTTTATGGCTAAATAAATACGTTTTTCTCGAGGGACAGATGACCTCGTAGTTAAAACAACAATAACTAACTAACAAAATAAGTTTCTCTGTTTTGCGTGTGTTTTTCAAACTTAAAATTGTTGAAGAAAACTCGTTCGGATTACCCGAGATTTCGGATTTCCGGGGTTCGGATTTGATGGGTTTCACTGTATATATGTTCAGAGTTCCTTCATGATAAAAGGTGAGGTAACAAAACCAGTGTAGGGGGGTTTCCGTTAAAAGTAAAAGCCCATAAGACCCACAGTCTTTTCTAAACGCTGGATGGTCTATAGTAGTAGCCAAGTTCATCAGGTGTCGTGGACGGTAGCATTTGGTAGCGAAAGTAGGAACTACTTGAAATTATCGTCTGCAGTCCTCACTTGAATTAAAAGCAGAGAACACACATTAATACAGTCATCGCAATAACACCGGTTATCAGACATATTCTACACACACCCAAAGTACAAGGGGCTACATGACCGCATTGTCGCAGCTCCTAAACTAAGGAACCAAAAATAATACGTACATCTAAATTTAAAAGTTCACATTAAATTCCTGAAAAAGTTCATTAAAAGGCATTAAAAATGTTTCAGTGTAAGTTATGCATCAACAATTAACAAAACATCACAAAAAACTGGTCAAAATGACCTAACAATAAGGTGTTATTAAACCTGTGTTGAATTTCTCAAATGTTCAACTAAGCACAAGGCTCCCAGATTGGATCCAATGCTGCTCATTTTTTTGTTAGGGAAAAAAAAGTAATTAAATTAAAAATTCATCACATTGATGCAGCAATTTGCTCGAGTCCACATTAAACTAAATGGTGTGATGTATGAGAGAACACGAAAATACAGTCAGGCAGTTCAATTTTTCTTTAATAGAAGCAATGTGGTAATTACAAATAAAATAGAATTAACTGTTAATACTCAAGATTGTACACTGTACATAGTACAGATTCAATCAGACATCCTGGCTTCAATGAAGGGAGATTCCATGGGGAATATCTTAACACCAGACACAAGCTTAATGATGCTCAGTAAAGGTCACATAGAATTTATGCTTGACTTTTATTCTAAACACCTCACACTGGATCCTACTGATTAATACATTCAGCTTAAACAGTAATATATTATACAGATTTACATATCCTATACAATATTTCCACCAATGATACAAGGGTTCAATGTGTGAGCAAATCACTCCAACTAAGAAAAATAGGATTGTTCACATAACACACGACATTGTAAGCCTGGGTTAACTTAACAACATTCAAGATATAATTTTTAATAAATTGTTACAAATTTTCGTAACATCCCAAAAACATTTTTTTGTCCTTTTAATATATATGTTTTTCCCCCATCTGACATAGTTTATAAAATTTGAATTATAACGAACATTTTTCTGTCCATGCTGTGAAAACAAGTCCTTTGAAGCATAGTATCTTGTTGAACACGGCACCCTCTCTACTTCCTCCACCGAGACCCTGTTCCCATCCTACTTGCTGTCTCGGCTAGCTCTACTTTCTTCCTTCCATAAATCGAGCCCTGCGCGGATAACCATAATGTTCCCCATACACCATTGTTCTGTAACTGTGATCACTTTGTGCAAGAATATTGAATGCACACTTTCCACTGTAGCACTTAAGGTCTGTCCACACTCTTGCGTTTTCATCTTCCCTTTCCCTTTCAACGTGCCTTTCCTCTTTCCATTCAACATTCCTCTTAGGGCATGCCTCTCAAGCATGCCTGAAACGCAAGCAATACCTGTCCACATTCATGCGTCAGTTTCTTTGCAGCATTCGTCATGGATACTGCAGACGCGAGTTCACTTCTTGTGATATCTGCCGCTTATTCAGTAATAAATGCTGCAAAAAAGAAGAAAACCAGAAGGCAGCGATTAATGTGGTTGAAGGAATTTTTGAAGAAAAAAAAAAACGGTTTACGGGATCTTAAAAGAAGTGCGTGCGGATAATATGCTGTTCAGGAACGTCACTAGGATTTCCAAAGCCAACTTCGAATTTTTGTTGAGCATGATGGAGAAAAGAATTGAGAAAAAGAACACACATTTCCGTGAAGCAATACCTCCAATATGAAAACAAGAGGCTTGTACCCGAACCATGGTGATTCATAGTCTTCATCAGCCCTGGAACCCGTCTTTTTCTTCGTTACTTTTTGATGCTCTTTTGAAAAGTAAGATCTCCACCTTTTTATTTTGTTCTTTACCTCCTGAGTATCCACCTTGTACTTTTCAGCCAAAATTCTCAATGCGTCATTTCGTACTATTTTATTAGTGTACAACTTCGAGAATACGTCCCACGGAGCAGGATGTTTTCAGTAATCCTCGATAAATTGTATAGTTTCCTCCGTGGTGGCTGACATGACGTGCACAATATTGGCTTAAATTGTACAAAATGCAAGGCGAGAGGCACGAAATCCACGAACCGTGCGGTTCGGCTTTCAACACTGCGTGCGCTACGATCCTCTCCCTCGTTCAAATCCGGAGACGCTTGCAGCACGTGTTCATCACTTGCCTCACACCTTGCGCTATGACGCATGCCTTTGACGAACATAAAAACGCACGAGTGTAGACAGACCTTTAGTTCTCCACTTATGTTAGTCCTTCGACTGTTATGCCAGACACTCTTCCCGCAATACCACAACGTTGGGTATGTTAGAATGTCAAGTTCAAGCACTGCTATACTGGCTTCTAACAGCAATGAGTCCTCAAGGTTCCAACTAAATATTCCGCTGAACATAGCATTCACGCATCATAATTCGTGTAGTTTCAAGATACGAATCCATATGCGTTCCGGTATAACTTCCGCATCGACAACTTTTGGCGGCACAATTGTACTGTTGCTGCATTGAGCCGTGTTGACATTCACTCGTTCCGCTGACGTGCAGGATATTCTCCTGTCATGTCGAATAAAAGACAATCGATGATAGTCCATGGCCATTTGACCAAAGTCAGTAGACAAACTATGCATGCTGACAGGCCATGACACCATACGAGTAGTGGCTGGTGGGGAGAGCAATTGATTCGGTCGGAGCTGAAAAGCATTAAGTCAAAAATGGTCATTTTTTAAAGGATTAGTATTCTGAATTATTGACCCAAGGGCCTTGAAACGGCATAGGAAAGAATTAAGTAGCCTTCTGTTTAAGCCAGAAACCACTGCTACATGTAGTGCGATCAGAGGAGAAAAGCCTTAAGTCATTGACTTGCTGCCTTTGAGCGCTGTATTCCGTACTTAATGTTGGCCACACTGCAAGATTCCCGCGTGTTACAGTGCTATTGTAAAATACACTTGTACAAGGTTTAGGTGGTTTTTATGTCACAAATCCGTTTTAAAATAAAATATTATGTGAAATATTCATTCTGGTTTTATGCCGCACTAAACTGACCATGGAACTGAAAGGCATTAAGTCACGTTTCAAAATTTGATTTGAAAAATAAGTTTATTAAATTGATATTCCGCTAACACAAATATAACCTGAATAGTTGCTTCACAACATAGATGACCAATATAGCGTGTTTGTTAAGTTCTGTTCTGTCAACGACGTTTTATCTGTCTCCTAAAAAGTAGTGAAAACTGACTTAATACTGTTCAGCTGCGGCCGATTCAGTTATATTCATACCAGGGAGAATATGATATCTGGAGACATTTCTTTTACTCATGTTCCTCAAACATTCAGATTTATATTTTTGCTTATTTTTATGCTGTTTTCTCCTCCGGACTAGCTATTATAACAAGTTTTCAGAGATTTCCATGGCCCCAATTGGCTGTAACTTTGTCTCTGTCAAACTGTTGGTTCCCCGTAAGTCGGAGCATGCTTCAAAACAAACTGACTCGCTCCGGCCACGGGCACAGTATACAGTACTGTAGCATTAGGTGGATTGTTGTCAGCAGATTCAAAGTTGTCGTCGTCATCATCAGTTAAAAATTTATTCTCACATGTTTCACTAGGCATTAAAACCTTATTTCCTCTTCCTCCAAGCAAGAATATAAACAAACCCGGCTCAGAAATGTAACATGCAGGAACCAGCTGACTGCAGCATGTTCAGAGAATCACAGAACTTAAATACATTGATATATCCTGAGAGATGCCTTGCTTGCAACAGTGATAGTACTGTATGGTTGGAAATAACACTAACCATTTTAGAAAAACGGGGCGATAGATCGGCCAGTGGCATTGTTTTTAGCTGAAGCTCCCCGTGGCACTACAAGGGTTCAGGAACCCACAGAGGGTAACATTGTAAACTGTTTATAATTGAAACACAGAGATAATATACACTTTGGACCTTCATTCAGGAATAATATTATTACAGAAAAAGAAATTTGAAGGCATTAAATTTTTCGGTAATGGCAGTTGCCACGGCTGAAGGCAAAGTTGTGTGTTTCTATAAACATTTAGAAGGGGATTACTTCCTATTTATTGCCAAAACATGATTTTCCTACAATCAATGATTGGGTAGGATAAGAATAGAAAAACACAATGACAGACCGATATGAGCGAAGGGAAAGATACAAAAAGAACGGGGATAATGTCCACAGTTGGACACAGGGCATTGACACGTTCAGTCCAATATATAGCTCTTCTTATATTCTGTAGGCCCCGGCCTCGTCAAACTGGCATTGCTAGCGGCCATTTAACTCTGAATAGGAACAAGACTGGACTAAGACAGGGGAGTGTGCTGTCACCTCTCTTGTTCATAATGGTGATGGATGAAATTGTAAAGGAAACAAAGGAAGCATATCGACATAAAGAAATGAAGTTACTGTTATTTGCAGATGATATTGTGGTCTGGGGAAGGAACACCGAAGAAGTGCAAAAACAACTAGATGCACTGAACGAAAATATTCAGAAGTACGGCCTGAAAATCAGTATAGAGAAAAGCAAGACCATGGTGATGACAAGAGGGGAAAGACAAGGAAAGGGCACTGTGAAAATTGGAAGTCAGAGTTTGGAAATTGTGGACACGTCCAAATACCTAGGAAGTGAATTGGTGCAAACTGGTAGGTTGGACATGGAGATTGGCAGGAGGGTACAGCAGAGCAATGCATTCTATCAAAGTGTAAGAAAACTTGTTTGGGATGTTGGTAATGCTTGAGTAAGGTGTGATTTCGTTCGTGCTCCGCAAATTAATGTAACGCGTTAAGGAAAGTTCTGTTTTGGTGACTTCTTGTTGTGCTGCAGTTGGACTCTACGTGATAAAGTGCTTTAAGATACCAAAATCCACAGTGGAAGTCGGGTATGTAAATTGATTTTAACATTTTAATATTCTTAACAACAACACAAGCCAAACGAACAATTGAATATTCACAGTGCGAGTGTCACCAACCTAACAAATAGAGAAGGAGCGCGATTGTCACAGTCCTTGTTCGAGATATTGATATGAGTGCCAACGGCAAAATGGACGGAAAGAAGCGCGGCGTATCATCGGCCGGTGAGGGAACCAACACGGCAGCAGTGCCATCTGTTGCCGACGTGTATGAACTCCTTCAAGCTACAAGCAAGGAAGTTGCTAGCCTCAAGAATCTACACAAAGACACGGAAAGAGAACTGAACAAATCCCTGGAATTCGCTCACCAGAAACTGGACGAGAATTACGAACTCATAAAAATTCAGTCTGAAAAACTGACCAACTGTCTACAAGTTATTGAAAAACTTAAAGAAGAGAACATGACGCTGAAAAAACGATTGCATGAAACCACGCTACAGTTGGATGACCTGGAGCAATACGGCAGGCGAAACACTTTAGAAATAGTAGGGGTCCCAGAAATGCCTAATGAGGACACGTTTGAAGTTGTAAAGAAAGTAGGTATCGCTCTAGATATGAACATTGAACCAACAAT
The DNA here is from genome assembly GCA_946902985.2 of Meconema thalassinum. Lineage (NCBI taxonomy): Eukaryota > Metazoa > Arthropoda > Insecta > Orthoptera > Tettigoniidae > Meconema > Meconema thalassinum. The sequence goes on from OX336389.2 coordinate 55,749,820, forward strand.
GATTGACATTTGTCACCGCATCAGGAAACAACCGCACCAAACCAGCGCGGGGATTGTTGTGAAGTTTGTGCGGCGAACCGATAAAGAGCAGTTCCTGCAAAGGCAAAAAGTGAAACGCAATCTCAACTCCCTGATGGTAGGTTATGTTTCCAACGAACCAATTTATGTCAACCAAAGTCTAACATCGTACCGTAGGTCTATCTTAGGTCAGGCGAGAAAGCTCAAACGCGAAAAGAACTACGCATTTCTCTGGGTTGACAGATCTGGTACAATAAAATTGAGGAAGAAAGCTGAAGATAGACATGTCTACGAGCTGCGGACACCCGACGACCTTGAAAAACTGATATAAACAAAATGGCTGAGGACAAGTCTCTTAGGATTTACTATCAAAACGTCCGAGGACTGAATAGTAAAACACAAGAATATTACCTTAATACACTTAATTGTGAATATGATATAATTATAAATACAGAGACATGGATTTCGGACAGTATGCAGGATGGTGAGCTATTTGATGATACTTTCACTCTACATAAAAGAAATAGGGAAGGAACTAAAAAAGGGGGTGGAGTTTTGATAGCTGTGAGAAAAGATATTGTTTTGAGTAACTGCCATTTTGATACCGGGGGCTTAGAAGCATTGTGTGTTAAAGCAATAATTAGTGGAAAAAATCATTTTATCATTACTGTGTATTTCCCTCCGAACTCCAAACTAGAGTCTTATCTTGCATTCTTCAGTGCAATTGAAGAAAAGTATTATCAAAACCATAATTTAATCATTGCAGGGGATTTCAATATTCCAACAATTTCAGGTACATGTTACGATTTTATTGCGGGTGGACCTTGCAGTAGAGTTCTTGCAAATGTTATGTCATTGTATAACTTGTCATCCCATAACAATATTCAAAACTCCAATCAAAGAACATTAGACCTTGTATTAACAAATATAAATAATACTGTATCAGTTTTTAGGGATAGGGATCCGTTAGTACCAGAAGATGTTCACCATCCTGCACTAAGTTTAGTTATCAACTGCAATCGTATAGGAAGGGTAACAAATAGTACTACAAAAAAAGTATATAATTTCAAGAAAGCAAATTTTTTAGGCCTGTATAGCTCGTTGCAAAATTCGGACTGGACCCCATTAAAACAATCTTGCAATGTTGAAGAAGCTGTTGGATATTTTTACAAAATATTCAACTCAGCTTTGGAGACAAATTGTCCTATAAAACATATTCAGTCAAAAAGAAAGTATCCTTGTTGGTTTAATAAAGAAATCATTAATGCTTTAAAACTTAAAGATTATCACCGGAAAAGGATGATGTACAGTCAAGCAAGTCTTGAATCTTACAAAGAGCTAAGAAAAAATGTTAAAACTATGATAAGCAGGAGTTACCGAAATTACATAAAACAGGTTCAGGAAAACTTAGGCGATAACCAAAAATATTTCTGGAATTTTATTAAAAATAAGAAAGGTAGCACAAATCAGAACAATCAAATAATGACATACAAAGGTAATCAGCTGAATAATTCAAGAGATATAGCAGATGGTTTCGCTGCATGTTTCCAAAGTATGTATTTGCCACAAGCTGCAAAATACATCATTCAAGCAGAAGGAGCTGGTCCTAAAAGTTATTCTCCATTTTTGAATGATTTGACTGAAAATGAATACAAAATGGCTGCCAAACATCTAAAGCCCAAGCATTCAGTTGGTCCTGATGGTGTTCCGCCATATATAGTAAAGGGCTGTTCAGATGTGCTCAGAGAACCACTGTGTCTAATATTTAACCTCATACTGCGTACTCAAACTTATCCTTTATTATGGAAAACTACTAGGATCTGCCCAATTTTCAAATCTGGAGATAGGAACACAATTGAAAATTATAGGCCTGTATCAATTGTATGTGCACCTGCAAAGATATTTGAATTTATTCTGTACAATAGAATATTTTGACACGTTCAGAACTACATAACGGATAAACAGCATGGATTCTTCCCTAATCGCTCGACCACTACTAATTTAATTAATTTTGTGCAGTACGTAATTAATGCATTTCATGATCGTAGCCGTGTTGATTGTATCTTTACAGACTTCGCGAAAGCTTTCGATAGATTAAATCATGATGTTTTAATTAAAAAACTCTCTGATTTTGGCATCTGTGAACTGCTATTGAACTTGATTGCATCATATTTGAACGGTAGACGGCAATACGTTTTTTATAATCGGTATGAATCCTATGTATTCATAGCCAACTCCGGAGTTCCACAAGGATCAAATTTAGGCCCATTATTTTTTATAATATTCATCAATGATCTACCACAAAGAATAAAACATTCAGAATGTCAATTATATGCAGACGATTTTAAAATTTACAAAGTTATAAAAAATTTAGAAGACGCAGTAAAGTTACAAGAAGACATTGATCGTGTTTTTATCTGGAGCATTAAAAATCAGCTAGCACTGAATATAAACAAATGCTTTTACCTTAAATTTTCATCAGCAAAATGTACATCCGATTATACATACACAATTAATGGAACAAACTTAAAACCAGTTATGTCTATCAAGGACCTGGGAGTTATTTTAACACATAACATGTGTTTTAAGCAGCACATCTATTTCTGTGCCAATTCGGCATTCAAAACTCTGGGATTTGTTATTAGGACAACTAAAGAGTTTACGCGCATTAAAGCCGTCGATCATCTATTCAAAATCTTGGTCCGTAGCAAGTTAGAATATGCTTCAGTTATTTGGCATCCATATTATAAATCACTGGAAGCAAGCCTCGAAAAAGTTCAAAAATGTTTTCTAAGGTACTTATATTACAAAGACAACAATATATCTGCATTTAAATCAAATAAATCATATACTCAACTACTGGATGAATTCAACTACACTAGCTTGGCAGCAAGGTGCGAAAACTTACAGCAGGTGTTTTTGTATAAAACAGTTAATGGAATGTTAGACAACAGTGGCTTCTTGCAGCAGATTGATTTCAATGCCAGAGCAGGAAATTTGTGAAATCGAGATCTTGTAACGTGTTTTTCGAGGGGTTTTTATGCAACTGGCATAAGTCAGTAGGAAGCCATTCTATATTTATTTACGCGGCAAATTGTTCAGCCAAGAGAATTTTCATGTTAATTTATTATTATTATTAATTTATTATAATTATTATTAAGGTATTTTCGGAGCATTTTATAAAAATTATAAGCATACAGATAGGTTTTCTATGTCTTAGAAAACGCTATCAAGCAAATTATTACGAACGACAATATCATAGAAAATTATGTGATTACGGAATTTTACGGAGTTTCGTCAGTTAGGGTATATCGAGAGACATGACTCACTGGGAATTCAAGTACAGGATTAATCTTGTCGGGAAGCATGACGCAATCTTGGGTTGCAGCGTCAAGAAAAGGCGGATGGTTGGAACGGAAATCGTCTTCATCATTCGCGCGCCGTGTGTAATGAGCCTAAGAAGGGGAAGTAGTGGGGAGCAGCCAATCAGTGGAGGACCACGCAAGCTAGAAGTCGGTTGAAGAGTGGGGATGCGACGGGTGCATATATCGTTCAGTGTTCCGTGGAACGGGGACTATCTGTATAGAACTTAACGAGTACGGTTGTACGCGGGAGTCGCTCCGATGTTCCGTGGAGTGGAGGACTAACTTTTGTAAAACTTAACCAGTGTGGTTGTACGAGTGTTTTGGTCCGATGTACGGACCATAGAATTATCTAATCTACCAGAATCTCATCAAATATCGACAAACATGTCGACGTCCAGGAGACTGTGGGAAGCTCACAGCATCATCCAGTACGAGGGAAAGGCTTCGGCCATTTCCAGTGGTAAGCGCGAATGACGCAGAAATACGCAATCTCTCATTTCTCTTTGTTTTATATTTCATATTTCAGTAACTTCATAGCTTGGGAATAAGAGTAAAATCAATAATTTATCAGACTCCATTTTCACGTAATTTTCTATCGGTAATATTCAAATCACAACGCTCCAATTTAAATTTTATACTTATTATTATTAATTTTGCTATTCTTGTTTTATATAATAAATTCATTTCTTTTACAATGCAATCCTTGCTTTCAGTAGGGAGCATTAGATATAGACCAATTCCTTCTCCTGATACAATTGTTTGTTGGGTTAATGATCAAATCATACCACGATCTGAGTGAAAAGAGTCTTGAATGTGTTCTGCCAGAGCTAGACGTTGTTAAATACAAATTTAGATTTCAACATTGCGTTGAGGTCTTGGCGCCCATTAAAACAACATAGCTTAGGAAAAGGTAAACAGTTACATTTATCTCCCAACGTGTGGGCTAGCAAAACTGCTACAATTGTACGCTCAACGTGGAGCAAAGTAAATACCGTTTCACTTGTCATCCCAGCCTACGGAAAACTGCTACATTTGTCGCTACCAACATGGGGCATTAATTAACTGCTACAATTGTCGCCGACAACTTGGGGCTGAAAACCTAATAACATTTGTGGAAGGAGAAGGGTATATATTTCTGTGCCTGTATTTTGGGGGTTATTTGTCTTTATCAGTGTGTATCATTATGGGGGATGAGAAAGAAAGACAGATGAGATTACGTAGTGGTCATCAACTGGAGAGTGATGATACGAGCAGTATGTCGAGTGATGGTAGTATCGGGGTAGCGGAGGTAAATCCCGATACTGAAAGAGGGAGTGTAGGCGGCCAACCAGAATTAAAAACTTTACTTCTCGAGTTCATGTATCAGAACAAAGTTAGTAGTGATGCCTTAACTGCAAAATTAGAACAGAATAATGCAAAATTAGAACAAAACAGTAGGGAAAATAAAGAAAGTACAGAAGCTTTAAATGCAAAATTAGAACAGAATAATGCAAAATTAGAACAAAACAGTCGGGGAAAATAGAGAAAGTACAGAAGCTTTAAATGCAAAATTAGAGCAGAATAATGCAAAATTAGAACAAACCAGTAGGGAAAATAAAGAAAGTACAGAAGCTTTAAATAAAAAATTAGAACAAAATAATGCAAAATTAGATAAGAACAACAAGGAAATTAGTGTGAAAATGGAGCAGATTAGAGGAGAAATCAGAGGAGTAATGGAAGAGAAGGTTAAAGAGATCATTGCAGATGTAGACAAGAAATTAGGAAAAGTACAGGAGGAGTTAGAAATTAGAATCAGTACACAGGCTGAAAATTTAAAAGAACTAGTGCAACTGGAAATACAGCAGGTCAAAAAGCAATTGGGGGGAGAAATTGACAAAATTCAGGTAGCAACTAAAGAGGTTAAGGAACAGCTGGGGGGTAGAATTGAGAAAGTCCACTCGCAAATAGTTGCAGAAGTAAATGATTTAAGAGAGAGCATTAGCAAGATTGAGGAGAAACAAGCAAAGCTATATAATAAAGTAGAAGAATCAGAAGGAAACATTAAATTAACAGTAAACAGTATTGAGAGGAAGGCTGAGGAGAAAATCGCAGAATTAGAATTAAAATTAAAAGCTAGGATCAGGCAAGAAAATAGTCAGAATAGGCCAGTTTTTGTGAATAGCACACACAGGGAGGTAGAACTGGGTAAGTTCAGCAATCGACAGGGGTGCCCAATGGAGTTCATGAACACTATAGAAAATAAATCCGGGGAGAGGTTGGAAAATGGTAGTATTGAGTGGTGCCAGGTAGTTGAAATTTTAGAACAAGTGTTTGTGGGGGAAACGAGGAATTGGTTTGCCGTCTACAGAGACAAGTTTACTGATATGAATGATTTTAAAATGAAATTCTGTGAAAAGTTCTGGAATGAGGTTATTCAGTCGCAGCATCGTGAGGGAGTAGTGTGTGGTAAAAATAACCCTAAAGGAAGCTCCACCATGACCGAATACTTTTTAGGGCAGGTATTAGTGTGTAAACATCTGGATGGCTTGAAGGAGGAAAGTGATGTGGTAAGGTTGCTACTTAGGCACTTTCCCTGTAGGATCAAGGAGGCTGCTTGTATCCAGAATGTAAAGACAATATCACAAGTAGAAAATTTGTTAAGCACATTTGATGCACTAGGGAGAGGGGGTTATGAGGACAATTTCAATCGGAACCAGGGTAATAATAATAATAGACCTAATGAAGCCAGGCATCAAGAAGTTCAAGGGAACGGTGGCGAAGGAGCCAACGCTCAAAATAGAAATAATAATAATAATCAACTAAATCAGAACAGAGGAAATGGCTATGGTAATCAGTATCAAGGGAGGAACAATGATTTCAGGGTAAATCAAGGGAGGAACAATGATTACAGGGGAAATCAAGGGAGAAACAATGATTTCAGGGGAAATCAAGGGAGAAATTATAATGACAATAATTACAACCAGAATAGGGGTCAAGGAAGAGGACAGCCTAGTGGTAGTAATATACAGCTAAACAATGACAACACAGCCCAGAACAACCAGACCAGTTCAGTAGTTAGTAGTATTACGGCCAGCTGTAGCGGTTCTTTAAACGCGAACCAGGCTGCGAAGTGAGGTCAGAATCTCAGTCTGTAGCATGCCCTGTCCATACAATTATACAGGAACCCTATGACCTAAATGTAAGAAATGAATTATTACATGAACTAAATGATGAAGGTATTATTCAGGAAGTGGTTAGTAAGAGCCCCATAGTTAAATTTAACGTGTCCGAGGCGTACACAGATGTTTTAATTGATAGTGGTTGTATGAAGAGTTGCATAAGTAGTGCATTTTATGATAAAATGAAAGGAACTGGAGTAAATTTTGAGGAGATGCCAATTAAAAGCACTTTTGTTATCACAGCTGTTGGGAAGAGGTCTAAAGTAATTTCTAAGCAAGTTTTAGTAGACATTAAAATTAATAATCATGTAGAGAAGCAGATTTGCCTTGTAATTCCAAATTTAGTATTCAGTGTTATCTTGGGTTCAGAGTGGCTAAGTAGAGTGTCGGGTAACTTATGTTATGATGTAGGGAGTTTGAAATTTAAATGGGGTGATTCTGAAGTAGAAGTAACGTTCAATGACCATATTCAGAGGAGTAGTATTGTAGGTGTGATTTGTACTTTAAATGAGATATCGCCAGCCGTAGAGCGGGGTTCTCCATGTTTTGTGGGCAGTGTGATTACGAACGGAAGTCTAGAGGACTCGTTACGTGATGCTGCATTTCAGGGAAATATAGAGGAGGAACAATGTGTTCGGCTCTATGATGTGTTATGGTGTAATAGGAGAGTTTTTGAGGATCGCATTGGTATGGCCAATTGCTATACCCATTCATTGAACGTTATTGATAGGTCAGTATTCACAGGACATAGATATCCTGTACCTTTCGCTTATCAGAGTGCAGTTGAGGCACAAATTAACCAGATGCTTGAAGATGGGATTATTGAGCACTCTAACAGTCCGTATGTTAATTCTTTGATCACGGTACCCAAAACCGACGGCACGGTTCGTATTTGTTTAGACGCTCGTTTGGTTAACAGTAGAATTAGTTCGGATCAGGTGAAATCTATGTCAATAGAGGAATTAATGCAAACATTTGAGGGGAAGAAGTATTTCACTTGTGTAGATTTGAGTTCCAGTTTTTGGCAAGTGCCACTTATGAACGAAGATAGACCATTTACAGCTTTTAGTCATAAATATAACCTTTATCAATTTTGTAGAACACCTTATGGGTTAAAGAGTAGTTCAGCAGCTTTAATTAGGGCTTTAAACATCGCATTAGGGGATGACACAGGAGAGTTTGTAACCATTTACATAGATGATATGGTAATTAGTTCACACAGTTTTGAGGAGCATCTAGGTCATTTAGATATAGTTTTTCAGAAGTTAGATCAGGCAGGGTTCACTTTGAAGCTGTCTAAGTCGTCATTCTGTCAGTCAGAAGTGACATTTTTAGGTCATAGAGTGTCTAGTAGAGGTGTGACACCAGAGGAAAGTAGGGTTAGCATGTGTGGACAGTAGCAACATGGCATCGTTACAGATACTGAGAAATATGCTAGGTAGAGCAACGTGATGACGTTCATTTAAGGGAGCCACTTGCAAGGTTGGAAGCAGGTGACGCAGAAACATTTATAGTTTCCAAACGTATTGGGAAAACAGCATATGTGCTGGAGAATAGTAAGGGAAACAGATTATACGGGACGTATAATATACATAGTCTACGAAAATATGTGTCATAAAGTGAGTGTGTTTAGCTGGCGAGCCAGCCTATCAAATGAGTAAGTGTGGTATTTGGTGCGTGGGAGGAGATGGTCTTCCAGGCAGGCGTATCAGAAGTCACACAGGGGGGGTAGTATGTAAGTAAATGAGAGTTTTTAAGGTACAGGGAAATATGACGGGATTGTCGGATGCTGTTGAGCACTAAATTGTCTCGATGCACCAAGGCCATTTTGGCAGCGCTGATGGGTTCCCATTTATCTCCAAGAGATGGGGGAGCGCTTGTATAGGGCTTGTTAGCTTAAGGCGTCCACGAGATAAAAGATGGGCCATTAGAATGCGAGACAGTCCTTCATGAAACTCATACATATCAGCACACGTGATTTCTGTTTACGGCCTCGCCATGTAAGATTTGTAAGTGTGTAATTTAAGGTAATTTGTACAAAGGTATTATTTGTGTGACGAGAATCTGTGTTGAGAACTAGTATTAAGTAGAATATGGTCTACGGGAACTTAACAAGACAGGGCGATTACGGCACAGAAATATTTGGTGTTATATGTAATGCGCATTTACTGGTTTTTTTTTTTTTTTTTCAGAAGTCAATATTAATTTAATCTACTTTAAAGAGAGATTAAGTATTATGGTCACGAGGCGCTGCCACAATAGTGTGATCGTGTGCTCAGTGATAAATGAGATTAAATTTCTCCATAAGGAAGGGACCTCCAGTGAAATTAGGAAGTTCTATGGTGATATAAATATATCAGAACACCTTCAATGCGTGTGATATGACATCATAAATACATAGTGCTCACACATTAATTATGTCTATTTCTCCAACATAGAGAAATTTGAGAGGCGGAAATATCCGTGGAACACTATTCTATATGTAAAACATTGGACTGGTTGCAAAGTGCAATCCATAGTGACAACAAACTTTGACGCAAAGTGCGTGAAGAAAAATTATGAGTGTATATATCTGTAATTTAGGGTGATTTCATTTATGTAATATGTATTTTGGATGGGGATTATTAACGTGTCTGGGATAATCGGATAATGGACCGTCGTCACGGTAAATCATCCGATGATCCGAGGCGAATATGTAACGTGTTTTTCGAGGTTTTTTTATGCAACTGGCATAAGTCAGTAGGAAGCCATTCTATATTTATTTACGCGGCAAATTGTTCAGCCAAGAGAATTTTCATGTTAATTTATTATTATTATTAATTAATTATAATTATTATTAAGGTATTTTCGGGGAAGCCTCCGTGGCTCAGGCGGCAGCACGCTGGCCTCTCACCGCTGGGTCCGTGGTTCAAATCCCGGTCACTCCATGTGAGATCTGTGCTGGACAAAACGGGGGCAGACAGGTTTTTCTCCGGGTACTCCGGTTTTCCCTGTCAAAATTTCATTCCAGCAACACTCTCCACTCTCATTTCATTTCATCTGTCATTCATTTAATCATTGCCCCAGAGGAGTGCGTCAGACCTCGGCAGCCGGCACAGTTCATATCCTCGCCGCTAGATAGGGGCTTCATTCATTCCATTCCTGACCCGGTCGGAGACTGGAAGCAGGCTGTGGATTTTTCATTAAGGTATTTTCGGAGCATTTTATAAAAATTATAAGCATACAGATAGGTTTTCTATGTCTTAGAAAACGCTATCAAGCAAATTATTACGAACGACAATATCATAGAAAATTATGTGATTACGGAATTTTACGGAGTTTCGTCAGTTAGGGTATATCGAGAGACGTGACTCACTGGGAATTCAAGTACAGGATTAATCTTGTCGGGAAGCATGACGCAATCTTGGGTTGCAGCGTCAAGAAAAGGCGGATGGTTGGAACGGAAATCGTCTTCATCATTCGCGCGCCGTGTGTAATGAGCCTGAGAAGGGGAAGTAGTGGGGAGCAGCCAATCAGTGGAGGACCACGCAAGCTAGAAGTCGGATGAAGAGTGGGGATGCGACGGGTGCATATATCGTTCAGTGTTCCGTGGAATGGGGACTATCTGTATAGAACTTAACGAGTACGGTTGTACGCGGGAGTCGCTCCGATGTTCCGTGGAGTGGAGGACTAACTTTTGTAAAACTTAACCAGTGTGGTTGTACGAGTGTTTGGGTCCGATGTACGGACCATAGAATTATCTAATCTACCAGAATCTCATCAAATATCGACAAAGATGTCGACGTCCAGGAGACTGTGGGAAGCTCACAGCATCATCCAGTACGAGTGAAAGGCTTCGGCCATTTCCAGTGGTAAGCGCGAATGACGCAGAAATACGCAATCTCTCATTTCTCTTTGTTTTATATTTCATATTTCAGTAACTTCATAGCTTGGGAATAAGAGTAAAATCAATAATTTATCAGACTCCGTTTTCACGTAATTTTCTATCGGTAATATTCAAATCACAACGCTCCAATTTAAATTTTATACTTATTATTATTATTAATTTTGCTATTCTTGTTTTATATAATAAATTCATTTCTTTTACAATGCAATCTTTGCTTTCAGTAGGTAGCATTAGATATAGACCAATTCCTTCTCCTGGTACAATTGTTTGTTGGATTAATGATCAAATCATACCACGATCTGAGTGAAAAGAGTCTTGAATGTGTTCTGCCAGAGCTAGACGTTGTTAAATACAAATTTAGATTTCAACATTGCGTTGAGGTCTTGGCGCCCATTAAAACAACATAGCTTAGGAAAAGGTAAACAGTTACATTTATCTCCCAACAGTTAGGGGCAGTCAAACTGCTACATTTATCTCCCAACGTGTGGGCTAGCAAAACTGCTACAATTGTACGCTCAACGTGGAGCAAAGTAAATACCGTTTCACTTGTCATCCCAGCCTAAGGAAAACTGCTACATTTGTCGCTACCAACATGGGGCATTAATTAACTGCTACAATCTCTTAGTTTGCAAAATACCAAAAACAGTATATTATAAAAATTCACCATTAGTAAGAATGTGTCTGGTGTACAATAAACTTGCCAAAACCTACAATAGTTTAGACTTCAGCTCTGCATTACCAGTATATATTAAGGTTTTAAGAGCTACAATTCTTTCATTGTCAATGAATAAATTGTAAATGTTAGCAACTACCGGTATGGAATGTAATCTGTAATTTTGTATTTATGTGTAAATATGCATAGTACTCTTGTTATATCTGAGCTATAGTGTGACTTATGTACCATTGTCAAATATTCTTCTAAAACTTCTTTCCATTTTTGTTTGTAATATAGACCTAGTATGTAACTTTTTCGTTTGTTAAATCTGTAACTATTCAATATAGTGCTATGTACGCCTTCTGTAATTGGAGCCTAAGCTCTGTTGAAGGTATAAATAAATAAATAAGGAAGTACCAAGGAAAAGCAAGGAGGTAATGTATAAAGTGTACTATGTTCCCATATTAACTAATGCAGCTGAGACTTGGACCCTGACAAGCAGGCAAGAGAGTAGAATCCAAGCCAGTGAAATGAAATTCCTAAGAAGTATGATAGGAAAGACAAGGAAAGACAGAGTGAGGAATTAAGATGTTAGGAAGGAAGTTGGGATGGGAAAACTAAATGAGAGAATTGAGAAGAATAAACTAAGGTGGTTTGGACATGTAAAGAGGATGGAGGAAAATAGAATACCAAGACAGATGCTGGAGGCAAAGTGCAAGGGTAAGAGAGCAAGAGGAAGACCTAGAACAAGGTGGATTGATTCAGTGAAGAACAGCGTAAGAAAAAGAAATCTGGACTGGGGCAAGATCGTGGAAGAAGAATGGTGGAAGGAGAGAGGAAAGTGGAGAAGTGCCATAAATACCCCGACCCGGCAGGAGCTGGATATGGAGAAATGATGATGATGATCTTGGAGCCATCATAGCTCATTAGAAGTACACTCTACCGACAATTTTTCTGACTTCTCACAAATTGCATAATCATATTCTTTCATCTAGATATGTACTCATCTGTTTATTTTTTATCACCAGAGTGAATTTTCTTTGTAAATATTCCGTTGTATGTTTCACAACTTGTCATCTTGCAATCATAACTCAACAATGATACATTTTCTACTGTAGATTTGAATTTTTCAGTTGACCGGTAGTGGTTCAATTTTGAAAATTAACCCTGTATCACTGCAAGGAAACCAGGAATATAAAATACCATACAAATTATGTGATAGCATGTGCCGATATATGTCTGTTAGCTAACGAACTCGATCCCCTCCAATCTTAAATATCTTATTGACACATAAAAGCTACACTCTAAATATTTAACTAAACAATTTGCACAAGTTTTTGTCCTGCTTAAGAGTTCCACCCTAAATTCACAGGCTTCCTGTCGTAGGGATCAAATGATATTTCTTACTTTTCTATGTTGGGATTAAGGTATCTGTTCTCGCTCTCGGTGGTGTATTGTGTGTCACCATGGTCAGACCACGTACTGGTGGGCGAAGGGGCTGTGAGCGGGGAACTGATGGTTTTTCCAGCAAATCGGCCATCGGCTGTGAGTGGAGCATTTGAACGAAGTCTGGATCAATCGAGCCCATACCTCGCCCAGACATAGCCAGTGGATTGGAGAACTTACCTCCAGAACAGTGAGGACACATTCCCTGTCAATTAGTTAGCAAGTCAGCTTGTCCGGCAAGGCTAACATTGTAGTGTAGTACGTGCATATCTACCAACAAGGTGGCCAGGAGAGCGAGTGCTGAGGATCCTGGAGGCTGTGTAGACTGCACAGCTGTGAGTGCAGTGGGCTATAGTGTCTGGCTTCCATGCTCTGTTTTATATTACACACTCGTACTCCTCATGGTATTAAAATTGCCAACTTAAATTTCTGTTCACTACCCGTTTATCGCCAAGAAGTGAAAATGATTATTATTTTATCATCCTATTAACTGAGAGAAATTTTATGAATATTATAAATATCTAGTCATTAAATGATATTTTAAAAGCATTGTGTGCTTGCTAAAACAAATGATGCCTGACCTTGCTGGTGCACATTTCCCACAGACCAGTGTTCACACCTTAAAGGTTTATGTCTTGCATTAAATGCAGGATTTGTGTAGTTCAACAACTTCATGCTTATAAATTTACTTTGCATGTCATGCATCCTTGCTCAGCTTGCATGCATACGTACAGCCATCTTTGTGGTGTCTTCAGGGGAAATATAAAAAGGAATGGATCAGGTGTACGAAAAGGGTTGTAAAATTTTGCGTTTGTTCATACGTAGCAAAATTTCTTAGCACACGCAGAAATATGCACCACAGGCTATATACGTTGTGGGCACAGATTGTTGGGTGCGTGATGTACCAAGCACAACTCACACTTCTCCACTAATTATCCCAGTTGTGACAGATTTACTTCATTACAAAAAAGAATTCTCTAGCATGGGAAATAAAAGTAAGCAAGGTTGTAATAAAAATGCTGCTCTTTTTAATTAAACTTTAAATGCTATCATTTTGATGGTGCATGTGCCAATAAATGCTCATTAGACCACCTCGTGGTATAGCAGCTATCATTCTTGGCTGTCACCCTAGAGGTCTGGTCTGAGGGCCTCATGAGGCAAAAGTGAGAAGTGGGTTTGATTCCCATCTTGGCCATGCTGGTAGTGGTTTCCCACTTATACTCCAAGCAAATGTCGTGATGGTTCCTAACTTAAGGCCACTCCCTCCCAATCGTCACCTGAATTACAAATACTACAGAATACACAATGACACAGGTTATCAGACAGGTTCTACACACACCCAAGTATACAGGGCTGAATGACCACAATGTCCAAGCCCCTCGGATGAAGCAACGAAGGCTCGTTAAAATGTTCGGCAGTTACATGCTCTACTAGTAACACCTCGGGACCGTGCTGTTGATATATGTCAGTAAACACGGTAAATGAACTCAAATTGTGTAATTTTGTTTGACATACTGTCCTGTATTTTATCCCTGACAATGAGCATCGTCACGGTGGGAGAAACTGGGGTAATTACATTATCCAATAAATCTTTTCAGTCAACTAAGAAGGGTGCTTAATATAAGTACTTGTGAAGAGAAGTAAACGGAGGAAGACTCCATACTGTATGCTGAAACTCTTCGGTCATAGAGAAATATAAACACCAAATTACGAATAACTATAAATTTCATAACACTGAATACTGCCCAATGAAATGTGACATACTGATTCAAAACAACCTTAAGGCCAGTATTACACCATCAAAGAAGTTTGTCAAAGAAATTTTATAAAATATTTTATAAAACTGTACTTACATAAAAGTTATACAAAGCAATAATCACACCATTACACTACATCAAATATTTTATCATAGTTCAGCAAAATGGATGAAGGACAGTTCCTTGTTCACCTGACTGTATTACGGTAGTGGCAATACAGTTATATAAACTAAACAATGGGTCGCCCATGTGACAAGGAAGATATTTAAACAAGTGAAATCTTGGTGAATGAGCTGCTGTACGAGGACTTGAAAAATTACATTAATATTTAATTATTAATAATTATGATGAAATGAATGATGGTGACGTTCGAAGCAACCACTGCCCGAGTAAAGAAAATTGAAGCATATGAAGTAAGAAAGTATGCATTAGGTTGGATTAGATCCCTGGTCCTTTCGTTTCGAAGTCGAGCGCTCTACTCATTCGGCCAACTAGACACATGCTCATGGCGGTTGGTTACATGTATTAAAGTACTGGTAAAGATAAAGTGCTTATTTACACTCGCTTGTAATACCGTAAGTGAAATTAACAAATTATAATACAAATAATATAACATTAAACACACTACTATTCACGGCTTATTTCAGCCTATTTAACTATTTAATTCCTCTTTATGTCCTGAAATGTGCACCCTTTATGTGCAGCACTTATAGTCTCCACTATTTTTACCTACACTTTCTATCTGTTATTTGTGTTTTACATTGTACACCATTCTTTATGTAACATAATATTATACAACATTCCATGCATTTCACACTCTGTTAAGAGCATCTTTGTTGTGGTAATATTCGAGCTGTTACGATCCACCCTTTTGGTTTGAATCTTTTATCAAAGATAGCATGATGCTCATACATTTTATAAAAGAAATTTTATAAAACCACCTTTTATAAAAGATTTCCCCATTACACTGTCATATCTTTTATAAAAGATCTTTGACAAATTTCTTTGATAGTGTAATGCTGGCCTACGACATAATTCTATATCAATTTTGTTTCTTATTTCCCTACATATGGTATTGATTGGGTAATGTTCTGATTGCCCTGGTTTCTGCTATGATTCTATTGATTTCTTTACATACTGGCCTAACAATAGGAAACTGCAACATGTTGCCCGTCACCTTGTAGTATTTGGCTAATGCGTTTGAAAATTAGAATGCTCCTGAAGAGAGAACATCATAGCCATGCAAAATTGTAAATAATCACTCTCAAACTCCTTTATAGTAGGGGAGCCCAAGAGGCTAAATGGGGACCTTATATGATGTATGCCCTTTCACTGCACATTTTTTAAAATATAAAAAATTATAGTCACAAAGAAATACTTGTCCGCTTCATATATTAATAGTGTATGCGCCCCACGTGTTTCTGATAGCCGATTTGCATGGTGGGGGTGGCCGTACGAAAGAGTTGAAAATGGGGGGGGAAATGTATTCAAGCGCGGCAGATATTCATAAGGGATGTAGAGTAAACCCTAAAGGAGCTCCTATTCAAAAGACTGACAATTTGGACGCTACCAACACTCGTGGCTGATTTTTGAAAATGCAAAAGAAATTGCGACATTGAAATACTCAAGCACATCAGATTAATATACAGACGGTTCAGCCTGATGTCCTTGTCGTGCTGACCCATAATCTGACAATTATGTGGAAGAATCTACTTAATCTGAAGGTTTGAAACAATTTTTTTCATTTTTTTTTTTTAATTACTGAATTTAATAAATACAATTAACAGAAAATAATATATAATACAATATATAACACATCTATTTCGAAGAAAATGCTGTTATGAAAAAAGAAAAAGTGAGAAGGGATGAGAGGTGCGGAGTGGGAAATACATAGTTCTCAGCAGCTGCACACTCCACATTTTGCTTAACTACTTTGGCTTGTGGAAATCGGTAGATTATATTATTCCCGTGATCCTTGAAAATAAAAAACAAAATTAACCGCATTCGAGAAAGTCCAGGTGACGTTTTTATTTTTGCAACTTTGTGACTCTCCTTTCTTCCTTATGTCACGCACAAATCGTCAAATTATTGAAATGCACACTTTTCTGCATGTAATTAACTCACCTTGCCTTAATCTGACGCACTCGAGTTTTTGTAACGATAGGTTTTTTTTTTTTTTACTAAACGCACAACCCTATATAAAGAGTTCATGTATGGTGGGGGTACTTAGGTTATTCTGCCAAAATCCCCGCTTGGGCTCCCCTACTATTATGACTGGCCCCTCTGAGCCTCACCAAGCTCATGCATGCAGTGAGGTAGGAGTAGTGCTCTCCTTGAATAAGACAGGAAAAGTATTGCCCTATGTTCCACTTAGGAGTTGCAAGAAATAAGTAAGTCGTTGCGCTATTCTATAATCTGAATTTCGTGTATGGAACCATCTCGGCATTTGCCTGGAGACCCCTTCTAGAATGGCTAAGGTGGGATTCAAAACAAGTTTAAGTGTACCCCATTCCAACACCCAGACCAGAAATTCATTTTTGAGCAGCACACCAATTCTATGATATTGTTAAGTCCTCTTGCACACTACAAGCTATGCAATGGGAAAATGGTGACATTTCGTAACGGTCAACCTATAGCTGCTTGTCGATGGCTTCCGTGGTCTTCTAGTTCAGGTGACATAGTACAATAGTGCCATAGCGTGAAAACGAGATATTCTGTTGCTATGTTATAGGCCATGCCAGTAACAAGAGTGATTTAGTTTTATTTTTTTTGCTGGTTGGTGTAATTTACTGGGATTTTTTTTACCCTCCATACATTACACCAGGGTGGTCCAACCTTTAGTTACCCGAGGGCCAGTCAAACTTTAGTATAGGAATGTGAGGGCCAGAGACATTAATATTGCTAGTTTTAATATACCACTTCATTTTACTGTCGAGAAATCAATGATGATTGGCCCTGCTTTCCTGATACAAGTGTATCAATGTCCACTGTAAGTTCAGTAAGGCAAAGTCTCAGGCTCAATTCCAGTGCAGATCTTTCAATTCGATTTCTCGTTTTTGATTTAATTTGTTTGAGAGCAGATAAACACTTTCATTTTTTGTGGAAGCCCTCAATATGTCCATAAAGCTGGGAGATATTCTGTTTTATGTCTTGTAGTTTCAGGTTTAAAGCATTTAGATGGGATGTTAACTCTGTCAGAAATGTAAGATTATTTAAAAACTGGATTTCTTCCAGTTTTTCTTGATGCTCATGCCCAATGTTTTCAATTTTGAGAAAAGCAAGAATTTCATTCCTTACCCAAAAAAACTGTTGCAATCAATTTCCAGCACTTAGCCAATGCACTTCACAGTACAATGAAATGTCACCATACTCAGCTTCCAAATTGTCCATGAATGCAATAAATGCTCCTTGTCTACAGGCTTTAATGTCTCCCCTTATTAAATTTACAGTATTTACAACAGTTTTCATTGTCTTACTGAGCCTTATAATTTTTCCACTGAGAGCCTCCTGGTGGATAATGCAGTGGAAAAACAAAAAATGCAATCATTTTTCTTTACACAGTCCCACTAAACCAATGTTAGGACGAACCATTGAATTAGCTCCATCTGTTGCAATGTCAGAGCACTTCACAAAACCTCCATATTTAGAAACGATATCATCCAGTGCGTTGAATATGTCAATACCTTTTTTGCTGGTTTCTAATGATCTTAATTTCAACAGTTCTTCATGAATTTCAAATTCTTCGTTTATTATTCTGACGAAGATAAGGAGCTGGCTGATGTCAGCTATAGAGAGTAAAATTCACATTTTTCCAAACTGCTCTTGAGAGAACCTGAAACTTCACCAGCCATATCATTAATTCTTCTGCGAACTGTCTGATGAAACAAGGAAACTGTTTCAAAATACAGGGGCTTTGTTTTATATGTGACGGGGATTTTCGCTCGCCCGTGTTGCGAGCCTGTTTCCCGCCAAGCACTTTGCCGTAATTCGGCGCCCGCCCGGCACTGAGTTATTGAGTATAGGAATTTCAATGTTACGTAATGAAAATGGCATTGGAACAGCACACTGAGCACTAAACACGTCAACAATTGACTAAACTGAACCTCACACTGTTAAAGCTCTCAGCAGACTGCAATGGAGGGACACTTGTGGCGCCAAGAAGCGCATTACGGCAAAGTGCTCGGCGGGAGACCGGCTTGCAGCGCAGGCGAGAGGGCGAGCGAAAATCCCCGTTACATATAAAACAAGTCCCTTAGCTATCCTATTATCTCCAAATGAAGTGCCATTTTTACAGCACATCTCTTAATGAGCTCACCATCGCTGAAAGACTTTTAACTTTCAGCAAGCTCTAAACATACCTCATAAGATGCCTTTAAACCAGCAGTGTTTAATGGTTGCTGAAATATATTCTTCTGTCTTGTTAGTTTCAGCTTCAAATCATTGAACACACAACTTCTGGCACTTCCCTAGTATTGATCGTATTTTGATTTATGCAAGCTGGTATAGTGTATATTCACATTATACTCCTTCGAAACACCTAAGACTTGAGAACAGATAACACACTGCGGTTTTCCATTATGTTCAACAAAAAAGTAACTTTCCTGCCACTTTGACTGAAATTGTCGTTTCTCTTCTTCAACACGCCGTTTATTAAGTCCCGCCATATTAGGTACCGCTCTCGCAACAATGATGACAACAAACTCTTGTCGTACTATATCTCGCGAACAACCTCTCTCGTCAAAAACAACCTCTTCGAACAGCCCTGCGCTCCTTTTTATAGGGAAATCCGCCACAGCTCACGAACGATCGTGAACTTATCTGCAGCCAATCACTGGCAGCGAACCAGTTGTCACCTGGAAGCTCCCTGCTTCTCGTGCCGTACGTATTCTTGAAAAGACAATTCTGATTACCGGCGTATTTTTCGGGATCTTTCCTTTCCCACCTGGCTCCTTCGTAACATTACTGAATGAAAGTGAAAATTAAAGTAGGCACGCCACGGATTATAACTGTCGAAGACTGAAGGGCCAATAAAAATGAACAGGCGGGCCGCGGGTTGGACCACACTGCATTACACTATCCCTACACACACTACTGTCATCACAGAAACACAGATTATCAAACAAGTTCAACACACACTCAAGTACATGGGACTGATGATAAAGATGTCTCAAACCCCTAAAATGAATTAGCAACAACAAAATATTTTTAAATAAAAAAGTTCTTGAAATTGAGAACAGATGTTGACAGACTGCAAAAACAATATTTGGCTATTACTTGTGAGACTTGTAGAGCATTGTATTGGAACTCTTTGTGGATGTAATGCAAGTCAGCACTGAAATACTGTTGCATTCTGTTTGCTGCTGCTGGCCCATCACAGTTCCCTAACTGTTTAACTATGGTTCTATATTTTATTTGTGTAATTTGCCATTGATTGATATCCTTAATTCTAATAAATGGTCTTCTTTTTGTTTCTCTGCAGCAGACCCTCTTGTTGGTAGCATAGCAACTCAGTTTCTCCGGAACCGTGAAGAACACGATAGAATTGCACGATTGTGGACGAGGCGGTATGCTATGTGATGTGATGGAAGGAACTAACTGTAATTGAATATGTGATGTGTGGCATACTGTACACTAGACAGAGCTGGTGTATCGTATACTGGAAAAAATATTATTTTTTTGTGCTTCTTAAGTTGTATGAGACTAACCTGAAATATCTAATGGTCTACAAGAGGAATCACGGGCCTAGTAGGACATCTACATTCCTGAACGAGCAAGTGGACAGTAACGCAATTATTTCAGGTGCAATTGGAACTCTAAAACCAGGATGGCTATACAGTATGTGGCTTGGAGAGTGATTATTTGATATAAATAACTAAGAAAGTGTCTCCAATTGGGTTTTTAACGTAGAATACCATTGCACAGTGGGTCAAAATCAAAATCTAGGAGGACCAAATTATTTATTTTCATAATTAAAAAATCAAAATTTGTTACTTCCACAGCATTCTCATATAATTGCCGCTCACTATTCTGGGGTATAAACGCATCTTAGTGTAAATCTGTCACCACTGTTCGAGCAGTCTAACTTGGAGGGTGAATGTAAGTTGCCGTGGTTGTCTTTGTGGTTAGTGTGATGCTTCAAGATGCAACATGCAGCTGAAGGTATGATCTTTGTAACGTGTTTCAGTTATTAATGGGCGTAATTGTTACCTAATTTTAGCTATATTTGCATTATATAATATTTAACTATTATTTTTAAAATTATATTTTCACTTAGATTTTAGTATGTCGTGTCACTCTGCGTCACTTTCTACTTAATGTTAAAATGTAGATAAAGTCTTGTAGTTTACGTCTCCCCCAAGTCCAACCCCTCCTCCACGTGGTGGGAGACGGGCAACGGCATGAAGTAGGGGATTGCCTGTAGGGGTGAAGTACAGTGGGGACTTTGTGTGCCCCGGGACCGCTACGGTAGCTGTGAAGGCTCTATGGGAACCCTGAAAAGTGACGGCTGACGGGGCTCTGGTGAAGCTACGATAGGCCTAGCAAGCCAGTAGTGGATATCATATTTGCTTTCAAACCAGGAACAGGCCTCGGAAAGGACGGATGCAAACGACGACGACCCGGATATGCTAATGGACTACGAGTTGGGACATTAAACATACAGACACTGACAGGAAAAGTGGAGGAGATTGTAGATGTGATGGTGAGAAGAAAACTGGATGTACTGGGCTTGGCAGAAACAAGATGGAAAGGAGAAGGTCGCAGAGAACTGAGGAAAGGGTACCGGTTGTACTGGAGTGGGAACAGTGAAGGAAGGAGCAGCGGAGTAGGAGTAGTTGTGAGAGATGGAATGAAGGAAGAGGTAAAGGGAATAAGTGACAGGATCATGAAGATCAGACTAACTGTAAAGGGAAGAAGCCTGGAGATAGCCCAGGTATATGCCCCTCTAGTTGGATGTACAGCTCAAGAGAAGGAAGACTTTGAGGAGGAGTTACAACAGCAGTTGAATGGTCAGAGCATTATTGTCATGGGAGATTTGAATGCACATGTAGGAAGTGAAAGGCAAGGATATGGAAATGTATTGGGAGCAGAAGGATGGGGTAGCAGGAATGAAGAAGGGAGAAAGTTGCTGGATTTTTGCAAGAGAAACGGTTTAGTGGTAGGCAACTCCTGGTTCCGGAAGAAAGAAAGCCACAAGGTAACGTGGTACAGCAGTGATTTAACAAAGAAATCTTTGGTAGATTACATGCTGTACGACTGGGAAATGAAGAGAAGTGTCAGAGATATAAAGGTAATACCATCAGAGGCCTTAGATAGCGACCACAGAATACTTGTAATGAACCTGGGAGTTGTTAAGGATAGCAAGAGGACAGAGTACCAGGAAAGGAGAATCAAAGTATGGAAACTCAAGGAAAAGGAAGTCAAGGAAGAATTCCAGAAGATAATAAGGGAAAGGATGCCAACAGACAATCCTAAAACAGGGGAAGAGGAATGGAAGCAATTCAAAAACACAATGGTGGAAGCTGCAGTGGCAGTATGTGGAAGAACAAGCAACAGAAACCGGTGTAAAGAGACACCATGGTGGAATGAGAGAGTAAAAGAAGCTGTGGGAAGGAAGAACAAGGCTTTCAGAGTGTGGTTCCAGGAAAGAACTGATCTGGCAAGGGAAGATTATAAGATAAAGAAGAAAGAAGCAAACATGATTGTCGCAGAGGAGAGGAAGAAGTGGATGGTAAAGTGGACAGAGATGATGGAGGAAGACAGCAGAGGAAATAAGAAAGTACTTTATGGGATGGTCAAAAGTAAGAGAAGAGGTCTGCGAGAGGATGTGGTAATGATGGACAAAAACGGAAATGAGGTACACAACAAAGAGACACTCAAGACAGTGTGGAAAGAGTACTTTGAGGATTTGCTGAATCCAAATGGTCATAGGGAGGAAGACAATGTATGGGAAGATGGAGAAGACAACACAGGAATGGAAAAGGACCTGACTTGGAGAGAAC
Source organism: Meconema thalassinum (assembly GCA_946902985.2). NCBI lineage: Eukaryota > Metazoa > Arthropoda > Insecta > Orthoptera > Tettigoniidae > Meconema > Meconema thalassinum. Next base: position 55,772,105 of record OX336389.2, read on the forward strand.
TGGAAATGGCTATAGACAAGATGAAAGGAGGAAGGGCACCAGGTGTGGATGAAGTGAGTGTTGAAATGGTGAAGGCAGCAGGGGAGGTTGGGAAACAGTGGCTGTACCGTGTGATGAGGGTGATATGGAAGGAGAAAAAGACCTCAGAAGATTGGAAGAAAGGATTAATTGTCCCAATATTTAAGAAAGGAAGCAGAAAGGAGTGCAGAAATTACAGGGGAGTCACACTCATACCTCACTGTGCCAAGATATATGAAAAGATATTAGAAAGTAGAATACGAGCCAAAGTGGAGAGAAAATTGAGAGAGGAGCAGTATGGATTCAGACCTGGGAGATCAACAGTGGATCTCATATTTTCAGTGAGACAGCTCTAGGAACACCACTACGAATTTGGAGAGGATCTGTTGATGGCCTTCCTGGACATCGAAAAGGCCTATGATAGTGTGTATAGGGAGAAGGTTTGGAAAGGAATGGAAAACATGGGAGTGGAAAAAGGGACTGTAGGCAGAGTGAAGGAGATGTATTGTGGAAGTGTGAGTTGTGTGAAAGTTGGAGGGGAAAGAACAGACTGGTTCAGACAAATGAGTGGCCTGAAACAGGGTAGTGCGCTGTCACCCCTTCTCTTTATTGTGGTTATGGACGAGGTAATGACACGGATAGCAGGAAAGATAGGAGAAGATAAGATGAAAGCAATGGTGTTTGCAGATGATCTCATGGTCTGGGGAAACAAGGAGGAGGAAATTCAGGAGCAACTGAAGGCTTGGGAAGAAACAGTGGGAGAGTACGGATGGAAGTTCAACATCAGTAAATGTGAGATCCTGTTAACGACCAGGAAAATGGACAGACCAATGAGTGGGATAACACTTGGAGGTGGACAGCTGAAGAAGGTGGAAAGTCTCAAGTACTTGGGAAGTATAGTGGAGGAAAATGGGAGAAATGACAAAGAGATTACGGAACGTGGCAGACAGGCAGAAGCATTTCTGAGAAGCATTAGGAGCTTAGTGTGGAATAAAGATGTCCCACAAAAAAGCAAGGAAGTGTTATACAGAAGCTACTATATCCCGATACTGACCTATGCTTCAGAAACGTGGACAATGAAGAAAAGAGACATAAGCAGAATACAGGCAGGTGAAATGAAGTTCCTGCGAAGTAGGATCGGAGTAACAAGAAGAGACAGAGTGAGGAATGAAAAGGTCAGGGAAATGGTGAAAAAGGAGCCCTTGCAAGGTAGGATTGAGACATCAAGACTGAGGTGGTATGGACACTTAAAGAGAATGGATGAGAAGAAGATTCCCAAGAGGATACATGAGATGCAGATGCAGAAGAAACGATCGAGGGGAAGACCAAGAGATAGATGGCTGAGAGGAGTGGAGGAGTGTGTCAAGAAGAGAGGCGAGGACTGGACCAGAGTGACAGCGGAGAGGTGGTGGGAAGAAAGGACTAAGTGGCGAGGCTTATGTTCCAAACAGACCCAGCCTGGGGCTGGATACTGTACAAGATGATGATGATAAGATTTTTTGCAACTTACTTAGGTATTTTACGTTTTAGAAGATGCCGCACAACCAGTTCTCACTCGTTTACAACTGTTTGAAGCACTGGGTTCGACGATTATGTCAAAAGTGGAACTTTGTGACTTTGTTAAAAGTAAATTAGGGGTAGAAAATTGTTCTGAAGAGATAACTGAATGCTCTATCCAACTCCTAGTCATAGACAAATTCTTTCATGTGTAGACGTAGCTTAAAAAAGGTCTTAACTGATGTTTATTATGAAGTAAACAAATTATATACGTTGCTTTTACTCTAAATTCATGATTAAAACGTAAAAATAATTTTGTCCCCCCAGATTTCGATTTTGACCCACTGTGCATTGTAGGTGAGTTGTAAGTTGTTGCTGGTAGTGTTCTGGTTGGCATGGTAGCTGCTAAGTGGGGTGTGCTCAAATGGTAGCCACAACAAGGTGGCTGATGCATGACATTCGCCCCACTGAGGGACAACTTGGCTGATCAAAAGTTATTTTTTAATATTGACATTACATCAAGTGTTAGTATTGTCAATACAGACAAACCTTAAAACCAGATCTCATTTGTGCAAAAGCTTCAACTATCATTAATTTTAATTACCCTACATTACAGTGAATGTAGGATATCTCTGAAGTTGGTTAAGCTCATCCCCTTGCTCCACGTGGAATTTAAACTGGGAAGTCATTAGATTATCTTTTGGAGCTAGATGAGTGATTTTGAAATTCACACTTATTTCATTTTCCATTTCTGTGGCAATTCTGTCTTGTCGAACATGGCTCAGCAGACACCAGAAAGACCAGCTATACACCAGATAACATACAACATTGTAACAATACTCCAATAACTCTGCCAAGCCAGGAAGAATGTTACCATAACAACACTCTTGACAAATAGCCTGTAGGCCTACCATTTGTACCACCACTTGTGAATCGAACACTACTTTCTTTGCCATCTTTACTGTCACTATTTTTCCATAACTTCTGTCACACAAGCCCATTGTTTCAAAATCTTTCTCTGTATTAATTGTGCACCTTTTCCATGCTTCTGCAGCGACTCTGTCCTGGACATGTTCCTTCATTACAAACATTTGGTTCTTGGCCGTCATATATCCTTTCACCTGTACCCAAATGATCTCTGTGAATTTACATTAGGAATGATATGGTGGAAGATAACTTTTTCATTTTCCATTTCTGTAGCAATTCGTCCCCCATAAGTGTGATACTTGTCCTTTTGTTGTTGCACAAGGTGCCAAAGCTCGGCTAGAGTGAAACTGTCAACAAAAGCATTGTTTTTTTTTCGCAGCTATAAAATATCTGTCTACCATATGTTAATATGTTAATAAAGAGATGTTTTCAAACTTTTACTATGTACAGTATATGCAAATAATCACTGCGCCCTAATTTTAGGAAAGTATTTTTATTAAATAAATGTTTGTTTTGTGGTTTTCAGAAAAATCTTTTATTTTTGTATGGTTTACTTGCCATGAGAGCCATGGTAATTCTACTGTCAGGCTAGTTGAGTACTTAAATGTCCATATGCCCCCCCCCCCCCCTTCAAAGTTTCGTGTCACATGTTACTTTGGCTATACAATCAACAGTTTCAGCAGACGCAGCAATTTCTTGGCCAATATTATGGTGCACACACAATTAACGTCTTTCACAATTTGATTGTGATTCTCAGCACCGCAAACTATCGAGTTCCCAGTAAGGTATGCATTCCACCACTCATCATTCGGGGACAGTTTCAACGGTCGCAGGAGACTGTTACACACTTGTGTTTCCTGGGTGTAGTTTCAGCCTCGGCATAACTAGCACTCTTTTTTTCTTTAACCAAAAATAAGTGTTAAAACTTAAGGGGTGTGATATATACGATGATTTGCGTGAGAAATACTGTGTTCATGGAAAAAGAAAAAATGAAAAATTTGCATTATTGAAACAAGACAGATGCTAGCCTCCAAATTACTCTTGCATGCATCGTTCTGTCTTCAGTCCAATGCATTTGCGATGCTGGTCTTCAAGAAGCTCTTCATAACTACGTCCATCAGCCCCATAACCCATACCCGTATAACTAAAGCCCTGCGCGGATGAACCCGCAAAAGTTTTCGCCATGCGGATAATGTTTGGAGTAAATTTGCAGATAGCTTATTTAGAATACAATCCGAACTTGTTGAATATCATTACTAGGACCCAGATGTTTATGACATCATTTTTATTTTTTTTTACTTCATGACAAATCTGAGATGATGGATTTAAGCTAATCTCATTCAAATTATGTCATTAAGCATAATGAACACTCCAAACTGAAAAGGGTTGCAATTCTGGCTGTATAACTTTCATTTTAAACATAGCACTTGACTTACATAGCCTAAGGGAACGACTTTCTTTTCAAATGTCTAAATCTGCTGCTTTAATACTCTATGCTTTATCTACCGGTAATTAAAAATATTACAATAATGCCTGTAGAGTCGGATAACAAACGTGCGGAAGTGGATAAATGTCATGCGGATAAGAGTTGTGCGGATGTGGGGTGGATGCAGGAGTTCAACTGACAGCCTTCTTTAATTAGTCTTCTGTTGTCAGCTTGTCGTAACTACCAATGCCAGACGTGTTCTAACCCAACAAATACTTATTTAGCACGTGGAGCACCAACAAAACAGCTGACGATCAAACCCCGTATGGTTGTTTTACTATGTTGCCACATTTGAAAATGCTTTAAGTGTTTCGTTAGTGGTTTCAAGTGAGTCTTTCTGTTTGCGCCAGTGGCTAATATTAAATTCAGTCACATTTAATTCTCGACCGGAAGCTGTATTGCCATCATCATCTGCGTATTTAATCACTTTGATTTTAATCCAGCTGTATAACTTCCGCGTTTTTACATACATTTACTTAAAGATCAACCTCCCAAGAAAACAATCACACTTAACCGAGGAACAACAATGGAACATGAAGATAGAATATGGATACTTGTCGACATTGCCACAGACGGGCAACAAATACCGTGAAAGAAAGGAAAGCACCTCTGCCAAAACAATAACATCGCGGGCAAGACGTGTCCAGTGGGTGGGAGGTTCTATCTTAAAATTACTACGATCATCTTTATAACGGCGTCGGAAATTAATTGCGAAGACTGTTTTCCCCTATACTTTCACATTTAAAACTGGGGTGCGAGATATACGTGATGGCGAGTCGTGTGCGAGCAAATACGGTATTACTGCATGATGTGGCCAGTGTCTTTTCACCATATATTACGTGTTGAGATTCAGATGGGAGGAGATCGATTCCAACATTAACTCAAATAATGCCTGCATTCCAATTTTTCCCTACCAATATTTGAAGAAGAAATACAGTAGTAACTTGATATAACTTGTTGGGGGACAGGTTTCATGCCTTCATAATCGCGGCATATCGAAATGTCACCTCAGAAGTGACAAGAATCGATGCTGCAGAGATGAGGGGTGGAAACTTTCGTACAATTATAAATTTCAATACTGTAGGCTACTACAAGGGTTGCTTTTTTACTTTTGGCAATGATGCTGCTGCTTTATGTTGCAATGGTGTTGGACTCGGCCATTGTTACCAAAAGTTGCTTACCTGTATCCCCTCCCTTACAGCACCAAACCTCTTCCATCCCCTCCACCATTCACATGCAGTGGCACCTGATAGATGAGTAGTTGTGGGCAAGCGCTCACGCAACACAGTCGCAATGTTTTCGAAGCAGAAGCAGAGAACGTGGATAAAAATTCAGTGTGCTAGGGGAGGACTTATTACGGCATATCATAACCATTGACGAGACGTGGGCCAAATCTTATGAGCCACAGTTGAAATGCCAACCGAATGAGTGGCGGCACCACGGATCACCACGAAAACAAACAGTTCGAAAAACCCCCACCAGTGTGAAGGTAATGTTGATTCTTGGCTATGATTGGGATGGTGTGATCATAAAACATACCGTTCCCCCAGGGCAAACCGTTAATGCGGGGTACTATTGTTCGTTTCGGCGAGACCATCTCCTAGCAGCTCTGAGAAGGAACGGTGACACCACATGGATACTCCGCCGATCGTTCTGCATGACAATGCTAGGGCACACACAGCAGGAGTTGTGTCTGCATTGTTGAATCGCTGGAACTGGGAGGTGCTCTATCATCCCCCATACTCTCCCGACTTAAGTCCCTGCGACTTTGTTCTCATCCCGAAAATGAAGGAGTCACTACGCGGGAACCGCTACCCTACAATTGGAGATGTTGTGCAGTCTGCCGAGCGCTCTCTTCGCACTATCAATAGATTGGGCAGTGCCAACAGAATCCAACATGTTGTACGCAGTGCTGGAGACTACATCGAGGGCCTATGAAACTTGGCACCCTGTACGTGTGTTATTTATCAATTTATGACATAGTTGACAAAACCAAAGAAGCAACCTATGTGTAAGTATAGTACAGGGCGTCCGAAAATGTTCTCCGCAGTGGGTACGTGCAGCTGTGAGTGGTTGAGCCCTGTGTTTTAGTTGGCTGCACTGCACTGTGTCCTTCAAAGCGGGACTTCCCCGTGTGAGCTGTTGGTGTGTATCGCGATAAGCGCGCGAGCCTGCATGTCTTCAGCGTGTATTACAGTCAGCGAGCGTTCAGATAGATTAATATTGGAAGAGTGCAACAGTATACAGGCGGTAATGTTTACTATTGAAGAGAGAGGTTTTTGGTGAAATACGTTTTTCGCGAAGGCGATCGGTTTACAGAAAATGTAAAATTAAGATTTCATGCGCGGTTTCCTTATTCAAAGAGTCCAAACCGTGATACCGTTCGGAATTTGGTAAGTAAATTTAGTGTGACTGGCTCAGTTCACGATGTAACGGTAACAGGCAGGCCTACGCTTTTAACAGACTAAAAACTTGATGAAATCTCCGATATAGTGCTGCGTAGTCCAAGTAAATCAACACGAAAATTAGCTCAACAAACGGGAATCTCTAAGTCGTCTGCACATAACGCTGTAAGAGACAAGCTTCAGTTGTTCCCTTATAGTGGGCGATGTATGGAAGATAGACATATGCTCTCGTGGACTTTTTTGTAGAACTTTTCATGCTGAACAATTCTTACACTCATAGTATTTAGATATTTTTAACGGTTTGCCCAGCGTATGCTTACAAAACGCTCGGACGCCAGGTTTTTTATCGACTTTTCCACTAAAATCGTTACTGCTCGGCTTCCTTTGATCATAAATAAATTATTTCATACAGAAATCATACTCGATATATCCTTTACAGAATGGTGAAAACCGCATCAAAATCCATCCAGTGGTTCTCGAGTTTACCCGTAACATCCAAGAATCGGGGATTTTAAGTAGAGATGATGCAAGCGGCAGCCGTGCTACCAACGTAACTGCTGTAGCTAGCTCTCGCAGACGCATGTAGGCGCTGCTGAGAACATTCTCGGACTCACTGTACTTGCTGCTATCTATTCCAGTCCTGTAACTGACAAAATGTACATTGAGCTGTACACAATTTACAATTTGTTTGGTTGTAGCAAGATGGAGGAGATGAATGCTGTTCGATTCATTTTGCCTGGCTATCCTCTAAATCACCTTGTTTATGTGATTATTCACTCACAAACATCTGGAATGTCTTCTTCTGTCGCCACGTCATTTTCACCATCAACTTGCTTTTCATTGTTTTTGTTGTAGACCGTATCGATTGTATCTTGATCAGATGGGCACTGAAATTGACTCATTTTCAATATCTACCCAGTCATTCAAATCGTCAATCGTGATTTCACAACTCGGAACGTTACCTGCTGATTGGCTGTCACTGCTTTTGAATTCCTTCACTGAACAAGTTCCGCTGGTGACTGTTTCTTCCAGCAGTTCTGAATTGTAGCTGGAGTAATTCTTTCTGCTAAATTCACAACTACTGTACTTTCAGATTAATGGATGGAAAATTGCCATTTTCTCATCACTATTCACTAGAGCACCGAGCAGTTGATGGCGGTGGTGAGCTTTAAACCTTGCTCCAATGGCTGGATCAATACCGTATTGTTTTTAGGTAAGAATATAACTTGGATGTTTCCATCTCATGACTAGAGAATATCTGCTGGACAGTGGTGGAACAAATTCCTCATGGAACCACAGCGAAAATTTCACCAGTCATCCTTGGGTTTTTCATACGTCTGTACAAGAACGGTAGTGACTTCTTGTCAGCATGCTTTCAACACCTTGGACTGCAACTTTTCCCTATGCAGGCATGTGTAAGTTTATATCTTCTTGAATTATGTACTGTAAATAGGAGTCGCTGGCCTTGTTTATTATTATTCCACATCCAGTGCTTTTGAAGGAAGCACTCGATAGTCAAGTGCAGTTTTATTGCAGTTGGACATCATAAATTCATTTAATTCCTGAGGAAACCGTTCAGAAGATTCACTGTCACATGCCCGAGGTTCTCCCTCAATGCTGTTTGGACTTATACTATAATGAGATTCCCACCGTGAAAACCAGTTATCAGATGCGTTAAAATCTTCAGTCAAATGCACCTCTTCACAAATATTGACAGCTGAGCTCTGATGAACAATCCAGATAATGGTACCCAGTCACTTCGTTTTATTAAGATCCACCTGTATAAGCTCTAGCACTAGATTTGCCTAGTTAAGTTTTTCTTTGCAGTCTGATTTCACTTTCAACCACAAAATTTCCAAATTTATCTCCTCTTTCATCCTTCCCACACTCGCACGATAATCCTCTTTCATCCTTCCCACACTCGCACGATAAACTTGGTTTGGATTCCTCGATTTTTACACCATCAATAATTTGCAGTTTATCTCCTACTAAATAAGCTTTCTGCTTTGGCAAAATTATGGGGAGTAAGCCACTTAATTTTCATTGTACCCCTTTGACCCCTTGGTTAGGAGACCCGAGGTGGGAGGAGTGAAGAACCCAACTCAAGCCTGCCAACTTACGGTATCAAAAGTCAAATACCAACCACGCCACCAAGCAGTTTTAACGAAGTTACTGACCTCGCTCAGTAGAGCACAACGACGCTACTCCCCATTACCCGGCCAGGTGGAGATGGACGGAAGGAGAAACGGTTTTACCGCAGGTTGATTAGGCGGGGAGGCTTTTCGGATGAAGGTCACCCGAGGAGCAACCACTACAGGGGAAAGAGATTAGCAACTCTGAAATAGAGGGCAAGTTCAGAAAAATGGTGTGTATAATTTAAAAAAGAACAACCAAACGGGTTTAAAAGAAGTTAAAGAGATCCTTCCTAACTGTAATAAATGGAAAGGTAACGGAAGTGTTACCGCACGGTTTGCTCCACAGCAAAAACCTAACACAAGACACCCTTGTGTCGACACAAAATTGTCAAGTAAAAATTGACCAGACACATTCAAAAAAAAGAAAGGAAACTTGAGCTGCAGACCACAAAACAGATAAGATTAATAAAACGAAAACTTCGCGGCCTTTACACTCTACCATGTACACCTTGAAATAAAATAAAGACAAACAAATAGTCTTCACAAAACTCACAAAAAAAAAATGAAAAGAAACCAAAAGTAATTAAGGTGAAGCACAATTTAAAATGTTTAAGTAAAACACAAAACCCTACAAGGATCCACAAATTAAATTTGAAAGAGCTGCACTGCAGACAACCGCGCAGTAGAGTGTCGAGAACAAGACTATTGGACGGCAGGTAGAAATGTCCTGAAAGTCCAATATTTTTACAGTAATTTTGTTCCTGGATGCACTGTCCAGTGATGGCTTCATTTTTCTTGCTGGTTGGGATGGGTCGACTTAGATTTTTCCTGTTAGACCCAGTGTAACAAGTGGAGAACGGGTGATGACGTTCCTAGGACTCCGCCAGCAGTTTCCCAACACCGCCACCAAACAATTCGCCATGTTTAGGGTACTTTGGACCTCCCGAACTGCACCGTACAGTAGCGCATGATACAGACATACCCAGGGAGCCCCATGCTAACACGTCAAGCACCGAAATCCGAAGCACACACGGACCGCCCAAAATATGCCCGAGAGAAGCACAGTTCATACCATAGTCGCACAAATTTAGTCCAAACGTTGCAATACATTTAAGTTTAAAGGTCCTCGTCAACAAGTATTATAGGCACACCAGGAAATTGTTTAAGGGGGTCCCTTTTTACAAATTTAGTTTGCATTTACTTTAAATCCATTAACATTACAAATTGAAGTTAAAAATGACATTAAACCCTTTAAAATTACAAATTAAATCAAAATTTACTTTAAACACAATGTGTCCATGTAGGACTAAACCTTACACCCAATTTACATCATCATCATCATCATTTCCCCTTATCCAGCTTCTGCCGGGTCGGGGTATTTATGGCACTTCTCCACTTTCCTCTTTCCTTCCACCATTCTTCTTCCACGATCTTGTCCCAGTCCAGATTTCTTTTTCTCACGCTGTTCTTCACTGAATCAATCCACCTTGTTCTAGGTCTTCCCCTTGCTCTCTTACCCTTGCACTTCGCCTCCAGCATCTGTCTTGGTATTCTATTTTCCTCCATCCTCTTTACATGTCCAAACCACATTAGTTTATTCTTCTCAATTCTCTCATTTAGTTTTCCCATCCCAACTTCCTTCCTAACATCTTCATTCCTCACTCTGTCTTTCCTTGTCTTACCTATCATACTTCTTAGGAATTTCATTTCACTGGCTTGGATTCTACTCTCTTGCCTGCTCGTCAGGGTCCAAGTCTCAGCTGCATAAGTTAATATGGGAACATAGTACATTTTATACATTACCTCCTTGCTTTTCCTTGGTACTTCCTTATCCCAAACAAGTTTTCTTACACTTTGATAGAATGCATTGCTCTGCTGTACCCTCCTGCCAATCTCCATGTCCAACCTACCAGTTTGCATCAATTCACTTCCTAGGTATTTGAACGTGTCCACAATTTCCAAACTCTGACTTCCAATTTTCACAATGCCCTTTCCTTGTCTTTCCCCTCTTGTCATCACCATGGTCTTGCTTTTCTCTATACTGATTTTCAGGCCATACTTCTGAATATTTACAATTTACAATTAACCATTAAAAAAAAAATTAAGGTAAAAACAAAACACCCCATAGCAAGCTTTTATAGAAAGTAAGAAAATGACATCATCATCATCATTTTCCGTTTTCCAGCCTAGGCCGGGTCGGAGCAAACATGAGTCCCCTCCACTTTACTCGGTCTGTCCACTACTCTTCCTCAAGCACTGAACGCCACTCCATGTTCCGGTTTATCACGCTGCACTTAACAAGGTCCAACCACCGACCTCTAGGTCTTCCTCGTCCTCTTTTTCCCGTCATTTGCCTCTCCATCACTTGTTTTGGCATTCTTTCATCATTCATCCTCTTCACATGTCCATACCATCTCAATCTGTTCTGTTCCAGCTTTTCGTTCAGCTTCTGTACATTCACTTCCTTTCTAATGTCTTCATTTCTCAATCTATCTCTTCTAGTCTTCTGTAACATACTCCTCAAAAATTTCATTTCGGCTGCCTGCATTCTACTTTCATCCCTCCGGGTCATAGGCCAAGTTTCTGCTCCGTATGTCAATATTGGTAAGTAATAAGTCTTGTACATCACTTCTTTAGCCTTCATTGGTATGTCTTTATCCCAAATTAAATTCCGAACTTGATAGTAGAAGGCACTCCCACCTTGTATTCTCTTGCTAATTTCCATATCCAGTCTTGCATTTTCCATCAATTCACTTCCCAAATATTTGAAGTGCTCAACTACTTCCAGATTTACATCTCCAATTTTAACAATTCCTTTCCCTTCTTCCTTATGTCTTGTCATCACCATTGTCTTACTCTTTTCTACACTGATTTTCATTCCCCATTTCTCAATATTTTCCTTTAAAACATCCAGCTGTTCCTGGACCACTTTCTCATTCTCTCCCCAAATCAGATCATCCGCAAATAAGATTATGTTCATTCTTGTACCTGTGTAGGCTTCCTTTGTTGCCTTCAGTATATCATCCATCACCATTATGAATAACAGTGGTGAAAGCACACTCCCTTGTTTCAAACCAGTTTCAATTTCAAACCATCCTGTTCTACCTGCTTGGGTCTTCACACAACTGCAACAATTACTGTACATTGCTTTTGTCATTTGTATCATTTCATCTCCAATACCTTTCTGTTTTAAGCTTTCCCAAACTCTGTCTCTAGGGACACTATCATATGCCTTTTCTAAGTCAATAAAGGTCATTACCATGTCTTTTCCATATTCCCAGTGTTTTTCCATAGTTTGTCTTACAACAAAGATAGGTTCCACTGTTGATCTTCCCCTTCTGAACCCAAATTGTTCCTCTTGAATTTGGTTTTCAACCCTTTTTCGGATTCTTTCCTCTAGTATTCTCTCCATGATCTTGGCAACATGCGAGATAATAGTAATTCCTCTGTAATTTCCACACACCTTCTTGTCTCCTTTCTTGAATATTGGTATAATAATACCTTTCTGCCAATCTTCTGGAATTTGTTTTGCTCTCCACACACTCTTGAGTACTCTTGAAGTCCAATATATTCCAATGGGTCCTGCAGCCTTTATCATTTCTACTGCCACTTCATCCACTCCCACAGCTTTTCCCATCTTCATCTTCTTAATGGCCAATTCCACCTCTGCCATTGTAATGTCCGCTTCCATTTCTTCTTCTTCCACATCCGGCACTACAGTAACTTCTGTGTACGTTACATTCCTGACATTTAACAGTCCATGAAAATATTCTTTCCATCGGTTCTTAATCTCTTCTGGTTCCTTCAATATCACTCCTTTGTTTTTCACAAATCCAGCGTTTACATGTTCCTTCCTTCTACTCTTAACTACACTAAATAATAATTTCTTTCCACACTGACAATCATCTTTAATTTCCTGTGCGAATAACTCCCAACTTTTCTTCTTCTCTTCTGCCACTACTTTCTTGCAGATTTGTCTAGCTTCTACATATCTCAATCTACTTTCTTCAGTCCTTTTTGTTTTCCACTGTTTCCAACTCTTCTTCTTTTCCTTCACTTTTTCTTTAACTCTTTCATTCCACCATGCTGTTTGTTTATCTTTCATCTTCCCCGATGTTCTTCCACATGTTTTCTCTGCACAACTAACAAATGCATCCTTAAATTGCTTCCATTCTTCTTCCACATGTCCAACATCAGTCTTTGGTACTAGTTGTTGCAGTTCCATCTTAAATTCTTCTTGCACCTGTTTATCCTTCAACCTCCATGTTTTTATGTTTCTTTCTTTTCTTTCCTTCAGTTTTCTAATTTTTCCAACTTTCAGCTTTGCTATTACTGCTCTGTGATCTCCACCAAAAGCCTCGTCCGGCATGGCAGTAACATCCATCAGGTTTTTGCGTTTGTCTTTTTCTACCAAAATGTAGTCAATCAGGGTTTTAGTTCTTCTCTCTCCCCATCCATATCTGGTAATCTTTTGGCTGTTTTTCTTTCTGAACCATGTATTTCCAACCATTAGTTGGTTTCTCTGGCAAAAGTCAATTAATATATCCCCTTCTGGATTTTTATTTCCATATCCATAGGGTCCCACGATCTCTTCTCTTCCCAGTCTCTCTGTACCTACTTGGGCGTTCATGTCGCCTATTATAATGGCCTCCTTGTCTTCAATGTACTTGTCTACTTCTTCAAGGAAACTTTCTAACTCTTCTTCCTTGTTTCCAGTTTGTGGAGCATAAACTTGTATTAGGTCTTTTGTTCCTGTCTCAAACTGAATTCTCATGACAATAATCCTGTCACTCACGTTCTTTACCTCTTCCACATATTCCAGGATATCTTTCCTCACAATTATTCCCACTCCATTTTGCTTTGCCTTTCCTCCACTGTAAAACAGCCTGTATCCATCTGTCAGGGTTCTTTCTCCTTTACCGTGCCACTTTGTCTCACTCAATCCGAGGATGACAATTTCCTTCTCTTTCATGAAATCTACGAGTTCCTCCGTCTTGCCATTTAAGGTCAATACGTTAATGGTACCAATTTTGATATGTTGTGATCCTGGTCGCCCACTTCTCACAGCTCCCCCAGAGTCCAAAGAGCTGCGCGTCGCTTGCAGGGGACGCCCTAGCATTTTCCGAGGCCATATCATGTTTGCACTCATTTTAGGCTATTATTACGATGGAGTCGCCAGGTCCAAAGGCATTTTATACCTACTGCCAGGTATTAACTAGGCCGCTCCTAACATGGAGAACAGACGCCTTCTGTAGCCGCTCCTCTGGAGTACAGACGCTACGGGTTTGCCTCTTCCGCCATCGACGCCGTACCGAAGCCCATCTTCTCCGCCGCCGGTGCCGTTGAGGTCTTCACCGTAACCCTGGCAAGGGGCCCTATGACAGGGTGCTACCATCCGGAGCCAGATGGACCCTGGTTTTTTAACGAGGTTGATACTCCTCCCGCTCCTCCTTCCTCATCGCTTGCGAGATTAGGCCCCGGGCTTGCGACCGGTAATAGCGGAGAAAATGACAATATTCAATTAAACATTAGGAAAGCAATTTTTACAAAATCAGTACCTTGTGGAACAAGTAGCAACAGGGATTTACACAATCTCCTCCAGAATTAACTACAGGGTCTTCTATTTTGCTTGGCAAAGACATTCTCGCTCGCGCGCTCCACCAGTGACGGCTCAGTTTCCGGCTGCCGCGCGCGTTTATGTACGGTGCTTAAAAACAGTATCATGCATTTTTACTCGCATGTTTACAGTAGATGCTGAAAATGTTCCCTATCCGCTGCCAAACATAATCGGTATCTCCTTATGAAGTTTCCGGTTAATTTAGCTTCAGTAAGGAAATAGCGACTTTCAAGAACTGTTGAAACGCATTTTGTAATTGAGGTTGCCGCGATTTGTTTGCTTGAAGAGTCATTCATTTGATGCTTAGAGCTGGAAATGTGTTATTTGATGTGATCTCGCTGGTGTTTTTCATCTAACAAAATTCCTGAATCACAAATAGTACGTAGCATAACAGTTCCATCAGTGTCTATGAAATCTTGTTCGAATTCCTGAGCCAGAACAATAAATCGGGCACGGGACACCTTTGGCATAGTAAAATCTAGCAGTAAACTTGTTAAGTAATGTAACAAAGTGCTAACACCAGTTCACCTGCTAACTCAATGCGACTATCACACAACTCACTCACTTGCTGTCCACTCTCTCTTATAACACCGCAACAATTATCAGAATGTTCTCATTCATGCTGGAACTGCAGTCTCAGCGATTTCTAGTAGCTTCGAGCAAAACCCAGTCACAATTCTGGGAACTACGCTGGTGCGGTTGCTGACATCTCTGCGTCACCAGCCTCCGCGTCCATGCGAACAGATGACTTCTCTCACAGTAACAAACTCACATTCACGAACAGCAGACTACTGTTTCTGGTAGGATGGAATCACTCATTGTCAATTGCATTATTGTGGGCTACATTATAGTGATAAAGCGAGAGAAAGAGGTTTTGTCGAACACACAATTATTTTCCTTTGTTAGAGGTGTGCTTTCAACTCCCGCGCAGTGTTTACCGAAAGAGGTAGGCTTACAAACCGGACGTTTGTTTTAGACGATTGCCCTTGACCTTGAAGCTTGCGGGTGAGCCTGTACTCGGTCACTCTCTAGCCCTCTCGCTTCACATTTGTCACCAACGGTCTGATATAATGGAATTCCAGACTTGAGCGCGTGACGACACCACCGTGCAGACAGTACAGGCCATGTCCCATAGTTACAAACAGAATACCATTATATTTGCCAATGACTACTCCAGCAGTAGCGCGAGATAGCATTGTCAATCAGCTGACAACAACACAGGTACTCCAGGTTGCCATTAGGATTTTTTACTCATTGAAAACAAACGTCTGGCCTGTACTATTTGCACGTACTGTACACAGCAAGCTGAGGAGACGTTAATTGAAAGTTAAATAGTTAATATTGATTAGAATTTTTATAGAATAAATTGGAATTACAGTAAACTTGAAAGAAAAAACGGGGGAAAGGAGGATTATGGGCATGGTAGGTGGGGAAAAGGGATAAAGGTCCCAAAAACGGGAAAATGATGTGTGAAAATGCCTCCTTTTGCAACTAGAAACAATTTCACACTGTGATATCTTTCCGAACAGCTTTAATTTACCCTAAGAAAAAGGGTGCGCACATAAAAATCCTAACACTGATCATCATCCAAATAATGGTAAAGATATTTGAACGTAATGCCAGAGAAAACATTATCAAGCAGGCGGCTCAACACAGCTCCACCTGTTGACAACCCGAAGGCAACGCGGTTGAACTGACAATATTCCAGTTTGTAGCGAACGCGGCCATAGGCTTTTCTTGCTCGGCCAGGGTAATCTGATAGCAGGCCTGGGTTCAGCCAGGCAAGGTGAAAAATTTGGCCTTATGGAACCATGAGAAACAAGAATGGAGACCAGGCACGGTCATTGATTGGAGAACACCCTTCTGATTCAATCGCCTGTAGTCTACGACTGACCGGAAACCACCATTTGACTTGGTCACAAGAAACATTGGAGACGAGTACGCAGAAGTAGATGGGCTGATGACACCATCCGCTAACCGTTGTTCGATGATCGGAGCCAAGTGATAGGGAGAATGATGGACAGGGATACTGTCCGTGACTTCTATCTCGTACTCTAACAGATTGGTCACTCCCAATTCATTAGTGAACACCTGATGATATTCCCAGCACAAGTCCCTCAAATCTAATGTCTCAATACTAACAGCTAATTGGACTAGATGTATTGCTCACGGAATTACTCAGCAGTTGGGAAACAGGAACATGAAATTTAAATTTAGGTCGAAACCTAAATTTGAACGTCTCTGCTTGGAGAAGAGTTAAACCAACGTGGCGCATAAAATTAGTGCCAAGAATCAATGGACAATAAAGATTTCTAACTACCCGTATAGAAAATTTGCAAGTAAAGTCTTGAATAAGAATCTTAACTGCGATGCTGCCAAGCACATCTAAGGACGAGCAATTTGCTGACACAAGTTTGGGTCGAGACGGATTCATTTTAGAGAAGTTACAGACGTTCCTAGTAGAATTGTGCCATAATTCGCTCATCAGCGATACAACACTTCCCGAATCGAGAACAGCACAGATAGGTCCATTGTTTATCAAGACGTCAATGACCGGGGAAGAAGAATGGGAAACAGAAGAAACCTTATTACAAGAATCGATACACAGAACTTTTCCAAATACAAGTAGGTTCGTCACGTTCACAAACCTCACTGACAAGAAAAGAACAATTTGACACAACAAGAACTGAGTTACTGGTATCAGGACACAGGGTGTTGCCCTCTGGTTCACAATCAACTTTCATTTCAGGTACACCTCCACCGTTACCTCGAGCTGAGGGCTCATACCGACTCCTAGTACATAACCGTCAATGAGAGGAACGTTGAGCTTGACGAAAGAATTTGGCGACGTGACTCATGTTATCAGAATTGTAGCAACGACTATTACTGGGACCAGCAGGACGAGGAGTACGCACGGATTGGGGCACAGGGGGAGGAACATTAGCGACTCGCTGCAAGTCGGCTTTACGAACGGCCTCCGCAGAGATAGTGGTACTTAATTCTCGAAAAGTGGTAGGTCGGAAACCCAGACTGAGATAGGACCGGTATTCAGGAGCTATCCCATCGACAATGGAAGACACGATTTCAGTTTCGGAGAAACCCAACATAAAGACCTTAGCATAATTGCGGATATCTTGGACATAAGTGTTCAAACTTTCACCGAGATGCTGCACTTTATAAAAATACTTTTTCATTGACGAACCCATGAGACGAGCAGGGATAAAGGAAATGAAAACATCGTGAAGAAAGCCTTGTATAGACACTCCAGATGACATAACCACTATCACGCATGTTGTACGGTACTGGAAGAAGAATTATTATTTGTAAATCGTGTATGCAATAGGTTAACATTTATCGAAATATTCATCAAGCTCCAGAAGGGAGAATTCTTAAATATAGTTTTTAATTTGATTACTTCCACTGGTCATCGTGGGTGGCCATTGAGTCGTGAGTTAGTTGAATCTCATCGTTCGGGAGTGAACAGGTCGAACGAAACCACGCCTTGATAGCTGAACTAGCGATTATAAAGGATCGTGTTAATCCTCGCGAGAAAGTCGAGTTTTGCCGTTAACAGAGCAATATTTGAAACATTTGTAAAGTGGAGAGCACAGCAAATTAAATATTTAACCGAACAGTCAAAAGGTAGAATTTTCGTGCAAACGTGTGCTGTAGTAGCGAAGTACTACCGTACCATAATTTTTGATAGACAAGTAAACGCACGGACAGTGCATTTTTATTTGGAACTTATATTACAATTTATTCTATTTTAGACACGGAAGATCATGTGTTTTCTTTTATGGCGAAAGTTGCCCGTAAATTTTTGTTAGAGCGCTAGAAAGCACTCAGTTAGACTCTGTGAAAAGGGCAGGAGCAATATCGTAACAAAATAGTGGTATTAAATGTAGCACGCTCTGCATTTTCTCACACTTGTGAAACCAGGGTCCCAGAACAGAACGTAACGCGGAACGGAACTCTTGTCTATGTGGAACGGAGAAATTCTGTTATCTCCAAGGTTATTTCCAAGTTGTAACGTTACCGCTGTCTGTTCCAAGTGTAACGTTACCGTCCTGGAACGGAACGGAGTCTGAAACAATACCTGGTATCTGGAACCGTGGAACGTTAGCCGAGCCTGTACCGGTACAGCATATTGGAGCCGGGCGGAACGTTACGTTGTCTCGTACCAAAATGAACAGAGGAATATCCGATACGTTACAGTTCGGAACGTTCTACTTATAAAAACGGAACGGAACGGTACGCAATCAATATAACAAATATAACTTGTTTGTATTAAACGATAAAGCAAATCCACTGTGTGTATTGTTAGTGGTATGAACAATTGCACACATTAATGGAAGCATGCTGGTAGTTGAGTGAGTTGTCATATTGACCGATAGGTAGCATGCTGGTAGTTGAGTGGTGTTGATATTGACCGCTAGATAGCATGCTGGTCGTTAAGTGAGTGTTGATATAGAGCGCTAGGTACCATGCTGGTCGGTCAGGTAGTTCTCATAGTCACCACTAGATAGCGGCAACTTACTTTGCGTGTCGCATTTGACTATCTGATCAAGTTTTACCGCGTGAAAACGTGCTTGTATAAGCTGTGTATATTAATTTAATATACAATTAACCACTAAGTGTTTAGCACTAACATGTATAGCCTTGTGTAGGGAATATAGGGGTCCTTAGCAAGAAAGAGTGTCTAACCCACGAGTGTACAGCCTTTTGATATGCAGTAAGTACCTGATAAGCTTCAGTAGGGTGTAAGAATATTTTCAGTTGACTACTACCTTTGACAATCATTCCATTCCTGACCCGGTCGGAGACTGGAAGCAGGCTGTGGATTTTCATTTTACTACCTTTGACAGTGATCACATCGTGAAAGATCGTCTCACCGACCATTGTACAGCCTTGTACTACGTGGTAAGTAGCTCTTGGTCTTGAATAGGGTATAAAAGAGGTCTCTTAGCAGGAATACAATTAGTTGACTACTACCTTTTACAGTGTTCACATCGTGAAAGATCGTCTCACCGACCAGCCTCTAGCCTTGTGATACGCAGTAAGCACCTGTTTGTAGAAATCAACATCCACAATGGAAGAAACTATTCCTAGCTATATGTGCAAAGAGTGTGGAAACACTTTTCTTCAAGACTATCATAGGAAGCGACATGAAGTATTGTGTGGTGAATTCCACGAGTGCAAGACGTGTGGCAGTAAATTCAACAATGTGTACAACGGACGTCGTCATGAAGAATGTTTTAATGTTGTGTCATCTTCTAAAAGACAAAAATCTGAGCCGACAAAACTTTGTCTACTTTCAATGGTTCCAGACAAAAATGGACTTAGTGAATATGAAACGTGTTTTGAAGGTCGACTTAAATCCTATTTTATACGTTGTGATACGTGTAAGGATTTAAATTCATACCTTAAAGAGTCCAAACAGCAAATAATACAAGCTATGCAGAAAGAACTAGCAAAACACAAGTCGATAAAAGTTAATCTTGTGGCTGAATGTAGATTTATTCATACGTCCACCATCGAAATTACATATCGGGCTTTTAAAACACGAAATCAGGCCCTATTTTTGGAAACAGACTTAAGTAGTTTCTTGGAAACACAATTTACAAAGCTAACTACAGAAATGGAAGAATCTGAGCTAAAAGGTAGTAATTGGGCTTTGTTAGCAGTGGAAGGAGTTCGATTGAAAATAAATAAGTACAATCCCTTGCGTGGTAGCACACATATTCCATTACCAGCAGCTGTAAAAGCAAGAAATGCCTGCATTAATCCTCAAAACTTAAAAGGATGTAAGGTGTTTTATGTATGCTTTTTTAGCAAAACTTGTTAAAAAGAATGCTCAACGCATTAGTAAATACAAGGATCTGGAAAACAAGTATGATTTTTCAGTAATATAGTTTCCTACATCACTAGCTGACATTCCCAAATTTGAGAAAGCCAATGACATATCCATTAATGTATTTGGACTGGAAAAAGAAAACAAACTGTTTCCTTTAAAGGTTGTGGATGACGAGCTACAAGACCATCGCGACCTTCTTCTGCTATGTTCTTCATCAGGCCAGAACCACTACGTCTTTATCAAAGATTTTGATAAACTAGTAAGACATCAGATTACCCGCTATGAACATAAGATATATACGTGTAAACGGTGTGTTATTCACTTTGATAATCAATATGGGCAACAAGGAATGGAAAAATTAAAAGAACATAGAGCTTTGTGTGTCCAGCATGACATTGCTAAGGTTGAAATGCCTATTAAAAACCCCATTGTCAAATTCTTAAATGTGGAAAAAATGCTAAGAATACCTTACGTTATCTATGCAGATTCTGAAAGTATACTGTTACCATATCAAACATGTCTACCTAATCCTGAGGCAAGTTATACAGTGCCATACCAGAGTCATGTTCCTATGAGCTTTGGTATATATGTTAAACCCTCACCAGCTGTGGAACACATAAAGACAAACCTTCCAAGCCAACCTGTTATTTATCGTGGACTTGACGCTGCAGAAAAGTTTATGGACTGCTTGATCTCAATAGCTAATTAAATCGATCGCCTTTACAGCTTAAATGTTCCAAAGGCCTTAACTCAGGATCAAGAAGCAGAGTTCCAATGTTCTGAAACCTGTTATTTGTGTCAAAAACCATTTACCCAACATGACTGGAAAGTTCGAGACCAATGCCATATTACAGGGGAATACCGTGGATGTACTCATAATAACTGTAATTTGAGATGTAAAACACGTAACCCCGTTCCTGTATTTCTACATAATACGAGTGGCTACGACGCAAATTTCATTGTAAAGCAATTGGGATGTACTACTGAGAGAGTGGACGTTATCGCTAACTCCAAAGAAAAGTAAATTTCCTTTACCAAATATGTAGGAAATGTTAAGCTTCGATTTGTGGACACGTTTCGATTAAGGGAACCGGTACAGTAAACCACCTTCAAAATTTCGATTTTTCAATGTATTTTTTAATGTACAGCCACACTCTTCTAGTTCATTTTAGTGAAAGAATTATTTTAATATCTGCAGTAGTTTAGGAGTTACGATTTAAAATGCTAGACATTGCATAGGCTATTTAAAGAGCTCTGCGGTACTTTGTGGTTCACTTACTCAAAACTATATTTTTCAAATCCGTTTTACTTGTAACTCCTAAATTATACATCGTATTACAACGATACTTTTCTTTAATGTTCTAAGTGTTAGAGACTACAAAACTGACCAAACTCATGTTCCTAGGGTTGATAATTATTGGGATAAAAATTATTTACATCCCAAAAATTGACCAAAATATGCCATTTTTAAGTAACACAAAATTAGAAATACTGATTTTGAACATATAATTCTGGCAGTGGTCAGATTTGTAGATGTAACCGTTAACATTACATTTAAAAAAGCAGAACACTAATATATTGATAAATGGTCCGGCTATGAATATAACGCTGAGCACCGACACGCAAACAGCCGCCATTTTGAATAATTAATTAGCCAGTTTGAAAGTGCTAAAATCAATTCTGAGATATGTGCTTACTAGTAAATATATAAGATGCTTTATTTAGAAAGTTTCATTGCTGTACATATATTAGGAGCTGAGATAAGAATTATTTAAAATGTCGACATTTGAAGGTGGTTTACTGTACCGGTCCCCTTAATGCCGAGTAGTTTGGAAAACTTAGTTTCCAACTTAACATCATACCCTGAAACAGACAAGTACTTTGGAAAAGAAAATGCAACGCTCATGACTCGTAAAGGGGTATTTTGTTATGACTGTATTGATTCATGGGAAAGGTTAAGTGAAACGTGTTTACCTCCAAAAGAGGCATTCTTTAACAAATTAAGTCAAGAAGATGTTAATCAAGAAGACTATGATCATGTCAAAAATGTCTGGAATCAGTTTAACATTAAAACTCTAGGGGAATATAGTGACCTCTACCTAACTTCAGATGCACTCCTTCTTACAGACAGCTTTGAAACGTTCCGAAACAAAACACTAGAAACACACCGAGTGGATGCTGCACACTTTTTTACTTCACCTGGTTTAAGTTTTGAGGCAATGCTCCTTTACACTTGAATTGCTACAGGATTACGATCAGATTCTTTTAATCGAGTCTGGAATACGTGGAGGCATATGCCAGGTGTATCATCGGTATGCTGAAGCTAACAATAAATACATGGAAACCTATGATTCTGAGAAACCATCGCAGCTTATTACCTTGATGATGCCAAGATCCAATATGGGTGGGCTATGTGTCACTCTCTTCCTTATGGCGGATTTCAGTGTGTTTCTCCAGATACTGTTGATCTAGAAAAACTAAAGGAAGACGACATTCTAGACGTTGATGTTGATTACCCATTTGACCATCATGATCTACACAACGATTTACCTTTCTACCATAGTGTACACAACCTAAGGATTCGTCTCTGAAAAAACTAATTCCTCATCTTGGAAATCGAAGGCGGTACGTTGTTCATTACATGGCACTTAAACAGGCTCTAGATCATGGACTAAAAATGGTAAAAATTCATAGTGTGTTAAAATTTAAACAAAGACCATGGCTAAAGGCATACGTTGATTTTAATAACAACCTTCTAAAACAAGCCAAATATGATTCTGAAAAAAATCTACAAATTATTCAACAATGCCATTTTTGGAAAAACAATGGAACATATTCGTAAAAGAATAGACATACGTCTTGTTACTGAAAGTAAAAAGGCAGAAAAGCTAATAGCAAAACCAACATTTGTTGACATAACAATTTATGGTCCTAACCTAGCTGCTTTCCACATGGCTAAACGTAACATTGTATTCTATTTTTTTTAGCGTATGGCATTTAGTGCCGGGAGTGTCCGAGGACATGTTCTGCTCGCCAGTTTTGAAGCTGCTTCGAGACGGACACCCAATGGGTGAGCTACAAGTACCGTTGGGGAGGAAAGTTGGAATGGAAGGTCGAGGAGTTGGAAGGTAGTGGCTGTGGCCTATAGTTAGGGACCAACCCTGGCATTTGCCTGGAAGGAAGATGGGAAACCACAGAAGACCATCTTCAAGGTTGCCGGCGGGGGGATTCGAACCTCCTCGCCTCCCGGATGTGAGCGACTGCCAGCAGTCATGCCGTAACGACCACGGCTAACTCACCCGGTATTGTATTCAATAAGCCTATATATATATTATTGGAATGTGTATACTGGATATTTCAAAAACTCTCATGTATTCCCAACACTATGATGTCCTGCTACCAATTATGGCATGTACAATCTTAAACTCATGTATATGGATACCGACTCGTTTGTTTATTTATTTGGTTAACACCCAAGATGTATATCAAGACAAGTTGGATTTCCTAGAACACCTGGACACATCTGATTATCCTGCTAATCACATATGTTACTCTACATCAAACAAGAAAACGTTGGGGAAATTTAAAGACAAGGCTTGTGGACAAATTATAAAAGCATTTGTTGGACTTAGAGCTAAAATGTACGCTTTAGACATAAGTGGTAAAGAAATCAAAAAGATTAATGGTATTTGCAGAGGTGTTGTCAAAAAGTGTATAAGCTTTCAAGATTATAAGGATTGTATTATGAAAAACGAGGTAAAAAGGATACCAATAAACATTATCGCTTCTAAACAACATGACATATCATCTATAAGACTAAACAAAATTGCTTTGTGTCCTGGTGATGATAAAAGAGTGATTGATTTGGATGGTATAACTACACATGCCTATGGTCATTACTCAATCATTAACCATGCTTAGAGTTAAGTTATGAATATGAAAATCATAAAACAAGAAATATATTATTGTAAAACAATAACACAACAAATAGAAAACATCACCAATCAAGCAACAAAAGAAAAAAGTATTCATACTTAATAATTAAAAAAACCAACTCTACAATTTATAACAAGAACAATGTATTATGTGTAAATATTGTAAGCTTACATGTATTTAAAAATGAATAAAAATATTGTATGGACACTGATTGTACATTTTAATTACTACCCACTCCCACTCCTAATCCCACCGTTAACCTCTAGTAATGTTAAGACATTGTCCTTAGTAGGTAGCTAAAACTAAGTGGCCAAAAGTAAAGTATAACCCATGTATTACCTATGTGCTTTGGAATAAGGTATACATCCTTTTTATATGTAATGAAAACACATGTTTCGCAAATATGAACTTTGGACATGGACTAATTAAAAAAACTTGTAAATAGCAAAATTGGGAAATCCATGTTTCCATATTGACAAAATTCAAAGCTTAAAACACACATTTTAAGCACTCTAAATTGGGAATTGGCAAATGGCAATGTGTGAAATATGAAAAATGAAAAGAAAAAAAACTGAACAAAAGCATTCACTTTTTAAAACTTAACTAACTTTTTAATTCTAAGCTGGTTGTGCGTAGCGAACATCTTGCACAGTAGTCACAGTGCAGGTGTTAGCTTTACATTACTCTTGCATAGAGATAGTTGCGTGTGTCCTTATGTACTTTGGGTTTGTGCTTTGGCCTGTGACTTAGCTTTAAAGGTTAGGTGAGGACATGTTTGGTTAAGTGAACTGAGGTTAGGTAAAGTTAGGTTAGAATGTGACCTTGTAGTTTACTCTTTTTGGACAATCTAAAATGTAAAATATAAAATTAAAAATCTAAAATTTAAAATCTAAAAATGAAAAATCAAAACAAAATATAAAATCTAAAATGTTAAAATCTAAAATTTAAAAAATCTAAAATGTAAAAAATAGAATATTTTACATGCATTAAATTAAATCTTTAAATGAGGTTTCTGTGGATTAGGTTAGGTTAGCATGCCTTATGTGCAAGTGGTTGCGTGCAGTGACCATTTTGTGCATTAGTCCTGTGCCAAAAAAATAACTATTAAATAAATAAAAATTTATAAGTTAAAAAATTAAAAACAAATGTTAGGTCTATGACCTTGTAGTTTAGTCGTTTTTGAAAAATCTAAAATGTAAAATGAAAAAACTAAAATCTAAAATCTCAAAATGTAAAATATAAAAAATGTAAAAATTAAAATCTAAAATTTAAAAAAAGAAAATCTCACATGCATTTAATTTAAATGTTTAAATCAGGTTTCTTTGGGTTAGAGATTTTTTGGGTCAATGACCTTGCAGTTTAGTGCTTTGACACAATAAATAAAAAATAAATATTAAAATAAATAAATTAAAATAATAATTAAAAATTACATAAATAATAAATTAATAAAAATAATAATACTGAACCCGAAATCACACTTCCCGTGTGACTTCTATGGCTCATGAGGAGCTTGCCATCCTTGAGAGGAGCAGAGACTTCCAAGGAGAAGGCATGTAAAGCACTCATTTGATTAATATGAGTTGCCGCGTCGTGAATGTATATATTTTTTGTGTATTTGATAAGGATGTAATTGTTAACCAATGTTGTACATATTTTGATGCACAGAAGCATGATTTAATTTACTGTGGAAAGGAAACATGAATATTAAAAACCCACTGAGAATGCCATAAATATTTTACAGTCGCCCATTTGACTGATGGCTAGATAGTGCACCCGGCTTCTTGCTAAAACACTCTTTATCACAAGCATGGTCTTGGCTTGACGTGCAACTTAATGCAGGCATGGTCCTGTGACTACGTTAAAATCGGGCTCGTCAAAATCGAGAAATATCCGTCGAATATAGCTTAATCCAACGAACTGAGATACGCTTTTGCGTGCAGAAAAGCTGTTAAGTGAATTTAAATCAGTCAGTGAACGCAGATTTTGAATATTTGTAATATTCTGATAAAATTTCTACGCAGGCATCGAACACGCTGTCAACCACGTTTTTCGAAAAGTGCAACGATATTGCTAGGAACAGTGCAATACAGTAAAGAACAGATCACGTGTGAATTAAAGTCACCAGTTTTTAGTGTACAGAGTGGCACAAGCTGCTGTTATTAAACTCTATGAGCAGAAAATCTATAAGTGTAACTTCAGTGTGCAATTGCTAGTTAGAATCTAATAGTAAATTCAGTGCTAACCAACGAATTCAACAGCATCATGGCATTGCTAATACACATTTTTCATGACGAAGAAATGCCAATTATTCCTTCTACAATGGAATTAGGGCTGGAATAAAAACCCACAGAATGGCGGAGTTTAGCGACGGCTGGATCACACTATAAATGGTTCAGTGATGGCTGAATCGCCCTATGAGGAAGGCACGTGTATAATAGGCATTCCACCATTATGCCTTACTTGCTGCCTAAACCATGCAAGTCGTTTCACTGAGGAAATGTGAAGCACGCACGTGAGTCTGGCTGACAGACCTTACGCTGCACATTATTAGGTAGGCTTGATTATTAACATATATTCCTAGTGGTGGAGTAACCACAAGTTATGTCGTATCATTTGCAATTGCTTGGGATAAACGCATTTGCCAACAATTTTTGTAAATAGACCTTTTTCTAGTTCGACAGTGCATCGAACCAACACACCCTAACGTGTAGGATTTTGTTACATAATCATGTCAGAATAACTGCATTTTTACTGGAGCAGTAAACTCAACGACCACCTGTTGGCCGTGAAAGAAGTCAATGTCACACTTTATTTCTTTTATTTTGACCTTGTAAACGCGATGACAGCGCACTCTTTTCTTGATAAAATTAGTTAGAAGGCTGTGAGCGGAGTGAACACTAGACATTACTACCTGAAAACCTGTTTATGAAATGTGGAGAAGTGAAAGAATAACTTTATAAATTCGACATTCAGACGACCGCCAAACAAGCTATGAATTTTAACTTTGCGATATGAGCTAAGCAGGCTATCCTGAGTTCGAAGGAAGGGGTCATTTTCTAGGACTGAAAGCAAAAGACCCAGTTTTATTAATACAAGTTTTCCAGACATTAGACGTCTGATATATGAGTAAATAATGCACCTTTCTATAGGTTCAGAGTACACAGCTGTTATTACAGCAAGATTGTATAAATTTAGTCAGAACCATGTTATGTTAAAACGCACTACAGCGGTAGGATATGATTACCCTTAGATGCTAGTACAAGTTATGAGCTGATAACGCACACGACTTTTGTCTCGTTATTGCAGCAGATGATCAATGGATCAGTGGTATTGATCAGCACACAGAGGTGCTATTTGGTGTTTTGGAATTGAGTTTTCTTCCAATGATGTGTTTATATTGGATGCTTGGGACACCAATTGTTTACACTTTACGAATTTAGCAAGGTCATTAAAAATACAATGAAACTGATAGGACTGATAAATAAGAAAGTAATAATCAAATATCAGGATTTTCTATTTAAAAATGAATATAAACTTAAAAGAACCTTGATGACCATACCTTAAACTTAATTCTTCGACACACTTAACTACCAATATAGCTTTCCCTATTGAGCGACGACAATCAGTTGGTTACGTGTTTAAACGCGGTAGCTAACCTGATAATGCGACGTTAGACATGTTTTACTCATGCAGTCGCCGACCTAATTTTTCTCTCCCAACACGAAACATGACCCAAGTTCACAAACAGTGAATTTGCGATGTAGGAAGGTAGGAACAGTGGCGCCCATTGCGCAAGTAATTTCAGAGGGTTACATGTTACTCATTTGTGTTGTGTATTAGAATAGATTTTCATGCCTTCTGTTAGGTTCAGAATATGCATAGCTTTAGCTTGGAAATACATTTAGGATGAATCGCTTCTCGTTTACATCATTGTTATTATTAACGTACGATAGGTATTAGATTAAATGACTATAACGTTAAATGTTGGAGATGACACCATCATAGCGTAGCTTTAAACTTATTATGCTTTAAATGTAACTGATACCTTGCATTGTAAACAAGTAAATAACTCTCTTTGCTGTAGAATCAGGCTTGTAATATTATTATTATTGAATCTCCGAAGTAATTGTATAGGGAAGATCTAAGTGTCATTCTCTTAGATTGCATTCTTTGATTTTCGATTTTTGCGTAGGACTTCGAGAGGCTTAATTTATTAGGATTTTCGCACGGAGACGAATTACATTATTATCAACATTGTTTAGCACGAACTAGCCGTTTTCACCTCTCGGAAGTAGTTAGGGGTCTGCCACTTTTTTGAATAAACTGAGTGCGATTTAAATGTAAGCCTTGCCTCTTTATTGTATTTGTTGTGTTTGTATTCCTCTGGGCTGGTAGTTTCACCTCTTATTACACCCGACACCCCCGAGTACAGATTCTTGAGTTCTTTCCCAGTCCAAGAATGCATTCCTTCCCGTCCTATATGTCTTCCTGGGAGATGAGGGTTTCGGAAGGGTTATTTAAGGTCTATGGCTCCCCGAGATTCTCGTCAAACGGGCACAATACATAATAAATAAATAATAAATATTCCATTTAGCAACGTTACACTGTCGACCTCTCCATGTGGCGTCATCCACAGTCTGAGGTGTGGCGGCCATCTTACCCATTAGCTCCTGTGCCAGCTATGACTGTCCCCTCCATAAGAATAACATAGAGCTGGGTGCGCGCGGCGGCCATCTTGCCCGTTAGCCCCTGTGCCAGAACCGCTTTATTTATCCTACTGACAGTGTAGTCACAAACAGTGATACACCAAGGTAAGAAGGGCTCAAATTGAGCAACAATAGGAGTGATTCATGTTTGATTTGTGTGTGGTTTTTCTTTGTAAATATTGTGTTTGTAAATATTTTTATAATGTCATGGAGGTATTTAGATTTGTTTTTGCTTTATTTTGACTTTCAACCTGTTAGTTTTAATGTAAATCTTTATTTATCAAGTGAGAAAAAAATACCAAATACAAATCATCTTTTGAGATGATTGTCACATGTCACGCGAACACGCACAGACATTTCACTGACTCGTATTTTGTTTTCTTCTTTATTGTACATGTCTATTTCGCCAGGTAGCGCTACTGTGCTATTTTTCTTTCAAATATTAACACTTCCTCCAAAGAAAAATCAAATACAAATGAAAAAAAATAAAATAAACAAGATTAACTATTGAACACTTTTCAGCCTCTAAAATGTCATCTTCTGCACGCCAATCCTCTCACGCAGCATCTCGAATCTGACCCTCTCCAGAGGTTTAGTTAGAAGATCAGCTAATTGATTGGTCCCGTCGATGTGCTCCAGCTCAAGGTCTCCGTACAAAAATCCTTCCCTCACATAGAAATGACGTACCTCAATATGCTTGGATTTTCGATGGTACTCCGGATTTTTAGCCAATTTAACTGCACCAGCATTGTCGATGTAAAGCGTAGGAGGTTTGTCAGCAGTTCCCAGTAATTCAGAAAACAGTCTCTTCAGCCAAATCAACTCCTTTGCTCCTTCACTTGCAGACACAATTTCAGCTTCAGTTGTCGATGTTGACACAGACTTCTGTAACTGACTTCTCCACGATACAGCTCCATGATAGTAGGTCGAAATGACACCCGTCGTTGAACGTCTCGTCCTCTTGTCACCGGCGTAGTCAGCATCACTGTAGACCTTCAAAACGTCCTCTTTCCTGTAGACGATTCCATGGTTCACTGTGCTCTTTAAATATCTAAATATCCGTTCACTTGACTCCAGTCTTGAACTGTAGGATTCTCCATGGCTCGAGCAGCTTTGTTGACCGCGAATGCGATATCTGGACCTGTAGCTGTAGTCAGGTACATCAAGGATCCCACCGCCTCACGATAAGGAACCCTGGCCGAAACCTTTTCTCCGTCTTCACTTTCTTCACGTCCAACTGGGGTAGGCACTCCATTTGACTCGGCCATCCCAAATTTTTCTAGGATTTTCCTCGTATAATCCTCTTGGCTGATTGCAATTGATCCATCATGGTTTTGTTGTATCTTCATGCCCAGGAAATTGTTGAGAGATCCTCTGGTCGTGTGAAATTCCTGCTGAAGTTTTTCCATGAACTGCTCGATGTATTCTTCGTTGCCAATTACCAGACCATCATCCACAAAGATTACAACAGCCAACCACTTTCCAGTTTTGTTGCTGTAAAAGAGACAAGGATCAGCTTTGCTGTTTTTGAATCCAGCTTTCTCCATGAATTTCTTGAAACGCTTGTTCCAGCAGCGTGGAGCCTGTTTTAAACCATATAAGCTTCTTTTTAGATGACACACTCGGCCAGTACCGTCCTGATGACCTTCTGGCTGTTCCATGAACACATCTTCTTCAAGCTCGCCGTTCAAGAAGGCCGTCTTGACATCAAATTGACCATGTTTCATCTCCTTTTCAACAGCCACTGCCAACAGAGCTCGAATAGTATCATACCGTGCAACAGGGCTAAATGTTTCTTCATAATCGATTCTTTGCTGTTGCACATAGCCTTTGGCTACCAATCGTGCCTTGAAGCGAACTTCTCCACTGCCCGTTGTCTTCTGTCGTAGAACCCACCGATTTTTCAGGACCCGTGCACCATTTGGACGCTCAACCAATTTCCAGGTATCATTTTGCTTTAAGGACTCCAATTCTTCATTAATTGCTTTCAGCCACTGATTTTTATCACTAGACTGCAGTGCTTCCCAGTATGAGTCACGATTCTTTTCAACGATAGATGGTCCAGCCATGTACATGTAATTTCCACTGATCATCCACGATGGCTTCTTACTTTCACGTTTGCTTTTCCTTCTTTCTTCAGTCTCTCCTTCTTCCTCATCTTCGCTTCCTCCGGAACTGGACGCCGAAGCAAAATCTTCAATTTCGCTTAAGTTCTCAACTGGCTCTGACCTCCTCTGTAGGCCTACATCAGACGATGAATTAGACTGATTCCTCTCCACACGTTCTTCAAGCGTGACTTCAACCTTTCCGGCGTTGGCGCGCAGATTGCAGACAACTTCAGGTTTGAATTTCACATCATGGCTTAGAACAACCTTTCCCTGAGTTGGAATCCAGACTCTAAATCCATCCCTGTCGTTCACGTACCCAACCAGATGTCCAAAAACAGCTTTGTCGTCGAACTTTGAGCGAAAATTCTTGTCGATATGCACGTAGCATTCAGTTCCGAAGATCTTTAGATGACTGAGACTTCCCACTGGTCGCCCATACCACAATTCATAGGGAGATTTGATTTCAATGGATGACTTCCCAGTGCGATTCTGGAGGTACACCGCAGTATTGCAGGCTTCAGCCCAAAGTTGTTTCGTTGACTTGCTGGGATTCAGCATAGATTTTGCGCACTCCACAATTGTCCGATTTTCATGTTCCGCAACTCCGTTCTGTTGTGGTGTGTACGGCGTAGTAATGCTGTGTTCTATGCCTCTGCTTGCGAGTAGTTCAGAAACCTTCTTGTTATCAAATTCTTTTCCTCCATCACACCTGAACAGCTTCACGACGTGTCCATTTGTTTTGGCTTCATTCAGGAACTGTTCCAGAACGGTGTACACTTCACTTTTGTGCTTTAAAAAGAAAACTCGTCGAAACTTGCTGAAATCATCTTTGAAACATACGTAGTAGCATGTCTTTCCAAGATATTCAGTAGACATTGGTCCATTCACATCGGCGTGGATTTGTTCACCGGTGGCTGTTGGTCGATTCATTCGTGTTTTGAATGACAGTCGATGCATTTTTCCCAGTGAAGGAAGAAGGAAGGAAGATTGTAGTTTTACGTGACCGTGAATCTTGTGATTATGAGCCACGGGACCTCCTTTTTACGTGGAATCCGAACCACAGGACATGGCATTTCACATAGAAAATCTCACATGCATTGACCGGGAATCGAACCCAGACCGCCTTGGTGAGAGGCTTTTCCCAGTGCACATCCATCGCAGAAATCCTCTTTACACATGTCTACATTGATGTTCATCTGCTTCAGTACATTCTTGACATGCGCTTTGTGTTGATGACCAAATCGTTCATGGTAGATCTGCAGTTTGTCCGACGATGTAGCTAAATTCACTTGAATAGGTTGCACCGGTTTCACGACGCGCATGTCAAGTACATACAGACCATGACTCACACGTCCAGCCATCATCGCCTTTCCAGTAACCTTGTCTTCAATTCTAACAGTTTGGTCGTCAAGTCTTGCACAGAAACCTTTCCTTGCAGCAGCTTTCACAGAAAACAGATGAGCCATTGCATCGGGAACATACAAAACTTCAGTCATCTCAGCACTCAACCAAGCGTTGTTCAGCCGCACTCGAATGTTTACAGTTCCTTTGCCGTGAGCTAGCATGCTCACACCTCGTTTTCCTAGCAAAATCTTCTCTGGAGCAGCAAACTTGACATATGTTGTAAAATACTGTTTGTTCGCGGTGATGTGATTTGTGGCGCCACTGTCGCAGTACCACTTGAACGAAAATTAAGTGAGACGGAAAATACTTAAAAGGAACACAGATTGAAACAACTCACAAAATGTTCTGACAAAAGGGAATTTAGAACGAAAAAATGCACAAAAAGAATAGATTGAAACATACCCACAAAATGTAGGCTAGGTTCAAAATACGTACAAAATGCAATGTAGCGTCGAAATACTTACAAAATGCAACTGAAATTCAAAATACTTACATGATGCAAATGAGATCGAAAATACGTACAAAATGCAATTGAGGTTCAAAATACTCACAAAATGCAATTGAAATTGAAAATACACAATGCAATTCAGATTGAAAGATCTCAATTCTAATCCAAATTATTCACAAAGTGCAATTGAAATTTAAAATACTTACAAAATGCAATTGAAATTGAAAATACTTACAAAATGCACGGTAGATTCAAACGACTCATGTGGATTGACAATACTTACAAAATGCAATTTACATTGAAAATACTTGACAAAATGTAATTTAGATTCAACATACCCACAAAATGCAATTGAGAATCAAAATATTTGCAAAATGCCCACCAAACAAAATGCAATTTAGATTTAAAATTCTTGCGAAATGCGGTTTTGGTTGAAAATACTTACAAAATGCAATTGAAATTCAAAAAACTCACTAAAATGTCCTGAAACCTACATTGAAAGACTTACTAAAAAGCAATTCAGATTGTCAATCTTTACAAAATGCAATTGAGGTTGAAAACAATCGCGAGATGTAATTTAGATCGAAAAAACATACAAAATGCAACGTAGATTTAAAATACCTACAAAAAAATCGCTAAAAGGGAATTAAGATACACGGGGAACCAAGTAACAAAAACAGTGCGGGAATCTTAAAGAGAAAAGGAAATATAATGAAAAGAGGAGAGGAGAGGGGATAAAGGAGAGGGTCCGCCCCAAAGGTAAGGGACAAAAGGAAAAAACGGACCCAGCTCAGGAATCCCTCGGGGTCACCAACTCCCGAACTCACCAGCCGTGAGCCCCTGAGGGTGTAGCATTATCTAGGGTGCACCAGAAGTGGTGGGGCTACATACACCCTGCCTCCTTAAGGGCCTTGAGCACAAGGCAGGAGATAACAGGAAAAGAAAAAAGGAAGGCTGACCCCTTGCAGAAGGAGGGAATCAGAAAAGATGAGACAAGGGCCAATTAAGGCGGAAAAGGAAGAAACTCCCTAGGCCTTGGATACCCGAATACCGTCGAGGTCGGAAGAGAACAAGAGTAATTAATTATACTTTTCAAACTAATCCATAATTCATTATTTTCTTCAGTGCAGCTATGACCTCCCTAGACCGTTTAGCAAGTTTAGATTTCAGTGAAATAATAGACGACTTCAGCCGGAAAAAAGTCGCAAAGTAATATTTTAATATTTCATAGTTTACATAATCTTCTTCAAGGGGACTTAAAGGTTTCTTTCATATTATTAAAAAAATGTACTGTAGTGTATTCAAAATATTGTAACTATTCTTTATTTTATTATCATTACAAAAGTACTTTACATTTGATTTGATATATTTTTATTTCCTATTGTTGTGGGCCCCACCTTATCATATCGCCCAGGGCCCCGCAAGGCCTGGATCCGACACTGGTCTTCAGGTCCTTCAAGTTTATCCACTTGAACTTTGTAGTCACTGGCGGTTGCCATTTTGAGGTTATCCTTAACTCACAAAAATACAGCACGTGTTCCACAGGCGCTCAGCTTCGGATCCACTCACGAGATAATACCATTTACACGTGGCCTGGGTCCATAACCTGTTAGTTTTAATGTAAATCTTTATTTATCAAGTGAGAAATAAAATACAAAATACAAATCATCTTTTGAGATGCTTGTCACATGTCACGCGAACACGCACAGACTTTTCACTGACTCGTCTTTTGTTTTCTTCTTTATTGTACATGTCTATTTCGCCAGGTGGCGCTACTGTGCTATTTTTCTTTCAAATATTAACACAACCCATGCGGATTTTAATATAAATTAATTCATTTTAACGTAAATTAGGAATAGCTAGGATGATTAAAGTAAAAATAAATGTAGTATGTGACACCTTCGTATCTTAGGTATTTTATTGTTGCTGTGTGATTAAATGTAACTTGAAATTATTGTAATAGGATCAGGTGTGATTATTCTTAATGGGACATTTGTATTTGCGTAGGGATGCCTGTACATGTCGCGTACTTAGTTTGATTCCAGATTGTTTTTGTTGATAGGGCTTCGTTAGAGGATATTTTTAGGATTTAGTTAAGGGATTATTTTCGTTTATTTTGAGCTAGATTAATGAGGGATTAGCCAGGGGGATCAACTATCGAGTAGGATAGGGATCTGAATTTTAAAATAAATTCATAGGAAATTTTAAATAAGCTTGGATTATTTAGTAGCTTTGTTTTTCCTTGTGGATGTGCATTCTGGGCTAGCGCCTCTCATGAAAAAAAAACTGGAGATGGCCCGAGATTAATTTTCTTGTGCGGAGCTAGTCTAGATGCACATCTGAACTTCTCCCTATATGATTCGTTTGGAAAGGAGTCTCATGGCGGCTGAAGTGGCTCCCAGTCACATTGAACTTTTGACTAAATGGGCTCAGTATGTTAAGACTCAGTCCAAGTGGCCACGTTGAGCCATTACACAATAATACCAACACGACGAAGTTCATTTTCTATTAATAAAATGTATTCCTCATAGCCAGTATGTCCTGTATGTTTAGAAGCATGCAACAGCCGTAGGTGTTCGACCAAGGTATTAGGATCATTCAGGGGCGGCTCCTGAGGTGGTGCCCGTGTGCCATGGCACCACCAATGTAATGAAGAGAGAATATGTGACTTTTCCCTCTCAAGAACAGTTTATATTACATTTACATTTTGAGGAAATTGTATGCATATTCTGCATTTATTTGAACGAGCGCGCAAACTGACATGCGTTCTGGTGGCGTTTTATTGAATTACTGAGCCAGAGCCAACCGGCACTACCTACGAACATCAGACCGCATCAGACACTGTGCTGCAATAAGGACTAGTTTGGCTTGAGTTTGTTTGTGTTGTGTTGAGACGCATATTACCCTGAGGTAGGAGTAGGTAATCTGTGGGTAGAGCCAACGGCCCCGTGACGCGGAGCTTCAATTCTATCCACGAGATAGCAGCACGTCACAGGTACAAGCACAGATTACATACACGTTAGAACTGCTGAACTGCTTTATCTTTCAACCACTAGAGTACAGCATATGGCAGCACACCTCCAGTGGTACCAGCTTGACGATATATCACTGTGTCTTGACTATTAAATAAATTCAAACCACAAAATAGTTTTAGTTCTTTATTGTTTGACATTTAGCAACTTTTTTAGGCTCATATTGATGACGGGGATTATTTGTTCTCTCTTTGTAATGTAAAAATTCGGAATTTTTCAACGAGTTTTACTGTGTTTCGTTAATTTAATTTGGCGGCACAGTTTCACGTCCATGGAGGAAAGAATAAGAGGAGATGCCCTGAGATCGTATGAGTGAAGCCAAGCACTGCAACCAAAGTGGGCGCAACCTTAACTCGTATTCGGTGTTCTGTGACTTGCATGAGGCATTGTGCATGGCCCTGGGTTTTATCGCGCTCTGGTTATGCAACTTTGGAAACGTAATAACAGTAGTGATAAGTTATTAAAAAAAACTCTTCAATTCTAATCTCAGCATGTGTAGGCCTACCCTATAGGTCTATACCAAATAAATAAAAATCATTCCTCTGGAGATCTCAAATATCAAACGGTTGTTGGTCAATAATTACGGTAGGCCTACGTAGTTAATCAATTCGAGGCTAATCATCAAGTTTCTACCCTCCTCAAAGAAAATACCGTACGGTACCGAAACGTATAGGCTATACCGTATTTTTGTGCAAATATGCGTCCTTTTTTAATTGTTCTGTTTATTAATTTTGAGGTTCGTATTATTGAATATCAAAATGTGTACGACCAATGAGTGAAAGTGGCTGTGCTCGAAATTAGGCCTAAAAACTGATGAATGCCTCAACACCAATAAGAACATAAAACTCAATTTGGTTTAGGCCTAAATAGCCTACCGTAATTAGTTCGGCATCATTAATTCCCAAGATGTTCCTTCTTTGGTATAACTCGCATCTTCAGACACCTGTATTCAATTTAATCAGTGTTTCAAGGTATTATTACGTTTTGCCGCGTCTTCCTTACTGTTACAAATCAATTCTTCAACTCATGTCTACAATTCAAGAACAATCACTTTTATTGTACACAACAAGGAACATCACTATCCGGCCATTACATTCAGTTACTCAAACCTGTTCCATCTTGCTCATCAACGCTCCAAGGGTGCCAACTTACAAAAAACAAATTTAATTACAGAAATACATTCACAAATTACAGAAACACATTCACAACATTCTCCCACCTTGAAACGGTAGGTTTCAACTAAATGCACAAAGATAATACAAAACATAGGAATAAACAAATATTTACAAATTCAGTTTGGTTGGCCTTTTAACAACCCTGCCCCTTCTTGTCAGAGCAACAGCTTCACTCTCAACTACTTGAGGGGGGTTACTAGAGTCACAATCAGGCACCAAGTCAAC
The DNA here is from genome assembly GCA_946902985.2 of Meconema thalassinum. Taxonomy (NCBI): domain Eukaryota; kingdom Metazoa; phylum Arthropoda; class Insecta; order Orthoptera; family Tettigoniidae; genus Meconema; species Meconema thalassinum. Next base: position 55,809,078 of record OX336389.2, read on the forward strand.
AGCATTGGGACCACACAAAGAACCATCACTATTTTCATAAGGAGATCCAATCTCCATCAAGCACAAACGTTGGACTGGTCGCAACAACTCACTCTTAACTGTTTTTACCTTTGCCACTCTAGTTACTCCATCTTTACCAGGGAAGATCTCAAGCACTCGAGCCAATTCCCAATCAATTCTTTTCTTTTGGTCAGACACAACCCATACAACATCTCCCACCCTGACATTCTTAGAAGACTTAGCAGTGTTTAACATCAGAGACCCTAGGTATTCCTGACGAAAACGTTCTTTTAGGTTTATCCTAACCTCAGCTACATATTTCACCCTAGCAGAAAGACCCTTTTCATCCACTTCGTCAAGATCAGGCACCTTTGTCTCAAACTGCTCCTGCAAAAACATAGCAGGCGTTATTGGTCTCAACTCATTAACATCTTCAGACATGTAGGTAATGGGACGCGCATTCATAACAGCCTCAATCTCGGTAATCAAGGTCATTAGTTCACAAAGATTTAATAACGCACGACCAAGGGATATTTTCAACAGTCTTTTCATCACCCCAATAAGCCGCTCAAAAAATCCACCCCACCAAGCACCTGTGGGAACATTAAATAGCCACTGAATTTTCAATTCATGTTCAACTGTAGTCTGCTTAATGAGATTCCAAACTCCTACAAAGTTAGTACCATTATCACTATACATAGTTGTGATTCTGCCTCGTCTGGCAATCATTCTTCGAAGAGCATGTAAAAACGATTCTGTAGAGAGCGACTCTACCACTTCAAGATGGACTGCACGGTATACAGCACAGGTGAACAAGGCAATCCAAACCCTAGTACCATCTTTTATGAAAAGAGGTCCAGCCAAATCGACTCCGCATACTTGGAACACCTTTCCAAGATTTACACGGTTATTAGGTAACCCAACAGGTGGCGTTCTCACTGGTTGGGCTTTGTGCCTAAGACAACGAACACATTTACTAACAACACGTCGGGCTAATCGTCTACCTCTGACTATCCAGTATTCTTCTCTCAGGGCTCCTAACACAGTACTTGCTCCAGCATGGTGCATTTTCTCATGACATTCTACCACCATGGACTCCACTAGTTCACACTGAGGTAGTAAAATGGGTTCCTTGAACATGGGTGTGAACTCATCAGATAATATTTTAGTACGAACTCGAATCAAGCCATCATCATCAGTTTTAATGTTGAAATTATTTACATCTAGAGGGTGACTACTCTGAATCCACCGTACTAATTTTAATTCAGCATGTCGTACTTCCTTGCCAGTCAACTCCTCTCCGCAGTTTGAACTTTTCCCACTAGCTTTCTCAAGAAATCGGTAGATCCAACCAACAACACGCACATTTTTCGAGAAAGAAGCAAAGTGTGTGAACAAGTTTTCTCTTACATCGTTTGTGTTGTACAAACTAACAGCCGTTTTCTTCGATTCCTCTTCTGTAGGGGCTATTTTCACAGTTAACCACTTGTTCTCATTCTCTAGGAGCCACTGAGGACCCTCCCACCATTTTGATGCAACAAATTCGGACAACAAGCATCCTCGGCTGAGTATATCAGCAGGATTACAATCGCCAGGAACAAATCGCCACTGCTCGGGTGACGTCAACTGGTGGATTTCCTTTACCCGGTTTCCAACAAAGGTCTTCCATTCACCTTTCTTGATCCAGTAAAGAACAATCATAGAATCAGACCAGTACACAATGTTGGAAATATTAGTCGATTTACTAATAACAGAACCAAGCCTTGCTGCAAGTGTTGCCGCTACAAGCTCTTTACGAGGGATTGACATGTCTTCCATTGGTGCAACTCTGGACTTAGCTAAAACAAATCGAACATTAAAGCCATCTTTGTTTTCATACCTCATAAAGGCACAAGTGCCCAGTCCAAGGAGACTGGCATCACTGAATACATGTAAACAAGCTGTGTCAGAGACACCTCTTAAACATCTAGGCACCACAATGCTGTCAATCAAATCAACTTCAGTAAGCCACTGCGAGCACTTCATTTGAATTTCTTTTGGAAGGGGTGTGTCCCAGTGTAGTTTGAGCTTAAATGCCATTTGCAATGCAATTTTCAGATGGAGTAAAGGTGCCGATAACAAACCCAATGGATCAAACACCCTGCTTATAATCGACAGCAATTTCTTCTTAGTTAATTCATTGATTTTCTCTTTTGGATCGAAGCTAAAGTTGCATCCCAACAGATCATCTAAAGCATGCCATTTGACACCTAAGACATTTTGTGTCACATCATCTCCTGACAAAACCCACCCACGGAGTTGGAAACTGGCTTGAGACATCACATTTGTAGCTTCGGACACAAATTCCTTGGCATCACTCAGGGACTGAAATGAACAAAGGCAATCATCCATGTAAAAGGAATTTTTCAGTCTTTCAACTAAGTCACCACTTAGAGTATTCAAATGATGAGTGATGGTGGCATTCAGCAAAAATGGGCTACACACAACTCCAAAAACTACACGACAGTGACGCAGCGTTATAATATGCCCATCACGCCACCACAAGAATTTTAACATTTCTCGATCCTCAGGGTTCAGTCCAATCATTAAGAAAGCCTGTTTTATGTCTCCCACAACACCGACCTCCTGTAACCTGAAACGTAATAGGATAGGTACGATACTAGCAATCAAGTTGGGTCCCGTTGCTAAACAATCATTTAGAGAGACGTTTCCAATACTTTTCGCCGATGCATCAAAGACTGGGCGGATTTTAGTTGTTTTCCCATTATTTATAACTGGTCTGTGAGGTAGAAAGTGCCCTATGTTTTCATCAGATGTTATTTCAATAATCCCATCTGTTTCCCATTGTTTAAAAACAGTATCATACGCATCATAGAGTCCATTGTTATCTAAACGGCTTACTGTTGATTTCAGACGACTTTCAGCTATTTCACGATTAGTGGGAAGAGGGGGGTGCTCATCAATCCAGGGCAATGTTACTACATACCGACAGTTTTCACCTTCGAAACGAATTGTGTCTTCAAAATTTCGCAAACATCTATCATCTATGTCCGACCTTTTTGTTTCTGTCTGTTTCTCAATTCCAATAACTTCTAAGTCCCATAAAGGATGGTGTAAATTGAGCAAAGAGGTTACAAAGTTTGTCATACTGCTTACCTCTTGCCTCTCTGCGGTACCCAGGAGACACCATCCAAGCTTCGTCTCAAATGCTAACAGCTTAGAGTCAATACATTTCACACCTGTAACAAGTTCGCCCATAACATCAGCTCCTAACAACACATCAATAGGTCGGTTAACTCCATCATCTGTCAATGTAATACCATGTGCAGCCACCTTCCGTAACAAATGCGGATCATTCACAGGTGGTATCAAACCACAAATCTTCTTCTCCCTAAGTGCCTTAAGAACAAAACTGTTATCACCCTGTAAGCTAGTTAGTTCAATTTCATGAATTGGATGTGATATTTCAGATGACACACTCCCACCAAACAGCATATGACAAATATTTTCACGACCACATTCGATCAAACCCAATTTTTCACAGATAGCTTCCGAAATATAACTGCGGTGTGAAGCAGTATCAAGTAATATTCGAACAGTGACACCACGCAATTGTGCTACTAATGTTTTTAAAATGACAGTTCCACTAGGCCCTGCAAATAACGATGCTGTTCTGCTGGGTTCACCAACACACATGATATCATAGTGCCTCCCTTTACATTTACCACAATCTATTCTTTTCCTACACTGCTGTCTCGAGTGACCTCCCTGCAAGCATGCAAAACAAGCTAGTTTTTCTTTTACAGTTTTACGACGGTCCTCAACCGACATTTCTTTAGAACACTTGTAAGAGGGATGGTTCTCATTACAAAACAAACAGGTTAGGGTTACTTTGTGTGGCCGTCCTGTTTGCTGATAACTTACCCGATTCTGCCTGACAGTAGGAGTGAAAGAAACGAGAGCTGCAGCTGTTGGCTCTGTTCTGGGCGCAGTGAATTTATCAACCTCATTCACCTTAGCATGATTACGCAGTCTTTGTTCACTCTCGGCTTCTTTGCCCAGAAAACACAAAAGTTTATCAATTTTATTACCACCATCATCGTCCTCTTCTGCTGCTCTTCTTTCCCATATTTTCAAAACATCAATGGGGAGACATTCTTCAATGAGTGGAACTAAGATTGCTGCCCTATCAGAATTCATGCCCAATGTTTCTAGGGATCTCAACTTAGTACTTATATTATCATAGAGGTCAGTCACAGATAAATCCGAGCGAACCAATTGCAACAAATCTTTATACATACAATTTATAACCATCTCATCTTTACCAAAACGATTCTTTAAATGTTCCAAGACTTTAACATAATTCTCACTTGTGTGTGGATAACTGTCAACTAACTTCCTAGCCTGTCCCTTCAGTGACATTTTCAAGTAACTAAACTTATCAACATTCGTAATGTTAGAATCCTCATGAATCCTTTGAAATTGTGTCCAAAAATTTATCCAGTTACCTGGACCCAAGTCGAATACCTCAAGCGTGATTTTCGGTAGCCTTAACCTCTCTGACGACATGGTTGACGACGCCGAAGCCACGTTGCTCTGTACGCTGAAATTATCTCCTGCATCAACACAACTGGCAACACTAGGTTTTAATCCTTCCACTTTATCCTCGGCTTCAAGAAGTGCTTGCAGAAGATCTTCTTGAACGGTTACACAGTGCATTGTTTCTTCGATACAGGCATCCTCGTTTCCGTCAACATTCAACAACTCGTTCAAGATGCTTTCGTCCAATTCTTTTAAGGTATCCGCAATTGTTCGGAGAGTATTTATTTTCACACGTAATTTTTGGAAATCGGCTTCAACTCCGACCGCTCCAATAGCTTTCGTCGCACTTGCCCGATACGCACTTCTCTTCTTTTTCAACTTTTCAATCGTGGCCATTGCGAGGCAACAAATTCAAAACAAAACAGGGAAATTGTTTACCAAACCAACTTTTTCAATTCAGTCCTGTCAATGGTCGCCAAAATGTTACAAATCAATTCTTCAACTCATGTCTACAATTCAAGAACAATCACTTTTATTGTACACAACAAGGAACATCACTATCCGGCCATTACATTCAGTTACTCAAACCTGTTCCATCTTGCTCATCAACGCTCCAAGGGTGCCAACTTACAAAAAACAAATTTAATTACAGAAATACATTCACAAATTACAGAAACACATTCACAACACTTACAAAACTAGCCTCGCAAAGGTGCTCTCATATCTATATTTAAATTGGCTTTTAAAACGATAACGCAGCTTATTTGTGCCAAGTACCTTGATGCACAGAGTGTATTCTGCCTATCCAAGAAAAAATCTTGACTTGTCATTGCAGTTTTATGTCACTAAAATCCATTACTAGTTGGAGTGGTTTACGGCTTTAAGCATAGGGACAGCCATTTTCTTGCAACCAAAGTGGGCGTGCCGTTTGGCTTCAGCAGCTTGCGCTAGGCAGCGCAGCGAAGGCATCTCCTTCCTTTCTTTCCCCCATGTTCACGTCCCAAGCGTAAACACAAATTCTCAAGTTTGACTGCAAATGTGTATGAATAGTGTCCGTCGTTAAATAGCTTTTGTGTTCATTTATATTAGATGCAGGGGATATCCTTTCCAATCAATCCGTATGTACGATAAGTAAGGTTGTCTTAGAGGTAGGTCATCGTTTTCATTTCATCTCACCTATTTATTTTGAGACAGCAACTGAAATTGCGACAAAGAGGCTGTGGGCACGTGTGTGTTAGCAATAGCCATGCTTATTTATTCCTATATAGACATGTTACTTAAACTTGCATAGCATCATGCGGCATTGACCATATACACACCGTTTTAATCTAATAAGTGTGCTTTTTGAATCGATACATGCAAGCTAGGTTCCTTAATAAAATTTGATTTGTTTCGTGTTTGAAGATCGCATAGCTCGAGCGCAACGTACGAAGCCATAGGAATCTCAATGAGCTCTGTGTCACCTTTCGGAAGTGTAACAATGAATAAAATAAGCGAGTTGTTACAATCTCCATTTAGCAATAAGACCGCTCTTATTAATTCAAATGAAGGTGTCGATCGAGGTTTTGGAACAAATATTTTTGATGAGTAGGCCTAGCATATGTTGTTTTCTTCAAATTATTTTTCTGAGAGGTTTGTTCAATTAAAATTCTTAAAAGTGGTTTTTATTTAAAATGCATATGGATCAAAATATGTGTATGATATAATATCGTATGGCCTCGGTGCCAGGTGCAAGCTTTGTTGTTTGACACCCAAAGGGCAGCTTGCATGTCGAATTTTTGTTGTTCCTTGGAGGGCCATGAAAGTCAAGGAGGTTAGATATCTAAGCTCCTTGACACTATAGCGCTTTCTAGTAGAGAAAGGAGGAACTTTTGTTTTGGCGAAAAATCCTGAGATTAAAATATTTGTAGTAGTTACGCAATTTCTCAATTCACTTCAGCTGACACTTCAATTAAAAACGTCTTCTACAATAGCACAGTTAAATAATGTTAAACACATAACTTATTGCATAAAATATGCACTATCCGTACCTGCAACTTTGAATGATTTTATTGCAAATTTTGAATTTGCTGGCACCACCAAGTGAAAAATCACCAGCCGCCACTGGGATCATTCCAATAGACAAATTAAACAAAATATTTTATAGGTATAATCTCCTTATTTTCATTCTCAACGTCACTATCCTGTCCTTTTTCCTCTTTTAAAACTTCTTGGATGGTCTGCATTGCATTTGAAAGTGTTGCAAGCTTTTGAGAAGTGGACGAGTAACTCAACATGGTTTTCAAAAGAGGTATTAAATGTTTCTCAAGAAATGTTTTAATATATTAAACTTAAGGGGAATATTACCTTGATCAGCAGTATCTTTCTTTTGGGCTCGCTTTTTTCCCGCATTTTGAAGAGATTTTATCACCTGTAATCGTGCTTTGTTTGGACCACCACATTGATGTTCACTCGTACTCAAGACCTCGCCATTTTTACTTTTTAAGACACCTCGACATCTTTTTGACCTCTCTTTTGATCATCGCCAAAATATAATTCCACTCACATTTTGTCGCTTGTAGTTATAAGAGTAAACGTTCTAGAATAAACACCGTTTACCTTTATTGGTTGTAGTACCGTAAGTTCCATAGTTGTAAGTGACTTGACAGTCTGATTTGCATACTACAAAGGTTACAACAGTTCTCGTGATGGAGTGATTCAATGTCGGCTTATTTACTCGCTTATTTCATTGCTCGCTTTTTGATAACCAGGATGGACGCTCTTTTGATAGCCTAGATGATTGCATTTTTCATTGCTTGCTTTTTAATGACCTGAATGGTCGCTTATTTCATTGCTTGCTCTTTGATAACCTGGATGGTCGCTTTTTGTTGACCAAGATGGTCGCTTTTTTTGGTTGCTTATTTCACTGGTCGCTTTCTAACTACCTGGATGGCCGCTTTTTTAGTCGCTTATTTTCATGGTCGCATTTTATGGCATGGATGGACGCTTTTTTGATCATATATTTCCCTAGTCGCCTCTTCATGCTATGGATGTTCGCTTTTTTGCTTGCTTTTAATGATCAGGATGGTCGTTTATATCTCTAGCTATTTTTCATTGCTTATTTCCTTGAGGGCTTTTTTGAGAATCCCAACACTACCTCTCATGGTCTTGGAAGAGTATCGCAGCTCTTCCAATGGCAGTATCCTTACTGCTGTAACGCGTTTGCTCCACGTTGAGCGCACAAATGTAACGCTTTTACTGGGGTGAGTGATGCTAAACCACAACAAGTCCCACGTTTTGCGGGCACGTGTAACTGTTTTACTAGTGTCCCCACTGTTGGGTGACAAAGTAACGTTTATTCTGACTAAGATAAGTTGTATTAATGGGCGCCAAGACCTCAACACTACATTGAAATCTAAATTTATATTTATAAACACCTAGCTCGGGCAGAACACATTTAAGAATCTTGACACTCAGACCGTGGTATGATTGGATCATTAACCCAACTAACAATTGTATCCGGAGAAGGAATTAGGTCTATATCTAATGCTACCTACTGAAAGCAAAGATTGCAGAGTATAAGAAATGAATTTATTATATATATAAAAAAGTAGTGGCAAATTTTAATAATGTTAATAATCATTTAAAATGGAGCATAACGATTTTAATTTTACCACTGGAAAATTACGTGACGTTGGAGACGGATGAATTATTGAATTTACTATTATTTCCAACCTAAGAAGTTACTGAAATTCTGATTCTGAGACCCTGAAAAGAGAGAGATTACGTAGTTCTGCGTCAGTCGCGCTTACCATTGGAAATAGCAGTAGCATTTCCCTCGTACGTGATGAATCAAGAGAGCTTCCATCAGCCTCTTGGACGTCGCCATCTTCTTCGTTTCTTGCGGAGATCGGTGTTAAAATGATGAAGTTAAATGCTTGATAGTGGTGGATCCAAAATCCGATAGCCACCTACGCTGACTCCCTGTTCACAAGAGCTCGCGTATTTCTCACGACTAATTTGTCAGTTGAGAGTAGCAGTACTGAAATGTTCGCCATCGAACAGGAGAACGAAGTCCGTAGACTATGCAAAAATACAATGTTCACGTTACGGTCCGAACACAACGGAACCTACGAAACGAGCGTCCACCTCGGACAAGTTTTACAATGTTAATGGTCCCCTCTTCACTGCGCGCGCTCACTATATGCACTCGCCGGCCGTTCCCCTCCAGTGTACCACCTCCCTGTGGTCCGGTCTCCTCTGATTGGCTGTGAACCCACGCGAGACGCCCGTCATTAAGTTCATTGCACACTATAAATTTTCCGTTCCACTCCAATTCGCCTTTTCTTGAAACAGCCAGTTGTAAATGTTCCTCGGTTGCATCATCGCTTCACGACAAGATTATTCCTGTAGCCGAATTCCCGATGACTCATCTCTCTTTCCATAAGCCCTTAACTGAATAAAATCCGTAAATCTCCGCAATCAAATAATTTACCGTGATAATGTTGTTCGTAATACTTCACTTGATAGTGTTTTCTATAAAATCGAAAACCTAGCTGTATAGTTATAATCTTTAAAGAAAACGCTCCAAAAACATTAATAATAATAATAAGTTAAATGAAAATTATCTTGGCTGAACAAGTTGCCGCGTAAACAAACATTGAATGGCTTCATACCCTCGAAAAACACGTTACACTACTATGTTTGTAAGGAAGCAAGAACAACAACTCACCAAGATTTCGAGAATTCTAGAGTACTTTAGCTTAACTCAAAAAAAATTGAAAATTGTTATTGACCTAACACCCCACCCTCATTGGAATTAATGTGTATGGATTTGATTTCGCTCCGGCCGGATTAGAATTAAATAGTAGTGAGATGGTAACGGTTCTGCGTCACTTTTCATTTCGCCGGTTACGGTGGCCGTACGCACTCTCGACTCTTCCTACCCCCTCCACTACTCCCTACCCCAGCCCCAATAATAATTATTATAAAAATTATTAATTAAAATAAAAATTAATAATAATAATACTAACCCCTGCATGATTTCTCCCGCCCAATATTTTCCCCCAAGATTTACCGCGTAATCGCAGCTCTTAAACTAAGGAACCAACCAACCTAAATTTCCCTAAATTTCTCCAGAATACCCCTAAATGTCCCAAGATTTCCTAGAATTCCAAATGTCCCAAGATTTCCCAGGTCGTAGGAAGATAGCAAAGAGGTAGGTGGGTAGATAGGTAGGAAGGTGGTAGGTAGTGAGCGTATGAGCTCATGTTGGTGATCATTTCTAAGGAGACATATTTGTCATACGCCACTGATCTACAGAACGCACTCCGGAAGCTTTGAGCTAACTCCCATCTTTATTTTGACTATGGTACTGCATTCCAATCAAGCATTTATATTTTCATTTTGGATATCTAAAAATTAATGAATTGTAATTCTGCATATTTTACCAAGTTATGGTGGCTTTATAAAGTATTAAAAGAAGTGCAAAGACATAGACAAACATATAGGCTAGTGAAAAGTAATAGTGAGAGAGAATACGCCGAGATACGGAAACAGTTTGGAACAAAAAGAAACATGATGAACATCATAGGGAGCAAGAAGATGGTGAGGTAGCGTTACGATGGAAGGAGTACACAGAAGAACTGTATGAGGGAGTCCTAGATGCAAATGTCTTTGAAAGTGAAAACCAGGTGGATGCTGCTGATGATGAATTAGGACCACTAATTTTAAGAGAAGAATTTGATAGAGCCCTCGAAGAGTTAAGACACAGAAAGGCTCCAGGTCCAGATGGGATCCCTGCAGAGATTCTACAGGCCGTCGGAGATAACGCCAAGGACAATCTATACAATCTAATAAATTAAATATATGTTACAGGAGAAATGCCAAAGGACTTTGAGCAAACTATTCTTATTCCCATACCAAAAAATGCACAGAGCACAAAGGTGCGAAGGTTATAGAACTTTGAGCCTTCTCTCCCATGCCTCGAAAATTATAACAAGAATCGTCTATCATCGGATCGAGAGAACAGTAGAAGATAATATTTCAGAAGAACAGTTTGGATTTAGGAAGGGAAGAGGTACACGAGAAGCCATCCTAAGTCTCAGAAATCCCTGGAAATCGACAAACTTGTTGTAATTGCTTTCATTGATTTAGAGAAAGCTTTTGAACATGAAAATCCACAGCCTGCTTCCAGTCTCCGACCGGGTCAGGAATGGAATGAATGAAGCCCCCATCTAGCGGCGAGGATATGGACTGTGCCGGCTGCCGAGGCCTGACGCACTCCTCTGGTGCAATGATTAATGAATGACAGATGAAATGAAATGATAGTGGCGAGTGTTGCTGGAATTAAATTTTGACAGGGAAAACCGGAGTACCCGGAGAAAAACCTGTCTGCCTCCGTTTTGTCCAGCACAGATCTCTCATGGAGTAACCGGGATTTGAAACACGGACCCAGCGGTGAGAGGCCGGCGTGCTGCCGCCTAAGCCACGGAGGCTCTAGAGAAAGCTTTTGATTATGTAAATTAGAAGGTGCTGTTTGAAACCCTAAGAAAGCTGAAGATAAAATACAGGGACAGAAGAATACTCTATCAACTTTACAAGAACCAGACAGCATTAATTGGCAAGGAAAGAGTGGAAGCAAGAATTGGGAAGGGAGTAAGACAAGGATGTGGACTATCACCACTGTTATTTAATATCTACATTGAAGAAGCCATTCAAGAATTCTTGGCTACCAACAGTCATGGCATAAAAGTTAATTGCAAGCTGTACAGTACCATACGATTTTCAGATGATATAGCCCTGATAACTGAAAATGAGAGAGATATGGAAAATGCCCTTGTCATTGTAGAGGTTGATGTCTGAGGTAGCAACAACTAGTCTTTCACATAAGGAAATTGAAAAGATTGTAAAACAACACAACTCATCTTTCTCTTTTCAATTTCGGGCATGCCAATCCATGTAACTACATTAAATGTGGAGTAAATTGTTCAACAACAGAGATGGAGAGCCTTTTCTGATCGTGTGTCATTTGACGATTGAACAGTGTGACGGTTTGTGTTTCTGGTTTTCGCATTTCTTGGTCTACGGTTCTAAACGTTCAGGTTATTAGTTGTAAATTTTCTATTATGAGATCTAAGTGAACATTAAAGTAATAAACATGTTAGTCTACTAGTAATATGATGGCATTGAATTGCATGTTTCGTAAATATTTCTTTGCAAATATAACTCAAATTATACTGATGCAGGCTTTCACGGCCGGCGTAGGGATCTTAAGAGTGGCCCAACAATCCGTAAAGCTGCTCTTAATATAATTCAAATTATATTCAAAAAATAGGTATGAAGGATGGATCATTTTAAATGTACCGTAATATGCCGTGACTGACCCACATCCATATACTTTGAATAATATTTAAAGACATTTCACATTGTTAAAATATTTGCAGTATCAAGTGCATTCTTTTCTCATATTAAAAAACAGAAGTTCCCATTAATGCAAAAGAATATTACTAAAACACGATTGAAATGTAACTTAATAACTTAGAAAAAAGCATTTCAAAATTAAAACATCCTCTAAATTATCGGGGTGTGGTGGCGCAGCGGTAAAGCAGTTTGCCTCTCACCAAGGTGAACCAGGTTCGATTCCCGGTCAATGCATGTGAGATTTTCGAAGTGAAATGCCATGTCCTGTGGTTCGGATTCAACGTTAGAAGAAGATCCCGTGGCTCATGATCGCATGATTAACGGTCGCGTAAAACTACAAGCTTCCTTTTCTAAATTATCGAGATCATTTCTTAGAAACAAATGATTTCTCCGACGAGAAATAGAAATATCAGAAGTGAATATGAAACCTCGCTGCCACCGAGCCACCTATTTGCCATCATTGTTCTATAGTCTCAATTTTGAAATATCCATACACCAAAGAGCACAAAATGAATTAATATCACAATTTACCTTGGCGGATCGCTTGTAGCGATGTCAATTCTTCTCTTTCTCTTAGCAAATTCATCAATTGCGCGATCTACAAGATAACATGGCGTACGGCAATTTGTTCAATGCACGATACACTCATGCACAATAATATCTCGGTATACCGAAATTTGCTCATTGCACTAGAAAACGCGAAGTAGAAACATCCGTTGTCTGTTAAACAGGCGCAGCAGGATTATAACTAATAACGCACCCAAAAAATGACGGGTCTGGTGGTCAGAACTTTCTCTTAGGGTGAGCAACCGCGATGGAGGGTGGGGACTGTAGAAACGCGCCAGAAGGGCTTAGGCCTACTGCTGGTGTTCTAATCTCACCAGGTTAAGCCGTCCGAATCGAAGCAGACCCTGCGACCAGCTTTGCCTTTTCTTGACGACAGTCGTGTGGCTATGGAACTACACACTCTCTGTCTTGACCAATCAAGGACGGCCTGACATGAACATTGAGTATTATAGTAAAAAGTGTTTAGTCAGTTTATTTGTGAGTATTTATTCTTCTAATTTGAATAACATACAGATATAGTATTCCTTGCTATCCAGTGGCAGATATAGGTTCATAATATGAAAACTGTGGAATTCTGTTTGAGTGAAATGTTAGAAGTTGTTAAAAGTGCAAAGTCCACTAGTCTTTACGAATGTGCTACGTGCTAATTAAACAAAGATGACGGCTTTCCGACACGCAAACACGTGACATACAGTTGTTCTTGCACGAAACACTGAAACTCCAAGTTAATTCCACAAACTTCCAACGACTGACCTTTTGATTTGTTGATGGTCATTGCGAAGGCCAGAAGCATGGGAAATTTCAACCGTTTAAAATCAAATGGCACGTCCGGTGGAATCATTGGAATGCGCGGAATCAAAACAACTTCACCATCGATGACGTTGTTCATTTGCTTTTCCACAGCCAGTCGTGTTCCATTGCATAGTCGAAGTTGATTGATGATACGCAACATGATGATGACTGAGCCTACTTTCAATTGCAAGTTGTGAGGTGGTAATCCAGCCAATTCCAGCGAATTCAAAAATTCTGTGAGATGGCTGACTACCTCATCCTGGTTGATAATAGTGTCAACCGATTTGAAGGAAAACAACTGTCCCGGAATGAAATTTCGAATGGACTCGTTGGGATCTTTATTTGTCGCTGCCAATATGGCTCGTTCGCTCAGTCAATTATGGTTTTTGAAGTTCTGCGCTACGTTCGGAAAAACACGCCGAATTAGCTCCTTTGATTCGGTCAACTCACGTTCCAGGTTCATAGGAGCATCGCGTCGGCGCAATCGGTCATGTCCATTGTGTCGTGCTCGCTGGCGTTGTGTTTGATATTCACGAACTCATTGCATTCTGAATCTATTCGCTGTTCGTTCATTTTCAGTCGCTCTCGAACGTAAGTCAGACATGCCCATACGACTATTTTCATTATCCGTCGCTCTTTGGTCATCAGTGCGGTTTGCACGTGAAGTAGCTCGCCGCGCATTTAACTGGCTTCGACGACCTCTGTCAGCTCTTCCTCCCCTTGGCATTGCGATGGACTCAGTAAAACGACACGGAATTTTAGTAATGTAATGGACACTGTAAAACGACACGGAATTGTTTTTATAGTAACTCAAATCTATCGAACTTACCTTGAGAACTTGACAATATTGACATCCTTTCCGTTAGTAGTACGTTCTCACAGTAGATATGTTGGTCGAAACACATTAACGTGAACTGTAATATTATTATAACATACTTTAATATGCTGTAATTGGATTATACAGTATGATTCTGTTACGTTAAGTATTATTTTATTGCACGTATTGGTCAAAGGGTATGGTATGGTATGGGATGTTATCTTTGCTCATAGAAGATTTTGAAGTGGATACACTGAGACACCATCTGTCCGTCAAGTTATTAGAATCAATATTGGCGTGGCTTTTTAATGTAAATTGATTTAAAAATTTAAAATGTAAAAATACTGCCAATTCGATTTCGTTCAAACCACTTTCTAAACACTGTATACCATAATGGGACCAAATTGTAAAATTTTCATTGAAATCGGAGCAGTAGTTTTCGAGATTTTGCGAGACTAATGCACGGCAAAGTCGCGTGCCCAACAGGAAACAAACTGTGCTATCGGTACACAGGTTCCCACCAGTACGAACTGCTAATAATTGAGTCTTATATTCTAGCATTTTTCAGCATTTGCAGCATTTAAAATGATACAAAGTCTAGTCTTTCAGACTGGCTGTCACTTTTCAATTATGTTTTTTTTAGTGTAGTTTGGATAGCTTAATGTAACATGTGTCTTTAATGAGAGAGAAGCTAGCATACCGGTATCTTCATTAGATGTGTGTTATAATTAGGGCTCGGATTTTTAGGTGCTAAAAATCAGGTAAATATTTATTTTTTATGTATTAAAAATACCTGAAATATGTGACAAAAGGGTAAAAATATTTAATTATAATTTAGTTTATTAATGTGAATATAAACAATATGCAGCACTCACGAATACAATTTATGCTATATCTCACTGACTGCTGAAGCATTACAATACACAACGAGATACATCTTCAGGTTGTCCATCACAAATGACCGACGATTATCGTGAAACCCTGCGGCATTATGTTTCTTGCCCTTAAGGCGTTGTGTAACTTGAGATCGCTGTTCAGCCATGATTGCTTTCCCATATGGTTAACAGAACAGAACGCCCCCATCAGAAGTAAAATTTTCTTTAAATTGTGCATCATACTGCTGCAGACGATAACTTGTAGTTGCTTTTACTTTAGGCATCGTAGAACTGCCTTACACTTCACAGTGCCAGAAATGAACTGCATGTGAGTGACACTGGTTCCAGGTAGCGTGGGGAGGAGGTCTAGCACGTGGTGCAATATGGCTATGGACAAGGAAATCCCCGGCTTCCACAGTGAGTGGCACGGGACGACAAATTAAGAATAACACAGTTGCAAGCTGACATGCGCTCTGCTTGAAGATCAGATTGCTCACAGGTTCTTTTCCGTTGAAGTAACATAGAACAAAAATGCAATAAACTGAAAGATTTGACATACTGCTTTAAAAAAAATGTAAATATGTTTTTATGTGCTAATAAGTGAAAAGCGGGAATTGATGTATTTATAGAAAAAATGCTTAAAATATGTATTTACATAAAAAAATATTTATTAACCTAAAAATCTGAGCCCTAGTTATAACACCTGGCGTGATTTTTCGTGATAATTAACGAAGGTTAGTCCGATGACCTAGATGTTTGTGGTTCGGTAGGAACAGATTTTTTTCTGAGCGTAACCGACTTAAATTATGGTATTAGACCAAAGTTCATTATAAATTAGAGTGGTTTTATATGACCAGTGAAGCATAATGTTTTTAAGTGAGGACACGAGTGCCATCAGCCCTGTTATTATGGTATTAGACCAAAGCTCAGTGTAAATTAAAGTGTTTTTTATATGACCAGTGAAACATGATGTTTTTAGTAAGAAAATATGGGTCATCAGCCCCGTTAGGTTGAGTTATTTTGTTTATTTCATATAAATTTGAGCGAATTTGAGCGACCAGTCAGCTGGGTCGTCTCATGATTTTCTGTCAGAATGGATGTATCTTCAGCGAGGTTGCTTTTAGGTACTGTACCGTAAATTCGTTGACCACTGGCATATTTTGGTATAGTGTGTTTTTGAAGTTCTACGGGGACGTAGTTGTCCTGACGTCTGTGGATGGAGGTTCTGTTCCTCTTCGGACGTCCAATATTGGTGTGTATCTACGAGTTGGTGGCTGGTGGTATCCAGTTATTTTCCACCATATTATGCTGCCTACGAATCGGTGACTGGTAAGGTCCACTATCCATCCATGATAGAATTATGTGTTCTTGGAGAAATGTGGTAAACCTGTATGAGTAGTTGTGTCTTCGAGTTGAGTGGCATGGTTTTTCACTCACTACTGCGACGTTAAAGAAATGAAAACACACCCACACATAATGTTAAGAGGTCAAGTGATGATTAGGGAGCTCGAGGACCACTAACGCATTCATATCTGGAGATCGCACATTTATTGTAATATGAACTATTTCTAATATTGTCAGAGGTTAATTTCTAACCCAGCATCTTCTGATCTCACACTCATTTCAGTTTGGATTGTTAGCTATGCGTACCTGTCGTTAAAATGATTAGGATCTGGTCATAGTCAGATCGAACAAATTATTATTATAACTAGAAATCCGACCCGGCTTCGCCCGGGAACTGTTGTGATAAGCGCTCCCCCCCCCCCCCCCAATGTCAATGAACAACGACCAATGTCCGTTTTACGTCTCGGCATGATGGGTTAAAATCACTGACTGGACTATTAATTATATTATCATGGAGATGCATGTGCAACAAATTCTTGTCAGACGTAATTTAAGAATGGTGAGGTGCATGCAACACAAATCCCCCCTCCGGAACGAAAAATTCACAGGCGAAATGAAGAAAAGCCGAGTTGCACTTCCAGGGAAACTCAAAACACAACCACTCTTATCTAAAGTTCTTTACTCAACACGACTCGACAGTTTGCTGCTGGCTGTATCTGGGGCAATATGCTCGTCCACTAGCTAAGCTGTAACTGGGGTGATAGACTCGCCCCTAGCTAGCTCGTAAACTGTCGCCTCAGTAACTGAATTGAGATTGTTGGAAGAAATGAAAACGTAAAAACACTTATAGTAGGCGATGTATTGAAGATAGAGATATGCTCTCCCGGGCTTTTTGTAGAACTTTTCATGCTGAACAATTCTTACACTCATAGTATATAGTTATTTTTAACGGTTTGCCCAGCGCAAGCTTAAAAAGCGCTCGGACGCCAGGTTTTTTTCGACCTTTTCACTGAAATCGTTAGTGCTCGACTTCCTTTGGTCATAAATAAATTATTTTCTACAGAAACCTTCCTCGAGATACCCTTTACAGAATGGCGAAAACCGCATCAAAATCCATTCAGTGGTTCTCGAGATTACCCGTGACATCCACGAATCGGGGACTTTGTTTTATACTAAGTAGAGATTATACGCCAATCAGTATAATTTAATATAATATAATCCTCCTTCCGTCCAATCTTAAATTGACTGTGAATTTTGCGGAACGAAAAGTTCACAGGCGAAATGAGAGTTGCACTTCCAGGGAATGGCGAGGTGAATGAAACTCAAATCCCCTTCCGTCCAATCTTAACTTGACTGTGTTTCACAGGCGAAATGAAGAAAACCCGAGTTGCACTTCCAGGGAAACTCCAAACACAACCACCCTTCTCAGAAGTCTTAATTCAACACGACTCAACGGTTTGCTGCAGGCTGTATCTGGGGCAATAGGTTCACCCGCTAGCTAGGCTGTAACAGGGATGATAGACTCGCCCTTAGCTAGCTCGTAAACTGTCGCCTCAGTAGTTGAATGGGCATGGTTGGAGGGAATTAAAACGTAAAAACACTTATAGTGGATGATGTATTGAAGATAGACATATGCTCTCGCGGACTTTTTGGTAGAACTTTTCATGCTGAACAATTCTTACACTCATAGTATTTAGATATTTTAGCGGTTTGCCCAGCGTAAGCTTACAAAGCGCTCGGACGCCAGGTTTTATTTTGACTTTTCCACTGAAATCGTTACTGCTATGCTTCCTTTGATCATAAATAAATTATTTTCTACAGAAATCATTCTCGAGATATCCTTTACAGAATGGTGAAAACCGCATCAAAATCCATTCAGTGGTTCTCGAGTTTACCCGTAACATCCAAGAATCGGGGACTTTGTTTTATACTAAGTAGAGATAGAGATAATAATATCGTATGGCCTCGGGTGCCGGGTGCAAGCTTTGTTATTTGACACCCAGAGGGCAGCTTGCATGTCGAATTTCGTTGTTCCTTGGATCGCTCTGAAAGTCAAGGAGGTTAGATATCTAAGCTCCTTGACACTATAGCGCTTTCTAGTAGAGAATGGAGGAACTTTGTGTTGGCGGAAAATCCAGAGATTAATTTTGCCATTATGAACACGGCCTACTGAATTCAAAGGGGTTCTTTAACATGCCAACAACGTATGACATGCATGTCGTGATTTTTGTCGCCTTTCAAAAATCACTTACCACGCCAGGAGCGGCCAGTCCGACACATTAACCACTCACCCAGCGTGGAAAGCTATTATTATTATTATTATTGGCAGGAATATTTACTATATTTGAGTTTGTTCGTGTGTAAAGGGTTATATGTTCGAGCCCCGGCTCTTGTTAATATTTTGTTTGCTTCGATTTTGATTAGTGATTATTATTTTTATTCTGCGATTATATTAGCAGGTTAAGTAGAGGACTGTGCTCTCCCTGAAAAAAGATTCCTGACTTGGAAGGCCCTACTTGAACGGGTACAGTATAGAACAATCCATCATGGCGATCATCCGAAATATTTCGACAGTTCTCAATATCTGTGAATATCCTGAAAAACACAAAACATCATGGTGGCGAAGTGATTTTCAAATATTGCAAAATAATAATGCTTCTTATCAGTTGGAAATTTTAAAACCTTGTCTGTTAGGTAGTCAGCCCGAAGGCTGGTTGGATCCTCAAAAAGTACCGCCGTTATGTTATGTGAGTAGATACCCACAAAAACCCAAGGCAGCGCTACTTTGAGGCGTTCTAGGCAAGAAGAGGAGTGAGGTAGTTTGCCATTGCTTTCCTCACTGAGTCAGAACAGTAGTCCTAACCCTATGAGTAAAACCTTTCACAGCATTCACAGGCACTGCCTGTGCCCCGAATGCCATTACTAAGCACCACCCATACCTCAGTAGCTTCCATATAATCACAGCCATGAGTGAGACTGAGACATCGGTGAAAAGCCACCTTTTACTCTAGCCTGTGCCAACTGACAAATGCAAATGTACTGTATTTATCAAGAGATGAAGTAGGCCTATTTATTTTAAATTTCTCGTATCTTATTGAGGCATTTGAAAGATTATTCGTATGCTTGGCTATGATAATAATAATCCTTATGTAACTTAATGGCACTAAATTCTGTAGCTTACTTTTGTAAATCATAGAAGCCGTGCATTTGACTTTTCTAAAAATTAATTCTCGGCTACAGAAAGATCCCATCTCGTGGGGGGAGTCTTAATCACCGATATTGAAAGTTATACCGAAACTCCACATTGTATTGGTGTTGGTGAACCAAAAGCTATTTAGTACTGTATATTGCAAGGAAAATCCTTGTAATAGGCAGGAGAATTGTATTCGAAAAGACCAGGGGGATATATGAAAATAGGCTATTTAGTTCTTCACGGTACTGCTTGTCAATTAATTTGGGATAGGATTGAGGAGGAAGTCAATGCGGCTCACAATGATGGTGTAATTCCAGCCTTTGGCTAAAGGGTTAAAATAAGCTTAGAATGGCTGACGGCAGAATTCGAACACACCTGTTTCAGTCCATTGAAGCCTTTTTCAATATGAATTTTTTCTCCAAGTCAAATACTAAAAGAATGATGAAACTACTGGTGCCATGTAAATGCCAAATGCTAATTTCCCCCCCAAATTTGCGTGCTGGAGCGATACGTCAAACGAGCATATTGTATTAGCACTGTTACTAAAATTATTGATATCAAAGAGGATCGGCAGAACTTTAAATCTGAACACTGTGCATGTTTACAGTGTTGCCCCATCGGGACAAATTTTGATCTCTCAAAACGCCAAAACTAAACAGCATGGTGAATTTATTGAAAATTATTACTTAATTTACTAATTATCTAATTGGCTTTTCTCTCATATTTATGTTTGTTAAATGAAAATAATTCCATCAGAGGCCTTGGATAGTGACCACCAACTGTTGGTAATGAACCTGAGAGGACCAAGGATAAGAAGGGGCAGAAAATAAGGATAGACGGATAAGGGTATGGAAGTTGAAAGGTGAAGAAAACAGGGTAGAATACCTAAGAATAATGAAGGAAAGCATTCCAAATGATGAACTGAAGACAGTTGAAGAGAAATGGGGTAGATTCAAGAGGACACTAGTAAGGGTGGCAGAAGCAGTATGTGGAAGGAGAAGCAACAAGAAGAGATGGAAAGAAACTCCTTGGTGGAATCAGGAAACAAAAGATGAATAGAGCCTTTAGGGCGTGGTTCCAAAATAGGACAAAAGAGACAAGAAAAGAGTACCAAATAAGAAAGAAGTGAAAAGAGTGGTGGCTGAGGAGAGAAGGAAGTGGATGGAAGAGTGGACAAGGATGATGGAGGAGGATAGTGAAGGTACCAAATACCGGTAGGTCCTATATGGGATTGTTAAAAGGAAGAGGAGGAATGATAAGACGGACTACGTTCGAATGGTGAACAAAAGTGGTCGAGAAGTAGGGAATAAGGATGAACTCAAGATCATGTGGAGGGAGTACTTTGAAGAACTCTTGAACCTGAATGGTGACCCTGATGAAGAAATAGAGGAACTGGGAACAGAAGAGGACTTAACATGGAGGGAAGAGGAGGATGCAGTGAGGAAGATGAAAGGAGGGGAGTCACCATAATAAACAAAGTTTTTATGGTTCCGCCTAGTCAATACTTGTTTTATTAGAGATTTTATCGTGACATAATCACTTGTCTTTACGTATGTTGGTACATGTTTTGGTGTCTAGTAACATTGACACCTTCATCAGCCTACGGTTATTGGCAACACTCAATGACATTAAAATAATTATTAAAACAACACACAGATGACTAAAATAACACTTTAAAAAGTTTTTTAAAACACTGTCATAATGAAAGTTCAATTAAAAGTCTTAAAAAGGCTGGGTGCACTGTTTTGATTTCCAATGTCCTGCTTCCGATAATAACCTCCGAAATCCAGCAAGAGGTGACCATACATAACTGGAAAAGAAAATCCCTGTGTGAACTATGATAAGTATTAAAACCGAAAAAGTGGAAAGCTAAACAAAGAAAAAGTGGAAAAATGTATAATAAAAGGAGTGTGGTGAACTTACGGTGTAGTTGTGGCAGCGAGAAATCGGGCCGTGCTGAGGCATACGGAGACTGTGCAGTACTGATATGAAATAGCTTGGGGGAAGCGGGCGAGGCTTCAGTCGAGAGGGGCGGGGGGAGGGTAAGTATACTGGCAATTTTGGAGGACAGGAGTGGGATGGGGGTATGGGGTTGAGGGGTGGAATGAGCGGATTTGTAGATCCTGGATTAAATGATAAAATTAAGGTGGTTTGTATTTAACTCTGTAATTGGTTAAGGTCTCAAAGAGTACATTGTTATTTTCAAAGTTGATCTCATTGATATTGGTTAGGGGGTCTGTTCTTTGGGCAAAATCTATTTCAATTTCTTCCAATATGTTCATTGTGATACCTTTCTTAGCAAGATGCAGGATGCTCATGTCTTTGTTGATGTCAGTGAATTCATGTTTACTGTCCTTCATGTGGTTGGCCATAGCGGAGAATTTATTGTATTTTAGAGCGTTAAAATGTTCACCATATCTTGTAGCAAATGACCTACCGGTTTGTCCATAATAATTAGTTTCGCATTTGGTGCATTTCAATTTGTATATGCCTGATTTATTAAACTTGTTCGTGTGGTTCAATTTGTTGGTGTTAAATAAAATATCTTTATTTGTATTAGTTGTTTTGTAGGCTATTTTTAGACCGCGTTTCTTAAAGATATTGGAAATGCTGTAAGATTTGTTGTTAAAGTACGTGAAGACTGCGTACTTGGGTGGCTCTTTTTGCTCTGGCGTTAGGTGGGTGACCGGTTTATTTTTAATTTTATTAATGATGTTGTTAACTATCTGTGGTGCGAATCCGTTTATTTTAGCAACTTGCTTAATGATTTTTAGCTCTTCGTTTAGGCTTGCTTGGTCTAGAGGAAGGGAGAAGGCTCTGTTGATCATGCTCAGAAATGCGGCTTTCTTTTGATTACCTGGGTGATTCGAGTCCTGCCTTATGGTTGTATGTGTTTGGGTTGGCTTTCTGAAAATTTTATACGTTAATCTATTATTAATCCGACTGACTGTGATGTCAAGAAAGTTTATTTTATTGTTTACCGCTGATTCTGCCGTGAATTGTATATTTTTATCCAGACTATTTAATTTGTGTACCAATCCTTCTATGTTCAGGGTCGTCTCATCTACTATTACAAATACATCGTCCACGTATCTTGCCCAAAAAAATTGAACCACACGAACAAGTTTAATAAATCAGGCATATACAAATTGAAATGCACCAAATGCGAAACTAATTATTATGGACAAACCGGTAGGTCATTTGCTACAAGATATGGTGAACATTTTAACGCTCTAAAATACAATAAATTCTCCGCTATGGCCAACCACATGAAGGACAGTAAACATGAATTCACTGACATCAACAAAGACATGAGCATCCTGCATCTTGCTAAGAAAGGTATCACAATGAACATATTGGAAGAAATTGAAATAGATTTTGCCCAAAGAACAGACCCCCTAACCAATATCAAAGAGATCAACTTTGAAAATAACAATGTACTCTTTGAGACCTTAACCAATTACAGAGTTAAATACAAACCACCTTAATTTTATCATTTAATCCAGGATCTACAAATCCGCTCATTCCACCCCTCAACCCCATACCCCCATCCCACTCCTGTCCTCCAAAATTGCCAGTATACTTACCCTCCCCCCGCCCCTCTCGACTGAAGCCTCGCCCGCTTCCCCCAAGCTATTTCATATCAGTACTGCACAGTCTCCGTATGCCTCAGCACGGCCCGATTTCTCGCTGCCACAACTACACCGTAAGTTCACCACACTCCTTTTATTATACATTTTTCCACTTTTTCTTTGTTTAGCTTTCCACTTTTTCGGTTTTAATACTTATCATAGTTCACACAGGGATTTTCTTTTCCAGTTATGTATGGTCACCTCTTGCTGGATTTCGGAGGTTATTATCGGAAGCAGGACATTGGAAACCAAAACAGTGCACCCAGCCTTTTTAAGACTTTTAATTGAACTTTCATTATGACAGTGTTTTAAAAAACTTTTTAAAGTGTTATTTTAGTCATCTGTGTGTTGTTTTAATAATTATTTTAATGTCATTGAGTGTTGCCAATAACCGTAGGCTGATGAAGGTGTCAATGTTACTAGACACCGAAACATGTCCCAACATACGTAAAGACAAGTGATTATGTCACGATAAAATCTCTAATAAAACAAGTATTGACTAGGCGGAACCATAAAAACTTTGTTTATTATTACATTCTGTCAATACGGAAAAATGTGTGACTTTAAAAGTCAAAAAAAGGGGAGTCACCAGGAACAGAAAAGGACTTAACATGGAGAGAAGTGGAGGACGCAGTGAGGAAGATGAAAGGAGGGAAGGCACCAGGTCCAGACGAGATATGTGTAGAGATGCTGAGAGTGGCAGGAGAAGTGGGGATGCAATGGCCATATCGAGTAATGAGGGCTGTATGGAAAGAGAGGAGGACCCCTGAGGACTGGAAGAAGAGAATAATTGTCCCAATCTTCAAGAAAGGTAGCAGAAAGGAGTGCAAGAATTATCGGGGGATTACATTGATGAGCCATTGTGCGAAGATCTTTGAGAAAGTTTTGGAAAAGAGAATTCGGGCTAAAATAGAAGGAAAGATAAGAGAACAACATGGCTTCAGAGCAGGAGGGTCCAATGTAGATCTAAATTTTGCTGTAAGACAGTTGCAGGAAAAACATTATGAATATGGAATAGACCTACTGATGGCCTTCCTGGACATTGAAAAAGCATATGATAGTGTACGTAGAAGTAAGGTATGGAAGGCTTTGGAGAAGAGAGGAGTAAGAAAGCAGACTATATGGAGGATAAGGGAAATGTACAATGGAAGTATACAGTGGCGACTGGTGGTCAACGTTCTTGGTATACCGCACCATTTACCCCTTACACCGCACTCCCCCGAACCTCTTGCCAAAGTTGAATTATTATTATTATTATATGTATTGGAGAACATTTACATAACTTCTAAGAAACACACTTTATCGCTATAATTTTGGAGCGGTTATTCCAATAAATTCAGGTCACTAGCCAATTGCTTTGGCCGGAGATATAAGATCGGATTCCCTTCCTAACGCCACGTAATCTTCCATGTGAAATATTTAGAGTGCTGTCACTGGAATTCGAACCTCGACTGTCCGGTAAAGCCACTGCGTCATCCTCCCTCTGCAAGGACTATGTCCTTCTACATTAAAGAAATCTTCGTTTAACGCCTGAACACTGCCTACTTGAAACTGCTTCTAGGTAAATGGCCTTCGAATCCCCTCGCCCTCCTAGTTCCTTTTGGCAACGTTCAGAGTACATTTCATCTTTACGCTACCTTCTCTCTCTCCCCGTTCTTGACCAGGTCTTAAATTTTCTGAAAAGAAATAAACATTGATCCATTTCCGAAGGATCTCAATTATACATTGTCACATCATTAGACATGTCCAAACATGAGAAGCGCATTCATTCATAACCAATGTAATAATGCAATTAAAGAAAAGCCATTATCTCAAAGTGAAAATATCTTCTGGAAAGTGAACATTGAGCCTCAATCAATAAAATAATTATAGTGTAAACTATCTTGACATATTGTTTCCCAACCTTGGTCTGCCAGGAAGAATTTTACTTGAAACTAAGTTCCATTCACTTAGATTTCTAAAGATCCACCTCGTAGCGTAGTGGCTAGTATTCTGGGGCTGTTACTGCGGAGGTCCGTGTTCGATTTTCTGCTCTACCAAGAAATGTAATTCTGGTCTGAGGGTTGAGATTCACTCAACCCCCAAGAGGCAGAAATGAGAACAGGTGGTTCGATTCCAACCCCAACTATCCTAGAAATGGTCTTTCGTGGTTTTCCACTTTCACTCGTACATATCTTAAGGCCTCAGCCGCCTCCTACCAAAATCCTGGCCACGGTACAGCCATCATAACGACATATCTCATCAGTTTCCACACGCACCAAGCCAGGGGTGGATTTAAGGAGTGGGCGATTCATCTTGCTGTTATACATTAAAAACATGACGAAAACAGTGGCTTTAGACACATTCCTTCACACTTAAATACTCTATATCAAAATGCACATTTTACGATAACCTACTATTTTGAGTGTTCGACTGTAGAGGATAACAGAAGCAGAGGAAGAGATATGAGGCGATAGTTTGTTTCAGTGTTGAACGATTTCAAAGTCAGAGGTGTAGAAACAGAGGGGGCCGCAATGCTAACTGCTAATAGGGAATCATGGACGTGACTTCTTCGAAAACAGAGGCTTGCAGACTAGATTGGACGCTGAAAGGCAAAACAGTCTCAAATGTAAATGCATGTATATTTGGAAGAATACTACACATTTTTGACAGTTTTCTAAAAAATGGGTCTGGCTGCGTGGCTCAGGGGTAACGCTCTCGCTTGCTGAGCCCAAGGTTGCAGGTTCGAAACCTGGCGCAGTCAGCTGGCATTTGAGGGTGCGCAAATGCGAGGGAGCCGTGTCAGTAGATTTACTGGCACGTTAAAGATCCCCTTCGGGGCAAAATTCCGGCACCCCGGCGTCTCTAAAAGCCAGTGTAGTTAAAAGGGACGTAAAACCAATAACATTATATTATTATCTAAAAAATGGTTTTAAACCACGCGTTGGCTCTGACAGTAAATAGTAGAACTACCAAAACTGTAATTTGGAATACAATAAATATTTGACTTAAAATGGCTAATATCACGCAAATTTTTCCCAACTCACAAAACTGACTCTGCGAGGGATCATTCCTCTACCGTCGTAAGGATGGTGTCTGGGAGCTGGACACACTTTGTCAGCAGATACAACTGGGGATGGTGACAGGCGACCGCTAACTTGGGTCTAATTTAGGAAGGACCAGGGAAGGGATTATGGAAGAAAGCCGGTCGGTCGTGGACCTATTGAAAGGAACCGTCACGGCATTTGCCTGGTGGTGAAAATAGGAAACCACGACAACCATTTTCCGGACGGCTGAAGTGGGATTCAAACCCACACTCTCCCGATGCCAGCGAGACACGAGCTAGCGCGTTACTGCCCTCGGCCACCGTCGTGATCCGTAACATTTATTTTTACTCCAAAATATCAAAAAAATAACCCAAATGCCCTATTACTTACTAATTTGGGCCTAGTTTTAGCAAAATTATCCTACTCTGACCATTTCCCCCCCCCTTCCTCTCTCTCTCTCTCTAAGCTGGGGGTACTCCAAACTCTCTAGACTCCCCAGTTGTGTTCGCCTACCCCCATGATCTTGCCTTAAATCCGCCCCTGAACCAAGGACACGGGGCTACATGACCATGATGCTTCAAAGCCCCTAATTGAATCAACAACTGCAAAGCAACAAATATTCCAAGTGTAAAATTCTACCCGATTTCAGCAGAAACCAATGCCTTCATTTCCTTGCACGAAGAAAGTTTAGTAGCCTACATCCCATAGATCGCTTTAATTTCAACTTACTGAGGAAATCCAATGGAATAAAATCCTTTCAACAACGCTACTATCCACTTCCAATGTTTCACTTAATCTAAAGATGTTAATATTTCAGTGGGAAGTAATTTACACCAAGACGAACTTACAACATAACACTTATTCGCACATAACTGAAGTGTATGAGGCGCTGCACTGGTATGCCTCCCCTTGTGAGCAGGATGAAAGTACTGTTTGAAATCAGCCAATCAGCACTACACTCACCGCTAGTCTGTAGCGCGATACCCCACACGGAACTTTGCTGGGCTACTCTTACCCTCCCTCGCCCCGCGTGCCAGTGTCAAGCCCTTTCAACGACCGGGAAAGACATGCGGTGTACCAAAGTACAGTCACTCACAGCTAAAAGTGTGTACCCCAGAAGAAAATTAGCTAGTTACGCGGGGTTCGAGCGCCAGCTTCCATGACAACAATCGGCGAAACATGAATGATGACAAGCTCGATTTTCCTGTCTGCACTGCCACATACAAGTCGAGAAAATGTCGAGATAAACATTTTATATCTTTATCACTGGTGGTATACCGCAGGTATATGCGATGCATGGGAGAATTCGCCACTGGAAGTATAAGCTGTGCAAAAGTAGGAGGAGAGAGATCAGATTGGCTGGAACAGAAGAATGGCTTGAGGCAAGGAAGTGCACTTTCACCGTTACTCTTCATTGTAGTGATGGACGATATAATGACCAGAGTGGCGGAAGTGATTGGCGAAAGAAGGATGGAAGTAATGGCATTTGCAGATGATTTGATGATCTGGGGAAACAAGGAGGAGGAATTACAGGAGCAGTTGGATGTATGGGAAGAAATAGTACATGGATATGGGACCAGCGGTTGGAAACTGCTCAAGATGATGATGATATGGAATGAAGTTTAGCATAAGCAAGAGCGAGAGGATGATCACAACCAGGAAGAAGGAGCGAGTCACAACGGGAATAACAAGTGGTGGGGAAGAATTGAGGAAAGTAGAGTGTTTCAAGTATCTGGGAAGCATGATACAAGAAAATGGAAGAAACGACAGAGAAATAAATGAGCCGGGGAAGCAAGCAGAATTATTCAGGAAAAGTGTTAGGAGCCTGGTATGGAGTAAGGATGCCCCTCAAAACAGCAAAAGGGTTATATGTAGGACATACTACGTTCCAATCCTGACGTATGCCTCAGAAACCTGGGTTATGAAAGGAAGGGAGCGAAGCAGAATACAGGCTAGTGAGATGCAATTCTTGAGAAGCAGTATTGGAGTGACAAAGGATGACAGGTTAAGAAATGAGAAGATCAGAGAATTACTCAAGGAGGGAGCATTACAGGATAGGATAGAGGAATCAAGGCTTAAATGGTATGGGCATGTTAAGCGAATGGATGGGAGGAGGATACCCAGGAAGATACACGAGATGAAAATAGAGGGAAAAAGACCAAGAGGAAGGCCAAGAGATAAGTGGCTGAAGGGTGTGGAGGACTGCGTGCGAAAGAAAGGAGAAGACTGGACCAAGGTGGTGGTGGAGAGATGGTGGAAAGATGGAAGACGATGGAGAGGCCTATGTTCCACAAACAGACCTGGCCAGTGGCTGGAAACTGTTCAATATGATGATGAAATGAAAATAATGCAGTGGTATATGCTTACCAGATTATAAACATTGAATTTGCAAATAATTTTGCTTGCATTCCTCCAGTTTAATTGTTGTAAATTTTACTTACCAGCATTAACGTACAGTATTTATATTTATAGTAATATGATAGTAAATATAGCCTGGATTTAGTGGAATAAGAATTTAAAATATTATTATTGCTTGCTGTATTTTTATGTTCTTGTAATTGATTTTGTGATGAACATTTTGTGCATAAATGGCCCAATATCAATTTGTGAAGATTTAGGAGGACTAAGTTAATATTACAGAATTTTTTAACTAAGGGGGGCCCAGTAGACTCCAGCCCCAGGGCCCATCTGTTGCTCTCCATGGCCCTAGATTCCAGTAATGCACATACACCTTTTTTTTTCCACTAAAAAAAATGTGGGAATTATTTGCATATCTACTGTATATGCCAAATAAAGAAATGAAATGGTTTCAGGAGGTTTGCACTTATAAAGTCAAGCACTAAAAATGAACTTGCAGGCCCAAATTCCATGGCTGAAATTAGAATCACAACTTCCCTTCAAGCAAACAATAATTCTACACACACACAAACTTACTGACTGACTGTATAGCTTTGGCAATGTCACACTTTGTGTTCTGCCCCAGTAAACTATGCGGTGTTCAAAAATAAATTCCTGAATTGCAGGTTGATTATAGATTGTACGGTACAGAAATTAAAGTTTAACAACCTCCTACGGTAGATCGTTGAGTGTTCCTCTAATCCCATTACAAGGGAACATATACTGTGAAATGTTCAGTTAATATCACACCCAGTGATATGATTAGTTTTACGTCCAAATGCTACGCCGGGAGATGGAGTGACACATTTATCACAAACGACAGTGAACTGTTGACATTGTTAGAACCTGGTGATGAGATAATTGCTGACAAAGGCTTTCCTGGAATAGCAACAAGCCTTTCCAACCGAGGAATGAATGACGTCAGCTGACAGCTGACGAGGTCAGGAAGAGAGACAGTGTTGCAAGTGTTCGCATTCATTTCGAAAGATGAATTCAACGAATCTCTACTTAAATAGCACCAGGAACATTGAACTCCTGCTTAATTACAGTTTTTAATGAAAATGTAGTCAAGGAAGAAAATATGACATTTTCTAAACCTGCGAACCTTAATGATGACTATACTAGTTTGTGAACTTATAGTTTAATTTTGGCTAGGATTAGGAAGGAGTCAGCCGAGGCCTTAAGTTAGGTACCATCTCAACACTTGTCTGGAGTAAACGTGAGAAATCATTGTAAACCACTTCTAGGATCCTAAGAATGACATTCGGGACTTCCTCTCTTATCAATTCAATTTACAAAGGAACTCAAATTGCCCAGGTTTTCACAATCTATTTTGCCCACATTACGCCCCAGTGTAACATTTGGGCGTATCAGTTTGAGATTGAGAAACCTGGACAATTTTAGTTCCTTTGAACATTGAACTAATTAATTTCTATTGCTTCCTTGATTAAATGGCTGCCATTACTGACAAAGCCTACCAAGCTTCTGATCATTTAAACAATATTTTGTTAATAAGGTGAAAAAAGGGACAAAATAATCCGGCATGAACGATTAAACCTGGGGACGTTAAACAATCACAGAGAAGAAGATAATAATAATAATGTTATTGGTTTTACGTCCCTTTTAAACAGAGAAGAAGAAAGCAACCAATATGTCGGCCATATAAATGATCCCTTCAGAGCTAGTTTGTTGACTTGTATATCGGGAGAGTTAGGGATCCCCAGTCTCTGAGATGGAATGCTGTCTTGGGCCCCTACCATGAAACCAATTACTTCAATATCTGCATGTTGAGGCTGATGTTCAGCCATGGCGTGTAATATTCTCTCTTATAACCTGTGTTATTGTGATGGCTGTATTAATGTGGGTATCTGTAAGTATGGTGGGGATTGGAAAGGAGACGGCCGAGGCCTGAAGTAAGGAACCATCCCAGTATTTGCCTGGAGTGGAAGTGGGAAACCACAAAAAGACATCCAATATGGTTGAGGTTAGAATCGATCCTACCTCCCCTCAGTTTTACCCCTCGAGGCTTAGTGCGCCCCGTTCCAGCCCTGAGGCCAGAATTAAATTTTTTGGCAGAGCAGGGAATCAAACCCAGATCTCCGGAGCGATAGCCAACAATGCAGCCTTAAGAGTGGGCTTCCCTGTGCTAATACGATTTTTGACATGCACCGGACTTAGAATTCTAAAACTGCCTTAATTACGGTGGCTGGCGAAGTGAATCTATGCTCATTCAAGTAGTTCGCGAAGTGATTGTATGCTCCCCTGCATAATTTACTGTCATGGAAACCCAAAGCATTGTACTTATAACAGATGATGGAAATTTCTTATTTAGAGCAGTTTTGTACTGTTCATATCAATATGAAGAAAGTCATCGTGAGTGGCGTTTGAAAACTCTTGAAAACATTGTTGCTGGCAGGGATAAGGATTTTATTATTGGTGTTCAGTCTCATCGCATTCTCCTCTGCAGCCAAGGCAACTTGAGTATGAAAGTCTCTGGACGGTGAATACACTGGTCATGTAGAACTTCATTGTAGGCCTATAAGCGAATTGTTCATTGATTATTTGTTTAGAGTACATAACAATGAGAGAAGGTGTAAGGCAAGGCTGCAACTAATCACCCATACTTTTCAATCTATAGCCTACATTGAACAAGCATTGAAGGAAATTGGAGAAAAATTCAAAGTAGGAAGTAAAGATTCAAAGAGAGAGAATTTCAACTCTGAGATTTTGCCGATGACATCATCATCTTAGCCGACACACCAGAAGATTTAAATGAGATTATAAATGGCATGGATTCTGTCTTGAGCAAAGAATTCGTGATGAAAATGAATAAATGTAAAACAAAAATATTGGAATGCAGCCGAAAGAAATCAAACCCCTATGGACGTCGAATTGGCAGGTGAAAAGCTAAAGGAAGTAGGAGACTTCTGTTACTTAGAACGCAAAATAACCAGTGATGGGCGAAGCATAGAGGATATAAAAAGTTGGTTAGCACAGGTAAGGAAAGCATTTCTATAGAAAAGGAATCTGTTGACATCAAATATAGATTTAGGTATTAGGAAGTCACTTTTGAAAGCCTTTGTCTGGAGTGTGGCACTATATGGAAATGAAACGTCGACTGTAGGCGTAGCAGAAAAGAGGAGAATTGAAGCGTTTGAAATGTGGCGTTACAGGAGAATGATGAAGATCAGATGGGTATATAGGGTTACAAATGAAGAGGTATTAAGACGTTTGAGAGAGGAGAGATGTTTCTGGAGACTGCTAATGAAGAGAAGAGATAGGTTGGCAGGGCACATACTAAGACACCCAGGAATAGCAAAGTTAAGTAATGGAAAAATGGGTCGAGGATGAGAAGGAAGGAAGAAAGATTGTAGTTTTACGTGACCGTGAATCTTGTGATTATGAGCCACGGGACCTCCTTTTTCCGTGGAATCCGAACCACAGGACATGGCATTTCACTTCGAAAATCTCACATGCAGTCGAGGATGAGAACTGTAGGGGTAGACCAAGGTTAGAATATGTTAAACCGATTGCCTCGGATGTAGGGTGTGGTGGCTATGTAGAGATGAATCGATTATCTCAGGACAGGGAAGTATGGAGAGCTGCATCAAACCAGTCACAAGACTTAAGTATCAAACAACAACATAACAATGAGTCCAACCACGCTGCTGATTTTGGCAATGGAAGTATTATTTGCTATTTAATATTTAGCGGGTAGGCTCCTTGCGATGGGGTGAGAAATGCACCGCCGCGATATGAGTTGCCTAAATTATAAGCTTGGGTGTGCTACCATGGCCGAGGTGGAGCAATGTGCAGGTAAATTCTGAAAATAAACATGAATCAATGAGGGATTTGCAGACATCCTAGCAACATGAAACTTAGTACCAGTGAAGTTGACACTCACAAGATCGCTAAATGAGTCTAAAATATTCTACATGTTTCGAGGGGACTGAGTTGGGGGGATTTGTAATGGCGAAGAACGGTGTAAGCAAGAATTTTTTCAACCGTAGATTACCTCTTTTTCCAAAGGGATGACCTATTGTTTTTGTGGACTGAAACGTTTCTTGAATGTCCAAACTACCTTTTAACATCAAACCCCGAGGAAGTGTTGAGGAAAATGTAATTTTGTAACGATATATGACAAGAATGGAAATAGACATGAATTAATGCAACACTTCCTGTTATCCTAGAAACATTAAAATTATCCCTGGTGGGGTTCGAACCGACGACCTTTGGATTAGGAGTCCAACGCGCTTCCCTCTGCGCCACAGGAATCATACGTTAAATATAGCCTCTAACAATATAAAGACGTAGTCTCGGGAGTTTCCGCCAGCACAAAGTTCCTCATTTCTCTACTAGAAAGTGCTGTAGTGCTCAAGGAGCTTAGATATCTAACCTCCTTTACTTTCATAGTGCTTCAAGGAACAAGGAAATTCGACATGATGCAAGCTACCCTCTGGGTGCCTAATAACAAAGCTTGCACCCGGCACCTGAGGCCATGCGATATTATTTTTATTTATTTATGGGAAAATTCCCCTACAGGAGAGCGATTGAACTTCATAACATGATGTCATTTGGAGGCGTGTCTCCTCCGCTCCTCAGAAAATCACGGAATGCTCCCTCTTCCTCTCATCCGTCCACTTTTTCCCAGGTTGTCGTAATAATCTTGGTTCAAACTTAACATTCGCGATTTTCGTCTGGCACTCAGTTCGGTCTTCGAAATTTTCTATATTGATTACTTGTAAGTCTCTCTGTACCTCTTTAAGCCATTCTGTGCCGCATTAACTCTGTGTTATTATACCAAGTAGGCCTAGTTTCTTTGGCAATCTGGAGGTGGCCATCCTATGTATGTGAATGTCCGAACTACCTTTTAATATCAAACCCCGAGGAAGAGTTGACTAAAATTAAAATTATCCCTGGTGGGGTCCGAACCCACGACCTTTGGATTAGGAGTCCAAAGCGCTTTCCACTGCGCCACAGTGATCATACGTTTAATGTAGCCTCTAACAATATAAAGACGTAGTCTCGGGAGTTTCCGCCAGCACAAAGTTCCTCATTTCTCTACTAGAAAGCGCTGTAGTGCTCAAGGAGCTTAAATATCTAACCTCCTTTACTTTCATAGTGCTTCAAGGAACAAGGAAATTCGACAAGATGCAAGCTACCCTCTGGGTGCCTAATGACTAGAGCTGGGATTTCTATGTAATTACATATTTTTCATATCTGTGGGTATTCTGCATATTCTTAATGATATTACATAAAATTACATATTTCAGAGTTTTCCTGTTTTTATATGAAATAAGTTGCTGAATTGAAGTTTCACACTTAATGTGGGGCAGCTGTCTGTCCTCTCAACAGGGTGATTAAGGTAATTATGAGTGGCAGGTATTTGAGAGGATGATAGGATGATAAGTGCTGTGCATGGGGAAACTGGTGCAAGTGTATTGAGTAAATTGCAAAAAAAATTGAAGAGAAATCTGATTATTCAACATTTCACAGTGTGTGCCGAATTCTAAATGGAGATGACGTTTATCCTCCCGAGGACATTTCTCCAGCGAAAATTCCTCTCCTAAAATTTGCCCCAGTTACATCATGTGATGTTGAAAGATCTTTCTCTGCATATAAGAACATCCTAAGTGGCAAACTCCTTATTATGACCCCAGAGAACATCGAAAAATAATTAGTAGTTCACTGTGCTACAAAATTTAATGAATAAACGTGCTTTGAGTTATGAAAATAGTAAGTTTCTATTGAATATGTGTGTGATATATTCATATAATATGGCTCCAAAGAACATTGAAAAATACTTAATTGTTCACTGTGCTACAAAATGTAATATAAAGCGTGTTTAGTGTGTTGTAACTGACAAAATGGTAGGTTCATATTAATTATGTGATATTACATATTTTGCCCAATCTACATATTTTGCTACATATTTTGGAGATTTTTGTTACATATTTATGTACATATTATCCCAGCTCTACTAATAACAAAGCTTGCACCCGGCACTAAGGCCATGCGATATTATTTTTATTCAGAAGTGCTGTGGATAGGATTTTATAAGCAACCGGAAGCAGGGAAATTCCCCTATAATTGTTGATGTCCGTCTTGAAGCCCTTTATGTGCAACTGGTGAATCAGAGCGCATTTCCAGTCATCTGGTAATTGCTCCGTTGTCCAAATTTCAGAAATTATGGAATGGAGTTTCCGCGTCCCTGTGGGATCATTCAGTTTCCAGAGTTCAGCAATGATCTCATCTTCCCATGGTGCTTTGTTGTTTTTGAGTTGTCGGATAATCTCCGTAATTTCTTCAATGTCGGGGGCTTGTCAGTCCAAGTGTACGAATACCGGAGGGGAGAAGTCAAGTTTTACTAGAGGGCGTTCACAGTTAAGAAGAGAGTTGAAATATTGGGCTAATAGTTAGCAATTATATTTGTAGTTAGTTTCCAACGAGCCGTCGTGTCTCTTGAAGCACAGACTGGGTGCTTGGTATCCCTGTAGATTTTCTCTAAATGTCTTGTAGAAATTTCTAGCATTATTTTTGGTGAAATCCTGCTGGATTTCGTGGAGTCTGTTGTTGTTATATCTTTGTTTTTCTTTCCTAATTATTTTTGAGGCCTGTTTTTGAGTGGTAAGAAAGTTCTCCCAGTTTTCCTTTGTTTGGCTACTGTGAATTTTTTTCCAAGCCATTATGCGATTGTCAACTGCTTGATCGCAAATTGTGTTCCACCAGCGATGTTTTCTGGAGCGAGGTGGTTGTCCTAGCTTCATGGCTTCCTGAATTCTTCCCGTTTGTATCCTCCAGTCTGTTGATTCCTCCTGATTGATTTGCAAAATGATTTCTTCCTTGTGGAGTTTCAGGTATTCCGGATCTGGTCTAAAATTTTTCGGTGGGAATTTTGGTCTTCTATTTGGTTGGAATTTTGTCTTTATTTGGAGAAGATAATGATCTGATTCAAAGACGCCTTTAGGAGCCCTGACGTTCAAAATTTCTTTCATGTTTTTCTTGGAGATTGCGACATGGTCAATTCGGTACTCCCCTTGTTTTAAGACAGGGTGATCTCCATGTCGATGGGGGGCGTGGTGGCGCAGCGGTCAAGCTGTATGCCTCTCACCAAGGCGGACCGGGTTCGATTCCCGGTCAATGCATGTGAGATTTTCGATGTGAAATGCCATGTCCTGTGGTTCGGATTCCACGTAAAACGGAGGTCCCGTGGCTTATGATCGCGAGATTAACGGTCACGTTAAACTACAAGCTTTTTCTCCATGTCGTCAATTTATGTGCAGATTTTTGAAATTGGGTGCTCATGATTTTAAGTCCGAAGTTTCTACAGAAGTCAATTAATCTTTCCCCATTCTTGTTGGTACGTGGTATCCCTAAATTTCCTTTCTTTACCTAACTGTGCGTTAAAATCACACAATAAAATGTTCACACGGTGTCTTGGTATGTTATTGGTTGTTTCTTACAAATTTCCCAGAAATTGTCCACGGTTCCAGGGTCGGTTTTATTGTGTTGATTTGTGGGTGCGTGCACGTTGATCAGCGTGTAAGCTTTATTAGCTGATTTTACTGATAGTAATGAGACTCTTTCGTTTGAAGAAGTGAAGTCGATGAACGAGTCGAGCACAGAATTGTGTATGGCGAAACCTGTTCCCAGGAGAGGTAAGTTGTCATTAATTTTGATGGCAGGTTTTCCCTTGTAGATTTGGAAACCTCTGTGTTGAAGTGTTCTTCGTCCGTGAAACGTGTCTCCTGGAGCGCAGTGATTTTTAATTCAAATTTTTCCAAGGTGTTGAGAAGTTGCTTTAGCTTACCCGTTTTAGTGAGGGTGTTCACGTTAATCGTGCCAACAAAATGTTTACGTCTGGTCTTGAGAGTATGAAGAGTTCTTGAGGAGCTCCGATTCTTCTCCGCATGGTGTCCCTGATCCCCCAGAATCCGATAATCAGGTGGGTCCAGTCCATCGACTGGTGCCTGGGGTAGTGATTCTATGATCGTCTTTCATTATGCGCTCAAGTTGAGTTTTGAGTGTTTGTGGTGGTCTCAAGGTCTCAATTGAGACCACAAGTATACGACTCGATTTTTGAGTTCGAGAAGATTTAAGTGCAGCCGCCTCAACTAGAGGAACAGACGCTGACCACTGGCCGTCGGATGCCCAACAAACGCCAGTGGGTTTGCTATTTTACGGCTTTGAGCCAACCCTCCTCCTTTCTTCGGGCCTGGGACCGGCAACAGAAACTACTGAGCTACTCAATCCACCCAGTAGTTACTGCAAGCGGAGTTCATACGATATTATTATTATTGGTGTAGTTAGTGACTGAAGGGCACAGAAACATTAGCAATTTTATCCTGCTCGGTTCCTCATGATCACTTACTCCACACTGTAGAATATGATCATTTCGTCCGTTACTTCTTCCAGCGAAACAAAACCTGGCTTACGATATCGGAGACCACCTCTCCCTCTGTCTTTGAATTTTAAATTAGTGACATTACTGGAGATGGACTCTTGATACCGAGGGGCAGTTGACCTCGCTGTTCCGTCCCTTAAAACAATAACTAACTCGGGATACTACTAATTTTATCAAGCACTCTTGACATGATATAGGTAGGCTATGGTCTTCAGTCCGTTGTTATTGTTGTTGTTTCTTTAGGGGCGTTGGAATATCGCGGTCATGCAGCCCCGTGTTCTTGGGTGTGTGTAGAATTAGTCTGATAACCTGTGTCACTGTAATGTCTGTAATAGTGTGTGTATTTGTAATTGAGGTAAAATTTGGGTATGAAGTGGCCGTGGCCTTAAATTAGGTACCGGTACCATCCCGGCATTTGCCTGGCGTAGAATTTGGAAACACTTCCAGAATGGCTGAGGTAGGAATCGAACCCGCCTCTTCTTAGGTTTGCCTAATGAGGCTGAGTATACCCCGTTCGAGCCCTCAGAACCAGGAATCGAACTCGGGCCTCTGCAGTGACAGCCAAGAATGCTAGCCACTACGCAACGTGGCGGACTCGACAGCTCATACAAAATATCCTCCAATATAGGCCATTGCAGCTCTCGTTATAGAAATTTGGTCATTTAGCCCCGTGTCTGCTACCCTATGTCATTGTGGCGTGTGCATTTCTAATTCCGGTGATGATTTGGAAGGTGGCCTTAAGTTAGGAACCATCCCGGCATTTGCCTGGAGTAGAAGTGGGAAACTACGGAAAACCTGTCCAGGAAGGATGAGATGGGAATCTATTCCACCTCTTCTCAGTTTTACCTCATGAAGCTGAGTGTACCCCGTTCCAGCCTTCAGACCAGAATTAAATTTCTTGGCAGAGCCTGGATTCTAACATGGATCTCTGGAGGCGACAACCAAGAATGCTAGCCACTACACGACGAGGTCAGGTATCATCATCATCAGAACTGGAGCAATAATACAAGATCACCTAATTTTCAGTCGCATGGTCAGTGGAGGCTACATAGCCTACCTTGTCTTATTGCTTTAATCGATAATTTCCTAGTTGGCTCTGGACTAGGGAATTCGTGAAAACTAGTTCCAGGAACATTATTTCTAGAACCTTGTTTACAAAACGGCACGCAACAGTATACCATCGTAATACAATGGCCTTATTTCAGTAATATAATTTGATTCGTGCGTATTACCCATTTATGATTTGATTGCCGCTGAGCATGGCTGCGTAAGCTTAAAAAGCGCACGGACGCCAGGCTTTTTTTTCGAATTTTTCACTGAAATCGTTACTGCTTGGCTTCCTTTGATCATATATAAATTATTTTCTACAGAAACCTTCCTCGAGATATCCTCTACAGAATGGTGAAACCCGTATCAAAATCCATCCAGTGGTTCTCGAGATTACCCGTGAAATCCAAGAATCGGGGACTTTGTTTTATACTAAGAGTGCCCTTTACCACCATACAAAATTTCAGGGTATTATCAATTATAGTTTCGGAGATATTGAATGCCGGAGAAATATTTCACACAGCCGTAATGTTGGATTGGTGAGACGTACTAAAATTTGAAGGGCACGGTCGGGGTAGGACGAATTAGTACTAAGACCTTACCGAGTTTCATTGAAATCGCTTCAGCCGTTTAGATTTTATTAGGGACAAACACACACACACACACACACATAGACAAAAGGTGATCTCATAAGCCAATTTTTTTCATAAATGAAAATAGGCTAAGAAGACAAAGTTTCCGCATAGGGACTCGACCCCACGACCCTCGGATTAACGCTCTGTACTCTTTCCGCTGCGCTAACTGCTGCCTGGAAACTATGCCAAGATTTGCCAGCTAACTTGCTCGCCGAGCTAAAGTC
Organism: Meconema thalassinum; assembly: GCA_946902985.2. Taxonomy (NCBI): domain Eukaryota; kingdom Metazoa; phylum Arthropoda; class Insecta; order Orthoptera; family Tettigoniidae; genus Meconema; species Meconema thalassinum. The sequence goes on from OX336389.2 coordinate 55,847,974, forward strand.
CAATCAGGTGTACGAGTAATCTCTCTTCGCGCCGTCCGAAGACGAGCAATGTTGAATCATGACGAATAGAAATAACTATGCCATCACTCCGCTCTCGTAGCATTGTCGGCCCTGCCAGTGCGTGGCGCGGAAATTGCTCCGCACCTCGAAACGTGCGAAACCCACGAGGTTAGTACATGGGTACTGAGAATATTAAAAATACTTTTTGACAGTATTACCGTATTGTCCCGAAAGTAAACCGCCCTCACATATAAGCCGCACCCTTAATATTCAAAGAGGAAAAAAGGAAAAAAAGTTTATGGCCGAAAATAAGCCGCATCCGGATTAAGGGAAGACACATTTATTTTCTTATACCATCATGTAAACATTTTTTTCTGACATCCGTAGTTCCTTCCAGCCTCTCTGCTGGTTGTGCTTTTGGCATAACGGGCAACTGCAAGTTTGAAGGCTGCATCATAAGCACGTCAAATTACTTTGCTTGATGGAGTTTTTCGCTCTACCGGCAAATGACCGCTCATTTTTGCGTTAAACAGGCTTTCTTACAGATCTTACTGAGAGCTACTGTAGATTATTCAAGTTTACGAAACAATGCCATGTTACCAAATAGCAATGTCACCGCCAAAACAAAAGTTCGCATTGTTGTAATTAAATGCCGCTAGTTTCACTTACAGACTGTATTGTTGCTGTGTTCTTGCTAATGAACATTCCTATTTAAACAGTACATGACATAAAAGTGTAGGTAGCGAATATAAGCAGCACCCAGTATTTTTACCCAAATAATTTCAATAAAAAACCCGGCTTGTTTTCGGGCCAATACGGTATTCATAAGTCTAAACAAAAAAATTGTTGTTATCAGCGTAACCCCGGCCTTTGGAAAGAGGTTTACGAAGGACGCCGCGTATTCCATTTTTGAACAGCTGTCTATGTAGCATTGGTGGTCTGCGCCGCTAGCGCTGGTCAGTGATAACACTATGTATTCTATTCGTCATGGTTTAATAAACAGCACCAGTTATCTTCGAACATTTCCGAACCTGTGTTCGTAATTGCGCGCTTTTCCCGAAGATTCTCAGAGCACTCACGAAGATAGCCATTTTAACGTGCAATTCAGAGTTAAAGGGCCTCGTAGCTTGGCTTCATACACCAAGTAAATAAGCTGCTGCAATACTTATGCTTTCCATCTGACTGTCGAAATCGTACCCTCTGTTTTGAATTATATTTTATACAGTGATATGGAATAAATTGCCAATTCTAGTCTAACTGTAAATGTTTGCTAATTTAAAGACTTAATATTAAACCCTGATTTGATAAATGGAATGGAATGCACATGATAATAATAATTGGAATATAAACAAAATTTCGTGATCATGATGAGAGCCTTTGTAGCGGATATAAGATCCGTTACAGTTCATTACGGTAAGATTCGAGTATTCTGAGCAGAAACATATTATCGTGAGGGTTCATTTGTCCGCCTCACTGATGGCTCTGTGAAGTTCAGATGATCTCGCTTCTGCATAGAAGTACTCCCTAAGGCTGTCTATCTGACATTTCATCTGATATCAATGTCAACGAACCCACGTCCGCCTAGGCTTCTGGGCAGAGTCATTCGCTCAATTGAAGACCGTGGGTGGTGATTCCTTCCTTTTGTTAGCATCGTTCTCATTTTTCGCTTAAGACCTTCGATGTTCGTTTAACACCATTTGATTATACCAAATGAGTAGCTCAGCACAGGCACAGCATACGTGTTAACAACAGCTTTCTCTAGGTTTTTGCTGTTCAAGTGCGTTTTTATGATTTGTTTCAATCTTTTGACAAATTCACAGGACAGATCTTTCTTTATTGTCACATGGTCAATATTCCTAGCTTGGTTTACTCGTAAATATTTGTAGGTGTCTTCTGCCAACATAGCCTTAATATGCTGTCCATCTTCCAGCTCATACCCGGACTTCTGTACTTTTCCCCTCAACTCCTTTAGTGTCCGACACTTGTCCATACCAAACCCCATTTGAATGTCTCGTGAGATTGTTTCAACTATTCTCAGCAAGTTTTCCAGATGCGACTGTGTTTCGGCATAGAGTTTAAGGTCGTCCATGTAGAGCAGATGATTTAGCCGAGTACCAATTCTCTCTCTCCAATCTTAATAGAAAAGCCGTAGCGAGTCGAGTTCCGTATCACCAATATCAGCCAGAGTGTGTTCTTGAAAACAATGAATACAAGTTGTATTCGGGCCGAACTATTCTGACTGATCAATCGGTATCACACAACAGGCCGGATCTGGTGGTTGTCAGCAAAGAAATAAATCAAACAACCTTGATTGATGTTGCAATTCCTAACAAGAATCTCCAGTCAAAACACATAGAAATGATTAGCAAATATAGCGAGTTGGTCGGCCCTATCAAAAGGCAATGGCATGTAGAACCTATGATTGTCTCAAGTACGGGCGTGATCCCAAGTATCTTGCTCCAAGGCCTTAAAGAACTGGATACGCAACTGGACAAACTAATGCAGACGTCAGTACCGTAGTTCTTTCAACAACCCGAATCGTTCAGAAGTTCATAGGTAGTGACTTTCCAGCTTAGAAGTGGCTGTTCCAGTAACTATACTTTGGTTCCCTGAAGCCCGTATAGTTATGTTGTGATGTATCAGCAATGTTTTATATGTACTGTATAAAACAAGAATAGTAATAATAATAACGATAATTTGCTAAATTGATATAACATAACACAAGTGGTGGTAGTTGGAATTAGCACGTTAAATAAGTGAATAATTATTTACATCAGTTAATGGAGCTGATATGATCTGAAGTTGACTATTAAAGCCTGGCAGTGGCATTTATCTGTTAACAGCTGACGAATTACGATGACGAGCCACATATAAATAAAGTGTAAATGCTATTCTGTTATGGCAATATGTGTTTGATGACTGTGGCAACATTCTGTCAAATTTGTTGTAAACTTAGGTCGAGGACACTTTAAATAAGTTACTAGAAAACCAACATGGCCGCCACATTTGGTGTTGCCAACTTACATCATTTAACACCAAAAAGTCAGCACATCCATGTAACACGTATCGCAAATGATCCAAACTAAGTAAAGGCCCTTTTACGAAAATACGTTTTACATGAAGTTGTGAAGCAGTCCTTGCTCAAATTAGGGACATCTTGGTCATCAGTCCTCGACAGTAACTCTTAAGCAGTATTATAGTAGTGAAGTTAACTCTCTTCTAGATTGATTTTTAAAGCATCATATAAAATGCATAAGAACAGAAACATTAATACTTACTCAATTATTTTCGCCAGGGAGCTAAAGATGAGCATGTTCATTTCTTCTTATAGGCTATATTTTTATAATTAGTCCAAAAATGCGGACCATTTTGTTTTAAGATGAGTGTTCAGAGAAGGATTTAGGAGTAGGAGAGAAATATAATAGTAGGGTACATATTAGCTTATTATTTCTTTATTTTTGATAAGTACCGTACTCATTTCTTGCATGTATAGGCCTACATATATGAAGGCAGAATTGAGACAAGCTGTTGAAAGCCTATTGGCAAATCCCTATTGAGATGCAAGAAGATGGCTGATCCAATGCTTAGGCCTAAAACCATTCGAACTAGTCGTGGATTTTAGGGGCATAAGACTAATGGCAACTCGAAGACTTCGTCTTGGAATGGTAGAAAGCAGCAGTTGGTTGATTTTGGGGCTTTGTGACATCATGGTCATGTAGATCTGTGTACTTGGGCATGTGGAATTTGTCTGATAACCTGTGTTATTGTGATGGCTGGATTAGTGTGTGCATTTATTATTCAGATGAGGATTGGGAACGAGGTGGCCATGGCCTTAAATTAGGAACCATCCCGGCATTTGTCAGGAGTAGAAGCGTGGAAACCACTTCCAAGATGGCTAAGATGGGAATCGAACCCTCCTTTTCACAGTTTTGCCTCACGAGGATGAGTGTGCCTTGTTCCATCCCTCAGACCAAAATTAAAATTTCTTGGCAGAGCTGGAAATTGAACCTCTACTAACTGCCAAAAAATGCTAGCCGCACAGCGCGAAATGGTTGGTAGAATAGTCTCCTGACCTCTCGTCAACCGGCACATCAAAAGCCACTTGTAGAAAATTCAATGAATTCACTGAGAAATTGACGAGTTAAGTACAGGCGTTGAAAGGCAAGCTTTATCGACGGAGTAATATCTCGAAAATTATAAGATACCAACACAAAACAATTTTCTGTGGAGAGCTAAGATATTTAAATTGCGAGAGCGGAATATATGAGAGGGAATTGAACTGAAGGCAGCGTGGTCGCGAATGCGTACGTTCTCTACACTTCCACTCATTTCTACATGATCATAATAATAGCATTATCATGACGAATAGAATACATAAGTGTTATCACTGACCGAGTTCAAGCGCGCCCCGCTGTTGGCCAGCGCTAGTGGTGCAGAACCCCAACGCTACAGTCAACCACAGTCAGCTGTTCAAAAATGGGATACGCGCTGGCCTGCGTAAACCTCTTTACGAAGGCTGCGGTTACGCTGATTACATCAAATTTTCACTGCATATTCTAAAATAAAATAATAGCCCGCCTTCAACCAAAAATGTTCAAGGCAAAACAACATACGTAATAGAGGTAACACTTCAGGAGTGATGAACCAAGTAGAATACTTAAATTAGCCTAAATACCCGGTCCATGAGTCAATCCTAATTGGCTACATGGATAATTCTTGCCAGGCGCGTCCACGTCGCGGGGGTGGGCAACGGTACTGTAATATACCATGGAACTACAGTACCGGCTAAGTTCTGGTGAGGACCCAGTCCTATGGGGTATAACATAGGCCCCGTGCACAGGGTTACGTGCGAAGACCTCAACGGAATCTGCAGCGGAGAAGATGGACTTCGGAACGGTGGAGATTGCGGAAGAGGCAACCCAGTACTCGGGGAATAGTATGAGTACAGCATCAATCGGCAGCGTCTGTTTCCCATGTTAGGGGCGGCTGCAAGGGCGTCTGTTCTCCATGTTAGGGGCGGCCTGAATAATAGCTGGCAGTAGCTTCATAAAATGCCTTTGGGAGTGGCGACCCCATCGTAATAATAGCCTAAAATGGAAATGGCACTTCCCATGATTCGGAAAAGGTTAGGGCGTACCCTGCAGGCGACGCGCAGTTCCTTTGGTACTGGGGGAACTGTGAGAAATGGGCGACCAGTAACCGAAATGAAAGTGGGAATCATGAATGTCATGACCCTGACAGGCAAGGTGGAGGAGGTGGTAGACTTCATGGAGAGGGAGAAGGTTGGAATGATGGGGCTGAGTGAAGTGAAATGGAAAGGTAAAGGAAGGAAGAAATTGAGGAAAGGATATACATTATACTGGAGTGGTGGCCAAGAGGCAAAAAATGGCGTGGGACTGATAACCTCGAAACAACTGGAGGAGTATGTTGAAGTGGTAGAGTGTGTGAGTGACAGAATAATGAAAATTAGAATGAAGATGAAGAATGACGTGATGGACTTCATACAAGTGTATGCACCACAGACTGGAAACAGAGAAGAAGATATTGAAGTATTCCTGGAGGATGTAGAAAGAGTAATCTCAGGTGTAGAAGTGGTGATCATGGGAGATATGAATGCACAAGTCGGAAATGAGAGACAAGGAAAGGAAGAAGTCGTTGGACCATATGGATATGGGAAAAAGAACCGGGAAGGAGAGGAACTTGTAAACTTTTGTGAAAGGAATGGACTGATAGTGGGTAATTCATGGTTTCGGAAGAAAAACAGCAGGAAAATTACGAGATATGGGTGGGGTGATAGAAGAACAAAATCAGTAATTGACTACTTCCTGGTGGAAAGGACAAATCGCAGAAAGCTGATGGATGTGACAGCTTTACCAGGAGAAGCATTTGATGGGGACCATAGAACTGTGGTGGCAAAATTTAGATGGGGAAAATTGGAAAACCTAAAGGAGATCAGAGAAAGTAAAATAAAAGTATGGAAATTGAAAGACAAAGCTGTACAGGAAGATTTTCAGGAGAGATTGAAGCAACAAATCCCAGTTACTGAAGTGGAAAATGTAGAAGAGGAATGGTCCCACTTTAAAAAGGCATTTGCTGGTGCAGCAGAGAGTGCTTGTGGTAGGACGTCAACAAGAGTGAAAGAGAAGGAGACACCGTGGTGGAATGAGGAAGTGAGGAAAGCAGTGAAAGAAAAGAAGTTTGCATGGAAAGAATGGAACCGAGATCAAACAGAAGAAAGCAAAAGGAAGTATCACAACAGCAAACGGAGGTGTAAGAAAGTGGTAGGAGAAGAAAAGAAGAAAAGTTGGGAAGAATTTACACGAAGAATGGAAACAGATGTAAGTGGCAGTAAAAGGATGCTGTATGGGCTTCTAAGAAGTAAGAGGAAAGAAAGGGTTACTACAAAGCTGGTGAAAAAGGAAGATGGAGAGTTGTTAACACACCCGGAAGAGATAAAGGGACGATGGAAGGAGTATTTCGATAAGCTATTGAACGTGAGCAATTGTACTGGTGAGATCGAAGTGACACAGCCTGACGACTCTATAACAGAAATGATATAACAATGCTGGAGGTAGAATTAGCAGTACAGAAAATGAAGATGGGAAAAGCAACAGGGGTGGATGAGATCAGTGTAGAAATGATAAAGGCTGCTGGACCTGTTGGTATGCAATGGCTGTATCGACTGCTAAAGTGTGTGTGGAAACGGAAATGTGTACCAGAAGACTGGGTGAAAGGGCTAATAATACCAGTGTTTAAGAAAGGGGACAAGAAAGTGTGTGATAACTATAGAGGGATCACCCTCATATCACAGATAGTAAAAATACTGGAAAGGATATTAGAAAGAAGAATGAGAAGAAAGGTGGAAGGAGAGTTGCAAGAGGAACAGTATGGCTTCAGGAGTGGAAGATCCACAGTGGACCCAATCTTTAGCTTGAGGCAGGTGATGGAAAAGAACTGGGAATATGGAGAGGATTTGATCATGACTTTCATAGGTCTAGAAAAGGCATATGATAGTGTCCCCAAAGAGAAGGTATGGGAAACCATGGTTAAGAAGAGACTGGGAAGAGAAATGTTGGAAATGGTGCAAGCAATGTACAACAACTGTGTTAGCAGGGTTCTGACCCCTGTTGGAAAGACAGATTGGTTTAGGAACAAGACTGGACCAAGACAGGGGAGTGTGCTGTCACCTCTTTTATTCATAATGGTAATGGATGAAATTGTAAAGGAAACAAAGGAAGCATATCGACATAAAGAAATGAAGTTACTATTATTTGCAGACGATATTGTGGTCTGGGGAAGGAACACCGAAGAAGTGCAAAAACAACTAGATGCACTGAACGAAAATATTCAGAAGTATGGCCTGAAAATCAGTATAGAGAAAAGCAAGACCATGGTGATGACAAGAGGGGAAAGACAAGGAAAGGGCATTGTGAAAATTGGAAGTCAGAGTTTGGAAATTGTGGACACGTTCAAATACCTAGGAAGTGAATTGATGCAAACTGGTAGGTTGGACATGGAGATTGGCAGGAGGGTACAGCAGAGCAATGCATTCTATCAAAGTGTAAGAAAACTTGTTTGGGATAAGGAAGTACCAAGGAAAAGCAAGGAGGTAATGTATAAAATGTACTATGTACCCATATTAACGTATGCAGCTGAGACTTGGACCCTGACGAGCAGGCAAGAGAGTAGAATCCAAGCCAGTGAAATGAAATTCTTAAGAAGTATGATAGGTAAGACAAGGAAAGACAGAGTGAGGAATGAAGATGTTAGGAAGGAAGTTGGGATGGGAAAACTAAATGAGAGAATTGAGAAGAATAAACTAAGGTGGTTTGGACATGTAAAGAGGATGGAGGAAAATAGAATACCAAGACAGATGCTGGAGGCAAAGTGCAAGGGTAAGAGAGCAAGGGGAAGACCTAGAACAAGGTGGATTGATTCAGTGAAGAACAGCGTGAGAAAAAGAAATCTGGACTGGGACAAGATCGTGGAAGAAGAATGGTGGAAGGAAAGGGGAAAGTGGAGAAGTGCCATAAATACCCCGACCCGGCAGGAGCTGGATAAGGGGAAATGAAGATGATGATGACCTTGTGTAATGATGAATAATAATTATGGAAGTGATGTCCTAATAGATGTTTTCTCCTTCGCTGTCTGTAACCCACCCGCTATGCCCTTTTATAAAACGACATATACTGTAGTGAAATTTCAGATTAATTCTGTACCATGTATCACTCTTTTTTCTTTTCGCTTTCACTTTGATAATATATCATTTTCATACCTTATTTCATCTTTTGGCAGGAGGGGGGACATTATCAATTGTAGCTACTAACCTTGATCACTTCTGCACCGGATATATGTGCTAAATCACTTAAATATGTGTTTTTATTTATTGTATATTTAACAACCGCAGCCATGTTCGACAGCATATTTGGTATGTGAAACTGCCGCAGTGAGCGATCACATTGACGTCATTAGTTACCAACATATCCGATACTAAATAGGCCTACATTAGACGACACATGTAATGTTGTAATTATGTGAGAAAAAGAAATAAACGAGCTCTTCTTGGTTAGACGACTGACTGGACGAAACCATTGGTCGGTACTTGATTAGACGACTGTCTGGACGAAAATTATCGATTGCACTACAAGGAAGAATGTCTGGGCGTAAGCCCCAAGTTAGGTTTGTTTTGTATGTAGAACAGTATTTACCACTGTAATGAACGCTGATCGCAAGAATTTCATGTTTCGAACTAATCGGCATAACCAGCGCCTCACTGCCTAAAAGTTATTGGTCTAGGCACAAACCATGGGTTTGGATGAAAATTATTGATGTGTGTCTACCCCCACTGTGTGTGAAAAAATCTAGGGGTGTTTGTATGGCCTAATGAATTAACAATTATTGGTCTAGACAAAAACAGCATGCACAATCCATTGCGAACTGGTTCAAACTTGGCGGTATTTTGTTTCATGGTACCGCGCTTATACAAAGTGTGGGATCGGCAATACTGTACTTGTGCATAATCAAGAGCGAAAATGGCAGACAGCTGGAATGCCATCTATATAAGTCGTGATCCTATTTGGGACATCCTGAGATCTGAGAAATGCAGACTTTGTCACGAACCTGGAAGTAAAATGGATAAGGGGCACCTGCCACATTCCAACAATCTTGATGTGACTGCTAGAACTTCAGGAAACCTCACACAACTCTATTGGAATGCAAGAAAGCTGATGGATTGGAATCTGGGCTAGCCATAAGAAACAACAACAATGCTTTAATATGAAAAATTGAGGCGCGTTAGCTAATATATAACACCCCTGGTTTTTGTCATGCACAGTGGGGGTAGTCACGCATCAATAATCTTTATCCAGGCCAATGGTTTTGCCTTTTATTTCATTATTCACGTGTCGTGAATTTTAAGAATATCCAAGCTGTGTAGTATAGGCCTACGAGATCTATGAAATTTTTAGTTTTCTATTACCGTATAATGTATAGCCTACAAATATCGTTACCTGTGTGCTAATAATTCTAGCGCAGCCATCACAGCATACAATCACAATCATGTCTGATGCAGGTGTATAAGCCACGTTCTACTTTCATTCAGAATTAATAATACAAGTAGGCTATAGCTGCAACCAATATTTAAAACGTATTGCAACCAGTGGCTTCGCCCAAACCGTGTCATCTAACCAAGTAGCGAACAATGACTTTGTCTCACCCAACATTAGTACATCAGTAATTTTCACCCCGAAATTCAGTGGTTCAGTAACTTATGTCGAGAACTAAAAGAGAGCTATGAGATATTGTTGGTATTCTCTGAAAATTTGCATATGTGACTCCAGTGCAGTGAATATACCATGCACATGTGAGTATATGGCTCTTCAGAATGATGATTGATTCATGTTGCACAACCCTTGAAGTTTGTTGAAGGGCATCACACTACTCTGTCGCAACCATGACTGAAACAAATAAAAATAGGCCTAATATAAATATTTTATCTGGCTACTACTAAGAAGGCTATAGGTCAGTAGCCAAGTACATAAGTTATAAACTTCATAAATAATCACCAATACATTCACTACCACCAACCGAGTGTGAATCATAGACTAGGCCTACTTCCAAGCTTAAGAGTTACATGTGCAATGTATTATAATATTATGGCTGACGGCATTTGGAAGTCGAGAATAATATACATTACTATGTTACAAGGCGAATTGAACGTAAGAATATATTCCTGAGAGAGAACTTACATAGGCTATATTTTAGGTTATGCTTGAATTAGGCCTATACGGAAAATGCAGTCGGAAGACTATTTCAAAATTTCCAAAGACCATTAAGGTTTTTTATTACGTTATTTGTGCTCTGACTGAATATAAAAATAAATAAAACAACGATTAAATAACTCTGTACGGTACTTTTAATTTTGTAGGTCTAGGCTAGGCCTACTTAAATTGTAGTGATCTTCGTAGAGTTACTCCAATCCATCTCCAATCTTGTTCTCGTGTTTTTTAGGCGTCATGATGAAATCTAAATAAGAATTTATCCAAAAATTAATTAAATAAAAGCTTCGAAACATCTCAGACAAGTGGATTTGACACACACATATCAAGAGTCTATAATTACTTTAAAAACTGTTTTAATCGATGTATATTAGTAGTACTTACCTTGTACAACTTGTTACAACTTCATTAGAATTGAATTTCCAAAGAAAACTGTGAAATTATTTAAATAATAAGTCATTAGTTAAAGTCGTAATTATAATGTTGGCTGACTTTGTGAAAAATGCATTCTGGGAGTTATTGCCAGAAACATGTCGGCAACTGTGTGGTACAGAATTTTTGGAGATGGCGAGATTTTAAGCAGGGTTGGCGACAATGTGCTCGCACCTGAAAACAACTTACCTTCAAGAAATGCAACCATAAACCAACATTTACGTAGGCATAGGGGACGGCTGTTAATGTTGCCTACCCTGTTTTGATCTAGTAACTTATTTAAGCTGTCCCGGACTATACAGTGGTACTGATAAGCAAAGGAAGTGGCCATTTAAGGTCTATTTACACTTAGCAGTGGCGTAACCGTGACGTGTTTCTACCGGTGAGCCAGAAAATATTCTTCCATGATATCGAGTGATGTTGTTCACACTGGACCGGCACCTGGCCGTGACAGTGCAGTCAGTGCTCTAAGTCAGGTTAGTCCCCACCGATATTTTTCTCATTTCACGGCCGTGTCACTGGCTTATTTTGAAGTTTTATATAGATGAATGATGAAAGACTTATTGAACAATTGCGCAATTATCCTGTGCTGTATCATATTTGCAACCCTAAGTACAAGGACATGAATTTTAAGAATAATACAGAGTATATGGAGTATAAATTCCCCTGCTGTTCTTGTCTATCTCCAGGCATGATGAACTCACTTCTATTATCTCACTTGTTGCTCCTCCTCTTCATCCAAAATAAGAGCAATCATCTATAAATCAGCTTCTGCCAGTTTCACCATTTTCCGTGGTATAGAAAATACTGCCTGATGCCGACCGTACCACGTTAAAGTTTGAATCGACATCACTGTGAGTTCACGTGCCGGTAACGTCATGGTTACACCACTGCCAAGTGTAAATAGACCTTTAGACTCCTTGGAAGGATCAGGAGGAAGGAAGAATGCTCTCCAGGTGGTGTCATCACATGAATCCAAGAACTAGGTAAGCTATATCAAAAGTTGCATGTTTTGATTATGTGGTATTAAACAAGATAAAATAATATGCTATGCAAGATGCGGATGCCTTATACATAATGCCATCCACTGGCCAATCTAAGTATCATTGTAGATAAAAATAAAAAATAGACAAGGGGTTGAGAGCGACTAACATCACTAATAGCCAAGTGCACAACTTCAAATAAAAGTTGACCTGCTCTAGATTAGGTGAATGACAATGGTGCATTCAGTACTAAATTTCTTAATCCCTCACAATACTCAAGTGTTCCTTTACTAAAATTAAGCTACCTAGTTCTTCGGGTGGTGGTATGTAATGCCATAAAATATCTGGAGAAGACATCTTTGCTTAAATCATACAAATACACATATTTAATATAGAATCTTTATTTTAAGCAATTATCACAATTGGAGAGCCCTTGCTGATTGGTTACATATTACTGAGATAAAGGGTACAATGGCATTGCAGAAATATGTTATTAACATATTTAAAAAAAAAGCTTTTTGATTAGTACAATCAATGGCACGCACAACATACCACCTCTTCCATCACCTTAATAACCTTCTAAACTATGGTACTCAAGAAAGTAACAATAGTAGAATTCACTGTAATTGACATTCTAAATGACAGGGGAAAGGGATATTAACTATAGGAGCCCGAAATTGGTACTGGGGGAGGGGAGGGGAAGATAAAGACAAACAGGAAATAAAAAGAGATCCCATTAAAGTAAATAACAGAAGCACATTGAAAATCATCCACACACACACCAATAATACATTCCAGTTTAATGTGCTTTTGTTAGACACTCATTTCACAGAGCGAGCAATCTCACAATCTAACGAGGTGGTATGAAGAGCACCAATGTGATATTAGCCTCCAGTTCATTCTGTTCATTGTAGGAAGTAAATAAATCAATTGGGCAGTCTTTTTACATAATAAATATTATTATGGTATACCAGAACAAGTAGCACATAATTCTCATTCAATGCGTCAAAACTTACAATTTCTTTACTTGTCAAGTATATATTGCAATATTTGGCAACTTTTAAATGAAATCTTTACAGAGTGTTGAATCCTGCAATACTCTTAATTAATATGGAGAATCAGGTCCTTCTTGTTACATTTGTTAAATATACAAAACACAATAACTGTTGACAAGACTGGGAATTAATAAGCATTCGATCAATGCATTCAGGTCTACTCAACCCTCTGTAAAAATATTAAATAATATAATTAAAAAAATAAAAATAAAAGAGAGGAAGGAAATCCAGTCTTATCCACAAGAAAATAGAAAACACATTCGAAACACAGATTCTCTCGCACTATACATTTAATATTTATAATAGTTAAAAAAACATCAAATCCTCCAATGGCTCCTTGTATTGAACATTGCAAGACTTTGAGGAAATTGTCTTCCAACATGAAATTGGGTACAGATGGAACGGGAGAGAAAATGAAACTTTTGGAGGAAGAGTTAAACTAAAAGGTAGTCAACAAAAATCACTAAGAGATGCACTAGCTCTTGTACTGGAAATAGAAGAAAGGATTGGTTAAATATTATTTACAAATTAGCCACCACCAATGCTAATGGAAATTTCCCCTATTTTTACGATAGTTTATTGTCATTTACTTACAAAGCCATCGGAGGAGATGGTTGGTACCCATATGAAAATGCATCCAAGATCATATTCTTTGAAATATTTATACTGTTTTAATCCGGAATGCATTTTCAGTGTCATTCATAGGAACATATGATTTTCCACCATTAATTACATTCATTTAACCTGTTAAATTGCAGGGACAATTATCATCGGTCGTCAATTTCTCAGATTATAATGTTGATTGCACCAATACTGGAGTTGATTCATGTAATTTCTGATGTAAAATCATATGGGTAATAATAGTATCGTGGTATTCGTTACCAGCTTATAATATATGCGGAAGTCAATATCGGTGGAATATCATTAACTTGGTTGATTCGTCAAAACCGATATAAAAATAGTTCACACAAGTCACTAACAATATAACTTTTTTGGTTTTGTTTCTCCATATATAATCTCCTTAGGAGATATAATCAGGTGAAGGTTCCGCCACTGGTTCGGGAGTTGTAAACAACGGATTGGGGAACTCTGGAGGATGTGGCAAGGGGCCCGATGTCTTGGGCTTCCTCCTGTACGCCATCAACCAACAGGACACTGCTACGGCCACAGCAACAAGAGCAAGTAATGCTGTGATCACCAGTGCAACGATGAAACCAATCATGGATACACAGATATTTTCCACATGCTCAACGTCAGGTGCTAGAAATAACCAATATGCAAGTTAGAATGACAACCCAAAGCTAGGTACAGATCACACAGATGTTATAATTGTAAAATATCACTCACAAGTGTAATATTCAATGCTAACTGACAAATTACTTAGATTCTACTGGATAGAAACTTGTAGACATCAGTAAGATAGATTCTACTGGATAGAAACTTGTAGACATCAGTAAGATAGCAAATTAAGGTCATCTTACAAATTAGTCTTTCAGTTTACTTACACATATTTTCCTGAATACCAGTACATAAATATATGTTGTGGTACCGGTAATATAATTGAAATAAGATTAGAAAAAAAAAGAAAAGTACAAATACCTTCAGTTGGGTCTACAAATCTCTCCTCTCTCCGTTCAAAGGTAAGGATGGCATTTGACTCGATTGTAATTTCCTCCCTCAGCTGGCCTTGGAATAAGGATTCAGCTACAGCGACCTCCGTGTTATTCTTAAGTTCTGCTTGTCGTTTACGGCGTCCAAATGCATTCAAGCCACCGCAGTTAACCTACAACAGAAATAGTTCCACATTGCTGAAAACTATCAATATGAACAAGAAAATAAACAACGACACGGGACCCTTAACCCATTCCAGTCATAATTTAATGGTAGCTTGCCACGGTGGGTGAGTGGATAGCGTGTCCGTCTACTAACCCCAAGATTGCAGGTTCACTCCTGGCCGTGGTAAGTGATTTTTGAAAGGCGGCAAAAATACGACACGCATGTCAAAGAACCCATTTGAATTCAGTAGGCCGTGTTTGTAATGGCAAAATTAATCTCGGGAGTTTCCGCCAACACAAAGTTCCTCATTTCTCTACTAGAAAGCGCTATAGTGTTCAAGGAGCTTAGATATTTAACCTCCTTGAATTTCATAGTGATTCAAGGAACAACGAAATTCGACATGCAAGCTAACCTCTGGGTGTCAAATTACAAAGCTTGCACCCGGCACCCGACGCCATACGATATTATTATTTATGATTTAATGGTTACATTGTTGACTGTGAAATCAGATTTTATTCACCCGGAAGTGGTCCGAGATTACTTACACTATATAAATATCCATAAAATACAAACCAATAATGATACTTTACTGAAATTTTGTATGCATGAGTGAGTTCCCTTATATAGTACATTCTTCCAACTAACGTTCGTTTTAATTTTGCAATTACATTGTGAACAATTGATTATTATTATTATGTCCAGACGCCAGCTTGAAAGTATGAAGTGGCTGTCATTTTGCCTTGATCATACCAAGCTACTTATAGCCTACTGTAAGGTTTTAGTGCATCACGAATTTTCTTTATCGCAGCTCTTAAACAGAGTAATTTATTTTTAAATTATGAAATTTCAAGATGGCCACAGCGCGCTAACGTGGACCGTTTTATTAGCTTACTGGAAACCCTACTGTATCTGCTAAAAGGATATACAATGGGATTATTGTTCCACTATTTCAGGATACTGACAAGTTATACGGAAACGAGATAGGAATACATGAAAGTAAATAAAGCAATGCGTTACCACGAGTAGAGGTCATCATATGATTAATGTGCTACTGTGATAACCCACGACCAGAGCTCGTCAAATGACGTTAATGGATTAATTGATTTCTACCACTGAATTTGACGTACACTGATATGTCATCTTAAAAAACAAGAAAAACTACTTGAAGAAGTTGAAACAAAGAAAAAAGAATAATTGATTGTTTGCACATATAATACGGTATCTTTACTTAATCCATCTACACTATGTTAATTCACTGTTTCTTTCTACCACAAACAAATGAATTCAAGTTCTCAAGCTTACCGGTTGGCACTTTCCAAAGCAGACTCTAATATTGCACTGGAATCTAATGTTATCACTGCTGGGGAACTTAAATGCATTAAAGCTGGCCATTAGGGTTTGTGATTCGGGATTGAAGTCCCATTCACCAAAAATGGTTTTGTCTGTAGCACATCCATTCTCATCTGTCACTATGTACTCATTCTCAACGTTGTCTTCAATGGTCTTTGCAATACAGCTTCTAGCAAAACCACCATATATACCTAAAACAGAAATGTTCATATTATGGATCACAACCAAAGCAACTTATAAAGACATCATAAAGAAATATAAACCATCATTTTCAAATCAATGGTTCATGGTGTAGTCACATCCTAGTTCATGAACCATTTGCCTAGTAAGTGGTCCTGACAGTTGGGATACCAGTTAATATGCTGTAGTCACGCCCTTGTTCATGAACCATTTGCCTAGCAAGTGGTCCTGACAGTTGGGATACCAGTTACTATGGTGTGGTCCTAGTTCGTGAACCATGGCCTAGTGAGTGGTGCTGGATACCAGTTAACTATGGAATGGGAGTGGGCATCATGGACACTCTGAGTCATGGCCCTCCTTGTTCTCAGGAGACTAGGACTGCCCAACTCACTTGTTTGTTCCCTGAGGTGAAACTCAGGGGCCCTGTGTAAGTAAGGCTAACAACTGGCTTCACTTGTACTCGAAACCTGCTGAAACTGCCCCGAGCAAGCCCTGGATCTATGGGAGTGATGGAGTCGCTCTCCCATCTGAAGATCAGTGACCCCTTGGAAACGAACAGGTATTCCATGGGGTGCTATTAATATCGATGGGCATTATAGAAGGAAGAAAGTGGAGCTAGCTGAGTCAGCAATTAGGATGGGATTGGATATTCCAGGGATTAGTGAAGTTCAGATAAAGGGAGATAGAGAGGAGGAAGTAGGAGATTACAATGTGTATCTGTCAGGTGTGAAACGAGGCAGGGCAAATTGGGGAGTAGGGCTGTATGTTAAGAGAACCTTAGAGTGTAACAGTTTCTCTGAGGTACGTAAATGAACGACTAATGTGGAAAGATTAGGAAATGTTAGGAAATCGGGTTGGGATTGAAGAAGCGGATCAGGATGAAGTGACCAGATTTTATGAAACACAGAGTGATGTGGTGGTGAGGATAGTATAGTAAGACTACTGATGGGGGATTTCAATGCTAGGATAGGGAATAGGTTTGAGGCGTATGAGAAGGTAATGGGTAAGTGGGGTGAGGATGGGGAAGCGAACACCAATGGGAAATGTTTACTGGATCTCTGTGCTAGTATGGTGTTATCTATTGCGAACTCATTCTTGAAGCATAAGGACATTCACAGATACACTAGGGAGGGTAGAGGAACCAGGTCAATAATATGCTATATCATTAACATTGAATTTAGAACATGGATAATAATTTGTAGGGTATTCAGTTTTTTATTTTTATGAAACAAACCTCAAAGTAATCTGCTGTGAATTAAGCATAGTTAGACCTAAAGTGCTGTTTGCAGAAGGATTATGGTTGAAAATCTCCAGAATAAGGAACTTAGGCAGAAATACCTGGAAATGATTGATGAGAAACTCCAAAGAGTAGGTGGTAAAGAATTGCAGGACCTTGAAACGGAGTGGTCAGGATACAGGGATGCAATACAAATGTATGTCTTGGGACAGCAGTGTGTAAAGACTGTTCTTTTCTACATCCTTGTAAAAGTAAAAAGAAGGCTTACAAAGAGTGGCTGCGAACAAGGAATCCGGCAGACAGACAGTGGAACGGAACAGAACCAAATAAATAATAGTAAGAGTCCAAAAGGAAATCATGAGAGGATTTTGGAGATAAATTTGAAAAGTTAGGTCAAGTGGCTATAAAACTTTTCTTAGAAATGGAAGAAAAAGAGAAATGATTAGTGTTCTAGAAAATTCAGGAAAATTCATTGTAGATACCAAGGAAGCACTGGGAAGATGGCAGGAAATGGTAACCCATTAAAGGCAGACCAGGAAGAATGACTATCAACACTCACTTGCTGGCTGTACTTCCACTTGCAGTTGAAGATTATCACCAATTTCAGCAGCACTGATTTCTTGACCAGTCTGTGTAACAATCCTCATGAGACATGTAGGTGGAGGTCCTGTATTAGCTATGGTGCCTGCTGTAGTTAACATGGACACATTGAAGCCCAATGTTACATTCTGCTCACCCGTCTGGTACACACATTTGATATGATACGCCTGAGCATTATATGTGAGCAACTTCGGATGTTTCTGGATTACGAGAACAAAGCTTGCTTCACCCTGCAAATAAAAGATTACCTTATAACTTCCAGAGTAATTATAAAATAAAATTTACTTTCTTTGCCTTGCATATCAAATATATACCTACCCTGACATGGATGAGGCCACAATTGCCAAAGTTGACTTTAAATATTTCAGTACGGATGCCTGTGTTGGACGGTAGAGTCACAACACGGCGACATTGTTCATCTTTGCTGTGGCCCTTAACATACAAGACACCATTAAAATCTTGGTCAGTAATATTGATATTGACTTGAACACCATCTGAAAGGCAGCTCACGTAGATGTCTGAAGGAGGAAAATCAGTACGGAAGTGTGCTGTAAAAGAAAGAAAATCACTCATTACAATGTCATTCCTCCTTTTCACCCAGCAGTAAATACACCAAATTAATTGCAATATTGTGGTACTTTTGCAGTAATCTACCCCCAAACAACAGAATGAATATGTTATATGATAGAATATATAGTAAGTTAGTTATTGTTGTTTCAAGGGGCAGAACAACAAAGTCATGTGCCCTAATATGTAGTCACGTAGTGATAGAAACTCAGCTCCCGATGAAAGGTCCAGTCCAGCATTGTCAGAACTAGCATTATGGAGCTAGATTTTCCTTGGAGCAATATATTATGCTTTAAAGAAAAATAAATATGATGAGAATATGTACATACCTAAATATATTGTTTATTTGTTTGCTAATTTTCTTAGGTATAATATGTGTATAATGTTAGGTTATATAACTTGTGTGACATTGCAATGATAATGATTTATTTATCCAAAAAGAAATGTTCAGAATACAGCATTGATGTGCATTCCATGTCAGTGCATCTTTTAGTAAATATGGCTGTCGGTCTTTACACAGAGCTTAGAAATAAAAGGGTTAACTACCAACTAAAGAAAATGTTTGGAACAGTGGCTAATGTATTCAAAGGTTATTTTTTGGCCACAACCACCCCTCTGTTTGTAACCATCGTACATTTGAGACCTAGCAGAATTTGGAGGAATATGGAATACTCAAGTCTGCCAGCTCATTTCTGGTCCTAAAGACCTTTGATTGAAATTAAACACGACTAATGGTATTATATTGGTCCGCATAGACAATGTTACTACTTTAGTACAATGGCCCTTCATCAGCAAGGAACATATTATGTTACCGTATTCTACGTTATAACTAATCACAGAATATAAGCATTTATAATTATAACTATTCTGATGAATATGCATTCAAGTCGAACATTGACTTAATTATCAACCTAAAGACCTTGTCGATGCAATCATTCTTTTCTATCATCTGTTGTTCATTTTGCCCTTGTGTTACTGTCGAATCCCACTCTGTCCTTATGTCTTCCAAGTCCTTTGTCGGCCTTTTCCTCTCTTCCCTAAAACTTTACCCTCAAATATATTGGTGAGGAAGCCGCTATGTATGTCCTATAAATTTGATTTGTTTTCCCATTTCATTGAACAATTTCTGCTCCTCATTGACTTCTCTTAGTATTTCCAAATTTGTTTTCTTTCCAGTCCAACTAGTTCTTGTCATTCCATGCATACCCATCTCCATTGCTACAAGAAGGGTCTTTTCCTGTCTTCCCAAAGTCCTGCTCTCACTTCCATATAACAGAGTACTCCAAACAAATGCTTTTGCAACAGTACCGGCCAATGAGAGGAGGCTAAGCCTCCCTTGTGTGACTTGATGCTTGTGTTATGTATCTATTATACCCTGTACATGTACATATCCCCTGGTATGAGGTAACAACTACAACAATACCTGAAGGAGGAGGAATTAGCATCAAGTCAAAGCAAGGGAGGCCTGGGTACCTCTCATTGGCTGTCACTGGTTTGCGAAAGATTCTCTCACTTCTATGTTGATGTGTTTGCTGGTAACAATATTTCTCTTCACCACAAATGCCTAAGAGCTATTCTTCTCTTAAAATATTTCCAAGATAACAGAACTGTTTTACTCGACCAATCTTGCACAAATGAAGAGAGGGTGTAGTTGTCAAATTAATCAATACGGTACCGGTATCAATGTTTTGAAAGTCCCTGCAAACCCTCTCCCTCATAGCAAATCGTAAGTTTAACAAAACAACAATAACACAGGGGGTTATAATCTCAATCTCTGACCTGGTGCAAGACGCTTGGGTGACCGTTCCAGTACCGGTACCTCAAATCACAATTGAATTTGTTGGCAGAGGCAGGAGTCGAACCGGGCCAGTGGACAACAATGTTAACCACAATAATAATCACAATGAAACAGCATTCAATGTGCAGAATGTATACTGCAACTAAAATTAAGCTTTCTTTTTCTTTCCAACCATTTTATACACCATTAAGATTAGTACAACAATGAAAATGCATAGAGAAATGGTCACATCAATGCAAAGTTTACCATATTACAGCAGAGGGTGCAGGCCTATACAACAGCACAAACGAGGGATTGTAGTGGTCAAACGGCATTTTTGAGGGGAAATGTCACTACTGATGTGTGAATTAGTTGTTTCAATTCAGGGTTACCAAGAAATTAATAAACCACTGCTTGTAACCACTGTTTTTTTTTCTTTCTTTCCTTCTTCAGTTTTTTTAATTTTGAACTTCCTATTGCCTGCTTCAGTTCTGTATCCTTATAGTCTCATTTTGTACGTAAAGAAAAATAACCTGTAGGATTGTAGAGGAGGAACATGCCTTTCTTATCGCAGGTCAGTTGGCCAGTTGCTAAATCACTCACAGCTGAACTTGACTGACTGTAAAGGTGGGGGAAATGCCGTTGTTAGCAAGGAGCGAATAGGCCTGCTGTGTCACCATGTATCAATACATTTATTAAGATGACTTGTTACTTACAGACACATTCATGGCTTTGGTTGCCCGTGTAACCAGAATTGCACTGGCAAGTACTCCGATGGTTGGTGGCGTTGCAGAACGCATTTTGTCCACACACTTCATTTGCACAGGGATCCTCACATGTCTTGGTGTCAAGATTGCAGTATCTATTATCGGGGCAGTGATCATCATCGTTGCACTCATCTCCTGTTGTATAAGAAATTAGATAATTAATTCAGAGCAAAAAGCTATACTGTATTTATTAGGGTTTCATAACACTGGAGAGGGGCTTAAGATCACATCTTTAAAAAAAACCACACCAATTTAGCAAACTTAACAACTACAATCCAGCCAAAAAGGTATGATATCCATTCAGTTTTGACAATGGTTTGTAACAAACTGGAAAGCAACCTCTTTCCAAATACTTTATATAAATTAATATGAATAACTAACTAGCTGACTGACAAAGCAACTAACTTGCTGACTAACTGACAAACTAACTAGCTGACTGACAAACTAACTAACTAGCTGACTAATGAACTAACTAACTGATGAACTAATTGACTAACTGACGAACTAACTAAACGATTTAATACAAATTCAACCAGTGGATGTAAGATTGTCTTGAGGAAAAAACAACAATTATAAACTAACCGAGGTGCTGTTGAGGCTACTTACTTTTGATGCATCTGCCACGATCTAATCTATAGCCAAGATCTGTAGGACAGACACAGTTCCCGCGCACATCAATTATCATTCCACGCTCCTCGTCACATACACAGCGACCTTGTTCATTCACCTTGAAACCTTCTTCTTCAGGGCATACCCTACATTCATTATTTTCATTAAGACCTGTTCCTGGTGGACAAACACAGTTGCCTACATCATCACGGATGAAGCCCTTCTCAGTAGGACAGGTAGGAACTGGAAGGAAACATAGCACAATCTGTTATTTGCATGAACATGAATTATATTTAAGTATTGCAGTGATTGTGTGTTATTCTACTCACTCTTTTGGCACTGTACAGCAGCATTTCCTTGGTAACCTGGTAGGCATACACATATCATGGTTCGTATAGGGTTTATATCCAACACCTTACAAGCAGCATTCAGTCCACAAGGTGATGTAGCAGAGCAAGGATTCACACACTTTCCATCAATGCATGCCGTCTGTGATGGGCATTCTACATCTCCGTGGCACACTACCTCAACTAAAACAAACAACAATACACAATCATTTCTTTCCTCTTTTATATGACTACATAGCAAAGAATGGAACAGATACCGACAGCAGTGGCTACGCTGGCTGAAGCTCAGCATTAGGTCATGGGGCCAAGCCCTCTGCTGATTCGGTAGACGCGTGGGTTCGAGCCCCACCGCTGCCCGTCCTTGAAATAGCTTTCTGTGGTTTCCCATTTTCAACTCCAGGCAAATGCTGCGATGGTACCTTCTGACAGGCCACGGCCGCTTCCTTCCACATCCTAGCCCAGTTTCATTCACCGTCATTCATTTAATCTCTCATTAATCTCTCTCATGAGGTTGGCATCAGGAAGGGCATCTGGTCGTAAAAACCATCCTCCACAAAGACTCCCACCGCATCGCATTGCATCCCCGACCCCATTGGAAAACGGGATTATAAGGGTTAGACATACAAAGAATGGAACAGATATGAATTCATATACCGATGTGAACTGCTTATCCCATTATCAAGATGGGCAGCTATGATCTGCTCATTGCAATTATTCGAGAGGCTGAACACCCTAACTATCCTGGAGTTTCGACATGGGATGATATACCATTCTTTTCTTCCTTCTTCATTTCAATTCTAACCTCGATAAGCAGTTGTCCCAAAACATGGCGGAATATCATCTTGGCCTAAAACTCTTAAAATACTACCGGTATATGAATATAAATGGTTTACAAAACTGACATAAATTCCTCTGAAAAATTAATCCATGTTCAAAATAAAGTCCTTGTGAAAGCAACATTGTTTTGACAAATTCTATTTCTGCTTAAAGAGAAAAAACAAGAAGCTGAAATGTTAAATTGTACCTACCCTCTTGACAACCTTGAGTCAGGTCACCCACAAAGCCTGGGGGACACACGCAATCGGCACGGTGATTGTACACTCGGCACTCGGAAGCTTTGGGACATGGGTTGCTTTCCTCGCATGGACTGATGCATTTATTATTGATGCAAGCCTTATTACTTGGACATTCTTGATTGGAGCGACAGCCCAACACGACACATGCAACCTTGGGATTGCCCAGGAGTCCGGGAGGACATTCACAGATGGCGCGATGCATTGCTCCAAAGCAAGTGGCAGCCGTGCCACATGAACTGCCATCTGGTGCACAAGCAGGTACACAGTTCCGATTCACACATGTGTGCTGGCCAGAGCAGTCGTCATCACTTCGGCATCCAACTGTAAGGACAATACAGTGTTAGTTAAACCTAGATCATGGTCATCTGACCCTTGTACGTGTCTGATAGACTTTGTTTCTGTGGTGTGTTTATTGGGGTAGGTGTGCTAGAGTGAAAATGGAAAAGGTATTCTCTTGTAATTTTTTGTTTGTTAATTGTAATTTAATTTTAATAACAGCCAAAATAATATATTTAGTATGTTATGTGACATCTAATTCAGCAAGGATGTTCTGGCTCACATAGTCAAAAGAGTTTACTACAGACCTCAGTGAGGAATTTTTCTAGGTCTATGCCGTGTCTTGTGTGGGGTTTCACCTAGGACACCAAGCTGGCTCATCAGCGGGCTCTTGATGTCTCCACCCAGACACCAAGAGAATAATTGCTGTGTTCAAGTGATCTTTGTATGAATATTAGCTGGCAAAAAATAGAGTGGCTGAGACTTCAACTAGTTTCAAGAAAGATACAATTTGCCTTTGTTTTGGTTAGTTGTTCAGCATTAGTGTCTTGTAACAACTAAAAAGTACATTCCTTATGACAGTAGTTCCTTCTGGCCCCTTCTGTGACACAGTCAAGAGAATACATTTTATCTAGATTGTTAAGCCAACAGTATTACAGTGTGTGGATAAACGGACATAAGTAGAACTGTTTACATGTAATTTTCCTGAGAATTGCTGCACACACAATGGTAAAGGACAAAAGGAGGACAAAAGGAAATCATATTTTTGATTTTGAAAAAATCTGCCTTATACTGTACGGCAGATGTATATAAAATATATATATATATATATATATATATATATATATATATATATATGTATTTCAATCACGAGGCAGCACTGCCAATGGAATAAATGTGGTGGGCAA
The DNA here is from genome assembly GCA_946902985.2 of Meconema thalassinum. NCBI lineage: Eukaryota > Metazoa > Arthropoda > Insecta > Orthoptera > Tettigoniidae > Meconema > Meconema thalassinum. The sequence goes on from OX336389.2 coordinate 55,872,191, forward strand.
GTGAGCCATATTTACTCGGTGCAATTTGTGCTGGATAAACATTAAACCTAAAACCACTTCGAGGATGGCTGAGATGGGAATTGCCTCACGAGGTTCAGTGTACTCCGTTCCAGCCCTCAGACTTGAATTAAATTTCTAGGCAGGGGCAGATGACCTCGTAGTTCCACCCCTTAAAACAACAATAACTATACTAACTAAATTTCTAGGCAAAGCCGGGAATCAAACCCAGACCTCCGGGTCAACATTCAAGAATGCTAGCCGCTACATCATGAGGTGGTCTAAATGATAAATCTGTACGAGGTTTCATTCATCACTATTTTACAACTATACAGAACCTGGTAACTTGGATACTTGTAGTTTTTAATTTTCAGAAGGAACCAAGTAGCCCCCTGTGCTCCTACCAAACTAAGGATGTGATGCGAATGAAAGATTCTAGTGGTTGCAAGTAAAAGCCGGACGTTTGTTTTAGACGATTGCTCTTGAAGCTTGCGGGCGAGTATGTACACGGTCGTTCTCTCGCTTCATAGTAAAGTTGTCACCACCAGTCTGATGTAATGGAATTCCAGACTTGAGCACGTGATGATACCACCGTTCAGAACAGTACAGTCCACGTCAAAGTATTGTGTGACGCTGAAGTACACGTTACATAGTTACGAACAGAACGCCATTGTATTTGCCAACGACTGTACTTCAGCAGTAGCGTGAGATAGTTTTGTCCATCCTGCAACCGCATGGGGCAGGTGACAACAACACAGGTACTGTAGTAACTCGCCTCCAGGCTTCCATTAGGATTTTTCACTCGTCTAAAACAAACGTCTGGCCTGTAATATGGTAATGTTAAAAAGTTATCAAATGTTCATCCCATACTTAAATCATTGGGACAACGCAAAATCCCTACATTTAAAACTTGCCATATTTAAACTCGCCGTAGTTTAAAAGAATAATTATATTGTTTCTCACAGTGTGCTGTATTTCATTGTAGAGAATTGATGTATTATTGTCAGCAGTAGCTTTCTTGAGGCGTAAACACGCCGCATATTTGCTTGGCAACTAGAACCAAGGGACAGCCCTACGCTGCTCGTCACTTGTCGATGGGACACAAAGCTATATGCGCTCCCGCCTGTGCAAGACTGCTCTAGAATAACACAGGGTGCAACAACTATTGGCAAAGTAATAATAATTAATATACGGTACTTACCCCGTGTACATTCAATATTTGGGTTTCCATCATATCCTTGTTGGCAGGCACATATGGGTTTATGGTCCTTTACTCGGCAGTCTGCATTAGGTCCACAGTTGCAGGGGTTCCTGCATACTCCCCTGACACATGCTTTATCGGCTGGGCAGTCGTTATCCCTCACGCACTCTCCTACATCGACGACGGGTGGTGTGGCTTTACATGTACCACTTCCACTGCTGATGTAACCACTCGGACATATGCAGATCATGGTGCGCACCGGCACCGAGCCAACCACTACGCAGTCCGAAGGTCGTCGACAAGGCTCTAACGAACGACAGGGATCCTGACATTTGTTATTTAAGCAAGCAAGCTTTGCTGGACAGTCTGCATCTTCCTTGCATTCTGGACGTGGTTCTGCTCTGCAGCCAACATATGGATTGCCCATATAGCCAAGAGGGCAACGACATACTGCAAGATGATTTTGTACGCGACATTCTGCACGAGGAGCACATACATTCTCGTATATACAAGGACTGATACATTGAGCATTTATACACGAACGATCATTTGGACAGTCATTGTTACTTCGGCAGCCGACTACATAGCAGCGATCACGCGGATTTCCACGATATCCACTGAGGCAGCGACATTCTGCACGATTGCCAAATGCGTAACATTCAGAATTCATTCCACAAGGATCATTAACAATGCAAGGATTTACACAGTTGCCATTGACACACGATTTGCCCGAGTCACACTCAGAGTTACTGCGACATCCAACTGCAAGGAAGAGATTAATTAATAGACATTGTTCATCAAGAAACAAGAAATGAATCAAGTGTCACAAAGATAATGCAGTGACTTGGGATACAAACCAGCATGACAGGCAATGTTTGGGTTTCCTTCATATCCTTCTTCACAGGAGCAGATCGGTCGGTGATTTTGTACAAAGCAGTTGGCATTCGTTCCACAATCACAAGGATTACGGCACATTCTATTTATACAAGTTTCATTGCTTGGGCAGTCATCATCCACAGTGCAGCCAGGTGGCACAGGTACGATCACTAAACAAAGAAATGCAATCATTATGCCAGTGCTGGGGCATGCACAACTTTCTGCCTAGTTATATTTGTAAATGGCTTGAAATGACTTGAATATATAACCAATATAGAGCTGGATTTCTGTTGCTGAGTTATTTCCTATAAAATTCCATGCAGTAATAAGATACGGTAACTTGCCAGGTCTGCAATCACCATCTTTGTTGGGCACCCATCCCTCTGGACAAGTGCAGATCATTGTTCTCACAGGCACCGTGTCCAAGACACTGCACTGAGCAGTTGACGAGCATGGCTTTAGTTTGGCACAAGGATCCACACATTCATTCTTGAGACAGGCCAAGCGACTGGGACAGTCCACATCGACGTGGCATTCGGGTTCTGCTTCCGTCGGAGGTGGTCTACGCTCGCAATAAGCGAGTGGATTGCCGATAGGTAGATGTTCGGGACATCGACAGCCGGCGGCATGATTCTGGGCATAGCAGATGGCATTTGCTGCACATGGAGGATTGGAAATGCTGGCACAAGGATCTACACATCGTTGTTCTAAGCACATGCGATCTGTTGGGCAATCTCCATCGATTCTACATTCCACTCGCTCGCACCGAATAAATGGATTCCCAATGTAGCCAGATGGACATCGACAAGCTGCACGGTGAGCATCTCCAAAGCATTCTGCATTTGTTGCACAAGGAGCTCCCAAAAGACAAGGATTCAAGCATTCACCATTGTAGCACACTTTGTCAGAGCTACACTCGTCATCCGACTGACAGCCGACTGAAAAACAGACATTTTAAACAATACCTTATAACCTTAATTCTGAAATATTCAAACATTTCTTAGAAAGTAATATTCCATTATGTGCAGATGATCAGCATTTAGAGGACAAAAGGAATAAAAGGTGGACTCAAGAATTTTGCAAATAATTCAAAGGTAATTATGATAATTTAGCATTACTTCTTGGTAGCTCTTAATAGTCCTCAGAAATAAAATTATAGAATGAATACATTCAGAGACTTCGATGATCATTACTGTAAAAATAGCTGAGAATGTTTTATATAAAGCTGGAACAATACCTTTGACACAGCCGGTGAGAGGATGTCCAGAATAGCCAGGCTTACAGAAGCAGATGGGGTAGTGATCTGTAACCTTGCAGTCCGAGTTGGGGCCACAGTTGCAAGGACTGACACACAGGCGGTTCACACACGATTCTTGCGGAGAACATTCAGAATGTGAAGAGCAGCCAACTGTTATCACTGAAACTGATAACAAGGTACCTCAGTTATAAAAAATTCAAGAGTACAAAATGAAGGAAAGAAATGATGATAACAATATTAAAAATGTGTCATATGACCTCACTATTATGGCCCTTAAAACAACAATCATAAATAATAATAATAACAATGTTATTGAATGTACATTCCTTTTAACTACTGTGGCTTTTAGAGAAGCTGGGGTGGCACAATTATTCCTAAGGGATCCTTAAAGTGACAGTAAATCTACTGACACAGCTCCCTTGCTTACTGCACCAGAATTTGAACCCATAACTTTGGGAACAGAATTCGGTAATGTTAATGCTGCATCATGCATGTGTTGTTGCTTGATTTGCAAGTCAGGGATATCTAAGTCATCAGCCCTGTGTTGTGTACATATAACATTCTTGTAATTAGTATGGTAACTGTAGAACATTATGGTGTTTGAAATCATTTGCAGTGTTGCCTTGGTAAACAAAAGTTACACTTAGGCTATGAAATTTATGTACGAAAATATGCGTGAAAATATTTACAATATACACACTTATTTAGTTACAGTATTAGTCGAGATAATGCAACTCGTCAATATTTGTTAATTTGTGTAATGGATCTGATGATGATCGCTTGACGATCGAAACTGGTCATCTAAGTGTATTTATTAATCTTATGTAAATGTTTCTCATGAAAACCAAGATTACGGCCGAGGGCACCTGATGCGCTGATCACGCTTCACCACAATATCTGCAGGCCAAATGGCTGGGCAGCGGTCGCTTGGTAGGCCCAGGCCCTTCATGGGCTGTAGTGCCAGGGGTTCAGTCAAGTTAAGTTAAATGGTTTTCAGGATTAGGGAATAACCCGTCTCGATTGGGTACAATCGCGTTGACCGACTGAAAAGCATCAAACTTTTGATTTTGTAACTGTAGAAGTTGTTTCATTTGAGGGGCTTGGACATCATGGTCATTTAACCCTGTGTAGAATTTGTCTGATAACCTGTGTTATTGGTGTGTCTCTAGTAATGTGTGTACAGTGCACTCTCGTTAATTCGCGGTAATTAATGCACGAACTTCCGCGAATTATCCGCAGTTATTTTTGTTAAGCCTAGGAAAAACAAAATTATTGGTTAAAATATTGAAATAGGCTTGAACACGCGAAACAATAATTTTAACTCCTGATTGTAGTGTCTTATAAGGCATGCTAGGTAACTGGTAGGCCTATGTGGATTACGCCTACTTTAATATTTAACAAAAAGCCGTCATCACTTTTTGTTTCTTAGATAGTTTATTCTAATTCTAATTTTCGATTGCACATTTCCGAAGAAAATATTATATGAGAACGAAAATTCATCTCGGTTTTCTGTATAAGAGATAAGTGTGACTAGAGACACTAGCTTGACTGTGGGAAACTTTCTGTATTTCCGTTGCATCACTCTCGCACTCTATATCAACTGGATCTCTGTTTTCCTCACCAACAGTCAAATTCCGTCATAATCGTCTAACTTGCCCGTTCGAAATATCGTAGTTACAAAAGTCGGCAAGCGCTTGTTTTTGTACGAGCGGAGTAGCGGTACTTTTCTCCCGACTTGTTGACTGCATGAAGAGCATCGAACAAACACGCTCTCGGTGTCGTGCACGTTTGCGCCATTACGCAATAATCGCTGTTTACAATACGCTGTCCGCGCATCCACCCTTCACAACTCACAGGTCAGCGACCCTGGAGTGTGGCTGTTGGGAAAGGGAGGGTTGGTTCCGAATGAAAGTGCATTCCTCTTGTATTGTTTGGGCTTCGAAGACAAAGGAAATCTGTGCTATACCACTTGCGGCAACATGCTCGTAAGTTTTGAAGATTGCGCAAGTAGGCCTACTGTTACATCGCAGAGAAACTCAGTTCAGTCTTCTTGAATCTCAATGATTGTCGTCTTTACGCATTGCGTCGCATCAAAATTCTTTTAAACGACAGAGAGATTGCTTTACTTAGCGTGATGATAAGTTGCTGTGAGAATTCCCATTTTAAAAAATACTCGTGGAGACCCGCGAATTAACCGCAAAACGAACTATCCGCACGCGAATTATCGGGAGTGCACTGTATTTGTAATTCAGGTGAGAATTCGGAAGGAGACGGCCATGGCCTTAAGTTAGGAACCATTCTGGTATTTTCCTGGAGTAGGAGTGAGAAACCATGGAAAACTCCTTCCAGGATGGCCGAGATGAGAATTGAACCCACCTCTTCTCATCCTGTTCCAGCCCTCAGACCAGCAGAGCCGGAAATCAGGGGTGACAGCCAAGAGGAGCCACGAGGCAGACAACTACAGATGTGAAGGTGTCTACGATTAAAGCAGATGTCCCAGGACTTGTATTGTGGTTGTTTTCTTATGACTACCAGTTGTTAATGAAGAGAAGGATGTCTTACTTGGTCTGCACTCAACATGAGGGTTGCCTTCATAACCTGTTGGACATGTACATTTGGGCACATGATCTCGAACATAGCAGAATGCTCCCTTGGTGCAAGGAGTGTTGACAATACAAGGATTGACACACATGCGATTCACACATGACCGATCATATGGACAGTCGTTGTTGCTTGTACACTCTGGTGCTGGTGGTGGAGGCTGTACTGTCACTGCAAATACAAAATAAATCTTCTTAATCATCTACAGTATCAGGTGTACTGCCTAAGATAATATTACCACATACAGTATATACAAAAGGGAATGATAATGAGCATAATATGTCTTACCAATTGTACATTCAACGTGTGGATTTCCTATGTAGCCTGGTGGACAAGAACAAATTGCCTGATGGCTATGACTATTGCAAAGAGCATTCACTCCACAAAGGTCAGATCTGCAGGCATCCACACAGCTTCCACGCACACACTTGCCAGGGTCTGGACAGTCGCCATCCACTTGACATTGAGGTCTCGTTTGAACTACCAAGCAAAAGAAAATACATTTTATTTGGTTTCAAACATTTTCAACAACTTTACAACCCAAAAAATGATGAAACAAATTCAGAAATTATTTTAATTTAGAAGTATGATTATTTGTAGACACTCGGAATAAACATGATTTATTTCCATGTAGATGTTTGGAAGAATAACACTAACTGATCCAAGCTGGAGAGCTTGGGTACTCTTCAGTGTTAAGGGCACTTGTGGCCGTCAGCAACCACCCACTAAAGACATAGAGAGGGACAGTTTATAACTTTCTTGATGCCAGCCAGCCTGCTACCATTTATGGTTAGAATAACACAGAGAAAAGCTGTTTTGCAGAGGTGGAGCTAAATTCCCATGATGTTTGCTTGAAACTCAGCGATATAGGCTACAGCTTATTAGATTTTGTGTAACACTTCTTTGTGCATGCCTAAATAAACTATAGTAATTTTATTTAAGAATGAATAGTACTGGTAAAATGGTCTAAATTATTAATTACACATACACTTCAACCAGAAGTGTATAAATACAGAACCTGGAATTCTGCAAATGGGTTTATCTGCAATTTTTTTAGAAAGTGGCAGAGGATTAACAGAATGGGTAGCCTAAATGAATTATTGCAAGTTACTGAAAATGCTGTTTATGTTCACAAAATTCACCGCAATTTTGTGAATAAAGTTCTTTGCACAGAATTTCACATTTTATAGTTTTTTTTTTGTATGAAATTTTGCCCAAAATAATGCCATGTTGTTCAAAACAGTGAGATTCTCACCAAATGGCACAAGACCGGTAGCGACTTTTTCCTCAAATTTGGGACAGTATGATACTCATGCGAGAGCGGTTCCAGAAATACCCTGAACACTGAACAAGATTCATGCTAAACGTATCCACAAACTCAGGACAGTCAGATTCTCTGTAAATGATGAGACAACATTATGTATTAGTGAACTCAAAACCTATGTCTCATGTCTCTTGGAAGGTTTCTTCCCAACAATATGAAAAGATGCTTTAGTTATTCCAGTTCTGAAAAATTCACTTGCAAATTCTCCATCTGACTATCGACTTGTCTCCATACTTTTCTTGCTTTCCAAATTCTAAAAAAACTTAAGCTTGAACAACTGCTCGAGTATTTGACGCAATATTTACTACTTGATCGGTTGCAATCTGGATTGAAGAAAGGACAAAGTGCATCCACTACACTTATTAAAATCACTGATGACGTAAGACAAGCAATGGATGAGCGTAAAGTGACTATCATCATACTTCTTGACTTCAGCAGAGCATTCGACACCATTAATACAGACATACTTATGACTAAATTGCAATCCTTCACTCTTAGCTATGTTGCTCTCAAATTATTCGCCTCCTATCTTCATAACCGAAGACAATGTGTACTTTTAAATGAAAACAGAACTGAGTGGAAGTTCAAAATAAATGGCATACCACAGGGTTCAATTCTCGGCCCCCTTTATTCATTTCATATCTGAACGACATCTAATCGAAACTGGAAAACTGCAACTATGCAGACGATCTTCAGATATACTACTACACAAAAGTAAATGCCATAGATGTGGCCATTGAAAATATGAATCTAAATTTGAAGTGGATGTCGTTATACTGCTGAAAATTCCCATCAACCCAACTAAAACACAAGCTATCATAATAGGACAGACTAATTTGCTTTTCAATTTACACAGTAGACCACTTTCTTTAATTCAACTAATGGAGTTGCTATCCCGTTCTCTAAATCTGTAAAAAATCTTGGAGTCACACTAAATGAAACATTAAATTGGGATGAGCACGTTGTTAATATATGCAGGAAAGTTTCCACTTAAGATTCACCAGTTTGTTCTACCCCATAACTTGAAAATAAGATTCGTCCAAACCTTGCTACTACCTATATTTAACTACTGTGAGTTGTATTAGTAGATGCTACCGGAGAACAAAACAAGAAACTTCTGAGTGCTTTAAATTCCTGCATAAGGTTTATTTTCTCCTTGAAATTTTCCTCACACGTGTCTCCTTTATATGCTCGACTTTCCTGGTTAAAAGTAGAACAAGAAAGAAATCTGCACATATGTACTGTACACTTATCTATCGACTTCTCAATGAAAGTACACCTCACTATCTCTCTTGTAATTTTTGTTTTCCATCTTCCTTTCATGATCATCACATGCGATCTGGATCTATAATTGCAATTCCTGGAAGTTAATAATAATAATATGGAATTATATGAAATATTAACTATGAGAATAAAATCAGGACTGACAATAAAATGTGATAAGAATCAAATAGGAGTAACATGGATGATGACCAGCTAGAGAATTACGATTCAAATTGGAATCTTATGTAAATAAATATTAAGAAATTTTATGAACATTGAAATTAGTGTTCTTATTTAGCTAATAGACATGGAGATCACTGTACAGATCAAAATTTAATTATTTTTAACCAGTGTGCAGTTAGGGACCACTCAATGTTCTAAACACTTACAGTGAGGGTGAGGAAAGACTTAGGTTTTAGGAAAATGTATTGAATGTTTTTTTTAAAATCTCCACGTATAATAATTTTTTAATTTTGCCTTGTGATTTGTTAGGAATTCCTGGATAAATCAACCTTAATCTTTTGAGATTTTAAAGGATTTAGTTTGAAGAGAACCTACCATTCCCATCCTGTCTCACCCCTGAGATTACTTGGCTCTCGTCCTCCTGGCGCTAGTTGTTTTTGTTAAACTTTTACCAAGCTAAATTCTTTCTACAAGTTTTTACTCGTTTGTGTTCATTTCCCAGTGGGAATTGTGAGTTTTTAGCCGGGCCATCCAATCTCATATCCGATAAACAGGCACAGTACGGTATATGGGTTTGGTATGACCCAGATTTCCGTAGAGACCCCTTTCAATGATTACACCCCATAGATTCCCATAAGTGTGTATTATTTTTACGTTATCATATGGCTGGTGCTATATTTGGTAGAGTGGCAGCTTAAGGGGGAATTCACCCCCTCCCTCATAAAATCTACAGCAAGAGTATATATTTGATTTGATAACTGGACAAGGATTGTGGTTGTGTATATTAGTGGTCTCTACTTCTTCAGTAACTTAAATCCTTGAAGATTTTGCTGGTTACACAGACCTACATAGTGTGTTGACTGAACTTGGCAATCTCTGTCAGAGGATAAGAATGAGTTTCACATGTAGCATGTAGTAACTGGTTTAAATGTGGCTAATTTGTGCTAGTACTTCAGAATATTTAGGTTGGGTCCAAATATACGAGTATAGGTGACAATTATCTACATTTGGTTACAATCCATGCACTTCCATTTAGAACGTTCTTCTTTTCAGACCAAGACAACATGTTTTGAGATTTTAAGAAAATAACAATAATAATCATCCATCTCCCCCATAGCCTCAATCCAGCACTGATTTAGAAACCACAGCAATCATTTCAAGTAGGTCTGAATTTCTGCTAGAAACAAAATAAAATGCATACCTATAGCTCTGCAGCGGTCAGTACTGTCAACCACTGTGTCTGGTGGACATTGGCAAATGACAGCTCGGAAAGGCAGCGTGTCGAGTACCCGGCATTCCTTGTCTGGTGAACATATTGAAGATGGGATGCATGGATTGTGACATGCGCTATTGACACATGCAAGCTGTGATGGGCAATCTGCATCAGTTGTGCACTCAGGCTTCTGATGATCTCCAGGGGGATAACGAGGCTCTGTAACATCACAAGATTCACAGTTACAAATCCACTTCTTTAACTTATTAAAATTATATATATTTTTTAGAAAAATAATATTTGTAATTAAATGAATAAAAGAAGATCTCAAAGTTAAATATTTGACTTACCAGTGCATTCAAAATGTGGATTTCCAATACTTCCTTGAGGACATGCACATGTAGGCTGGTGGTCCTTTCCAATACATACTGCAGAAGTAGCACAGGTATCCTCCTCGCAAACGGGTCGACAGACACGGTTCAGACGATCGCAGGCTTCATTATCTGCACAGTCTTCATTGTACTGACATACCACCGATATACAGGAGAGCAGAGGATTGCCTTGCATGCCAGTCGGACATATACATTGAGCTCGATGGGCCTGCACATGACACTCGGCACCACGTCCACACTGACCGGCAGAACCATGTGTGCATGGGTTCAGACAGTTTCCATTGATACATGCCTTGTCATACACACAGTCAGCATCCCCCTTACATTCAGCTAAAAGCAAAAAGAAAACAAATCTCAATTACCATGTACAAATTTCATGGAAAACAAGATGTCCAGTAAAGATTGTATGGGTCTAGTTATAACTCTCTTCCTTATCATTCAGTATGATTTTGTTGAATTAGGGTGGTCAATTGGTGTAACCCACTGGCCTGTTAAATGATACCGGTCCAGTACCACAAACCCTGGCCTTCAATGCTAAACACTACCGCATGTACAAGTAATAATAATAATATCGTATGGCCTCGGGTGCCAGGTGCAAGCTATATCATTTGACACCCAGAGGGTAGTTTGCATGTCGAATTTCATTGTTCCTTGAAGCACTATGAATGTCAAGGAGATTAGATATCCAAGCTCCTTGTACACTATAGCGCTTTCTAGTAGAGAAATTAGGAACTTTTTGTTGGCGGAAACTTCTGAGATTAATTTTGCCATTATGGACACGGCCTCCTGAATTCAAATGGGTTCTTTGACATGCCAACATCGTATGACAAGCGTGCCGTAATTTTTGCCCCCTTTCAAAAATCACTTACCACGACCTGGAGCGAACCTGCAAGCTTGGGGTTAGTAGACCGACACGTTAACCACTCACCCACCATTATGATCCATATTGATAAGAGCAAGAATTCAAAATTTACCAAGTGTGAAACATATATATATATACCGTATATACCCGAATGTAAGACGACCCCGAATATAAGACGAGGCCTAGTTATCAACTGCCTCTTACAGATTTTTTCAAAAAAATACTCGCCAACTCATAACTTGCACAATATATGCCCTTAAGGTCGTGCTTTCTTTTTTATAACGTCTCGTGTTATCGGAAATCCCTCTGCCCGCTTTTCCAAGACATACTCTATAATTTCTTTGTTCAAGAATGGGAGACGTTATTAAATTAAGATATGTTGATCATTCAATTACCGGTACTGCTCGTAAAACTGACTGGTTGTTCTTGTAAAGATTGTTTAAAAACATATTTCCATACGCCTTCGAATGTATAATTTATCCGCTTGACATGTATGCGTAAATCCTAACCTCAAAATGTATGCTATTCGTATATGCATGGTAATTAAACATAACAAACCATATTTTAAACTTCATTAATGCATTGATTCATTGCGAGTTACAAGATGCCAACACCACATACTACTTTGCAAATAATAACAAGTTTTAAAAACAAAAAAAAAAACAAAAACAATTTTTTTTTTTAAATCCTCAATATAAGACGACACCAAATTTTTGTAACACAAAAAGTGGGAAAAAACCTCGTCTTACATTCGGGTATATACGGTATATAGCCTACAACTGGCTCATTAAAAGGCAAGGTAAAGAACAGGTTAAGACCTAAGAATTCGGGACCAAGTCATAACATTATCACATTGAATATAGCACACAGTGGCCATATTGATAATTCAGAGTTAATTAATAACTCTCAGTATTTTAGAGATATCGTAATGAAAATTAGTAATAAGGTAGAACCTTCTGAGTCGCTTCATATACCCAAAGTGTAAGCACATCAAACCCATACATTCAAGATGGCAGCTAGGTGTACTATTAAAATATACAGGATATAATTGTGCAATTAACACAAAATTTGGTGAGAGTGGAGTGCCATACAAATGACCACACTAGTATTACTCTTAAGTAAGATTCAGATGTTTAGGACCTAAAGAAACGAGAAAAATGCAGGCAGATATGCCCTAAAAATACTGAGATTTGATCCAAAAAAAGGTACAATATGACCTAATATATTTACATGCTTTGTAAAAACAAGTGTTAATGATGTAGTGAAATGTAACTTTCATTATTAATTTTACATTCAAACTTAAAAAGTTGTTAAAATCTATGCTGATTTCAGGCCTACGGTAAAAATGTTTTCCTCTAATTTTTATCGCAGAATGTTTCAAGAGACTCGCAGAAAACAGCATATTCTTCAGATGATAAATACGTATTTATCAAAATATAAGACAACCTTTTTTGGGCATGGATGTGGTAACCGACTGCAATGCAAATACCGTATTTACTCGGCTATAGGACCCCTCGCCTATAGTACCCCCCCCCCCCCTTTAATTTTCGAGAGCCAAAATAGAAAATTCTTGGAAACCGCTTATCGGTTGTGTTTACAAATGTTAGTGAGCCTCCATTTTGTTTTTGTTAAGATGGTGGCAATATAAGGCAATATTGAGGTGCCCTTGACTAGTGCTACGTAAGTACCAAATTTGATTCAATTCAGTTTTGTCATTTGGGGGGGAAAAAATATAAAAAAAGAGAAGAGAATTATCATAAATTGGTATTAGCAGACAAAGTGATATTTAAAATGATTTCATCAATAAAATTATTGTCATAAATATGTATATGCAGTGGACAATAACTAGAAGCAGAAATTCACACCTGTTAAAGGGTGAGCCTGGTTGACAAATTTTGGGGAGGTCCTAAAATTAATCTTTTGGTGACTGATTGTCTTCCAGCAAAGTGTCAGCAATTTGAGACAACTTAAAGTAGGCCTCATAAGGATTAACTGCACTAATGTTGGGAGAAATCTGCCCTTTTGCTGCTTCATAAAATCTGTTTTCCTTGCAGGGGATGAAACTTATCCCTGGTAAGAATGTAGAAATATTTTTATGAGAGCGAGGCTATAATTTCTCCAAAGGGGGAAATCCCCCAATCCCCCCCTTTAATTTTCACTCAGACTATGGCATATAATATTAAAAAGAAGATACTCACGTTTGTAACATTGAACTTGAGGATTTCCTCCCCATCCTTGCGGACAGTTACAGGTGGCGAAGTGGTTGATGGTACGGCACTCAGCACCCATTCCACAAGGAGTGCTCACCAAGCATGGGTCAAGACAACGCTCATTGACACAGGATTTTTCTCCAGGGCAGTCAGCATTTGAAACACACTCAGGCTGATCTACTGGTACTGGAAACAGAAGTAACATCATATCAATCTAAACATCCTTAAACATGCCTAAGTGGCTGGGAGCATTTTCCTGGACTAGCTTAATTATACAGCAGCCCTACATTATTGTATATGGAAAATTATTTAATTTAATAATATACTCTCTATATCATTTATTTATTTATTCATTCATTCACAAAAATGCATTTTGAAGCTCCAGAGCAAAATTACAAAATATAGGACTATCAGAATTAGATATCTATTGGTGAGCCCGTGCGAAGCAGAAATCTAATTAAAAACAAAAAAGGAAAAGAGCATGTTGTTATTGGAAATGTATTTAATTGAAATTGAGCACAATGCAAAACATATTTGCTGCAAATCAAGGTGGGTATATCCACTGTTGTGGAAATTATGAATAAGCCGGAGCACAGTAGGTGGATTAATGTGGAACTTCTAATGGAGCTGAAATGCCAATGTCTATGTCCCTAACTCAAACAACACTTCCCCTGTAGAGAACCAAGGATTTGGTACACAAATGATTCCTAATATAAAAGTGCATACAGAAATTTGTACAGTATTATTAAATAGGATGTAATGAAACACTAAGCATAAAAATTAAACAAAAATTGGCAGGAGAATAAAATCTGCTGAGGTGGGATTTGAATCACCTATAATTTTAACTTCATCAAATGTCCAGCATGCTATTCCCTAGATAGAATAAGACATATGTAACTTCATAGCTTCAGATATGGTATGTATCGTTGCCGATAATTTCATACAAAATCTGTCTGTAATAGCTGTGCTGCTATTAAGATTATACACGCTTAGGTTTATATTTTATAATAGGTCGCTGGAGTAAGCAGATAGGCAGCCATTCCTTGACAGCAGTGCAGGGTACTACCTGGTGGATGAAAGGGGAGCTTCACTAATTTTCATTACTTATGGCAGTTTATTAATACTTGAAATAGTTTGCGGAACGCCCTGTGTTCTGATGCTCATTTCATTATTTAGTTTCCTTAATGTGTGTCTGCAATCCTCATTGAAATACCGTAATATAGTATGAACTACATACACATTTTCTCTCAGCATATAGTGGATTTGATTTGTAAAAGTTCTGTGATATCTGCCTAAAAATACCAATGTCATAGTAAGGTGTCTAAAATAGTTACAGTATTTTGTTTAATTTGTATAACTTGCTTATGATTGACTAGAGATGGGCTTTATTTTATTAGCTAATACTTAATACTACAGGGCCATCCATATATTATTATCATGTCTCCTCGTCCGATACAAACTGCATTGCGAGACCAGTTATTGCTGCATCCACATTTGACAGTAGTGATGCATCCTCTATAAAAAATGTTCAGGAATTGTTTTCCAGTAGTTTATTGACAAATTTGGTGTACGAATTTTGGTCAAGTGGCGAAAACAATTTCTCGCCTAGAAACAGCGAAGTACAATCCACGATAGGACGAGCAAGGGGCAGTGTGGCAGATTCTAAACTGAGCAGAGTGTTAAGTTGAAATAACGGGTATGCTACAATGTGTAAAATCGGTGAAATTTTACAAGGCACTGGATTAGTCCTGAATGACGACGAACAGATGCAATTTCCCTCACAGCTTCATAGTTCTCTCAATAATACTCGAATGCGTTGAGCCACGTACCCCACCGAGTAAGTATTGGCTGGGGAGGAAGAGGAAGCGAAGGTGCGAGTTTTTTAAATGTTGCCAACCTTAGTGGAGCCTTCACAAACATTTTTTTAACGTTGAAATGAACCTGTCAACGTAGGGAAAATATTGCCGTTTTGCAGGTCAGGTACACCATTTTGGGGTACAGGACCTTAAGTCCCCTAGCGGCTTCTATCATGTACGGCGCAGCATAAGTTACTAACAATAAAACTTGTTTTCGCTTAATTTCATGATTCCACAACAGGTTCGTAGCATTGTCGAAAAGAACTGCTATTTTAACACAAAATATGATAAAATGGTCCGGCTTACTCAAACTAATTGCTAGCATTTCGCCCCAGTGTCCATTGGGCTCTTCAGTTGGTATGGTACACCTTACGAAGATGCAAGACACTCGATATATGTGTATTTACGCCACGAGCAATGCAATTTGTTTTAGCTAGCCGGACCATTTTATCATGATGATGATGATTGTTGTTTTAAGGGGCCTAACATCTAGGTTATCGGCCCCTGAGACCATTTTATAATATTTTGTGTTAAAATATATTAGCTCAAACGGACAATACAACATGTTTTCTTTCAAGAACATTCGATTCCAAGAACTGCTATTGTTGAATGATTTGCTGTATCCAGAACTTTCGAAAAAAAAAAAAAAATCCAGGACGGTCAGCCAATAGTGCACCTACTACTACATTTGCTACATGTCTCCCACAAGCATCTGTCGTTTCGTCAACAGAAGCCCATATGCGATTGTTGCGCAAACTACTTAAAATTTTTTGAAGTGCATCATCTTAGCATGAAGGCACATAGTTTGGGCTCAGTGTGGTTTCGTCTGGAATTGCATGCGTTGTGTACTTGCCCATGAAGTTCTTGAGGTGTTCATTGTTCACTTTGTTAAGTGGAATGTCCACTGATACCATCATTTTACACAGATGTTTTGAAAAGTCTGACAGTCTGGAAGACGTGAAAGGTGCACTGAACAAAAGTAACTGACTGTTATGCTGAACAGTATGCTGAGTATTGCTCTCCTTATGTTTCTCCTCATTGCAATGTCGTTGAACATGACATAGTTTCACTGCAGTTACTTTAATTTCACACAACTTACAGATAAGTATTTTCCCTTGCACAAACGCTGCTCTGGCAGGCAACATGCGATAGTGAACCCCCCCCCCTCATCTGCAGACACACGATATGTGGATGGCCCTGTATTTAAGACCCAAACAAATGAGGATTGCAGATGAAGGAAGAATGTAGGAAGAAGAGAGAAAAGAAAAACCCAAAATAGAAGAAGTGAAAACAGCGATTTAAAGGCAGAGGGGCTTACGATATCCAAGAGATTATTTTATATCTCTGTTGGAAACAAATTCTCACTTTGTCACAACAAGCATAAATTTCATGTCTTGAAAATATTTAGTGCCGAATTTCACAAATATTTTGAATGATTTGTTTTCTGAGCACACAAAATGTAAAGTGTGTTTTGAAAATTTACTCTCCTTAGTTCCTAAGACCACTTTTAAAGAACATTGGTGTGAACAAGCAGAAGGACAAAGTTTCTGAATCAGAGAAGTAAGCTGCATGATAGAAAAATTCAGAAGTGATGTGAAATACACCCATGAGTGAGCCATATTTATCATTCGGGTGAAATTGGAGAAAAACAGGTAAGAAGTGTTAAGAAAACATGTGTAAATTATGTTTGAGTTGCATGTAATGCATACTCCACAGCAGACAAGCTTCAATCCTAGTGGCGTAAAGTGGAACTACCAGTTAGTTGCCCCAAGTCTCGACTCTATTTCCAGACCTTAAGTAATAACGTAGGTACACCAAGCCTACCTATGAGCACTTACCTTGATAACAGGTGATAAATGCATTCCCTGTGAATCCTGGAGGGCAGGAGCAACCTGCACGGTGATTGGTTGCACGGCACTCAGCATTGGCTGCACAAGGGTTGGAGACTATGCATGGGTTCAAGCACTGGCGGTTTTGACACATTTCACTATCAGGGCATTCAACATCACTCTTACAACCTGGCTGT
Organism: Meconema thalassinum; assembly: GCA_946902985.2. NCBI lineage: Eukaryota > Metazoa > Arthropoda > Insecta > Orthoptera > Tettigoniidae > Meconema > Meconema thalassinum. Next base: position 55,889,453 of record OX336389.2, read on the forward strand.
TCAGCTGGAGCTGTAAATTGCAATTCATAAAAACATAAAATTACTTGCAAATAATGGGAAATTTAGTCAGAAGAACATTTCTTGAGTGTATAGAAAAATGTAATTAAAAATGTCTCAATTTTTACAGCGCTATTTCCCAGCCAAAAAAATTGAAATGTACTGATACATTTTAAAGACATAATTTAGAGCAGTTTAATGAGTGATACTTCATTTTCAAATATTATTGCTTGATTTTTAAAATCTGGGATCTCAATACTCAGCAGTAGCCTACTGCCTGCTCATATTTCCCCCACATTACAAATGTAAATGTAAGTTTTACTCAGAGAATGGTATGTTGCTGTTTATAGGGATAGGGATAGTAAGGAGACTGTTAGTTGTGCTGTTGTGCTGTTATTCAACATCTGTATTACCTGAAAAATACACAAACACACTGTATTATTATTGTACAATAAAAGATGTTGTAATAAATAACTGAACATGATACAAAAAGTACTGTACTTTCAGTAAATTTTATGAACACAAAGGTACAGAAAAGGAATAAGATTATATATTTCAGGCTAATTCTCTGTGTTTATCTTCCATGTTCATCATATTTATCTATCATTTCAAAATATTGCAAAAACTGCTTTCTTTATAAGAAGTAGAATAATTAATATACATTTACAAGACCAGAGTTTTTATTTGAACTATTAAAACTACTCTTTGCACGGAATATAACAGCTTGTACAAACCTGGTTTGCATTCTACATCAGCATCGCCAACATATCCAGGGGGACAAGAACACGACATTGTCCTGAAAGGGAGAGTGTCTACAACTGAACACTCTGCATTGATGCCACATGGCTTGGCTTCCAGACAAGGATTACGGCAGTTTCCACTGAAGCAAGCTAACTTGCTTGCACAATCTGCATCCGTTATACACTGAGGTGGTTTCTCAACCACAACTAGAAAAAGAAACATGATTTCAGGTTGATACAACTTATCACATTTCTTAATTATGTTTACTATTGTGTCACCAAGTTATCAGTGTTGAATATCATTCAATGAATTCTTCATTGAGTACAAAATATTAGGCACTCTCATGGTTCTTTATAGGAAGGTCATGAACATTAAAATGGTTGTTGTGTTCTTGGGAATGTGATGTCCATACTGGTTTGTAATTGAGGCTAGGATTTGGTAGTGATGGACGATATAATGATCAGAGTGGTGGAAGTGATTGGCGAAAGAAGGATGAAAGTAATGGCGTTTGCAGATGATTTGATGATCTGGAGAAACAAGGAGGAGGAAGTACAGGAGCAGTTGGATGTATGGGAAGAAATAGTACATGGATATGGGATGAAGTTTAGCATAAGCAAGAGCGAGTAGATGATCACAACAGGAATAACAATTGGTGGGGAAGAATTGAGGAAAGTAGAGAGTTTCAAGTATCTGGGAAGCATGATACAAGAAAATGGAAGAAATGACAGAAAACTAAATGAGCGGGGGAGGCAAGCAGAATTATTCAGGAAAAGTGTTAGGAGCCTGGTATGGAGTAAGGATGCCCCTCAAAACAGCAAAAGGGTTATATATAGGACGTACTACGTTCCAATCCTGACGTATGCCTCAGAAACCTGGGTTATGAAAGGAAGGAGCGAAGCAGAAGACAGGCTAGTGAGATGAAATTCTTGAGAAGCAGTATTGGAGTGACAAAGGTGGACAGGTTAAGAAATAAGAAGATCAGAGAATTAGTCAAGGAGGGAGCATTACAGGATAGGATCGAGGAATCAAGGCTTAAATGGTATGGGCATGTTAAGTGAATGGATGAGAGGAGGATACCCAGGAAGGTACACGAGATGAAAATAGAGGGAAAAAGGCTAAGAGGAAGGTCAAGAGATAAGTGGCTGAAGGGTGTGGAGGACTGCGTGCGAAAGAAAGGACAAGACTGGACCAAGGTGATGACGGAGAGATGGTGGGAAGATAGAAGACGATGGAGAGGCTTATGTTCCAAACAGACCCGGCCAGTGGCTGGAAACTGTTCAAGATGATGATGATGATGATGATTTGGGCAGGGGTTGGCTGTGGCCAGACATTTGAGGGAAACCACAGGAAACCACTTCTAGGATAGATGAATCAGTTCTGCCTCACGAGGCTGAGTGAACCCCGTTCAGGCCGTGAGGCCAGAATATAATCAAACAGGTACCTCCGCGGTGACAGCCAAGAATGCCAGTCACTACGTCACGAGGTGGTCCATTAGAATGGACTTGGCTTTCTGCATTACTTACTTGTGCAAAGCGCGCGAGGATTTCCAGTGTATCCCGGTGGGCATCTGCAGATAGGGTTATGACTGATTACAGTACATTGGGCTGATGGTGCACAATCACATGGATTTTCACAGCGTTCATTACGGCATGCCAGATTGTATGGACAATCATCATTAGTAGTGCACTCTGGCCTGTCACATCGAACCCATGGATCTCCACGGTAATTGTCCCGACAATAGCAACGAGCGTGATGATTACTGTCTGCACGGCATAAAGCGTTCGTTCCACACTGTGTGTATCTGCATGGATCTTGACATTCTTTATTGATGCAAGCTTGTTCAGGACGACAGTCGTCATCAGAACGGCATCCAACTGGAAGAAAAGTAAGATTCACATAATGCAGTGAAACCAGCACAAATTCAATACCGTGAATTTAGGTCATAGGGTGAAATATATCAATCATGGTTCTCAACGATCTACTGTATAAGAGTGAGTTACTAGGTCCCACAGATAAGAATAAAGATCCTAAATTCATCTAATAGTCTATCAATCTGTATGTACAGATACAATACATGCTGAAGACAGAAAATGGTTTTCAGATTTACAATAAATATAATGGCGACTGACTATGATTAGCAGATTTTGTACCTGAGACTAAATATTTTAATGATATTTATTTATCTATTTATTTATTTTACCATTAGAGATATTATATAAACAATACAATGTACATGGAGCTGAAAACAAATATAATCAATGACCCTTAATTTTAAATGGGAATACTGTATCTTATATTTTATCAATGAAATTGTTTAATTGAACTTTCTTTAGGGCCTGTCTGCATCGTGTCTGAGAACTTAATGTCTGCAATAGTGCTTGCAACTGTAACTTAAATCAATCAGCATGATAATGCTTGCTTATTACAACTTTGGTTTCACAGTTCTTTTGCTTCTTGTACACTTCGTCCATTGTTGGCAACATGTAAGTACAGGAAGATGATGATTTTTAGTTAATAAATCATATTTCTCTTGGGGCTGGAATTTTTATACACAGAAGAGCACAATTGGTGTGGAGTGAACATGGAAGACCTGTGGCTGGGGATGGGGTTATCAATTTAGTTCAGGTCTTCTAATCTGCAAGGCCATGGAACTAGATGAACTTGCGTTAATCACGAACAAGCAACTTATTTATTCCTTGAAGAAAATTTCTCAGCCATTATAAAACTGCCAACATGCCATCATAAAATAACAGAACAGTAGGCCATAATCTCATGTTAAGCTGATACAAATCTACTGTCTGTAGTCCACAGTTTGCTCGACCATTTGTGATGGTGCGTTGTAGGTGTACAGTGTGATAATGGTACCGTATGTACAAAAAGCGACTATTAATTCTCAATCAGAGTTATTGATCCACCTTATCAATACAATTTACTCAACAAGTTTAACAACTCGTACATGTTTCAAGTCTCAACTGACCCTTCTTCAGCTAGTTAAAAGATTTTATGAATTCCAATAGTAAAATGCTAAACCATCACTTATTGCTATACAAAAAAAAAACCAGGAGTTGTTTAAGCCATCAAGGTCCTAATAAAATATGTAATGAAATATGTACAAAGCATGCATTCATTATAAAAACAGCACACATGAATAAATATACCAACAGTTCTTTCAAACATTTTATAAATGTAGAATTGTCCGGACTATGACGCACAAAGGTTTTAAAAAGACTGTTATAACAGTAGCATACAACAGATTTTAACAACAACCTAGATTTTTATTGGTTGGTTTTTTTTACAAAATGATGAACATTTTAAGCTGTTTTTATAATGAATGCATGCTTTGTACATATTTCATTAGATATTTTATTACGACCTTGATGTTTTTAACGACCTGGCAGACCAATGTTAGATAGTCTACTTTGAGATTTAATTTGTAAGTCAATACAGATCCAAAAAGAGGAAAAAATGCTTTGTATCGTAACCATACATTAAGGCAGACTATCTTACTATTCCTATTGCTATTTGCATTGTTTAATTCCAATTCCTCACCACTTGGGAAAAGAGCAGAACTATGATCCCTGTTGTGAAGTTCTAAAAAATATTAAATAAAATACAATATTGAGAGGTCTATTACCTGGAGCTCCTTGAACAATTACAAAGCAAAGCCAACTCCGTACAGACTATGGAGGCCCTGGGAGTAGTGGAAGGTAGAGGCTTCCACTCCTTGTGACATCGGCACTAGATGGGATGGAGTTGTCAGCTCCACGCCCGGCCATCTTTGCTCCCAGGAATTACCCTGGTACTCATTTCTGGTGTAGGCTGAGTGAACCTAAGGGCTAATTGCGTTTCCGAAATGGTAGTTTTGTTTCTAAAATCCACTACCTGGGTGGGGATCGAACCCACTCCCTTTCAGTTACAAGCTCAGAGCCTCTACCGACTGCGCCACGCAGCTCCCTTCTTAAACAATTAAGTTTACTAAATTTGCTGTTGAAACCTTCAACTGTTTTGGAGTTAAGCTCAATTATTTAGAGGAATTTGCCATGGTACACTGCTTACAATGATTATGACTGCTATCCTTGCAAATATTATAAATGGTATTAAAATATTTGACTAAATGATTGATTTACAGTCCTTAATTTCAATCAGTTTCATCTTTTACCTTTATCTTGGTGACTGATAAGTAGGCTGTACTATTGGTGACCCTTAGCTATCCCTAATGGGATTTTCTCTCAATATTTCTAATGATTAATGCTTTATGGAGTAAAACAGAGGTTATCAACTTAAGTACATTTCTCTGTTTTTATGTTTGTGGGTACTTACTTTCAAAGCACTGGCTCTGGGCACTGCCTGTAAAACCATCTCGGCATGTGCATAATGGACGGTGGAGCTGAACTCGGCATTCAGCATTTAGACCACAGCTGTTGGGGAGCTCCATGCACGGATTGCGGCAGGCCTCATTGATGCATGCCTTGTCGTTCGTACAATCTGAATTATCAGTGCATTCTGGCTTGGGAACTGAAATCAAAATATGTCACAATCATTCTTCTTTGTGGCCCTCAGTCACCCTTTAGCAGTACATGTTATGGTATTCGAAGAATTGGATTGACTGTATTTCATCAATATATATCGTACATGTGTGTATACTTAATTTAGTACAGTTACTATAGTTTAGAAAGGTATGTAACAAATAGAGAGTGGGTTTGGAAACAATGTGCAAAACTATGGAAAAATATGAAACTTTTAAGGCAAAAAATAAAAATAAGGGAAATGACTTGAAAAACTATACAAAAATTCTTCTAAATAGTTTGGGACACAAATCTTGTAATAGTTAAACAAGTCCAGCTCTGTAAAGAAAGTTTAAGTCCAAAAATTCAGCCAAGTACTGAATGATGGGCATGCAGGATGGACTTGAATTTGACTTATTGGCTCAATTTCAGAAAAGAAGAGTTTTTAGTCTGGTCTGTAAACATGGACTTCCAGAAGGGACAGGAGGGTAGTCACTATTGAGCCACCCCGACAACTAAACACGATTGTATTTGCCATTAAATGTATAATGATAAATTGCAAACAAAGGAAGTAATTGTTTGTGCCAACTACTACTGTATCTTGTGCTGACTGATTGCCACGAGAGATTAGACTTTTACACATACAAAACTGATTCTTTTACGTCAATGAAAGGAAAAAGGAGGAAAACAAGAATATGAAACATTTATGAAAGTGTGATGATATGTACCCATATCTCTTGAAATGTACACTCTCCTAATTGTGTCTGCTCCCTAGTAAAATCATAATTCTGTCACATTGTTCCCATTTATACATATAATTTACAAATTAAACTCACGTTGTTGTACAGGCTGTATCTTGCACTCCACTTGAGGGGCTCCATAATAACCTTCTGGACAAGAGCAAATAGGATTGTGATTGACAGCCTGGCAAATGGCATTCACTCCACAAGCATCAACACATGGGTCACGACACCTCTGAGCATAGCAAGCTTTGTCCCTGGGGCAGTCCTGGTTGATCACACATTCAGGGTACGTACAGACTGCTGCTCCATTCACTATACGGCACTGTCCGTTCTGACGACAAGGTGATGGATTACATGGATCGCTTGGAACAACTGAAATGAATCATAAGAATCAATGGAAGATTAAATCCAGAATTGCATTTACTAATATTGTAGATAATGTTTCCAAATGGCTTTACGGTCTTCATATGCGAGAGAATTTGTCTAATTACTGATCCAAAACTGTCGCATTATACTGATAAACTATGCATTCTGACTGGTTCCTATTATAAATGTATGTCATTATATATACAAGCTGCAAACTTACTTCACTGACAGTTATTCTAGATGAACTTTGTGTTACTCAATTAGCCTGTAGGTTAGTGTTACTTAAACATAATTGTTTCTTCCACTCTTATTTCTCATACTCATTCCCAATTCCTACAAGCCTGCTATGGAGGAATTCACTCCAGTAAATCTCTACTGTGAGTTGCACGCATCTCGAGTATCCTTCTACTGTATGTTGTTAAAAACAAGAGGTTATGAGCAAAGCTAAGTCTGCTAGATATTGATTACAGGAGCAAATGTGTGATTTGGAGTATAAGTATAAAAATAAGCTTTAATATTATCTTAAGAATATACAAATGTCAATATTAAATAAATAACAGTCCATACCTGTGATCTCTTTGCATTCAGTGAAAGGATCTCCAGTGGTCTTTTCTGGACAGCTGCATACTGGACTGTGGTTAATAGTGATACAGCGAGCACCATAGCCACATACACCTGGGCAGGGATCCACACATTTGGTGTTGACGCACGCCTTGTCTCGTGTGCAATCTGAGCTAATAACACACTCTGGCCGACAGCCACTGCCGCTAGGAGTACCTTGGTAACCTGGCAGGCATTCACAAAGTGCATTGCCATTGGCAGCATGGCAACGTGTGTTAGATCCACATGGAGATGGACTGCAGGGGTCGGTAGGGCTGGGAACAGCTGAAGAGAACAAAGTGTGATCAGATAATTTCTATAATAACTTATTACTTATTACATCAGCTTTTGATAATTTAGTTAGTTATTGTTGTTTTAAGGGGCAGAACTACGAGGTCATCTGCCTTTTGATAATTTGAGGAGTACAATTGTAAAATATGGTATATGCAACAATTCAAGGAGAATCGCCAAGAACCTAAATGGAATAGCTTTAAATGAAAAGATAAAAAAAACATGTTAATGGAATCCTACACACACTATAGAGCATCCAGCATTGAAAAAAGACAATGGGTCTTACAGCCTTTACTTGTTACAGAACCATCCCTGCACTGCGTTTTGATACCTATCCCGCTGTAATGAAACATCGTTAACACAATAGTGTTCTACAATTGAGCGGCTCAGTGGAATAATGGCCCATCCCAACCAACATCCGACTTGGAGTTCTGTACGGCTTCGGTATCTGGGAGCCATCTGCAGTCATTGTTCACAATCTCGAACTTCAATCTTTATTCAATAGGTGGTGTTTGACATGTTCTTTGGAACATTATGTTTTGAACTTTCCCTCGCGCGATTGGAATAAAGGCCCATCCCAACTCCAGCCATGTGACCATATGTTGCTGCAGCAGTGCGAAGCATACCGCTCTCTCGTCTACAGCGCGCAGCAAAATGCCTCCTTCGCCTGATTTTTGTGTTAATGGTGATGTTTCAAAGTCTAAGAAGCTGAAAAGAAATGTGCAGCAGTGGCGTAAAACAAAGTACAAAATTCTACGAAACCGTGGAAAAGAGTATGTGTCGGCATCTGGGAAAGTAATTCCTGGTAAACGCCTGGTAAATATTGAACAGTGTTGCCAGACAACATACTGTGTTTATAGCACACTTTTTCAAGAAAGTAAAGAAAGTATATTTTTCGACTTTTACAAGTTACCTAGCTATGATATGCAAAATGCATATCTATTTGGCCTCATAGAAAAGCATAAGTGCAGAAAAGTATACAAGAAAGATAGGTTACATCCTGACTTTTCGTAACGGAATGCAACTTACAAGTACTACGTCAAGGATCCAAAAACTGGTTGTAAACTTCAGTTATGCAGGACAGCATTCTGTACAGCACATAGCATATCCAGCAAACGTCTGATAGTTGTAAGAGGTATGTAAATAATACTTTAGTTTTATAACGCGTAATATATATATTATATTTCGGCCTAATGTTAATATATAGGTGGCGGTTCACTTTAGACCATCCTTTGTATAAAAATTTAAAAAAACTGAAATTACCTGATTTAATAGTCGGGAGGATATCAGGAGAGGATTGAGTATTAGATGTTCACTGCTCCGCTGTCATAGACCCACCATCCCGCCCAAATAGCGACACGACTTATATAGTTGAAATCGAAGTTCTCACCTCCATCTTTCTCACTGAGTCAGTAATGCCAACCCCACGCGTTTGGTACTATTTCGCACGTGATGTATGAAATCACTATACTCAGTGCAAAGTGAACTCAATTACAGTGTTTATTTATGTATTTATAATGTTTTACATACAAAAACAGACCTAACCTGGGGCTTACGCCCCAGACCCCCTTGCTTATGGTACTAGCATTAATTTTCGACCAGGCAGTACCTAACTTAGTAGCGGACATAAATTCATGAAAAGGGAGGATGGTCTAAAGTGAACAATAAATGAAAACACTGACAAACGATTGGGCCTTGCTAGTGTCATATGTATAAAATGTGATAATTGTGAAAGGGAGTATAATTTAGCACATCCAAGCAGGCAGATAGAGGTCAGGAAATTAACCTGAGGTTTGTGTATGGTATGAGGTGTATTGGGAAGGGCAGTGCAGCCAGTAGGACACTGTGTTCATTATTAAATACCCCAGCCCCTCCAACTAAGTTTCATTCTGTAAACAAAGTTATTTTGCAGTCACTTGAGAAAGTTGCAGAAGTCTGTATGAAGTCTGCAGCAGAGGAAGCTATACTAGAGAACAGTGGTTCAAATGAAGTAGCAGTTGCTATAGATGGAAGCTGGCAGAAGCGAGGTCACACTTCATTGAATGGAGTTGTAACTGCAACTAGTGTAGACACTGGGAAAGTGCTAGATATTGAATGCTTTACAAAATATTGTATGGTATGTAAAAAGAGTGGAAACAGTCATGAAAAATGTGGTGCAAATTTTCAAGGAACAAGTGGTGCTATGGAGGCTGAAGGGGCAGTTCGCATGTTTCAGAGATCAGAGCAAAGTAGAGGTTTGAAATATGTAAAATACTTGGGGGATGGTGACAATAAGGGGTTTAGTAAGGTTGTTTCATGTCATCCCTATGGTGAAAACATTAACATAAAAAAGTTAGAGTGCATTGGGCATGTTCAGAGAAGAATGGGGTCCAGGCTAAGACGATTGGTTCAAGACAGGAAGGGGAAGAAATTAGCAGATGGCAAAGGTATTGGGGGAGTAAACAGATTATCTGGTAGTGCAATTGACAAGCTGCAGGATTATTATGGTAAAGCCATAAGAGAAAATGTGCACGACTTGGAAAAGATGAGAAAAGCAGTGTGGTGCACATATTTTCATAAGCTCTCGACAGACAATCGACCTCAACATGGACTCTGCCCAACAGATTCATGGTGTAAGTATAATTCTTCTGAAAGGGCAAACTACAAGCACCATGGCCTTCCTGAGCCTATTTTAGATGCCATAAAATCCATATATTGGGATTCGGCTCACCCAGACCTTCTAAGAAAATGCTTACATGGCAAAACCCAGAACCCGAATGAGTCGTTTAACAACATTATATGGACTATAATACCCAAGAATATGTTTGTTGGGTATGATACCCTTAAAATTGGGGTGCTGGAAAGTGTTCTCTGCTTCAACATGGGAAACATTGGAAAAGCACAAGTGCTTGCCCACCTAGGGATTGAACCAGGCCTTAACACCATACAACAGCTTCAGAAAATGGATGACGTGCATGTGAAAAATGCTGATCGACAGGCACAACAGATGACCAAAGAAGCAAGAAAGAAAAGGAGAGGAGCCAAACGGAGGAAGGAAGACATGGATGATCCAGAGTATGGAGCTGGAAAGTTTTAAACCACAAAAAGTACATGTTCTTTTCTACCTTAACTTTGAAGTTAAATATCTGGAAACATTATATTTTTTTTTGGTGTGGGGTGCTCATCTTGGAAACTATGAAAGATACAAGGGTAAAACTATTACCACTTTTGAAACTAACACTGATCTCCGTGTTAAACACAAATTCATTATAAACTAATTCATACTTTGCTCATAAAAAATTCATGTGCAAGAAAAAAAATAGTTTTTTTTTACTTACATGGAAAAAGTAAAATATAAAATAAAATGGATGAACTAATTTTGTTTAAAATGCACTTAACACAGAGATAAAGGCGACTGTTACAACAATATCAAATTTCACTGCTCTATCTGCAATACTTTGGAAGATGAGCACCCCCAAGTTTTACTAAATGAACATTGTTCGTATAGGGAGTACTTGGTCCCCTTAAAAGAGACAAACTGCAGCAAGCCCTTCCTACTCCTCACTTGCCGACGGAATGTGTGTTATATCAACGACAACTGTGGACATTCACGTGTGGTTGGCAAAACGAAAATTATAGTGTATAGCGACTCGTGTGTTGGTGATAACTATAGAGGGATCACCCTCGTATCACAGACAGTAAAAATACTGGAAAGGGTATTAGAAAGAAGAATGAGAAGAAAGGTGGAAGGAGAGTTGCAAGAGGAACAGTATGGCTTCAGGAGTGGAAGATCCACAGTGGACCCAATCTTTAGCTTGAGGCAGGTGATGGAAAAGAACTGGGAATATGGAGAGGATTTGATCATGACTTTCATAGATCTAGAAAAGGCATATGATAGTGTCCCCAGAGAGAAGGTATGGGAAACCATGGTTAAGAAGAGACTGGGAAGAGAAATGTTGGAAATGGTGCAAGCAATGTACAACAACTGTGTTAGCAGGGTACTGACCCCAGTTGGAAAGACAGATTGGTTTAGGAACAAGACTGGACTAAGACAGGGGAGTGTGCTGTCACCTCTCTTGTTCATAATGGTGATGGATGAAATTGTAAAGGAAACAAAGGAAGCATATGGACATAAAGAAATGAAGTTACTGTTATTTGCAGATGATATTGTGGTCTGGGGAAGGAACACCGAAGAAGTGCAAAAACAACTAGATGCACTGAACGAAAATATTCAGAAGTACGGCCTGAAAATCAGTATAGAGAAAAGCAAGACCATGGTGATGACAAGAGGGGAAAGACAAGGAAAGGGCACTGTGAAAATTGGAAGTCAGAGTTTGGAAATTGTGGACACGTTCAAATACCTAGGAAGTGAATTGATGCAAACTGGTAGGTTGGACATGGAGATTGGCAGGAGAGTACAGCAGAGCAATGCATTCTATCAAAGTGTAAGAAAACTTGTTTGGGATAAGGAAGTACCAAGGAAAATCAAGGAGGTAATGTATAAAGTGTACTATGTTCCCATATTAACTTATGCAGCTGAGACTTGGACCCTGACAAGCAGGCAAGAGAGTAGAATCCAAGCCAGTGAAATGAAATTCCTAAGACGTATGATAGGAAAGACAAGGAAAGACAGAGTGAGGAATGAAGATGTTAGGAAGGAAGTTGGGATGGGAAAACTAAACGAGAGAATTGAGAAGAATAAACTAAGGTGGTTTGGACATGTAAAGAGGATGGAGGAAAATAGAATACCAAGACAGATGCTGGAGGCAAAGTGCAAGGGTAAGAGAGCAAGAGGAAGACCTAGAACAAGGTGGATTGATTCAGTGAAGAACAGCGTAAGAAAAAGAAATCTGGACTGGGACAAGATCGTGGAAGAAGAATAGTGGAAGGAAAGAGGAAAGTGGAGAAGTGCCATAAATACCCCGACCCGGCAGGAGCTGGATAAGGGGAAATGATGATGATGATGATGATGATGATGATGATGATGATGCGGATTGTTTGAGGAAATCAAACACAAATTTCTTGTGCCAGGTCATACTTTCCTTCCATGTGATGCTGACTTTGGTGTCATTGAAAAACTTAAAAGGAAAACCCAAGTGGTTTATAAACCTGGACAGTGGTGTGATCTTATTAGGAAAAGTCGCGTGAAGAAACCTTTCACTGTTATTGAAATGGGGACTGAGGATTTTAAAGATCTCAACAACTTAAACAACGTGTTCATAAAGAGAAATGTGACAGTGGAAAAACATAAAGTAGATATAAGAAAGGGATTTGGCTTCAGAAGAAACAATAAGTCTACAAAAAGGAAAGGAGAAACCGCCTGTACTACGTGACGTTGTGCTGAACAGAAAATACCCCTGTGACAGGAAGTTAAAGATGGCTGAGTATGAGGACATTATGAAACTTATGAAATTTGTACCATCTGTATATCAGACAACAATGATATGGATGCCTCAGTTATTGAACACCTGCAATAATGAGCTGTAAATCATGTTTCTTGAATCATTTAGTCATAATATAATAATAGTGCAAACATATACTACGTATTTCAATTCATGCTCCTATTATTAATTTCCTTACAGCATTTCCACTTTCTTCAGAAACCAAACATTCTATCGCACTAAACATTTGCAGGTAAAAGGGTCATTTTATGTAGAATATACATGCCAAATTTCATTTACGTGTGCTCTTTGCATTTGGAATGATGTAAAATCTAACAAAACCCATTTTTTCTCAATACTTAGTCTGGTTGGGATGGGCCCTTATTCCACTGAGCCCCTCAATTATCTGCTAATGGATTACTTTCATTATTGTAGACTAGTATCAGGGTTAGCACGCTAGAAAGAACAGCCACGCACTGTGCTGCAACAGTGTCTGAAGCGAGGACATGCTCAGCCGCTCAGGTGCATCAGCACTATTGCTATCTAAAGGCTCTGGCTATCTTCCCAAACGATGATTGGATAGTATAGTCTATTTCAAATGGGAGAGAATTACACTAGGAAGAGAAGACACTACCCAAACTTACTACATTTGACTTATCTCCATACCACCCACTATGTTAAAGAAGATCCCAAAAACTTAGTGCATATTGCAGGTAATTACGTCAATTAAATAGTGAAGAACTGTGAAGATTTCATCCATCACACAATGTTGTTTCCTACACCCACAAAATGTATTCAATGATCAAACCAGGTACATCCATAACAGCTCTCTTCTGAATGAAAGTTTTTGAATGCATCTTACAACATTATCACCGGTATAAGCTCTATGTGTCCTCTGTTTCACTGTCAATCAAATAGTCTGTGTGTAGAATAACAGTTAGAATTTAAACATTTTGTATAACCGCCATTTTGAAGTTATATAAATTGAATTAAAATAGATGCCAATATATTAAGCGTTGTATGAAGATTTACCATGCTAAGTGTCACTGCTCTCTGATAAATAGGTCACGGGAAACATCTATATACCGGAAGGCTGAAAATGAAATTTCGCATCGCCGCCATGGTGGATTTTTGTTCAACGAGTCATTGATAAGGTGAACTTATGTTAATAGCTTCTATCAAAACACAACATTTCAGTTTGATTGCTGTAATAGATTCGGAGATATTGAGATCCATCTAAAAAATTCTGATGATCGCCATGATGGATTGTTCTATATTATGTAGGCCATAGAGTTATATGTCATTAAATGAAGAATATTGCATAGGTTTATTATTCAAACGTTCACTTCAATCGCATGATTAGGAAACAAAAAAATAAAAAATACTGTAATTTTTAAATTTCAAACAGCTGCCATTTTGGCACTCTTATTTTATATGAAAGACCCTGTACATGGATGGACAGATAGCAAGATCCCATAATTCATGAGCTAATATTTGATTTCTATCAGGTTTCACTAAAGAAGTCTGGAAGAGGATGCACTCAGCCTCGTGAGGCAGTGCCCCTGTAAGGAAAACCAAAATTAATGGCCAAGGGGACCACAAGTCATGAGCTGTGGCACCACTGAAGCCATATGCAGACAAACACGGGTATAAACAAAGAGGACTCATTCCACAATGAAAGTATGAAGTTATGGTTTTGTGTTCCAGGAACCAGTCTCATAATAATATGAAAAATTTACCATATAACATCTATTTTCTCCTGTTGAATTTTTGCAATTTCTTTTACAATTCAATTTGCATTTTAATTTGTTGAGCTGTTGGAAATAGGTCACTGCTGAAAGGATGCTATTGGAGAGGACTTATAACATGCAATGTCTATTTTTACAGAATTTCTCTATATTTTGAAATAAATTGATTGTTTTTACATTAATACTTCCCCCTATCATGCTCAGCTCCTAGGCTACGAGAGGCAATATAAAATGAATTTGATCACCAGTAAAGGATGACTACGACTGTTTAAGAAGGAACAACAAATTTACTATATCATCAATAGCAACATATTCTCAAGTTTTCTTTCCATTGTCATCAGTTCGAAAGGTATTCACTTTTGGCACTGATTTGAAAAGGTTGATATTAAACTTAATAATTGGAACCTCAGCTATCCTAGGAGTACTGAAGTTGATCTAGTCTTCCTAAACCTACAGCACTTTAAGATGAAGATGAACTCCCTGAAACTAAGGAGAAGTTTAATTTTCCACTTACTTGTGATGGGCTGACAGATACGGAAAGCATCTCCTGAAGTTCCTGCTGGACAGGAGCAGATTGGAATGTGGTTGGTGACAGAGCACAGAGCTCCCACACCACACGTTCCAGGACATGGGTCCTGACACTTGTTCCTAATGCACGCTCGGTTCATCGGGCAGTCAGAGCTGACCAAACACTCCGGTCGACACCCCTCGTATGGATTACCCTGATACTCTGGCAGACACTCGCAAACAGCATACGTGTTTTCTACGCGACAGCGAGCGTTGGAGCCACATGGAGATGGTCTGCAGGGATCTCCAGGAAAAGATGGTTTAGTTGGTTCAGCTGAAAACAGCAAAAATCATGTTATTTCATGTTCAGTATGATATTTATTCACACAGTATGGCATAGAGGGTTGCAGAGGTGCACACAGATCTTGTCAATATGTTAAGAGCTGAGTGGTTTTATGTACTTTGCATATTAATCAAGAAATGTTCGAACTGCTAGTAGAATACAAGCAACAGCTGCCCTCCTATCTTCTTTCTCAGGTAGAAAGAACATTTACCAGTTTCTAAAATAAGCATCTTTCCTAAGAAAAATTTCAGTTAAGATATTTGGAACATTTGGTATATTGATGACAAATGTGATTTTTACAATCGCAGGATTACATAATATTTTGAGAAAACATAGTAAGACACACGAAGTTCAACCTCATGAGCTATTTTAGAAATACAGCAATACTTTATAAAAATTAAAATAAGAAACAAATTTGGTGTGGTTTTCAGAATCTACTGTTGAAAGCTAAAAAAAAAAAATCTTTTTTCACTAGGCTGATGGTCATTACAGAGCTCATGGTTGCTGATTGGTTAGAGTATTAAGTTGACAAAGTACAGTGTGATTATTACTACTACTATCACGAACCACTTTACCTAAGCATATTAACATACCACGCTATATCGGAACTCAGGAGATGAGTCGGCTCAAACTCAACCATTGACGAGTCTTGAAGTGGTCTTCCAGGCCAACTTTAGATAATGCTTCCCATTCCTTGCCCAGTTACATTCATTTTTCATTAATTTCATCTCTGATATGGTTGGCATAAGGAAGAGCAACTGGCAGTAAAAATTGTACCACAAAGATACTCGTCTCACCTCATGATAATTTTTATTCTTCTTTCCTAGAGTATTTCCGGAGTTGGCACAGGGTCCGCTTGCTTGGTTCTCGTTCGACACTTCTTCCTGTCAAGGGCATCTTCTGGTTTGAGGCCGCATACTAGGTCTTCACCGATTCTATCCATCCATTGTTTCTTTGGGCGCCTACGGGGTCGATGCCCTCCTGGATCGTATAGGAGGGCCGTTTTTACCACAGAGCTCTCATCATCTCATCACTTTTAGTGACATGCCCATACCAACGAAGATGCGCTTCCTTCATTTTGTCTTTAGTTGTTGCAACTCCCATTTTCTTCCTTAGGTATTCATTTTGACATGGTCAAGCCTTGTAACACCCATGGACCAATGCAGCATTTTCATTTCCATTCCATGGAGGGCTTGTTTGAGTTTGGTTGAAGCTGGCCAACATTCTGTACTGTACAGTGCCACTGGCCTTATCATGGTTTTCTTAACTTTTCCTTTCAGGTGGATAGGCATTTTCTTATCACACAGTACTCCAGAGACTTCGCACCATTTCAGCCACGCAGCATTTACTCGTGCTCAGGCATCAAGAATTGTCTTGCCATCCAAAGTGATGAGAGAACCAAGGTACTTAAATTTAGTGTTTTTATTGAGTTGATGGGTTAAGCCTCCGTGGCTTAGGCGGCAGCACGCTGGCCTCTCACCGCTGGGTCCGTGGTTCAAATCCCGATCACTCCATGTGAGATTTGTGCTGGACAATGCGGAGACAGACAGGTTTTTCTCCGGGTACTCCAGTTTTCCCTGTCACAATTTCATTCCAGCAACACTCTCCACTATCATTTCATTTGTCATTCATTTAATCATTGTCCCAAGGGAGTGTAACAGGCTTCGGCAGCTGGCACAGTTCATATCCTCGCCGCTAGATGGGGTTCATTCATTCCATTCCCTGATCCAGTCGGTCGACTGGAAGCAGGCTGTGAATTTTCATTTTCATTGAGTTGATGGTCTTCAATGTTAATGGTTCCATTGGTCTGTGTACCAAGGTTTTTCCTATGTAGAGTTTTAAACCATTTTTGCCCAGTCGATCCTTCCAGCACAGAGTACTATTCTCGAGATTTTCACAAGTTTGATCAGTGAGAAATACATCATCAGCATAGAAGATTGACCATGGGTGAGGCTATTACAGTATCCATGCACAAAATCAACAGAACCTTGATGTACTCCAACACTGATGGGTAAAGTAGGTGAAACTCCAGCTGGACAGAGTACCATACTTGTGACGTTGTGGTAGAGAGACTGGATCCATCGGACATAAGCTTCGGGGACCGTGTGAACCTAAAGTGATCTCCATATGAGCTCATGTGGTACTCTGTCGAAAGCCTATTCGAGATCCAGAAATGGCAGATAAACAGGTTGGTTCTTTTCTCTGTGTGTAGGCGTGCCACATGGATTGCATCTGCTGTACCAACCCCTTTAGCAAGGCCACATTGGTTTAGAGAGATTTGGATCATGCAGCGTATTCAGCTATCAAGAATATGCTCAAAGATTTTCATTGTGTGGCAGAGCAGGTAAATTGGGTGGTAATTGGAACACTCACCAACATCTACTTTACCCTTCCAAATTGGTATGGTCGTACTGGTTTGCCACATTATATGTAAGCATCCATCATCAAGGATACAGTTGAAAAGTGCCGTAAGAATTTCGGTGCCTCATTGTCCAAGTAACTTCCAGATTTCTGATGGTGTGTCGTCTCACCTCATGAAAATAATAAAATTATATAGGGCGATTAGGCCTCGGGCCCAAGGACGACTGCCAACCAGCTTATAGCCCGCGTATTTTGGGGGTGGACAGTCGCATTACCTTAGTTTTAGGCTAAGAAGTGATAGATTATTATTATTTTAAGGGTCCTGGCTACAAGGGTCTTTCTCAACCAATAAACTGTACAACCACCTTGCATCAAGAATACAGAATATCTTTCCTCTTTTTTCCTTCCTATAATTGTGTTGTTCCCCGTAATCTTAGTTTGGCCCCTGAGACAGTTAAAAGTCTAGTGCACATACAACCCTGGACGTGTTTTCAGAATCTACCTATAGGCCTTTTGAATGTTTTGAAAAATTAGCTCTTTTTTCAATGTCCATACTGTGTGATTTTGAGACCAATAAATTGATACCGTGCAAGAACAATGCATACACAAACATTTATGAACATGCCATGCTATAACAAACTTGTAACACAGTTAAATCATGCAAACTGCAAACATAAGTCTTGCACATGCAACAAAATACTGCAACACATGCAAATGCAAACAAATCATGCTAAGCAATGACAAATAACTCATGCAACCATGCAGCATGCAGCACTTTGGTTTTATACGCTGCCCCAAGCAAAACACTGCTTGGAAATTTGAAATAATAAATATTTTCTCCAGATGCTTCAGTGTCAACATTGTAGGGAAGATAACATCTTACAAATTACCATATCCTGTAGACAATTTGTTCCTATATACCCAACTGTTTCAATATTTATTACCCCGAGTGACTTTTGTGGATCAGTCAACTGCATTATTCATGGGCAATACATGTGAAATAAAAAATAATTTACATTTTAATTTTGAAAAATGCAAGCAATCTAAGCTTTTATATTTCGTACATGATGTTATCATTAATAAATAGCGAAATAAAATAAAAAGTATGGGCAATTGCTTATGAAACAGCATGTTGTACATAGGAATACACCATACGCCTTGAATATTGGTTTACAAGCACTGAACTTGTCGATTTGTAAACCTTGCCAGCAGAACACTCATACATCAACAAATGTTAATGGGTTCATTTTTATAATGTAACATTATTGATTCATGTTTAATTAATCTTTTAAAGAGAAAAAACACTTTTTAAAATCAAATATAAATTGTAAACCTGGCCGGTTTCACAAATTGACAATTTATGCACAGGTTAATTTTCTCTCCCATAAACCTCAAATACCATACCATAATGAACTTAAAGCTATAATCTAGCCCATGAACCAAAGCCCTTGATCAGCATCAATTCAGAACTGATATGACAGTGGGGACCCAGCATGTTCTGTTTGTTGTGACAATGAGCAGCCAACATCTCAGTTGTTAAGAGAACTAAAAACTCCTCGGAGGAAACAGTCTGTCTGGGGACCCATGTCATTGCTTTTCTTGTTTTGGGCATATGTATTATTTAAGCTTAGTCCAATGTTAATAAGTCTACAAGCAGATAATTATTCCAGGATTTAACCTCATGATTAGTACATGATTAACTATTAGAGCCTCAGCTGTCGACATTACTTTTGTTAAAAACCAGTAACCCGATTTGGTTAATACTTTCTCCAAATTGAAATAACCATTTCTCCAACACACCATCAATATAGATCCACCTCTACATAAAATGTTCATTTTACTGACTCCATCTGAATAATAACAATATTGACAACAGCAATGCTGCTAGCTATCTTTGAGTATAATAATTCACAACCATGTTATAGAGGAAATGAAAGAAAAATATACCAAACTGATGGAATCACTAAAATATTCATTAACCACTAACCAGTGAATCAATACCAGTACATATTTAAAAAGCAAATGCCTACAGTTACAAATCGTGAAAAATAGCATAATGATATTATTTAAAACACCTCTTGACCATTAAATTTCCATGAACCATGTTAAAAGCATGTATCAACCTCTGTTAGCTCTGTATGTACCCCAGTTATTATATTCTATGGATAAGAATAGGCAAAAAGAATATTAAAGTAATATTTTTTTTCCTAATTCTTGAACACATTGCTCTTAGCTCTGTCTGAGACTCAGACCTGTTAGACATACTGTATCTCTTGGCTAGGATTATACTGAAAACAACTGCTATTAACGGTATAAGCAATATCTGCTCATGATATGCAAGTACATTTTTTATACACTGAGCAGATTCTGGCTAACGAGCATCTGTGCCACACCATATCCCAGCTACTTAATGGCAACGAACAGGAAAGAAATTCTTACGTGGTGAAACAAAACAGAAAGTGAATGGGTCTCCCGAGTAGCCGACTGGGCAAACACAGTTGGGAATGTGAGCCACGACTCGACACTCGGCACTGGAGCCACATGATCCTGCACAGGGGTCTTGACACTTTTGGTTGATGCAAGCCAGGAGGCTAGCACACTCGCTATTCACAACGCATTCTGGTCGACAGCTAGGTGGGGCACCGATGTAGCCCGTCAAACAGGAACATGACGAAGTGCCACCTGCAGACACCTGGCACTGGGAATGGGGTCCACATGGAGACGGTAGACACGGATCTCGAGGCGTTGCAGGTGTAGGCAGAGGTGGAGCTGTGAAAAGAACAACACCGATACAAAACTTTATGCCTGTAATTTCATAAATTTAATTGTATGAACCCCTTGTTATTCACATTTCACCTGGGTCGGGGATAAGATGCGATGAATTTCTATTGGGGAAGGTGGTTAGATACCCTTCCTGATGCCAGCCTTGTAAAAGGATTTAATGAGAGATGAAATGATTGAAGATGAATTTAGCACGAGTGTCTGACACCTATCACAAGGGCATTTGCCTGGAGTTGAAAATGGGAAACCAGGGGAAAACATTTCAAGGGCAGCCAATGGTGGGGTTCAAACCCACCGGAGAATTGAATAGCTACCACAGTTGGTATTTCATAAAATGAATTAATGAGCATTTCATTCAAATTTGCAAGCACATATTCTTACGTTTTGGTAAGCATCTTGAGAAGGGATCTCCTGTGAATCCCGCAGGACAACTGCAGATAGGTACATGGTTGATCATTTGGCACTGTGCTCCTAGACCACAAGTTCCGGGACATGAGTCTCTGCATTTCTGATTTATGCAGGCTTCAATTTGGGCACAGTCTGAGCTCACTACACATTCTGGTCTGCATGATGGTGGACTTCCCAAATAACCAGGTATACAGGAACATACTGCCTGGGCATTTATTTCACGACACTGGCTGTTTGGACCACATGGAGATGGATTGCACGGCTGTTGTTCAACGATTGCTAAAGATGGATAAAAGTACCAGCATGAACATTGGTAATGTGAAACATATAAACATGTTACTGTATATGTTCTTTCTAACGTACAGTATGTAACTGCCAGTCTATAATAGTAAGGTGAACTTACGAGGTGTTTCTCTGCAAAGTATGAATGGATCACCGCTAAACCCATTAGGACAGCTGCATGAAGGAATGTGATTTACAACATGACATGCCGCACCCTGGCCACAAGGGGTGGGGCAAGGATCCAAGCATTTATTTCGTACACATGCCTTGCTCTTCTCACAGTCTGTGTTAAGAACACACTCAGGCCGGCAGCCAGTGTATGGATCTCCTTGATATTCAGGGAAGCAACTACAAATACCATCTCTGCATTGAGCATTGGCACCACAAGGAGATGGATTACAAGGATCAACTGGCACAGATGGCAGAGCTGAAACATAATTTAACATTCATGTAACATGTTTAGAACACTAAAAAGTATGGTATTTATAATATTTTGAGCCATTGCCATACTGATAGAATGAACAATTCTTACGTGGAGGTGGTTTGGGGTAGCAGTTGGTGAATGGATCACCTGTGTATCCATTAGGACATGTACACACTGGAGTATGGTTGATAACATTACATTGGGCCTCAGCACCACACGATCCAGGACATGGGTCCCTGCACTTTTCTCTCAGACATGCTAGGTTGCTTGCACATTCTGCATTTATCACACACTCAGGATGACAACTGGGTGGGCTACCAATGTACATTGGAAGACACGAGCAAGAAGGTGAGCCTCCAATATCTCGGCACTCTGAGTATGGTCCACATGGAGATGGGACACATGGGTTTACTTGCTTTGGTGGTTCTTGCACAACTGTAATGAAATATTAAGGCATATTAATCTGTAAATCTTGATATGATTTAGAAAATATTACCTGATGGAATACATATATCTAGTTTACCTGGTATAGGATAGCACCTACTGAAGGGATCTCCCGTATGACCTGACTGACAGCTGCATATGGGACTGTGATTGATAACTTCACAACGGCTGTTGATACCACATGTTCCTGGGCATGGATCTACACATTTCTGGTTGACACATGCTCTATTCTGTGGGCATTCTGAGCTTACAACACATTCTGGTCTACATCCAGGGGGACTACCAATGTAGTTTGCCAAGCATGAACACACAACCTGCCCGTTTACTTCTCGGCATTGGCTGTTAGGTCCACATGGAGATGGGTTACATGGATCTCCTGGCTCTGGTTTTGGCTCTGTAAAATGATAACAACAAATTAATTGGATGATAACAATAGAATTTCTAAGATGGAGAAAATATCCACAGACAGAATGTATGATACTCACGATCTAAAGCTTGGATATTGCAGTATCTGAAAGGATCTCCAGTGTAACCAGCACGACAACTGCAAGATGGTAAGTGGTTCACAACCTGACAGTCTGCATTAGGTCCACATGTACCAGGGCAGGGATCTTTGCACTTATTACTAACACATGCCCTATTTGGAGCACAGTCAGTATTCAGCACACACTCTGGCCTGCATCCTTCATAAGGATTGCCAATGTAATCAGGTAGACATGTGCAAGAGCCTGCTCCATTCTGCTCTCTGCAGACTGCATTAGAACCACATGGCGATGGTATACATGGTGTTGGATTATCATGAGGAATAGGTGCTGGAAAATATTAACAATCATTCAATTGTTACCTATACATCTTATCAACTTAAATGACTATTATCCAAAAGGAGAAATGAAATACAAAGAAAAGTAGCAATGAATTCTCAAACGAAAATAGAGAGGTGGCGGTGATTGTTCGGGCCATCTAACCCAAAGAGGAAGTTATTTGGCATTATTTGAAGACTTCATAAATTATATACATAGGGCCAATTAAATACTTACTTCTCTCTACTTGGCAGAAAGCAAATGGATCTCCAGTATATCCTGCAGGGCATACACAGTTTGGCGTGTGACTAACCACCCTGCATTCAGCATTTGCTCCACAAGAACCAGGACAGGGATCTCGACACTTCTGTCTAATACAAGCCAGTTGACTGGCACACTCGCTGTTGCTCACACACTCTGGACGACAGTTGGGTGCAGATCCTTGGTACTCAGGTAAACAAGAGCATGAAGGAGAATCACCCGAGATCTGGCACTGAGCATTAGGGCCACAAGGAGATGGTTGACAAGGGTTTTTCGGTGCAATAGGGGTATCCGCTGGAAAGAAGAAGAAAGTTAATAAGTAACTCATATAATTTATAAGATGTCTTCTCACGGTTTGGATCAAATACTGTACTTACGTATGGGTTGACATCTGACGAACGGATCCCCTGTGTGCCGTGCTGGACAGCTACATATTGGATTGTGGTTCACCACTTCACAACGAGCTCCTACACCACAAGTACCTGGGCATGGGTTGCGACACTTCTGGTTACTACAAGCCTCATTCTGAGCACACTCAGAGCTCACCACACATTCTGGTCTGCAAGCTGGAGGACTTCCCAAATAGCCAGGCACACACGAGCACACTGCCTGCCCATTTATCTCCCGACACTGGCTGTTTGGTCCACAGGGTGAAGGGTTGCATGGCTGAGTTACCACTGGAGCTAAACAAAAGGAATGTGAACTTTGAAGCCATGATAGATTGAGAGGTAGTTATTATAGCATGGTACAATATGGCTTAGAATAATGTACTTACGTGGAACCTGTCTGCATTGTACAAAAGCATTGCCGGTTGTCCCCTCAGGACAGCTGCAGATAGGAATATGATTCACAACATCACAGCGTGCACCTTGTCCACATGTGTTAGGACAAGGATCCATACATTTGTTTCTAATGCAAGCCTTACTCCTATCACAGTCAGTGCTCAGTACACATTCTGGTCGACAGCCTGAATACGGATCTCCTTGATATTCTGGCAGGCAAGTGCAGATACCATCTCGGCACTGAGAATTAGGTCCACAGGGTGATGGATTACATGGGTCAGTTGGAAGTTCTAATGGTGCTGGAAAAGTTATACAATTTATATCAAACTTTCTGAAGTAAACCATGTAGGCCGACAGATGGCAAACCAGAACTAAATAAAGTCATACCTGTAGGAGGAGCTAGAATACAGCTGGTAAATGGGTCTCCAGTGTAACCAGCAGGACAAGTACAAACTGGAGTATGGTTGATAACACTGCACTGTGCATTTGCTCCACAAGAACCTGGACATGGGTCCCTACATTTCTCTTTCATGCATGCTAGATTACTGGAGCATTCGGAATTGATACTGCACTCAGGACGACAATTTGGTGGAGTTCCAATATATGATACAAGGCAAGAACATGAGGGAATTTCCCCAACTGCCTGGCACACTGAATTGGGTCCACATGGAGATGGGACACATGGGTTTACTTGCTTTGGTGGTTCTTGCACAACTGTAATGAAATATTAAGGCATATTAATCTGTACATCTTGATATGATTTAGAAAATATTACCTGAAGGAATACATATATCTAGTTTACCTGGTATAGGATAGCATCTACTGAAGGGATCTCCCGTATGACCTGACTGACAGCTGCATATGGGACTGTGATTGATAACTTCACAACGGCTGTTGATACCACATGTTCCTGGGCATGGATCTACACATTTCTGGTTGACACATGCTCTATTCTGTGGGCATTCTGAGCTTACAACACATTCTGGTCTACATCCAGGGGGACTACCAATGTAGTTTGCCAAGCATGAACACACAACCTGCCCGTTTACTTCTCGGCATTGGCTGTTAGGTCCACATGGAGATGGGTTACATGGATCTCCTGGCTCTGGTTTTGGCTCTGTAAAATGATAACAACAAATTAATTGGATGATAACAATAGAATTTCTAAGATGGAGAAAATATCCACAGACAGAATGTATGATACTCACGATCTAAAGCTTGGATATTGCAGTATCTGAAAGGATCTCCAGTGTAACCAGCACGACAACTGCAAGATGGTAAGTGGTTCACAACCTGACAGTCTGCATTAGGTCCACATGTACCAGGGCAGGGATCTTTGCACTTATTACTAACACATGCCCTATTTGGAGCACAGTCAGTATTCAGCACACACTCTGGCCTGCATCCTTCATAAGGATTGCCAATGTAATCAGGTAGACATGTGCAAGAGCCTGCTCCATTCTGCTCTCTGCAGACTGCATTAGAACCACATGGCGATGGCACACATGGAGTAGGTCTCTCAGCAATAACAGGTGCTTTAAATAAGAAAAAGAAATTCATAATATGAAACTTCTGTGAGTATTTTAATATTGAATTTAAAGCAATTTATCATTAATAATACTGATAGTTATGCAGGAATACAAAGGTTGCAAAAACACTGTTACATCCATATTGTTTATTAATTTATACATTAAAGATTTCTACCTGATATGGTTTTGCTCAGAGTAAAATATTATCAAAAACCTTCAAACTACAATAACTACATTTTGCTAGAAGAGTATCTTACTTTTAAACTCCTGACAGAGAGCAAATGGATCTCCAGTATATCCTGCAGGGCATACACAGTTTGGCGTATGACTAACCACCCTGCATTCAGCATTTGCTCCACAAGAACCAGGACAGGGATCTCGACACTTCTGTCTGATACAAGCCAGTTGACTGGCACACTCGCTGTTGCTCACACACTCTGGACGACAGTTGGGTGCAGATCCTTGGTACTCAGGCAAACAAGAGCATGAAGGAGAATCACCCGAGACCTGGCACTGAGCATTAGGGCCACAAGGAGATGGTTGACAAGGGTTTTTCGGTGCAATAGGGGTATCCGCTGGAAAGAAGAAGAAAGTTAATAAGTAACTCATATAATTTATAAGATATCTTATCACGGTTTGGTTCAAATACTGTACATACGTATGGGTCGACATCTGATGAACGGATCCCCTGTGTACCGTGCTGGACAGCTACATATTGGATTGTGGTTCACCACTTCACAACGAGCTCCTACACCACAAGTACCTGGGCATGGGTTGCGACACTTCTGGTTACTACAAGCCTCATTCTGAGCACACTCAGAGCTCACCACACATTCTGGTCTGCAAGCTGGAGGACTTCCCAAATAGCCAGGCACACACGAGCACACAGCCTGCCCATTTATCTCCCGACACTGGCTGTTTGGTCCACAGGGTGAAGGGTTGCATGGCTGAGTTACCACTGGAGCTAAACAAAAGGAATGTGAACTTTGAAGCCATGATAGATTGAGAGGTAGTTATTATAGCATGGTACAATATGGCTTAGAATAATGTACTTACGTGGAACCTGTCTGCATTGTACAAAAGCATTGCCGGTTGTTCCCTCAGGACAGCTGCAGATAGGAATATGATTCACAACATCACAGCGTGCACCTTGTCCACATGTGTTAGGACAAGGATCCATACATTTGTTTCTAATGCAAGCCTTACTCCTATCACAGTCTGTGCTCAGTACACATTCTGGTCGACAGCCTGAATATGGATCTCCTTGATATTCTGGCAGGCAAGTGCAGATTCCATCTCGGCACTGAGAATTAGGTCCACAGGGTGATGGATTACATGGGTCAACTGGCTCATTGGCAATTGCTGGAAGTATCAAGAAGATATTGCTTAACAAGGGTCTCTAAACAGATTATTAACTATCAACAATGAGACAGCATGTTCTACCATACTTACGTGGTGGTTTTGGATGACAGTAAGAGAATGGGTCGCCTGTATATCCTTCAGGGCAAGTGCACACTGGAGTATGGTTTATAACAGCACATTGGGCACCAGCCCCACAGGAGCCTGGGCAGGGATCTCGACATTTCTCTCTCATACAAGCCAAGCTACTTGAGCAGTCAGAATTAATGACACATTCGGGTCGACAGTTTGGTGGAATACCAACATAACTAGCTAAACAGGAGCATGATGGAGCTCCTCCCACATCTCTACATTGTGAATTTGACCCACATGGTGAAGGCACACAGGGATTTAATACTGGTTCATTGACAACTACTGGAGCTGAGGAAAAAAGACATTTCAAAATTAAATTTTGTACTGCATTTACAAGAAGAGTATTTTCAAGATTTATGATTGTATTTTACATAAATAAATAAAAAAGAAATACCTTGGATTTCAAAGCATCTGGTAAATGGATCTCCAGTGAATCCTGGGCTACAGCTGCAGATAGGACTGTGATTGATAACCTCACACCGTGCATTCAAACCACATGTTCCTGGACAGGGATCAATACATTTCTGGTTGATGCATGCCCTATTTTGTGGACATTCAGCACTTACAACACACTCTGGTCGACATCCAGGAGGACTTCCAATGTAATTTGGTTGGCAAGAACACACAGCTTGTCCATTCACTTCTCGGCATTGGCTGTTAGGCCCACAAGGCGAAGGATTGCATGGATTTCCAGGCTCTGGTTTAGGCTCTGTACAAATAAAGACATTGATTATTTTCAATTTTAATTTTTACTCCCATCAATAACATCACCAAAACAATTTAAACTTATATTTTTAGGATGATGAAAAATTCTCAACTCACGTTCTTGTGCTTGTATATTGCAGTATCTGAATGGGTCTCCAGTATAACCTGGGCGACAAGTGCAAGAGGGCAAATGATTCACAACCTGGCAATCTGCATTTTGTCCACATGTCCCTGGACAAGGATCTTGACACTTGTTGCGGATACAGGCTCTGTTAGGAGCACAGTCAGTGTTAAGCACACACTCTGGTCGGCAGCCTTCATAAGGATTGCCAATGTAATCAGGTAGACATGTACAAGACCCTGCTCCATTCTGTTCTCGACAGATTGCATTAGAACCACAAGGACTTGGTATACAAGGTGTTGGTCTCTCCTGTATCACTGGCTCTATAATTAGCAAACAATTCCAGAGTTCCATTAACATAATGACATACTTTAAACACTGAACTAGTTGCAACTGTTTGAATTGGCTCGTGATATCAAACTACAATGGACTGCACTACGGGAAAGTCAAGAAAACTTGTACCTGTTGTGCACAGAAAAAATTACCAGTTTCAACTTGCCTTGATCTTTGAGACATTGTTGGAAGGGGTCTCCCATAAATCCTGATGGACAAATGCAGTTTGGTGTGTGACTAACCACCCTGCATTCAGCATTTGCTCCACAGGAACCAGGACAAGGATCTTGACACTTCTGTCTGATACAAGCCAGGTGACTGGCACACTCGCTGTTGCTCACACACTCTGGACGACAGTTGGGTGGTATGCCTTGGTACTCGGGTAGACAAGAGCACGATGGAGAGTCTCCTGAGACCTTGCATTCTGCATTCGGCCCACATGGAGATGGTTGACAAGGGTTCACTGGTATGACAGGAGTATCCGCTAAAAAGGAAATAAAGTAACTTGTAAGTATTAAGTAACAAACAGAACTTTAAGAGGGAATTAGAGACTTTTGAACAAGAACTTACGTATGGGTTGACATCTGATGAACGGGTCTCCAGTGTATCGAGCTGGACAGCTACATATTGGATTGTGGTTCACCACTTCACAACGAGCTCCTACACCACAAGTACCTGGGCATGGGTTGCGACACTTCTGGTTACTACAAGCCTCATTCTGAGCACACTCAGAGCTCACCACACATTCTGGTCTGCAAGCTGGAGGACTTCCCAAATAGCCAGGCACACAAGAGCACACAGCCTGCCCATTTATCTCCCGACACTGGCTGTTT
This sequence comes from Meconema thalassinum, assembly GCA_946902985.2. NCBI lineage: Eukaryota > Metazoa > Arthropoda > Insecta > Orthoptera > Tettigoniidae > Meconema > Meconema thalassinum. The sequence goes on from OX336389.2 coordinate 55,918,209, forward strand.
GGTCCACAGGGTGAAGGGTTGCATGGCTGAGTTACCACTGGAGCTAAACAAAAGGAATGTGAACTTTGAAGCCATGATAGATTGGGAGGTAGTTATTATAGCATGGTACAATATGGCTTAGAATAATGTACTTACGTGGAACCTGTCTGCATTGTACAAAAGCATTGCCGGTTGTTCCCTCAGGACAGCTGCAGATAGGAATATGATTCACAACATCACAGCGTGCACCTTGTCCACATGTGTTAGGACAAGGATCCATACATTTGTTTCTAATGCAAGCCTTACTCCTATCACAGTCTGTGCTCAGTACACATTCTGGTCGACAGCCTGAATACGGATCTCCTTGATATTCTGGCAGGCAAGTGCAGATACCATCTCGGCACTGAGAATTAGGTCCACAGGGTGATGGATTACATGGGTCAGCTGGAAGTTCTAATGGTGCTGAAATATTAAGAGGTCTCATTGCCTTGAACATTGGGATACCGTATCTTACATTTACGATTTCCATATATTTCTAGTAAGAGGTATAGGTACAGGTGGAATATAATGGTACATACCTTCTGGAAGCTTTGGATAGCAGTTGGAGAAAGGATCTCCAGTATATCCATCAGGGCACAAACAAATGGGAGTATGATTTATAACACTGCATTGTGCACCAGCTCCACATGAACCAGGGCATGGATCTTGACATTTCTCTCTCAGACAAGCCAGATTACTTGGACACTCTGCATTTATTATGCACTCAGGTCGGCAATTGGGTGGACTTCCAGTAAATGTTGGTAAACAAGAGCATGAAGGATTTCCACCAATATCTCTGCACTGAGAATTCGGTCCGCATGGTGATGGAACACATGGATTCACGTACGAAGGTGGAAGTGGATTTTCAAACAAAGCTACAGGAAATGGAGAATATTTGTCATTTTATTATAAATATAAACTGAAATTCATTAATGGTAATAATAGTAATAATAATAATGATGATGATAATATTATGGGTTTCACATCCCTTTTAACTACTCTTTATAGACAATGGGGTGATGGAATTTTACCCTGAGTGTGCCAGTTAATCTACAGTACTAACATGGCTCCCTCACATTTAAGCACCTTCAAATGCCACTGACTGTGCTAAGATTCAATCACGCAATCTTGAGCACAGCAGTCAAGAACATTACCACTGAGCCACAGAGCCAGCCAATAGTGATTCAAGTACTGTATGCCTCAAGTTCTAAAATTATATGATCAGTATTACATTATAAACAGCTTTTTATAATTAGAAATTAACAAGTGAGGAAAAACAAAGGAAAGAATTAAACATCAGCCATTCTTTCGTGCGATGATGCATTTAACTTAATTTGAATAGTTTTACTATTAGGTTCTACTTACGTGGAATCTGGAAACATCTTGTAAATGGATCACCAGTAAACCCAGAGCTGCAACTACAGATAGGACTGTGGTTGATAACTTCACATCTAGCATTCAGGCCACATGTCCCTGGACAAGGATCAGCGCATTTTTGATTAATACATGCTCTGTTTTGTGGACATTCAGAGCTCACAACACATTCAGGACGACAGCCTGGGGGAGTACCGATGTAGTTTGGCTGACAGGAGCACACTGCCTGGCCATTAACTTCGCGGCATTGGCTATTGGGTCCACAAGGTGATGGCCTACATGGATCTCCTGGGACTGGTTTAGGTTCTATACCAAGAAAAAAGAAAAAGAGAATTAAATCTTACATAGATGATTAAACAAGACCTTTCGTTCTGAACTAAATATTAAAACACACTTACGTTCTTGTGCTTGTATGCTGCAATATCTGAAGGGATCTCCCGTATATGCAGGGCGGCAGGTACATGATGGCAGGTGATTTACCACCTGACAATCAGCATTCTGACCACATGTACCGGGACAGGGGTCCTGACACCTGTTGCGAATGCATGCCCTGTTTGGAGCACAATCTGTGTTCAAAACACATTCTGGCCTGCAACCTTCATAAGGATTACCAGTGTACTCTGCAAGACATGTGCAAGAGCCTGCTCCGTTCTGCTCTCTACAAACAGCATTTGCACCACAGGGTGATGGTGAACATGGAGTTGGTCTTTCCTCAACAACAGGATCTGCAATGTAGTTTCATTTATTGTTATAGATCAAGAATTTATCACTGATAAAAGCGAAACAAATGGCAGGCAATATGTTATGAGATGGTGATCATTACTGGCATACATACCCTGTTCAACGGTGCAATGGACGAAGGGATCTCCTTGGAATCCAGATGGACAGATACAGTTTGGCGTATGACTGACAACTCTGCATTCCGCTCTAACACCACAAGACCCAGGACATGGATCTCGACACTTCTGATTCATACAAGCCAGGTGACTGGCACACTCGCTGTTGCTCACACACTCTGGACGACAGTTGGGTGGTATGCCTTGGTACTCTGGTAGACAAGAGCACGATGGAGAGTCTCCTGAGACCTTGCATTCTGCATTCGGCCCACATGGAGATGGTTGACAAGGGTTCACTGGTATGACAGGAGTATCCGCTAAAAGGGAAATAAAGTAACTTGTAAGTAGTAAGTAACAAACAGAACTTTAAAAGGGAATTAGAGACTTTTGAACAAGAACTTACGTATGGGTTGACATCTGACGAACGGATCCCCTGTGTACCGTGCTGGGCAGCTACATATTGGATTGTGGTTCACCACTTCACAACGAGCTCCTACACCACAAGTACCTGGACATGGGTTGCGACACTTCTGGTTACTACAAGCCTCATTCTGAGCACACTCAGAGCTCACCACACATTCTGGTCTGCAAGCTGGAGGACTTCCCAAATAGCCAGGCACACATGAGCACACAGCCTGCCCATTTATCTCCCGACACTGGCTGTTTGGTCCACAGGGAGAAGGGTTGCATGGCTGAGTTACCACTGGTGCTGTTAAACCGAAAGATGAGTCACATAATTTAAGTGACAAAGAATCATACTAACTAATTCCAATACAAATAAGACGTTGAGATATAATAACTTACGTGGAGTAGCTCTGCATTGTATAAATGCATTGCCAGTTGTTCCCTCTGGACAACTGCAAATGGGGATATGATTAACAACATCACAGCGAGCATCTTGGCCGCACGTGTTAGGACATGGATCCAAGCATTTATTTCTGATGCAAGCTTTAGATCTGTCACAATCTGTACTGAGTATACATTCAGGACGGCAACCAGAATATGGGTCTCCATGATATTCTGGTAAGCAAGTACATATCCCATCTCTACATTGAGTATTAGGTCCACAAGGTGATGGATTACAGCGATCTGCCTCAACAGGTTCGTTTTCTGAAATATGATGTAATATAATATTATCTATTCTGTAAATGTACAGTATATTCTTGTAGATATTTATCATAGATGTATATAAATTCTCTTACCTATTGGCTTTGGATAACAATTTGAAAATGGATCTCCTGTGTAACCGCTGGGACACACACACACTGGAGTATGATTGATAACACTACATTGTGCACCAGCCCCACAAGAACCAGGGCATGGGTCTCGGCACTTCTCCCTCATACATGCCAGGTTACTGGGGCACTCAGAGTTGATACTACATTCAGGTCTACAGTTGGGAGGCATACCCATGTAGTTAGCTAAACACGAGCATGATGGGGATCCTCCAATATCTTGACACTGTGCATTGGAACCACATGGAGATGGCACACAAGGATTCACATACACAGGTGGAGTTGGTGGTTGAGGTGGTGCTATAATAACAAAAATAAATTACATTTAACTTCTTTCCATATTCAAATACATCCAATACTATAAACTTGATAATTTGCAATATTTGTCTTCTTGCACACAGCATTACTCCATTTGCAGAAATAAATGTTAGAGCAAGTAAAGTAAAGTGTTGTCTATCAGTGATGATCGTTACCCGAATAATGTCCAGGAAATATTCATACTTCTAGCTTTTACATTGAACTTTACTCCTTTTCTCCCTTCTCGAATGATGGCTATCTGGTACCCTCGTTAGGCGAGTTTGTTGCTTTCTTTTAGTTATTTTAACTTTTTAGTTAGTTACTCACATGGTATCTGGAAGCATCTTGTGAATGGATCTCCAGTGAAACCTTGGTTACAACTACAAATAGGGCTGTGGTTGATCACTTCACACCGTGTGTTTATGCCACATGTTCCAGGACAAGGATCTGTGCATTTTTGATTAATGCAGGCTCTATTTTGTGGGCATTCAGAGCTAACAACACATTCAGGTCTGCAGCCAGGAGGACTTCCTAAATAATTAGGTTGACAAGAACAAACTGCTTGTCCATTTACTTCACGACATTGGCTGTTAGGTCCACAAGGTGAGGGAATACATGGGTTTCCTTGCTCTGGTTTTGGTTCTGTAGAGAGAAAAGAGATTACTGATTTCATGCAATATTAGTACTGTTTCACATACATATTCTATCTGAATTATGCTAAAGATCTTGAAATAATATATTTCACATGCAGAGTAACACTTACGTTCTTGTGCTTGTATATTGCAGTATCTGAATGGGTCTCCGGTATAACCTGGGCGACAAGTGCAAGAGGGCAAATGATTCACAACCTGGCAATCTGCATTTTGTCCACATGTCCCTGGACAAGGATCTTGACACTTGTTGCGGATACAGGCTCTGTTAGTAGCACAGTCTGTGTTCAGCACACACTCTGGTCTGCATCCCTCATATGGGTTTCCAATATAATCAGGTAGACATGTGCAAGAGCCTGCACCATTCTGTTCTCTGCAGACAGCATTAGAGCCACAGGGGGAAGGTGTGCAGGGAGTTGGCTTTTCTGCTATTGAGGGTTCAACTGTAATTTGAAAAATATATTTTGATTTATTGATAATCTAGTTAGTATTTTTATATTCATGTTCCAACTACCCTAAGTTAAGATTTTCAAATAGTTTTGTCATGCAAAAGAAGACATTTGTAAGTCAACCACAGGCAGTAAATGTAATCACCTTATATACCAGTGTTTATGTTTCTAAGTCATGAACTAACTTTTAGAAATGATGTTATGTTTGAGCTGAGTGGTGCAGTGTTTAGCTTCTATCTTTTGTCAGTCCAAGACATTTAAGGCCAGGAAAGTGCAATAACGCATCTTTCTGTTAGGGCTTTATGAACATTCCTTGGGGTACCAGTAACTTAAATGTTAAGAACATTGGCAACGATCAAAAAATAACTCTATTTGTTGCAAGTAGAGGTCACGCTAATGGACAGTGCCTGTTGTTGATACTAATGACCACTTACTATAAAATAATAGATGTTCTACTGTTATGGTAGTTAACACTACAATCATGTTATCAGGTACCTTCTTATAATTAGAGGTTGACACTACCATATACCTGTTAAGTCCTTTAGGTAGTCCTCTATACACAAAAGAGAGAGTTTGGTTATTGCAAAACACTGATCACTTTTGATGTAACTTTGTTTACACAAACTAAGAAATATTTTTCTTCTTAAATAATAATTGCTCAGAGAAATAACATTTAAGAGAACATGTGCAACTATTTATAAAATATGTGGACTAATTAATTATTGCTAAATATAAACTTACAATCTAGAGCTGATAGAAAAAGTGCATATACCATACTGCTCAAAAATTATAATTCCTTATGCTCACCAAGTATGCCATATTAAACTTGATAAGTACAGCAATGTGGATTACAATCTCACTTTTCAGCCACTCTTCCTTTTGGAATTTATCCTTGCTCATAATGCATGAGCAACTCCTTGTTAACTCACTTGGGCCCAGTACAGGGAGATAAGTGCACATTGGAAAATACATAGAAGAAACACAGTTATCCCAACAGATTAGGGAGAAAAAAAGTAGAGAGGGTGGTAAATAAACTACAATGTCACAAAGCGGCAGGGGTAGATAAAATTCGGCCAGACATCGTAAAATATAGTGGGAAAGCACGGCTGAAATATTGCACAGAAAATCGAATTGGCATAAGATTCAGGAAAGCTACCCTCTGATTGCACAAAAACAGTAATCACCCCAATTTATAAGCAAGGTTACAGGAAAGATTGCATTTCTTTAATAAAGGTCCTGGACAAACTGTACTCGGGCATTGTAGAAAGGAAAGTTCAATCATTGGCAGAGAGTAAGATGGATAAAATTCAGTGTGGCTTTAAACCAAAATGTGGATGCTGGGATCAAATTTTTTGTATCCACAAAGTTGAGAAATACTATGAGAGGAATAGACAATTATGTTTAGTAGATCTAGAGAAAGCATACGATAGAGTACCAAGTTAAAAATATAGTGAGCATCCTGAGGGTTTATGGTATTGAGAGAAGGCTGTTGCAGGCAATCAAAAGTATTTTGTTGATAAGGCTGCAGTGAGAGTTGATGGTAGATGGTTTAAGTTATAGAAGTGAGACAAGGCTGTAATCTCTCACCACTACTACTACTACTACTACTACTACTACTACTACTGTTTGGTTTACTGTATATATGGACCATTTGCTGAAGGGCATAAACTGGCCAAGTGGAAACCAGATAAGCTTATGCTGATGACCTTCTTGTAATGACAAAGTCGAAAGCTTGCAAGACAACATGTTAGAACTTGAACAAAAATGTATGAAAATGGTATGAAAATTCGCATTTCAGAAACGAAGGTTATGTCAGTAGGGAAGAAACGCAAGAAATTAGAAAGGCAGATAGGAGGAACTAAATTGGAGCAGGTGGAATATTTTAATTACTTGGGCTCTCAGGATGGTAGTATGGGAGAGGAAAAGAGTCGATGCAGAAAAGCCAATGCAGTGAGTTCACAGTTGCGATCTACAGTATTCTGCAAGAAAGAAGTTAGTGTATCAATGAAACTCTCCCTACATCGCTCAGTATTTAGACCCTGCTGTATGGAAGTGAGAGCTGGAGGTAACATATGTGGGTAGCATGAATGATTATAATAATAAATAATAACCCCTGGCACTACAGCCCATGAAGGGCCTAGGCAGACCAAGCGACCGCTGCCCAGCCATTTGGCCTACAGATATTGGGGTGACGCGCGATCAGTGCATCGGATCCCCTCGGCCGTTAATCTTGGTTTTCGTGATCGGGGCGCTGCCTCACCGTCGGACAGCTACTCCATTGTCCTCCGGCCCTCACGTCTGTTTCTATAATCCCTCATGGAGCTGGGAATCGAACCCGGGGCCTCCGGGTGAGAGGCAGACGCGCTACTCCAACACCACGGGGCCGGCAGCATGAATTATTGCTGGGGTAAATAAATGGGAGCAATGCACAGTGTGCAATTTTGCCATTCTATGTTGACAAAATTCAAATTAAGGTAAAAGTCTGATCTTCTGCCCCCCCAACTAATTTGAAACCATCTATAATGACTAAGAACTCTTATCAGATGCTTCCCCACTGATTTAACACTTTGCGATGAGGGCAATAGGGTTCCGTCAGTAGGGAAACATTTCCAACGGAACACACACATCTTGCTATTAGAAGCAAAGTATTAAATTTTAAAAATTCAAATCATAACTATTTTTTATCCATTTTTCAAAATTTGGTTCTTGCTTTGTTTCCCTCATAGCTCTCATGTTTATAGGAATATTTGAATTTTTCTTGTTTTTAAGCGGGTGTTAAAATTACAGCTATTGTTCAATATAGCCTTAGCAGATATCACAAGTATTACCCTAAATACATCGGTCGTGTTGTACCAGTATGCAGATGATATTGCATTAGGCTCCAGCAATAAAGAAGATCTCCAAGCGGTAATAGATAGACTTGATGAATTTGCTGACAGCAACAGTCTCATAATCAATAGAAAGAAGACAGTTCAAATGGTTTTCCGGAAAGGAGGAAGAATAGCGCCTAATGACAGGCTACAAAGCAATGAAACAGTCTTGGAACTTGTAAATTCTTTTATATATTTAGGGATCACTTTTCAACCATCGTGCTAATTCCTTCAGAAGCTACATAAGAGAAAGGTACTTGGCAGCTATGAGAAACATATGATGTCACTGAACGCACTAAATTGTCTCTAAGAACTATTCTATGTAAAGGTTCTTCCAGCCCTAACTGGAACTGATATGGGATTGCCTAACTCTATCCAACCACAAAGTTGCAGAAAATGTCAAGGCGATATTCTTGAATAGAACTTTGGGAATCTAAAAAATGTCACCCTCCAGACTAACATATGAATTAGCTGGAGAAACTTTTCTTATTGAAGATTTAAGAATTAGACTACAATATTGCTGTCTGCAAGTCAAGAACAGGAGTTCCTAAGGTTGAGACGAAGAAAGCGAGCGGAAATCGACCTGGAATTCTGACTGACGCTATGTCTAATAGAAATTGGACCAGCCCTAACAATGAAATGAGGAGTGCTTTGAATAGACTTGCTCTACACGGCTTCCATCATAAGCTGTGCGTGCGACGTGGCTTTCATGAACCTTCTGTACAGTGTGTGTGCGTATTATGTGCTAAACGGTGTGGTCGATACCATTTTAGTGAATGTTCTAACAGAACACTTTCCTTATTGGTTTACTCCAAAATGTAATGCTCATTTGTGCGCAGTTCCTTCATTGATTATGTATATAACTGGCTATTTGGCTGCATTATTAAATTATTATTACCGTATTTAATTATTATTAAAATTACAGCTAAATATGATTCTCACACATCTCCACATTATTAGTTAAGCATTATTATTTTATTTTTATTCTGAGCAAACTCGAAAGAATGTTGTTAACATTTTATAGAAAGATTAATTAAAGCCACAAAGGTTGAAGTGAGTTGAGTGATTTGAAATTTGGAAATTTAGAACTTTGCTTTCAATAGCAAGTTGTGAGATTCCTTGGAAATGTATACAATTGTTGTACAAGATTTATGACAGGCTCAGTCATAATATTAAGATAGTTATTTCTTTTGGCTCTTCAAGCAGTATGTTCCTCCTCAACTGTTTGGAACGCTTCTGCTGGTATGTTATTACTTATGAACAAAGTCAAATATAATTTTAGAATCTTCTGGATTGTTATCTAAAGCTAAAGCTTTGACAGCATGGTTAATAACATGCTTCGTTCCGCTTTTCTATCTTAGATTGCAACCAGATATTGCTGGGTTATCGTGCACCTAACCACTGAAAACAATGAATTTCGAATAAGTGCGCAAGTATGCGCAGCTACCCATAGTGACATTCAATAGAGAAATAATACCTAGTACAATGATATCAAAATTACGGTGATTCTGAATGATTACGAATAATTAAAGCCTACTTAAATGTAATAAACCAATACAATGTCATAATTTTGACACTATACGGTATGTAGTTAATGTCGATAATGCGAAGCTATACTGTGATGTCTGTTGAAAATGAGCACATAGTACAAAAGAGCATACCTGAATGAACATTTTCCACGATACAGAATATTTACTTGTTCACTTACAAGTCATAATAAGAAGCAATCACTAGCACAACTGCCGACCAGTCGGGCAGGAGTTGGAGATAATGCTATCTTTCCATTGTCTGCAGAACCACACGGCTGTCAAAACAACATCAATATTGCTTTGATGACATCCCTAGTACAGTCAGTAATAATTTGTGACACCTATCTTAAGCCGACTATACAAGTTGAAATAGAATTTATGTCCACCTAGATCATGAAAATTGCACACTATGCAATGGCAGGAAGGTAGAAGAGATAATGGACACGCTAGATGAGCCGACTCAGATGGTGGGGTTACCTGAAGAGAATGGGGGAGGGAGCTTAATGAGTTCGGCTGCAGAGGGTAAGAGAAGTGGAGGTAGATCTAGGAGGGGATGGTTAAATTCAGTGCTGAACAATTTCAAAGTGAGAGGTGTAGAAGCAGAGGAGGCTGCAATGCTAACTGCTGATAGGAGACCTTGTTCACAACTTGTCACAAACAGAGGCTTGCAGACTAGACTGGATGTTGAAAGGCAAATTGTATGAATGTATGGATGGATTTAAGTGGGGTCATTCATTCATCATTCAGTCTAGTCTGCAAGCGCTGCTCCTTCATGGTCTCCCGTAAGCATTTAGCACTGCACACCTATCAACACTGAATCAAACCATCACCTCTCAGGGCTACCTCTGCTTCTCTTACCCTCTATAATCAAATTCATTAACTCCCTAGGTAATCTTTTCTCCCCCATTCTCATCACGTGATTCCACCATCTGAGTCAGCTCATATGAACTTGTTCATTTCTGACTAGCCTTTATTTCATTTTGAGTACCGGTACCCTCCTGCTGTTGCTCTCATCTATTTGTCCCAGGAATCATTTGTGCTAACCTCAAGCTTATATATGATATATCCTGAATCCTCCCAGCTCTTACTTCCATACAGCCAGTTTGGTCCAAATACTGAGCGATGTAGGGAGAGTTTCATCACTGCACTAACTTCTTTGTTGCAGAATACAGTAGATCAGAACTGAAAACTCACTTCATTGGTCTTTCAACACCTTGACTCTATTTCTTTCTCTATACTACTATCCTAAGAGAATACACAGCCCAAGTACTTAAAATAGTCTACCTGCTTCAATTTAGTTCCTTCTCCTATCTGGAATTCTATTTTGTTGTGTTTCTTCTCTTCCAACATCACCTTGGTTTTTGAAATGCTGATTTTGATATCATATTCCCTACATTTTTGTTGGAGTTCTAACATGTTACCTTGTAAGATTTTGGCAGAGCCTATCATTACAACCAGGTCAATATGATTTGTTTTCTATCTGGCAAAAGTGATATTATTTTTAATATAATTCATTCACGAACTTGAGCACAGCTCTCAACAGCAATATCTAACACCACAGCAAAGTTCTTTTCCTTTAAATTTAATTTGCCATAATAATTTTCCTTAATGAAGGTACACATTTTCCGAAAGGTACAGTAGCATTGTGTAACTCTAAATGGTTTACCATTTTGCCCTATATAGGTTCTTTAACACAGCAGTATATCTTTCCCATGTAAACACCTTCAAACGCTGACTGACCGTGCCAGTATTTGAGCCCATCATCTTCAGTGCAATAAGCCAGATCCTAACTCATTGCACTGCACAGCCAGTCAGAAGTATTTGATAGCTCAACCACAGCCATCACTGTAGAAGTGTTTGGCAAGGGATTTACTTTGATTAGCAAGACAGATTTAGGAAACAAGCTTGTAAGTTTTATGAACATGAGGATTTAATAAAGTTAGATTGTGCCTGAAGAAACCTCTAAAAGTGGCTGCTTGTTGGTTGAGTCCATCTATTACAGTAACTTCAGTACTACAAACAAATATGCTGCTCTTCCTCAAAAAATGAAGTTTCATCTTTCCCAATTCTTCACTTTAAAGATGGGCAGCTGGATAATAGTAGCCTTCAAATTTTGTGATGGGCTTTACCAAATGATGTGAGGTGTTCACCCAGAATACTGACGAAATTAGTGTTACTAGTAGTAGGGGACCCCAAGCGGGGATTTTGGGATTCACTCAAGCGCGGCAGAATAACATAAGGGGGGAAACCTTGCACCCTGTTAAGTACCCCCCACCATACATGAACCCTTTATATGTGTTCGTATGTTTAGGGCAGCCGATCAGAATAGTATAAAAAAATTGATCGTTGGAAAACCTCGAGCGCGTCAGATTAAGGCAAGGTGACTTAATTAGATGCAGAAAAGTGTGCATTTCAATAATCTGATGATTTGCGCGTGACATAAGGAAATAGGACAGTCACAAATTTGAAAAAAAAAGTCACCTGGACATTCTCGAGCACGGTTAATTTTGTCTTTATTTTGAAAAAAAAAAATCATTCGAGGATCACGGGAATAATGTAATCTGCCAATTTCCACAAGCCGAAGTAGTTAAAATCATCAATCAAGTGTGGTGCGCGCAGCTGCTGAGAACTATGTATTTCCCACTCCGCGCCTCTCCACTCTTTCCTTTTTTTTTTATTTCATTACACCATTTTCTTCTACATATATATTTTCTGTTAATTGTATTTATTACATTCAGTAATTTAAAAAAAAAAAAACTTTTTATAAATCTTCAGATTAAGGAAATTCCTCCACATAATTGTTAGATTATGGGTCAGCACGACAAGGATATCAAGCTGAACCATCTGTATATTAATCTGACGCGCTCGAGTATTTCAAAGTCACGATTTCTTTTTTGCATTTTCAAAAATCGGCCATGAGTTTTGGTCGCATCCAAATCGTCAGCCTTTTGAATAGGAGCTCCTTTAGGGTTTAATTAACATCCCTTCTGAATATCTGACGCGCTCGAATAAATTTCATTTTTTCCCATTTTTAACCCATTTGTACGGCCTCCCCCACCATGCAAACCGGCAGTTTAATATTCCTCCGTTATCAGAAACACGTGGGGCGCATACACTATTAATATCTGAAGCGCCCAAGTATTTCTTTGTGACTATTTCTTTTAACATTTTTGAAAATCTGTACATGCTCCCCCCACCAGTGAAAGGGCATACATCATATAACCTTTTTAGCATCTAATCTTCACAATCCAAAAGGTCCCCACGACGCTCGAGTAAATCCCCATTTAGCCTCTTGGGCTCCCCTACTATAGTTCACTCAACACTGCGCTATCGAATTGGGAAATTATGTTGAAATTGCCTAATTAGCAGAAGATTTCAAAATCAGATTTATAGTGAATTTCTATATTTTTCAAGAAAAAATGCAAAAGGGATATTTTCGTGAAAAGATGCCGAAATTTGTATAAAATGTTGTGTAATCGCTAATGCTATTTATGTACGTTCCTATTTGTTGATTAAAAATTGTGATTTTCTCAAAATTTTGCAAAAGTTGCGAAATTGCAGAGAAAAAATTGCTATATTCATCAAGACGCCGAAATATTCGTAAAAATTCACGATATCGCAAATGCAAAGTTGTAGCTCATATGGACTTATAATTTTTCTTTGTCCTTCCCTTTGTATGGCCATATTATGTGTGAATAATGTATAAGCTCACATGTTAGTTTCTCCGAAATATTTGAAATTTTACTTCATTTGCTAATACTGCATGAACTGAAAGTTTAGTGTATATCATTGATATGAGAGTAGTTCCACAGCAGGGTTGCCAACATCAGCAGTTTCCAGCCAAATCTGGCAGTATCATATCCCACCCATATGGAAGGTGCAATAGAGGTCTAGCAGGAAAAGGCCATATGTTATTCAACATAACATTGTAGGGGCTAGCAGCTAAACCATGGAATTTATTGGATATTGGGACAAGTCTTCCTCATGTTCAGACAAAGGAAAAATATGTTGGCAACATTGTCTTGCCCTGCAGGTGGTGCTAGAATAATCACAGCCAGCAACTTGTTACAAGAGACCTCACTACTATAATACACATTCCAACAAAAATAAGTTACATCTTAATGGAAAATAAACAAGGTATTTAAAATGGAGGGTACCTCCTTTTCAGGAAATATCATGTGAGACATAAGGTTTCCATCTAAATCTGAAATCCTATTCTCTGCAGGCACTTGTTGTGGGAACTGAATTGTGAGCCTCTTGGTAGAATAGCAATGTAGACCACATTGGATGTGTGTCAAGCAGTGGCGTAGCCAGGGGGGGGGTTACTGGGGGTTAGAACCCCCCCCCCCCCCCCCCCCACATTGGAAAATCGGCATGGTTGTGATTTGTGTCTATTTCATCACCACGCTGGCTACTCGGTGATGTACAGTTGTCACCTTTCGGCCCGGCTCCACATTTGAAGCTAGGCATGTCTTCATGACAATGTATAACCACAGTCTATCTACACAGTCGCGATGATTGGCTCATATGTTTCTACCGCCGCGTGGCGCAACAATATTACTCTCACGCTGCCAGCAATCATGTGCCGACTGAGCTGAGTTGGTATATGTTATTGTTGCTGGATTTACTGTAGGCTATGTTATAGCATTGTGTAACAGTTATATCCTTAGTCGTGTGTTTTACAAGAGGAGATGTGCAGTGCAATAAACAGATCAAATATTAAAAGCCATATTTCAGTGTTGCCAAGTAACCTATATGATCGCTTTTCAGTCGGTCATTACGAGTGTACGGTACCCAATTAGAATGGGCAGGGATTGACAATTTAACTCCTAGTGCCTGCAATGAAAATACATGAATTGTTTATATACGGTACTTAATAAAACACTTCTCGCATAAAGGGAGGGGAGTTGTATGACAAACATTTTATTAAGTGTATAAATAGTTATTGTATTATGAATTACACAAGGAAATTAATTGTTACTCCTCGCCCAATCTAATTGGGTGTATTCGTGTTGACCAATTGGGAAGTCATTCTATTAATATAGACTGTTCAAATAACAAGAAGAAGATACCTGAGTTTCCAAAGGACCCTAAAAGGAAAGACTTGAGCTATGGATTTTAGGCTAGTATTATAAAGCTTTTTAAACAAACAATGGAACTAGGTCTTTAACTGGTTATAAATCAATAATAATTTTTATTGGTTTTACGTCCCTTTTAACTACTGCGGCTTTTAGAGACGCCGGGGTGACGGAATTTTGCCCCGAAGGGGATCTTTAACGTGCCAGTAAATCTACAGACACGGCTCCCTTGCATTTACGCACACTCAAATGCCAGCTGACTGCGCTAGGATTAGATCCTGCAACCTTGGGAACAGCATGCGAGAACGTTATCACTGAGCTACGGTTATAAATCAGAAGCATGTCTCGGTAGGATATACAGTATATACATGGCTTTGTAGTTGGTAGCATGCTGAACTGCTTTGCCCAAGACCGCGAGTTCAAACCCGGCCGAAGGCATCGGATTTTTAAGAGCGTTAAAATCCTTCAGTATGTCTTCCTTCGGAGGGGAAGTAAAGCTGGGGGGCCCAATGTCATAGATTTATGGCATGTAAAAGAACCTACCACTACAATGGTATTGTGTAGCAAAAATTTGTAGGCTATTTGGTTAGAAACGCTCTATCAAGTTCCAACGTTTGCCGCTGGGTGTCAGTGACAGTGGTGTCTGGTAGCCAAAGTTGGAACTACTTGAAATTGAAATTGGGGAGCCTACGGGCGTTCAATTGAAATGCCCTGCTATGGCCATTTGCTGCAATTCAAATATAAATAATAACAATGCATTTTGAAAATTAAGATGTCATCTCAAACAAGTGTCGATATTTTAATTTTCAGGTGTAGAAAATGGCTTTCAAATAGTCAGAGAACTGATTTAACGAATACAACTGTAGACTATTTTGTACAATAATAAAAACTTATTCTCGGATCATTTTGAAGTAAGCCAATTTATGTCGTCAGGATAATGCACACAAACTTAGATGTGGTATGCTGTTTGTTAATTCTTTTAAGAAATACCTGGTCTCCCACTTGGCTGCTGTGAAGGTACGGTACGCATTTGTTATTGCTGAAATTATTTGTAAAATTGACATTGTATTATATTCTCAAATTCAGGAATGAAAGGTTTCAAAATCACAGAAAAAATACGAAATGCTTACATTTGAGCCATTTAAGACCTTAAGATCTTTTTATACTTTTTGTTTCACAAATCACACCGGCATTTTCTAATTAATTATAATGTTACTCAATTTTATGGAAGAACTAGCTTTTGATGTGGTTAAGAATTTGATATAGCATAGCTATTTACAATTATACCCATACTAGTAACCCACCCCGTCTTCGCCCGGTATCTTTAACGGTTTACCCAGCGTAAGCTTGAAAGGCGTACGGACGGCAGGTCCCAGACGCAATTCAGGAAAACCGAGGTGAACAGCAAAACTCCAAACACATATACTCTTCTCTGAATTCTTAACTCGACACGACTCGAAAGTTGATGCTGGCCGAAGCTGGAGTGATCGACTCGCTCGCTACCTCGTAAACTCGCTCCGATGCTAGTAATTTATATTTCCACTGAATGAAGATTGTTGGAAGAAATGGAAACGTAAAATCACTTATAGTGGGCGATGTATTAAAGATAGAGATATGCTGTCGCGGACCTTTTTGTAGAACTTTTCATGCTGACCAATTCTTACACTCATAGTAGGCCTATATAGATATTTTTAACGGTTTATCCAGTGTAAGCTTAAATGGGCATGGACGGCAGGTTTTTTTTCCGACTCGATTCACTGAAATCGTTACTGCTCGGCTTCCTGTTGTCACAAATGAATGTTTTTCTACAGGAACCTTCCTCGAGAAATCCTTTACAGAATGGTGGATCCCACATCAAAATCCATCCAGTGGTTCTCGAGATTACCCGTTACATCCAAGAATCGGGGACTTTGTTTTATACTATAGTACCGGTATGTTGAGATGCCCATGACTATCATTGAAGCAAATACATGTATTCATAACTAGTATGGGCTATTAATTCTATGTAAGACTTATTAAATGCGTCATATCACTGTACCTAGGGATACTTGTAGAGGACTGAGCTAATAAAAACAGAGCATTTTTTATGTTCCTATGAATTAAAAGTGTACAGTATATCAACATTGTGATTAAACGTGACTTATGTTTACAATGGAAATAATCACACAGGTGAGTTAAAATTCATAAAAGCCCTGCAAAAGTGAAATCTTCAGTTCTGCGAATAACGCGCTCAAGGCAGTTGCCAGCTTGCTAGCCGTCGCGAGCGCTAGTGTCGCTCCATCTACCAAGAGGATGCAATTTCATAACGCAGCGAGCTTTGTGACTGTGTATTTTAGACTGTGGTAATACAACTCCGTCCTCCCAGGTTTGCCAATCTAACTTTTGCCCCGCTAATTATAGCTTATTTCAAACTGAGGCTAGTGCCAAATAATTTTGAATCCCACCTGGTGGGTCAATATTAGCTTTTTTTTTTCTTTCCTTAGCAGGAGAGAAGTTATATGTAAATTAATCTAGTTTTAATTAACAATAACGCGTTTTAATAAGTACTTCGAAAATTCTATGGGATTGTGGGATTGTTATTAACTTCTTGAGCATGAGATTGCCGTCAGCCAAGTTGCTTCATATTACGTAAATATATGTCCAGCAATTCCCCGAATTACGGTTATCTCCCAGTTACAAATGAGTGAAATTTGTTGCATGTGTAGTGTAAGCAACTAAACCTTTTTCCGGCTGCATGTAGCATTTGTAAGGTTAATAGATGACAAAAATCTTCGAAAATGATATTTTAGGTGTTCAGGGCTAATTGCAATATAAAGCACAGGATCTTGTTGGAAAAAAAAAAACTGAATAAAAATAAAAATGAGTAGCCTATTGTATAACACATAAATCAACATGATACACCATGAGAGGACATGCCCACTTTTGCTGAGACTTCTGTAAATATTTTATCTTGTTACGAGGTACGCAGTCTTCATGTTGGTAACACTGATAGATTCGAGTTCATTTTGTTCCTGTCAGGGGAACAGGAATGTTCTAGATTTACCATTTCAGTCAAAACTTAACTTCATTCTTTAAAGGACTGTTTTTTTGTTGTCTTTTGTGCATATTGTATTACTCGAAAACTTCTGGAGCAAAATACATGAAACTTTTCTTGTGTAATAATATATCATTGAGAAATGGAAATACTTGTAGAATTGTTGTTAATTCATTTGAGGGGCTTGAGACACATCTTGGTCGTCAGCCCCATATAGTTGGGTGTATGTTAAATTTTCTGGCAACCTGTATTGCTGTGATGACTGTAGTGTAAATTTATCAGGGACAGGGATGGAGTAGACGCTCCGGAACTTGAAGTAAGACAATATCTTGGCAATTTCCTTTAGCGAGTGTGGAAAAACCAGGATAAAAACACACTCAGGATAACCACTGTCAGCACCGGGATTCGAACCTACGATATCCGTACTTACTGCATCTGCCCTCGCGGCCATGGTGCACGTGGGACGAACGGTTTGTACCTGTAGAATTTGGCTTCAAGTAACTATAACCCCCCTATTGGTCGATCTTGGCTACGCTACTGGTATCAAGACAACTGAATAGTAGTGAATACGGTAATTCAATCGAAAGCTACAGCTTAAGAAACAATGCATTAATGTAGATGGTGCCATGCTCTGTTATTGCTACATAGTTGAACACTTGAACGTATGGTACGATAAAAAGAGCAGTGACGGAAAAAAAAAGTTTAAACCCTAATAACTCTTGAACTAAAAGGATATATTTAGCCTATTTTCATCAGGCTTATGAGATCATCTTTTGTCTATGTGTGTGTGTGTATGTCCCTCTAATAAAATCTAAACAGCCGGAGCAATTTCAATGAAACTTGGTGAGGATATACTACTACCTTGTCTGACCTCGACCGTGCCTTTCAAAGTTTAATACAATTCATCAAATGAACATTTTAAGTACTTGGCCTGTGTATTCTCTTGTGATAGTAGTGTTCATTTATGTACCTCACAGAAACTATGTTACACTCTAAGGTTCTCTTAACATACAGCCCTACTCCCCAATTTGCCCTGCCTCGTTTTACACCTGACAGGTACATGTTGAAATCTCCTACTTCCTCCTCTCTATCTCCCTTTATCTGAACTTCACTAATCCCTGGAATATCCAATCCCATCCTACTTGCTGACTCAGCTAGCTCCACTTTCTTCCTTCCCATCGATATTAATAGCACCCCATGGAATACCAGTTCCATTGCCTGTTCGTTTCCAAGGAGTCACTGATCTTCAGATGGGAGAGCGACTCCATCACTCCCATAGATCCAGGGCTTGCTCATGGCAGTTTCAGCAGGTTTCGAGTACAAGTGAAGCCAGTTGTTAGCCTTACTTACACAGGGCCCCTGAGTTTCACCTCAGGGAACAAACAAGTGAGTTGGGCAGTCCTAGTCTCCTGAGAACAAGGAGGGCCACGACTCAGAGTGTCCATGATGCCCACTCCCATTCCATAGTAACTGGTATCCAGCACCACTCACTAGGCCATGGTTCACGAACAAGGGCGTGACTACACCATAGTAACTGGTATCCAGCACCACTCACTAGGCCATGGTTCAACTGATATCCAGCACCACTTACTAGGCCATGATTCAACTGGTATCCAGCACCACTCACTAGGCTATGGTACACGAACTAGGACGTGACTACACCATGCTCCTTATGACCTTTTACTTGTCGTCAACAATGAGGTATTGCTGGAAACCATTAGCATTACCGCGCACTATAAAAACCAAAAATCTTTCTGATACCTGAACCCCCTGTCGTGTGTTGGTGGGAAAGCAAGTGGTTGATGCAATATACTACATGCATAAGTCTTGGTGAAGGCAACTACTAACCATGCGGGCAGCCGTGGATTATTCCTAAGGTGCACATAAGGCAATTATGAAAATTTGAAAAAGAATGGTTATACTCTTTGTGCGAATAATTTGGGGTTTGGACATTTGACTGAAGAGAGACAATTCTCTTGTATCATCATCATGTACAGTTTCCAGCCCCAGGCTGGGTCTGTTTGGAACATAAGCCTCGCCACTTAGTTCTTTCTTCCCACCACCTCTCTGCTGTCACTCTGGTCCAGTCCTCGCCTCTCTTCTTGACACATTCCTCCACTCCTTTCAGCCACCTATCTCTTGGTCTTCCCCTTGGTCGTTTCTTCTGCATCTGCATCTCATGTATCCTCTTGGGAATCTTCTTCTCATCCATTCTCTTTAAGTGTCCATACCATCTCAGTCTTGATGTCTCAAGGCTCCTCTTTCACTATTTCCCTGACCTTTTCATTCCTCACCCTGTCTCTTCTTTTTACTCCGATCCTACTTCGCAGGAACTTCATTTCACCTGCTTGTATTCTGCTTATGTCTCTTTTCTTCATTGTCCACGTTTCTGAAGCATAGGTCAGTATCGGGATATAGTAGCTTCTGTATAACTCTTCCTTGCTTTTTTGTGGGACATCTTTATTCCACACTAAGCTCCTAATGCTTCTCAGAAATGCTTCTGCCTATCTGCCACGTTCCGTAATCTCTTTGTCATTTCTCCCATTTTCCTCCACTATACTTCCCAAGTACTTGAGACTTTCCACCTTCTTCAGCTGTCCACCTCCAAGTGTTATCCCACTCATTGGTCTGTCCTTTTTCCTAGTCGTTAACAGGATCTCACATTTACTGATGTTGAACTTCCATCCGTACTCTCCCACTGTTTCTTCCCAAGCCTTCAGTTGCTCCTGAATTTCCTCCTCCTTGTTTCCCCAGACCATGAGATCATCTGCAAACACCAATGCTTTCATCTTATCTTCTCCTATCTTCCCTGCTATCCGTGTCATTACCTCGTCCATAACCACAATAAAGAGAAGGGGTGACAGCGCACTACCCTGTTTCAGGCCACTCATTTGTCTGACCCAGTCTGTTCTTTCCCCTCCAACTTTCACACAACTCACACTTCCACAATACATCTCCTTCACTCTGCCTACAGTCCCTTTTTCCACTCCCATGTTTTCCATTGCTTTCCAAACCTTCTCCCTACACACACTATCATAGGCCTTTTCGATGTCCAGAAAGACCATCAACAGATCCTCTCCAAATTCGTAGTGGTGTTCCTGGAGCTGTCTCACTGAAAATATGAGATCCACTGTTGATCTCCCAGGTCTGAATCCATACTGCTCCTCTCTCAATTTTCTCTCCACTTTGGCTCATATTCTACTTTCTAATATCTTTTCATATATCTTGGAACAGTGAGGTATGAGTGTGACTCCCCTGTAATTTCTGCACTCCTTTCTGCTTCCTTTCTGTATCCAGACTACACATTTTAAATTTTTGCACTGTACTAACCCAATTAGAATGATCTGTCTCCACCCTATTAAAGCATGGCTGTGTTTGGATCAAGTTATGAAGTAAACAATTGAGTCGTCCTCTTCTGAGCACACTTCAGCATTTCATCAAAATTGTAATAGAGGAAATTGTATAATTCATGTATCACAGTATGGTATATGCAATTATTTTTAAGAATTTAGTTTCGTATGGGCATCGGTGGGGTGAGCAAAGAAACAGAAACATACGGACACACAGATTGAGACTCTTCGTAACCAATAAATATTACTAAGAATGAAATGTTGTTGTAGAATATTTGAATTTGGTTTGCAGCTAATTTATGTATCCATAGGAAGTTCCAAATTCAAGGAGGGGCAAGTGTCCCCTCTTGCTCTCACCTCCTGGCATCCTTGTACCTAAGTGTTCTTTCCAATTGAAATTGGAAAATATTAAATTCTTTGAGCTGAAGTTCAAGTTGTTGCTGAGTATAGGCAGCAATTAGTACTAGATGTGCAAGAATGTACAATTCAAATTGAAGTCATTGCCATACGTTGCTATTGTTCCATTTGAGGGGCTTGGACATCGTGATCATTTAGCCCTGTGTATTGAAGTACAGGAACTAATACAACTGACAATAATGGACATTTTCTAATTAATATGGATTATGTATCAAAAGTTAGAATTGATATTCATAATTGCATCTCCAGTAAACCTGCCTACTCATTTACCATACCTTCCAACAACTTGAGGTGTAACATGAAATATAGACTTTCATCAACAAATAAACAAACATAGGTAGCCTAATCAAACTTGATATTTGATTTTAACTGAAAAATAAACATAAACAATCACACAAATTCCTGAGTATTTTAATAATAACAATAATAATAATGATGATGATGATGATGATGATTCAGGACACTTCTGAGGTTTGAGACCACATTATAATGAGAACTTAACACACATAAACTACTTAGTAAATAAAATGTTAACAGCTTCAGTAACAGTACTGATTTAATCTTACTTCTTAATACTATTTATTACCATACTTATTATACTAATGCAGTGCTTTCATTATCAGTTTAAAAATATTTTCTTTGAATAACTCAAGGTACCGGTAACAATTAATATTGCAGCTATCAGTTGGTCAACACGAGAATCATTCCAATTACTGGAATATGTTAAGAATACAATATTAATTGTTAATAAGGCAACACTGAAAAGTTAAGGTATGGTATACTTCATAGCCTCAACAACAATATTACAGTGCTCTTACAAGATTCTACTATAGATGAAGAGGTTACGCTGATTAAAATATTATGAACACTTTTGTGCAACATACAGCTTAAGGAGCCAAACCATGTGTATTTACATTATAACAGAATATTGCACAACAATTATTTATATTTCCAAGGAAACACAACACACACATCTTGCTATTAGAAGCAATGTTCTAAATTTTCAAAATTCAAATCGTAACTATTTTAATCCATTTTTCAAATTTTGGTTCTTGCTTTGTGCTGACCTTGGACGTTTCCCTCATTTATTCCATGTTTATTTGGAATGTGAGTGTTAAACCTTCAGCTACAAAATGAAACTCACAAACACCGTTGTGGCTTTAATTAGCCTTTCTAGAAAATGTTAAAAATATATTTTTGAGTTAACTGAGAATAAAAATTGAATAAAAATGGAATAAAAATGCTTAATTAATTAATGATGTGGAAATGGGTGAGATTCATTTTGTAGCTGAAGGTTTCACACCACTTTTAAAAATGAAAAGTCCACAAATTCCTACAACCATGGGATATATGAGGAAAACGACGAAGATCAGCACAAAGCAAAGACCACATTTTGAAAAATGGATAATAATGGTTACGATTTGAATTTTGAAAAATTTAAGCTTTTTTTACAATAGCAAGATATGTGTGTTTCCTTGGAAACGTATATAATTTTTGTACAAGATCTAAGACAGGCTCAGTTATAATATTAAAATCGTAATTGTTTTGGCTGCATACCGGTATGCTGTATGTGCCCCCTTAATCTGTGTTCTTTTCATTTCAGATATTGTAATGTTAGAATATCTGTGAAAAAGTAAATCCTCTATTCTTGCTTTTTTGGGAAGGAAGACCATAAAAATAGTTACTAGGACATGAATGGGAGACTGGAGACAATGCCTGCAGCATGCATGCATGCAAAAGAGGATATACCGATTCTATGAATTTATGTTTACGAAGTATTATTTCCAATGGTAGATGTGCCTCATCACAAGAGTTAATGAGATATGAAATGAATGAAAATGCAATAAATGGGATTAGGAGTAAGGAAGGAAATGCCCAAGGCCAACAGTAGGGTTTGTATTTGCTCATCTCCCATGGCCTTGCACTTTAACGCACTGGTTTCATAAGTTACAGCCATAACAACTGGTGAAGGCTGATGTTCCAGTACCACAAATCAGAATTACATTTCATGACAGAGCTGGGAATCAAACCTGGGATGGTAGCCATCAATGCTAGCCACTTCACCATGTATTTAATGAAGCCTCTCTTGTTTAATAAGTTATTGTAATTCAATATACATATGGTACTGTATTTCAGAATACTCTAGTTTCCTATTACTATCTTCCTTCCATGAGCTAATAAATTAGAGGAGGATGATGAAGAAAGAAAGGAATCAGCCTTCTAGTAATTCTAACTGCCAAGACTACATATTGAAATTTAATTTTCAGTGCTAAAGTTGAAATATACTAGAGGTTCATAATCAGCTTGATATTAATATACAGAGACAACATGCACTCAAATTGATAAACGTTAGAATGGTTATGACTTTCTTGATATCAAATTGTATCATCGAAAAATGCACAACGATACTTCATATAACATTCCACTCTGGTGTTTATCTGGATTGAGTGACAAAACACCATGGAGAAATAGACAATTTAGCCACTGACAGTTATCCCAGTCAGAAATCAACCTGCTCGACTCTGATCTTCAAGATTGCTCATGGTGCATGATTTAGGAAGAAAGACTATGGCAGATGGTCTTAGAGAATAGTTTGGTATGAATCATTTCAAAATATGAAAGGCAAATCATGCCATGCTGTAAGATCATGCCAACAAGCATCTAGGATTATTACCACACAAGGCTTTAGAGAAATCAAATATAATTTTTATTAGTATTGAAACTGCTATAACAATAATATTTAACACTATTGATCTATGCTAATTTTCCCACCAACGTTAATAAGAAGTAAATATGTCACGAAAGTAAGATATCATTGTGAAGAGAAAAAAATAGGAAAGTTACTCATCCTCCCAGGTATAACCTCAACATACTAATTTCAAATTCATTTCAGGAAACTGCAGTGGATAAAAATACAATTGTTAATAGTAATAAAAATAATATTATTAATAATAAAAATTATTCGGTAGATGAAGGAGCAGGAGAAAAACAAGAAGAAGAAGAAGAAAAGAGGAAAAGAAGTAAAAAAGATAGAAAATTATAGTCAACATGCTCAAGCTTTCTTGATCCAGATATCCATAGATAAAAAAGTAACAACCAGCACAACATCACAAAAATCAATCTGTAGGGTATTTATGTATCACACAAATGGAAAGTGAACGTTAAAAGAAAGTGTGAAATGAATCATAGTTTGATGTGGATTGAGGTATTCAGAGATGATGTTAAAAGTAATAGGCCAACATACAAAAGCATTGACATTATTGCAGCATATAACCCCAATAGAAGCAATGCCATACCCTTCTTAAATTCATTTGAAAGTTTTCTTAGCCAGATAAACAATAAATTATGCATCTTCCTCGGAGATACCAACATTGATATCCTAGCTGATGATCAATTAAGAAGGAAATATCTAAATTTAATAGCATGCTATGGTTTTAAACAATGCAACACTAAATATGCTACACGACTTTGTGACACTGCAGCTACCTTAATAGACCACGTGTCACTAAACAATTCAGAATTAAGTTATAAAATATCAAATGTCAGCAATGATATTAGTGATCACAGTATATTAATTCTTGATATTTCCAAGACCAATTATAGCACGTACACTCAGTCACATAAGCCGACAAAATCAACAACACACGAGGACTCTTGGGATAGGCAACACACTCCTGAAACTAATATATCTATAAATGCAGATTCCCATAATGATGCAGATAGTACTGTTAACTCTCTATATAACTCTTTCATCAAACAATTGAATCTAAGGAACAGGCATAGCCAAAGAAAAATAACAAACAATACTAACAATAACAGACAGACTACTAACTTACCATGGGTCACAGCTGAACTCCTTACACTTATAAAACAACGAGACACTCTGCATGCAAAGCTCAAAAATCCCCTTCACAGAAATAATAATGATATGAACCAAGAATACTGTAGATGCCGGAATAATGTAACAAACTTAAAAAGAAGACTAAAGTCAAATTACTACTCAGATAAATTCAGAACATATGGAAACAATTCTAATAAAACTTGGGAGACTATCAAAGAAATCATACACAACAAAAAACCAACAGTTGAGACATGCACTTCACTTGAAATAGACAACAAAATTATCACAAACAATCAAGAACTATGTGAATCATTTAACTTGTTCTTCACAAACATTGCTGGAAGTCTAGCAAAAGCTATTCCTGAACAGAAGGAAATCCTCAGTAAGGACCACAATCAGTCAAATTCTCTCTACTTATATCCGACAGATGAAGCAGAGGTCAAGTCCATCATCACAAATTTAAAGAATAAAAAGAGCTGTGGATTAGATAGGATCAAGACAAATTTCATTAAAAACAATATACAATCATTTATTAAAATCTTGGTTGAAATGATTAATGAGTCCTTAGTTACTGGCATGATACCAGATGACTTAAAAGTGGCCAAAGTAGTTCCTATATTTAAGGGTGGTGACAAAAGAAATCCAAATAATTATAGACCTGTTTCTATTTTATCGGTAGTTTCAAAAATTCTGGAAGAAGTGGTAAAAACAAGATTGCTTTCATTTCTGAACAAGAATACATTCTTTCATAATATGCAATATGGATTCAGGGAAAATTCTAGTACTGAGGCAGCAACTATTGACCTAATAACAATGCTACAAGAAACTATTGACAAAAATAATATGGCAGTTGGGTTATTTATTGATCTCACAAAAGCCTTTGATACAGTAGATCATAAAATACTGTTATCAAAATTAGAAAATGCTGGTGTCCGAGGTATAGCACTAAAATGGTTCCAAAGCTACCTTATTGGAAGAAAGCAGCATGTAGCTTTGAATAAATGCATAAGTTCAGGAAAATATATAACTCATGGAGTTCCACAAGGATCTATACTTGGACCTACATTATTCTTAATTTATATAAATGATATTGTGGAATGTAATTTGAGAGGGCATATCAAATTGTATGCAGATGATACAAATATCTTCTACACTGGGAAAGACATAATTGAAATCATACAAAATGTGCAACAAGATATAAATACTCTCTCACAATGGTTCCAGGCCAATAAATTAACAATGAACCTACAGAAGACCAATTACATGGTAATTTCAAAGCAAAGCATGAAAGAAATCACACATGACAAAATATATATAAATAATATTGAAATAAAAGAGGTTAATCAGGCAAAGTATTTAGGTCTAATCATCGACAAACACCTGACCTGGATTGAACACGTTGAACGAATTGCTAAGAAACTCTCACCTATAGTAGGGATCCTAAGGAAACTTCGGTATCTTATTCCCCTAAACCTTGTAAAACAAATCTACTATTCACTTGTACATAGCAAGCTCCAATATTTAAATGTTATTTGGGCTCACTGCAGGAAATCCACACTGAATGATTTAATGACTATTCAGAATAGGGCTATTAGAAACATATTTAACCTTCCTTACTGCACTCCAGTAAAAGATCTGTACATCAGAAGTAAAATTCTACCCCTCAGCATAAGTGCAGATCTCCGAGCAGCTATGCTAATATACAAAATTAAACACAACACAATACTCTATAGCTCTCCCTACATCTTGAACTCGGACAATCATTCTTATGGAACTAGGCATGCGAAGGACGTAGCCTTATATATCATTCACTCTTCTAAATACGGTAGAAATAGTTTCAAGTTCTCTGCATCACAGTCATATAATAAACTTCCCGATGAAGTAAAAAGTGCACCAACTTTGTCAGTATTTAAGAGGAAAACTACGAAAGTATTGTGGGAAAAATTCGATGCATCGTAATACATCAAATAAGCTTAAAAATCCTGTGCTTATCATTTTAAGAGACCTTGGTCTAAACAATCTTAGATATAGTATCAACTTTACTAATAGGCCTATGCCCTTATTCATCAATTTGTGTTACCTTCAGAATTTTCTTCCTGGTGTGTAAACACACATATTACTGTACAATTCCTCTGTACGAGCCTATGGCTCTTTGGAATTAATTGAATAAAAAAAAAAAAAAAAACCTCAAATTTGGGTTCACTGCAGGAAATCCACACTGAATGATTTAATGACTATTCAGAATAGAGCTATTAGAAACAAATTTAATCTTCCTTACTGCACTCCAGTAAAAGATCTGTACATCAGAAGTAAACTTCTACCCCTCAGCATAAGTGCAGATCTCCGAGCAGCTATGCTAATATACAAAATTAAGCACAACACAATACTCTATATCTCTCCCTACATCTTGAACTCGGACAATCATTCTTATGGAACTAGGCATGCGAAGGACGTAGCCTTATATATCATTCACTCTTCTAAATACGGTAGAAATAGTTTCAAGTTCTCTGCATCACAGTCATAGAATAAACTTCCCGATGAAGTAAAAAGTATTTAAGAGGAAAACTATGAAAGTATTGTGGGAAAAATTTGATGCATCTGAATACATCAAATAAGCTTAAAAATCCTAAGTGCTTATCATTTTAAGAGATCTTGGTCTAAGCAATCTTAGATATAGTATCAATTTTACTAATAGGCCTATGCCCTTATTCATCAATTTGTGTTACTTTCAGAATTTTCTTCCTTGGTGTGTAAACACACACATTACTGTACGATTCCTCTGTACGAGCCTATGGCTCTTTGGAATTAATTGAATAAAAAATATCTAAAAAAAAAAAAAAAAAAAAAAAAAAAAAAAAAAAAACTGTAATGACAAGTAAACTTAACATTAAGAATAAAAGAATAAGTGGCTGGAGTCTTACACTGTTGAATGAAGCACTGTGTGAATGGATCTCCAGTGTATCCAATGGCACACACACACGTGGGGGCATGGCTCACCACCCTGCATTCAGCATTCGCTCCACAAGACCCAGGACAGGGATCTCGACACTTCTGTCTGATACAAGCCAGGTGACTTGCACATTCGCTGTTGCTCACACACTCTGGACGACAGTTGGGTGGTATGCCTTGGTACTCGGGTAGACAAGAGCACGATGGAGAGTCTCCCGAGACCTTGCATTCTGCATTTGGCCCACATGGTGATGGCTGACATGGGTTCACTGGTATGACAGGAGTATCCGCTAAAAGGGAAATAAAGTACGGTAACTGGTAAGTAGTAAGTAACAAACAGAACTTTAAGAGGGAATTAGAGACTTTTGAACAAGAACTTACGTATAGGTTGGCATCTGATGAACGGGTCTCCAGTGTATCGAGCTGGACAGCTACATATTGGATTGTGGTTCACCACTTCACAACGAGCTCCTACACCACAAGTACCTGGGCATGGGTTGCGACACTTCTGGTTACTACAAGCCTCATTCTGAGCACACTCAGAGCTCACCACACATTCTGGTCTGCAAGCTGGAGGACTTCCCAAATAGCCAGGCACACACGAGCACACAGCCTGCCCATTTATCTCCCGACACTGGCTGTTTGGTCCACAGGGCGAAGGGTTGCATGGCTGAGTTACCACTGGAGCTAAACAAAAGGAATGTGAACTTTGAAGCCATGATAGATTAGGAGGTAGTTATTATAGCATGGTAAAATATGGCTTAGAATAATGTACTTACGTGGAACCTGTCTGCATTGTACAAAAGCATTGCCGGTTGTTCCCTCAGGACAGCTGCAGATAGGAATATGATTCACAACATCACAGTGTGCACCTTGTCCACATGTGTTAGGACATGGATCCATACATTTGTTTCTAATGCAAGCCTTACTCCTATCACAGTCTGTGCTCAGTACACATTCTGGTCGACAGCCTGAATACGGATCTCCTTGATATTCTGGCAGGCAAGTGCAGATACCATCTCGGCACTGAGAATTAGGTCCACAGGGTGAGGGACTGCATGGATCACTCAAATCCGCTTGAATAGCTGCAAAAATTAAACGTCATAATATAATATTCTTCCGTGAGTAATAGAATACGAAATCAATTGTCAGTAATTTCTTGCCAATTGATGTTACTTAATTAGCAGTATTACTCACGTGGACTTGCTGGCTTTGGATAGCAGTTGGAAAACGGGTCTCCAGTATAGCCATCTGGACAAGTACATACAGGTGTATGGTTAATGACGTAACACTGTGCTCCAGCACCACAAGAACCAGGGCATGGGTCTCTACACTTCTCTCTCATACAAGCCTGGTTGCTTGGACACTCTGAGTTGATACTGCACTCTGGTCGACAATTTGGTGGAATGCCAATATAATTCATGAGACATGAACAAGAAGGTGACCCTCCAATGTCACGGCACTGAGCATTTGCCCCACAAGGAGACGGCACACATGGGTTGACGATAACAGGGTCTGCAGGTCTGGGAGGAGGAGCTGGAAGCAACAACAAACCAATTATGAATAAACGAAGCTCTAATGGACACTACAATTAACAGAACTGCATCACTATTAAATAATAGCACTTACGTGGAACTGAGAGACATCGAGTGAATGGGTCCCCAGTAAAGCCTGGCTTACAGCTGCAGATGGGGCTGTGGTTGATTACTTGACAATTGCTGTTTTGTCCACAAGGACCAGGACAAGGATTGATACATTTCTGATTCACACAGGCCTTGTTCTGTGGGCATTCAGAACTAGCAACACACTCAGGTCGACATCCCGGAGGACTTCCAATGTATTCAGCCTTGCATGAGCATACAGCCTGACCGTTCACCTGCCGACACTGACTGTTTGGCCCACAAGGAGACGGATTGCAAGGATCTCTCTGCTCTGGTATAGGTTCTGTGAAAAGAGGCATGAAGTTTTTTAAAACTTAGTCTAGCCATCTCAATGGAAATGATCTTGATACGGTACTTAAATTGTGAAAATTGGTAATGTACTTACGTTCTTCCTGTTGTACGCTGCAATATCTGAATGGATCTCCTGTGTATCCTTGACGACAGGTACACGATGGTAAATGATTGACCACTTGACAATCAGCATTTGGACCACATGCTCCAGGACAGGGATCTTGACATTTATTTCGGATACAAGCCTTGTTTGAAGGACAGTCTGTATTCAGTACACATTCAGGTCGACACCCTTCGTACGGATTCCCGATGTATTCAGGAAGACAGGTACAAGAACCTGCTCCGTTCTGCTCCCGACAGATGGCATTTGATCCACAGGGGGAAGGTGTACAAGGTGTCGGCCTCTCCTCTGGTGCTGCCACTAAGGAAAGGAAATAAAGAGTTCATTTGTACAACTACCTGACAGGTTTTACCATAATAATTGATAGATAACTGAGGGAGTGTAATTCTTACATTGATGAAGGACGCACTGGGTGAAAGGATCACCAGTGTATCCAATGACGCACACACAAGTGGGGGCATGGCTCACCACCCTGCATTCAGCATTCGCTCCACAAGACCCAGGACAGGGATCTCGACACTTCTGTCTGATACAAGCCAGGTGACTGGCACACTCGCTGTTGCTCACACACTCTGGACGACAGTTGGGTGGTATGCCTTGGTACTCGGGTAGACAAGAGCACGATGGAGAGTCTCCTGAGACCTTGCATTCTGCATATGGTCCACATGGTGATGGCTGACAAGGATTCAATGGTGCAGGAGGATTATCCGCTGAAAGAATAATGCATGTGTCCATTGTATAATAATTTGTTGTAGGCATTTACCTGATGACTATGGACCAGATCTTTTGAAAATGCATATGCAAGCGTATAATTTGTGGGTTTAGTGGATTTATTGCTTATTCTAATCATAACAGCATATTTCAGTATATACTTTTGAAATCAAGTATAATTTAAAACGTCTATTGGTTTCGCCTGTGTGTTGGACATCCCTTTTTAATAACTTTCTGAGTAACAGATGAGATAACAGTATTTTTCGCAAGCACTCTGCCTGGCTATTTCAAGAAAGGGATGGATCGGGTCATTCCGTGCAGCATCTTGGCAGTCAGTATAGCCCGGGGTTAGTTTTGTGAGGAGTTTCTTCTGTTAATGTGTTACTTTATTCTTAGTCTGCATATTCTTTACTCAAAATGCCTAAAGAGAAGAGCAGCAGAAAGTATTTATCAAATTAGTGGGTGTCAGAGAATAGTAATTATTCAACTGATGACGTTAGTTAGTTAGTTATTGTTGTTTTAAGGGGTGGAATTATGAGGTCATCTGCCCAAACTGATGGCGTTGTTGTCTATTGTCAAGTATGCTCGAAGGAAATGATATGTGGAAAGATATTTCAGCTAGAAACTCAGAAAAGTTGATAAACTCCAACCCAGGACTAAAGAAGATTTAAACAATTAGTCAGTACTTGGGTATTGGTTGCTGCAAGCTTCATTCTGAGCACATTCAGAGCTTACCACACATTCTGGTCTGCCAGTTGAAAGTTTGGAAATTTTGGTGACAGTGTATACATTTTGACCCCTCACTTCAGTTGATGCAGAAAGGTCTTTCTCGGCCTATAAACTTATTTTGACAAATAATAGACGTAATTTGTCTCCAGAAAACATTGAAAAACTTGCTGTCATCTATTATGATGCTTCTTTCTGCAGTGAATGATATATAAAGTGTGTGAATAAAATTGGCTTATACTTAAGTACCTATTTTTCAATTTTTAATTCATATTTTCTACATTTGAAGTGCATAATTGCATGCATATTTTAATTGCTTTTAGTGCAGAAATACCGAGTCCCTACTTATGACATTGCTCTGATGTTCATTTGTCACTTATATACTTACGGACAGGATGGCATCTGATGAATGGATCCCCGGTGTATCGAGGTGGGCAGCTACAGATGGGGTTGTGGTTCACCACTTCACAGCGCGCTCCAACACCACAAGTACCAGGACATGGATTTCTACATTTTTGGTTGCTGCAAGCTTCATTCTGAGCACATTCAGAGCTTACCACACATTCCGGTCTGCATGCAGGGGGAGTTCCCAAGTATCCAGGCACACAAGAGCATACCGCTTGTCCATTTACTGCACGGCATTGACTGTTCTGCCCACAAGGTGATGGATTACAAGGCAGAGTCACCACAGGCGCTGTAAAGTTTAAATAGACTCCTTTGTTCAAACTGCATATAGTCACCGAGATTGTACATGGAAGTGTAGGTGGAAATTATATGAAATACACACCTGGTAAAGGTCTGCATTGTACAAAGGCATTCCCTGTCATATCCTCGGGACAACTGCATATTGGAATGTGATTTACAACATCACAGCGGGCACTCTGTCCACATGTATTTGGACAGGGATCCATGCATTTATTCCGAATGCAAGCTTTGCTCCTATCACAGTCTGTACTCAGTACACATTCTGGTCGACAGCCCTCATAAGGATCTCCTTGATATTCTGGCAGACAAGTACATGCTCCGTCACTGCATTGAGAATTTGACCCACATGGCGATGGATTACAAGGATCACTCACATCAGCTTCGATCGCTGTAAAACAGTGCAAGTTTATGAAGAAATATATTCATTAGCAAAACACAAAATCTATTGTCAGTAATTTTGCCAATTGATGTTACTTAATTAGCAGTATTACTCACGTGGACTTGCTGGCTTTGGAAAGCAGTTGGAAAACGGGTCTCCAGTATAGCCATCTGGACAAGTACATACAGGTGTATGGTTGATGACGTAACACTGTGCTCCAGCACCACAAGAACCAGGGCATGGGTCTCTACACTTCTCTCTCATACAAGCCTGGTTGCTTGGACACTCTGAGTTGATACTGCACTCTGGTCGACAATTTGGTGGAATGCCAATATAATTCATGAGACATGAACAAGAAGGTGACCCTCCAATGTCACGGCACTGAGCATTTGCCCCACAAGGAGACGGCACACATGGGTTGACGATAACAGGGTCTGCAGGTCTGGGAGGAGGAGCTGGAAGCAACAACAAACCAATTATGAATAAACGAAGCTCTAATGGACACTACAATTAACAGAACTGCATCACTATTAAATAATAGCACTTACTTGGGACTGAGAAACATCGAGTGAATGGGTCCCCAGTAAAGCCTGGCTTACAGCTGCAGATGGGGCTGTGGTTGATTACTTGACAATTGCTGTTTTGTCCACAAGGACCAGGACAAGGATTGATACATTTCTGATTCACACAGGCCTTGTTCTGTGGGCATTCAGAACTAGCAACACACTCAGGTCGACATCCCGGAGGACTTCCAATGTATTCAGCCTTGCATGAGCATACAGCCTGACCGTTCACCTGCCGACACTGACTGTTTGGCCCACAAGGAGACGGATTGCAAGGATCTCTCTGCTCTGGTATAGGTTCTGTGAAAAGAGGCATGAAGATTTTTAAAACTTAGTCTAGCCATCTCAATGGAAATGATCTTGATACGATACTCAAATTGTGAAGATTGGTAATGTACTCACGTTCTTCCTGTTGTACGCTGCAATATCTGAATGGATCTCCTGTGTATCCTTGACGACAGGTACACGATGGTAAATGATTGACCACTTGACAATCAGCATTTGGACCACATGCTCCAGGACAGGGATCTTGACATTTGTTCCGGATACAAGCCTTGTTTGAAGCACAGTCTGTATTCAGTACACACTCGGGTCGACACCCTTCATACGGATTCCCGATGTATTCAGGAAGACAGGTACACGAACCTGCTCCGTTCTGCTCCCGACAGATGGCATTTGATCCGCAGGGGGAAGGTGTGCAAGGTGTCGGCCTCTCCTCTGGTGCTGCCACTATGGAAAGGAAATAAAGAGTTCATTTGTACAACTACCTGACAGGTTTTACCATAATAATTGATAGATAACTGAGGGAGTGTAATTCTTACATTGCTGAAGGACGCACTGGGTGAAAGGATCACCAGTGTATCCAATGACGCACACACAAGTGGGGGCATGGCTCACCACCCTGCATTCAGCATTCGCTCCACAAGACCCAGGACAGGGATCTCGACATTTCTGTCTGATACAAGCCAGGTGACTGGCACACTCGCTGTTGCTCACACACTCTGGACGACAGTTGGGTGGTATGCCTTGGTACTCGGGTAGACAAGAGCACGATGGAGAGTCTCCTGAGACCTTGCATTCTGCATATGGTCCACATGGTGATGGCTGACAGGGATTTAATGGTACAGGAGGATCATCCGCTGAAAGAATAATGCATGTGTCCATTCTATAATAATTTGTTGTAGGCATTTACCTGATGACATTGCTGTTATCATTTGTCACTTATATACTTACGGACAGGATGGCATCTGATGAATGGATCCCCTGTGTATCGAGGTGGGCAGCTACAGATGGGGTTGTGGTTCACCACTTCACAGCGAGCTCCAACACCACAAGTACCAGGACATGGATTTCTACATTTTTGGTTGCTGCAAGCTTCATTCTGAGCACATTCAGAGCTTACCACACATTCTGGTCTGCATGCAGGGGGAGTTCCCAAGTATCCAGGCACACAAGAGCATACCGCTTGTCCATTTACTGCTCGGCATTGACTGTTCTGCCCACAAGGTGATGGATTACACGGCTGAGTCACTACAGGGGCTACAGTATTTGAACAGAGGAGAAGAGTGTTAGAACCACTGCACCTCTTGAAATACGGCAGATGGATTTACGCTGGAAGATTAGTTGATGTACTTACGTGGAACTGGTCTGCACTGCACAAAAGCATTCCCAGTCAAGCCCTCGGGGCAACTGCATATGGGAATGTGATTCATAACCTCACATCGTGCACCCTGACCACAGGTGTTTGGACAAGGATCCATACATTTGTTTCTAATACAGGCCTTGGTTCTGTCACAATCTGTACTCAGTACACATTCCGGTCGACAACCAGCATATGGATCACCTTGATACTCTGGTAGACAGGAACAAATGCCATCTTTGCACTGTGTATTGGCACCACATGGTGATGGATTGCATGGGTCTGACTCTACTGGTTCAGCAGCTGTAAGAGCATAACATACAAAGAATTTAATTTCATATGGTCTATTGAGGTGTATTCAGGTATATATAGCCTACCTTATTATGTATATTTCCTTACCTGGTGGTGGTTTGGGAAAGCAGTTGGAGAATGGATCCCCTGTGTAGCCATCAGGGCAAGTACACACTGGAGTATGGTTCATAACATTACATCTTGCACCTGCACCACAAGATCCAGGACATGGATCTCGACATTTTTCCCTTATGCATGCCTGATTACTTGGGCAGTCAGAATTAATGGTGCATTCTGGTCGACAATTTGGAGGTGATCCAATATAGTTTGGCAAGCATGAGCATGAAGGTCCACCTCCCGTATCGCGGCATTGCGAATTGGCGCCACATGGTGAAGGAATGCATACGTTTACTATCACAGGTGTTGTTGGCCTAGGTGGTGTAGCTGGAGATAGATTCAAATATAATTATTGTAAATTGCCTTGATACCAGACAATACCAGATGGCAAGTGGTTCAAACTAATGGTTACTTACATGGGATAGGGAAGCATCTTGTAAATGAGTCTCCAGTGAATCCAAGTTTGCAGCTGCAGATAGGGCTGTGGTTTATTACTTGACAATTTGCATTAATACCACATGGACCAGGGCAAGGATTATTGCACTTCTGTTTAATACATGCTTTATTCTGGGGACATTCAGAGCTCACTACACATTCAGGCCGACAACCTGGAGGGCTACCAACGTAGTCCTTTTGGCATGAACACACTGCTTGTTCATTGACTTCACGGCACTGGCTGTTAGGTCCACATGGAGAAGGAACACAAGGGTTTCCTAGTTCTTGTACCACAGCTGTATATAACAAAGTAAGTCATGATGTTTTTACTAAGAGATGAAAAGTATACATTATAATTGACAAATTTTATAGGTAAAATTTCAAACAGTATTTGAGACCATACATCATAACACTCAAAGTTGAGTGATTTATTTATTTCCAACAGGTGTTACTATCTGCTCAAACTTTGCTATTTGCTGTTGTTGATTTAACAACATGGCCATTTGTCTGAGTGTGTCACTGGGAAAGGTGGTGGCAGCAGCCTTAATTTATGTACCATCCTAGCATTTACTTGCAGTAAAAGTGGGAAACCATTTCTAGGATTGGTGAGGTAGGAATCTTCTGAGTTCTGCCTCATAAGGCTGAGTTAAATCCGTTCCTCAGATCAGCAATACATTTCTGGCAGAACCTGGAATTGAACCCAGACATCCATTGTGACAGACATTGACGCTAGTCACTATGCCATGAGGTGGACCAGAAACTGATAGGAAGTATTCCTGAATATAAACCCAAATATTTTGTGTTTACTTTAAATATCAATTAAGAAATTCGTACAACAATAATCAACGAGAAATTAACTTAAGGCTTTTTATTATTTGTTCTGTATTGTTTTCTTTACAGCTTGGTACTGGTTCTTGTTTCGATCCATTTAGAAGAATTGTTGAGTTGAAGGTGGAAACTAATTTTTAAATTACTATGAGAAATTAATATTAAAAAATGTTGGCAATAATTTTACAAATGTGAGCCCGATTAAGAGAGCTGCACTGGTTTATTGTTTGTTATGATGATTGACAGCACGAGCGAACAGCGGATCCCGTTGTTGGAACCGACGCTCGCCTAGCCGCAGGGTTTAATTGACAGCTCCTTGGTCAAGGCTTATGGTAAATGAAGCATCGATAAACAAGGAAAGCGATAGGAATCTGCAAGAATTGCGGTGTTTCCTAGAATCTGCAAAGGTAATGTTATGATGAGGTCATAGCAAGTGTGCTGTACCATAATGGGAATTTTAGAGCAACAGGAAATTGTAAATTACAGTCTGATAGAACTGAATATCTGTTGATAGGATTTGATATCTATTGACAAGGTTCAAAATTTGAGTGAAATAGAAAAAAGGAGAAATTTATGGAGAAATGTTGTTGAGAGACACCATTTTGAGATAGGATGTTGAATTTAATGGACATGGAACATTTTTTATTGTATTAAAAATGCTCCATATTACAACTATTTTACTGGATTGAGAGATTGACATTGAGATGTTAGTCACCGACTGTGAACTGATAATAGAATTTGTTAGGAAAGTAACCTTGTAAATAATAGGATTTAAGAGATGACAGTGCAACGATACTGCAAATGTAAATATTTGTTGTGTAGAAGTAACTAGAAAAGATAGATTAAAGTAATAAGCTGTAAACAAGAAGATAGATATGAGTCAATTTAAACAAGGAATGTGATTTATGGTCACGAAGAAATATTTATTTATGTTGTGCTACAAAGTTGTCGAGTGTTTTGTTCTGCTGTTGCAAAATGCAACAAGGTGACAAGGAATTTCAGTTGATATATTTACGTTGATATCTCCTTGATTTTCATGATAGGAGTAAAGTTAGTTTTTATTATTTGCATTGAATTTAACCACACGACATTCAACAAACTGAAACATCAAGAAGAGAATAATGTTGTGGGTTAGAGCAGGAAGTGCTTATGTCGTTCTACAGGAATAAATAGCATCGAGTGTTAATTAATTTTTATAAAAGTACCTGGAGTTGTTTTTGTACTTGGAACCTTTGTTTTGGTTGAATATGGCTGGATTTATGCATTGTTGGATTTAGTTTGATGAAATCCACCTGCCAACGATCCCCGTTAATGCCCTGAGATCCAAGACCTCGTCCTACCTTGCTAAAATGAAGTGAATGAAGTAGATTCCGATGCATAAATATAAAAATAAGAGTGTATATTCTTCACCCGACTGTGTGTCATTGTGCATCCGTTCTTCTTCTCATGGAGATGGGTACAGGGTTTATAATGAAACTGATTTTGTATATATATCTTAGTAGACGATAGTGTAACATATTAATGTATGGTAAGACAAAACTCAACTTTATTAACATCCCAGAGTGAGGAACATGTTACATACTTCTCTAGGTAGACAACACCTATGCAAACATACATATTTCATAGTAATTTCGTATCAATTTGGAAGGAATATTTTAATGGCAGGTAAAACTAGCTCAGGTACAAAATAACTGCAAATGTCGGATGCTCCTCTTCAACCTCTTATGCATTATATACAGGGTCTGTATTTTTGCTTGGCAAGGCGGTTCCGCTCGACCTTGGCCGCCAGACCCCGGCCAATAGCCGGCTGTTACAGGTTGGAGCGCGCGGTTTCCGGTCGTATTCCCAAGCTCTTGCTGCGGTAGACGTGTGAGCTCTGATCTATTTGGGTGGTTTATAAAGCTACTGTGCACTGTATATCGTATTGTATAGTGTTTTATTTGATTGTGTATAGTGTTGTAATGCCTTATGTGAAATATTTGTTACGTGAACTTGTATATCTGTACAATACGTACATAAAGTGCAGGAAATCGTGCACTAGAACAAGACAGAAGTTTCAAGTGAAATTTCCAGGCAGACCCATTCCTATAAATCAGACAATAAAACAACTGGCTAAAAGAAATTCAAACGTACAGGTTCAGTAAACAATAAAAATAGACGTAAAGGTCGTTATTTCCTTACTGAAGCTAAATTAACCGGAGTAACCAGAAGCTTCATAAGGAGATGCCGATTATGTTTGACAGCGGATGGGGATAATTTTCAGCATCTACTGTAAACATGGAGAGTAAAATTGCATGACACTGATTTAAGCACCGTATACTGCCGTTAATATGCGCGCGCGGTCGCCGGCAACTGAGCCATCACTGGCGGAGCGGATGAGTGAGAATGTCTTTGCCAAACAAATATAAAGACCTCGTATATGGCTTACCCTATATAACTGGCATGACATATTTGATAGGCAAACTACCATTTTCTATTTTCTTTTGATACAAGTATATTATTATAAATGTTATAGTTTATAATTAGACTGCAGTATTAGAGTGACAGGGACTGTGCTACAGGTGGGCATAGGTTGGCAGCACTCTACCCAAAACCTAACATACTGAGTTGATGACCA
The DNA here is from genome assembly GCA_946902985.2 of Meconema thalassinum. Lineage (NCBI taxonomy): Eukaryota > Metazoa > Arthropoda > Insecta > Orthoptera > Tettigoniidae > Meconema > Meconema thalassinum. The sequence goes on from OX336389.2 coordinate 55,957,220, forward strand.
TGACACCCATTACAATATACAAAATAAGCAATTCTTTCACAAAAACTGTTAGAAATTTACCCAATCAGGTGAATGATTTGCCCACTGTATGCCCACCCTTGCATCTAGAGCCATTCTTGTATTGCGATATCGATTGACATCCTCCTGTATCTTACCAGTTTAACTAATACCATAACTTTCATAATAATTTATGTAAATAAATCCTCACTAATGTATGCTTATTTTGTGGCAACTATTTACATTTTTAGACATATTCAAGGTGAATGAAGGTTGAAAATTTGTGCCCCACTATTCTTTTTATTACTAACCAAGAACTCCTTGATTGAAATATAGAGTAGGTTTTCCTTTGAAATGTAACTTTAAATATCGTACTAGCCTACGATGTAGCAAACATTAACCTTGATTTTTATCATAATGGTGGCCCATAACATCGCATGTGAACTGGCTGAATGGAGACCATCCACGGCTCCTTCACTGCTTCTTTGTTCTTGCTTCCATGCAAGCAGCTACTGTAAACCACACGGTACACCAAAGTACTGAGGTCAAATCAGTTGACTATTTGTCTATCCCATTCTACTTTACAATGTATGTCTGTACCGCGATACTTATCAACCAGCAAATGATGGAAACCCACAACTAGTCCAAATGTAATTGAGACATTGAAGCTACTGTAAAAATAGGGAACTACACCGTAAAACCCCGAGATATATTAAATTACTATGTTAACAGAACCAGTCTTAGGGACTCTCCATTTGTTCAGTTAGCATGTACAGTATCTCATTCATCCACAATGTATTCACTCCAAAGCTTTTTAGCTGGAATTATATTTTAAGATAGAACCCTTTAGAAGTTTGCAATCCAAGCAGTATAAATAGGAAGTAGATCTAAAATCTCTGGCAAACTAAAAGCAAAAATTTTAAGACAAGAAACAAGAAAAGAAAGGTAGTATAGCAATAGCAAGTCTTGTAAAGACGATGGTGTAGAGTATTAAAACACTTACGCTCATTTTGTTGATAGTTGCAATATCTAAAAGGATCTCCAGTGTAGCCAGGCTGACAAGTGCACGAGGGCAAATGATTCACAACCTGGCAGTCTGCATTAGGTCCACATGTGCCTGGACAAGGATCTTGACATTTATTATGAATACAAGCCTTGTTGGGTGCACAATCCGTGTTAAGCACACACTCTGGTCTGCAACCTTCATAAGGATTGCCAACGTAATCAGGAAGACATGTACAAGAACCTGCTTCATTCTGCTCTCTACAAACTGCATTTGATCCACAAGGTGAAGGTGCACAAGGCGTAGGCTTTTCTTCTGGTATTGCAGCTGATTAACAATAAAATAAAAACACCAAAACAATGTTATAGTTCTGTTGACACCTCCATTTTTCTATCAACCATAATAAGATACTGGCAATTATAACATACCTGGCAATATAAAACAGTGAGTAAATGGATCTCCAGTGTAGCCAACAATACAAATACATGAAGGAGCATGGCTCACAACTCGACATTCAGCATTTACTCCACAGGAGCCTGGGCATGGATCTTGGCACCTTTGCCTAATACAGGCCAAGTTACTGACACATTCACTGTTGCTAATACATTCTGGTCGGCAATTGGGAGGAGTTCCTTGGTACTCCGGAAGACAAGAACATGATGGTGAATCTCCAGATACTTTGCACTGAGCATTTGGACCACACGGTGATGGCTGACAAGGGTTCAGGGGTATAGATGGTGCATCAGCTGTTGAAAAGAATCAGTGAAAATATCACAGTATGATTATGCTACTGAATACCTATTCTATTCGAGAGGATATTTGAAAAGCACAATAATCTTCTTACGTATTGGTTGGCATCTGATGAACGGGTCTCCAGTGTATTGAGCTGGACAGCTACATATTGGATTGTGGTTCACCACTTCACAACGAGCTCCTACACCACAAGTACCTGGGCATGGGTTGCGACACTTCTGGTTACTACAAGCCTCATTCTGAGCACACTCAGAGCTCACCACACATTCTGGTCTGCAAGCTGGAGGACTTCCCAAATAGCCAGGCACACAAGAGCACACAGCCTGCCCATTTATCTCCCGACACTGGCTGTTTGGTCCACAGGGTGAAGGGTTGCATGGCTGAGTTACCACTGGAGCTAAACAAAAGGAATGTGAAATTTGAAGCCATGATAGATTGTGAGGTAGTTATTATAGCATGGTACAATATGGCTAAGGGTAAGAGAGCAAGAGGAAGGCCTAGAACAAGGTGGATTGATTCAGTGAAGAACAGCGTAAGAAAAAGAAATCTGGACTGGGACAAGATCGTGGAAGAAGAATGGTGGATGGAAAGAGGAAAGTGGAGAAGTGCCATAAATACCCCGACCCGGCAGGAGCTGGATAAGGGGAAATGATGATGATGATGATGATGATGAATATGGCTTAGAATAATGTACTTACGTGAAACCTGTCTGCATTGTACAAAAGCATTGCCGGTTGTTCCCTCAGGACAGCTGCAGATAGGAATATGATTCACAACATCACAGCGTGCACCTTGTCCACATGTGTTAGGACAAGGATCCATACATTTGTTTCTAATGCAAGCCTTACTCCTATCACAGTCTGTGCTCAGTACACATTCTGGTCGACAGCCTGAATACGGATCTCCTTGATATTCTGGCAGGCAAGTGCAGATACCATCTCGGCACTGAGAATTAGGTCCACAGGGTGAGGGACTGCATGGATCACTCAAATCCGCTTGAATAGCTGCAAAAATAGAATGTCATAATATTATATTCTTCCATGAGTAATAGGATACGAAATCTATTGTCAGTAATTTCTTGCCAATTGATGTTACTTAATTAGCAGTATTACTCACGTGGACTTGCTGGCTTTGGATAGCAGTTGGAAAATGGGTCTCCAGTATAGCCATCTGGACAAGTACATACAGGTGTATGGTTGATGACGTAACACTGTGCTCCAGCACCACAAGAACCAGGGCATGGGTCTCTACACTTCTCTCTCATACAAGCCTGGTTGCTTGGACACTCTGAGTTGATACTGCACTCTGGTCGACAATTTGGTGGAATGCCAATATAATTCATGAGACATGAACAAGAAGGTGACCCTCCAATGTCACGGCACTGAGCATTTGCCCCACAAGGAGACGGCACACATGGGTTGACGATAACAGGGTCTGCAGGTCTGGGAGGAGGAGCTGGAAGCAACAACAAACCAATTATGAATAAACGAAGCTCTAATGGACACTACAATTAACAGAACTGCATCATTATTAAATAATAGCACTTACGTGGAACTGAGAAACATCGAGTGAATGGGTCCCCAGTAAAGCCTGGCTTACAGCTGCAGATGGGGCTGTGGTTGATTACTTGACAATTGCTGTTTTGTCCACAAGGACCAGGACAAGGATTGATACATTTCTGATTCACACAGGCCTTGTTCTGTGGGCATTCAGAACTAGCAACACACTCAGGTCGACATCCCGGAGGACTTCCAATGTATTCAGCCTTGCATGAGCATACAGCCTGACCGTTCACCTGCCGACACTGACTGTTTGGCCCACAAGGAGACGGATTGCAAGGATCTCTCTGCTCTGGTATAGGTTCTGTGAAAAGAGGCATGAAGTTTTTTAAAACTTAGTCCAGTCATCTCAATGGAAATGATCTTGATACGATACTTAAATTGTGAAGATTGGTAATGTACTCACGTTCTTCCTGTTGTACGCTGCAATATCTGAATGGATCTCCTGTGTAGCCTTGACGACAAGTGCACGATGGTAAATGATTGACCACTTGACAATCAGCATTTGGACCACATGCTCCAGGACAGGGATCTTGACATTTGTTCCGGATACAAGCCTTGTTTGAAGCACAGTCTGTATTCAGTACACACTCGGGTCGACACCCTTCATACGGATTCCCGATGTATTCAGGAAGACAGGTACACGAACCTGCTCCATTCTGCTCCCGACAGATGGCATTTGATCCGCAGGGGGAAGGTGTACAAGGGGTCGGCCTCTCCTCTGGTGCTGCCACTAAGTAAAGGAAATAAGAGTTCATTTGTACAACTACTTGACAGTTTTTACCATAATAATTGATAGATAACTGAGAGAGTGTAATTCTTACATTGTTGAAGGACGCACTGGGTGAAAGGATCACCAGTGTATCCAATCGCACATACACAAGTGGGGGCATGGCTCACCACCCTGCATTCAGCATTGGCTCCACAAGACCCAGGACAGGGATCTCGACACTTCTGTCTGATACAAGCCAGGTGACTGGCACACTCGCTGTTGCTCACACACTCTGGACGACAGTTGGGTGGTATGCCTTGGTACTCGGGTAGACAAGAGCACGATGGAGAGTCTCCTGAGACCTTGCATTCTGCATATGGTCCACATGGTGATGGCTGACAGGGATTTAACGGTACAGGAGGATCATCCGCTGAAAGAATAATGCATGTGTCCATTGTATAATAATTTGTTGTAGGCATTTACCTGATGACATTGCTCTTATCATTTGTCACTTATATACTTACGGACGGGATGGCATCTGATGAATGGATCCCCTGTGTATCGAGGTGGGCAGCTACAGATGGGGTTGTGGTTCACCACTTCACAGCGCGCTCCAACACCACAAGTACCAGGACATGGATTTCTACATTTTTGGTTGCTGCAAGCTTCATTCTGAGCACATTCAGAGCTTACCACACATTCTGGTCTGCATGCAGGGGGAGTTCCCAAGTATCCAGGCACACAAGAGCATACCGCTTGTCCATTTACTGCACGGCATTGACTGTTCTGCCCACAAGGTGATGGATTACACGGCTGAGTCACTACAGGGGCTACAGTATTTGAACAGAGGAGAAGAGTGTTAGAACCACTGCACCTCTTGAAATACGGCAGATGGATTTACGCTGGAAGACTAGTTGATGTACTTACGTGGAACTGGTCTGCACTGCACAAAAGCATTCCCAGTCAAGCCCTCGGGGCAACTGCATATGGGAATGTGATTCATAACCTCACATCGTGCACCCTGACCACAGGTGTTTGGACAAGGGTCCATACATTTGTTTCTAATACAGGCCTTGGTTCTGTCACAATCTGTACTCAGTACACATTCCGGTCGACAACCAGCATATGGATCACCTTGATACTCTGGTAGACAGGAACAAATGCCATCTTTGCACTGTGTATTAGCACCACATGGTGATGGATTGCATGGGTCTGACTCTACTGGTTCAGCAGCTGTAAGAGCATAACATACAAAGAATTTAATTTAATATGGTCTATTGAGGTGTATTCAGGTATATATAGCCTACCTTAGGTATATTTTCTTACCTGGTGGTGGTTTGGGAAAGCAGTTGGAGAATGGATCCCCTGTGTAGCCGTCAGGACAAGTACACACTGGAGTATGGTTCATAACATTACATCTTGCACCTGCACCACAAGATCCAGGACATGGATCTCTACATTTTTCCCTTATGCATGCCTGATTACTTGGGCAGTCAGAATTAATGGTGCATTCTGGTCGACAATTTGGAGGCAATCCAATATAGTTTGGCAAACATGAACAAGATGGAATTCCTCCCACATCGCGGCATTGTGCATTAGAGCCACAAGGTGAAGGTACGCATGGATTTACTATTACTGGAGCAGCTGGTTGTTGTGGAGGAGCTACAATAAACAAATTATATTATTCTTTCATTTAGAAATTTGTGATTTATTCATAAGAGAAATTTCAAGATTAATACTTACGAGGAATAGTAAGACATCTTGTAAAGGGATCTCCTGTGAATCCAGGTTTACAGGTACATATTGGACTATGGTTAATTACTTGACAGTTTGTATTCTGACCACAAGGACCTGGACAAGGGTCTGCACACTTGAGATTGATACATGCTCGGTTTTGTGGACATTCAGAACTCCCAACACATTCTGGTCTACAAGCAGGGGGGCTTCCTATATAGCTTGTTTGACAGGTACAAACTGCTTGGCCATTTACTTCCTTACAGTGGCTATTAGGACCACACGGTGATGGATTGCATGGGTCTTTAATTTCTGGTGCTGTGGATGAAGAAAAGTAACTTATAGCTAACAAATTCATATTTAATTTAAGGAGACAAGTAAAGATTACCATTATTTGTCTTTTAAGACCAGAAAGCTGAACAATCCTGTCACTCACGTTCTTCCTGTTGTACGCTGCAATATCTGAATGGATCTCCTGTGTATCCTTGACGACAAGTACACGATGGTAAATGATTGACCACTTGACAATCAGCATTTGGACCACATGCTCCAGGACAGGGATCTTGACATTTGTTCCGGATACAAGCCTTGTTTGAAGTGCAGTCTGTATTCAGTACACACTCGGGTCGACACCCTTCGTACGGATTTCCGACGTATTCAGGAAGACAGGTACACGAACCTGCTCCGTTCTGCTCCCGACAGATGGCATTTGATCCGCAGGGGGAAGGTGTGCAAGGTGTCGGCCTCTCCTCTGGTGCTGCCACTAAGTAAAGGAAATAAAGAGTTCATTTGTACAACTACCTGACAGGTTTTACCAAAATAATTGATAGATAACTGAGAGAGTGTAATTCTTACATTGCTGAAGGACGCACTGGGTGAAAGGATCACCAGTGTATCCAATGGCACACACACAAGTGGGGGCATGGCTCACCACCCTGCATTCAGCATTGGCTCCACAAGACCCAGGACAGGGATCTCGACACTTCTGTCTGATACAAGCCAGGTGACTGGCACACTCGCTGTTGCTCACACACTCTGGACGACAGTTGGGTGGTATGCCTTGGTACTCGGGTAGACAAGAGCACGATGGAGAGTCTCCTGAGACCTTGCATTCTGCATTCGGCCCACATGGTGATGGCTGACATGGGTTTACTGGAGTAGGTGGCTCATCCGCTAAATCAAACAAAATAAAATCAGGTAATATAATGTAATCTATCCTGATATCACAAAATGTAACTCCCAGATCCATGACTATATCCAGCTAGATAGGCTAAAGTAGTACTTGAAGGAGTGCTTACGTATTGGTTGACATCTTATGAATGGGTCCCCAGTGTATCGACTTGGACAGCTGCATATTGGGTTGTGGTTCACCACTTCACATCGAGCTCCAACACCACATGTGCCAGGGCATGGGTTTCTACATTTTTGGTTGCTGCATGCCTCATTCAGACCACACTCAGAATTCACCACACACTCTGGTCTGCAACCTGGAGGACTTCCTAAGAAGCCAGGTACACAGGAACACACGGCTTGTCCATTAATCTCACGACACTGACTATTTGGTCCACATGGAGACGGGTTACATGGCTGTGTAACTGGTGGAGCTGAGGAAATATCAGTTTATTAGCAGAACCTTCCACAGCACATTCATACTTTTCAAATATTATTTGTTCATCACAAATACAGAGTTATATAAAAAGAAATACATACGTGGAACTGGTCTGCATTGCACGAAAGCATTCCCAGTTGTTCCCTCAGGACAGCTGCATATAGGAATGTGATTAACAACATCACATCGTGCACCCTGACCACAGGTGTTTGGACAAGGATCCATACATTTGTTTCTAATGCAAGCTTTGGTCCTGTCACAGTCCGTACTCAGTACACATTCTGGTCGACAACCAGCGTATGGATCACCTTGGTATTCTGGCAGACAAGTACAGATACCATCTCTACATTGCGCATTTGATCCACAAGGGGAGGGATTGCAGGGATCAGACTCTATTGGTTCAGCAGCTGTGATTGAAACAAATATTAATTAGATGAGTACATTTTATGTTTAGCATATCATACATAATTGAAGAGAGAGAGAGGTGATTACCTGGTGGTGGCTTTGGATAACAGTTTGAGAATGGATCTCCAGTAAAGCCATCAGGACATGTGCAAACTGGAGTATGATTGATAACATTACAATTGGCTCCCGCACCACACGAACCAGGACATGGATCTCGACATTTTTCTCTCATGCAGGCCTTGTTGCTTGGGCACTCAGAGTTGATACTACATTCAGGTCGACAGTTTGGTGGAACACCAATGTAATTTGCCAAGCAAGAACAGGAGGGTGAACCCCCAATATCTCGACACTGGGCATTTGGACCACATGGTGAAGGGAGGCAAGGATTTGTAACAACAGGGTCAGCTGGCCTGGGAGGTGGTCCTGAAAAATGGCAAAACTTTCATTAATGTGACTGTTATGTGATGATGATGGTGATTATGATAATGATAACAATTGTCACCAGTATAATTCTGTAAGGATGGGAAAAGTGACAGAAGTCGAAAGCCTAAATTTTACAAGTGAATGAAAAAAACGTCATAACGTCTAAACTTTTGATATTTATTAAACTTTAGTTTCACCTCTTTGGCAAATGACTTGTGCCTCTTTTCCCAATATAATACAGATCCACAATATAAACAAAGGAATATTGACTTACTTGGAACAGAATAGCATCTGGAAAATGGGTCACCAGTAAATCCCTGCTTACAGGTGCAAATGGGACTGTGATTGATCACTTGACAATGAGTATTTAAGCCACATGGTCCAGGGCATGGATCTACACACTTTTGGTTTAGACAAGCTCTGATTGGCTGACATTCTGAGCTAACAACACACTCTGGTCGGCATCCAGGTGGGGTACCTATGTAATTGGGTAGACATGAACATACAGCCTGTCCATTGACTTCACGACACTGGCTATTTGGTCCACACGGCGAAGGTAGGCATGGATTTCCAAGTTCAGGTTTTAAATCTGAAAAGTGGAATTCCAAGACATATGTTACTACAATATTTCTCTCACCGACTATATGAAGGCATAGTAATATTTGACTGTGTATTCAAAACAGAATCAGCTCATAGGTGGTACGAGAATTCCCCGTGCACACTACACAATATTGATAGTTTGTTTTCCTGAATATTACTCAGACATAAAACTTCCTGCCACTATAAGCTATAACTGCCTGAATCAGCTGAACAATTCATTTCCTTACGTTCTTGTGCTTGTATATTGCAGTATCTGAATGGGTCTCCGGTATAACCTGGGCGACAAGTGCACGAGGGCAAATGATTCACAACCTGGCAATCTGCATTTTGTCCACAGGTCCCTGGACAAGGATCTTGACACTTGTTGTGGATACAGGCTCTGTTAGGAGCACAGTCAGTGTTAAGCACACACTCTGGTCTGCAGCCTTCATAAGGATTTCCGACATATTCAGGAAGACATGTACAAGAACCTGCACCATTTTGCTCTCTGCAAATCGCATTAGACCCACATGGGGATGGTGAGCAGGGTGTCGGCCTTTCTTCAGGTGTGATTGCTGTTGGAAATAATCAAGCACTGAAATTATCCAATGAATAACCAAGGGCAATAATAATGTTGATGATGGCACTGTATATATACAGTATATTTACGTCAACTATTGTACATGAACCTACCCTGTTGAATGAAGCACTGAGTGAATGGATCTCCAGTGTATCCAATGGCACACACACAAGTGGGGGCATGGCTCACCACCCTGCATTCAGCATTGGCTCCACAAGAACCAGGACAGGGATCTCGACACTTCTGTCTGATACAAGCCAGGTGACTGGCACACTCGCTGTTGCTCACACACTCTGGACGACAGTTGGGTGGTATGCCTTGGTACTCGGGTAGACAAGAGCACGATGGAGAGTCTCCTGAGACCTTGCACTGAGCATTAGGTCCACATGGTGATGGCTGACATGGGTTCACTGGAGTAGGTGGCTCATCCGCTGTATTGAATTAATCAAAACTTTTAAAATACCACACTTAAAAAAACAAGTAATTATTACCATACTGGAAATGAATAATACTAAAGAAATCTTACGTATGGGTTGACATCTGATGAACGGATCCCCTGTGTACCGTGCTGGACAGCTACATATTGGATTGTGGTTCACCACTTCACAACGAGCTCCTACACCACAAGTACCTGGGCATGGATTGCGACACTTCTGGTTACTACAAGCCTCATTCTGAGCACACTCAGAGCTCACCACACATTCTGGTCTGCAAGCTGGAGGACTTCCCAAATAGCCAGGCACACAAGAGCACACAGCCTGCCCATTTATCTCCCGACACTGGCTGTTTGGTCCACAGGGTGAAGGGTTGCATGGCTGAGTTACCACTGGAGCTAAACAAAAGGAATGTGAACTTTGAAGCCATGATAGATTGTGAGGTAGTTATTATAGCATGGTACAATGTGGCTTATAATAATGCACTTACGTGGAACCTGTCTGCATTGTACAAAAGCATTGCCGGTTGTTCCCTCAGGACAGCTGCAGATAGGAATATGATTCACAACTTCACAGCGTGCACCTTGTCCACATGTGTTAGGACAAGGATCCATACATTTGTTTCTAATGCAAGCCTTACTCCTATCACAGTCTGTGCTCAGTACACATTCTGGTCGACAGCCTGAATATGGATCTCCTTGATATTCTGGCAGGCAAGTGCAGATTCCATCTCGGCACTGAGAATTAGGTCCACAGGGTGAAGGATTGCAGGGATCAGCCTCCTGGGCTTCAATTTCTGAAAAGGCACATGTTTGATGTTAGAATTAATTTTATACCGATAGTTTATCCCTAAACACTTCATAGCTCATTAATGAAAAGCAGTTCCGCATGCTATCTTAGTATTGATGCACTTAAAGACTGAAATCTAATTTACTTTATATGGGATGAATCTGAACAGCATGAGTGTTCAACTACAGTTACTTCCAAGGTACTGTACTGATACAGGAGATGATCCAAGAAATATATTATTAAATCCCTGTACCTCCAAACCCGGACATAGAGACCATGAATTGTATGTTCATCAGTTTCACTCCGGCAAGTAGAACCAATATACAATTAACTACACGAAAACAACTGTCTATTGATGACATCAAGTACTGAGTTCCCAATCACTTCTATTAACATTGCACTTAGGCACTTGGACCATGTATCCACTCAGGAGGAAACCTGCTACTATGGGACCTCCCATACCGAATTAGTTCAGCATTTGAATGGGTACCCGCCAGAACTTTGCAAGCACCAAATTTACCGAAAATGAGTTTCAGTCTCCGAACATTTCTTTTCCTCTTCTGACATCATTTAGTGGTATCTGCTGGGAAAACATTAACTTTCCAGGGTGTTATGAGGTGTCAAAATTGGTGTTCAGTTCTATAATTTTGCAGATGATCAAAAAATGGCCACGCCAATGCAATTGTCGTCAGTGAGTTCTGTGTTGAATCATGCGAATAAAGGCAAGAATTGTTGTATTAACCACAAGAACAGGAAATGTGTTACAAGAAAACGATTGAGGAACAGTGGGAATGCTTAGTTATCAACAGGCAGAGAGCAGGTCGGTGGTAAGAAGCCTTTTAATATAGTAGATATTAAAATGTTGCTTATCCCTTTTATTTGTATGTTGAATATACAATAACGAGTTTCTCCACCTCAAAATTAACCTGCACAAATTAGTTTATGAACATTTAAAATGTATGAATGCCGAAGGTTTATTATTGAAAACAAAAAGTTTCCGGTAACTCACATTCACACTCTTAAGTATATACATTACTGGTGATCCTCTTACTGGTGAACTGTAGTTACGCGCTTAGGATTAAAAAAAGAAAAGGAAGCCAAAAATCAAAACATACATTTTAAGATACCTAACAGTCGAGCTGCGTGGCTCTGATAGTAAGAGTGCTGGATTTCTAAACCCTAGGTGGTAGATTCATTCACAGCCTTGTCAGACAGTATTTCTTCTTCTTCTTCAAGTGCCGTGTCCTCTCAGGACGTTGGCGATCAGTAGCATGATCTGTTTTTTGTCCATAGCTCTTCTGAACAGTTCGAGTCTTTTCACTCCAAACTACTGGCTTAAGTTGTCGAGCCACTATATCTTTCTTCGCTCCGGACCACGTCTTCCATTAATTTTCCCTTGGAGTATTAATTGAAGGAGTTGGTATTTACTGTTGCGCATCATATGACCAAAGTATTCTAGCTTTCTTCTCTTGATGGTATTGAGTATTTCAGGTTTTTTGTTCATACGCTGCAAAACTTGTACATTGGTAATTTTGGCTGTCCAAGGTATCTTCAGCATCCTTCGGTACGTCCACATTTCAAATGCTTGTAGCTTCTTGCACAGGGTTTCAGTTAATGTCCATGCTTTGACGCCGTAGAGTAGAATGCTGAAAACGTAACACCTGAGGAGTCGTGTCCGTAGTGCAATGGACAGGTCTCGGCTTATTAAAACTTTTCTGACTTTTTGAAAAGAAGTTCTAGCTTGCTCAATTCTGCATCGGATCTCTCTACCAGGGTCCCAGTTATCATTAATGTGGCATCCTAGGTATTTAAATGATGTCACCTTGTCAATCCAGTCATTTCCAACTTTGAGACGTCATGAATGCCATCTTCTTTCCTATGTATAACCATCCACATGGTGTTCTTCACATTCAGCTTTAGGCCCATGGTGTTACTGGCCTCATTTACAGCATCGAGCAGTTATTGTAAATCTTTAAGACTGGTTGCAATTATGACAGTGTCATCTGCATACCTGATATTATTTATTGTGACTCCATTAACTATCACTCCTGGAGTCTTTCTATAAAGAGCATCAGGATAAATCCTTTCCGAATAGAGGTTGAAAAGCATTGGGGAAAGAATACAGCCTTGTCTTAACTCCTTTCATAATTGACACTTCTTCTGAGTAACAGCACTCTTCTGAGATCTGACCATCTACTCTTGCACCAGCACTCTGGTTCCAGTAGAGATTACCAAAAATACGGATGTCCCGTCCGTCGAGCCCTAATTCTTGAAGTATGTTAATGGGCCTGTTATGCTGGACATTATCGAAAGCTTTCTCATAGTCAATGAAGCAGGCAAAAACATGAACATTGATATCCCAACACCTGCAGACTAAATAACACTTCCCTAGTACCCAAGCCTTTTCTGAAGCCAAATTGTGAGATGCCGATATTTTCCTCACACTTTTGGTAAATTCTTGAATGCAATACTTTAAGGAAGACTTTCAGAACATGACTCATCAAACTAATGATTCTATATTCATCGCAGTATTTTGCATTAGCTTTCTTAGGTAAAGTTACAAAAGTTGATTTGAACCAGTCATTGGGAATGATTCCACTCCAGTAGATACTGTTCAACAAGTCGATCAATACTGAAAGGGATTTTTCTTTCACAAGTAGGTGCCCCATGTCAGTAGATTTACTGTCATGCAAAAGTATTCCTGTGTAGTTATTTAAGGCAGCACAACATAGATTTGCAACTAAGTGCTAAAACATGAGCAGTGGAGTACACAATATAAGAACGTTGCATGTGCAGTACATGCAACGTATTTACCGTACTCTGAAAAAAGAAGTTTTGCTCATTACTTGATAATACGCTTTTAATTTTGAATTGAACGGGGATTAGTTTAAAATCGCATTTTAGGTTCTTACCTAAAAAAGTAATATTAATCAGTAAATTTCAGAAATAAATGTCTGTTTCAATTCCTGTAAAATTAGGTTTCTGGCTCTTGCAACGTTCTGGTGGGGACCCATTCAGCTATGATCTCTCCCTACCGGTGAATCTTACAGTATCGCAATGGGGTCTTATTGTTTACTGATGGACACAGTAAATATTTTCTATCAAGCAACACTCGACGTATGTTCATCCTCAGTGTCAGTGTCCGAAATAATTCACATTGTGAACAGTGTTATTTCTGAACTGAAAAAGTTGTCAGAGAGTGGAACGGGACTTGCAATTGTTCAACAATCATTGCTGGAAGAAATGAACATGAAGTATATATCCATTGATGCTGTTGGGCCCCACTTATAACAAGTAGTTTTTCGCAGCCCCAGTGCTTTCAATTCTGCTATAGACCGATTGGTAGACCTTGATAAGCAACAGGAATGTCCTGCATCCAAAAATGATGAGGTAAGATTTTTAATTTCTTATTCCAGATTTTCAGATATGAGGGATTAGTCACATGCTCATAAAAATCAATCATTCACAAACGTTTTCTTTATTTTTAGAGGTCACATAATTCAAAGCCCGAGAAATTGTCAGGAATGTGTCAAATTCACTGCCAGTTAACAGTTCCCAGGAAGAAATCACTGCATATCTCAAAGACAATTTGTCATCTCCTCTTTCTAATGCATTGGATTGCTGGGAAACAAATTCCAAATTTTCCAAAACATTAACATTAGCTGTGAAATATTTGTGAATACCAACAGCAACAGTTTTCTCTGAAAGACTGTTTAGCACAGCATGACTCATATGTGACAGAAAAGAAGTAGACTTGACTCCAAAAGAGTGAGCAAAAACTTGTTAAAATAGACTGTTTCAAAAAGTCATTTTAATGTAGATCTTTTACTGATGATATTGAACTTTGTCTTATTAAATATGTACACTTAATTAATGCAATTGATATTATACAGTTCTCTCAACATTCTATTTTTTATTTATTGAAACTTGAAATGTTGACGATATCGAGTATCGACATATCAAAAAAAATGGTATTGAACCACCCCGAATGAAAAGGTTTTCTTTATGTACCCATATTTAATGTTGTTCAGATTGATTGGACAGTGAGAAACGGTTTCAAATTTGTTAATCACAACAATTAGTATGTTATAATATTGTTTACTTTACGATCTGCCATAAAATATACAGAGCATGAAATGGGGGAAATATAAATCCTCAAATGTGTCAATCTGTACTACCGCACATCCTAAAGCTTTGTAATCTGTGGCAGACATGGCTTGCAAACTAAACTTTATTTTTATGTATTTCAAGGAATGTTAAAAACCAAAATTAGGTTACTGTATATTGAACTTACGGGGTGGTTTTGGATAGCAGTTTGAGAAGGGATCTCCTGTATAACCAGCAGGACAAGTGCACACTGGAGTATGATTGATAACATTACATTGTGCTCCTGCACCGCAAGAACCTGGACATGGATCTCGACACTTTTCTCTCATGCATGCCTGGTTACTTGGACACTCAGAGTTTATAGTACATTCAGGTCGACAGTTTGGTGGAATGCCAATGTAACTGGGTAAACAAGAACATGAAGGAGAACCTCCAATGTCACGACACTGAGCATGAAGGCCACATGGTGATGGGATACACGGGTTCACGATAATAGGTGCAGCAGGCTTGATAGGAGGTGCTGAAACAACAAGAAAATTACAACTGTATAATAACCCCATTTCAAAGTAAACATCTTACATCTTACACGATTGATATTTGAATGCTTACGTGGAATTGAATAGCATCTAGAGAATGGATCTCCAGTGAAGCCTTGTTTGCAGCTGCATATGGGACTGTGTTTGATGGTCTGGCACCGAGTATTTAAACCACAGGGTCCTGGACAAGGATCAACACACTTTTGTCCGATACAGGCCTTGTTCTGAGAGCATTCAGAGCTTACAACACATTCAGGTCGACAGCCAGGTGGATTTCCAACATAATTCGGCAGACACGAACATACCGCTTGACTATTTACTTCCCGACACTGGCTGTTAGGGCCACAGGGTGATGGACGACATGGATCAGTAGGAGCCATCGCAGGAGCTAAGTAAATACAAATATGTCATTAGGAAACATAACTTAGAATATATACCTTAGAACATAACAGTGAGCAACGCCAATGAGTATTTTAATGATCACAATTAGCAAGCCAGTACATTTTGTTAGAATATTGTTTACTTAACCTTATGACTAGCCATAAAATATACAGAGCATGAAAAGGGGGGAATTTAAATCTCCAAATTTGGCAACCTGGACTACATCCTTAAGCTAACTATCTGCGGCAGACATGGCTTTCAAACTAAATTTTATTTGTATTTATATCAAGGAATTACCAAGACTTTCATGAATGCCTGTAAAACTGTAATAATGGTAGTAAATTTTAGAATTAATCTTTTTAGTGTCAGTCTTTGGGAATCTCAATGATAAATTAAGATGATTTAAAGCTATGCTTTGAAGAGCTAAACAAATGAATTTTCAAGACTAATCTAAGAAGATACATGAAGATAATACGGTATGTTTCTTACGTTCATCAAGTTGCACTTGACAATGTCTGAAGGGATCTCCAGTATACCCAGGCTGACAGGAGCATTGTGGCAAATGATTCACCACTTGACACACTGCATTTGGTCCACATATTCCAGGACAAGGATCCACGCATTTGCTATTGATACAAGCCTTGTTAGGAGCACAGTCTGTGTTTAAAACACACTCTGGTCTGCAACCTTCATAGGGATTGCCAATATAATCAGGAAGGCAAGTACAAGAACCAGCTCCATTCTGCTCTCTACAAACAGCATTAGATCCACAAGGAGATGGAGAGCATGGAGTTGGCCTTTCTTCAGGCACAGTCACTGTTAAAATGAAATACATGATATGTATGTTATGCATGGCAAGTCACCAGTATATTACTATTCATTTTCATCTTAGATACAAAAATAAATTAAAAATATGCAGTGGACTTACATAGTTGAATAGAACAATGTGTGAAGGGATCTCCAGTGTATCCAATGGCACACACACAAGTGGGGGCATGGCTCACCACCCTGCATTCAGCATTGGCTCCACAAGAACCAGGACAGGGATCTCGACACTTCTGTCTGATACAAGCCAGGTGACTGGCACATTCGCTGTTGCTCACACACTCTGGACGACAGTTGGGTGGTATGCCTTGGTACTCGGGTAGACAAGAGCACGATGGAGAGTCTCCTGAGACCTTGCACTGAGCATTATGTCCACATGGTGATGGTTGACATGGGTTCACTGGAGTAGGTGGCTCATCCGCTAAATAGCATAAGAGAAAGCTCAGAGTTATATATGACAGAAAGAAAAAGAAAGAAAAAAAACCTATTATAAACTCCACATTATGAAATCGTTTTGCCATTAATAACTAACCCTTACCCATTATGAGGCACCTCACAAAGGGGTCCCCAGTATAGCGTGTGGGGCAGCTACAGATAGGATTATGGTTGACCACTTCACAACGAGCACCAATGCCGCAAGTGCCAGGGCATGGATTTCTACATTTCAGATTACTACAAGCCTCATTCTGAGGGCATTCCGAGTTGACCACACACTCTGGTCTGCATGCTGGAGGACTTCCCAAGTAGCCAGGTACACAGGAGCAAACAGCCTGCCCATTTATCTCCCGACATAAACTATTTTGGCCGCAAGGTGAAGGGTTGCAGGGCTCAGTAATTGGAGGTGCTAGAAACGTATTAAAAGATATTATTAGCATTTAGATATGGGTTTTATGACCATAAGTACAATCAAGTATTTTAACAAGAAATACTTACGTGGAACAGGTCTGCATTGAACAAAAGCATTGCCAGTTGTTCCCTCAGGACAGCTGCAGATAGGAATATGATTCACAACATCACAGCGAGCATCTTGACCACATGTGTTAGGACAAGGATCCATACATTTGTTTCTAATGCAAGCTTTGGCTCTGTCACAATCTGTACTCAGTACACATTCTGGTCGACAACCAGAGTATGGGTCACCTTGGTATTCTGGCAGACAAGTACAGATACCATCTCTACATTGCGCATTTGATCCACATGGAGATGGGTTACATGGGTCTGTCTCTACTGGTTCCTGAGCTATAATGAGAAGAGACTTGTCAAGATACAAATGTTAGGTGCAGATAATAAGTAAAATAAGAAAACAATTAGTATTCCCTTACCAGGTGGAGGTTTGGGATAACAGCTGGAGAAGGGGTCGCCAGTATATCCATCAGGACAAACACACACTGGTGTATGGTTGATTACATTACACTGTGCACTAATGCCACAAGAACCTGGACATGGGTCTCGGCATTTCTCTCTTATACAGGCCTTGTTGCTTGGACACTCTGAGTTTATACTACACTCAGGACGACAAGTGGGAGGAACACCAATGTAATTGTCAAGGCATGAGCATGATGGTACACCTCCAATATCACGGCACTGAGCGTTGGGCCCACATGGTGAGGGGAGGCATGGGTTTTGAATAACAGGATCTGCTGGCTTGACAGGTGGCCCTAAAAAAACGAAGAATGCATTTGTTCCATGTTCTATTGGAATATTATGTCCATTTGAACATAAATATTTGTACTGATAAGCAGTAAAAGAACTACATGCTTACGTGGAGCAGTGTAACACCTGGAAAATGGATCCCCAGTAAATCCTTGCTTACAGCTGCAGATAGGGCTATGGTTAATAACTTGACAATTAGTGTTTAACCCACAAGGTCTGGGGCATGGATCCATACACTTCTGATCTGTGCAAGCTTTGTTCTGGGGACATTCTGAACTAACAACACACTCTGGTCGACAACCCGGAGGGCTTCCAATATAATTAGGTAGACACGAACACACAGCTTGTCCATTAACTTCCCTGCATTTGCTGTTCGGTCCACAAGGAGAGGGAATGCATGGATTTCCTTTCTCTTCCACTGTAGCTAAAGGAACATCATTTACATTATTCACTCAATTTTCTATATAGTTAAAATATAATCAATCATAAGGGAATATATAATGTAAATATATCTTACGTTCATTTATAACAAGAATGCAGAATCTGAATGGGTCTCCAGTATATCCTGGGTTGCAGGTGCATGATGGCAAGTGGTTGACAACCTGGCAGTTGGCATTAGGTCCGCATGTTCCTGGGCAAGGATCTTCACATTTATTTCGAATGCAAGCTTTAATAGGAGCACAATCGGTATTTAGGACACACTCGGGACGGCATCCTTCATAGGGATTTCCAATGTAATCTTTCTGACATACACATGATCCAGCTCCATTCCGCTCTCGACAAACAGCATTTGCTCCACATGGCGAGGGGCTGCATGGGTTTAGTTGCTCTTGCACAACTGGAGCTGTCAAATAAATAATTTGTGATAATAACTGCTGTAACATGTAAATACTTCACACAAAAATAATATACTGCACTAATACATACTTTGAAACACAGAGCAGTGGCTGAAGGGATCCCCTGTATATCCAAGAGGACATATGCAATTTGGAGTGTGGCTCACCACCCTGCATTCAGCATTGGCTCCACAAGAACCAGGACAGGGATCTCGACACTTCTGTCTGATACAAGCCAGATGACTGGCACACTCACTGTTGCCCACACACTCTGGACGACAGTTCGGAGGCGTGCCTTGGAAATTGGGTAGACAAGAGCATGAAGGAGAATTGCCTGAGACCTGGCATTGAGCATTTGGTCCACAAGGAGATGGCTGACATGGGTTTACTGGAACTACTGGGTCATCAGCTGCAAGAAAAGGTGAAATTCCCACTATAATTTAACATAGCTGAATGTTTTCCCATATTTTTTTTATAATTCTTATGGTCCCAACAGACCAATATTGCCCATTCAGTTTTTCATTCAATTTAAGTTATGGAATTTTAGATACCCACACACCACTAAAGAAAGGATTTTACTGAACTAAGTGGAACTTATCTTATATTCTGAACAAAAAACAGTTTGAACTGGTATTACAGAGTACCCTATTAACATTATTAATTATAACAAGGAATATTAGGCAATTGCGGTTTTATATAAAAATGGACACTTAAGATCCTTACGTATAGGCAGACATCTGACGAACGGATCCCCTGTGTACCGTGCTGGACAGCTACATATTGGATTGTGGTTCACCACTTCACAACGAGCTCCTACACCACAAGTACCTGGGCATGGATTGCGACACTTCTGGTTACTACAAGCCTCATTCTGAGCACACTCAGAGCTCACCACACATTCTGGTCTGCAAGCTGGAGGACTTCCCAAATAGCCAGGCACACAAGAGCACACAGCCTGCCCATTTATCTCCCGACACTGGCTGTTTGGTCCACAGGGTGAAGGGTTGCATGGCTGAGTTACCACTGGAGCTAAACAAAAGGAATGTGAACTTTGAAGCCATGATAGATTGTGAGGTAGTTATTATAGCATGGTACAATATGGCTTAGAATAATGTACTTACGTGGAACCTGTCTGCATTGTACAAAAGCATTGCCGGTTGTTCCCTCAGGACAGCTGCAGATAGGAATATGATTCACAACATCACAGCGTGCACCTTGTCCACATGTGTTAGGACAAGGATCCATACATTTGTTTCTAATGCAAGCCTTACTCCTATCACAGTCTGTGCTCAGTACACATTCTGGTCGACAGCCTGAATACGGATCTCCTTGATATTCTGGCAGGCAAGTGCAGATTCCATCACGGCACTGAGAATTAGGTCCACAGGGTGATGGATTACATGGGTCAGCTGGCTCATTGGCAATTGCTGGAAGTATCAAGTATAAGATTTACAATCATGATATGAACAAACATTCAGATGAATACATTGCCTTAAAAGAATCTATAACAACAATATAAATTCTCATAAGTACATGATTTAACATATTTACAATCACTATTATTTAAACTATTGTTGTGTTCTCATAAATCATCTACAGGCTTGGGGATAGAGGGAAGTATCTCTCCTGGCAATCAACACTCTTTTGTACTCTCTTTCAATAAATGAACTCTTGCCCTATTTTTTTAGTTGTATCTTAATCCCTTTTAAATTTCCACATGAGAGGCAAAAGGGTATGTGTCCATATTTTTCCAGATGTTTAATTTTTAGTTAAGATCAGTTTTGCAGTCCTCATAACCCAATGTAATTGTGGAACAAAGCAATTGTCCTGCGGTATCTCTAGCATGTGTTATGATGGTGGTTGTTTAGAGGGAAATAATGCACATGGGACTTCCACCCTTTGCAGAAAATAGTTTATTGGGCTATTATAAAGGAGCACATGGGACATACACTCTTTCCTTGTAAGTAATCTCTACACAGGAAAAAGTATTTATTAGACCTTGTGCCTTTGGCCAGTGTCCTTGGGGCTTTACTGTAAAACTTGAATAATGGACATTGACCCTTTTGACTTTTTGTCATGATCTCTGTATCGATATACAAAGCGTGTATTTTATTTCTCGTATCCTAATCAAGCAGTGAAAATGTAGGTTGGTATAATGGACTATCATTAGAATATTCATCTGCTGGCATATAAATCTATAGCCTATATATGAAACAATCCATACAATGTATTTCACCGGTTCACAATACTGTATCTCCGAAACTATTTAAGCAATCAATCTGAATTGTTTATGGTGTAAGACGACTATTAACTATGTATATATATGTGACTTACAATCCTGCGAAACAACATAGTGGCCAAATGACATTCAAATACCGTATTTCAAACCGGCTTCAGTGGCGTAGTTGGTAGCATGCTGAACTGCTGTGCCCAAGATAGCGGGTTCAAACCCGCCCAAAGTCGTCAGATTTTTTTAAGAGCGTTAAAAATCCTTCAGTATGCCTTCCTTCAGAGGGGAAGTAAAGCCGGTGGTTCCATGTCATAGATTTATGGCATGTAAAAGATCCTTCCACAAACTAAACTTGTGAAGCTAAATTGTTAGGTTAGATTTCGTCGGAACATTCTATCAAATTTCCAACGTTCACCACTAGGTATCACTGATAGCTGGTTGCGAAAGTTGGAACTACTTGAAATTGGACTGAACTTGTAGCTCACCCTAAGGGTGTCCACTGGAAGCGGCTACAACTCAGGCGAGCCGAACATGTCCTCGGACACTCCCGGCACTAAAAGCCATTCGATAAATAAATAACCGTATTTCAAATGATTTTTCAGGCGATCTAATCAACCGAGAGCAGTGGTGCTAAGACCAGCGAATCTTTATTTATAGCTTAGTATATAAGACATCACATATTCAATAATTGTTCTCAAAAATTCAAGATGGCATCAATTCAAAATTCTAAAACATTTTCTTTTTAATTTTTTGTACCCTATTCAAGTGATTGAAGAGAAGATTCGTATGATAGGCTATTATAATAATCATATTCTAATGCTACTAAATCTTGTAGCATAGGCCTACATATCGTAAATCATGGAAGCCATGCAATATTACAGTTTTACAGGCATTCACGAAAGTCTTGGTAATTCCTTGATATAGACACAAATAAAATTTAGTTTGAAAGCCATGTCTGCCGCAGATAACATAGCTTAAGGATGTAGTCCAGGTTGCCTCATTTGGATATTAAAATCCCCCCCCCCCCCCTCCCCCCTATCATGTTTCTTGAAGAACTAATAAATAGCCTATTTTCATATATCCTATGGGTCGTTTCAATTAAATACTCTCCTGGCAATAAAAAATATTTTTCCATGTGATGATACACGACCTACTGTATGTCTCCACCAACACCGTTACATTGAGAAAGTATGTGTTAGAATATATAACTTTCAGTATTGGTGATTGTAAAACTCCTCCTGCGAGATGGCATCTTTCTGTAACGAGTCAGGGGAGTTTAATTTAAGAAAAGTCAAATGCACGGCTTTTATCATTTAAGAAAAATAAGCTACAGAATTTAGCACCATTAGATTGTGATTATAATAGCCTATCATACGAATCTTCTCTTCAATGCTTTAAATAAATAAATAAGGTTTTAAAATTTCGAACTGATGCCATCTTGAATTTTTGAAAACAATTGAATATGAGATATCTCTATATTAAAGCTTTGGGACCTATGTAACTAAGCAATTAAACAAATAAGAAATGTTTCCCCAATAATTAATTAATTTTATTAATGGGAAACCACGAAAACCATTTTCAGGATGGCCGAGCTGGGATTTGAACCCAGGCTCACCCGATGCCAGCGAGGTGAGGTAGCACATTAGCGCTCTCGGCCACCGCGGCCGGTAAATATTTCGCCATTGCAACCACATTATTTTTCTCCCCAAATCACCTTGAAAGTAACCTTGCTGCCTTCCTTTGAATAGCCTCTATATTCTCAAGTGGTAGTCCTGGAGTGGGTTCTCATACTGGTAGTCGCAAAGAAACCAATTGAAGGTAATTTTTCTTTCTCATTACTTTTTTGCATTGCATGACTTCTGCTCTTCCTGCACTATTCCCAACTTCCTGCATTATAACAGCCTCAAATATGTTTGCCTCCCGAAAAAGGAACCAAACCCATATGAAGTTGTTGACAGAATCCTCTTGGCTAAGCTGCTGGGTCCAGTGATCCATATACCAAGTGCTTACTTTCTGATATATAAATTATTAAATATTGCTTCCTATAAAATTATATACACCTTGAAGTTTTCTTTCATAATTACTTTATAAATGTGACTCCTCACCTTGAGGTGGTTTGGGAAAACAGTTGGAGAATGGGTCTCCCGTGTAGCCATCAGGACAAGTACACACTGGAGTATGGTTGATAACATTGCACTGCGCTCCAGCACCACACGATCCAGGACATGGGTCTCGACACTTTTCTCTCATGCATGCTTTGTTGCTCGGGCAATCGGAGTTGATACTGCATTCTGGTCGACAATTGGGGGCAACACCCAAGTATCCCATCAAGCAAGAACAAGAAGGAGCGCCTCCAATGTCTCGACATTCAGCATTCAAACCACATGGAGAAGGTACACATGGGTTTACAGGAATACTTGGCGCTGGCTTAGGAGGTGCTAAAGTATGAACAAGAAATAGCTTACTGTCAACATACTCATAACAAAATAGAATGTTAATACATAATTCAATGAACTAAAAATAGTGTTCAGCAGTAAATACATAAGTACTTACGTGGAATTGAGAAACATCTAGAGAATGGATCTCCAGTAAATCCTTCTTTACATCCACAAATTGGGCTATGATTGATCACATGACAGCGAGTATTTACACCACATGGGCCTGGGCAGGGATCCACACATTTCTGATTCGTGCATGCTCTATTCTGTGGACACTCTGCACTAACAACACATTCTGGTCTACATCCAGGTGGACTGCCAATATAGTTGAGCTGACAAGAGCATACTGCCTGTCCATTCACTTCTTGGCATTTGCTATTTGGTCCACAGGGAGATGGATTGCATGGATCTTTATATTCAACAGCTGTGGAGAGAACAAAATTATACTTAAATAATTACAATCCTTCTGAGAGAAAGCAAAGAAAGAAAATAACTAGTGTTAGCCTACTTGAATATAGGATAAAGGTTGATTTGGATTACATAAATACATGCACAAATACTTTTTTCATGACAAATATAAATTTAGATTATGATTTGCTTCAAAAATGTATGATAGTCATTCATAGTGATGCTATACTGTCCTCTAGCTGTACACCTGATATCCACTAGTCATTCATAGTGACTCTGTAACTGTGAACCTGATATTTGCTTGTCGTTCTTAAAGAAAAGAATTGTTGTGGTTAGGTGAGGGAAATGTTGCCTGTACAAACTGTTATTTGCAACTCTTCAGTCGGTCAACATGAATTTGCCCAATGACTGGGCGGGGTACAATGTACGGTATATAATATGTAAATGATACTCCTGGAAAAAATTACATGTAGACCTATTAGTTTATGATCACTATTATGCTGGGGCAATTTTTAGGATTACACGTTTCGATTTTCAAGCGGTCATCATCAGATCCTGATCAATGTGTTGAGGTTTAAATTTATATACATATTAGGGCTCGGAATATTCGCCAACCTCACGAATATACAAAATTAAAAATGAGGATGACGACTCAGAGAGCAAGACATCAAAAACACTACAATCGACAATTTCTGGGGCTCTTAAAAGACGATTTCACATTAGTGATGAAGAACCAACCTCAGGTGTAAGTTTAACCCAATTAGCATCTGCTGTGGATCCATGTTACAAAAATCTTTTACACGAAAATGCACAAGACACAGAAAAGATTTGGGTGGAAGTACAAGTGCAGATGTTTTCTTGCGATACCGGAGAAGATTCGGATGCTTCACAACCTCAACAAACAGCCGGGTTGTCGGGATCCTCACTCTCGTCCAGCTTTGAAAGGGACCTTGACTTCATTTTCAAGCATCCAAATACGACCTGCGCAGGAAAACTGTGGCCGAAGAGCTGGAAAACTTTAGGAACGCCCGTGAAACTGTAGGTGACCCCTGAAATGGTGGAAAACTAATGAAAAGGTATACCCCTCAATAAGTCAGTTGGCGAGAAAGTACTTATGCATTCCCGGCACCTCCGTTCAATCAGAAATACATTTATCCACGGGCGGAAATATTGTTAATGCCAAAAGAACATGCCTTGATCCTGACAATGTTGACAAATTGATTTTCTTTGTATCAAAATAAAAATAAAAATCGTGCAAAATAATATTTGAGTTAAAAGCCTGTTGACACTGAAATTTTGGCAACTTTCTCTTATTTTTGTTTTTCTTTCAAGTACTCGTGTCGATAATGTTGTGCTTATGTTGATGGAAATGTGCATTTGCACGTCGTTAAGAGAAGGCACAAAGAGTTTCTTATTTTTCATATTTGGTTTTGTAAGAAAGTTAGCCAATGTATCGTCGTTTACCCAAATACAGGTTAGCTTGTATTCTGTTTTCTTCCCTGAATTAAGGAATTGACTTCTTTTTTTTTTTTTTTTTTTTTTTTTTTTTTTTAACCGTCGACTTGAACCTCAATGGACTGCTTGTTAACAACCACTCTCATTTCAGTGTCTGCGTCTTGTTCATTTGCCGGCTTTGACATCTTGCCAGTATCTCTTGAGCCCATCTATCAGCTTGTTCTTCCGCTCCTCTGTTAAAGGGCCTAGTCTCTGTCTTCTGGGTTCTGCCTCCACCATAAAACCCTGATAGCTTTTCACCATCCTTCTGAAACTATTCCTGTCTTTGATTTTATCCTCCATAATGCCCACCTGTCTCGTATCTTTCCCACACTCTTGGAACCATTTCAACTTGGAGATCTTCGGTTTAAGAAAATTCCAGATTTTCTTTGTGAGCCGGTCATTATTCATACGGAAGATGAGTCCATAAAACAGCAATCTTTGTTTTCTAATTGTTGTTGTTGTTGTTATCGGTTCCATCTTTCTGTATACTTCTTTAGTTGATATCAGTCGAACCTGTCCATCAACCCATCTGTTGCCCAAGATCTTCCGTAGGTGTCTGCGTTCTCTTCTAAGTAGCTGATTGACTTGTCCTGTTCGATTCATACACAGGGTCTCCAAAGCATATAAACCTTCTGGTCTGACAACAGTGCTGTAATGCCTTAGTTTGGCTCCTTTACTCAGCATCTTCTTATTGTACATGTGGGCCGATAGCCCAGATGTTAGGCCCCTTAAAACAACAATTATCATCATTTATTTTTGTAGATGTTTTTGGTCAGTTGGAACGCTCGCTCTAGTTTCAGGATGCGGATATTGGTTGCTTCTTGTTCTAGCCCATACCCTTGGATTACTTCACCCAGGTATTTAAACTTCTTGACTCTTCGAATCTTTCCATGGTCTGTGAACAACCATTCTGAACCTTCACTGATGTTAGTCATGTATATCGTCTTCTCAAACGAAATTTGTAGTCCTACTTTCTCTGCTGTTTCTTTAAGATGGTTTATCTTCCTGATTGCTGAACTGATGTTGTTTGCAAATATGGCTACGTCGTCCGCGAACGCCAGACAGTCAACATACACTCCTTTGTGTTTGGGGCCTAATCGAAACTGATCTTCATTTCCTTCTTCTTTGTTCAGTGATTTTCTTTATTCTCGACTTACTTTTTCTAAGATACAATTGAAAAGAAGTGGAGAAAGTCGATCTCCTTGTCTGACCCCAGTTTTTATCCCGAAGGGCTCTGAGATTTCATTCTTGAATTTTACCTTAGATATTGTGTTGGTGAGAGTCTGTTTAATCAAGTTTCTGGATGAATCATCCACCCCAAACTCTTCCAGAATATTCAATAATGACTCTCGATCAATCGAATCATATGCTTTTTTGAAATCCACGAATACGACCACATATACCAACCTCCCAGTTTTCTGTATCTGATGATGTTTTTCAGATTGAAAATTTGTTCTGGGCACGATCGGCCTTTACGGAAACCAGCGTGGTATTCGTCAATCTGTTGATCAAGATGATGATGATGATGATGATGATAATTGTTGTTTTAAGGGGCCTAACATCGAGGTTATCGGCCCCTGATCAAGATGAGCTTCGATTCTGTTAAGGAGTACGTACTTTAGAAGGAATCTTGTAAGGAACAGGAACTACTGATATACCTCTGTAATTGTCAACGTTCTTCTTGTCTCCTTTTTTGTGGAGAGGATGGATTAGTGCTGATTGCCATTCAACTGGTATAGTACCCGTTCTCCAAATCTCCTGGAAGAGGCAGACAAATATGTCCAGAGTAGCCTCATTCGCTAGCTTCAGTAGTTCCGCCACTATGGAATCTTCCCCAGCTGCTTTATTATCTTTCAGACTGTCTATGATCAGCTTAATTTCCATCTTACAAGGTGGCTGAGAATTGGGCAGACCTTGAATGGGAAGGGAGTTGGATAGTCTTACCGATGGCTCATCACAGTTGAGCAACTTGTTGAAATACTGAGCCAAAATATAACAATTTTCCCTGCCGTTCATACCTAGCTTTCCTGTATCATCTCTAAAGCACAGACTAGGGGCTTAATAACCTTTAAGATTAGATTTAAAGGTTTGATAAAAGTCTCTAATGTTGTTCTTACGGAAATTCTGATCAATCGGTTCCATCTGTTGTTTCTCATACGATCGCTTTGCACATCAGAACACTCGGGCTGCAACTTTCCTCGCATCACGGAATGCATCAAAATCTTCCTGACCCTTGGTCGAATTCCATTTCCTCCATACATCTGTTCTCTGGGCCAGTGCATTATCACAGGTTTCGTTCCACCACCGATGTTTTAGTTTAGGAGCTGCCAGAATTGTGGCGGTAGCTGCCTGCTGGTTTTTAAAAGCGATCTCAGTCCAATTCTTAGATTCGAAGGTCAAGTTCTGATGATACTGCTCCTTAACTACCTAACTGATTTTAAGTTTCGACACATCATATCTCCGAGTTCTATTTCTAGTATTCGGAGTCTTCCTGAGAGGAATGAAATATCATCTTTACCTTAGAAAGGTAGTAATCACAGTCAAACCTTGCACTTCTCTGAACTTAAACATTCATAATCTCTTTTATTGCTCTTTTAGAGATTCATTACTTTATTAAATACCATGGGTCAAATAATTCTTTATGTGCTACTTTTGTCTTATTTGGCCGAACTAACCTTATTTGCTGAGTACAAAAGTTGTACTTGTCTACATATCTCCAAATCATAGTGCACGTTTCCTCTAAACGGTAACAGTAATGCTTTACAAGCCTCAATTTAATTTCTTATCTTCGTTGATCAAAACTTTTAATTACGAAATTCACTCATATAAAAGCACTGATATACTAAATAATTTGCAAGTGCATAACCTGTTCCGCAATAACTTACAGCAAGAACCCAGTTAAGACTAGAAATAGTCGCATAATACCTGGAATAGCGTATTAAAAGGCTGCGGCTGAAACACACTCGTGAAGGTTGAATTCATAGATAGAGGAATGAGACAAATGCCGTAATTTGAACGATACGAATAGAATATTCGTACACAACAGTCAATGCAAATAATGAAAAACAATGCGCATACCTTTCAAATTATTCGAATACAATATATTCGAATGTGCACGATACGTTATTATTTGAATACGGCGATTCGAATACCAGAATAACAATGGTTCGAATAGTATTCGAATATTCGAACATTATTCGCGAATAATGTGTTTCTCGAATATTCGAACAGTGCCAAATAATTCGAATCACAGTCCGATCTCTAAAGTACTCGCTAACCAATTGGGTCCGGCCCCACGCACCGTCAGTAGGGAGGAGACAGCTGTTAAGGTAGCACCAGTACGGCAACAGCTACACTGAGATAATTAACCATATACATATAGAATTCAAGTGCATGTCCTAATTTCAATCTTTTATTTATTACTAGCATTACCGGTAGCGGCTTCACTCCCGAAAATAGTATAAACACTAAACTTAGCGACGACCTACTCATCAATGCCATGATTTATTTGTAATTTTTTAACAGCCCGCTTTACGATACGATAGAAAAGATATGTAAGGCACCATGCAGAGTATTCTACTCGCTCTTGATATAGAGAACAGTTATAGGCCGATTTGCTACAATTGTATCTGAGAATTGTTTTAAACATGATCAATATAGAAAATATTCTATTATACTCATAGATTTAAATACATTTTTTAAACTTAGATATTGTTTTGTTGAAAGTAATACATTCCTTATCACCATAGGCTAACATCGACGCCCCGTGGCTCATGATCGCCAGATTAACGGTCACGTTAAACTACAAGCTTCCTTTTTAACATCGACGATCAGCTACAGCATATTGTCACTATCACTGAGTAGCTCTTGCTCCTGCTTTCACATTGCCTCTACGTAACACACCAATAAGAAATGTCAATAAGACACAAACTGAGTGGCTATAGAGAAAGAAAGAAAACTCGAAAAGCTGTTCTCCGTGAAGATCGCGTCACTATACTTAAGAGAGTATGCTACTTTCGTGCTCTGTTGGTAGATCTATCAATTTATCCGCTTTGACAGCGTGGCAATTTGTATTTGTTGAAATGATTCAAGCGCTGCCTACTTCAATGTCTTTTGGTGAAACGACTCGCATGCCAATGATACTACCTAAAATTGGTGCTCTGCCTATGCCCCATACAGTAGCGTCAATCAGCCGCCTGGTGAACAACTGAGGAACTTCTCTGTTTCATTTTTGAAAGCGCATTGACACACGCATTTTTGGCCACATTGTTTTGTTCTATTATAAACTAATTCAGAAACCTGCATGGGAGTGTGCACAACAATTCACCGAAGTTTCATTCTAATCGGATGAATGGTATAGAAACACATGCGGGACAATATACTATGAAGCCACAGAAAATACAACTAAACGGTATGAAATACACTCATTTGTTGAAATGATTCGCAAGTCAACACTCAGTCAACGACTCGCTTGCCATCTTTGCCAAATGGAGTCACATATACAGAAGACTTTGCATGCTTGCGCACAACCCACCAAAGTTAATTTGTTGAAATAATTCGCATGGCAACACACTTTTGTTGAAACTACTAGTGCGCCACTTTTTGAAAAATGGATTTACAAACTCAGAAATCTTTCTGGGCATGCGCATAACAATTCACCAAAGTATCAACGCAATCAGAGGAATGGTATTGGAACGCACTGAGACAATAATACAACGAAAACACGGAAACTGATGCTAAACTGTGAAATATACTCATTTATTCAAACGATTAGCATGCCAATACTCATTTGTTGAAACGACTCGGGCACCATCTATTGTAAAGTGGATTTACTTATTCATAAACCTTCATGGGAGTGTGCCCAACAACATACCACAGTTTCATCGCAATGGGATGATTGGTATATGAACGCTTGTAGGACTTTATTGAAACGATTCGTGTGGCAACACTCATTTGTTGAAACTACTCACGCGCCATCTATTGTAAAATGGATTTACTAATTCTATAACCTTCCCGGGAGTGGGCACAACAACTCACCTAAGTTTCATTGTAATCAGATGAATGATATATGAACGCATACGGGAGTTTGTTGAAACGATTCGTGTGGCAACACTCAACTACTTGAGTGCAATCTATTCTAAAATGGATTTCTTATTTCTATAACCTTCCCGGGAGTGAGCACAATAACTCACCAATGTTTCATTGCAATCGGATGAATGGTATATGACCGCATAATAGACGAACAAACAAACATTCATTTTTATATATATGATAGATATTGTGTTAAAACAAAACAAGCTCACCATATAACGAGATTCAAATGGTGAATCGTATTATAAACACCAATCGTACACACTACAATTCATGGTTATATAAATTGAATAATATATTTAAACTTCAACACAGCGATCAGGATCAGATGATGACAGCTTGAAGGTCAAAAGTGCATAATCCAAAACTTGACCCAGTATAATAGTGATCATTGAGGCCCGGAAGATCATGCAAAATCATATTTTTGCATATTTATGCATATTTTGGTTATTTTGGCACAATGAATCATATTTTTCCCCTTTGGCTGTTTAAGCGCATATCTCTGCTTGATAAGGACGTATATTCTAATTTCCTGTTGTTTTGAAGAGCTTTTTGTTACTTAATGTTATTAAAGTCATATATTTCAAATCGGACTTCGAGAGTCTATCACAGAATAATACTGAAATTATTTTAATACCTAGTACATTTCAGTCCTTTATGCTAGTTGATATCAATGATTTTTATTGAGCATTCACTATGTAAATATTGTAAAAATATTTTCATTTAAAAATATTCAATGGCGATTAAAATTGTAATCAGTTACCGGTATACTTAAAAATTAACATAATAAAATAATTGATTGTCAACACTGCTTGAAGTTCCATAACCTAACATTTTCTACTATTTATAACTTGTCTTTTGCTGCTTTACAGTCGGTCAACACTGAAAAAAGAATGGCTTCAAATTTCTACACTATTTAGAACTGTTTCTTAGTTGAGATATTATATGTTATATGTCTGTCTGTTCATATTTTCTTTATATTCAAAATAGAAACGCTAAAGAATACGGAGTGATTATAATTGCCATAGTTATTTCATAGTGCATATTTGACCAATAATTAGTGCATTTTTGCATGCATATTTTTTTTCATTTAATAGTGCATGAACTAACAGGCTACATGCAATTTTTTCCATGAGTGTCATTTACATAATACATTGCACCCAGCCCAGTCATTGGGCAAATACTGTATGTGTTGACATACTGATGAGTTACAAATAACAGGTATGTGAACTACCATATCTTACAGCCTCATCATTAAATTTATATATTTATTTGTATATAAATTTAAACAAAACTGTTGAATAATTATAACATCATTTTCCCTTGATTATGATGGCTAGGAAATTAAAGTTTGGCTCTACAAGCCACCACTGCTCTACACTATGACATAATATAATGAGCAGTAGAGTTCAGAAGCAAGGCCACACTATACAGGATGGAAACTAAAAGCAATTTGCTGCTTCCATTTCTCGTATGAATGGAATTGGCAATGAAGGAAATACATTCTAATGGTTATGATTTCTATAAGTACATTTCTGATTGCTACATGCTATACTACAAGAAAATACAGTAAGACTTTGGGGGTTGTTGACTAGTTATTAAGAAGGGAACAATATTCTTAGTTATGTGGAATTGCACAAAGAAGGATCCACAATGCGTTTTACTCCGAATGAGATTAAGGACATTATCTCTTATCTGATAAGAGTATACTTTAATAGTAAGTATGCTTAGAGTGAATATTTCTTACGTTCTTGAGCTTTTATGTTGCAGTATCTAAAAGGATCTCCAGTATATCCAGCACGACATGTGCACAAAGGTAAGTGATTCACCACCTGGCAGTCAGCATTCTGACCACAAGTCCCTGGGCAAGGATCTTCACATTTGTTACGAATACAAGCTTTATTAGAAGCACAGTCAGTGTTGAGCACGCATTCTGGTCTGCAGCCTTCATAGGGATTACCAAAATAGTCTGGAAGACAAGCGCAGGAGCCTGCACCATTCTGTTCCCTGCACACAGCATTCGATCCACAAGGTGAGGGAATACAAGGTGCAGGTCTCTCTTCCATGACAACAGCTGTCAACACACATAAAACCGATTAATATTTATTAAGGCCAAATGATAAGGGAACTACAAAGATTGAATTGAATTCCAATTTTCAGAACAGAATAAGCCTTACGTTGCTGAATAAAACACTGGCTAAATGGGTCTCCAGTGTATCCAATGGCACACACACAAGTGGGGGCATGGCTCACCACCCTGCATTCAGCATTGGCTCCACAAGAACCAGGACAGGGATCTCGACACTTCTGTCTGATACAAGCCAGGTGACTGGCACATTCGCTGTTGCTCACACACTCTGGACGACAGTTGGGTGGTATGCCTTGGTACTCGGGTAGACAAGAGCACGATGGAGAGTCTCCTGAGACCTTGCACTGAGCATTAGGTCCACATGGTGATGGCTGACATGGGTTCACTGGAGTAGGTGGCTCATCCGCTAAATCAAACAAAATAAAATCAGGTAATATAATGTAATCTATCCTGATATCACAAAATGTAACTCCCAGATCCATGACTATATCCAACTAGATAGGCTAAAGTAGTACTTGAAAGAGTGCTTACGTATTGGTTGACATCTTATGAAAGGATCCCCAGTGTATCGACTTGGACAGCTACATATGGGGTTGTGGTTCACCACTTCACATCGAGCTCCAACACCACATGTGCCAGGGCATGGGTTTCTACACTTTTGGTTGCTACATGCCTCATTCAGACCACACTCAGAATTCACCACACACTCTGGTCTGCAAGCGGGAGGACTCCCAATGAAACCAGGTACACAGGAACACACGGCTTGCCCATTAATCTCACGACACTGACTATTTGGCCCACATGGTGACGGGTTACATGGCTGTGTAACTGGTGGAGCTGAGGAAATATCAGTTTGTTAGCAATATCTCTACCACATACAACTTCTTCATTCATGAAAATTACATAACTTCAAATGCATGCTGATAAAAATAAAAGAATACTTACGTGGAACAGGTCTGCACTGTACAAAAGCATTGCCAGTTGTTCCCTCAGGACAGCTGCATATAGGAATGCGATTCATGACATCACATCGTGCACCCTGACCACAGGTGTTTGGACAAGGATCCATACATTTGTTTCTAATGCAAGCTTTGGTCCTGTCACAGTCCGTACTCAGTACACATTCTGGTCGACAACCAGCGTATGGATCACCTTGGTATTCTGGCAGACAAGTACAGATACCATCTCTACATTGCGCATTTGATCCACAAGGGGAGGGATTGCAGGGATCAGACTCTATTGGTTCAGCAGCTGTGAGAACAAAACCAACAAAATTATTTCCGATATATGTCCCTTTCAGATTCAATTTAAGAGCACGTTATATTGATATGTTTTTCCTTACCAAGTGGCGGTTTGGGAAAACAGTTGGAGAATGGGTCTCCAGTGTAGCCCTCAGGACATGTACAAACTGGTATGTGGTTCATAACATTGCATTGTGCTCCAGCACCACAAGAACCAGGGCACGGGTCTCGGCATTTCTCCCTTATGCAAGCTTTGTTACTGGGGCACTCTGAGTTAATGCTGCATTCTGGTCGACAATTTGGTGGCATTCCAATGTAACTGGATAAACATGAGCACGATGGAGACCCACCAATATCGCGGCACTCTGCATTAGGCCCACATGGAGATGGCAGGCATGGATTCACAACTGGAGTAGCAGGTTTTGGAGGAGGAGCTAAACAAATGAATACAACTTGTCACAGCCACAAATCATAAGATTATCTGCATACCGGTATTGTTTCTAACATACAAAATGTAAAATCTGACAATTATACAATAAAATCTTACGTGGAATGGAGAAGCATCTGGAGAATGGATCTCCAGTATATCCCAACTTGCAAGTGCAGATGGGGCTATGGTTTATCACTTGACATTGGGTATTTAAACCACATGGTCCTGAGCAAGGATCTACACACTTCTGATTAAGACAGGCTTTATTCTGTTGACATTCAGAGCTCACAACACATTCGGGTCTACAAGCTGGAGGACTGCCAATATAGCTTGGTAAACACGAACACACAGCCTGACCATTGATTTCCCGACACTGGCTGTTTGGGCCACAAGGTGAGGGTTTACAAGGATCAGTTTGCTCTGTTACAGCTGCAAAAGAATGCAAAATTAAGTATTATGCATATACTGTATACCAACACACACGATCATATGGTAAGCAAAAGTATATTTCCAAAGTATTACTTACGTTCTTGAATTTGTATGCTACAGTAATTGAAAGGATCTCCTGTATAGCCTGCATGACAAGTGCACGAAGGAAGATGATTGACAACCTGACAATCGGCATTTTGTCCACATGTACCTGGGCAAGGATCTTGGCATTTATTACGTATACAGGCTCTATTTGGAGTACAATCGGTATTCAGTACACATTCTGGTCGACAGCCTTCATATGGATTCCCAATGTATTCAGGAAGACAGGTACATGAACCAGCTCCATTCTGCTCCCGACAAAGGGCATTTGATCCACAGGGAGAAGGTGTACAAGGTGTAGGTCTCTCCTCAGGAGGTGACACTATAATACAAATCAAAATGTAGTATTGGTGCTTTCTTATCATTGGTAAGTACATCTATGAAACAGAGTTATTTTGAAATGACTTACTTTGTTGGATAATACATTGAGTGAATGGATCTCCAGTGTATCCAATGGTACACACACAAGTGGGGGCATGGCTCACCACCCTGCATTCAGCATTGGCTCCACAAGAACCAGGACAGGGATCTCGACACTTCTGTCTGATACAAGCCAGGTGACTGGCACATTCGCTGTTGCTCACACACTCTGGACGACAGTTTGGTGGTATGCCTTGGTACTCGGGTAGACAAGAGCACGATGGAGAGTCTCCTGAGACCTTGCACTGAGCATTAGGTCCACATGGAGACGGCTGACATGGGTTCACTGGAGTAGGTGGCTCATCCGCTAAATCAAACAAATTCATGATATGATAATACTTTATGAAATATGATATACTTCAGTGCCTTATCTATGCATGGCTTGGCTATTTAGTGTAATATATCACAGCATTAACCATAATTATTGAAACAGCATTTTCCAGTAGTGTCCTTCGAGCATCTTTATCTTTGTGACGATTGGTCACATGTATCAATCCTCACCCTTGTAATCTTCATCAAAATTCTCTTTCCCCCTAAATATTCCTGTTCTGTTTCCCTTGGAATATTGCACACAATATCTCCATGGCCCATGCCCTACATTCATAGATCGCTACCTGGAGATCACCTGTTCCGGCAATTGTTAATCTCTGAAAAGTGGAGCATTCCAAATCCGAATGGTCAGTTGTAGCACATGGTGAACATTAGGCATCACTTTCCCGAAATTATGCTTGTGGAAAGACCTTTGAACTTTCCTTGGCGTGGCTGCAACTGCGTCATACCATAAAGATGTGCGCACAGCGGTGTGGCTTTCAATTTTTTCAGTACCAACCTAAATGCTTGAAACTCGTGTGTGCGTACCCATTGTGTGCTAGGGGAATGCAAAATTGTTGTGTTGGCAAAATGAATACTCGTGTGTTGTGTGTGTGAATGCCTATATAAGGCCTTTTGATTTTAATCCTCCTTAGCCGGACCCACCTTCACATATCCCACACTCTTATACCCCTTTTACAGTGTGGTTTCCGGCCTGCAACTTCCTCATCTTACCACCATCATGGTGGATAACTTCAACTGGTTTTGCCCCACTCTTTTTCTTACCTTAGATTTTCAAAGAGCTTTCGACACAGTCTGGCACATTGCTCTTCTCCTCGAACTCCATTATTGCCTTCTTCCCCTCAATTTCCTCTGCCTCATCCGCACTTTCCTCAGGCACCATACTACTCATATCACTTTCAATCGGTGTTTCCCTTGATCTTTTCCTCTGACCGTAGGTGTTCCCCTACTCTACATCCTCTTCGTCAAAGATGTTTCTCAACCACTTGCTCCTCTCCAGCTGCTTCAGTTCACTGATGACACGGCTATCCTGGCTCCTTACCCTTCCATTGCTGCATTATCGATTAGTCCTGAATACGAACAAAACACACGCCGTTCTGTTTCGACCCCGAAGTCACGCCAATTCACCTAGCCGCAATCCAGCCCATATTAATCTACACATCTGTTGTCAACGTTTACACCTCACTCTACCAACCACTGCGCTACCTGGGATGAGCATTTATTGTACTGCCTCAATCTTTGGGCACTCACGGCCTCAGTGCAAACCTGTTCCTGCCTTATGAACCGGTCACTTGGCACCTCCTGGTGTCTTCATGCCTCCACACTTCTCTATACCTACAAGACCCTCACCCGTTCTTTCCTCACATATGAACATGTCGTCTGGGCTGGCTGCGCTCCTAGTCGCTTCCGACCTTTCATAACAATGGAACGCCGCATCACTCTAACACCCCTTCATCTCTTGTCCCTCCATCCTAGCGAGGAGCTTTACCACCTCCCATCACCACCTATATCCATCTCTTCCAACTCCGCTACCTAAACCTTCGCCAATTCGAAGCCCTTCCCATATGGGCTCCTCTATACTAGGCCTTATCCTTTATTCGAAGAAGTATCCATTTCAGGTTCCGTGTTGACAGTTTGATTATGAAAATTTAAGATTTCCAAATTTTCCGCCTAATCAACACAATTCTATTTTAGCGTCGTTAAGGGTAATGTTTCGGAATTACAGTGATTCCTTCCTCAGCCCATTCAACTTAATATTAGGATCCATCAATAAAAGATATATATTACAAGTAATGGAGTATCTCATATTCAAGTATTGCATGTTGTTTTAAGATTCTTAGCAATTTTTAAGTGTATTCAGTGTATTGTAATTATGTATTTTTCGACCTTCGATGAGGAATGTAATATATATCTTTTATTGATGGATCCTAATATTAAGTTGAATGGGCTGAGGAAGGAATAACTTTAATTCCGAAACATGTACCCTTAACAACGCTAAAATAAAATTGTGTTGATTAGGCGGAAAATTTGGAAATCTTAAATTTTCATAGGCCTTATCCATCTGAAAAGCCTCAATCCTGCCCCCAAATAAACATCCCTATTCTTGCTCCCTCAAAAAAAAACACGTCCGGTGGTGGGGGTTGCCCACCTCCCATATAGGGTCCACTTCCCTCTATCGATCATTCCTATTTTGTGTTTGCGGCATACACCACCCGTTTCTAAATCATCTTTCCTCCAGGAACTTCTTTCTGCCTGGGAAGAAAGTTATCTTCTTTGGTCTTTTCATTTTTTATCCTCCATTGTTTCATTTGCCTTCTTTTGTTTTTGCTTCTTTTTTTTTCTCTTGCTAGCCGACTCCCTACGTTTCAAACAAACCACAACACCTCAAATCCGGTGGTGGCAGTTGCCCGACTCTCCTTCTTACCCCTATCGGTCTCTTGTATATCCTCCAGTCACTTATTTCTGCCTGGTAAAGGCAGTTGTCTACGTTTGCCATTGTTTCCATGGCTTTCTCTTGCTAGCCAACTCCCCATGCTTCACTCTAAGAAAAGAAATTCGGTGGTGTCGGTTGCCCAAATTTCCTTCTAGGATCCTCTTACCCTATAAGTCTTTCGCAACACACTCCACACTCTCTTCCCCCAACCACTTTCTTCCTATCGATAGCATTTGTCTTTGCCTGACTTTCAATGTTTTCCTCCTTTGTTTTCCTTTGTTTCCTTAAAAAGAAAGAAAATAATACAATTCCGCAGTGGCGGTTACCACCTCTAATATGTTTCACAACATTCTCCACCAATTTTGTTCTCGCTTCTTCCTCCAGCCCCTTTCCTTTCCATTGATATCGATAGCCACTGTCTTCACTTTCCCCGTTTCTCTACTTTATTTCCCAGTTCTGCTTTCTTTTCTTAAAAACAAATCCATCAGACGGTGGCGATTTGCCCGTCTCTATATTTTAGATTTTTGTGCTTTATGTCAGCACCGTACCCACCCTTTCATCAACTTTCCACCAGACACATTCCCTCCATTTCTCCGACGCTCGCATCGTGCCTATCGTTGCCTTAGTCAATTATTGCTTTCTCATACTGCCACTCTCATGTTTTTAGCCAAGAGGTCAACCCCAGGTGCGGCTCTACAGGCTAAGCCACCTGCACATTTTGAGAAATAAAATGTTCATAATATGTCTATTTATGAAGCATTTCTAGTGTTTCAAAATATATTTTGTCTTGGGAATATTTCATATCGTCCACTCTCTAGAAAATCTGCGAGTGAAGGCCCTGCTAAATGCTAGTCCACTGAACCTGACTTGAGAGTGACAATATCTCTTCGTAGGGCAGACAAGTTGAGAGCTTGCCTAGAGTACCAGCTACAGAGTACTCGAACAAACATATGTCCCTATTATTACCTTGTCGAGGCCCCCCAGTCTTATCGTGAGCTCGATGCAGGGCAGTCTGGCTTGGTGATGTTCCTTAGGTCTTCTTGTGGATCCTCGCAGGGTTTAATTAACTGTCATCAAGTAGCCTGTGATAATATTTTTGTTTCCTGTAACTTGAATTGTTTCATGAACTTATTTCTGGCACGTATTGAAGCTTAAGTTGGTTCTTAGGTAAAATGTGTTTGTCTCGATTCTGGGCCTTGCTTGTGTCAGATAGTATTTTATTTTACCCTATGCATGTAAATGTTTCCTTAATGTGCAAATGTTGTCTTCTGTTCGAACACGTGGGTGAGGTTTATGACCTCGGGAAAAACATCCGAAGTCTTGAGTAATTATCTTTCAGTTTGATTTTGGTAAGGGTAGCTAGTTTCTCTTATTAATCTTTTGGGGGAGTGTTAGGACAGGGGGCATCCTCGTAGACTTAGGTTAGTTAGACTAATATAACTTTCTTTAGACATATTTTCCTATTCATTCAAATGCTGTTTTATTTGCCACATTTTCCTTGGGTTACATTTTGCTGATAATTTGGCAGAATCCGACCGCATTGCTTTCCTTTTGTAATATGCTAAAATAGTAACAATCTATACTTTACCCGTCTCACCTATCTCAATGACCCTCATCCCTAAGTCCGCCAGAAGCGGGCTCCTGACCCCATCCCTAATTCTCCCCTACTCTCCTCTCACTTCTCCATGGAAAGGGGAGGGCGATAATGCAGTAAAGTCTCATGATGATGATTACTTACGTATTGGTTGACATCTTATGAATGGGTCCCCAGTGTATCGACTTGGACAGCTGCATATTGGGTTGTGGTTCACCACTTCACATCGAGCTCCAACACCACATGTGCCAGGGCATGGGTTTCTACATTTTTGATTGCTACATGCCTCATTCAGACCACACTCAGAATTCACCACACACTCTGGTCTGCAAGCGGGAGGACTCCCAATGAAACCAGGTACACAGGAACACACGGCTTGCCCATTAATCTCACGACACTGACTATTTGGCCCACATGGTGACGGGTTACATGGCTGTGTAACTGGTGGAGCTGAGGAAATATCAGTTTGTTAGCAATATCTCTACCACATACAACTTCTTCATTCATGAAAATTACATAACTTCAAATGCATGCTGATAAAAATAAAAGAATACTTACGTGGAACAGGTCTGCACTGTACAAAAGCATTGCCAGTTGTTCCCTCAGGACAGCTGCATATAGGAATGTGATTCATGACATCACATCGTGCACCCTGACCACAGGTGTTTGGACAAGGATCCATACATTTGTTTCTAATGCAAGCTTTGGTCCTGTCACAGTCCGTACTCAGTACACATTCTGGTCGACAACCAGAGTATGGGTCACCTTGGTATTCTGGCAGACAAGTACAGATACCATCTCTACATTGCGCATTTGATCCACAAGGGGAGGGATTGCATGGATCTGTTTCTTGTGCTTCTATTTCTGGAAAAGTTATGTCATTTAATTGCAATGTTCCATAATATCATTAAAATTATTCTACATTTAGGTGCTAATTGCTGATTGCCAAAATTTTCTTTTGACATTGGTATGCTGGTCCAAGGTCATACTAGCAGAGGCATCAGAACTCAGGAATGTTTGAGCAATCATGTTGTATGATTTTCAATGACTATAATGGACTGAGATTTTCCTATGTGGCTGCAAATTCTACAAATGTGTAAGCTTCAGAAATGTCTCTTAACTACCAACAGTTGATGAGTGTTTATATGTTAACCTAAATGGTATCATTCTAGCCTATATTCATAACATTATCCACTTGAGGAATGCTAACTTTTAGCCTATAGGTATTTTCATTTATGAAAAAATAGGCTTATGAGATCACCTTTTGTCCATATGTGTGTGTGTGTGCGCGTACCAAAACTATTACTTATATCACCCAGAAATTTTGTACGGCGATGAACGGCACTACTAGGAGTTCACCTATGTGACTTTCAGAAACCTGTTAAGTACAAAACGAACATGTCGGCCAAGCAGATTTGAAACGCGATTTAACCATCCGAGCGCAGTGAAACATGGTAGAGCAAATGTTTATACACATTGTAAGGCACTGACATCTAATTTAGTTCACTGTTTACATAACCTCAGGATGGCGACTGTGCGAAATGTTAAAATTAAGTTTTAATTTCTTGTGTCCTAATCATGCGATCAAAGTCAACGTTTGTTTGAATAATGAACCTACGCAATAAGCGTCATCTAGTTGTACATAACTCTATGACCTACATAATAAAAATCCAACATGGCGACCATCCAACATCTACTAATCTATGATGGCAATCAAACTGAAATTTTGTACGTTGATAAAGGCTATGAACGTAAGCTTACCTATGGGACTTTCAAAAACCTGGTGAGCACGAATCCAACATGGTGGTGATGCAAAATTTAAAATTTAGATATTTAAATGGACGTTTCTCACAATTTAACCATCCGAGCGCAGTGAAACGTGGTACGGTAAATGCTTATATAAATTTTAATCCACTGACTTCTAATTTATTTCAATTGTTTTCATAATAACAAGATGGCGGCAGTGCAACATTTTAAAATATTGTTTATATTTATATTTCTTGTGTCCTAATCATGCGATTGAAGTTTGAATAATACAGCTATGCAATAATCTTCATGTAATAGTAGTCTACTTAACTCCATGGCCTACATATATAAAAATCCAACATGGCGACCAATATCTATTAATCTATTACAGCAATCTGAAATTTTGTATGCTGATAGAGGCAATTAACATAGGTAGGATATATGAAAATGGGCTATTTAGTTCTTCACGGAACTACTTGTTAATGTACTAACTATGATTTGATTATTATGACATGCTCCATACATCTCCATAAGAAGTTGTTTAGATGGTTACATATGAAGATATTTAATTGTTAGGTAGACTATTCCATTCATGTGTCAATTATAGAACTGTATTTCAATGACCGTGGTAGTTGTATATGCTAAGCCACTAGATCCTGGAGCCAGGTTGTTCTGAACTGTCGGCCATCCTTGATATAGCTTTCCGCTGTTTCCGATTTTCAACTCCAGGCAAGCTTCCTTCATGTTTCATTTCACCTGTCATGAGGAAAAGCATTTGGCTGTAAAAAGCCATCTGCTACATAGACGTTCATTGATTCTTATCCTTGGTGTTGAAGAAACGGGAATGAAAAGGGGTATACAAAAATAGTGCCCTATTTGGATGACAAAGCACCATGCCTGTTATCGCTGAGCTCTTCACTGATGTTGTTCACAAAGAACACCAGGGCTTTATGCTCTGTTTTATTGATTTCTTTACAAGCTTAGGTTGGAAATGCATTTTGTTGACAATGCACAGCAGCATAGATCATACACATTAAACCATGGCAGAAAGGCGCTCAGAATTTAAAATATTGTGTTGAACTTCTCCACTTATTGGTGGTTTCAAACGTCCTATGACGACTCTGGTGAATAACTCGTACATGTCAAGTTCCTCACCTAAGCTGCAACGCTTGAAGTATTGAATAAAGACATATGTGTTACAAGTTAGGCATCAACATGTAAAAGAAATTCAGTTGTGAATCTTCTGGCAATCCAGTTTCTCCAATATTCATTTAACACTCTCCTGTTATACATAACTATTGTAGACTGGCATATTTAGAAGTTATTTTAGGAAGACTTCCAAGAATCATGGGAGTTTTAATCCACTACACATACAGAAAGAAGTGGAATTTAGTACTTGGTAGTGAACATGACACGTTGTCATTATTATTATTATTATTATTATTATTATTAAAGCTTTTGAAAAATATCTTTAAGGTTTTAGCAGAGTTAATACATAGAAATCGGTCCGAGTGGCATAATTACTTAAGTGTTGGCCTTCAAAACCCCAGAAAGTTGATTCAAAATTGGAGCATATCAGTAGATTTAACCACAAAACACCCTTGCAGGGCAAAATACTGAAACACAGGCATCTCTAAAACCAGAGCAGTTAAAAGAGATAACTTCATAATTAATATCATAACATTTGTAAAATAAACTTCATGGGTGTTAATCATCACAAGCAGTGGGATAATGTGGTCGATATACCTAAACTCCGTCCAAGCAATCTGGGAAGTGCCAGTGTGAAAACACGCAGTCTGCGCACAGGAGTGAAAGGAAAGGAAGATGTAGTTTTATGTGACCGTTAATCGCGAGATCATAAGCCACGGGACACGGGGGCACAGGAGTGATTCAGCTGACTGGCCAATGAGGCGCGATGCCACTGAATAATAACCGCAGGTGGGAGATGCGACCTTGGCTTCAATCAACTCTTGAAACGGCTGGGCTGCCAAGCTCCACCCACAGCATTCCCTTTTCACTTCCTCGGTGTGACGTCATGCGCAAACCTACTTCACAGATTCCGTGGATGAGGTACAGGACCTTCGCAAGGGGGTGCCAAGAGGCATTAAGCGAGGGGCAACATTTTAAAAATATTACAAGGACCTCACAACAGATATTTCCCTAAACCAAACTATAACTATGTTGCAATATTATAATATCTTTAAATTGAAGGTTGTATGGTTTATTTGAAATAATTTGTATAACATTCACAAAATAATAAAAATTAACTGCCAAATCAAATTTTGTAATATTATATTAATCCCATTAATCTTCAGGAGCAAAATATCATTGAGAGAGCATGCCTGTACATAGTGATACCTCTTCTATTTCCTAGAGCTGATTTAAAACCCCATTCTGGACCTCTTTCAGACCAATGACCAGACAGAGGCTCTTTAAGGATTATTTCTAGGGAATATAAGTATCTAAAAACTAAAAACGAGTGCATTCTCGTCTTGTGTAAAATGTAAGATCTGGTATTAAGGTAAAGTGCCTAAATATCATACCCCTAAGACAATTCTTCAATTCTGAACATTTTTTGGAGTTGGAAATAATTAAGAAACTCATTTAAGCAACTCAACACCATACCTAATAGTATTGATGGTAAAGTTCTACTAAGATATTTACTATCCATTAACAATAAATAATCAAACAAATGCAAATTTTGATTTTCCAAATAAGGTATTCTAATTCCGTTATTATATATTCATTTATTTTATGGAAAAATTATTGTAACAGTCTTAAGATCATTTATAATAAGTTTACTGA
Source organism: Meconema thalassinum (assembly GCA_946902985.2). Taxonomy (NCBI): domain Eukaryota; kingdom Metazoa; phylum Arthropoda; class Insecta; order Orthoptera; family Tettigoniidae; genus Meconema; species Meconema thalassinum. The sequence continues at coordinate 56,001,419 of OX336389.2, forward strand.
GGTATAAGTAATGTGTTCATACATTTTTACACACAAGTTACCCATCCAGACAAAAATTGCAAAAACCACAGAAAACCACTTCCACGATGAATGAGATGGGAATGGAACACACCTCTTCTCAGTTTGGCCTCACGGGGCTGATTGTACCCCGTTCCAGCTCTTAGACAATTTGAGAAACGCAAAGGGAATGGATTTTGGTCTCCAGTTATAGCAAAAATGTCGATGGCTTCTGGCCAAACGACTATAGCCACACGGCTGTATTCAAGTAGTACGCAATATTGAAGTAGTAATGTATAATTGTCAATCGCTAAATGATGAAATACTTCCCATGAGGCGTCAATATAACGATTTAAATTTGATTTGACACTCTTGAAACCTTTTACAATAACTATATTTGAAAAATAACAGCATAAATGATCAGATCAAAGCAGTAGTTAACTGAATGGTTCTGAAGAGATTCCTGGTCCACTGTCCACAGAAAGTGGGGGACGAATTAAGGTGAGGGGACAGATTTCGAGCACTTTACCTTATGCTTTTGCATGAATACATTGACCAGAAAAATTAGAAACTCGCGGTTTCCCAATTTAAAATGGCCTGCATTCAGTTAGGAAGGAAATCCAAGGTAGTAATGATTTATTATCAGTTAGACGTTTTAACAGCCTATTAAGGAATTCTAAGAACTCAGTGCCAGATGAGAACACAGGGAGGGAGAGTTTATACACATTGCTATACATGGTGTAGCCATAAGAGAAATGCGATCCGCGAAAAAGTGAACCAATATACAGTGCCTTGAGTAAGCCTTGGACCTATAGGAGGGATAGAGTCCCATTCCCATCTGACGGATTAGGGACTCCTTGCAATTGAACAGGTAATCGCACTGGTATTTGATGGTGTGCTACTAATATCGAGGGGGTTTATGGAAGGAAGAAAATAGAACTAGCCGAGTCAGCAAGTAGTATGGGATTGGATATTGTAGGGATTAGTGAAGTTCTGGTAAAGGGATATAGAGGAGGAAGTAGGAGACTACAAGATGTACCTGTCAGGTGTAAAACAAGGCAGGGCAAAGGGGGGAGTAGGGCTGTATGTTAAGAGATTTTCAGAGCGTGACAGTTTCTGTGAGGAATGTAAATGAACGATTAGTGTGAATAGATTTGGAAATGTCAGGTAATCGTGTCAGGATTGTTTCAGTGTAAGCTCCATGTGAAGGGGCGAAGTATACTGATTTGATGAGGCACTGAGTGACATGGAAGCGAGGATAGTGTAGTACTGATGGGGGATTTCAGTGCTAGGATAGGAAATAGAACTGCGGAGTATGAGAAGGTAACGGGTAAGTGAGGATAGGGAAACGAACACCAATGGGAAATGTTTACTGGATTTCTGTGCTAGCATGGGCTTATCTGTTGTAACTCATTCTCGAAGCATAAAGTGATTCACAGATATACATGGGAGGGTAGAGGAACCAGGTCAATAATAGACTATGTCATTACTGACTTTGAATTTAGTAAATTGATAAGGAATTTTGTGGTGTTTGAAGCCATATTTTCAGTGTTGCCTTAGTAAACAAGAGTTTAGTGCTTTTCAGTCGGTCAACACGAATGTACCCAAAAGAGATGGGTTATGCCCTAATCCTGAAATAAATTACATGAGATTAATAAAACACTAGCACTAAACTCTTGTTGATAAGGAATTGTAAGGTATTCAGGGGCATTTTTGATTAAAGAGACCTTGAACTTAATCTGCTGTGAATTAAGCATAGTTAGACCTGAAGTGTAGAAAGTGAGGGCTGTTTGCAGGCGGATTAGGGTTGAAAATCACCAGGATAAGGAACTGTATAAGAAATACTGTACATGGAAATGATTGATAAGAAATTCCAAAGCGTAGATGGTAAAGAATTTCAGGACATAGAAACAGAGTGGTCAGGATACAGGGATGCAGTACTAGAAGTAGGAAAGGCATGTCTTGGCACAACAAAGGAAGGAAGCTTTTACTTTTATGTGACCATTAATCTTGTGATCATGAGCCAAGGGACCTCCTTTTTATGTGGGATCCGAACCACAGGACAAGGCATTTCACTTCGAAAATCTCACATGCATTGACCGAAAATCGAACCCAGTCCACCTTGGTGAGAGGCTAACAGCTTGACCGCAGCACCACCATGCCCCCTCTTGGCACATCAGTGTATGAAGACAGGAAAAAGTGCAAATCCTGGTGGAATGATGTAGTAGAGGCTGCTTGTCAAAGTAAAAAGAAGGCTTACAAAATGTGGCTGCAAATAAGGAATCCGGCAGTGTAGTGGAAAGGAACAAATCAAACAAATATTAGTCGAGTCCAAAAGGAAATCATGGGAGGAAATTGGAGATAAATTAGAAAAGTTAGGTCAAGCAGCAGGAAATCTCTCTGGAGTGTTATAAAGAATCTTAGAAATGGAGGAAAAAGAGAAATGAGTAGTGTTCTGGATAATTCAGGGAAACTCATTGTAGATACCAAGGAAGCACTGGGAAGATGGTAGGAATACTTCGAAAGCTTGCTAAATGTTAATGAAGACTGGCATGTAGCATATTTTGAGATACAGGAGGAAAATTAAGATGGATGAGGTTGTAGAGAGGGTGGTAAATAAACTACAATGTCACAAAGTGGCAGGGATAGATCTAATTCAGCCCGAAATGGCAAAATAGATTTGAAAAGCAGGGATGAAATGGTTGCATTGGATAATCGAATTGTCATGGAATTTAGGAAAGCTATCCTATGACTGGACAAAAGCTGTAATCGCCCCAATTTATAAGCAAGGTAACAAGAAAGATTGCAACAATTATGGAGGTATTTCTTGATAAGTGTTCCGGACTCCCTCCCCTAAGCTAATTGTTTCATCTCTACATAGCTACCGCACCTTACAGCGGTAGGAGTGGTGCATGCTTCTTCGGACATTACTAGTATAAGCCAGTGGCAAATGTTTTACGCTGCCAAGTGCAGAGCCGGTAACAGTACATCCGAGGCAATCTGTTAAAACATATTCTAACAATGGCCTATTCTTAAAAATCTTGTCCTTGACCCTCCCTTCCTTAATAAGTTTGCTATTCTTGGGTGCCTTAGTATGTGCCCTGCCAACCTTTCTCTTCTTTTCTTTAGTACTCACCAGAAACATCTCTACTCCCTTACTCCTCTTTATTTGCTATTCCATCTATCCATCTAATCTTCACCATTCTCCTGTAACACCACATTTCAAATGATTCTATTCTCCTCTTTTCTGCTGTGCCAACAGTCCAGGTTTCACTTCCATGGAGCAATCTCTAGACAAAGGCTTTCAAAATTGACTTTTTAATACCTAAATCTAAATTTGTCAACATATTACTTTTCTGTAGAAATGCTTTCCTTGCCTGAGCTACCCTCTTTGCTTCGTCCATCACTGGTTATTTTGCTTCCTAAGTAGCAGGAGTCTCCAACTTCCTTTAGCTTTTAAGCTGCCAATTCGACTGCAGTCTATTATTTTTGTTTATTGGTTTTGAGCATGAAATCTTTCGGCAGTGGGCTATGTGAAAGCAGGGTGTTTTGCAGGCAGGCCAAAAAAGGAGGGTGACTTGAATTGAAGAAATTGTTCAATGTTTTTGATAGGTAATTTCTTATAAAGAACATCAATTTCACAATTCAGAGCAGTTGAATATTGTCAATTTCCATCCCTTAAAAATAATTATCATTAATTGGCAACCAACAAAGAGCATTTCTTTAATATTGTATTATATAACATTAACAACCCGCCCCGGCTTCACCCGGGAACAGTTATGAATGCATTATATGATAAGCTTTTGTTTTTTCCGATGTCGATGAACTACGACCTATATCCGTTTTACATCTTGGCATGATGGGTTAAAATCACAGACTGGAATATTAATTATACTATCATTGAGATGCATGTGCAACGAATTCTTGTCAGGCGTGAAAAGTTCACAGGCACATCCAGGGAAACTCCAAACACAACGTCCCCCTGTGGGTGGGGGGGTTTAGAATACACCCACGGTATCCCCTGCCTGTCGTACGAGGCGACTAAAAGGGGCGACCTTGGCTATTCTTTTAGGTTTCCGGCTTGTCTTGCGAATTGGACCTCCCGTGGGTGGGAGGGATGGAATACACTCACAGGTATACCCTGCCAGTCGTAGAAGGCGACGAAAAGGGTTTCTTGGCCCAGGTCCCCTTTACGGGTTTGACAGCCAGCTCTAAACGCCCCACTTTGTGCGATATAACTCTCATTAGGTTATATCGCACGCCTTTTCCGTTCATGTTTTCGAGGTCTGACACTCAAAATTATATGTGCGTGCTGTCAGGGGAAGGGCCACCTAAGTGTGCGACTACGCTCGAGAGCCTGTTCGGTCTGGCCACACCGACAGGTGGGTGCGCCATGTACCCTGCAGTAGTATCCGCCTGACAAAGCAGGTCCCCGCACAGCTGCATGCCTGTGCTGGAAAACTCTCTAGTATATGCCAAGGGGTACATGCCTGTATGGCATGTCAAACATCGGACCCCCGGTCAATGCCTTCCAAGCTAGGCGGGCCTTGCCTTGGCTGGGTAGCGCCTAGAGACAGCCCGTGATTGGAGTCGGTGGCATTCAGGGAGGATGAAATGGTCATGGGACAGAAAAGGAATATCTCCCAACAGGGTGGTCCGCCACCCAAGTCTTTAACTTTTGATTCCCTACGGGGATCAACCCCCTGGGAACAGTCTGTTCGTGAGAATCTGGGTGCTAACACTCCCAAGTTTCTGGTCGCAACCAGAACGGATGGGGGTGATTTCAAGATGGTAAAGTCTATTTTGTTTTCTCGCCACATAGAAGGGATCTATGGTGAACTTGAGAAGGTACAAAAGATGAGAAACAGTAGCTTGTTGCTCAAGACTAGGACTGGTGAGCAGGTTGAACAACTTCTGAAATGTGACCACTTTGGCGATATCCCTGTCAAAGTGGAAAAGCACACATCTCTGAATCTGGTCCGAGGAGTTATTTTCCACCGGGACCTGATTCTGAACACTGACGAGGAGCTCAAGGAGGATATGCAGCACCGTCACGTGACTGATGTCCGGCGCATTACGCGCAAGGTCAATGGTCAAATCGTGGATACTGGTGCTTTCATTATTTCCTTTGAGCTTTTGGTGCTCCCGGAGAAAGTCAAGGTTACAAGTTACCATTGTGACGTACGGCCTAATATCCCTCCACCAATGAGGTGTTATAAGTGCCAAAAGTTCGGGCGCATGTTATCCCGATGCTCAAGCCCTCAAATCTGCGGCACATGCGGTAAGGTACCCCACGAAGCGGAAGAGTGCACCACACCATATCAGTGCACTAATTGCCATGAATATCATTCTCCTCGGGTCAGGAACTGCCCTGTCTTCCTGAGTGAGAAGAAAATCCAGGAGATCAAAACCCTGGATGGTCTCACCTACCAGGAGGCCCGCAAGTACCATACCACGATTTCGCCTTCTCCAAAGATTGATTATAGAGCTATAATACCCAATTTGGTCCCGGCTACCTCATCTTTTGTCTCAGCTGTGAAACCTTCTAATGTACCACCGCCATCTACATCTGTATCTACACCCCAGAATCGGAAAGAGAGCCTGAAAGTGACTTCAACCCCACCTTCGCCCCCAAAGAAGGCTGTGCGAGCAAAGGCTGCTCCGCCCGCAAAGCAGGGGAGGAAGTTGAAGAATTCCTCTCCACCCAAACGGTCGGCGAAAGCCGCGCCGAAGCCGGCGGAGGCGGCATCATCGACCAGGGTCAGGAATAAGTCTCCTGACCCGTCTAAATATCTGAAAGAGGCGGGGAAGAAGGGAGTCCGCACTACGCGTTCCCTTTCTCCTCCAAGGAAGGGGAAGCCATCCGCCCCACCACCTGCGGATGCTTCTGCGCCTGGGGACGTTTTGGTCCCCAGATCTGCGCACTCCTCACGGAGATCCCCCGCCGCCAAACTGCGTCCAGGAAATCTTCCGCTGAGTCGATTCACTCCACGACCTCGCCTGAGGACATGGAGATTATAGTCGACGTAGTGGGTGAAGATCCTCCAGAGGATAAGTTGTAGCTTGCTGCTCCAACTTATTCCCTAGTTTATAAGTTCACACTATGGCACTGTTACAGTGGAATTGTAACAGTTATGACAGGCATTTGACAGCTCATTGCACAATACGCAGCGAGTATAGTCTGCCTACAGGAAACAAACCCCAGACCTGATCACGAGACTGTTCTAAGAGGTTTCAGACTATACTCTAAAGAGCGACAAGACGCCGCCCGGGCTTCCGGGGGCGTTTGTACCTTCGTTCACTCTGACTGCTACAGTGAGGAGTTTCCACTCGCCACTCCTCTGGAAGCTATTGCAGTTCGCGTTTCCTTGCCTGCTATGACAACTGTTTGTAACGTGTACCTTCCACCGAACCAACCCCTTGATATTAATGACGTCTTTGATCTTGTTGATCAACTTCCAGTCCCTTTCCTTATCGTGGGTGATTTCAACTCGCATCACCCCCAATGGGGATCACCATCTGCCTGCCCCAGAGGAAGGGACGTGGAGGGCTTAATTCAGGGGTTGGATTTATCTCTATTAAATACAGGGGAAGCTACACATTTTAGCTTAGCGCACGGCACATACTCACACATTGACTTGAGTGTGTGTAGCCGTGCGCTGGTTGGTATGTACACAACGACCTCTGTGACAGTGACCATTTCCCGATAGTTCTTACACTTCTGAACCAGAAGCCCGTGTCGTTCCCCAATCGTTGGGTACTTAAATGGGCCAATTGGCCATCATTTACAGAACGCGCAGTGTTTGATGATCTGGGATGCCGGAGCATCGATGACGAGGTACAGCACATCACTGACGTGCTTCTTGCTGCCGCCGAGGAATCTATTCCCTCCTTTTCTGGGACTCCTCGTCGCAAACTTGTCCCCTGGTGGACAGAGGATATTGCAGCGGCAATAAGAGACCATCGTTGAGCTCATAAGCACTACCGTCGGCGTCCAACCAGGGCCAATTTGGTGGCGTTTAAGAAATTTCGTGCCAAGGCACGGATTCTTATTCGCCAGAGTAAGAAACAATCCTGGGAACCGTATGTGTCGTCTATTACGGTACATACCCCTCCTCTCAAGTGTCGACTAAACGACGACGCATCTCGGGTATTCAGACATCTTCTACTGTACCGGGAATTTCCATTGATAATGAATTGGTTACAGATCCGTACCGCGTTGCAAACCATCCCGCATCTTATTTTGCGGATATATCCGGTTCCGATAACTATGATCCTGCCTTCGTGGCCATGAAGCGCGAGGCAGAACGTTTCCAGCTCAGTTTTGCTTCCCGCGCTTCGGAGGAGTACAACGTGCCCGTTACGGAGTGGGAACTCCGCGGAGCGCCGGCGCTCTGCAGGGACACATCTCCCGGCCCGGATAATATTCACAACCAGATGCTTAAACACCTTAACGATGAGAGCATTCGTTATTTGCTCCGGGTGTTTAATCGTATCTGGTTGGAAGGTGTGTTTCCAGCGCAATGGCAGGAAGGTATCATTATACCTATCCTGAAGCCCGACAAGGATCCCAATTTGACTGGGAGTTACAGACCTATTTGTCTCACAAACGGTCTGTGCAAGTTCTTTGAGAGGATGGTCAATCGGCGCCAGGTGTGGGTCCTGGAGAAGCGAGGACTCTTGTCTGAATACCAGTGTGGATTCAGAGCGTCTCGGTGTACCAACGACCATCTGGTACGCCTGGAAACCGCCATACAGGACGCTTTTCTTCGGAGACAGCACCCAGTCGCTGTTTTCTTTGACCTCGAGAAAGCCTATGACACCACTTGGCGTTACGGCATCCTCTCTACCCTGCATCAATGGAAATTCCGAGGTAACTTGCCAGTTTTTATTGCGAATTTTCTGTCCATTCGCCTATTCCGTGTCCGAATAGGGGGGACATATTCACAATATCATATACAGGAAAACGGAGTCCCACAGGGATCGGTGCTTAGCGTAACATTATTTGCGATTGCCATAAACGGTATAGTCGCTGCTGCTGGTCCAGCAGTGGTACCATCGCTATATGTAGACGACTTCGCTCTACATTATAGTGCGCAAAATATGGCGGTCGCTGAACGACAGCTACAACAAGCTATTCGGAGAGTGGAACGCTGGACACTAGAGCATGGCTTTCGGTTCTCAACCGCAAAGACCTCGGTTGTCCATTTCTGCCGAAAGCGCACTCTCCATCCTGATCCTGAGCTTTATTTGGGTGATGTAGCTTTGCCTGTTGTTGCTACGTACTGGTTCCTTGGGCTCCTATTCGATCAGAAATTGACGTGGGAACCACACGTGCGGTGTTTGAAAACTGCCTGTGCTAAGAAACTCAACATGTTGCGGTTTCTTAGCGGCACATCGTGGGGGGCGGACCGCACGGTTCTCCTACGTTTTTATAAGGCCCTGATTTTATCTCAATTAGATTATGGCAGTGTAGCATATGGTTCGGCCCGTAAGTCAGTGCTTGTTAAACTGGACAGTGTCCACCACAGCGGTGTGAGGCTGGCGACGGGAGCCTTTCGGACGAGCCCAGTCGTCAGCTTGCTCGCCGAGGCTGGCGTACCTCCTTTACACCTGAGGCGCCAACAAGTACTGCTGACCTATGCTGCAACTATTCGACAGATGCCACATCATCCAAGCTATCCATGTTTGTTTACCAATCCGAATCGCCGGCTGTATGATGCGCTCGCCCGAGCCACTCGGCCGGCGGGGATTCGCTTGGATGACTTATACCGTCAGTTCCGATTTCCTTCTGTCTCCTGTATCGTCCGAGTACCTAGCAAGGCCCCTCCGTGGATGGTCTCTCGCCCTGATATCATCCTGGATCTGCACACTGGCCCCAAGTCGGACACGGACTCCTCCGTCCTTCAGAGGCTGTTCCAGTCCGTGGTGAGCCGATACCCAGGATCAGGGCTTCTATTCACGGATGGTTCAAGGGTAAACGAGAAAGTAGGCTGTGCTTTTGTGGTTGAGGATCGTCGGTTTCTCTTTTCACTTCCCGAGGCTTGTGGCGTGTACACAGCGGAGCTCTATGCCATCTTAGAGGCTCTGCGGTACACGTTATCAGACGATCACCAGCACTTTCTTGTGTGTACTGACTCTCTGAGTGCGCTGCAAGCGCTCGATGTGTGTTTCCCGAAGCACCCGTTGGTCCAGCGTGTGCACGACCTGCTCGTCAGTTCGTGTAACGCTGGAACCGGGGTGACCTTTGTGTGGCTTCCTAGCCACATGGGTATTGCGGGAAACGAGCTTGCTGATCAGGCGGCAAGAGAGGCAGTCGCACTGCCCTCGCTACCGTATAAGGTGCTTGCTAGTGATGTGCGCTCTCAGTTGCGGCATTTGATCCTGTCGCATTGGGAGGAAGCGTGGCGTGCCACGCTTCCACCCAACAAACTCAGAGGCATCAAGGAGACAACGAAGGTGTGGAAATCTTCCTTCCGATCTCTCCGGAAGGAAGCTGTGGTACTCTGTCGACTCCGGATCGGCCATGGGATTGTTAAAGAGAGAAGATCCCCCTGTGTGTACTTGCGGTGCCCATCTAACTGTGGCACACATTCTCTTGGAGTGTGTGGATCTGGCCGATCTGCGAAGGACTCTCAAACTGCCTAATACCCTCTCCCTTATTCTCCGTGATGACGGGCCGTCAGTAGACCTCGTCATCCGGTTCATGAGGGAGAGTGGTTACTTTTTAAAGTTTTAATGTGTAGTTACGACTTTTAATTCAGGTTAAGTCTGTTTTATGTTTTTTATTGTGTTCATCTATTTTATTGTTCACTATGCCTTATTTGTTTTATTCTTTTTTACCATCCGCCTTTTATTCTTTTTATTCAAATAAGGCATACTTTTTGGGGCTCACTGTGTTTTATAAACACCATTTTCGTTTCATCCATCGCAGTGAGCTGTTTTTATCTACATCCTTTCATTTCATGCCATTTCATTTCCTTAGGGGCCAATAACCTCGATGTTAGGCCCCTTAAAACAACAATCATCATCATCATCATCCAAACACAACCACTCATCTCTGAAGTCGTAACTCAACACGACTCGACAATTTGCTGCTGGCTGTATCTGGGGTAATAGGCTTGCCCGCTATCTAGGTTGTAACTGGGGTGATAGGCTCGCCCCTAGCTAGCTCGTATGTCACCTCAGCAATTGAATGGAGATTGTTGGAAGAAATAAAAACATAAAAACACTTATAGTGGGCGATGTATTGAAGATAGAGATATGGTCTTGCGGAACTTTTTATGAACTTTTCATGCTGAACAATTCTTACACTCATAGTAACTTATATTGATATTTTCAACGGTTTGCCCAGCGTAAGCCTAAGAAGTGCACAAGCGCCAGGTTTTTGTTTTTTACTTTTTCACTGAAATCGTTACTACAGAAACTTTCCTCGAGATATCCTTTACAGAATGATGAAAACCACATCAAAATCCATCCAGTGGTTCTCGAGATTACCCGTGACATCCAAGAATCGGGAACTTTGTTTTATACTAAGTAGAGATATGTTCTGATAGAAGTGACAGCGTTCAAGCTTGACAATTTCTACGTGTTTCATGCTTATGTCCCTGTCATTTTTCCAAGTATAAGCGACAATTGAAATAAACTGTAAGATATTTGCAACAAACATCAACTACAATATTTTCTCTCTTAATTTATATTGAAATCACCTCACTCTGTGTTTAAAAATCCAGCAGTGTAGCCGAGCATGATAAGTGACCTTCCTTGCTTTACCAAGACAAGGCCATTGATGAAGTTTCAGCATGTAAGAGGTTTGCCAGCAATAATAGTTATTGATTAGTTATTGTTGTTGTAAGGGGCGGAACAGCAAAGTCATCTGCCCCAGATATACCAGAAAAATGCCTAGCTTCGTACTTCACAAATCATAGTCAGTGGGTCCACATTCTAACAATGAAAATTCTAGCAATGTGAAATTATCGCATTATTCAAAACTTACAACAATAAAACATGGCATAGCACAGGGCTCTGTGTTAGGTCCATATCTCTTTCTCCTCTACTTTAATAACTTGCCTGATATTTTAGACAGTGAAAATGTGAAAATTACAGAATGCTACAACAAAATATTAGAGATATTATGCATAATCTCCAAACATACTTAGAAGCTCTCTATCTGAAGCCAAACATTAAAAGGACTCATTATATTCATTTTAGGATGTATGCTCAAAAATTTCCACAAATTAATGTAGGCTAAGTATTGTACTTAACCAACAGCAAGTAGATAACACCGATGAATAAACCTTTCTTGGTATGATAATGGAAACAGATCTGAGTTGGAAAAAACATATAATAAAACTATAATCTACATTAAACAATGCAATATTTGTATTAAACAGTTGTTAAGACAGGAAGTTAACATTAATATCCTGTATCACTTTCACTTGGTTTATAGTATAAATCTGTATGGCAGTGCAACAAAGGAAGTTTTAAGCAATAATTTTATCCTGCAGAAGAGAGCATCCGTGTTATGTTTGATTTACACCCTCTGACATGACTATTTTCAAAAATTCTGATTAATGACATTCCCTTCATTGTAGACTACTCATTTAATAATTATTAAATACCGGTAATACATGTATTTTCACCAATAAATTAACAAGTGAAATAATCCTTCTCTAAATCACAAGTTCACAAAATAAGAAGAGAGAGCCTCAATTCAAGTGTAAAGATAATTCCAGAGACAGTTGGAAACGACTTTCAACTGGATATTGTAATATTGCAAAAATATTTGATTTATATCCAGTAAAACACAAAGAAAAAAATGGAATGTACACTGTCAATATTATACAAGAGTTTAAAAAAAGAAAGACCCTTTGTATACTGCCTACAAATATTTTAACTTGTTGCCCTCAACTCTTAAGAAATGTCAAAAGCATTTCCACATTGAAATCAAAATTTAAGAATTTGTTCACACACAAGGCAATGTATTCAATAGAAGAATTTGATCAATGTGTGCAGAGATATCACGAGTATTTTTATTTTTTAAATTTTGAACGTGGCATTTACCTGTATTTCTGTAATGGCTCCCATATTTACATAACATATTACTATGGAGAAATAAATGAAAATAAATGTATTAGAGCATAGGAACAGATCAGTTAATCATCCTTGGGGATGAAGATGACTGATTGTAAAGAAATGTTTGAAGAAAAATGAAGGAGGAAATCACAAAGCAATGAATGAATTTTAATATAGGCCCCAGCAGTGGCCCTTGGCAAAAAAGACAGAGTGTGTGTTTCACCTTCCTCTGCATTGTTTGGCATTTTCAAAAGGTACTTTAAAACAGTGTTTATAGGTGAATCAATACTTAATTCTTCAGACCCATTTATCTCTTAAATATGATCTTGGACTCAGTCATTTCAATCAGAAAACTTATATTATTTAGAACTAAAGAATATCTTTAAGTGACAAGAATCACTAAACCATTACTTACGAGAAGTCGTTGATCTGATAGTCTTACCTTACCAACAAGCGGCCAAATAATTATCCATTTTAAGTGCCGAATAATGTCAGGAAATAACACTTGAAATGATTCTCACATCTTTCAATCAACACCAGGTTCCGAATGTGTATCATAAATGATGTTATGATGAACTCTATGAGGGTACATACAAAAAACTGGCATCCTAGTGCAAATATCAGAAAACTACATGTATTTCCATCAATAAAGTGACAAATGAAATAATCCTTTTTTAGGTGATGAAAACAAAGTGGAATGATTATTGATAAGAAGGAAAAAATCACAGCATAGAGTCCCAATTCAAATATAAAGATAATTCCAGAGATAGAGATAGGGAGATAAATAGATAGATGGATAGATAGATAGATAGACATGATGTAGCACAACCCTTTCAATAATGCTTCCATGAACAAAATTGAGACACAATTTTACAAAATCCTGGATGAAAATAAAATAATAAAAATAACGAGATAAAAGATTTAATTTACAGGATTTACTAGGCAAATAGGGTATTCTCCTGAAAAGTTCAATAATTATGCAAACAATTCATCAATAACTAGGGTCCATTACTTTTGTGTTCATGGGTCCATTTATCTACCAAAATTATTGCAAATTATGTTTTATTAACATTGTTGCAAACAAATCAACAACCAACATTGTACTCCTGAAAGTACCGGTACTCAAAATCCTTTGAATACCCATATGAGCCTCACGATGTTACCCTGTCAGGAAGCATTTGGTGAGATTGCTTCAAGTGCTGCAACGGTATAAAAATAATAATGCTATGCAGTTCTCGAAGTGTTGAAGTAATAATTTCACTAAAAATTATAGAAGAAGTGGGTTCCACATGCTATTATTTGAATGCTAACCACTATACAAGTTTCTCAAGAAATAAATAGAAAGAAAGAAACCAACCAACAAGGCAGACCACCAAAGAACAATGGAGTTGCAAGAAAAGTCTAAATACCATACCGGTATTGAAATATTGGAAGTTTTTCTGTAGGTCAACACAAATTTCCACTGTAGGATTCCTTTTGCCCTGTCTTCTGTCAGAAAGTTGATTTCAATGTTGTTGATGAAAATGTTAGCTATAAGCCCGCTGAGGGGTGATCCCATTTTATTATTGAACTGAAAAACAATTTGTAATAATAATAATGTTATTGGTTTTACGTCCCTTTTAACAACTGTGGCTTTTAGAGACGCCGGGGTGCCGGAATTTTATTCCGAAGGGGATCTTTAACGTGCCAGTAAATCTACTGACACGGCTCCCTTGCATTTGCGCACCCTCAAATGCCAGCTGACTGCGCCAGGATTTGAAAAACAATTTGGTTGAGGGCGATCCTCAACATATTTATTATGTTTTGTTTCTTTTGCAGAGTTACTAATCTTTAGGTTATCTTCTATTTATTTGATGGCTTCGTTTATCGGTACCATATGTTTGTGTACATGTTGGTTACGGAATGGTATATCCAATGACATTAACCTCATGCTAGGATTCATTTGTAGTAAGCTTAGTTTGTTGACTAATTCCGCTGTATTTTTGACTGGTTTATCATGATTTATTACCACCATATGATTTAGGATTTTGAGAAGTTCTTTGCTGAGTTTGTAGTTCGGTGCATTTCTGCAATTAACAATTGAACTTATGCTGCGATTCTCTTTGTGAATTTTAGGTAATGTTCAAGCTGTTTTTCAATCTCTGGCTTCCACTCCTCGAGTAAATTTGCATATAACGTTTATTTCTTCGGCATTCGAAACGTGTTTTTCAATGCAAAGTTACTCGGCGGTCTATTACTCGACAGAAGTATCAATAAATGGCAACAGTCGGGTTATGTGATTGGTCAAAATTGAATTCTGGCAGATGAACGCTCACTGTTTTGTCATGCGAACTCTGGTGTCAACTGATTGAAACACAAATCACATGGGTCTACTCTTTGTACCAGTATTTAAATGATATTATACTTTAATATGAAACATTGCACCGGTAACTAGTCGACAATAGGGGCGTAAAACTCCTCGCAAACGTGGGGGGGGGGTCAAATTTATGAACTGCGATTGACTACTTACCAGGGAATGTTTTTTCTTTAGTTTAGGGCTTTAAAGCTTGAAATAACATGGTAATGTAGGCCTAAGGCTTTTTTTTTTTAAGAGAAGATTGATTTTTATTTCTTATTAAAATACAGTCAAAATATGAATACAAAACATAAAACATTTATCCACGTCTAGCAAAAGACCCGAACACTGACTACCGTCGATTTTTGTTTACGAACTGTTGAGGATGGCGCGTGGCATCTAGCTTGTCAATCATTCCCGAGTAGGTGGACAGATTCTGTCTATTTTGTCCCATCGTAGATCGGAGGTAGTCTTTAACCCTTCTCATCACCGAAAAACTTCTCTCTGCAGAACAGCTTGAAGCAGGTACGACGAACAGAATCACGGTCATCACAGTGACAAAGTACAAATTTCACAAATTTAAACGAAGTAATCAACAAAGTTTAGACCGAAACTGATGAAATGCTGGAGTTCCACAGATTTGGGCAAACACGACAAAGCGTAGTACCAAATGTTAAACTTCTGACATCACGTGTATCACTGCTTTTCGAACTCTGTCGGCACAACGCAGGGTGTGCTTAAAATGCAAGATGCGTGAGGGAAGAGTCATGTTATTTTTACTTTGTTGTTTCGAAAAAAATTAAATAGATAAGGCGAGCATGCTGCTATTCCCTGCAGGCGTAATGATTTTGTGTGTTGTGTCTCACAGTACTTATTACCCTTTCACGAATTGATTGCCAGCGGTCGAGATGGGAACTATTCTTTATTTACTTGTGTCACACGTCAGCCTGCTTCGTTGACAGGTACAGTTGCGCGAGTAGGATATGACTCAGATCCAATACCCTGGTCATCTTTAACACCTGTCCGTGGTGACATGAGCTCCTGTGACGCTTATCTGACGCAATGCTGTGTCTCTTATGTGCAGACCTCATTCTGTCATCACTGTGTCCTCCGCTGTACCGCGCAGGGCTCCTCCTACAATAATCAACAAACACTGGCGCAGCCATGCTCAGCGGCAATCAAATGTTAAATGGGTAATACCTCAGTTTTTAAAACGGGGCTCAGAAATAATAGTTAAAAAATGCACCTTTTTGGATCGTCGTGGTAGGGGACAAAGTTCAAAGCGCCTCGACGGGAAACGGGGGAGGGAAAAAAAAACAGACTGTTTTTTCGGGAGATTAAAGAAATTACGACTAAGCAAGGCAAGATGGCTTTTCCAATTATCCGCCTAACGTAGTAGACTATTAAATCTTTAGATAGTAGACTTTAGCGACCGGTGTCTAGTTTATCATCTGGGCTTACAGGATGGAGCCGCGTCGTGCATCGGTGATTGTTTGCCGACGTTTCGGCTGTCATTGCAGCAGTCTTAATCATGGGTACGAGTTGGTGTCTGTACTGAAACTGGCCGTTATTGCCAGCCAGACGTGCCTGCTTGATCTGCTATTGTCGTCATGCAGCTCCCCGATTGGTCCGCGTCCTAGCCAGACGTGCGCTAGGAGAACTTTCCATGTGTTGGTAAGCCTAAATCCGTCGTTGCGACTGAAATTATTGGGATGCTTCACGACCTCTATTGCCTCGTCTGTGCCTGTCTATACCAAGGATGATGCAACTACTGAATTTGTCCATACAGTCCTCCGTCGACAAAACGACGATCGTTTTGTTATTCACCGGTTTGTGGAAACTGAAGCCATTATTAGCCTAATAGTGTTTTGGCCACTGGGTTTATTTTGCTTGTTTTCCACTCCTTTTAATTTACCATAATTTTTAAGGATTTGGGTTTTTAACGACTATGGTCTTGATTATGTCATGCATATTTTCGGCAAAACTGTCCCATTGGGTTGGATGGCAAAAATTAATTGCAATTGAATGTCATATAATTGTCGGTTTATCGTATTTTCTTTATGAACGCGAACCTAATTTCGTTTTTATCCATAGGGTCTTCCCTTGTTTGGCTGAAATGACCACCGCCAGTGTTTCAAATTAGATTTGATCGGTACATATTTCGGGGTTATGTTTGATTCTGTGCATTTAGACTTGTTCATGAGTTCATGTGTGACTTGTCCATTTTGGCATCACGGTTTGCATGACTGGCAGTCGATATTGAAAGATTAGAACCCATTTTTTAGTGTTGCCTAAGTAATCTAATCTCGTGTTGACCGACTGAAAAGCTTGTAATAATAGAAAAGACTACAGTAGACCACAGTAACTGAAGAATGAAACACAGTTTCGGATCGATGGTAATTTGTCAAGTGAATGTATAGAATAGGCTTCAACAGTAAAAATGGTATGGTAAGAAGCTATTTTTGGAATGCTGAACAGATGGAATTAGACACATGAGCACCACCTGCCTTACAACAAATGGGCAGATCTTCGAACTGATGAGTGCAGTAAGAAATATCTGATTGACAACAAGAAAATATATGCAAGAATTTCTAATTCACAAACAAATTCCAAAATGAATTTTGTGAAGACAATTTCCACACACCAATTGCCATTAGAGACACATGTCATGATTAAATACCAATACAGGTATGAGACAATATGCTGCTATATGGTGATTCATCATTCCCATTCTACAATGGTCTGACTGTCAAGTGTAGCTACAGGTACCGGTATACGCTGAGAATTTATGAGCATAGTACTTATGCAATATTATATTAGAATCATTGTCATTCACTAGTTTATACAGTAAATAAAGAACTTTCTTACGTGGTGGTTTGGGATAACAGCTGGAGAAGGGGTCTCCCGTGTAGTCATTAGGACACGTGCATACTGGTGTATGGTTGATCACGTTACACTGAGCACCTACACCACAAGAGCCTGGGCATGGGTCACGACATTTCTCTTTCATGCAAGCTCTGTTGCTAAGACATTCAGAGTTAATACTGCATTCAGGTCGACAGTTTGGAGGAATACCCATAAAGTTGACCTGGCAAGAGCATGATGGAGAGCCACCAATATCTCTACATTCAGAGTTAGGTCCACATGGAGAGAGCATACAGGAGTCCACATGTACTGGTGGGATTGGGTCTGGTGCAGGAGCTAGAAGAAAAGACATACAGCATGCAAAACATTCCAGCCAAGACACAGAAGAAAGTTTAGAGTAGAAAGTAATATACAAGAATTTAGTTTAAGTGATTTGTGTTCTACCAAATACTTAATTATAACAATACCAGCTACTTCCCAGGAAATATGACAAACACGGTACAATAGCACCTCTAAGGGCTGTAGTGAATACCGTCTAGCAATGTGTGCTGAACAGCTTTAGTGTGCATACTGTGTTCGATGATGATTTTTGTTTTAAGGGACATACCTCTAAGACATCATGTTAGTGACTCCAAATTTAAAAAATACAAATTTAATAAGCCATAAGATTGAGTCTAGTTACAGTATTTCATTAACTTCAGGAATAACATAGGTATTTCCAAGACTTCTTATAGGGTGGTCTAGGAGCTCTCTGTGTTCTTGTCCAGATTTCATCTTAAACTGTGTTTGTTGTATTAATTACTCACAAATTAATGGAAAGAGTAATTCTAGCTCTTGCATTTACAAGCATTTAATTTCATATAATGCAAAATAGGGGAAATGTAAATAAATAAATAAATAAATAAATAAATAAATAAATAAATAAATAAATAAATATATTAAAATGCGTTTCTTAATGTTCCTGCCAAGGACTGAGCACAAACCTTGGTTTTAATGCACATTTTCTAGATCTTTATTCCTACTGCTGTTTGAAGTTCTCTTGTAATAAACCAATAACCATATCAACTTGAAATTTACTTAAAGCAGTAGTTCCGAATCTGTGCACCATGGCTCCCAGGCAAGGGTGCCGCATTGAGGTTATTGTTGTATGCTTATTCAATAGGTAAAATAATTTATTATTTTATTGTTGTGTTTATGAAGAACTGTGAAAATGAAGACCAACAGACATGCGATTTTTAAACATTAAGTATGCAATAGGTTTCTTTTTGTCTTCATTAAATCACTTTTACATCTTTATTGTTACTGAACTTCATTTGTTTACATAAAGTAGTAACATACCCAAAATTAATACAAGAATCAGAGTTTATCCATCTTATTACAAGCATCTCTGCCATGAGGGTGCCTCCAGTACATGATCACGAGTTTCAAAAGTATGGGAACCACTGAATTCTCAACCTTCACCTCAAACTTTACTGTTACTATTTTCTCAAGATGACTATAATATGAGTTTCTGTAGCATGATGAAATAACCCTTGCAAAGTATTTTTGGATTTACTTCAGACTTAATACTGTGACTTCATGACAGGAAGCTGTGTCAATTGCAGCACAGTGATATATGTATAATATCTTAATGATTTAATCATACTTGAGCATACTTTTAATGTTTATAAGATGCATCTGTTCATTGAGAACAATGATTTGCCACTTTCCAGTGTGAGTAGCTGTCAGGCCCACCACTCAGCTGTACTGTACCGGTATTTCAAATGCTGTAAGTATTGGTATTGTCATAATAAAGTATATGATTCTATTAACTTAGTTGAATAGTACACATCAAGAAGAAAATTCATTCCTTATGCATATGCATGCACCATTAGAGCAGTAAATATAAAAATTCACATAACAGGAAACTTGATAGAGGAAAAAGAACATGCTTACATGGAACAGAAAAACATCTGGAGAATGGATCGCCTGTAAATCCAGGTTTACAGCTACAGATGGGGCTGTGGTTGATAACCTGACAGCGAGTGTTTAAGCCGCATGGGCCCGGGCAGGGATCTATACATTTCTGGTTCACACATGCCCTATTTTGGGGGCATTCAGAGCTTGCAACACATTCAGGATGACAGCTTGGAGGGCTGCCAATGTAAGATGCAAGGCATGAGCACACACCCTGTTCATTCACTTCCCGACATTGACTGTATGGTCCACAAGGGGATGGATGACAAGGATCACGCTTCTCAACTGGGGTTGCTAGACAAGTGAAGAAGTAAACATGCAACATAAGAAAACAGAAACACATACAGTATCATGCATTAATTGCATACACATTCACATATCAGAAGAGAGAAAATCCATTGCATGGAGACACATGCATTTAAACTTTGAAGACATGCATTTGAAATATCATGCTCATATAAATGAGAAACAGAAAAGATTTATTTAGAAATCAGTCTTCATGCAAAGAACTTTCCATGTATTATGCACTGAGTTTGATTTTAAGTGGCATGCTAGAAATTTGTCACAGAAAGAAATTCATGCCAGATTCTGAAAACTGAAAGTCCTCAAGTGTGAATATGTGAGAATAAGAGGACAGATTTCTAAAAGAGATTGAAAATGAAGTCTATGATTCAGTTTTGTACTACTCTCTGCAATTTAATTACGGTATCTAGTAATGAAATAGGTGATACTAAGTATACTGTAAAAATTATATTTGTAATTTAAAAATAAGCAGGAATTGAGAAATATAGTTGCCAGGAACCAATTGTAGATTAAGAAATTTAAAATATTGGCAAATCAATTCATGGTACCCCATAAAGATGTCAGTCAATGCAATATGTTAAAAAATGTGCAGCTATGGTAAGGAGAAACAGGGAAGTGTATAGCTGCTTGTGATACTCATTTCCGACATTCTCCTACTTAGGAAATCAGTTAAACTGCCCCTTGTTCTTTCTTATCATTCAGTAGACACTGTAGTTCGAACTACTGTATACTGCTATTTGCATTGGCTAACTATGAGAAGCATACACGGTATTATATATTTAGTTAAGAACTACGTTTTGGCATGGCAACTGTGTGCAACCACAATTTCCCAACCCCTGCTTCAAAAGTTTCCCTTATTCCCTTACATTGCACAGGTGTTTGACTGCAAAATCTGAAGGGGTCTCCACTGTAGCCCAGCCGACAAGTACACGATGGTAAGTGATTAACCACTTGACATTCAGCATTCTGCCCACATGTTCCTGGACAGGGGTCCTGACACTTATTCTGGATGCACGCCTTGCTTGGAGGACAGTCAGAACTCAAGACACACTCGGGGCGACAGCCCTCATAAGGATTGCCAACATAATCCGGTAGACAGGAGCAAGATCCTGCACCATTCTTTTCTCTACACACTGCGTTTGGTCCACAGGGGGACGGCATGCAGGGAGTTGGTTTCTCTTGAATGGTTGGCTCGGCTGAAAGGGAGTATAGCCCGGAGTCAGACCAGAATTTTAAAGAAGTACTTCAATTCTTAGTGATGGGTGAGTAAGCAGTGAACTTGTCTACAGATTAGAAGTGAGTATGTTGTATCAGTTTTCTACAGGTTAGCTACAGTAGCCAGAGCAAAGCATTAGTTGTTAGAAATAGTGAGTTAGTCAAGTATGGGATTTTATGTAGTCAGTGAGTTACTGAGCTAGGGATTTACATGAACATAATTCAGCAAGACTTCATAAAAAGCACTGTAATATAATATTTGCATAAAATGACAATAATAAACAATTATAACAACAGTAATAATAACTATTATGTCTGTAATGAAAGCACTGCATTTCTTAACCTATTTGCACTTATGATATTTTTCATAAATCACACACTTCTGTTTTAATATGAATTCACACAATTTACATAATTATTCTCCAAACAGAGGCTATTCTTATCCTTTTTTTTTTTTCATTGAGGATTACAAAGTTCAGCCTCAAATATGTGTCAGTACACAGAGGAAATCATACCATACCAAAAGTTAGAGCATCACATTATGTGCATTTTCTAATCAAATAAATAAACAGTTTATGAATGTTTCCATTTGAAGATGCAAAAGACTTATTTACAGGGAAAGCTGTTTGGAAATGAGTAACTTTAGGACCTAGGAAAACTTGTAATATTTGCTAAATGTGGGAGCATTCACATTTCAACAGATCCTGTTTCATTGACACAAACTAGTCTTCTCTCACTCTCTATAAAATAAAGCCTGGCAACTTTTGGTGTGGTTTTCTATGCTCTGTGCACTACTCCAAATGAAAATATATAACACTGCTTCACAAGAATCTTATAAAATAAATGTCTGTGATTTAATCACCGAGTTCCTTACACTATGATATACAGAAAGATATTACAGATGTACCTCTGAAATAAAAGCATTCAACTGTCATATGTAAACAATATGAGGAAACATAAATTTGAGGAATAAAGTAGAATAACTTCTATGAGTATAAACTGGATACCAGCTTTGTGTGCCGGTAACCATAATTCTATAGACCCCAACAACAGGTCCTGTCAGACATCAAATGTAAAGCATCTCGACAACTTTTTCAAATGTTAGAATCAGCACATGTATATAATAACTAAGAAATTCACACACAAAATAATGCTGCTGATGTAGTGATGCTGATGTATTCATCTCTTCTGTCACTCTCTGCTCCCTTCATGTTATGCTGAGCAATCTTGAGATGCATGTCACCTATCATAACAACTATCATTAACCTTATTATTTAAAAAAGTTGCTCCTACAACTACTCTACAGTTCTGTTGATCTATCTATCTATCTGTCTATTTGTATAAATAAAATACTTTAATTAGCAAGGAATTAACACGCTGTTCAACATCCAAACATGTCACATTTCAGATTGTAGAAACAAGGCTAAAAATTGAGATAATGCCTTAATTATCTGGAATACTGATACCATTACACAAATGACTCGCATACATATTAATAGGTCCCTATTTCTTTCATGCAGAATACATATCCCTGAAGATGTATGGGGAGGGGGGGGGGGCGAGGGGGAGGGGGGGACCTATGCTAACTATAACATTGCATCCCATTTGATCATCACAACATGGCATGAAGAGTGCATAGAGTGATGATGCGCTGACGTTGGGGGACTCAGTTTCCTTACCTTGCTGAGGAGTCCCCTTTCATGCATCTTGACTGTGGAGAAATCTCAAACAATGATGCATCGTGCAATTTCATTCACATTTTACAAACATATGGAACGGGAGGATGCAACATGCAGCATGCACAATATAAACACAAATGACAAATTAGAATGAAAATTCAGAACAAGTGCAAATTAGAGGTTCAAGAATTTTTCCCTATATTTGTAAAATGAAAAACCTCTTCCAAATCTTGATATACCATATACATATTATTTTCTGAAAAAAAAAAACCCTTTTTATCTTTTATCTTTTATTAAAAATGTTTAAATTCACATTGGGAATTTTTGTATTTCATACAAATTGGGGAGGAAAATAAGGTAAAAAGTACAGTGAATTTTACTGAACACTAGAGATACCACACCAAGTCATGAGCAGAAGGGCCTTCAATAAACTAAACCTGAATTTCAAACAATGATGCAACATTGTAACTACGGTACCGTATATCATTAGTCGAAACTTCTCATTGCTTTTATACACCACTGGAGGTAAATACAAAAATAAAACAATGTCCACATGATAAAACCAAGCATTCATAATAAGTGGTATTATCTAATGTGAGGTAACTGTCACTCTGTTTGAGGTAGAAATGGCCTCTAGTGCCCTAACTTACTGAGATTAAGAGTATTTGTATTGAAGGCAATGGAAATGCTGTGCCATCCAATAAATTAGTACTATAAAAATAATTATTCTGCTGAATTAATTGAGAAATCAGCTTGCCACGGTGGGTGAGTGGTTATAGTGTCGGACTACTAACCCCAAGATTGCAGGTTCGCCCCTGGCCATGGTAAGTGATTTTTGAAGGCGACAAAAATCACGATACTCATGTCATACGTTGTTGGCATGTTAAAGAACCCATTTGAATTCAGTAGGCAGTGTTCAATGGCAAAATTAATCTCGGGATTTTCCGCCAACACAAAGTTCCTCCATTCTCTACTTGAAAGCGCTGTAGTGTCAAGGAGTTTAGATATCTAACCTCCTTGACTTTCATAGTGTTCAAAGGAACGACGAAATTCGACATGCAAGCTACCCTCTGGGTGTCAATTAACAAAGCTTGCACCAGGCACCCGAGGCCATACGATATTATTATTATTATTATATTATTATTATTAATTGAGAAATCAATTGTATTTAACTTGGGTGGCAGAAAATGGGAACCTTAATATACCTACAGTATGTATAGGATGTAAACAGTATCCTCCCAGCCATCAAATTAAGCAGGATATGCTACTATTGGACCAACACATCTTCAAACTATGATAATTAATGACATTGTTTAAAATTTCTTCAAAAATAAGGGAAAAACAAGAAAAGATCTGAAACATCATACAAGCTACCCTTACTTGAGAGTGGTCAACAATGGATTTAGAGGTTATGACTCTGGTACTAACGTTGTAATAAGGAACATCATATAAAGCTACCCTTACTCTAAAATGGCCAGTGAGAGATCTACAGATGGTACTAACATTGTGGTATGCAACATCACATAAAGTTACCCTTACTTTAAAATAGCCGATAAAGTATCTGCAGGTTAAGGCTCTGGTAGTGAAGTTTAGGGCATGTGATGTGGCAAGCAACATCACATAAGCTATGCTTACTTTAAAATGACCAATTAAGGATATGCATGTTAAAACTTGGTACTAACATTGTGGTAAGCAACATCACCTAAGGTATCTTTATTTTAAAATGGACAATGAGGGATGTAAGTTACTGTCCATGCTAAGACTCTGATAGTTTTTTTATTTTTTTATTTAGGCTATTACTCGTGATACGAGTATGATTGTCTTCCAAGGTACGGTTATGTAAATCTTCGCTGTAAACCAATATTAGGCCTAATCATAATGCGTGAGTTCTTTGGTGACTGTACAGTCCGATCCGAGAACCACAGACTCTTCCACAATATTGGCACACAAGGTCTTGAGCAGCCAATGGATCTTGGGGGTTGATCATTCTGAATGATAAGAATGATCTGATACTAATATTGTGGTAAGCAACATCACACAACCTATCCTTACTTTAAAATGGCCAATGAGGGATGTGCAGGTTAACACCAAGGTAGGCCCTACTAATTTTGGGGTGAGTGATATAGTCAGCAACATCACAGAAGCTACCTTTACTTTAAAATGGCCAATGAGGTATGTAGAGGTTAAAGCCCTGGTACCGGTACTTACATTATGGTAAGCAACAACATATAAAGCTACCCTTACTCTATAGTGGCCAATGAGGGATCTGCAGATTTAGCTCTGGTATTAACGTTGAAGATGAATGATGTGGTAAGCAACATCAATAAAACTGTCTATACCGGTACTTTAACATGGCCTTCATTTTAAAGGTTTTGGTGTTAAGGTACAAGACAAAGTAGTGTGTTAAGCAAGGACCATGTCTCTGATAGATTGCAGTAAGGTACCGAGTACTGAGTTCACCAAATCTCACCTGGAAGGTAGAGGACAAGTCAAAAATCCCTACCATTACCAGCAATAGTCAGGAGGCTGGGAGTTGAACCATTATACCCTTGTGGCAC
The DNA here is from genome assembly GCA_946902985.2 of Meconema thalassinum. NCBI lineage: Eukaryota > Metazoa > Arthropoda > Insecta > Orthoptera > Tettigoniidae > Meconema > Meconema thalassinum. The sequence continues at coordinate 56,026,402 of OX336389.2, forward strand.
CCATTGTTGTGAACAGGGGAGAGAGGGGAGTATTTGGCATGATCCCACATACATACATCCCTCTAGGATTTAACCCTCAACTAAGCATAACTTACAAATAAACACATTAGATGACTTGTATGTAGTATGTAGTTTTATATACTGAATATGGTAGAAGAGCGATTGCTTCAGAAATGGATGTTGAAATAATATCTTTGGGAATATATGGTGATAATGTAGCCTATATACCATTCATGAATCTTCAGCTCAATACGATTCAGAAATTCATGAACATTTTTCTGTAGTATACTTTCATTAATAGCATGCTAAACTGAAATTTAACCATACCCTTCTTCAGCTCAAATTTGAGATGTTTGAAAGAATATGCTAGCATTAACGCTTCATGTCTCAAGTAGGAGAGGTATATGGTGCCAAGCTTACAGACTAACATCAGAATTCAAGGAGTGATGACAACAAGAATGAATGAAAATGACTTGCTGTGGTGATAAACAGTCTGCAGTGGAAGGTAAAATTTGCTGGGTGATTTCTGGAAGATGGTTAAATGCAACTATCAGGTTTCAATATGAAGGCTTTAATGGCAGGGTGTTTATGTCATTGATAACTGTCATCCAGGCTTGTTTTTAGATCTTTTTATTTTACAAATTATGCTAACTATCCTAAGAATTAAACCAATAGGAATATTGAATTGAATTGTAGAAGCGTATCATCCATAGTAATTAAGACTATAACTTAATGGGATTGTGACTGTTCAACATCATCCTCTTTATCCATTCCCTGCTTTTGGGTTGTTTAGTATTGACCGCTGAAGGCATTTTACATACAAGTATTCCATAAGTATGATCAATGAGGGATGTAGTCGGCAACACCCTCCCCCAAGGAATAATATGACATACCTCATTAATATAATAAATTAAAGTCTACTTGATATACTTTTCTATCACAATTATTCTTTCAGGAAGCTTAGTATGTGGTTTTCCATTGATGTCTCAGTCTTATTCATGGCTATGTTTGTATGGAAGCTGCTGAGTCAATACATTCAGGGCACACTATGTTCTACGTATAGGGTCGGTGCTATGGCACTGACTCAGTGAAGAAAGCAACTGAAAACTATCTCACTCCTTACCTTGCCCAGTACGCCCCATTATAGTGCTATCTTGGGTATTAGTGGGTTTCTACCCACATAACCTATGGCCCTTACCAACCTGTATGTAGGTGTTGTGTGCACTGTCTGAATTTTCTAAACCATTTGTCTCATCATGCGGCAAGCATAAAAAAGCAGGCAATATTCATCCTACCTTGTGCAGGAAAGCAGCCACTGAAGGGATCTCCGGTGTGACCAGCATTACAGGTACAAACTGGAGTATGATTCACAACACTACATCGCGAGTTCGCACCACACGATCCCGGACACGGGTCCCTACACCGCTGGTTAATACAAGACAAATGACTAGAACACTCCGGATTAATTGTACACTCGGGACGACAATTTGGCGGCGCGCCGATGTAATTCACCGAACACGAGCAAGCGGGGCTTTCCCCTCGGACTTGACATTCCGCGTTTGGTCCACACGGCGATGGGAAGCACGGGTTTTCTGGAGGAGCCGGTTTCGGTTCAACTGGAAAGAGAGAGAAATTGCAATTGGAATATTAAATAAATACATTTTGCATGTTTACTCTTATAACATTGATTTTGTATTTTAAAAACATTGAGAACTTATGAGTTTTATTCCAAATGTTTTTGCCAAATCAAAATAGGACTTAATTACTTGTTATTATTGAATTTTTACTTTGTTTGAAGCTTGGGATAAACAAAAGTGATTAACTTAACACCTAATGAATACAACAATTTTAATATCTAACCTAAGACTTTCCCAGACTACAATACTGTATTAGGCATTTATTCTTTTGGGTTTATGCCATGTCAACAATAAGCCATCACTTAAATAATTGGATTTTTGACTGGACTGGTTGACAGATTATGGAGAGCAAATGTCTCTGCAAAATGTTCTGTTTGTCTTTGTAAACAAAGCAGCAAACCAATGACAAATGGTTTGGATGTAATAAAAGGGTTACTTACTCGGTAACGGGTAGCATCTTGAAAATGGATCTCCTGTATTCCCTGATGCACAGCTACAGATGGGGTTGTGGTTCACCACTTGACATTGTGCGTTTACTCCACAGGTTCCAGGGCATGGGTCACTACATTTGCTTATAAGACATGCTCGATTGAGGGGGCACTCAGCACTCACTACGCACTCAGGTCTGCAAGCTGGAGGACTCCCAATGAGTCCTGGCTGGCAGGAGCAAACAGCATAGCTATCAATCACTCGGCATACACTATTTGGTCCGCATGGCGAGGGCTGACAGGGGTCTTGAGGGGTATCTGTAACACAACAAGGGTCCAATTCCTCTATTAGAACTAATTTTATAATTTAATTTTAAATATGGAATAAGGAATAGGCTGTAACGTGTTTTTCGAGGGGATTTTACGCCACTGGCATAAGTCAGTAGGAAGCCATTCTATATTTATTTACGCGGCAAATTGTTCAGCCAAGAGAATTTTTCATGTTAATTTATTATTATTATTAACTTATTATTATTATTATTATTAAGGTATTTTTTGGAGCATTTTTATAAAATTATAAACATACTGATAGGTTTTCTATGTCATAGAAAACACTATCAAGCAAATTATTACGAACAACATTATCATAGAAAATTATATGATTACGGAATTTTACGGAGTTTTGTCAGTTAGGGTATTATGAGAGAGATGACTCATTGGGAATTCAGATACAGGCTTATTCTTGTCAAGAAGTATGTCGCAAGCCTGGGTTGCAGCGTGAAGAAAAGGTGAAATAATCTGGAACGGCAAACGACATCATCCGCGCGCCGTGTGTATTGAGCCTAAGGAGGGGAGTAGCGGGTGGCACAGCCAATCAGTGGAGACCACGTAAGGTGGAAGTCGGCACGGGAGTGGGGAGGCGACGAGTGCATATATCGTTTGGCGCGCCGTGGTGTAAAAGACTATCTTTGTGAAACTTAACCAGTGTGGTTGTACGAGTGTATGGCTCCGATGTTCGGACCATAAAGTCACCAAATCTACAAGTATATCAACTACTAACGAAGGAGATGACGACGTCCAGGAAACAGTGGGAAGCTCTTTTCATCATCCAGTACGAGGGAAATGCTTCGGCAATTTCCAGTGGTAAGCGCGAATGATGCAGAACTACTCAATCTCTCGTTTCTCTTTGTTTTATATTCAGTATTCAGTAACTTCATAGCTTGGGAATAAGAGTAAAATCAGTAATTTATCCGAATCCGTTTTCACGTAATTTTCTAGCGGTAATATTCAAATCGCAAAGCTCCAATTTAAATTTTAAACTTATTCTTATTATTAATTTTGCAGTACTTGTTATATATAATAAATTCATTTCTTCTAACCATGCAATCTTTGCTTTCAGTAGGTAGCATTAGATATAGACCAACTCCTTCTCCTGATACAATTGTTTGTTGGGTTAATGATCAAATCATACCACGATCTAAGTGAATAGATTCTTGAAGCTGTTTTACCTGAGCTAGGTGTTGTTAAATACAAATTTAGATTTCAACATTGCGTTGAGGTCTTGGCGCCCATTAAAACAACATATCTTAGGCAGAGTAAATATTTCAAAGTGCAGTAAGGGCCAGTCAAACTGTTACACTTGTACGCTCAAATTGGAGGAAAGCAAATAATGTTTCAAGGCTAGGCACTAACCTCAAGGGCTGTTACTAAACATGCACAAGAGCTTTGCAGCCCAACCACTGCCAACTAGTGTGTCCTGTAACTGATTCCCTTCATGTAAGTAGAACTTGAGGAAGTAGTAACTTTGTACACATTACCCAGTGTAACCTGTCAATAATTGTAGACCTAACATTCTTAAGGGTCTAAGGGCCAACAACACCTTTCAGAGATATTGATGGAAAACATAACAAGAACACGTGGTGAGATACCTCCAGTGCCATCTTAGAGGAGAACTTCGACAGAGCCCCTTTAGTATGTGCTCATATTGATATGCCTCACATAGATTGAATAAAATGAAATTTTCAAAATTAGCACCTAGCCCCTTTAGAAAGTTAGGTCTACAATTAAGTTCACTCAAACATAGAGTACATTGTGGAGTTCACTGGGGTTTATGGAGGTGACTGTCATATGGACAGAACCAGTAGCTTATTTGTAATGGACCCTAAATAAAAAATAAAATAGTGATGAAAAAAACAACAACAATGAGCGGTGTTTAAGTGGCAAATAAAATTCAATTACGGTGTTATTATGAAGAAAAGTTCTTATATTTATGATTTGGCTTGATTAAAATTCACTTTATTCTGTGCATAATTTAAAAATAGAACATTTTAAGGACAATTTTACAAAGAAATTACTTACTGAACAATTCTAGATTGATATATAATAAAGAACTATGTATACATAAAAATTAAATAATAAGTAAATAATAAAAGTAAGAAAATACGAAGTTAATTATAAAAAGTAAACAGTAATTGAAAAAATAATTCATAAAAAATAAATAATGAATATTTAATACCAGTTGATTCAGCTATTATGTAGTGTTGTGTACAAGAAGTTATTATTGCCCAGGGGTTGGTCTTCTCTTGGCCGTTTGACGAGATTTCCTATGTCCTCGTGCTAGGGCACGGAGAAATATCACGACGTTACGCGATCAGCATCGCATTCAAGTTACTTGATCGCTGCCCTCGGCCGTTTGATGATGTTTCTTGGAGTCTTGACGGTAGAACACGAACAAACATCGCGATTTATTCAATCGGCGCCACTCTTAGTTGTTTGATGTGATTCCCATTGTCCTTGAGGTCGGGCATGGGAAAAATATAGTTTAGTTACGCAATCGGCACCGCTTGTTCTCCGTTTGACAAGAATCTCGCTGTCCTCATCGTCGGATGCAGAGAAATATCGTGATGTTACGCAATAGCTCCCGCTCTCGGCCGTTTGACGAGATTCATGATGTAATAACATAATTATATTTTGTGTTAAGATTGTTTTGCAGTGCTCACTTCCCGTTGCTGTTCATAGTGCAGAAATTAATTAGGAGTGGAGCAGGAAGCATACGCTAAGGGTAATGGAGTTCAAAAGGTTAACATACAAAATTTCAGTTTGATTGCTGTAATAGATTCGTAGAATTGAGAACCGTCTAACTTAAATATTTTGGATTGCTGCCATGTTGGATTGTTATATATGTAGGCCACAGAGTTGTGTACCATTAGATGAAGATTATTGCGTAGATTCATTATTGAAACTTTCATTTCAATCGCACGATTAGGACTCAAAAAATAAAAACTTAATTTTAAAATTTCGCACAGCCACCATCTTGGGGGTTTGGAAACAACTGATTTTAATTAGATGCTTGTAGATTGAATTTTGTATGAACATTTACCATACCGGTACCAAGTTTCACTCAGATAGGATGATTAAATCACGAGTAAATTCCATTTAAATGTTTTAACATCACTCGGCCGCCATGATGGTTTTGTGATCACCAGGTTATCAAAAGTTCCATAGGTGAACGTAAGTTATTAGCCTCTATCAACATACAAAATTTCAGTTTAATTGCTGCAATAGATTCGTAGATATTGAGAAACGTCTAAATATTTTCGATGGTCGCCATGTTGGATTGTTATATATGTAGGCCATAGAGTTATGTCCCATTAGATGAAGATTATTGCAAAGTTCATAATTCAAACTTTCACTTCGATCGCATGATTAGGACACAAGATATAAAAACTTAATTTTAAAATTTTGCACAGCCGCCATCTTGAGGTTACTGAACTAAATTAGATGTCAATTCATTACAATGTTTATAAATATTTGCTGTACCAAGTTTCAAGTGAAATAACCTTATCACTTATGCAGTGTAGCAACTCAATCGGTATATCATCTATGCCTGGTGCTTTGTTCCTGCTTGAGTCTTCCAATGCTCTGTCAAATTCTGATCTCAATATTAAATCTCCTTTCTCATCCTCATCAATTTCCTCTTCCCTTTCCATTACATAATTCTCAAACTCCTTTCCCTTATACAAACACTCTATGCAAGCTTTCAATCTCTCAACCTTTTCTTCCTAATCTGTTAGAGGGATTCCATCCGAGTCCTTAATATTACAGCACTAGTCTTCCTTTCCCCAATAGATGTTAGGCCCCTTAAAACAACAATTATCATCATCATCCTTTCCCCAAAAGTACTCTTAATCCTCTCTACTTTACCTACTTTCAGACAATTTTCAACACTTGCACATTTCTCTTTCAACCATTCTTCTTTCACTTCTTGTTTACCTCATTTCTCAGATGTCTATATTCTGCGCATTCTTGTGCTTCTGCCTTTTGTCCATTTGATCTAGTATATCTTGAGTAATCCACGGTTTTCTACCTATTCTTTCATTTCGACCCATGTTTTCTTCTGCGGATTTTGTTATTTCATTCTTGAAATGTGCCCATTCCTCTGCAAATGAAGTTTGTTCAGAGTTCTTCATTAGTCATTCCCCTATGCTAGTCTTGAAACTTTCGTTTCATTTTCTCTCTTTTAGTTTGTCTATTGCCAACCATTTTGGCTTTTGCTTTTTCTTCAGTTTCTTCAACTTCAATCTGCTTTTCATAACAACCATATTGTGGTCAGAGTTTATGTCAGTTCTGGGATATGTTTTGCAATCCAAAATCTGGTTTCGGAAACTCTGCTTCACCATAATGAAGTCGATTTGGTAATGTCATGTATCTCCTGGTCTCAACCATGTGTATATTATTTTATTGTGGTTATTGTATAAGGTGACTAATTCGTGCTCGATGTAGAATTCCATCAGCCAGCTCCCTCGATCATTCCTTTCACCTAATCCATTCTCCTACTATCTTCCCTTCTCTTCCTTTTCCTACCACAGCATTCCAATCTCCCATTACTATAACATTTAAATCACCCTTGACATACCTCAGAATTTCATCTATTTCTTCATGGAACTTTTCAACATCTTCATCAGCTTGACTGGTAGGCATATACTGTAGACTTGTACCACTGTGGTGCACGTAGGTTTTGTGTTGATTTTTGCTACATTGATCTCTTCAATGTATTGCTCATAATATTCCACTCGCTGTCCAAGTTTCCTTATCAATGAGACCTACCCCCGCGTGGCCGTTGTTTGATTTACAGCTAATGATCCTATAATCTCCTGACCAAAAGTCCTGTGCTTCCTGCCAGTACACATCACTAATCCCAATCAAATCCAACCTCAACCTATCCATTTCCCTTTCTAATTTTTCTAAGCTTCTACTGCCTATCAGACTTCGATCTGTAGAATGTCAGATTTCTTCTTTGTCACTTCTGTGATGTCACCCCTTCTCGAGTAGTCTCCACCCGGAGATCCGAACGTGAGACTAGTTAACCTCCGGATTGGAATTTTACAAGAGAGGACGCCATCATAACAAGTAATTATGCATAGAGAGGTGCATATCCTGGGAAGAATATTATGGCTGTAGTTTCCTGTTGCTTTCAGCGTGCAGCAGTATGCAGCTTAGCCAGTAGTTTGCTAATTATATTTTTACAATCCCCTTATTCACATGTTGTTGTTGTTTTAAGGCGCAGAACAGCGAGGTCACGTGAAGTGACTGCAAATGCATATCCCTAGGGCGAGGGTTCTTTATTTATTAGCTTGTACATTGGATGGATTATTATTTCAAATTAAGTTTTGTAATTTCTTTTAATCTGTGTATTGTATTTCATAACTAGTGTTAGTAATAAATAATAATTAATACTTAATGTATTTCATCAGATTTTGTTACAACTGTTATAAGGATGAATTAACTTCTTGTTTCTACTCACCACTGGGAGGTTTGATTGGTCTGCAAGCAACAAATGGATCTCCTGATGTTCTCTCTGGGCATGTGCAAGTTGGAATGTGATTCACAACATCACACTGAGCTCCCTCACCACATGTGCCGAGACAGGGATCTATGCAACGCTGATTGCTACAAGCTTTATTGCGGGCACAATCTGAATTCATGGTGCACTCGGGACGACAGTTCACATATGGATCACCAAAGTAGTTAGGGAAACATGTGCATTCCCCAGCATTGCACTCAGCATTTGGTCCGCAAGGTGAAGGATTGCAAGGGTTTGTCTCCACAGGTTCCGCTTCTGAAATCATTTATACCATACTTAGAACAAGGAAGTAATGGCAACAAATTAACACACAACTATGACATAAAATAAACAATTTACATTAAAAAATTAAATCTTTTATTCTATCATGCTGCAGCCAGGTTATATGTTGGTATGATAATTGTCTGTTGATCACTAGTCAGTATCAGAAACATTGGGAGAGTATGTAACTGTTATATGTTGGTATGATAATTGTCTGTTGATCACTAGTCAGTATCAGGAACATTGGGAGAGTATGTAACCGTTATATGTTGGTATGATAATTGTCTGTTGATCACTAGTCAGTATCAGGAACATTGGGAGAGTATGTAACTGTTATATGTTGGTATGATAATTGTCTGTTGATCACTAGTCAGTATCAGGAACATTGGGAGAGTATGTAACTGTTATATGTTGGTATGATAATTGTCTGTTGATCACTAGTCAGTATCAGGAACATTGGGAGAGTATGTAACCGTTATATGTTGGTATGATAATTGTCTGTTGATCACTAGTCAGTATCAGGAACATTGGGAGAGTATGTAACCGTTATATGTTGGTATGATAATTGTCTGTTGATCACTAGTCAGTATCAGGAACATTGGGAGAGTATGTAACCGTTATATGTTGGTATGATAATTGTCTGTTGATCACTAGTCAGTATCAGGAACATTGGGAGAGTATGTAACTGTTATATGTTGGTATGATAATTGTCTGTTGATCACTAGTCAGTATCAGGAACATTGGGAGAGTATGTAACTGTTATATGTTGGTATGATAATTGTCTGTTGATCACTAGTCAGTATCAGGAACATTGGGAGAGTATGTAACTGTTATATGTTGGTATGATAATTGTCTGTTGATCACTAGTCAGTATCAGGAACATTGGGAGAGTATGTAACTGTTATATGTTGGTATGATAATTGTCTGTTGATCACTAGTCAGTATCAGGAACATTGGGAGAGTATGTAACCGTTATATGTTGGTATGATAATTGTCTGTTGATCACTAGTCAGTATCAGGAACATTGGGAGAGTATGTAACTGTTATATGTTGGTATGATAATTGTCTGTTGATCACTAGTCAGTATCAGGAACATTGGGAGAGTATGTAACTGTTATATGTTGGTATGATAATTGTCTGTTGATCACTAGTCAGTATCAGGAACATTGGGAGAGTATGTAACTGTTATATGTTGGTATGATAATTGTCTGTTGATCACTAGTCAGTATCAGGAACATTGGGAGAGTATGTAACTGTTATATGTTGGTATGATAATTGTCTGTTGATCACTAGTCAGTATCAGGAACATTGGGAGAGTATGTAACTGTTATATGTTGGTATGATAATTGTCTGTTGATCACTAGTCAGTATCAGGAACATTGGGAGAGTATGTAACCGTTATATGTTGGTATGATAATTGTCTGTTGATCACTAGTCAGTATCAGGAACATTGGGAGAGTATGTAACTGTTATATGTTGGTATGATAATTGTCTGTTGATCACTAGTCAGTATCAGGAACATTGGGAGAGTATGTAACTGTTATATGTTGGTATGATAATTGTCTGTTGATCACTAGTCAGTATCAGGAACATTGGGAGAGTACGTAACTGTTATATGTTGGTATGATAATTGTCTGTTGATCACTAGTCAGTATCAGGAACATTGGGAGAGTATGTAACTGTTATATGTTGGTATGATAATTGTCTGTTGATCACTAGTCAGTATCAGGAACATTGGGAGAGTATGTAACTGTTATATGTTGGTATGATAATTGTCTGTTGATCACTAGTCAGTATCAGGAACATTGGGAGAGTATGTAACTGTTATATGTTGGTATGATAATTGTCTGTTGATCACTAGTCAGTATCAGGAACATTGGGAGAGTATGTAACTGTTATATTGTAACGTGTTTTTCGAGGGGTTTTTATGCAACTGGCATAAGTCAGTAGGAAGCCATTCTATATTTATTTACGCGGCAAATTGTTCAGCCAAGACAATTTTTCATGGTAATTTATTATTATTATTAATTTATTATAATTATTATTAAGGTATTTTCGGAGCATTTTATAAAAATTATTAGCATTCAGATAGGTTTTCTATGTCTTAGAAAACGCTATCAAGCAAATTATTACGAACGACGATATCATAGAAAATTATCTGATTACGGAATTTTACGGAGTTTTTGTCAGTTAGGGTATTTGAGAGAGATGACTCACTGGGATTTCAAGTACACGCTGATTCTTGTCGAGAAGCATGACGCAATCTTGGGTCGCAAGGTCTAGAAAAGGCGAATTGTTGAAACGGAAATCGACTTCTCCCTCCCGCGGAGTGTAATGAGGAAGGAGTGGGGATCTAGCGCGTAGGGTGCAGCCAATGAGTGAGGACGACGTAAGCTAGATGTCGGTACCGTGGTGGGGGAGCCAACGGGTGAATATATCGTTCGACGCGCGGTGAAACAAGGACTATCTGTGTAGAACTTGCGGTGTACGGTCGCAAGTGCGTGTCGCTCCGATGTTCAGTGGAGTTAGCGACAAACTTTTGTAAAACGTAACCAGTGCGGTTTTACGCGAGTTTGGGTCCGAGGTACGGACCATATAATTATATAATCTACCAGGATATCATCAAATTTCGACGGAGATGACGACGTCCAGGAGACTGTGGGAAGCACACAGCATCATCAAGAACGAGGGAGATGCTTTGGCAATTTCCAATGGTAAGCGCACATGACGCAGAAATACGCAATCTCTCATTTTCTTTGTTTTATATTTCATATTTCAGTAACTTCATAGCTTGGAAATAAGAGTAAAATCAATTTATCAGACTCCGTTTTCACGTAATTTTCTATCGGTAATATTCAAATCACAACGCTCCAATTTAAATTTTAAACTTATTATTATTATTAATTTTGCTATACTTGTTTTATATAATAAATTCATTTCTTTTACAATGCAATCTTTGCTTTCAGTAGGTAGCATTAGATATGGACCAATTCCTTCTCCTGATACAATTGTTTGTTGGGTTAATGATCAAATCATACCACGATCTGAGTGAATAGAGTCTTGAATGTGTTCTGCCAGAGCTAGACGTTGTTAAATACAAATTTAGATTTCAACATTGCATTGAGGTCTTGGCGCCCATTAAAACAACATAGCTTAGGCAAAGGTAAACAGTTACATTTCTCTCCCAACAGTGTGGGCTAGCGAAACCATTACATTTGTCGCTACCAACATGGGGCACTAACTAATAAACGTTACAATATGTTGGTATGATAATTGTCTGTTGATCACTAGTCAGTATCAGGAACATTGGGAGAGTATGTAACTGTTATATTTTGGTATGATAATTGTCTGTTGATCACTAGTCAGTATCAGGAACATTGGGAGAGTATGTAACTGTTATATGTTGGTATGATAATTGTCTGTTGATCACTAGTCAGTATCAGGAACATTGGGAGAGTATGTAACTGTTATATGTTGGTATGATAATTGTCTGTTGATCACTAGTCAGTATCAGGAACATTGGGAGAGTATGTAACTGTTATATGTTGGTATGATAATTGTCTGTTGATCACTAGTCAGTATCAGGAACATTGGGAGAGTATGTAACTGTTATATGTTGGTATGATAATTGTCTGTTGATCACTAGTCAGTATCAGGAACATTGGGAGAGTATGTAACTGTTATATGTTGGTATGATAATTGTCTGTTGATCACTAGTCAGTATCAGGAACATTGGGAGAGTATGTAACTGTTATATGTTGGTATGATAATTGTCTGTTGATCACTAGTCAGTATCAGGAACATTGGGAGAGTATGTAACTGTTATATTTTGGTATGATAATTGTATGTTGATCGGGGAGTGTGATAGCGCAGTGGCTTAGCTGCTCGTCTTTCACCCGCTGACAGCAGAGTGGAATTTTCAACTGAAAAAACACGTGGCGTCAGGAAGGGCATCCGGCCTTAAATCCCCGGCCAAAACCAAAATGAGCCTGGTTGGCTCCGGCGACCCCAATTAATTGGGAAAAGCCGAAGAAAGTTTAACCGTCTGTTGATCACTAGTCAGTATCAGGAACATTGGGAGAGAATGAAACTGTTATCTTACTTAAACTACTAAATATTTATTTTCTTTTGTGGAGAAAAGTTGTCGTCTGTATTTGAGCTGCCATTTACTTGCAGAACTCGGGTAAAATCTAGTTGAATTACCATAGCAGCAGGTCTATTATAGATATGCCAGTTATTTCACACCAATACAGGAGAGGGAATATGTTTTGTAGATAAAGTAGATAATGTGCCAATGTTCTTCAATAGATGCTACTTCATAGGTAAGATTATGCATTTTAATTTGACCAATGATGTGAAGATTGGTGACAACTCATGCTGCCAACTTTCAAGTTACGTTATAAGTTCCAGTTTCAGTGAATTCATATTACAACTTTTCAGTTGGTCAACACAATGTTTACATGTTTCGCTCGTCAAGTGAGCATCATCAGATCCAAATCCATAGAAGACAAAATAGCTCTGCTAAACACTACCAAACCTACAGTGACACCCACTAACTAATAATATACGCTACCTACTATGTTGCAAGACTGAGAAATGACAAACTCGTCAACAAACAATTTCACTCCACCAACTAATCTATGAAGGTGTAACTACTATTGTTATGATTTACTTAAACAATAAGTCCTAAATTACTGAAGAATTTTAAATTAATGCAGAAATGACCAAAGATTACTCTGTTGTGATGACGGTAAAACATACAAAAGCAGTGTTTGTTCTGGACCTGCTCAGTTTGCCTTAGAACAACCTCCCATCCTGTCATGGCTAAGGTCAAGGACCTAAATAAGCCCACAACCAGTCTCAAAAGTGGGACATGTACTCATAACACTGCCCACTAGTACAAACTAGCACAACTTCTTGCCGCCATGTTTCTAATAAGAATAAAGATGATCTTTCCGAATACATGTCATTTGATTTTAATAGGTAATTATCCTACGCATGGGAAACCATGGTTAAGAAGAGACTGGGAAGAGAAATGTTGGAAATGGTGCAAGCAATGTACAACAACTGTGTTAGCAGGGTACTGACCCCAGTTGGAAAGACAGATTTGTTTAGGAACAAGACTGGACTAAGACAGGGGAGTGTGCTGTCACCTCTCTTGTTCATAATGGTGATGGATGAAATTGTAAAGGAAACAAAGGAAGCATATGGACATAAAGAAATGAAGTTACTGTTATTTGCAGATGATATTGTGGTCTGGGGAAGGAACACCGAAGAAGTGCAAAAACAACTAGATGCACTGAAGGAAAATATTCAGAAGTACGGCCTGAATATCAGTATAGAGAAAAGCAAGACCATAGTGATGACAAGAGGGGAAAGAAAAGGTAAGGGCACTGTGAAAATTGGAAGTCAGAGTTTGGAAATTGTGGACACGTTCAAATACCTAGGAAGTGAATTGATGCAAACTGGTAGGTTGGACATGGAGATTGGCAGGAGAGTACAGCAGAGCAATGCATTCTATCAAAGTGTAAGAAAACTTGTTTGGGATAAGGAAGTACCAAGGAAAAGCAAGGAGGTAATGTATAAAGTGTACTATGTTCCCATATTAACTTATGCAGCTGAGACTTGGACCCTGACAAGCAGGCAAGAGAGTAGAATCCAAGCCAGTGAAATGAAATTCTTAAGACGTATGATAGGAAAGACAAGGAAAGACAGAGTGAGGAATGAAGATGTTAGGAAGGAAGTTGGGATGGGAAAACTAAATGAGAGAATTGAGAAGAATAAACTAAGGTGGTTTGGACATGTAAAGAGGATGGAGGAAAATAGAATACCAAGACAGATGCTGGAGGCGAAGTGCAAGGGTAAGAGAGCAAGAGGAAGACCTAGAACAAGGTGGATTGATTCAGTGAAGAACAGCGTAAGAAAAAGAAATCTGGACTGGGACAAGATCGTGGAAGAAGAATGGTGGAAGGAGAGAGGAAAGTGGAGAAGTGCCATAAATACCCCGACCCGGCAGGAGCTGGATAAGGGGAAATGATGATGATGATGATGTATCCTACGCAAATGTATTTTGATCGATTCCTTGATGTCTAATGATTGACTTGTGTAAATTCTTTTATCTTTCCCTATACCGGTATTGGTGAATGTATGATTATTCCACACCTGTGTTCACTATGCTGAGTGTCTGCCGTGTTTTAATGCATATCTGTGTTCGTTATAATGTGTGTCAAGTCTCCTTCCACTCTATCAATTGATGGAAGTTGTAACTACTTCTAATTTAAATTTAAGAATGTAGGAAATATCTGAGGCTGGAATGACTTTACAAAGTGGTCTATGTTATTGATTCTGGAACTTTCTCATTACTACTGCGGGAAATTTAATTCACCTGCCACAGCATAGACAATATCCATATATGCTTGCAACAGGTCTAAAAGGTGAGATAGGTCTGCCTGTGGCTTTGGCACAGGGTGCATCCTCCTCAAATAACATGCTTCCCTAATTATTCCTTCCCATATGCATTCATGGCCTCATCTAATCGGTGTGATTTAGCAGCACACATAGTGGGGACCATTCTAGAAACATGTACTCATTTACATTTGCTGGATTAGCTTTCTTGACTAGATGTATTTCTATGGACTCTTTAATGTTTTGTGGTGTAAAATCTTTACGTCTGTTTCAATATTGGTAAAACGTTGGTTGTCATCATCTATGTGTTTACAAATTGCTGATTGTCTGTTGTGTTTGGATGCATTTCAATGTTCCTAATATAGTGATTCGAACTGTCTTCCACTTTGTCCAACATAGTTCCCCTGACATCCTTCTTCTTGGAATGTGAACAAATACACACCTGACTCTGAATGGGGGTTTTTCTTTGTTAGGTTACTGTTATGTATGTATTTGACCAAATATGTTGTTCATTCTAAAAGCTATATTGAATCCTTATTTCTTGTTATTTTGTATGTGTTTTTATTCACAAAGTTGAACCGCACATAATTACAGTACTTTCCTTTTGGGTTGGTGAATTATCCTCTATTTTCTTTCGTCGTTTCATTAGTATTGTGTTGACCGACTGTTACGTTGTAATACCAACCACACATAACCCTTGGTTTCTCAATAATGATGACAAAGGTGCCATAATCACTTTCTAGCTACTTAAGTTGTGTTTCAGTAACATTAAAGTTCAACATACTCGACAGGATATTTGAATAGTAATTCTTACCTATGATTCGAGAGCACTGAGTGAAGGGATCTCCCGTGTGATCAACCATGCACGTACAGGTCGGGATGTGGTTCTGCACCCTGCATTCCGCATTCACACCACAAGAACCAATACAAGGATCTCTGCATTTCTCTGTGATACAGGCTTGTGTTGAAGGACAGTCCGTGTTAACAACACACTCTGGTCTACAATTAGGTGGTAGACCAATGTAGTTTTGGTGACATGAACATGATGGTTGATCTCCAACTGCACGACATTCAGAGTTGGGACCACAAGGGGATGGTACACATGGATCTCGTGGCCTCTCTATTGGTGGAGGAGGTGGTGGTTCCCGATAGCAACGGGAGAAGGGATCACCAGTCATTCCAGCCGGACAGCTACAGATAGGATTATGGTTGATTACTTCACAGCGAGCCTGAACTCCACACGTTCCAGGACATGGATCATTGCACTTGAACTTGTGACAAGCTCTGTTTTGTGGACACTCAGCGTTAACAACACATTCTGGTCTACAGTTTGGTGGTGTTCCCATATAGCCTGTCTGGCATGAACACACAGCTTGTTCATTTACGGTACGACACTGGCTGTTCGGCCCACAAGGAGATGGACTGCAAGGGTTTACAACTGTTTGTGGAGTTGTAACTGGAAAGAAGAAAAATAACATCAATAACTAATCAAGTACTGTAGTTTTACATTTTCTGCTTCATTCTGTGTATTATCTCACCTGTAGGTGGTTTTGGTGAACAGGCAGAGAAAGGGTTTCCAATATAGCCTTCAAGACAGATACATGTTGGAATGTGATTCACCACAGAGCACTGAGCAAAGTGACCACAAACTCCAGGACAGGGATCTTCACATTTGTTACGGCTACATGCTTTGTCAGTGGGGCAGTCAGAACTCAAAACACACTCAGGACGACATCCTTCATATGGATTTCCTTGATAATCTGGGATACAACTGCATGCTCCTGCACCATTCCGTTGCTTACAGACTGCGTTTGCACCACAAGGAGATGGTTCACATGGATTCTGAGGAACTTCTTCTACAAGAAAAGATAACATTCTACTAAGAACTTGAAATAGGCTGATGATTTTATCACAACATATTACAAAGAGTAACAGGTGCTATGGTATCCTAATAACAAACTTAAAAAATCATGAAGTGGCTGCTTCACCAAATTCCTATACTTGTCGCTCCATGCAGATAGAGCCTCGTCAATAAGAATTAGCAATGACGGAACCTGTCTCAGAAATACGAGGGCTGTTTTTTAAGTAAGGGCCGGCTTTTTTTTTAAATTAACCGAACATTTTATTTTGAAACCACATTTATTTTTAGGTTTTACATACCTTCCTCTATTTTTCTACATAGTTGCCTTGTTTAATTAGGCACTTGTCATACCTTAAAACTAAGTTCTGAAATCCCTCTGCATAAAAGTTTGCCGCCTGCTCTGATAACCAAGAATTCACACTTGAGGAAAATCCATTGATAGAGTGGCTATCATGAATCTTTGGTCCTCGTGAATTTTCGTAATTGCAGTCACCAAGTCATCTGTGATCACAGACCTGAGCGTTCATCGTCATGAACATTTTCACGGCCACTTTTGAACTTGCGTACCCATTTTCGCACTTTACTTTCCGTCATTGCATTATCACCATACACCTCACAAAGCTGACAATGAATGTCTGCAGCCGACATGTTCCTTGCACTCAAAAAAGTATCACAGATCGTACCTCACACGCGGCGGGCGAATCAATAATCTTGAACATTGTAAAGATGCACAGTTCAGCATACAGGTTAGCTACACAGCTGCAACTGACGCCTGCTTGTTCGCAAAGGATGCCTGGAGGTAGCGCGCATCCTTGTTGCGGCGTGCGCACTAACTACGGGCTTAAAAAAAAACGGCCGTTACTTAAAAAACAGCCCTCGTACTTTGTTATTCAATTAAATAAAACTACAGCTGTATTTTCCAACCATATTTGGACCTCTGCAGGCCCTGGGAGTAGTAGAAGGTAGAGGCTTCCACTTTTTGTGACATCGGCACTAGATGGGATGGAGTTGTCAGCTCCACGCCCGGCCGTCTTTGCTCCCAGGAATTACCCTGGTACTCATTTCTGGTGTAGGCTGAGTGAACCCCAGGGCTATTTGAGTATCCGAAAGTGGTAGTTTTGTTTCTAAAATCCACTACCTGGGTGGGGATCGAACCCACTCCTTTTCAGTTAGAAGCTCAGCACCTCTTCCGAATGCACCACGCAGCCCCCATTACAGTACTGAATCAAAGAATATCAAGTACACATATACCAGTACATAACTTTCATCCAGAGCAGATGTGTCCCTTGAAATAACTATCACCAGCACCACTACCACCTAAATCTCATCCATAAAAATATGTCTTTGTGACAGCAAACCAGCTGAAGTGCTACTTAAATTCAAATTGACAAAATGAATTTAAAATCATACATTATATTTTATCTTTCATTTACTTTTCTTTTCTTAAATGGCATATTTAAAAATAATAATCTAAGGAAATTGTTTATGCTTCAATTTTTCTCAGAATAATTTTTATGAATTTTTAGCTACTTGAACTCCTAGTAACTGCAGCATGTACTTACGTTTTTGTGGAATACACTGGACAAATGGATCACCAGTGTATCCAGCTAGGCAGGTACATGAAAGGGCATGGCTAATAACACGACATTCTGCATTCACTCCACATGAGCCTGGACATGGATCAAGGCATTTGTTGTTAATGCAGGCTTCGGTACTTGGACAGTCTGGGTTAATTACACATTCAGGTCTGCAATTTGGTGGGGCACCAACATAATTAGGCAGACAAGTACAAGCTGGACTAGTACCGGATACTTGGCATTGTGAGTTAGGTCCACATGGAGAAGGTGAACACGGCTCTGCCTCCTTTGCGGGTGGGGGAGCTGTAAAATAAAGCGATACTTGGAATTGCTAATCTCTCATCATATTTGCCCAGAAAATTGTAACAGTGGAACTTAGATATATAACTTACGAGGAATATCATAGCAGCTTCTAAATGGATCTCCTGTCTGTCCTGGACGGCAACTGCAGATGGGACTATGATTTATCACTTCACAACGAGCACCAAGGCCACAGGAACCCAAACATGGGTCTGTACACTTCTTGTTGACACATGCTCTAGTCTGAGGGCATTCGGCACTCACAACACATTCTGGTCTACAAGATGGGGGAGTTCCCATAAATCCAGGTAGACAGGAGCATACTGCGTGATTGTCTGACATTCGACACTGGCCGTTAGGTCCACAAGGTGATGGTCGACATGGATCTTTTTGAGATTCTGGAATATCTGAAAGTTAGAAGAGACCATAAATTGATATTTGCAAGTACAATTAGTTGTTTTTTTTTTTACTACTGAGAACCGCGTCAAAAGCTTGCAAGCCAACGTGTTAGAACTTGAACAGAAATGTAGAGAACATGTCATGGTATGAAGAGCAGTATTTCAAAGACGAAGGTGATGTCAGTAGCGAATAAACGCAAGAAAAAGAATGCCAAATAGGAGGAACTAAATTAGAGCAGGTGGAACATTTTAAGTACTTGGGATGTATCAACGAGAACAGGGTAAAATAGAGAGGGCAAGGTGTAGCGATTGCCTGTGTGGCACATGAAGCAGCGAGAAGGCTGCTTCCCCCACCGCTACGAAACCAAGCGGCGAAGTGGTAATTGCTTCATATGTAAGGCTCAAGCCATTGCGTTTGAAGAGAGAAAGAACGGTGCATAAGAAATCAAAGCATGAAACTCTAAGTGATGTATTTTCCATTCAGTAATGCCTGACTTAGCATTCCATGGATATTAGAAAGGAGAGTAATATGGATATAGGCCTATATATTCATGAAATGAAATGTAGTCAACATAAATTACATAACAGTCTACATGGTTTCGCCTTTCAAGAATATTTCTGCTGCTTTAAACAATGACTTTGTTGGTTGTTTCTCAGGCACTTGCCTTTAAAAAGTTCTATAATTAAATCGAAATGCCTTCGAGGTTTTGTTTATTTCTTACAAAAACTCAGCATATATTTGCTGTACCTTTCGTATTTGTTCTCGTGTTCATGAATTATTTTCAATTTGACAAATTACCATAATATTGCAAAACACTCGACATAAAGCAAATTAGTTTTTGCGTCACACAGAAATTACATTCTAACACACATTTTGAATGGTATTCATATCATATGTAAGTCATCTTAAAAACATTGACAGTATAAAAACATCACACGTGGCCATGAACTGTCCCTTTGATAGTTTTCTGGCTCTTAAAAGAGTACGAGCTTGTTATTCAGCCCACGAACATATTTTCGACGCATTGCACTGTACCTGACCTGACCCACGTGTGGAGGACTGAGAAGATGGACATCTTTGGCTTATTTCATGTATTTCTTCTTTGTTTATTTCATGTATTTATTCTTCATGTTTGAGGCTCTTTGATATAAGTTAGTGTAATAAAAGATGGCTGCTAAGTAAGACGTCCGTGTTTTCACGATCACTATTTATCCATTATACGAATCCCAACATTGGTGCCGAAAACTTTAGATTACGTAGAAATGTGCATTAGATTACGGGCAATTGTGTTTTACTTGTGTACAAAGTAAACTGGTGATGCTATCACTACAAACAGCAATCACGTTTTGTACAAGCAGCCACGCCACGCCGGATTACGAGGTAAGAAGATACTGGAACTTATTCTACACGCGCCTGACACTTGGTGATATTACAGTTTTTTCATATTATTGCAAAAGTGATACTACTACGACTAAACAGTGCACGAATTGTAATATAATTACTTTACACCACGTAACGGAATTCACGAATGATAGACGAGCAAGTGCTGCCATCTTGCAGTAGATCCTAAACTAAATACCTCGTAGCCATCACGGACACTACAAGACGATCTCAAGAGTATTACGCATGCGCTGACATCAGACAATCACCTTCACTTGTCGCAGCACGGTACTATTTATTTATTTCGTCACCCATTCTTCAAGATGCAAGACGAGAGTGTTAAGAGTAAGCTAGCGTTTTTGAACAGAAAGCGGAAGACGGAACGAGCAACTATAACTAAATTTAGTACGATAATAAATAGTGCTACAGGCGGCGACATTTCAGAATACGAATATAATCGCATTAGACTCCAAGAAGTTTTAGATCATCTCACAGTTCTGGACGATAGTATACAGGAATGTTTGACCGACGCAGAATACGAGGCCGATGTCGAGAAATGTGAAGAATACATCGACATCACGAAGAGAGCGATTCTAAAAGCATCACACGCCGAGAATAAATCTAAGTCACTCTCCAGTTTGACAACATCGGTCGCCGGAATGAGTATGCAACCAACGCCAGGATCTCCAATCCCAACACCCGTCACGCACACAGTGAAGCTACCTGCTGTGAAATTAGACAAATTCGCAGGTGACATTGAGAACTGGGCTCGTTTTTGGGAGCAATTCCAGTCTTCTGTTGACAACAATCAATCTCTACCTCACACTGACAAGCACGTCTATCTCCGTGGATATCTGGAGGGTGAGCCGAAGAATCTAGTTGATGGAATACCGATAACGGCTGATGCTTATGAAGAAACAAAACGGATATTAATAACTCGCTACGGAAACACTGACCGCATAATTCAGGCCCATCTTGACTATCTCGAAGCCTTACAACCAATTTCAGACGATACTCCTTCTAATCTAAATGCCATGTACATAGAATGCAATAGACACGTACAAGCCTTACGGGCCTTAGGGGAAAATGTAGATAATCACGGGCGGATGTTATGCCCTAAAATTCTCCGAGCATTCCCTCAAGGTATTGTCCGCCGTTGGATAATTTATTCCAAACGAGAGAGCATTCCCGAGAGTCACATTACCAAGTTGATGGAGTTCCTGAACGAGGAGGTAGAGGGCGCTGTGATCACACAGAAGATCAGAGGAGATATCACTTCACTCGAATCCTTCTCAGGCACTGCCGCGACACTCCATGTGAACACAAAGTCAAAACGGACGGGCATGAACACAAAGAAAGTGTATTCCGAATTCTGTGTGTTCTGTGAGACTCAAGGCCACTGGGCCCAGAACTGTGTGAAGATCCGCAATGTAGCTGAGCGGATTGAAAAGTTAAAAACTGCCAACCGATGCTTCTTGTGCCTCAATAAAGGTCACAGTGTGAAGGCCTGCATGAAGAAGAGTAAGGTATCATGCGCAAAGTGCAAAAAGAATCATCACATTTCCATCTGCACCGGAGAACAGCCCGCATCAATATCCGTGGGGAAGATTGACATTACTATGCCGCAGTTCACTTATCTTCAAACGGCGAATATTTGGATCACAGGCCCCACCGGACTGAGAAAACGTACACGATGCATATTGGATGCTGGCAGTCAATCAACCTTCGTAAGCCGAAGTCTGGTAGATCAGCTTCAACTGAATATCGTGGGACACAAGGATTTAACAGTTACCGGATTCGAGTCATCTCGTCACACATCTTCAGCTCGCAGACTCATTGACCTCAACATCAGTGGACTATGCACGGAGGCTGCTCTGCGTATTTCTGCATTTGAGAGTGAAAACGTTTACTCGCCACATCCGACTGTTCCACTCAACGTCCAGTCCCTGTCACGCTTGCGAAAATTGAGACTTGCTGATCCCAAGGATGACAACAATGAACTTCCTATAGAACTTCTAATAGGTGGAGACCATTATTGGAAGGTGATACTTGACGACAAGCCAATACGCCTCTCAGACACGTTAGTACTGCTTCCTTCTAGATTTGGATGGATTCTGAGTGGAAATAGGTCAGGAATTACTGTCCACAGCGTCAACGTGCACCACATTCATACTGCTAATGACCCATCTGTCGAGGACGATGATATGCGACGATTTTGGGATCTAGAGTCCCTAGGAATAAGGGAAGATCAGAAAAGGACCCTCACAACGAAAGATGCCACTATTCTTCAAGAATTCCATGATTCGTTTCACTTACAAGACGGGCGGAGGGTAGTAACCCTACCGAAGAAAGAAGATCTGGTCTTACCCTCAAACCGTAAGAACACTCTAAATTGTTTTCACACATTGCAGAGAAAACTTGCCGTTAATGCCCAGTACGAAGAAATGTACCACGCACAGATGATGGACTACGTAAACATGGGACATGTTCAGCTGATCGCTACAGAGGAAACCACAAATGATGTATACTACCTGCCTCATCACGCCATCAAGAAAGAGAGAAATGGCACAGAGAAATGGAGGATCGTCTTTGACGCATCATCCCACGAGAGATGCACCGTCCCTCAATGATGTTCTGGAAACAGGCCCTAATCTGTTACCAGAGATACTGTCCACATTGATCCGCTTCCGGACTTACCGCAAAGCCATAGTAGGAGATGGAACTCAAGCTTTCCTTCATTATGCCTGGATGCTGAAGACAGAGATTTAACAAGATTCTTCTGGTTCAATGTGGAGAAGGACGAACTTGGAAAATGGCAAGCAAGAGATGATACAGCCGTCTATAGATTCACTCGTCTACCATTCGGCCTTGCAAGCAGTCCCTTTCTTCTGTCTGCAACCCTCCGTGAACTAGCAACGAGATTCAAGGATCAGTTCCCGTCAGCAGCAGCACTTATGGATCAAAGCACTTTCATGGATGACTTTGTTGCGGGAGCTGAAGATGACAACAGAGTTATCACCTTATATTACGAGGTGACAGGTTTACTACGACAGATACGGATGCCGATGGCAAAATGGGCAACAAATTCTGGACCATTGGAAGGTATATGGAGAGCCGAAGGACGTGAAACGAAAAGGGAAAACAGAGTACTAGGTGTACGATGGGACACAGAATCAGATTCACTACTCTTTGACCATACAGATATCACCGACAATCTTTCGCAGGATCCAGGAACCAAACGAAAGCAATTGAAAACGACCGCAAAGTTCTACGACCCTCTTGGATTACTTTCACCAGTGTCCATAGTCGGAAAAGTTCTCTTCCAAGACACTTGGTGTAGGGGCATAGCATGGGACGAAATACTTCCACATGACATTGCATTGCGATGGCAGCTGTGGATAACCAGCCTCACGGATCTGGCAAGTGTGGTCATTCCAAGATGGATTGGTTTATCAAGGACAACATCGGAGACTTCACATGTCCAGGTGTTCTGCGACGCGTCGGAGCGGGCCTACGGAGCTGCACTGTATGTTCGAACGTCTACCGACGTAAACACTTATATACACCTGGTCTGCACTAAGAATAGACTGTCTCCAGTCAAGAAGGTTACACTCCCACGACTAGAACTACTGGCCATCTTAGTGGGTTGCCGTCTTCTGAGGTATTTCTGCCAAGCAACAGACTTTAATGTCACCACATCTACTCTGTGGAGTGACTCCATGGTCGCTCTAGGTTGGATTAAAAGCGATGCAAACCGTTGGAAGACATTCATCTCCAACCGAGTGACGGAAATTCAAGGCATCCTGAGTCCAGCTCAGTGCCGGTACTGCCCGAGCCAGGATAATCCAGCCGACCTCTTGTCACGAGGAATATCCTCAAAAGCACTACAGTCTTCTTCACTTTGGTGGCACGGGCCTGTATGGTTAGCCAATCATCCTAGCTCTTGGCCCCACAGCAGTGTGTCTAACGCCTCACTTCCAGAGACTCGCAAGACGCATCAGCAAACACTTAATGTCGTTACAACGGAACCTCTCATCATTGCTTCCAGATACAGCAGTTATTTGAAAATACTGCACATCATGGGTTGGATTTTGCGCTTCTTGAACAACATCAGACAGTCGGAGAAAAATTCTGGGAATCTCACTGCGCGTGAATTAGAGGCTTCCCGATTGTGCTGGATACGCACGGTCCAACGTGAGTGCTTTTCCGAAGAGTACGACGCTCTGACAAAAGAGAGAAACTTGTCTGGGAAGTCCAGGATTGCCCGCTACAACCCCTTCTTACAGGACGGCCTTATCCGACTGGGAGGGCGCCTCCACCATGCAGACCTGCCAACGCAGCAGAAACATCCTATAGTACTCGATGGTGCACACCACTTCACTAAGTTGTTGATCCTCCAGACTCACATACGGCTACACCACCTTGGAGTACGAATCGTTCTCTCTGTACTACGCGAAGAATTTTGGATCCTCAAGGCACGCCAGGCTGTCAAGAAGGTCATTCACACGTGCTTACCGTGTAAGATCGCCAGAAGCCAACAAGGTAACGAGATCGAAGCCCCGTTGCCTCCAGAACGTGTGCGACATACTACGCCATTTGCAGTTACGGGTGTGGATTTTGCAGGGCCACTACTCGTTAAGGTGGAGAATCTCGTACAGAAATCATATATTGTGCTTTTCACATGTGCGACTACAAGGGCCCTTCACCTTGAGCTGGCTTTGGACATGACTACGGAGACGTTTCTGATGGCTCTCAGACAATTTGGGGGACGAAGAGGACTTCCAAACACCATTTACTCAGACAACGCTGGAACGTTCCAGGCAGCACACAAAGAAATGACACAACTCAGCCAAGTCCTCACTGATCCACGAACGAGCCAGCACTTCGCCCACAACGGAGTCCAGTGGAAATTTATAGCCCCACGGGCGGCTTGGTGGGAAAGAATGGTGGGTACGACTAAAAGATGCCTTAGAAAGGTATTGGGAAAGGCTCTGATTAGTGAGGACACACTCCGAACTCTATTGGTAGAAGTAGAAGCCGCCATTAACTCCCGACCCATAATCCAAGATGGCTCGGAGACACTGACTCCAAGTCATTTCCTGACTGGCGCACGGCTGACTACCCTGCCCAACGTCTCCGAACCCACAACCCGAATAGACCTGAGAAAAGAGAGGAGACTTAGAGAGAAAATGCAGGAGGACTTCCTCAAGAGATGGAGGAATGAGTATCTTCTTGATCTGAGAAGCTACCACGAAGTACACCGCCCAAATGGACAGACGAAGGAGTGCCGAGTAGGAGATATATTACTATTACAGGATGACCTGCGACCTAGACACATGTGGCAGAAGGCGCGAATAACTGAAAGGCGACCAGGCAGGGACAACAAGGTGCAAACCCTCATCCTTCAGATGGCCAACGGGACCAAGATTAGTCGGCCTGTACAGCTGGTCTTCTCTCTCGAGATAGACCAGGGTGGGGAGGATGTGGAGGACTGAGAAGATGGACATCTTTGGCTTATTTCATGTATTTCTTCTTTGTTTATTTCATGTATTTATTCTTCATGTTTGAGGCTCTTTGATACAAGTTAGTGTAATAAAAGATGGCTGCTAAGTAAGACGTCCGTGTTTTCACGATCACTATTTATCCATTATACGAATCCCAACACCACGCATTCGCCGGCTTCGAGGCGGATTATTCTAGCAAGTGCCTCTCGAATTATGATATAATGTCGAGATATTTCTCAGCCACAGCTCTGATTAACCAATTATAATGGTTGTCGTAAAGTTCAAGAAAATGATCCTGGTTGAAGAGATTTCCCCGGCCCACACTAGTATTGATCACTTGGTTAATCAGCATTGGCTTTCCGTTCTGTTAAGTACGGTAATTAAACATGAGTGCTACCCCAGCTTGAATAGCTTTTTGTCTCTGCAGAACTGGTACGGTAACATACACCACTCAGCACAGGCCACAGAGGACTTTGTCAATCACTACTGCGAATTGCAGAATACCCAGTGAGTTAACACGGCGGGAAATGGCCAGACTTGACATGGCGATAACTTAGGAGAGGGCGTAGCCTGCTTCGGCCACGTGTCGTCTTTGCCCTTTCTATTCTTCTCTGTTCTCGTTTGTCTGTGTATTCACTCAGGATGGTAGTGTGGGGAAGGAAATAGAGTCGAGATGCTGAAAAGCCAAAGCAGTGAGTTCACAGTTACGATCTACAGTACTATGCAAGAAAGAAGTTAGTGTAGCGACACAACTCTCGTTACATCACTCAGTATTTAGACCAACCTTGCTGTATGGAAGTGAGAGCTGGGTACATTCAGGATATCTGATACATAAGTTAGAGGTAACTGATATGAGGGTAGCACGAATGATTACTGGGACAAATAGGAGGTAGCAATGGCAGGAAGGTACTCGTAATGAAGAGATACAGGCTAAGTTAGAAATCAAAACGCTGTTTGTATGAGCCGACTCAGATGATGGGGCCATGTGAAGAGAATAGGGGAGGAGAGATTACCTAAGAGGTTAATGAGTTCTGCTGTAGAGGGTAAGGGTAGCAGAGGTAGACCTAGGAGGTGATGGTTAGATTCAGTGTTGAACGATTTCAAAGTGAGAGGCTTAGAAGCAGAGGAGGCCGCAGTGCTAACTGCTAATAAGGGATCATGGAGGTGACTTGTTTGAAATCAGAGGTTTGCAGACTAGAGTGGACACTGAAAGGCAAAACAGTCTCAAATGAAAATGTATGTATGTACACGGCTTAAACAGGCTCTAAAAGACAATAATACATTTTAAAAAAGAAAAATTAGAAAAATAGAGAGTTTATTTCTGTTGCCAACTGTTTCCTTCCAGTACTAGCTCCCCAGTTACCCAGAGAGCACAAACCCATTAATGAGGGTACAAAAAACTAGTTGAAAAATAAGCTCGGAACTAATTGTTTCAAAAGAAATTGCAAATTTTACGACATGACAGCAAAGGTATAAACTGCTAGTCCCAACCCAAGAATTATTACAGGAACATTGAAAATTATCCAAGGAATTTCAGACTAAAATGGACTTGTATTTTAGTACATCAAAATTACAACAACTTAGTAAAATTAACTTGTATGATTGCTTTGGACATAATGTCTTCCATAATATTCTATGCAATTGCTTTGTGACATTTCCCATGCCTCAGCCATCCAATTAATTTTGTCTTTGATAGTAATATTTTTTAAGCAATTGATAATGATTTTAGAAGTGTCTTTATTTTCAATTAACGATTTTAGGAGCTTCTTTTTATAAGCCTAATCATATTAATTATAAATGAAACCCATTATGCCGAACAGGCTTAGTTTCGACTAGCGGGGTTCTACCGCACTTGGAAGCTTGAATGCTATTATTTACCTAGGCAACAATATACCCAGTTTCAAAAATAACTGGTAGGCCAAAGTCACACTCCAAACACACAACTTCCATGTCCATATTTGGTGATAATACCAATGTGTATTCTAGAACATGGGACTAGAATTGAGAACTAACAAACTAATTAATAATTTCCGTCCTTTTCAATACAATGTTGTATTGAAAAGGACGGAAATTATTAATTAGTTTGTTAGTAATAGATTCAATACGGACCTAAAAATGGAGAATAATGCTCTAATAGAATTGAGAAGGAACTGTGGCCTTACATAAGTTACCATCTTGGCATTTGCCTCGAGTTGAAGTGGGGATATAACGAAGAACCACTCAGAGGATGGCCCAGTGTAGGATTGATTGACCTAGCAAGGCTAAGTGGACCCCATTCCAGCCTTCAAGCTAGCATTAAGAGCCTCCATGGCAGAGCCCAAACCATCTCAGTGGGATCAACATAAGAAGGGAGCAACTGCAAATAGCTTCTGCAGGAAATATTTGGAATTCTTTTCTAGTGTTACCCATCAAAATAATCACCCAGTGTTGTATATGTGTATGTATACATATATATACTATATTTTGAGAATATCAACTCACCTGCTTCAACTTTGCGGCAATTAGTGAATGGATCTCCAGTGTAGCCGCTTGGGCAAGAACAAACGGGAATATGGTTCACATTGTCACACTGAGCGTTCTGTCCACAAGTACCGATGCAGGGATCCAAGCATTTGCTGCGAATGCAAGCACGATCACGAGGGCATTCTGTATTGAGTACACATTCTGGGCGACATGAATCATAAGGATTGCCAATATATTCTGGCAAACACTCACAAACTCCACCTTCCTTACACACGGTATTGGGTCCACAAGGGGACGGGTTGCAAGGATCGGTAATCACAGGTGTTGGTGTTGTGGGTGGAATTGGGGTACATTGGGTGAAAGGATCACCTGTCTGGCCATCATTGCAGGTGCATACCGGAACGTGGTTGAGTACGTGACAGTTGGCGTTATAACCGCAGGATCCAGGACAAGGATCGCGACAACGCTGTTTGATGCAAGCCAGCTGACTAGGACACTCGGAACTCAGCACGCATTCAGGTCTGCAATTAGGTGGAGCTCCGATATAGTCAGGAAGACATGAGCATGCTGGACTGCCTCCAGACATCTGGCATTGTGAGTTGGGCCCACATGGTGATGGAAAGCAAGATGGAGGCTGTGGTGTAGCAGATGGGGGCTCAGTTATAGCTGGAAATAAGATACTTTTATCACAATGATGTCACCAAAATCAGGGTATAAGTAAGCAAAAGAATAAATACGGTTCCACAGGTAAAATTGTATCAAAGAAGTTGCAAAACTCAAACATGATCTGACATATATTTGAAACATATGATAATATCATACCTGCCAACCTCTCAAAATGAAAAATCGGGAGATTCGACGCGGCGACGGGGGGAGGGGGGGGGGGGGAGGGAGGGGGGATGCAACATAATACATACACAGGCTAAGACATTGCAGCAAATATATGTTACACTATTTATTAAACTGTACATGACTAACATGATATGACATCCCAGTTTACAAATGTACTTAAGACTGAGTACAGTCATTTAAAATTCTCACTAGTCTATCAAACAAGCATACCTTTCTTTCGACCACACTCAGGCATACAAAACTAGTGACGTATCGAAGATCATATTATTCAATTGGTCGTTGTTGCAGGTGACTGAGGCTGATTTTGCCCTCTTCAAAAAGGTCTTGCTATATTCTTGCTCAAAACACTTCCCTTTCTGAATCGACTTCACAGTTATAAGTTTGTCCAAAGTCTTGTCAGAGAGAGATGACCTGAACATCCTCTCACACTCTGCATTACTATGCGGAATGGTCAGAATGGAAAGCATAACTTGAGTACCCCACCACTACATATCATTTGGCCTACCAGTGCCCACTTCACATCAATTCTCACTTCTTCTTCTTCTTCTCTTCTTCAATAGATGTCACATCCTCTAGTTGGAAGTTACAGAATTGGGAATGTAAAGCATCCATTTCCTCATTAAAATTGTCTTGAGTGTCTGTTAAAATGCTGGAAATGTATCTACAAAAAACTTAATTTTGGAAAATGTCCCCCACTATGCGAGATACTGAAATCACACCTACAGACACTACAAAATGCAAATGTTGCGCCTCTTCTTCACTCAGTTATATGCGGAATCAGGGTGTCTACTGTAAGGATGAAGTAAAAATTAGTTACTTTTTAGCTACCTTTTAGTTAACTTTTAGTTAATATTAGTTTGAATTCAAGATACGTCTGCGGTCTGCAAGCAAAGGGGCTCATCACACGGTGAAGAAAGACAGCAATGAACTGTGTTTAAAGCGGTAAATACAATTCACTTAGGGAGTTATAAAAATTTTAAAAATAATACGAAATATTTATTATCAAATGAGTTGTTTCAGCTAATATGTCGTCTTGTGCACAAGGCGTTTTTATAATTGTCAAGAGGTTGCTCTGCTCTTAACCGTGGCGAGATTTCCTTTGTCCCCGCGGTAGATCACGAAGAAATTTATGGGACGTTACGTGATTGTAACCGAATTCCGTCTTCACAGTCAAGTATGGCGAAATTTCGAGATGTTACACGATCGGCGCTGGTCTCACCCGTTTGTCGAGATTCCCGTTGATTTCGCGATAGAACACGGATAAATATCGCGATTTAGATAATAGGTGTCACTTCCATTGTCCTTGAGGTCGGGCGCGAGAAAATATAGCATTATTATGCAATCGGCGCCACTTGCTGTCCGTTTGACAAAAATACAGTTGTCCTCGTCATTGAATGTGGAGAACTATCGCGATGTATCGCAATCGCTGACGCTCTCTGCCGTTTTACAAGATTCAAGTTGTCCTCGCGATATTATGCATACCGCGCCGCACCCGGCCGTTGAACGATTGTCTATTCGTGCTGACAGAATGCTGGATGCAAGCTCAGGGTTGGGCATAGTTAAAATTCACGAGTAGTTATGGACAAGTTGTATGGCCGGTTAGTGATTCCCGCTGTCCCTATGCTGTTTTTGGGAGCTCATCAGTTCAGGGTGGATCACGAGGAGAAATTAGTGTCGCGACGCAACGTAGGCTGTCATTTCTAAGTGGGTAGATGCACTTCTCGCTCCCCGTACGCTTTTGGGAAAAGTAGCGAGTAGGTTTCGGAATGTTTCGTGATTGGTGCCCAATCATCTTTGACGGGATTCCCGCAGTCCTCGTGGTCACAAGTTCACGATAGGGGACGGGTTTTATGATTTTACGCTACTGACGTCGATCTCGGTCCATTTGACGAGATTCCCGCAGGCAAGTCGTGCGGTCAGCCGGCCGTCTTGAGTATGAATGTTCGAAGTAGGTATCAAATATTAAGAATTATTCGGAGAGGATTGCACGATTAATACGACTAGAGGACACGTTTTATTTCGAATGCGAATCACGAATTATACAAGTTATACAAGTTTTCGAAATAACCGGTTAGATTATAATATATCCGATGGAACCAAAGTTCGAAGGAAAAATCGACATATAACGGAATTTCGAATTAACCATACTGGATGTCGCAAATTTACGAGACAGATTTTTAAAATAAGTTACAGCCTACGTATTTCGAATCTTTTTCAAAATCCTTTTTCGAAACGGTAACATATCGCAAGATTGCGACATTAAATTATTTAGCGTTATTTCTGGACTTCAATTTGACAGTCTCCAAATAAATGCCAGAAATGCGAGGTTTCTTATTAAATTCAGAAGTTTTCGCGAATAAAAGTCTCGCGAAAAGTCGGGTTTCCTAATAACACAGATAAATATTTCACACAAAACTAAAAAGTCATCTTGATGCCGAAAATATACGCTGAACGATGTATACCACTCAGGGTACCCTCAGTATGCATTTCCTCGAGGTCGGGCACGGGGAAATATACAGGGTCTTTCATATAAAGTAAGAACGCCAAGCGGCGGGTTTGTTATCCGCTAGTGTGGTGGCCTTGACCGAGCTTGTAGCGAGCCGTGGCCCCCTGCTCTAAGCGTGTGTACAATCCTCTATGAAATATTACCTTATAAAAGTTGCTGGAAGTGTCATCCTTCCTGGGTTATACAGGCATTGTATCGGGTAACCACATTTTGGCTGACGCGAGTGAGTCATGCCACTGTAGTTTTTCTGATTTTTTATTTTGTGTTTTTTATTGAGCACTGAAACAGTAGTGTCAAAGTTATTTGCAATTACGTGAATCTGTGCTAGTGAAGGTGGCACTTCATCAGGAAATTGCTGAACAAATGCATCACGTACCCACCGAGCCGAATCGTAATTAAAATAAATTTTACATACAAAAAACGATGTTGCAATGATAACTGTCTCAACATGTTAGCAGCTGTGGTTCAGACTGGCGACTGACAACACCTGCACGCTTATTGCAAGGTCAAGTTTGTACTATGCACGCGCTTTCAATACTACAGCAGGGGGCCGTGATGCGTCACAAGCTCGGCCAAGCCGGCTTCAGCACCGAATGCGCCGCTCGCCGTTCTTACTTTATATGAAAGACCCTGTAGCTTATGCAATCGGCGCCGCTTGCGTGAAACTCACTCCATCGCAATCTCTGAGCCTAGAGGCGCGAGTTTAAATTATTCAATCCGCCTTCGGAAAATTTTCGTTACCCGTATGTAAAACTCGTTACTTTTTCGTTACTTTCGTTACCCATTTGTAAAATTCGTTACTTTCGTTACCGGTAGACACCCTGGGAATATTGTCTTTGTACACACTTTTAAATGTCACATCATATTTCTTCGCCATATTACCGAGGAACCGACGCAATCACTCAGATCGAAAAATCACAATAGCCTACCGGCATATTAACGCCAACAACATCTAAGTTATACACAAATCATATAATTTCACGTGTGAAGCAGATACAATATTCCGCAGCGTACAACTACCTCTCACCAACTGGTCATTATGCAAAACATCTAGGAACAAGCGCTGAATTAACGTTCGACGATTTCAAACGAAGACTTATTCGAAGCCAACTTTTTATAACAGCAGGACGCGACGCGGGAGTTAGTACGCAGTTGTCGATTATCGATAAAAAGCGAAACTGCGGTATCGAGATATAACTTCGAAACACGTCAAGTCGATCCGTTCGATAGACGACACATTAAATCCGAAATTACGCGTGGGATTTTTGAAAAATCGGGAGATTTATTACGTTAAGCGGGAGGGCGGGAGAAATGGTCTGAAATCGGGAGTCTCCCGCCTAAATCGGGAGAGTTGGCAGGTATGGTACTTCTGAAGTAAAATTATGTCACTACCAATCAAAATAATACATATTATCATATGTTTCAAATATATGTCAGATCATGTTTGAGTTTTGCAACTTCTTTGATACAATTTTACCTGTGGAACCGTATTTATTCTTTTGCTTACTTATACCCTGATTTTGGTGACATCATTGTGATAAAAGTATCTTATTTCCAGCTATAACTGAGCCCCCATCTGCTACACCACAGCCTCCATCTTGCTTTCCATCACCATGTGGGCCCAACTCACAATGCCAGATGTCTGGAGGCAGTCCAGCATGCTCATGTCTTCCTGACTGCTGGCTTGCATCAAACAGCGTTGTCGCGATCCTTGTCCTGGATCCTGCGGTTATAACGCCAACTGTCACGTACTCAACCACGTTCCGGTATGCACCTGCAATGATGGCCAGACAGGTGATCCTTTCACCCAATGTACCCCAATTCCACCCACAACACCAACACCTGTGATTACCGATCCTTGCAACCCGTCCCCTTGTGGACCCAATACCGTGTGTAAGGAAGGTGGAGTTTGTGAGTGTTTGCCAGAATATATTGGCAATCCTTATGATTCATGTCGCCCAGAATGTGTACTCAATACAGAATGCCCTCGTGATCGTGCTTGCATTCGCAGCAAATGCTTGGATCCCTGCATCGGTACTTGTGGACAGAACGCTCAGTGTGACAATGTGAACCATATTCCCGTTTGTTCTTGCCCAAGCGGCTACACTGGAGATCCATTCACTAATTGCCGCAAAGTTGAAGCAGGTGAGTTGATATTCTCAAAATATAGTATATATATGTATACATACACATATACAACACTGGGTGATTATTTTGATGGGTAACACTAGAAAAGAATTCCAAATATTTCCTGCAGAAGCTATTTGCAGTTGCTCCCTTCTTATGTTGATACGGTTCCACAGGTAAAATTGTATCAAAGAAGTTGCAAAACTCAAACATGATCTGACATATATTTGAAACATATGATAATATGTATTATTTTGATTGGTAGTGACATAATTTTACTTCAGAAGTACCAAAATCACAGTAGTCAGATTAAAACCAATATGCACTTACGTTGTGGTGTACACTGCGTGAAGGGATCTCCAGTGTACCCTGCTGGACAAGCACAAATAGGACTGTGATTCTTGGTACTGCACTTAGCTCCTACACCGCAAGTGTTGGGACATGGATCTGCACATTTCTGATTCACACATGCCCTGTTTTGAGGACATTCTGAATTCACCACACACTCCGGCCTACAACCAGGAGGAGTTCCCACATAGTTCAGTAAACAGGAGCAAACAGCCTGCTCATTCACTGCCCGACACTGACTGTTGGGCCCACATGGTGACGGTGAGCAAGGATCTTGAGGTGTTTTTGGAGGCACTGCAAACCAGAGAAAAGGAAATTACATTTTTAAAACTCAAAGAGGTACATTAATACTGTCTGTTAAGATTCTGTCAGCAGAAATGTTAATCACTGAAGACAGTTATAGCTTCACAATGGCCAGTTTTTCTCTCCAGATATTTAGATCAATCTGATTGAATGTCAGATAAAATTGTGAAATTCTTTACTCTTATGAAAGGTATTTTCAATCAGAATACAGTGCCATTAGTATCATTTGAAAGCTACTTGATCTTTTTGAGATATTGTTGTTTTAGTAATCAGTTTGTAGTTTTGATTCCTGTGTACATATCAGGTAGCTACCCTTGACCTTCCTCTACAGTTCATAACCTCGACATATGCATGAATCTCTAAAATAGCTATTCTTGGGTATTGTAGTGCTCTTTCAGATATGTGTTACCAATACTATTTCTGTTTTACTTTGTCAATTTAATAGCTACCTTTTTCATATCCTGGACATTCATTGCTTATGAGAAAGGAATAAAGTGCACAAATTCACTAATTGAACACTCACACTTAGCTAATTTTACTCAACATTCCATTATGCTAACAGGGGAAAATGTTAATGCAAAATGTCAAAACCTAGTTCAACAGTCGTCAACCTTGTAGGAAATACAGTGTTATTTAGTGAATTCATAGTGTGTTTCTATGATCCCCCACACAAGAGTCAAAGTGACAGATTTTAACAGTTTCATTTGGTGTGTGTTTGTTTTACCACACTCCCTCCAGGTAAATGTCAGGATAGTTCTTTAATTCAAATCCCATTCCCTACTCCACACACACTACTACAGTCACTACAAAAGCACAGGTTAGTACACGGGGATGATGAACGAATGTTCTAAGCCCCTAAAATGAATTAACAAAATTATTTGGTCATGCATTAACTGAAAGACAATTACACCACAAGGTGTGGCATATTCTTAGCTGCAAGTTCACAATGAAGACGTTCAGTATTTTCTCCTAAATGTATGGGTATTGTTACAACTCTCATCAACCCAACGTAAGTTTACTATGTTTTATTGTAATTCCGTTTTTGTACGCAGAGGAATTGATTGGAACGTTTGAAGGTATGCTCAACAACCATCTTGAATATATGTTCGTTTATCTTGCACCATCTGCAGAGAAAGCTCTTACAGACTACAAATTTCCTGAGTTTCGTTATTGAAACTGTAATAAATAGTAGATTGTCGATATTAATGTCTCATATATTCAAGAAGGCAGCTGCATGCTATATGCAGTGTGATAGTCTTATA
Source organism: Meconema thalassinum (assembly GCA_946902985.2). Lineage (NCBI taxonomy): Eukaryota > Metazoa > Arthropoda > Insecta > Orthoptera > Tettigoniidae > Meconema > Meconema thalassinum. The sequence goes on from OX336389.2 coordinate 56,061,878, forward strand.
GCTAATGCAAACAAGGTATCTTATCTGTTTCTGCCCTCTTACAGAGTTTCAAGTTAATTGTGCGATTGGATCCTGAGTTAGATTTTGAAGTTTTAATAGTATGAATATATGGCAGGTGTGCTTTTTTTTACTTTGGTATACAAAGACAGAAAGAAGTTAGTGTAGCAACGAAACTCTCCCCACCCAGCGAACAGCGACAGAAGCTGCACGAGAAGTCGAGAACATCGCCCAAACAATCAACTAAGTTCTTTATTCCACTTCCAAATATCAAGCACCAATCTGACCATTCACTAACCAACGATGTCATAACACTAATCACATAAAACTAATAAATCCTCGTAAGTTTCACAAGTTTTCATTAAACTTCAATTATCCCTAGAATATCCAATCCCATCCTACTTGCTGACTCAGATACTTTAATGTTACTTATTATTATTATCAATCCTAATTTAGATATTTTACAATAAAAAGAACATATTTTGGTGCTCTAGGAAACAATAAGAAGTCAGTAACACCAATATAATAGTCTGAGCATAGACAACAGACATGCAATGCCTGCAATGAGGAAATGAAAATTTCCTTATTATTAAATCATACAATATTCAGTTCTCATGATAAGCCCAACAATTTTTTCAAGTGCTCAGAATTTTATGTTCATGAAGAACTTCCAATTTGTGGTATTGTTTCCCGAGCATTTCATAGAGAAACTTACGTGTAGGTGGGATTTGTCTGCATGAGAAGAATGGGTCTCCTGTGTATCCTGCTGGGCAAGTACATGTTGGCACATGATTCAAAACATTGCACTGAGCTGCTGTGCCACAAGTTCCCGGGCATGGGTCGACACATTTGTATCCAACACAAGCCTTTTGCTGAGGACAGTCGAGATTGCTCTCGCACTCACGTCGGCAACCACGCTTTGAATCATACGGTTCTCCCTCATATCCAGGTAAACAATAGCAGGCACCAGCACCATTTCGCTCCCGGCACTCTGCATTAGGTCCACAAGGTGAAGGGAAGCATGGATTCACTGGCACTCTTTCCGTAGCTGCAACACAAACAATTATTCCTGTAAATAAGTGTTATACCACAGTGAGGCCAGTTCTTTAGCGAGCACTAAAATGTTTGATAGTTGCTTGGTATTTTCATCTTGCTAGACCTACTGACAGTTGTAATGATGGTGATGATGGAGCAGCTTACAAGTTCTCCAGTCCCTAAAACAGTGGCAAATCATTTTGACCTTGACAGTAATAGAGTGAGTATTGGAGTACTGTAAGGCTTAGACACTGTACTCAATCCAAACCACTGGCTTAAGTTCTTTAGCCAGGATAATCTTTTATGTCCTGGACCCCTTGAACCATTAATTGCAACTGGTTGCATTTGTTGTTGCATTATTAAATAGCCAAAGGATTTTAGTTTTCTACTTTTTATGATATTGACAATAAATTTCTCATTCTTTGTTCATATGCCGCTGTACTTCCACATTTGCGAATTTAGCTGTCCATGGTATCCTTAACATTCTTCAATATGTCCACATTTCAAAAGCCATTTATTTATTACTCAATACGTCAGTAAGTGTCCATGACTCAAAATCCATAGTCAGGATAATAGACACACAACATCGAAGCAGTCGGGTGCGGAGTGTGATACATCACGGCTAGTCAAATCTTTCCTCATTTTCATGAAAGAACTTCTGGCCAGCCCAATTTTGCAGTGAATTACTTGACATAAGGCCCAGTTATCATTATTTTGACATCCTAGATATTTACATGTTGAAACTCTTCCAATCCTTTGATTTATCAAATAATATGATAAAATTGATCCGGTTAGCTCAAACATAAAATGCCAGCGTTTCGCCCCAGTGTGCTGTAGGGCTCGTCAGTTGGTACAGACACACCTCACCAATACGTGTGGCTAGCACATACTGAGAAGGCCATTGCGAGACACAAAATACTAGTTGTATTGATGTCACGAGCAATGCCAATGTGCTACAGGAGTCAAACTCCCTTTCATAAAACAAAACCTTACCTTGGCAATCCAAATAAGTTTCGAATGATGTTAATTTCCGTTTGAGTAGATGAATTATCAAATAATATGATAAAAGGTAAGGTTTTTGGACAGCCGATCATCAACACATACATTAGCACGTTGGTTCAGTGCAGGTTTTCAATTGATCAGATGTCGCGTCCAGCTAGTCCCAGTTCACATAAAATTTGCATCAGTTTATCATGTTGAACAGAGTTTTTTTGTAATCAATTCAACACTTGTAAACATTGACATGATCATCATGATATCGTTGAATAATGCCTCCGAGTTCCAAAACCACTCCTGATTCTAAACTGAGAGTCTCCGATGCTCTCCTCACATTTACATTATAATCTTAAATGCAGTATTTTGAGGAATAACATTAGGGCATGGCTCACTCAACTGATCATTCTATAGTCACTGCAGCATTTCGCATTGGGCTTTTTGGAAATCAGTAAAAAAAAGTTGATTTGAGCCAAATATGTAGTATGATTCCACTTTAACATATATTATGGAACAAACCAACCAGCAAGGAAAGAGATTCTTCAACCTTGAGCAGCTTCAGTACCTCAATGCACAATTCGTCAGGACCTGGAACTTTTCCACTCTTTGATATTGTGATGGTATATTCTATTTCTGCTCTTGTAATATCTATGCCATTGCTCGTTCGAAGCCATGATCAACACTTCTGTTGTCTCTGAATAGAGTTTCATCATAGTCCTTCCATTCATTCAACTTCTCTTCAGTACTAGGGAGGATGTAGCCATCTTTATTTATAAGGATCCCAATTCATGTGCTTTTGTAAATCCCTGCCATTTGTTCGACTTTTTTGTATATGTTGAATGAGCCATGCTTTGCACACAGTTCTTCTATTTCACTACGTTTCTTTGAAAGGTGTTGATCATTTGCAGTATGGATTTCCTTCCATATAAGTTTCTGCAACTCTCTGCACATTATCGGATCAATATTCTTGAAAGATATTTTGTGATCGAACAGTTGTAGAATTTCATCTGGCATCCAAGGCTTGCTTTTCCTACTCTCTGTGTCCTGTAATATTTCTAGATACACTTCATTCACTGTAGATTTGACCTACTGTAGTTCCAAGTGTCTTCAATATTATTTGTAGCCATGCTTGACTGGGTATAATCTCATTTTGTACATAATGCTGTTTGGACATCATTTCTCAATACTGGGTCATTGGTCAGGCCAAATATCCATCAATAATAAATATGAGGAATTTTAGAGTATTACACATCACAGGAAACAGCTGCTATCACAACAGTCACACACTGAATTCTTTTATTTTGTGATATAGGTCTGTTCTAAAAAGTAATAAAACCTCAAAAACTTACATGTAGCAGGTGCAGGAGAACAGCTTGAAGTTGGATCACCAATGTATCCCTCAGGGCAGGTACAGACTGGATTATGATTAATAACAGTGCATTTTGCTAGAGATCCACATGATCCGGGACAAGGGTCTGTACAGCGTTCACTGAGACAGGCCAGGTTACTGGGACATTCTGCGCTAATGGTACATTCCGGTCGACAGTTTGGGGCACGACCAACGTAATTGGGCAAACAAGAGCATGCTGGTTGGTTGCCTACAGCTTTGCACTGAGAATTGGGACCACATGGAGAAGGCTCACAAGGATTGCCAAGGTCCTTAGGTGGAACTGTAACAAGAAATATATAAGATCCATAGAGAAGGGGATCAGCTTAAGGAGTAAAGGAATAAAACAACATATTAAACTGTTACCTCAAATCAATGAAATAGCAACAACTTGCCCTGCTATAAGCTGTCTAATATGGTAATTTTCCTGAAGTTCCTGTGCTAGCAATAATAGTATGTTTAATGGAATGTGCTTTAAAAGTTGAAATGTGTCATTAATTGCATACTAGTTAAATTATTAGCAAGATTATTTCCTACACCTGTTCAAAATAAACGAATGATATTTATTCATAAAAATAGTTTTCTATATAAGGAAACTGAAGATTTTCTTAGATACAAACTGGCAAAAAATTTAGATAAGGCTACCAAAATAATTCTTGAACACAATAATATCTTACCAAGCAGTTTTATAGTTTCAGAGAGAATGTTTTCCATCTCCAGGAAGCAATTGGTTGAAGTTTGACAGTTACTAGTCTATAGTTTTACAATTAGTGTTCCTCAAGGATCTGTCTCGAGACCTATTTTATTAAATGTTCATTCATGAATGATATTGCCTCACTGAATCTAAATTATGATACATTGGCTGAAATATAGATGAGCCCACCATGATGATGCAATATGATATTAGTTACCTGCAAAACTGGTTAAATGATAGCTAGCTGACTACAAATAATATAAAAAGGACTGAATTCGTATGGATAACCCCTTCATATTCATTCCTCTTTATACTCCCATCACATAAATGATCAGGCAATATAAGGAGTCAGTGTTGTAAAATACCCCTTGGAAAGCAATATGCAGCAAATCCAAGAAGGCATAGTTCATTTTTCTAAGTTAGTGACAATGATGCTAAACAGTTACTTTTGTTCTCTAGAATATAGTCATTTTCTTTGTTTGCATGTTATGTGGAGCTGTTGTAGACTGCCCAGATCATACACAATAGAATGCTCACAGCACAGTACCTTGCCTTTGTCACTAACGTTTGAATGCATAACTCAAGTACCAGTATGACTAAATACTGTATTTTAAAATTTCCTATTGGTGTTTTGAAAGTCCTACATGCTATCTATACACAAAACCCCAATTGGTTGGTATAAAGGACTCTTTTTGATTTAAAACAAACTAAGTTTCCTGGTTTCACAATGATCTACTACTACCATTTCCAAGGAGCACTTTAGGCGCTCAATATTACAAAGTCACATCTTGAAGACCATACATGCTATAACCTCTAGTCCAGGGGCTAATAAAGTAATGGCTGCTAGAGGGAGAATCAGGGAAATTTATCCAAGTCATTCTTGCACAGACAGCTTTATTTGCTGGTGTAGAATCCAAACTCCATTTTAATATATTTTGGTGTTAAAATTCTTCACTGTATAGTCCAGTACTATTTGTCCATATGTTTAAGCTATATGTTTTATCCCCTTTTTACAGGGATGATGCTTGGACACCCCTTCCTAACTCACACCCCCACCAGACCTCAACTAAGGCTGGATGATGGGTTCTCTGGATCTTACATACCCTTCTTTGAGCAGCTTTATAACTTAAAGGATAAACTGTGTAGGTTTGCTTAGTGGTGATTCTTTCTCTTCAGATCATGTGTTCTACAGTCAATGCAAGGCCAGACGGACTTAGAGCTTTTATTAAAGCAGTATGTACCGGTAGTCATTTTGAAGAATGATAGGTACAATGTGTAATGGAGATGTAGAAGTACAACACAACAATTGGATAGTCTACTTGAGAACATTAAACCATAGTTGGGTTATGTGTTCAAAACTCTATGACATACCATCCGGACCGCTACAGCACATATTAGCGTTCAAATATAGATATAAATGATTCATGTTTTCAATTTTTTGCTCACGTGATTATAAATAACCCGGTTCTCACAAACATTTCACCTACTTTCAAATTCAATAAAACTATCTATGTACAATATTTGCTCACTATCAGATATGCAAACAAAGAATCCCACATGATTCACAGTTAAGATCTTTCACAAACAAATGAGTGAGTGAATGGATAAATAAATAAATTACAGTAATTAATTAAATATGTCTGCAGAAACTGTTTTCTTTTGGTCTTTCTGTTCAGATCCATTGGCAGCTGCTTAGTGCTTCCTCTGCTAGTCTTGACTTGTCACTATCAACTCAATCTGTAATCAAGTTGCACTTCGAAAATATCTTACCTTATCACTCATGACAGAAGAACATTCCTTAACTTACAAGTTTTCAAATTTTATCAAATTCAATGTATCTTAATCTTCTTTGCCCCTTGTAGCTTTAGGCGTGTGACCTCATCACCTCGATTCACCAATTGGGTGTGATCACCACAATCGCCATCTGGATAGTAGTGTTCCATCTCATAATCACATTACTCTTCATTTTTAATATATGATCTATAAGATTACCAATGTGTGTCATCATTATCATCTATCAACTGTACGTACGGTAATCATCTACTTTGATCTGATCAAACAAGAACAAAAAGTTCTTGTTGAAAATGCTATTATAGTCCCCCCTAAAGAATAAAAGTATTTTGACCTTGAAAATGTGCATGCATCTCTTATGGTTATATATGAAATCCTATAGTATGCTAGTTCAACCTAAATCATACAGTGGACAGATTTTAGTACGATGAAAGTTTTAAAATCTTTTACTACAAGAAAGTAGAATAAGAAAAGAATAAATCTTACGTTGTTCTTTGAGGCATCTTGTGAAAGGATCACCAGTAAAGCCTGGGGAGCAGCTACATATTGGGTTGTGGTTAACCACTTGGCAACGAGCATTGAGACCACACGTGCCTGGACACGGATCTATACACTTCTGGCCGACGCAAGCTTTGTTCTGTGCGCATTCAGAGCTTACGACACATTCTGGGCGGCACGTAGGTGGTGCACCAATATATCCGCTCAAGCATGAACACACAGCGTGACCATTGCTTACTCGACATTGACTATTTGGCCCACAAGGTGATGGGTCACAAGGATTTTTAGGCTGCTCAACCTCAACTAAGAAAGAAGGAGAAATACATATATGTAAAGAGAAAGAAGGCAAAAGTGTAAGGAAGACTCAGTATATGTGCAACAGGCCACAATAATAAAATATTAAGACAGATGATAAAGGGGAAAATGAAAAGGAAGCTTGTAGTTTAACGTGACCGTTAATCTCGAGATCATGAGCCACGGGACCTCCTTTTTACGTGGAATCCGAACCACAGGACATGGCATTTCACATCGAAAATCTCACATGCATTGACCGGGAATCGAACCCGGACCACCTTGGTGAGAGGCATTCAGCTAGACCGCTGAGCCACCACGCCCCCAGGGGAAAATGAAGCAAGAAAGCAGAAATAATAACAAGATCTAATGTGTCAAGCATGATTTTCATTTTGGCAGAATGTAAAGTATCACAAGAGTTACAGTGCATAAGACATAAATAAATTCAAACCAAACCAGTATTAGAACATTTTTGGCTTTCACAGATAATTTCAAAATGTAAAGGTAGCTTTGCCTTATTAACAATTAATATCGCCGGACAACCGACTGAAAGCTACAATATTAATTGATTTCATAATGAAAGTTTTCCAGATTTGTTGGCGATGGTCTAGTAGGGTTGTAATTTCCCAACATCTCTCGGGTTACTGAAATGGTGAGAAATTCAAACTGATCTAGACCATGGCCAACAAGCCCAGAAAATTTGCCCACCCATTATTATTAAGTATGGCATATTTAATTTCATTCTTCATAAAGCAAGCGAGAAATTGTATGTTACCAGCAAACAAGATGCAGTTAGCTGTAATGTCCAGAGCTTCTTTGTTGCTGACATTTCACCAACACTACAGTAGGCTTAGTCATGGCAAAATGGTAGCCTGTCCCTTGTATTTATCTCCAGAGTCAGACCTCTTGCTGCCTGTAGTTGTTCCTGTGTTTCTGGACAATGATTTGTCAATTTCCATACCAGTGTGTAAATCTCTCCAATGACTGGAAATTGGCATTAAATCACCATCCAGAAAGAGCTCCGGCAAGAGGTTTCCTATGCAGTTCAACACTACAGAATAAATACAAGGAAAAGGTCACCTGGTAACCATTCTGCAATGACTAAGCCTTCTCAAACTATGGAAAATATTGGCAACAAAGATACTCTGGATGCAGAAAAACAGGCCTAGACACTACAGCTCCAGTCATGAAAGTCTACAAAACAAAATGTTTAGTAGTGCCCTGTCTTCAACACGGATGAAGAAAATGAATTGATAAGTTTGTAAACTAGAGAAAATGATTGAATTTAGGACGGGCTAAGCAGAAAAGAGGTGACAAAGTAAAATGTAGGAACTGCTCAATGGTATGACTGTGCTCTGTAGAATATCTATTGAATCATATTTACTGTAATCATGAGACTAAGCTTGTCTCCCTCAAGTCCAACCCCTCCTCCACGTGGTGGGAGACGGGCAACGGCATGAAGTAGGGGATTGCCTGTAGGGGTGAAGTACAGTGGGGACTTTGTGTGCCCCGGGACCGCTACGGTAGCTGTGAAGGCTCTATGGGAACCCTGAAAAGTGACGGCTGACGGGGCTCTGGTGAAGCTACGATAGGCCTAGCAAGCCAGTAGTGGATATCATATTTGCTTTCAAACCAGGAACAGGCCTCGGAAAGGACGGATGCAAACGACGACGACCCGGATATGCTAATGGACTACGAGTTGGGACATTAAACATACAGACACTGACAGGAAAAGTGGAGGAGATTGTAGATGTGATGGAGAGAAGAAAACTGGATGTACTGGGCTTGGCAGAAACAAGATGGAAAGGAGAAGGTCGCAGAGAACTGAGGAAAGGGTACCGGTTGTACTGGAGTGGGAACAGTGAAGGAAGGAGCAGCGGAGTAGGAGTAGTTGTGAGAGATGGAATGAAGGAAGAGGTAAAGGGAATAAGTGACAGGATCATGAAGATCAGAGTAAATGTAAAGGGAAGAAGCCTGGAGATAGCCCAGGTGTATGCCCCTCAAGTTGGATGTACAGCTCAAGAGAAGGAAGACTTTGAGGAGGAGCTACAACAGCAGTTGAATGGGCAGAGCATCATTGTCATGGGAGATTTGAATGCACATGTAGGAAGTGAAAGGCAAGGATATGAAAATGTATTGGGAGCAGAAGGATGGGGTAGCAGGAATGAAGAAGGGAGAAAGTTGCTGGATTTTTGCAAGAGAAACGGTTTAGTGGTAGGCAACTCCTGGTTCCGGAAGAAAGAAACCCACAAGGTCACGTGGTACAGCAGTGATTTAACAAAGAAATCTTTGGTAGATTACATGCTGTACGACTGGGAAATGAAGAGAAGTGTCAGAGATATAAAGGTAATACCATCAGAGGCCTTAGATAGCGACCACAGAATACTTGTAATGAACTTGGGAGTTGTTAAGGATAGCAAGAGGACAGAGTACCAGGAAAGGAGAATCAAAGTATGGAAACTCAAGGAAAAGGACGTCAAGGAAGAATTCCAGAAGATAATAAGGGGAAGGATGCCAACAGACAATCCTAAAACAGGGGAAGAGGAATGGAAGCAATTCAAAAACACAATGGTGGAAGCTGCAGTGGCAGTATGTGGAAGAACAAGCAACAGAAAGAGGTGTAAAGAGACACCATGGTGGAATGAGAGAGTAAAAGAAGCTGTGGGAAGGAAGAACAAGGCTTTCAGAGTGTGGTTCCAGGAAAGAACTGATCTGACAAGGGAAGATTATAAGATAAAGAAGAAAGAAGCAAACAAGATTGTCGCAGAGGAGAGGAAGAAGTGGATGGTAAAGTGGACAGAGATGATGGAGGAAGACAGCAGAGGAAATAAGAAAGTACTTTATGGGATGGTCAAAAGTAAGAGAAGAGGTCTGCGGGAGGATGTGGTAATGATGGACAAAAGCGGAAATGAGGTACACAACAAAGAGGCACTCAAGACAGTGTGGAAGGAGTACTTTGAGGATTTGCTGAATCCAAATGGTCATAGGGAGGAAGACAATGTATTGGAAGATGGAGAAGACAACACAGGAATGGAAAAGGACCTGACTTGGAGAGAACTTGAAATGGCTATAGACAAGATGAAGGGAGGAAGGGCACCAGGTGTGGATGAAGTGAGTGTTGAAATGGTGAAGGCAGCAGGGGAGGTTGGGAAACAGTGGCTGTGCCGTGTGATGAGGGTGATATGGAAGGAGAAAAAGACCCCAGAAGATTGGAAGAAAGGATTAATTGTCCCAATATTTAAGAAAGGAAGCAGAAAGGAGTGCAGAAATTACAGGGGAGTCACACTCATACCTCACTGTGCCAAGATATATGAAAAGATATTAGAAAGTAGAATACGAGCCAAAGTGGAGAGAAAATTGAGAGAGGAGCAGTATGGATTCAGACCTGGGAGATCAACAGTGGACCTCATATTTTCAGTGAGACAGCTCCAGGAACACCACTACGAATTTGGAGAGGATCTGCTGATGGCCTTCCTGGACATCGAAAAGGCCTATGATAGTGTGTGTAGGGAGAAGGTTTGGAAAGCAATGGAAAACATGGGAGTGGAAAAAGAGACTGTAGGCAGAGTGAAGGAGATGTATTGTGGAAGTGTGAGTTGTGTGAAAGTTGGAGGGGAAAGAACAGACTGGTTCAGACAAATGAGTGGCCTGAAACAGGGTAGTGCACTGTCACCCCTTCTCTTTATTGTGGTTATGGACGAGGTAATGACACGGATAGCAGGAAAGATAGGAGAAGATAAGATGAAAGCAATGGTGTTTGCAGATGATCTCATGGTCTGGGGAAACAAGGAGGAGGAAATTCAGGAGCAACTGAAGGCTTGGGAAGAAACAGTGGGAGAGTACGGATGGAAGTTCAACATCAGTAAATGTGAGATCCTGTTAACGACCAGGAAAAAGGACAGACCAATGAGTGGGATAACACTTGGAGGTGGACAGCTGAAGAAGGTGGAAAGTCTCAAGTACTTGGGAAGTATAGTGGAGGAAAATGGGAGAAATGACAGAGAGATTACGGAACGTGGCAGACAGGCAGAAGCATTTCTGAGAAGCATTAGGAGCTTAGTGTGGAATAAGGATGTCCCACAAAAAAGCAAGGAAGTGTTATACAGAAGCTACTATATCCCGATACTGACCTATGCTTCAGAAACGTGGACAATGAAGAAAAGAGACATAAGCAGAATACAGGCAGGTGAAATGAAGTTCCTGCGAAGTAGGATCGGAGTAACAAGAAGAGACAGGGTGAGGAATGAAAAGGTCAGGGAAATGGTGAAAGAGGAGCCCTTTCAAGGTAGGATTGAGATATCAAGACTGAGGTGGTATGGACACTTAAAGAGAATGGATGAGAAGAAGATTCCCAAGAGGATACATGAGATGCAGATACAGAAGAAACGACCAAGGGGAAGACCAAGAGATAGATGGCTGAAAGGAGTGGAGGAATGTGTCAAGAAGAGAGGCGAGGACTGGACCAGAGTGACAGCGGAGAGGTGGTGGGAAGAAAGAACTAAGTGGCGAGGCTTATGTTCCAAACAGACCCAGCCTGGGGCTGGAAACTGTACAAGATGATGATGATGATGAGACTAAGCTTGTTTAATGCTGTCTTATGCAGTGTAACATTCCTGACACAAAAACACTTCCATACAACAGGTATTAAGTAGACAGCAATCAAAAGGTTGTTTTCTGAGCCAGTTGAACACCAGAGGTACACAAATGGTCACCAGTCATTTATCAAGGCATATACAAGGTGCAGGCATATAGGAGATGACTAATGTGATCGTGCACCAAGACCGGAGATCACAGGTTCGAATCCTGGTGCTGACAGCGGCTATCCTAACTGTGGTTTTTCCCCAAGTTTTCCACACTCCCTTTATTAAGAAAGCTTTTCATTCGCTCAACACAAATTTGTTTTGACCGACTGAAAAGCTGTGCAGTTTCCATCTGTATACCTCTTTTCATGTTGTTGAAGCAGTAAACAAAATACAGTAGAGTCTCGCAAACTCGGCACTCGGTAACCCGGCACTCCGGATTTCTCGGCCATCCTGACAGGAGAAAAAAAAAATCATGATTTTTGTTTGTTTTTGTGTTTCCGCACAGAGCGTTATTATGTTTTCTTTAGTCTTCTCCGTCAATGGAATTATCGACAGTTAAATACGATGCGAAACAAGTTGACCTACAGTACATAGTAAGAAGAGTAACGACGACCTGATAAATACAGGTAGTTGTACAGTATGGTAGTGTAACAAACTGTTGGCAGTAAGAAGTAAACAAACGGTTCTCACGCAGAGTGTTGTATTTATTTGATTGCGCATTCTCCGTGACACGCAGCAAGACATTCTGTTGGATGCAGATATTGTAGCGGCTGTCACAAGAAATGATGAAATCGACGATCATGATGAAGTTGAAGATTGCGAAATAGTGGAACCAAAAATCACTCATACTGAGGGACATAATGCCACTGAAACTATTCGTCGGTACTTTGAACAACAAGGTGCATCCGCTATGAACCTTCTGTATCTTCGCCGTCTTCGTAACGAAGCTTCAAGAAACAGGTTTCAAAGCAAAAAGCAAAAGAACATTATTTTTTTTGCAAAAAAGTAAATGGTAATTTTCATTAAGTGAAAAAACTATTAGGCTACAGGAATAGTTTTGTACATATACTGTACAGTGTACATATCATAAAAATAATTTGTATGCCTAGTTTTTCTAAGTTTTCTTCTATGATTTACTGTAATTGTTTTCCTTGATTCTTGTGCAGTACAGTACTGAAATATATATTCAAGTACTGTAATTGTAGTGGCTTAATCGTTTTAAAACTTGTGTTTCTGTTAAAAACAAATAAATGTACTGCATTGCAAAACAAAACCAACCAACCAACCAAACAGCTTATTTCTTCTTTTTAACACATTTCCCGATAACCCGGCATTTTCGCGAACCCTGCCACCCTTCGGTCCACATTAGGCCGAATTTGCCGGACTCTACTGTAGCCTAAAGTACAGGACAGGGAAGTAAAACAGAACAAACATGAAACCATATATTATGTGTAATCCAAGAAGTTGTTATACAAGTGCCAGATACAATAGATCCTAGAGAGAGGGAAATACATATTATTAGCCAGATTTTCCTCAAGTTCAAAAGATAGACTAGAATGAAGCTATTTATTGGATATTGTATCTTCTTTACAACCATTATGCTACCTGTTATAGTAATAACGATTTGAAGATCACCTGGATTGTAGATGAAATATAATTCTACACCTGCAGCAAGATCATCATAACTAAACTATGACTCACAATCCCCCAGGAGCCCCACTCCACTCAAATAACAGTCCTTACATTATGTGTATATACAAAGCAATGGTGTGACAAAGAAAAGCATTCTGAGAGCAGAGAGGCTGACAGTGTGAGCAATGAAAACTGTACCAAGCATGCCACTAAGAAAATATTCAATTGATAAAATCACGGAGAATGATTATCGGGAAAGCTCATAGTGTTTCTGTTACTAACACACAATCATATTCCGTGACATATCCCACTGATTTGCTGTCTTTTATATTTTCTACTGAGTAACAATGACGGGACAATCATGTTCCGCAAGAACATTTTTATTCAATCTCTCTTATCTCATTCTCACCAGGTAGGCCTCAACATCACTTCTCCATTTCCATTTTGTAATCATCCATTCCATGTTTGTCTTCATCCATCCCTGATCCCTTGTCCTTTTTCCAGTCTTCTTAAATTAGAGCTTCCTTCAATGAGCATCAATTTCCATCAAGTTAGAGATCCAATAACCACAGAGTTAAGACTCCTTAAAACAACAATCCTCATCTTGAAATTTTTAATCATTAATGGAAAATTATAGAATTTAGTCTGTGCCAGTTTAGATGCTATACAATTCTTCTGAACAGTATCATAATTTCTTTAATCATTGATCTCTTCACTCCATTTCTTCTTGCTTTCAGGAAATTTTACTTTTCTGGCCTTCCTAGCTGTTCTAACTCTCTCAATTTTGTTATCATTATATTTTAAAGCTAACATGGAAATCCAGCATTTGTATTTAGATCAATACCAGGTTCTATCACAGAGTTATAAGAAAGAGTATGGAAACACATGGCTAAAATATGTTCTCCCATTCTGATAACCACATGTTCCTGGCATGTAACTAACTAATAATTTTTAAATGAGATTCAAAGTGCAATAACAATACAATTATAGAGGAAAACATGAAATAAAAGAAAGTAAAGAAGTTGAAAGAATCTTACTGGGTTCCATAAGGACACAGGCAGAGACAGGGTCCCCGGTATAGCCAGGAAGACAGCTGCAAGAGGGTGCATGATTGATCACACGACACTCTGCCCGCAAGCCACAAGTGCCCGGGCAGGGGTCTCGACATTTGTTGTTTGCGCATGCTTTGCTGCGGTCGCAATCTGAATTAATGACACATTCAGGCCTGCAGCCTGTGTATGGATCACCATAATATTCAGGCAGACAAACACAAGAACCAGCACCATTTCTTTCCTTACAGACAGCATTTGCCCCACAAGGAGAAGGATTGCAAGGGTTCCTAGGTCCCTCAGTTGGAACAGGAACTGAAAAATCATAAATGTCAAGAATGATGCCCAATTACCATAAAAATGAAAAGAAACAGTGTTTAGGGAATGTGATTCACATGCTTCAGTTTTAGAGGGTAAAATCAACCCAATGACGATATTGAAGTTCATTTTTGGAAATTATTGCTGTGTTATTAATTGGTTAACTGACATTTCGCTATGAAGGTCATTTTCAAGGTAAAAATCACAAATTGGTGTTGGTAAACAGCTTGGAATGTTGCTTTGAGTGCTAGGTTCCATTCTATGTTGTTTCTGTGTTGCTGTTTACCATCACCAACTTTTGATTTGTATTTCCACAGCCGAGAGTGATATGTCAGTTAACTAATTAAAGTATACTAGACAAGAATTTCCATTAATTAACTTCATCATCAATAACAGCCATTCAATTACAATTAAAGACTATTATTGCTATTATTATAATTATGATTCTTGAGGATATTACAGACAGACAATCATGTGAATTACACTCATAATTCAGAACATACAAAGACATACAGTTTTCAAGAGAAGAAAAGTCATAAAGTACTTCAGTATTTCAATATGTCTCACACAATTGCTTACTTTGAGGTATTAGTGAACATCCTGTGAAAGGGTCACCAGTGTACCCAGTCAAACAGTAACACATTGGCGCATGTTTTACAACAAGACACTTGGTATGAGGTCCACATGAACCCGGACAAGGGTCTCTACATTTCTCATTCTGACAGGCCAAATTGCTTGGACAATCGGCACTGATAGTACACTCAGGTCGACAATTGGGGGGTCGCCCCACATAATCGGCTAGGCAAGAACAAGCCGGAGTATTGCCAACTACCCGACACTGGGAGTTAGGGCCACAAGGCGAAGGTATGCAAGGATTACCACTTGGCTGTTGCTGAATAGGAGGTTCTAGAAAGAGACAGAAGGAGTGCATGCTAGTATATTCCAAATCAAGACAGATGAAGCAGTCCACAGTATGAAAATCCATAAGTCATCAAGTAACATGCAAAGGAAAGTGTCTTACTTTCTTCCTTGAGACAGCGAGAGAAAGGATCCCCAGAAAAGCCCAGAAGACAGCTACATATAGGGTTATGGTTCACCACTTGGCAGCGAGCATTCAGACCACAAGTACCAGGACATGGATCTGCACATTTCTGATTCACACATGCTTTATCCTGAGGACATTCTGTGCTCACAACACATTCGGGCTTGCAGTTTGGTGGAGTGCCTATGTAACTTGTTTGGCACGAACATACAGCATGGCCATTTGTAACACGGCACTGGCTATATGGCCCACATGGAGAAGGCTTACATGGGTTCTTGGCTGGTTCGTCCTTTGGAACTATTGGAGACAGACACAATAAAGATGCTTTACCAGGAAATTAGGAAATTAGAAGAACTTAAATAATCTTAAAATGTCATTTATTTCAGTTTTAATGGCAAGATCTTTTTGTTTGTTATGTAGCTGACAGAGACATGGCTAGCTTCTATCAATTTTATCTCAAAATTATGAACAGAGGAGAATGGAATTTGAGGTGCAATGACTAATGAGACAGGTCACTTTCAGATTGATCAAAGAAGGTATGGGACAAATTCTACTCTAGTACCTACCACTGACAGAAACTCTCATCTACCCTTAATATTTACTTCATTAATGTTCCAATGTTTCACAAAGCAGATACCATCAATTTTAAAATAACTTAATGAATAAATTAAACCATTTTACAGTGTTTGTAAATTGGAATGAAATGTAGCCCTTCCTCAGTACTGCAAAATACTAAAGCACTGCCCACGCAAGTGATGAAAAATTTCACTGCTCAGCTATCAACAAATGATATTTTGTAATAATGTTAGTGCTGCTAATTGTTGTTTTACATGGTGGAACATAAAGGTCATCTGCCAAATGACACAGAAATGTAATGAGAAAAGAAGGATTGATGAGAAAAGTGCAGCATTTATTGATCGGACTTAATTACCGATACGTTGAGAACTAATTATTTAATTTTTATTTATATTTAATGGAAACTTGTGCTGCCATAAACCTTGTAGCATCCTCACAACTTTGCACAAGGCTTAAATCATGTAAAACTAAATTCCCTGTGCATAATTCCAGACAAAATAAAAAGTTCCTAAGCCAGCCTTTATGTAAGTATACACAAAAACAATTACATGCAAAGAATAAAATGTGTGAATAAGTCTTACTAGAAGGAGGAAGATGGCAAGAGTTGAGGGGATTTCCAATGTACCCAGGAAGACAGTTGCAAGAAGGAGCGTGATTCACTACTCGACACTCCGCATTCAAGCCACAAGTGCCCGGACAAGGGTCTCGACATTTATTGTTCACGCAAGCCTTGGTTCTATCGCAATCCGTGTTCAAGACACATTCAGGTCGACAGCCTGTATATGGGTCTCCAAAATATTCAGGCAAGCATGAGCAAGAACCTGCACCATTACGTTCTTTGCAAATTGCATTGGCACCACAAGGTGATGGGTTACATGGATTCCTTGGAGTTTCCACAGGAGCAGTAGCTGTAAAAGGATATCATAATCATGCAAACTAGGAAACATATTACAAATTTCACTAACTTCACAAGTTGACAAGTGGTGAAAGATGTCTTTTTATTAATGTAGCATTCTTACTTGGAGTTGGTGAGCATCTAGCAAATGGATCACCAGTAAAGCCTGCCTGACATTTGCATATAGGGGCATGTTTAACTACCACACATGTTGTATGAACACCACATGAGCCAGGGCATGGATCTCTACAACGTTCATTCTGACAAGCCAGATTGCTTGGACATTCTGCATTGATAGTACATTCTGGTCGACAATTTGGGGGTCTCCCCACATAGTTGGATAAGCAAGAGCAAGCTGGAGTATTGCCAACTACCCGACACTGAGAGTTGGGACCACAAGGTGAAGGTATGCAAGGATTACCACTTGGCTGTTGCTGAACAGGAGGTTCTAGAAAGAGACAGAGCATGCTAGCAGAGTGGAACATGACCAGTAATAGAACAATAATAATAGAATGAAATCATAGGCTAGTTCCAAAACACAAAACTGAAATGTAGATAAATAATTCACAGAAATACATGCTACATGCAAAGGAAAGCGTCTTACTTTCTTCCTTGAGACAGCGAGAGAAAGGATCCCCAGAAAAGCCCAGAAGACAGCTACATATAGGGTTATGGTTCACCACTTGGCAGCGAGCATTCAGACCACAAGTACCAGGACATGGATCTGCACATTTCTGATTCACACATGCTTTATCCTGAGGACATTCTGTGCTCACAACACATTCGGGCTTGCAGTTTGGTGGAGTGCCTATATAACTTGTTTGGCACGAACACACAGCATGGCCATTTGTAACACGGCACTGGCTATATGGCCCACATGGAGAAGGCTTACATGGGTTCTTGGCTGGTTCGTCCTTTGGAACTGGAGAAAGAGATTGTCAAGTTGGAAACATTTCAGACCAAAAGAGAAAGAATACGAATAAGACAGTGTCAACCTAGATAAGGTAAAGTAGGAGGATAGAGCAAGAGCACAAAAGAACAGTGTGAGCAGCAGAAGTGAAGGGTGGATAATTATGAGGCAAGAGCACACAGAGTAAGGAAAGTTGGTAATTTTTATTTCTGGATCAGCTATACTGCCTTCAAAAGTGGAAATTATGTCAAAGTTTTTATTAATGTCTTAACACATTAATGTCCGGCTCTGTGGCTAAATGGTTAGCGCGCTAGGCTTTGGCCCGAAGTGCCCCGGGTTCGATTCCCGGTCGAGCCATTAGGGATTTTAATCTCTTGGGATTAATTCCCGTGGCTCGGGGACTGGGTGTATGTGACGTTTACATCATCACTTCATCCTCATTACGACGCGCAGGTCGCCCATGGGCGTCAACTAGAAAGACCTGCACTCGGCCTCTCCGGAGGCCACACGATTATTATTATTAACACATTAATGAAGGCATTATGGGGTCAAGCGTGAGTGGGAATGGGGCTCTGTGTTTATCCATATGGGATGTTGAGATAACTTCATTTTAGAAGACAGAGCAGTTTTTGCATAGCCTCTGAAGGGGTGAAGTTTTACTGTTGCGAGGTGATGTGAAAGGTACAATGGTTTGATGTTTGACTGTCACAGATTTTTCCTCTCTCTTAAAAGAAAGAAGTGGGGTGATGAGATGGAGGGAACATCCATGGGCCATGAGCTAGAGGATTCTAAGTGGGGGCAATGACAGTATAATTGGAACCCTTGGTTCATCCTGTGCATGCTAGGATGTGGAAGCCAGATACACTAGATACTGGAGAGAGTACGACGTTTGTCCAATAAGCTAGGCTGTTGTGAAGCTGTATCATTATTGGGCTGACAATGGACAGGTTTTATAGTGCTGTTGCAGAAAGAACTACCAACATCTGGGAAGTTGACATCTACTGCTCACATTAATAAAATCTTAACTTCTTCAATGTTCTGCTCTACAATAATTATTTCATGCCAAAGTAAGTCCTTTTCCCTTTCCCAGCTTAAAAAGTTATACAGCGTTTTAAAAATTTTACCCACAGAGCAAGGCTGAAGTGGCAACATATCATTGTTTACAGAACATTGAAGGCCAAGAATGGACAGTGACAGCTGCTGAACTGTGGGCATTAGCCAACATAAAACAAGTGGTGCTGTCTCATAGCCTAACTTCATAACTATGAGGGATATTTTCTAAAGCACTGTACATAAATACATATATGATGTTTCACTACAACATTAAAATTTCTTGCAAAAAGAGAAAATGGTATGAAATACATTTTTGATTAAATCTCCCAAAAACCTGATTAAAGTTTTTTTTTTTTTTATCAGTTTATTTCAAACAAATAGTAGCCTTGGAAGCACGGAGTCTAGCCCACTGAGATCTGAACAGGGTTTCCACATGATTAACACTTTCCATTCTCAATAGAGGTCAGGAATTTGTATTGATTTTTTTAAACGTTGATTGCTGTTTAAAGGAAAACAGCATCATATCAAAGTCATGGCCAGGATAAGTTCGATTAAGTTTGTTTTTATAAGTCAATTCTTATTAGCATTCTTGAACCATTAACAATAAATGATACTTCCATTAATGCATTAACTTGGAGTTTTTGACAATATTCTACTGTACAACATTTCTTTCTTGCTGAAGTAAGCCTTTTCTCCTTTCCGAGCTTAAGAGGTTATACAGTGTGTCAGAAACTTTACCCACAGAGGATAGCAAGGCTGAAGTGGTAACATCTCATTGTCTGCAGAACATTGAAGGCCAAGAATGGACAGTGAAAGCTGCTGAACTGTGGGCAATAGCCAACATAAAACAAGTGGTGCTGTCCCACACTGACAGTCAATGTCCCATTGATTGCTAACAGGCATCAGAAGTGTCCAAGTGTTACAATCCTGTGAACTGGTTAATCTAACAAAACAAATCCTGAGTGGGAACCTATCGAACCAACAATCTTGGATTTAATCACTAATCACACAGCCTGACTTAAATAAACCAGAGAACGAATATATTATGGCACCAAAATTTGGTCATGGTGGTGGTTGCTTTAAAGAGTAGAACATCAAGATCATCTCCCTCTCAACACCAAACTTTAACAAACTGACAAAATAAAAATAAAGAGGATGAGCAACTTACTATGGCAAGCACAGGCTGCCTCATTCCTTGTAATGTTTGTGCCTATCATGCACTTACTTTCCTTTTTCAACTTAATAATGTTGATTGTTTTCAGTCTATTAGGATTTTTATTTTAACTTTAAAGCTTGCCACGGTGGGCGAGTGGTTATCGTGTCGGATTACTAACCCCAAGCTTGCAGGTTCGTTCCTGGCCGTGTCAAGTGATGTTTTTAAAAGGCGGCAAAAATCACGACACGCATGTCATATGATGTTGGCACGTCAAAGAACCCATTTGAATTCCGTAGGCCGTGTTCATAATGGCAAAATTAATCTCGGGATTTTCCGCCAACACAAAGATCCTCATTTCTCTACTAGAAAGTGCTATAGTGTCAAGGAGCTTAGATATCTAACCTCCTTGACTTTCAGAATGCTTCAAGGAACAACAAAATTTGATATGCAAACTGCCCTCTGGGTGTCAAATAACAAAGCTTGCGCCCGGCACCCGAGGCCATACGATATTATTATTTAACTTTAAATACTGGTACTGCAGACTGATAACACTTCAGTTCAACAGAAACCATCGGAACAAATAGTAAAACAAAGTATAATATAACTAATGAATAAGGTTACTATAAAAGAATTTGGTATGGCAATTTACCATATTTGTAGACTATATAGAACCTTAAAAATAAGCCATGCTTAAATTTCAAGATATCTCCTTTTGATCCTCAGGACGTAAGTGCTTGTGGTAACCCTGAGAATGGTCATTTCTTTTAATACTCAGTAAAGAATGCTGATTTGTAACTTTGAGCAAACATGACCCCCTTCAATATATTCTGCCAAGAATAAGTGAAACATCATATACAATGAAATGAAAAGAGAAAGAAATAGAAAATAAAGAGAAAGTCAGTCTTACTAGATGGAGGAAGATGGCAAGAGTTGAGGGGATTTCCAATGTACCCAGGAAGACAGTTGCAAGAAGGAGCGTGATTCACTACTCGACACTCCGCATTCAAGCCACAAGTGCCCGGACAAGGGTCTCGACATTTATTGTTCACGCAAGCCTTGGTTCTATCGCAATCCGTGTTCAAGACACATTCAGGTCGACAGCCTGTATATGGGTCTCCAAAATATTCAGGCAAGCATGAGCAAGAACCTGCACCATTACGTTCTTTGCAAATTGCATTGGCACCACAAGGTGATGGGTTACATGGATTCCTTGGAGTTTCCACAGGAGCAGTTGCTGTAAAAGGATATCATAATCATGCAAACTAGGAAACATATTACAAATTTCACTAACTTCACAAGTTGACAAGTGGTGAAAGATGTCTTTTTATTAATGTAGCATTCTTACTTGGAGTTGGTGAGCATCTAGCAAATGGATCACCAGTAAAGCCTGCCTGACATTTGCATATAGGGGCATGTTTAACTACCACACATGTTGTATGAACACCACATGAGCCAGGGCATGGATCTCTACAACGTTCATTCTGACAAGCCAGATTGCTTGGACATTCTGCATTGATAGTACATTCTGGTCGACAATTTGGGGGTCTCCCCACATAGTTGGATAAGCAAGAGCAAGCTGGAGTATTGCCAACTACCCGACACTGAGAGTTGGGACCACAAGGTGAAGGTATGCAAGGATTACCACTTGGCTGTTGCTGAACAGGAGGTTCTAGAAAGAGACAGAAGAAATGCATGCCAGAATAGAACACAGAAGGAATGTTTAAGAAGTAACACATTAAGAGAATTTAAGCAGAAGTTAAGATATTGTAGCAATAGTTTAAAATGCATCTGGAATTTAATAAGTAATAGATTGCTTTTAAAAGATTGCACAAAGCAATTCTTACTTTCTTCCTTCACACAGCGCACAAAAGGATCACCATTGAGTCCCAAAGCACAGCTGCAAATCGGATTATGGTTGACAACCTGACAGCGAGCATTAACACCACATGTTCCTGGACATGGATCAGAACACCTCTGGTTGATGCAGGCCTTATCTTGGGCACAATCAGCACTCACTACACATTCAGGTCGGCATGCTGGTGGTGAACCCATGTAGCCAGATTGACAAGAACATACAGCATGTTCGTTTGCAACTCGGCACTGACTATATGGCCCACAAGGGGAAGGGTGACACGGATTCCTTGGTGCTTCAGTGACTAGAGAAGATGATGAGGAAAAAAGAGATAGGAGCATAAGCCAGCAATTTATTTTAGAGACAGGAAGAACACACATGCAAACATAATTGGCATCTTTGAAACATATAATGTGCAAAGAATTTTAAATGGTTCAATTTCAATTGAACTGAATTTATAATGGCTTACCTCATCATTATATATTTCAAAATACACCAGATAATGAATAGTTTCAAAAAGTTCAGAACAGCATAAGAATAATGTACCGTACCACTGAAGATGGAAATATTCAAGAAATGAAAAGATTCAGAAGTAATTCAAGAAATGAAAAGATTCAGAAGTAATTCAAGAAATGAAAAGATTCAGAAGTAATTATATAGAAAATACAAAATAAAGCAAGAGAAAGCTTACTAGAGGTAGGAGGTAGTTGGCAATTGCTCAGAGCGTTCCCAATGTAGCCAGGAAGACAGCTACAGGAAGGAGCATGATTCGCTACTCTGCATTCAGCATTTAGACCACAAGCTCCTGGACATGGATCTTGACATTTGTTATTCACACAGGCCTTTGTTCTAACACAGTCTGTGTTTAAGACACATTCAGGTCGACAACCTGTATATGGGTCTCCGAAATATTCTGGGAGACATGAGCAAGATCCAGCACCATTGCGTTCCTTGCAGACTGCATTGGCACCACAAGGTGATGGGTTACATGGGTTTCGTGCAACCTCCACAGGTATTGCTGCAAGTGAAAGTAACACACTCCAGTCTTAAAACAACTAAAGCCAATTTTAAATAATAACTTGGCAATATTTGAACTTTGCTTACAATTTATGAGAACTGATACAAGTTTTACTCCCTGACATGAGCTTTGCCCAAGTGTTCATGTGCTGTAATAGTTGCCATCAAGCTCATTTTATGTGAAATATTAAAAATCATGATCCATGATTCTGTACATAACTGTGATAATACACATTAGAGTCATCAAAAGGAACTAAAAGTTTATTGTTAAATGTTGTTTCAGTAGTCATCAGTAACATGAACTTGGAACCTCTATCAATGTGGTGTCTGTAGTAAATGGAGCAAAGTGAACAAGATGGCAGCCATGGCCTTGAAAGAGATGCCATACTAGAATATGTCTGTAGTTCAATCGATAAACTATGAATAGCCATTCCTAGGATGGCTTTTCACAATTGTCCTCACAAGTCTGAGTGCACCCCTAGAACTGAGCCACGAATAAAACAGGAGCTAACTAGACTCAGGCACTTATTGCTGTGCTAAGAATTTGGAACTCAGGACTGACTGTATGGCACATAAGTTTGATCTGGATTTCTTGGTGCTCCAGAGCTTCAGCTAAAATGTTCCTCTACTGATCATCTTTTCCCCCTCACACTATAGTTCACAGATTTCTTAATAAAAGCATACCTTTCAACAAACCCAGGGAATGACAATACTATAGTTAGAGACCACAATATTGTCACTATCTGGCAACCTGAATAATTCAGGGTTCATTTCTGTGAATGCAGCTTAGATTCGTTTAGTAATAGGCCAAATATTGGATTTTTGCAGTATTTGTAAAATAAAATGTTGGCTCTGCTCATAGTTTGAAAGTTTCTTAGTTAAAATGCTTGGTATCAATAATCTAATCATTACAGCATGCAAAATATGTCAAAACTAACACACTAAGCATTTAGAATTCGTGGTGTAGTCTTCTCCTCAACCTATGCCACCAACACTTACTGTGATATTATTCTACACGTATGATTTGGAGACACCCAAAAAATTGTGTTCGAGATTAGAGTGAAAACGGAAATATAAATGCAAACCCTTTTTTCATTGTTGTGGATTCCCAAACAATTAAGTTTTAAAATCGGTGGAGTCAGATCATACAATCCATATTACTTTCTCTATAGCAGATTTAAAAAAATAATTTGCAGTAAGTTTAAACTGTATAAAGAAATTGTATACCTAAATAAGTTACCAACAGAATCAGTCTCAGAACTTAATGATCTGGGTTTTAACCTCCTAACACAAAATATCAAACAATACTTTAACATTTAAAAGTTGATGCTCTGACAGTTTGCACAAGTATAAGCAATTATCGAAATTTCCAATCATGATGATAAATACATCTTGTGATCTTTTGGCTTTATGCTGGGAGTATAACTTTAAACAAGTGAGAATCATAAAGTCTGCTACACCTCATCAAAAGTGACTTTTGTTGCTAATCTATTTGAGGGGCTTGGGACATCAGGGGCAGATGACCTCGCAGTTCCGTCCCTTAAAACCTCAATAACTAACTAACTTGGGACATCTTGATCATCAACCTTGTGTAATTGGGTATGGAGGACTGTAGTAGTGTATGTAATTGTATTAGGGAACATAATTAATTGTTAACAATGGAAAAGAGACGAATAATGTGTCTGATATTTTTCTATTTCAAACTGTGTGGAAAAAGAACAGAATACATAATGCAAAATTAGATTAAATTAGAAAAGAGCAAGATTTTCTGTGAAGAAAATACATGAATTTATGTCTATATTCTCTTCTTGTTGCACAGAAAATTCAATACAATTAGGATAGTTTCATTTCTGCATTGTATATCAACACAGTGTTGGGAAAATAATTCAAATTTTGTGTCATTTATTTCATTCTTTCGCCACACAGTTTCAAATAAAAATAGTCAGACACAACTTCAGCCTTCTTCCATTGTTAACAATTACTTGTGTTCTCTGCTGACGAGATGCAGCATGGATTGGCATGAGACCTCAAGAATCCTATTTTTTAAAGCTATTCTAATGGCATAGACCCAAAGAACACAAGATGTGTGAATCATGTCCGAGAACTCAATGTTGCCAGCCAACGAATTGTTGACATTGTTACTTAGCTGAAGTTTGACTGTAGGTATGTCTAATTGTGCATCTAATGTAAAGCCATAATTTAATAGCTATCTTCACTTCAGAATTTCAAGTATTTATTGTAGGTCTATTAATATGAACAAATGAAAGAACTTCTACGTTGCATGCACTGCAAATATTGAAAAAAGTGATCACATTCAGTACTTTCTTCATACTCACTTCATATGGCATATGGTAATTTTTGAACCCATACACTTAAATTTTAGGGGGGGAAAATTAACTTAATTATTCAGTGAAATGAGACAGTAACACTTTTGAAGCCCAACTGTAAAAAGAACTCTATACTTATTATGCACCACCATTTAGGATTTCTAGATCTATGGATTTAGACAGGCCTACACACACATACCTTTCAGCATTACCATCTAGTTTTTTGTGTATGCGGGATCAGTTTAGGTCTCCTACAATTTGTAGACCACTGTCCATAATATACAGAATTCTTTCTATTGCTGTCATAATTTTTGCCAGAATAACTTGGTTCCTAAACTGAAGAACGTTCTACCACATCACACAGTGACATTAATTGATATTAAATGGCAACTTTTAATTCGGTCAGCACAATATTACGGTATTCCAATTACTGGCACATGCGAAAAAATAAACTGAAAAAATGTACTTGTGAGTATATATAGCCTATATATCTCTTATTTTATTAATGCAGCCAATGGCCATGTATTTTTATTTTCAGGACAGGTCATGCAAGGGATTATGAAAGGAAATCGACCGTGGACCAATTGAAAGGAACCATCCCGGAATTTGCCTGGTAGTGAAATTGGGAAACTACAAAAACCATTTCCAGGACGGCCGAGGTGGGATTCGAACCCACGCTCTCCCGATACCAGCGAGACACGAAGTAGCACGTTAGCGTTCTCGGCCTACAGTTTTCTCCCTCTTCTGTAGTAGTCCGTAACAAATATAGATATTTTACTCGCAAGTACATTTTTTCAGGATATTTTTTTGCATGTCCCAGTAACTGGAATAATAATGTATTGGCCGATTGAAGAGTTGCAATATGAACACTGAAGAAGCTGTAACATTACTTGAAACAAAGATTGCACTTTACAGCATGTTCAGGATAATGTTTGATCCACGATCTCATACACGGCTGCTGGTACGTCCTCAATCAAATATTAATTATTTTTACAGAGTTATTTACATAGTTGGCAAGATATACTTATCAGCATATGACAGCATTATAAAATAATGAGTTTACACCATGTAAATTGTAGCTAAATACTCCTTCGAGAACTGTATTCACCATTTTCAGGAGAAACTGCAAATGCCATTAACAATTCCACAGAGTTTTAAATCTGCATGATTGTTGTAGCTTATTCTAAGCTATAACTCCACGAAGAGAAGAATTAGCGTATCTCAAGCCTCGGACATGGCAGAAATTTCTGAACAGAAATTCTGGACATTTAACATGTGCAGGATTAAATACCCAGTATTCAATACGCATGCATCAAAGGAATGATACATCGTAAGTGGAAATGGTAATATTTTCTTTAATAAACCATGTTGGATTCTGAAAATAAAACTGCAAAATGAAGACTAGCATTACGACAAATCCTATTTTAACACCATACCAGATGGAATATAAAACACCTATAGATCAAAGCATTTATTTTCCAATATCTGGCTTTAGTTATTCTTTTCATTTTCAAATTTCAGTTCAAGCATATAAGGCAAAAACAATTTGGTCCATATGATATTATTTATAACTGGTAGATTATGACTAAACATTAGAATAAAAAAATGTAATTCTTACATTGTTTAACAGGGAAGCATCCAGCAAATGGATCACCAGTGAAACCATCCTGGCAGACACATAAAGGTTCATGCTTTACAACCACACAGGTAGTGTGTGGACCACATGAGCCGGCACAGGGATCCCTACATCGTCCTGCCTGACAGGCCAAGTTGCTGGCACACTCGGCATTGATAACACACTCAGAACGGCAGTTAGGAGGCCGCCCCACAAAATTTGGTAGACATGAACATGCTGGAGTATTACCGACTGCCTGGCAATGAGAGTTGGGGCCACAAGGAGATGGAATACAGGGATTTTTGCTCTCAACCTCATAGATAGGTCGCTCTAGAAAGAAGATAAAGAAGTACATGCAACATGCAAACAGAAAAAGAACTATATACATTTTGCAGGACTATATACAGTATA
The DNA here is from genome assembly GCA_946902985.2 of Meconema thalassinum. Classification (NCBI taxonomy): domain Eukaryota; kingdom Metazoa; phylum Arthropoda; class Insecta; order Orthoptera; family Tettigoniidae; genus Meconema; species Meconema thalassinum. Next base: position 56,089,000 of record OX336389.2, read on the forward strand.
TAAAATTAATTTATAAAAGTTTAAGAAAACACCATAACTTCCACTCCATAATGTGTGATCCATAGATAAGTTTTTACGTTTTATTAAATAGGGAAGTTGTTGCGTGAGGCCAGACAATGGAGAGAAAAGAGATAACTAGGAGCCAGCCTTACAAGGGAAATTCCTTTCCGGACAGTGGGTTGTGACAGAGGCCGTATGTGAACAGACACCACATAGCCCAAATAACCAGCTAAGTTCTTTAATCCATCTTCAAGTTAACCTCTACAGATTATCACACTACACAAGTTAACCTGAAGGTCAACAGCCACTAGTATTATCATAACAAAAAGTCACATATAAACTAACACATTGTGACAAGTTACGCAAGGTTGCTATAAACTTCGGGAACTAACATATCGTGTATCACCCACATATTCACAGGCATAGTTTTAATATCCTGAGTTAAAGGATCTGACGATGATCGCTTAATGATCAAAACCAGTCAATCAACCTGGGAGGGGGAGGGGGAGGGGCAGTTTGAACACTGAGTGATTGATTACCTAGCTTTGACCCACTCAGTTTGTGAAAGATTATCAGGAACATTATCATATCCCTTCTCTTGATGTCTCCAAGGAATTTCCTTATTTATTACCAATGTTTTATATGATTCTTCTTTATAGAATGAAACAATAATTTATCATTAAAGGTTGGCCAGAATGATTTCACACACCATCATCTAATGCAGCATTAGTCTGAAAACAACTTGGTTTATTCTTTTAAATTGAGGTTATGATGTGTGAAGAACGTGATCAAAACCTCATTAATTGCAGAAAATCAGTTCCATTTATGTACAATGCTCAGTTTTGAACTACGGTACTACATTAACACACGGTGGTGGTAATTGTTGTTTTCAGGTCATCTGCCCCTGTATCTAACACAATATTGGATTCAAGGCCTGAATCTCATCACAGCAGAGAATGGTATTACTGTATGTATTGGCTATTATTTTCCACTATAACATGGTACAGAAACAACCAACTCAAGAAAAGGACCCTAATGAAAGGAGCCTCAATCACACATTACAGCTTGGAAATTATAGTATAATTTAGGTCATTCTCTTCAAATCTCTGTGCACTTAAATCCTCTCTCAAACTCTCCACATAATGCTGTTTGTCCTTTATATTTAATTGCCTTCATTGTGTGTATAGCTAGACGTGTGATCACAGGGTTATAAAGGTAAAAAGATAGGGGAGATTTTTGTAAGATTTTGTGTCTATTTTGAACCGAGTTTAATGGGGAAGTTTGCTTGTCTCTTGCCTGTGGGTAGAAAAGGAGAGAGAGACAAAGTTAGAGTAGCTCTTTGAAGTGTATATGAGGGTTGCAGATTAAGATGTAAGAAGGCTAAAGAGGAAATGCAGGGTCAAAATTGGCATGGAGGGTTTAAACTAAGGTATCTAAAAGAAATGAAAAGGAAAGTAAGTTAATTGGGAAAAAGAGCAATTTTTGGGGCTAAGATTGGCAGTTGGATGAAAAGGATAATGGGAATATTTGGCTATATGTGCTCTTCATAGGATTTGCAAATCACAAACCCTAGTTTAAAATAAAGGTAGAAGAGAGAATTATTTCTCAAAAGTCTCTGAAACATGTTGATAAACTTGAACTGAATAGGGGTTAATGTTCACACCACTGGTGGAAGATAAGGGCATGCAGCAAATATCATACAAAAATAATTCTAAACACACACAGATGTGAATGGAATGACCAAATATGGGAAGGCTTATTGTATTTAGAATAAAAATAAGAGTGAAAAACTGCTTGTAAAGAATGTAAGGAAAAGTGCTTACTCTCTTCTTTAATGCATCGCACAAAAGGATCACCAGTAAAGCCAGAAGGACAGCTACAGATGGGATTGTGATTGACCACCTGGCAACGAGCATTGTAGCTACAAGTCCCTTGGCAAGGATCTACACATTTCTGATTGACACATGCTCTGTTCTGTGGACATTCAGAGCTAACAAGGCACTGTGGCCTACAGGTTGGCGGTGAGCCAGCGTAGCCAGCCCGACATGAGCACACGGCATGGCCTTCACTAATACGGCACATGCTATATGACCCACATGGCGAGGGAGCACACGGATCTCTCTTTGGCTCCTCTTGTTCGACCACAGCTGGTAAGAAGTAGTGCAAAGCCAGAATTAAAATGAGTAAATATGACACAAACTATATGCAAAGCATACATGCATAACTTGAATCAACACATTCCAAATATATGGCCAATGCATTTCCCAGCTCTAGGGCTCAGAATCTTACTATGAAATGTATAAAGCTTCCATATTGCTAATAACTTCAGTTTCCAATTATAAGGTTAAAACAGCAAGCCCATAGATGATTTTAATTTTCTCAATAAACATGATGTCTATCGTGCTTCAAATTACATCGGCATACATTTGGAAGAAGAGACAATGAAATAGAGGAATATTCACATGCAAATCTACTCAAAGAAACCAAAGGAGAAGTAGAAAGAAGAAGCCTTACTAGGTTGAACCACACGACAAAGGTTGAGAGGATCCCCAGTATAGCCAGGCAAGCAGCTACAAGATGGGGCATGGTTGATGACGTGGCACTCAGCATTCAGACCGCAGGTACCTGGGCAGGGGTTCTTACATTTGTTGTTCACACAAGCCTTGTCCCGAGTACAATCGGCATTGAGAACACATTCTGGTCGGCAACCAGTGTAAGGATCACCATAAAAGTCTTTCATGCAAGAACATGATCCTACACCATGGTGTACTTTACAAATAGTATTAGATCCACATGGAGTTGGTAGACATGGATTTCTGGGTGATTCTGCTAATACTGGTGTAACTGTTGGAAAAAGTGGGCCTCCTAATTAAACATTTTTATCTCAATCACATGTGTAGCAACATTGTTAAACAATTAGAAAGGCATATATAACATATTAATTAATAATTAAGCCTGTAAATTGACCATAGAACTTTATAAAAAGTAAAATCTTAATATAAATACCTTAACTAAATACTGTACTAATCGAGAACGTAAGTGGTGGACCAAATTGTTCATTACCAATTGTACATATAACACAGTATATTGTAGGTATTGTTTACTGCCTTACTTGTTGGAGCAGGAGCACAACCAGAGAAAGGATCGCCTGTATGTCCAGGCAAGCATGTACAAACAGGGCCATGATTCACCACTCTACATATAGCAAGTGGACCACAGGAACCAGGACATGGGTCCCTACAGCGCTCCTTCTGGCATGCCAAGTTGCTGGGACACTCTGCACTGATAGTGCATTCAGGTCGACAGTTAGGGGCGCGCCCCACGTAGTTAGTCAAACATGAGCACGCTGGCTGGCCACCAATAGTGCGACACTGAGAGTTTGGACCACATGGTGATGGCACACATGGATTACTGCTTGGAATGACAGCAGAGGGGGCTAAAAGAGAAGTATGAAGAGGGCAAGGCATATAGCACAGAGGAAATGAAAATAAATAGAAGCAGATTTGAAACAAGAAATAGTTTTATGTTGTATTAGAGCTAAATGTGAGATAGATGTCAAAAATCATCATGCGTATCAACAAATAAAAATGTAACCAGCCTCTGCCTTTAATTTTACCTATCCTCCTTCAAGGTGCAGCTAAGTCCTTATGATATTTTACTACACTTCACCAACTGATTATCTTAATAATTGGCAACAAAAATGGTTCCAGATCTATCCGTTACTTAGATCTCTCGATGGTTCATTATATTCGAAGAAGTATCCATTTGGAAATCTTAAATTTTCATAATGGTTCATTATATGTCAGGGGTATTAGTGATTGTTGCTTTAAGGGACTAAACAGAGGTTACCGGCATTGTGTAACTATTGCTATTATCCCTATTAATAGTTTGCAGTTGTAGCTAACATTCATCTTCTAATTAAAGAGAAGAGCTCTGCCAAAACAGCAGGAATATTCCCTAATATTCTCTACCATTTCAATTGTATATACGCTATCACATTTCTTCATAGTTATACTCTACCGATATGTAAAATAAATAAAACTTTCTGGAATGAAATTTGGAAATGGGTTGGTTGGCATCAGTTTCTGAATTTCCAAGTACATTGAGAAAAATTACAACTCAAACCTGAGATCTCATGTTACCTCAACACCATCCTGACTGAAACGAACATGTCAACTCATAATGTAGTTAGCTAAGCAAATGCAACAGTGGTGAATATCAAACAAAGCTATATATCTACTCTTTCATTAGAAACATTTGGACAAATGCCATCTGGTCAATGATATATATACTGTACATAACTGTGTGTATTGTAAAGATAGGCTTCTGACACGAGTAAATAAAAATTAGAGACAATTGATTACTATCTAATATTTGGAAGAAAAATTCAAGATGAATGCTCACCAGTTCCTTTACCAAATTCAATGCAATGAAGCATGTAATTTATTCAAACATCACTAGCTTTATTTGTATTTGCTTAGTTAAAATATCTGAAGAAAATGCTTCTGATATGGCTCATTGTTATAAAAGGTAAGAGACCAAGTAAGTGTTACTACCTGACATCTAAACAGGAATAAGAACAAATGAGGCTCACAACCTGTAGTGGTGATTCAGGCATCACGCTAATGCAAAGGCAAACTTTTGTAATCAACGGTTGTTTAAAATACACGAGCAGTTCTATTCCGAAAGGGGCGAGTTGGTTACATTTTCAAGTGTTGCTCTAAGAGTTATAACTTAGTACATTTAGTTTGTATGCATGAATATATCACAAAATGATGCAGTAAATAAAGCTGTTATCAAAATTAGCACTCTTTGGTATTTACATCGAAAGGTATATTAATTACTACAATGAAAGTTAAAGTTGAGAAGGAACAGAAAGAAAGATGTACAACCTGCTCTATCTTAAGTGTTCATGACTGCAGTTGATATCTACTACTTATTAAATATCCCCTGTTGCTCACCATTTTATCCTTTTAGGTATCCATAACTAGAGTCAATATTTATCTGTTCCCTGTCCTTTCATAGGAAATGGTATCCATGAACTCTATATCAAGATTCTCTGCTGCCAGACTCAAAGCCTACAGAGGAAGGGAGGTCATGGTCAGCACAACGCTTTCCTCAACTGCATTTCTTGGTTGCCTGACTGTAGTTCCCCCAAGTGTCTTTACAATGCTGGGTCAATGCCATTCCTGGCCAGTACTGGGAATCTAGCGAGGAGCTAAAATGCTGCCCCGAGGCCACGGTCGTGGTCATACGAAGTCTACCAAACTTATTTAGTTAAGAGTTTGTACTTCCATATCGGCAATCAGCTGGTGGTTTTATGTCAACGACTTCATAACTTTCTTTCTTTTTGACTGCTAGATATTTTTTAGAGGAAGAAAACACCTACTGTATATCTGTGATGTCCGTTAATATAAATAGTAAATTTAAATCACTGCATGAATATTTGACATGGTCACCCATATCATGGTGATCACGCCCAATGTTGCTTAACTGTGTGAGAGATAATATTTAAGTTTTAGCAGCAACATTGTAATCGAAGTGAAATACGAAATAGAGAGACCTCTAATGGGTTTTGATACAGTAGGAGTTGAAATTTTAGTATTAGGAGAAAGACCTACAGTGTAATAGGTTTGGCATTGCTCAGCAATTTAAATTGCAATATAAAAAAACCTCATGTTAGTGTACCGTATAATGTGTGTATGAAATTAGTTGCGATTTTGAGTAATTGGGAGTGTTGTAGTGGTGGTCCAGACTTGCTAGCTGTATATTTCACCCCTGTAAAGCAGCTCTGGTGACAAGCCTGGCATGCGATCGTGTTATCGGTTCCCCCTCCCACTGTAGCCAATGCTGCACAGCTCGGTGAGGTTTACTTCACTCTTCTACTGGGAAGTGACATGTCACATTTTACTAGGGAGAGATGACATTTTTTTTAATTGCAGAGGCAGATTAAAAATGGTAATAGTGTGATTGAATACAACTTGGATATCTCCCCCCCTCTCAGGCCTGCAGGCTTTTGCACTTTTCTAATACTGTAGTTCCTTAAGACACAAAATGAAAGCAGAACTTATAAAACAAATAGAAATAAAGTACTGTATCAGGGTGTCTACTGCAAGGATGAAGTAAAAATTAGTTACTTTTTAGCTACCTTTTAGTTACCTTTCAGTTCATTTTAGTTACCTTTGAATTCAAGATACGTCTGCGGTCTGCAAGCAAAGGGGCTCATCACGCAGTGAAGAAAAACAGCAATGAACTGTGTTTGAAGCGGTAAATACAATTCACTTAGGGAGTTATAACAATTTTAAAAATAATAAATAAATACTAAATATTTATTATCAAATGAGTTGATTCAGCTAATATGTCGTCTTGTGCACAAGGCATTTTTATAATTGCCAAGAGGTTGCTCTGCTCTTGACCGTTTGACGAGATTTCCTTTGTCCCCGCGGTAGGTCACGAAGAAATTTATGGGACGTTACGTGATTGTAACCGAATTCTGTCTTTGCAGTCAAGTACGGAGAAATTTCGAGATGTTACACGATCGGCGCCGGTCTCACCAGTTTGTCGAGATTCCCGTAGTTTTCGCGATAGAACACGAATAAATATCGCAATTTAGATATCGGTATCACTTTTAAGTCGTTCGACGAGATTTCCGTTGTCCTTTAGGTCGGGCACGAGAAAATATAGCATTATTACGCAATCGGCGCCACTTGCTGTCCGTCTGACAAGAATCCAGTTTCCTTGTCATTGAATGCGGAGAAATATCGCAATGTATCGCAATCGCTGCCGCTCTCGGTCGTTTTAAGAGATTCATGTTGTCCTCGCAATATTATGTAAACCGCGCCGCACCCCGACCGTTGAACGATTGTCTATTCGTCCTGACAGAATGGTGGATGCAAGCTCAGGGTTGGGCATGGTTAAAATTCACGAGTAGTTATGGACAAGTTTTATGGCCGGCGCCGTGATTCCCGCTGTCCCTATGCTGTGGTTGGGACCTTATCAGTTCCGGGTGGATCATAGGGAGAAATTAGTATCGCGACGCTACGTAGGCTGTCATTTCTAAGTGGGTTGATGCACTTATCGCTCCCCGTACGCTTTTAAGTATACGGTCATGGGAAAAGTAGCGAGTAGGTTTCGGAATGTTCCGTGATTGGTGCCCAATCATCTTTGACGATTTCCGCAGTCCTCGTGGTCATAATTCACGATAGGGGACGGGTTTTATGATTTGACGCCACTGACGTCGATCTCGGTCCTTTTGACAAGATTCCCGCAGGCAAGTCGTGCGGTCAGCTGGCCGTCTTGAGTATGACTGTTCGAAGTAGGTATCAAATATTAAGAATTATTCTGAGAGGATTGCACGGATAATACGACTAGAGGACACGTTTTCTTACGAATGCGAATCACGAATTATACAAGTTATACAAGTTAGAAGGAAAAATCGACATATAACGGAATTTCAAATTAACCATACTGGATGTTGCAAATTTACGAGACAGATTTTTAAAATAAGTTATAGCCTACGTATTTCGAAGCTTTTTCAAAATCCTTTTTCGAAACGGTAACATTTCGCAAGATTGCGACATTAAATTATTTCTGGACTTCAATTTGACATAGTCTCCAAATAAATGCGAGAAATTCGAGGTTTCTGATTAATTTCAGAAGTTTTCGCAAATAAACGTCTTGCGAAAAGTCAGGTTTCCTAATAACACATATAAATATTTCACACTAAACTAAAAAGTCATCTTTGATGCCGAAAATATACGCTGAACGATGTATACCACTCAGGGTATCCTCAGTATGCATTTCCTCGAGGTCGGGCACGCGCTGCTTGCGTGAAACTTGCTCCATCGCAATCTCTGAGCCTAGAGGCGCGAGTTTAAATGATTCAATCCGCCTTCGGAAAATTTTCGTTTCCCGTGTGTAAAATTCGTTACTTTTTCGTTACCCATTTGTAAAATTCGTTACTTTCGTTACCGGTAGACACCCTGTGTATGCATCTAAGTTAATTTCATGAGGTAACATTCTATTTTTCTCTTCCCTCTCATCTTATTAATAACTATCAGTACTTACTTTATACAAGTTAAAGTTTGAAGTTTAAATGTGAGGATTAATATTTCGTCAAGACATGCAGAAAATCTTAGTACAAAAATAGCAAACCAAACATAAATTTAGAAGCATGCTGGTAAACTTCAAGCAAATATCAGAAAGAAAAGAAAATAAAAAAATAAAAGAGAGAAGAGGAGATAAAAGGAAAGAGAAGAGAAGAGAAGAGAAGAGAAGAAAGAAAGAGACAGGACAGGTAAGAAGGAAGAAACAAAACAAAGCTTACTTTCTTGTTTGAGACATCTGGCGAAAGGATCTCCGGTATAGCCAGGAGAACAGCTACAGATAGGGTTATGACTAACCACTTGGCACTGTGCATTAAAGCCACAGGTACCCGGACAGGGATCCTGACACCTTTGGTTAATGCAGGCACGGTTTTGAGGGCACTCAGCACTAATGACACACTCAGGCCGGCAATTGGGCGGTGCACCCACACAACCAGACTGACATGAGCACACAGCATGGCTACTGACAATGCGACACTGGCTGTATGGCCCGCAAGGAGTTGGAGCACATGGGTTTTGTGGCTCAATGGGTGCAATTGCTATACAAGGAAATAAGCATGTTAGCCTATAGTCACGTTAACTAGCTAGATGCTGACTACGAGTTCATAACCTGATTTATATTTCAGAAATGTATCACTCCAAGTAGCCTTTTACCAATGGAGGCTTCTGATCCTCCTGCACTATATCACTGTTTTAATCACCATGTTCTCACCCATGATAGCAAAATTTGTGTGAAGTTAGGCCTATCCATAAATAGCTCAATAGCTGTGAACCACGCAAGACATGGGTCTAATCGAAATGATGACCACCACACTTGTACACTCACATCACGTGGCATTATCAAAATGTTTCTGCACTATTCTCAGTGTGCACCAGCAGCACGGATTGCATTTTCTGTCCCTGCGACGGTGGCGCTGTTTCTTAGCAGGCCCGCTATCTTGGTGTAGTGGATGTAGACGTAAACAGAGCAGTGTCAATGGCACGAATGTGAACCTGTCAGTATTTTGATCACTGTCAACTGTGCTGCGCTCATTGTAACCGGACAACCAAGGACCGTGCTGACCACAAGAATGGCATGCATTTCTACATCATTCCGAAAGTAACTTAATAGTCCATCAGTGCGATTGACGAGGAGTCGTATTAAGACGAGGTGGGTCCTTTGGTTGAGCAAGATTAATAGGAAAGACCTTCATAGACGCTGACATGAAGGCTCAACAAGTGAGAACCATACCGCTGTGTCACGTAGCCAGCCTGGACTAAGTAGCTGGCGTTTGGAGATCATAGGTTCGAGTCCCGGCTCTGACTTCAGCTATTATGATAGTGCTTATAGGAGATGAAACGATTAGCTCAGGAAAGGGGATATGGAGGGCTGCTTCAAACCAGTTGTTGATGTTAATTCATTTTAGGGACATGGGGCATCTTGGTCATCAGCCCCATGTGAGTGTGTTGAATTTGTCTGATAACCTGCGTTGCTATGATGACTGTAGTAGTGTGTATAGCTGTATTAGAAACAGGGATGGGGTAGGTACCCAGGGTTTGAAACAAGGTACTATTCTGGCATTTACCTACAGGGAGCCTGGAAAATCCCGGAGGAAAACGACACTCGTGATAAGAGAAGTCAGTGCCAGGATTCGAAATTCCGATCTCTGAACGCCAGCTACTTAGTTTGGGATAGCTGCGTGGCGCAGAGGTATGGTTCTCACTTTTTGAGCCAAGGTTGCTGGTTATTTGTTGTTTGAGGGTGCTTAAATGCAAGAGAGCCGAGTAAATAGATCTACTGGCTAATTAAGGATCTTCTTCACAGAAAAATTCCGGCACCCAAGCGCCTCTAATGCCGCAGAAGTCAAAAGAGACGTAAAACCCATAAATTTATTATTATTGTTCTTCTTGTTTTTCTTATTTTAATTACCTACTCTTACCTTTTATTCCAGCCATGGAACGTGTCTACACTAGCATTATTGGCTACAGTTAAAATTGTATTGTCTTAAATATTAAGTAATTAAATAAATAACAGTTTCATGTCAGGTTCACGTTTGCTATCTCCGTATAGTTTTATTTTTATTTTACACTTAGAACAATCCGGCCAAAAATCTTGCTCGTGGTAACGATGAGGGGATACGCCAGAACAGGAGTTTACAAACTTGTTTACAGTGGCAGTGAAACTATATCCTAATGTGTATTTGGACGTTTAGTCATGTTGCTAAAAGAAGTGAATTTACACTAAATGTGTGTGACAAATCCTACACACACCCAAATACACGGGGATAACTGACCACGATGCCACAAAGCCACTAAATGAATTAATAATAACAAAATACCATTTTAATGCAAACGTATTGTACAAGGTTACATTTGCAAGAAATCTGAACTTTTATAAGTTATTTAATGATTATACTGAATTTTAACTAAAATAGTGATATTTTCTTTAAAATATTGTAGTTTAATATTCAATTATGCAATACAATATTTGTTTAAGCAGTGGACAAAGTCTCATTATATGGTGTACAACACAAACAGTTATTCGTGGTCTCCACCTACAATGTATCATAATTTTCCCACTCTAGTTCATACGGGTCACACCTGCATTCGTCCACTTTCACCTTGAACCGTGCTCTGTCAAAGTAGGTAACTTTTTCGACATAATTAGGAAGAAAAGCCATGACTTCCAATAAATTGTTGTTGATATGCCCCGTCGGCGATACAGTTAATGTGCTCAACGCTTACTGCAGACTACACCAAGATGGCGGACGTCATGTTGTGATATCGCTCGCGTCGCCATGGTAAGGAGACGGCTGGTGCACACCCCCAATAATTAGTAGTACATGACAGACCTTTAGTATTTCCAGTCTATGGTGCAACATTTACCAACAAAACTGAGGATTTATTTGATTTTTTGACAATTTCTGTAATATCCTTTCAAGCAGGTTACACTAAATTAATTTCTGTTCTATTGGCAGGCTTGAGCTGAATTATTTTACAAACTTTCACCCTATAAGAGTTTACCTCAGGATTCTCAGTAGTCAGCACCTATGCAAGTGTGTTACAGTGAGACATTATGTGAGGGTAACCAAAGACAGGATAGTTAGTACCTTTTCTTTTCAAAAACAAGTTGCCTCAAGAAAATTAATATGCTCTATCAATGTATTGACTAATGTTCATAGTCTTCTGTACAAGTAGAAAGAGAAAATGAAAACCCTGCTAGAAAGAAAGGCTTACTCCAGTCTCATTTAATAGCACAGCAGTACCTTAGATAAGATATCCCACAGGATGGAATCTGGTTCTTATAACTAATGATTTATTAATTTCAAGTATTGATACCAGGCAGAACCACTACTTCCTCCTCTGTACCGTAATGATTTCTCCACAAACGTCTCCATGATGACTGGAAAGTGGGATCAACATTTATATGCTGACAAAGCTGTGAGGAGCATATCCTATAGGTAAGGACTCTTGCTACTGCAAAGGAGCTCCAAAAAAATAACGTAACAAGAGCTCTCATATGTGACAAATTGCCCCTCGTCTTTGAATATTCTGCCAGGGCCAACACAGGAGATCACAGCTTTCTCATGCAGCCATGTTGCATCAGACCCATGGCTGCAGGCATGGAAACATGGCCAACGGCACCTCATTAGCAGAAAGTTATCGACAACTTGTTGATGTGTATGGACACTCTTGTTGCAGAAGGCATTAATGCACTGAGTTCCATAATGACAGGATGGACTTGCAAAATGAGCATTGAGCAATTTTCTAAATACTGCTACTTGCTGAGGAATCAATGACACACACTGTCTTAGAATCTAAATAAAGGAGAGTGAAAAGACACCACCCAGTAACTGAACTGGTTACAATAAAATCCAGTTGAAATGGGATTTCTACCACCACAAAGATGTCAGGAATCGCTAAGCAGATAGAGGAACTTTCACTAGAAATTATGGGGTAAAACTAAACAGGTCTTTCACTGGCTCATTCCTTGTACATTAAAACATTCCAATTTGTAACTATTCTGTCTCTAATTCCCAGTACCATCAAGAAAATAGTTAAATAATAGTTCTAAGAATACTTCTGGCATAGAATTTAGGAGTTATTGTACTGTTGAATTTATAGCATTAGCAGTATTAATACATTAAATTGAAGGATTTGAAACCATTAATTCATTAATAAGCTCTTTGTGAAAATGAATTGAAGTTTGATAGCTCAAGTTAATATTATATTATTTAATGTTAATTAATTCAACGATATACTTTAATCAAGTCATAAATGTTAGTCAATTCTTGATGCAGTTTTATGAAATGAATCTAGTAAAATATCCATGAATGATGAAAAGAAAACTGTACAGAAGAAATAATAAAATAATGTACATCAAGAATTGATAAGGAATAAGAGTAGAAGTGAGAAGCAGTCTTACTAGATGCGATAGGAAGGCAAGATCTCAAAGCATCGCCAGTAAAGCCAGGTGGGCATCCACAAGATGGGACGTGATTCACAACGTGGCATTCGGCACTAATGCCACACGTTCCAGGACATGGGTCACGACACTTGTTGTTAATGCAGGTTTTGTCCCGTGAGCAATCTGAACTGAGAACGCATTCGGGACGGCAGCCAGAATAGGGATCTCCAAAATAGTTTGGTTGGCAAGAACAAGCACCTGCTCCATTTCTCTCTCTACAGGCAGCGTTCGGGCCGCAAGGAGAGGGATTACAGGGGTGCCTGGACTCTTCCATAGGCCTCACTGTCACAACATAAATAAGAATGGGAATGGACCACCACTTTTCTATTCACACAGCACCACTAATCATATGCAGTGGTCAAACAACAATTATCTTCATTCTTCATGACTCTTAATACCATATACAGACACTTAAAAAATATATTTACAAATTTCATTGCTTAAAAAGTTATACTGAAATACTTTAGTTCCATGGTATACTAGGGGAAGGTAGATGGAGCACTACATCCAACAAAATATGAATCTTGTTAATCTAATAGTTATGTTCATGACCAAAACAAAGACACACTGTACATTAGATTTGCATACTTACACTGTATGTGTCAAAAAGGAACTTTTCACTCAAGGGTAAATTTGTATAACAATCTACTCCAGAATATAATGAATATTCCGTACAGGAAGTAGAAACCAATATTTTACGAGACTACTGATTGCCATGGCATATAGCCTATGCACATTCAATAAGGTGCAACAGCTGATCACTGACTTGCTATTTACTCATCTGAGATATCTTCTGAAGCTGTAAGACACACATACCCCAAATGGAAATATACCCCATTACAAGTAAACCAAAATTCCATCATATATGTGTTTATAAGACATTTAATTGAAATTCTTCCTTCAGCTCAATTAAAGAGTACCGTAATTACATTTGTGTACACAAAACAGTTCTAAGTTTGTCTCCATGATAGACTAACCATATTGCCATGTTGTTAAGTTCGTATTGACGATAAGCAATGTTGTAAAATCTTATAATATAATATAATTTTTATTCTAACTTTGGGACATAAGCCTAGTCAATACAAATTGTTAAACGTGTGATAAAAAAAAGGGTTTAACTAATTTGTATTGACTGGGCTAAGTCCCAATTTTAGAAAATGTTATTTTGCATTATAAGATTGTTGCTTATATCATAGCTGTAGTGGGAGATTTAACTTTCCTTTCTTTACTTGTAACATGATACAATTCCTGTTTCCACTCTATAATCCTTATGAGTTTGTAAAACGTCCTGCAAACAAGAAATCGTCCTCAAACATTCACAAAAATAGCCTATTTCTACTATCTACAATGAAAGATAAATACAAATATGCACTGTCCTACCTTCAACTGGGTTGCAACCAGAGAATGGATCTCCTTCAAAACCAGAACTGCACGAACATACAGGCTGATGATTGTGAACCGTGCAACGGGTGTTGAATCCGCAAGATCCAGTGCATGGGTCACGACATTTGTTGCGTACACAAGCAAGATGTGTCGGACAATCCTGATGAATCACACACTCATGACGGCAGTTGGGAGGTGCACCCAGCATACCCGCAATGCACGAACACACTGGACGCCAATCAACAACTCTGCATTCTGCATTGGCACCACAAGGTGAAGGTACACAAGGGTTCTCGATTGGTTGTATCACAGGAGCTGAAAATACAAGATTGTGTGTCACTAGCCTAGGGTTACCAGCTGTCTGACATTACAATAATTGTATTTATGTATGGCAGGCATTTATAATAATTTTTTGAAAACATCCAATATTGAGGGCAATCCCGTATGTCTGCAATATTTACTATCTAATAGCGTAGAACTAGATTATTTAAAATTTTCCGACCAGTTCTGCAACCTCTTGATTTATGTTAACAGTTCAACTTTCAATAAAGACACAACAGTGCTAGAACACCAAAACCTCTCTTGAACTTTGCGAGTATACAGTATGTCAGTTCTTCTGAATGTGTGCTTCCTTTCAAATACGACTACTTGTTTGCAGTGATCAGGGTGATTATTTTTTGTTGTTGTGTGGCCTCCTGAGAGGCCGAGTGCAGGTCTTTCTAGTCGACGCCCATGGGCGTGGATGAAGATGAATGAAACTGGGCAAGGATGTGGAAGGAAGCGGCCGTGGCCTGTCAGAAGGTACCGTCCCAGCATTTGCCTGGTGTTGAAAATGGGAAACCACGGAAAACCATTTCAAGGACGGCCGACGGACGGGCTCGAATCCACACGTCTACCGAGTCAGCAGAGACCTAACGGTGCGCTTTACCGAGCGTAGCCACTGCTGTCTGTATCAGGGTGAATGGCACTATGCTATTTCCTACCAAACATGTCAAAATCTGAATTAGTGGCACAGTGTTTGTTCTCTGTTACTTGAACCACTTCTATTGCTTGTTCACAAGAGCTAATCCTTTCCTTTTTAGCCTGCTACATAACTAAAAATGTTTCATATTCATCAGAGGCACAATAAGAGTCTTGTTCCCATCGACTCTTAATGCCATTTGATATTGCAACGTTTTGGCCGATCATCACAATATAATCCCAATTACTGCGAAATGCAAAAAACAACCAAATAAAATTACATATGATTAAGAAGTATTTGTTAGGGATTACCAGAAGAGGGAAAAGCTATAGGATGACATGAACACATACATGCAAAAGCTGCCAAGTCCTCATTGACAAAATTTTCAGAAACTGAGAAAAACTTGCCTCTGCTTTACAATTTGTAGTTATCGTGTGTATTGGACAAGTGATATGTGAGGGGTTTGGGAATAATAAGACCAAAGAAAAATAAACGTATACCTATTATTTTTGCAGTAAATGTGGATTTTATTTTGGACTTGGAGGGTTTTGATTGGAACATCAATTCGAAATTCTGTCATGTAGATGAATGAGAAGCTAAATCTCTGCAATTTTGTGTTAACAATGAAATATTTCAATAACAAAAAGCATTTTTACAAATGTAAATTCAAGAATAATGGTTAATTCAATTAGTTATGGTTATGCAGAATAAAGACATGAACTATGTCACGTGAGACGGCTCAGCAGCTTCATTGGCTCCTGTGGACTTGGGGGTTCTTGCTTGCTGTGACCCGATTGACTTGGCGGTTATTGCTTGAAACTGCAAATTTCTACGTGTATTTGTAACATAACATGCTTGTAACATGCTTATGACTAATAAAATATAATCCAAGAATTCTTCGTTACGCACATAATGGTGTATAAAGCTTAAAAATGTCAGAAATTGGACTTGGCGGCTTTTGCATGTAAGGTCCTCACATGTTTCACCTGTCAAAAGAGCATATTCAGATCCCAAAGTTTAAATCTTCAAGACAAAATGGGTCCACAAGAAACTTCTGAATCCCACAATGTCAACCATGAAACGGGAACCCTGGTCCTCAAACACCAACCCTCGTAGGATCAACAATATGGCTAATACCGTAACCTCATGTGCCCTTGGGGACGTCCCACCACCAGCACATCACGTGACAGCCCGCTCAGCTACCCACACATGTGCATCACATGACCACCACCATCTTGAGTCGACCGATTGAAGATACCCCACTCGGCTACCTTGTTGGGACAGCCAGGTGTCATAGTACCTACCCTTGAGAGCATCCGCCACCCAGGGTGAAGTTTGGGTGATTTTGGAAAAATCTGTTGAATTTTAGAGAATTCGGGTAAATTTGTTAGAAATCTGGGAACTCTTCCTCTTCCTCCATGACTATCTCGCTTCCCAGATCTCCTCCAGTTTTGGCTAAGTGATGGCCTCCATCCCAGTATTTGCATGGAGCTGAAAATGGGAAACCACGGAAAACTACTTCTAAGATAGCGAACGTCTGGAGATACCCTGCTCGGCTATCCTGCATATCTGCTCCCTGCCCAATCACCTGCATCACGTGACCGAGGAAGCTCTCTTCTCTATCAACCATTAACCCCTGATGGGCCATCAATAAGTCGCATTCCCCTAACCTTAAGAAGGACCCGCCACCATCTTGTTATCGCCAATAACCCCCACAGCCCTCTTGTGAAAGCCGCTAACCCGTATAAATAGGTTGTGAACATTCCCAATTGGGAATATGATGTTAATTTACGTTTGATCAGAGAAATTATCAATTAATATGATAAAATTGGTCTGGCCAGATCAAACATAAAATTCCAGCATTTCGCCCCAGTACTACTTGTATTTTGTGTCTTGCGATGGCCTTCTCAGTATGTGCTAGCCATGCCTATTGGTGAGGTGTGTCTGTACAACTGACGAGCCCAACGGCACACTGGGGCGAAACGCTGGCATTTTATGTTTGATCTGGCCGGACCAATTTTATCATATTAATTGATAACCCGTATAAAGACCAAAAAAACAACCCTATTTTCCCTATGGTAGGGGTAGTTTTAATCATAGGGCAGAAATGACTTGTTCTATGGAAAGAGGGTGTGGCCTACTTTCGTTTGATCAATCCTACGACATTTTAAGATTACTTGTTCGGGAGATATCTATTATTTTCAAAAGTTTTGCAATAATAAAAGATCAATAAATCGGCCACCATCTTGGAAGCGCCGGGTGACTCAGTATCACCACCAACTCACTACTGACCTATTTTGTCTCGCAAATTTAAACTTTGGGATCTGAAGATGCTCGTTAGACATGTGAAACAAGTCATCCTATAATTTTTTCCTCTTCTGGTGATCCATAAGTACTTTTTATTCATATACAATTTTTTCAGGTTGTTCTTTGCATTTCCCAGTAATTGGGATTACCGTATATTGTACTGACCGACCGATAAGTTGCAATATTACTGCCAATAAGGCAACACTGGAAAATGGCTTCAAAGCTATCTTAATGCCATTGTCGCATTTAAATAGACAAAAGAGACTTGCTTTGGCTGACTCAATTGCATTCTGATCTCTGATTAATCAAATCAATAACATCAAGATATGAAGGCCACTCTCATTTCGCAGAAATCTTTTTCTTGTTAGAGATACCGTACTTAAGTAAAGTTTCATTTCAAGGATAAGTAATGTGAAGAATTTTACTAATATATACTTCAAGAAAGCAATACAACTTTCTTTCTAAAGTAGATTCTGTCAAAAAATACAACTTCAAACAAGAGAATTTCAGCTAGGACGGAATAGTTTTTAAGTAATTAAAATTGGAAGCGAATTATATCATATGACATCTGAGTTTGGCATCCATTGGATTTATCTTACTAAAATTGTTTTACACCTGCTAATACTCAATATGCTCTAAATCTTTATTGGAAAAAGTTTCCGGTCCTTCAATGGAACCTTCTTCAGCTCATGTGATTATCCTAATATCTTCACAATTATGTATTATTTATGAAAACGTGACATTAAATAACAATATAAACAAACACTTAAACAAAATGGGCACCCTTACAATATTCATTAATTTTGAAAAAAGTTATTTGTATTAAAATCAAAATTCTAAGGTTATAATCTCTACTTAGTATAAAACAAAGACCCCGATTCTTGGATGTTATGGGTAAACTCGAGAACCACTGGATGCATTTTGATGCGGTTTTCACCATTCTGTAAAGGATATCTCGAGGATGATTTCTGTAGAAAATAATTTATTTATGATCAAAGGAAGCCGAACAGTAACGATTTTAGTGGAAAAGCCGAAAAAAAACCTGGCATCCGAGCGCTTTGTAAGCTTATGATGGGCAAACCGTTAAAAATATCTAAATACTATGAGTGTAAGAATTGTTCAGCATGGAAAGTTCAACAAAAAAGTCCTAGAGAGCATATGTCTATCTTCAATACATTGCCCACTATAAGTGTTTTTACGTTTTAATCTCTTCCACCCGTGTCCATTCAACTACTGAGGCGACAGTTCATGAGCCAGCTAAGGGCGAGTCTATCATCTCTGTTACAGCCTAGCTAGCGGGCGAACCTATTGCCCCAGATACAGCCAGCAGCAAACCGTTGAGTCGTGTTGAGTTAAGACTTCTGAGAAAGGTGATTGTGTTTGGAGTTTCCCTGGAAGTGCAACTCGGGTTTTCTTAATTTCGCCTGTGAAACACAGTCAAGTTAAGATTGGACAGAAGGGGGATTTGAGTTTCATTCACCTCGCCATTCCCTGGAAGTGCAACTTGGGTTTTCTTCATTTCGCCTGTGAAACACAGTCAAGTTAAGATTGGACGGAAGGGGGATTTGAGTTTCATTCTCCTCGCCATTCCCTGGAAGTGCAACTCTCATTTCGCCTGTGAACTTTTCGTTCCACAAAATTCACAGTCAATTTAAGATTGGACGGAAGGGGGATTATATTATATTATATTAAATTATACTGATTGGCGTATAATCTCTACTTAGTATAAAACAAAGTCCCCGATTCTTGGATGTCACGGGTAATCTCGAGAACCACTGAATGGATTTTGATACGGTTTTCATCATTCAGTAAAGGATATCTCGAGGAAGGTTTCAGTAGAAAATAATTTATTTATGACCAAAGGAAGTCAAGCACTAACGATTCAGTGAAAAGGTAAAAAATATGGCGTCCGTGCGCTTTTTAAGCTTACGCTGGGCAAACTGTTGAAAATATCTAAATACTATGAGTGTAAGAATTGTTCAGCATGGAAAGTTCTACAAGAAAGCCCGGGAGAGCATATCTCTATCTTCAATACATCGTCTACTATAAGGGTTTTTAAGTTTTCATTTCTTCCAACAATCTCCATTCAGTTACTGAGGCGACAGTTTACGAGCTAGCTAGGGGCGAGTCTATCACCCCAGTTACAGCTTAGCTAGCGGACGAGCTTATTGCCCCAGATACAGCCAGCAGCAAACTGTCGAGTCGTGTTGAGTTAAAAACTTTAGAGAAGAGTGGTTGTGTTTGGAGTTTCCCTGGAAGTGCAACTTGGCTTTTCTTCATTTCGCCTGTGAACTTTTAGTTCCGCAAAATTCACAGTCAAGTTAAGATTAGACGGAAGGGCGATTTGTGTTTCATGCACCTCGCCATTCATAAATTACGTCTGACAAGAATTTGTTGCACATGCATCTCCATGATATTATAATTAATAGTCCAGACAGTGATTTTAACCCACCATGCCGAGACGTAAAACGGATATTGGTCGTTGTTCATTGGCATTGGAAAATATAAGCGCCTATCACGTAATGCATTCACAACTGTTCCCGGGCGAAGCCGGGTCGGGTTGCTATTTCAATATAATATTAAAAAAAATTGTCTTGATTTCTAGAATTCTTAAGTAGAACGAGTCTTGTGGAGGTCTTACTCAATTTGAAGTCGCCTATCCTTCTTAAAGTCGTCTCTCTAATTTGGATTATATGTATAATGCTTTTGTAACTTGGTCTCGCTGCAAAACTCCTGCCCTATTGGATGTATTCTATTCACTTTATTACTGTATATGATTGAACTTAATGCTTTTATTAACTTGTCAACGTCATTTGCATTGAAAATTGCATCTTTATTCCATGTATCTTAATGCATTAATGTCGTCTACTTTTTCCAGGTAAGTTATGCCTCCTTTCTATTTTTCTCTTCCAAGCTTGATAATGTTGCCTCTTTTTTCTTTTTGCCTTTTTTATTACAGTCAAACCTGCCCTAATAGACAGCCTTATTCAGCGGACACCTGCCAATACGGACATTTTATTTTGCATAAGACAAGTGTTAAATTAGCCTCATTTCAGCGGACACCTTGAAGTCCGGACAGCGGACATCGCCATCTGTCCCGTCCACTTGACTTAAGCGGACACTTCACAAGCTGCAGGACATTTTTTACACTGGACCACGTCATCCTTTCTTTTAAAACCATTCTGCAGACAAACGGAAATCCCTCTTGAATGTCTGTACTACACCTATTTCGAGTCAAAGGAGAGAGAGAGTGAAATGCAGGCTACATGGCAACGCTGTAGGAGCCGTAAAGTTATTTCTTCTACACATTCCTCTTTCCAAACCTTTTGTTATGGTGTTCTACCTACTGGCGTACATTCCGAGAATTCTAATTGTGCACGATTGCTGCCAGTGACTGTTTACTCACGAGTTACCTGGGGATTTTCTTCCCTACTTGCATCATTCTATTCATAACTCAGATTGCCACCGATAAGGTCGAGCTCAGGTAGTCAACTTGAGAAGGAAAAGACTTGCAGTACATGCGCTAATTAGTGAGACAGAAATACCGTAGCATTTCAGTCGTCGAGTAAACATGAGTAACAAGGGACGAACGTGTTTAGACCTCGAAACAAGAAGAAATGTGATTGTAGAAAGTGACAAGGGACTTTCAGTGAGAAAGCTTGCCGAAAAATTCAAATGCGGGAAAACTCAGATAAACAAATACAGTAATCAAAATAAAGATGTGTATGTTTATGTTTAAGGTGGATGTATTTTGCTGTTAAAATGTTCAATTATTTTTTATAAACTTGTTTCAGCGGACACCTCTCATAACGGACATTTTCCCTCGGAACCGACGGTGTCTGCAGAAGGGAGGTTCGACTGTATAATGTTTCAATTATCTACAAGTACATTTGCAGCCATTTTCCTTTTCACTCAGAAACTATGCATAACAGGGGAGTTATCACACACTCTAAATTCTTCTACTATATCTTTAGTTAAGCTAATGTTTGTACAATAACTCACCTTGCTGCACACAGCGAACAAATGGATCTCCAGTGAACTGTGGTGGACAGCTACAAATGGGGTTGTGGTTCACCACTTGGCATTGGGCATGCAGCCCACATGTGCCTGGACATGGATCTTGACACTTCTGGTTTATACAGGCCACATTCTGCGCACACTCCGAACTAACCACACATTCCGGCCGACATGATGGAGGACTTCCTAAGTAGCCAGCTAGACAAGAACAGACAGCATGGCCACTGGTCACCCGACAAACACTGTTTGGGCCACATGGTGATGGATCACATGGATTCGGGTTCAGAGGTGGCAATGCTGTAACATAGAAAGAAGCTATAATTGCAAAATGAATAATAGATAGAATTCTCACATAATATGAAATGTAAATAAAATATCATGAGCTAGGTGAATAGCACTGTGCCCAGCACCTCCACTGCAGATAACACTAGCATCACAAGCCCAGCTCTCTCTCTTGCTCAGCACACAAAGAATTGGTTTCATTGTTGTTGCTTTATGTGGAGGCTAGGGACACATTTAACTTGTGTCTGATAACCTGTGGTGTGTTCATAAGTTCATCAGGACTTGAAATAAGATGTTATCCCAGCATTTGTCTCAAGTGACTGTGAAATCATAAGAGTAAAGATACACTCAGGATGGACTGAACCACTCCCTCATGGAAGTGGTTCCTAAGAAAAAACTTGCAGCATCAAATTTGACATGAATGCCATCCAGGAGCACTAAGGTCAAATAGGGGGAAAAAAACATGGAGCAACCATCTAAGAACATCATAACGTTTTTTAATCTGTTTTTAAAAAACTTTTTTAAAACGTTAAACTTTTTATCATCCATCTTTTCAGTGTCATCTCCACAAAATTTTATGTATTTTAATAGGTTTTTATTGTTTTGTAATGACATCCACCAAAATGGTGAGAACACTAAACTAAGATTTTGCTGAAACGGGCTGAAGAAGAACCGCTAGAGGTCCGAAACATGTACCCGAAGAGGACGTAAAGCCTCAAACAAAGTAAGTTGTGTTGCATAGTGGAAAAAGAGATTTAGTGCATATTCAACACAGAAAATGTTCATAAAAGATATTCAGAGCCACAACAGCCAACATCAACTTCCTTTGCCTCCCTGAGGGAGTGTGTTGAAACAAGACTTCAACAACACATGCTGTTATCCAAAATTCTCTTTAAAATTGAAGAGCTCGTTTCCAAAACTCACAAAGTCAGTTTTGCACGAAATTGAGAAATCAGTTGGATCTTCTTTGTAATGTGTAGACCTATGTATGTTACTAGTATTTTATTCCAGAACTCACTATGCAGTGGTTTAGTTGGACCGGAACGCCGTTCCGGAAAATATCTTCCCGCTTTAGAATCACGTAACAATTTTACATTCAGTAAGAAAATCGTTTATAATCTATACATAGCGCTGAAACGTCACGGGTGTACTCTAGCGGACTAATATCGAACCTTACGGTTTTATGTTCATAAAATACGGTCGCTTTTACATTCCTGGGCGTTGTTCTGGTTCTCTAATGTTGGCTACACTGCTATTGGATACAGAGAGCGGGAAGTGAGCACAACAACTTTCTTCCGCTCGTTATGTTTGTGTGAATCCAAGTTTTATTTTATGTTTTGCTCGATGTGTTGCTGTGAAGCAGATATTACGGAATCTCTCTGCAGTTAATGAACATCAGTAGCCCCGTAGTACCTTTCAAGTTTTCCAGTGACTGTGAAAGTGAGTTGTGAGTCACAACTTGTGACAATGAGTTTACTTAAGTGGCTGGGTTCAAAAAAACGTGCTGGGGATGAAGATGAAGAATCAAAGAATACTAAAAAGGTGTGTGATGGCTCAAGTGAAAACGAAACTGAATGGAGTTCCAAGAACATTAGTTTCATTAAAGACGTGAGTATAGAGATAGACCCTGGGTTAAATGTTGCTGAAACGTGTGATGCAGATTCAAGGGAGAATCTAGGTTATGGTTCTACACCTTCTACCATCGACTGTGAAATTCAAGGACCCACCTACCGAAAACAAGATTTTCCAGACTGTTGGAACGAGTCTCAGTACCGTTATTTTTTGTCAGAGAACGAGTGGTTATTTGCAGGAAATAAAAATTTAGGCAGCAATATATGTAAAGAGGAAAGTAAATTAGGATTAGGAGTTTCTAAAGGGGCAGGACTTAAGCTAATGAAAGTATGGGTAGAATGCAAGGTTCATCCCAACGGAAATAATATTAATCAACAACAAACAAGCCTTAGGAAAAAAATATTTGAGCACAAAAATTCAGAATCTCACAAAAAAGCTATGTTACAAAAATCAGAATCCAATAAAAAGATATTTGAAAGTTGCTTGGACACTATGAATGTCAAACACCTAGAAACCACCGTTCGAGTATTTCGAACAGCATACTCAATTGCGAAAAGAAATAGACCCTTCGTAGACCTACAGGCTTATGTTGAACTTCAACAATTAAATGGTTTAGATGTGGGACGAGTTCTTCATACAAATTTTAGTTGTGCTAATATTATTGAACACATTTCACAGGAAATGAGAAATAAAATAGCAAAATCTATAACAGAAAATCAGAGGAAAATCAGTATTATGATTGACGAATCAACAACAGTTAGTGTAAAATCTGTGTTAATATTATGTTTGAGATGTGCTCTTTCAGATAACTCTGAAGTTGTTTCCTTTTTCTGGGACTCGATAGAACTTGAATCAACTACAGCAGATGTTATTACTCGAGAGATATTGAAGAATCTTTCTTCATATGGGATGAATGAAAACTTTCTGGCAGAACATTTAGTTGGTCTAGCATGTGATGGGGCCTCTGTAACGTTAGGTAGAAAAAATGGAGTTGGAGCACAGTTTTTAAAGTTATTTCCAGATATAGTAATCTGGCACTGTTTAAACCATCGCTTGGAATTGGCCGTTTCTGATACAAGGAATGAAGTTACAGGTGTTAACCATTTCCATTCTTTCTTTGACAAATTGTATTCTTTATACAGCATGTCTCCCAAAAATCAAAGGGAACTCAACATTTGTGCTGCTTCACTGGAACAAAGAGTTAAGAAGATTGGGAAAATATTTACAATAAGATGGGTAGTTTCAAGCCAGAGAACTGTAAAAGCTGTCTGGGAAAACTACAGTGCTCTAGTAAAACATTTTAGTGAGGCCAAAAATGACCACCAGAGAGACTCCAAAGAAAGGGAAAAATTCCAAGGTCTAGAAAATATGTTAACTTGTGTAGAATTTCTAGAAAATATTGCAATTATGTATGATGCTCTTGTTGAGTTAGCTGATTTGTCATTAGAGTTGCAGAAAAGAGAGACAAGTCTGACAGAGGCTCAAAATGCAATCAAGCGCACTATAAAAGTGTTTGAAACTATGTGTAACTCAGCTTCTGGAGAATACTACAGAACAGTTCTTAAAGCAGCAGAAAACAAAAAGTTTAGAAACATAGGATTACATGATTCTAAAAAAGTTGTAAAAATTGACAGAAAGCAGTTTTTTAGAAGTCTTGTGAACAATGTAAATAACAGGCTTATGGAAAATGTGTCCACATCATCTCATCTTGGTTCCAGCTCTAGTCAGCAGAGACATGAGAGAATGACAAAAGTTATCAGTGATTCAAAGGTACTATACAAAAATAATTGGCCCTCCACTTTTACTTTGGATATCTGCTATGGTGATGAGAGTGTCGGCAACCTTTGTGACTTTTTCCACATGTCAGACAAGAGGAGGTACATTAATGCTTTTAGAAAGTATGTCGAGACCAAGGAAATTCCAGTGGAGCTGATGCCTTTAATCAAGACTGTACAGACCATTCCCATCTCTTCAGCAGAAGCTGAAAGAGCTTTCAGTACCATGAATGAGATCCACACCGAAAAGAGAAATAGGCTGCTGATTGAAAGATCAAGCGGACTTATTTTCATAAGCAGCGTAGGACCTCCTGTGCATTTATTTAACCCACAACCATATGTCAAGTCATGGCTACGAAAGGGGAGATGTTCAGCTGATGAAACAACTTGTCGGAAACACGAGGCCGCTGATTTTGACACCCAATACGAGTCTATTTGGAAATTGCTGAATTAATAAGGTGAGTTCCTGTAAATATTTTTTTCCAACTAAATCACTGTCACTATGTCATCGTAAATTGTAACGTAGGATATTGTACTTTTTTCCAAAACTGTACTAAGTCAGGCCGTGATGTCTTCCAAACTCTGCTAAGTCTAATGCGCATGCGTACCAGTAAACTCCTGTTTCCTGCCAGGCCATGATGTCTTCCAAACTCTGCTAAGTCTCAGTGACTTAGTTTACTTTTGGAAATTGGCATTTTAATGTTATAACTTCAAAATTGGGTTTTGGTTTGTTATCATTGTTCTTCATATTAATTTGAAAAACGTCTCTTTATTTCATAATGAAGTAATATTGTCAAAGTAGGCTCCGGTTCAAAAAATGTCTGTCCTGAAAAATCAACATTTTTGACTTAGTGAGTTTTGGAAATGAGCTCTTCAATTAAGTATGGAGAGATTACGGCAATCACTAACTAATAATTTTTACAGTTAAAAACCTGCCAAAATGTAGTAAATTAGGCTATTATTAAACAGCTTCTATTTTAATGCTAATACTTACGTGTCATGGGGATCTGATGACATGACTGGAATGGATCACCCCGGAAGCCTTGCATACAAGAGCAGACAGGCACATGGTTAACTACATTACACTCAGCATTGATCCCACATAGACCTTGGCAGGGATCTCGGCAGTGCTTGGCCAGACATGCCAAATGGGAGGGGCAGTCTGCGTTGATAACACATTCTGGACGACATCCTGCACCATATGGATTACCAATATACGGTGGAATACAGGTACAACGGGCATTTTCATTAGTTGCCACACACTGAGCATTTTCTCCGCAAGGAGATGGATTGCATGGATCTGTTGGCAGTGCTGGTAACATGGCTGTGAAAACGGACAGACAGGACATGAACAAACATGCTGCTAACCAAAATTCTCTTGAATATATTTTAACAGAAATTTGATTATAGATTTTATAAATGCAATTTTGTAAACAAATTATTCGTACCAATAGGTATCTTGGAGCAGCCAACAAATGCATCGCCTTCATAACCCTTGTTGCAACTGCAGTATGGTGTGTGGTTGACAACATCACACTTCGCATAGGCTCCACAGCTTTGCACGCACGGATCCTGACATTTCTCATTAATGCAAGCCTTTTCTCGAGGGCATTCTTGGTTGAGAACACATTCAGGGCGACAGAATGGAGGACTACCAATATAATTGGGGGAGCAGGAGCAGACAGGGCGGCCTTGTTTCACCTGGCAAATAGAATTGGGCCCACAAGGGGTCGGCGAGCATGGACTTCCAGGTAGCTCCACAGCTAGAACACAGGAACACAGACAAGTAGACCAGTGGCTTGCATTTTCAAATGACAGTATTTTACATTATGTGTTTCATAGAAATGCAAAAGGAGTATACCTATGATGCTTTTTTGAGTTAGATATTTCCCTTTTGACTCCCTACTTTAAGAGAAAATCCATCCCCCTTTCCTTGCTTGAAGTAAACTTATCTAGACTCTTTGTTAACTTGGAAGTAGGGTATTTGCAAAATAAGATTTCTCTCAACTGAAAGCATGGCAAAAACTGAGTCACTGGTGTTGTGCTGGAAAGTCAGTTATTGTCATTTATAAACTTTGATACTGCACCTTCTCAACTCTTCCCTTTCATATATGGTAGTCAATTCAGTCAATGCACAAGCTGATGCACATGGCAGTGGACGTGCACTGCATTTATATAAATTTTTTTCACCAATGCTTGAACTCCAGATAACAAGCTATTCACGAATGACCGATAATGATAAACAGTACACTGTTTTTAAAATGTTAGCACATTTGACATATTAGCAAAGTATTTGTGTTATCTGTATTGATAGAGTTCTCAAAAATTGTTAAATATATGCCAATCAATACATACTTAAAACGTTTTCACCTACGTCAATTATCTCTTAATTCATCAATAAAGGTTATTTAACTTAGCACGAGCATTTCACCAAACAGAAATGATCGTTAACTTACCAGTAATAAGGAATTACGTTAAATGGCCAAATCTGACCACTCAACTCTCTAAAGCATCTTTAAAGTGGCGGGAAACAGCTGAACTGTACCTTGCGCATTCCACAATGGCGGTTTGTTTCCGAGTTTCACACGAACTTTCATCCATATGAATATAAAATATGTTTATGACAATGAAATTATAAAAGATAACACACATTACTAAGTTTTAATACCAAGAAAGACGAATACGGAAATTTAAAAAATTAAAAAATAACAGAATTTCTTACTTATCTAACATTAGTTAGGAGGCTTAGATATAACAATAATTTTAATTATATATTCTTGTAATAGAAGCCCTAATTGCTAGGTTGAAGCATGTGTCATTGATATATGAAAAGACATGTTTTAATTGTGTATTGATTGGCATACAGTATGTTTAACAATTTTTGAGAAATACATTGTTTTGGCAACACTGTCAGACCATGGGTGGAGCTTGTGAATTATCCCCCTGCACCTGCCCTTCAGTCATCTAAACTCTTGTAGTGAGAGGCAAGCAGACGGACGTACAAGTTCACAAGAGAATGCAGATAACTAGGGGATTCATTAATACATTCGTGGGATATAAGTCAGAGGTGGGTATTTATGGATATCGAGATTATCCCAATTGATTTTGCTAATATTCACAAATTAAAGGGATTCTGATTATTAATATGTGGATAAAACAATCTTAACAAATCACAAAATTGCGTTCTAATAGTGAAGTATGAGCGAACGCAATCACAAATTAATTCTATTGTGTTGCTTTTTAGAGGATTTCATATATTGAGATTTTTCTGAATTAGTTTTGCAAGGTATAATTGAATTGTAATGAATATGCAGCTTGGAATGTCGGAAGAACCATTACAACATGCACAGTGCTTTTTGAGAACAATTGTAATTTCTTAATTTCAAATATAATATAACAGAATAAAGTTTTAAAATATAATTTTCTCTGCAAAAATTTGATTTATGAAAGGAAAACAGTATACAATAACCACTCTACTGATATTGGAAATCAACCTAACTTATTATCAATACTATAATTTCTCAAAACAAATATAATTAAAGTTGGTAAAAGTATACCGTATATACTCGAATACCACCCGCACATTTTTAAACAAATTCGGACGTGAAAAATTGGGGTGCGGGTCTTATTTGAGTCATCCTGATTTTAAAGATTTAAATTGCCCGCCACGCGTGATATCGGGTGTTGCGAGTGTCCGCTAGATGGTGCAAGCCTTCTTCCGGCTGTCACTTTGTTTTACCGTTAGCAGGCGGCGTCATACAGTCTCGCGCACGTTATCCGAGTGTAAACATGAGTTCTACGAAGCGTTTGCGGTCGTTTACTGTGAGTGAGAAGCTGAAAGTTGTGAGGGAAGCTGAAATTATTGGAAATCGTGCCGCCGGTAGGAAATATGATATTGACGAGTCATGTATTCGAGATTGGAGAAAGAAAAAAACGTGTTGCTAACAAGTAGTGGTGCTCGTAGAGCTTTCCGCGGACTGAGTGTACAGTTTCCGGAAATTGAAAAACAACTTTATAAATACGTAACAGGAAGGCGAGAATTGGGAAATGGGGTGTCGACAGAAATGTGTCAATTAAAGGCATTACAGATCGCAAAGGAACTTTCTACGGTAGGGTTTAAAGCAAGCCGAGGATGGATTCAAAATTTTTATAAAAGAAATGGGTTGAGCATACGAAGGCGTACCTCAATTTCGCAGCGTCTTCCTGGTGCCTATGAAGAAAAGTTACTTTCCTTTCAGCGTCACATAATTCAGTTGCGGAAGGAAAATTCATATTTGCTTTCCCAAATTGGTAATGCAGATCAGACGCTAGTCTACTTTGAAATGCCACTGGACAGTACTGTGAATGTTAAGGGATGTAAAAGTGTGACTATCAGAACAGGTGGTAATGAGAAACGACGGTGCACGGTAATGTCGTGTATACTCGCTGATGGAACCAAACTTCCGCCGTACGTTGTTCTCAAGCGAAAAACGCTTCTAAAAAATATACCCGCTGGTGTTATCGTTAGAACTCAGGACTCAGGTTGGATGGACAGTTCACTGGTGGAAGACTGGTTCAAGTGTGTCTGGCAACGTCGCCCTGGTGCATTATTACGACGAAAGAGCTTGCTTGTTCTGGACAGTTACCGCGGCCATACAACAGACGCTGTGAAGAAATTCGTCAAGGATGGGAAAACCGATCTAGCAATCATCCCGGGTGGGATGACGTCTATCCTACAGCCACTGGATGTCTGCGTGAACCGACCGTTCAAAGCAGCCTTGAAACAGCTGTATACGGAGTGGATGGCGGCCGATAAGCACACACTGACCCCAACTGGTCGTATTCAGCGCCCGGAAGTTCAGCTGCTCTGTTCGTGGATTTTGACGGCATGGAATCGTATCTCGGGAGATCTCATACGGAAGAGCTTCAAGAAATGTAGTATTTCCAATGCTATGGATGGCAGTGATGACGACATTTTGTGGGAAAGTGATGGTGAAAAAGTTCCGAAGTTGGTACTTCTGATGACGATGAATGAAGTGTTTGTGTCTTTTATTTGTATTTTTAATTGTTTCTGTGTGTTATTTTAGGACGACTTCAGAACTGTTGGAAACTATTTTGTAGAAATGCTATTTTGTTTATTTAGTAAAGATTGTAAATTGTTTTGAGTTAATTTTTTTTTTAAATTTTGTTCTTCAAAATCAGGGGCGGAGTAAATACGGTAAGTTTCCATCACAGTGTAATATTTATAGTAGCTCTTCACCATACCACACCTTTACCAGAATCCAATTAACCTTTAATGTTAACTATATGGAAAGTAGCTAGTTATTGAAGTTTTAAGGGGCGAAACAGCGAAGTCATCTGCCCCTATATGGAAAGTAATGTTCATACTGAGTTAATACTCAAATTAAAACAAATTTTAATTTCCATAATTTCCACTGATGTCTGACAAGAGTACAAAACCATCTCCACCGTTGCCTATGTTAAAAACAACACAAGATAACATTTACCTCCATAAATATCCATCTCTGTTGTTGGTATGACATTAAACAATTCTCACCTGTAACAGGACGATGACAGCTGACGAAGGGATCTCCTTCATATGTTGGAGGGCAGCTACAAATGGGATTATGATTTATAACAGCACATCTTGCATCAATACCACATGTTCCTGGACAAGGGTCAGTGCAACGTTGATTTATGCAGGCCTGTGTTTGTAGACAGTCAGAACTGATAATACATTCAGGCTTGCATACAGGTGGTGCACCACGGAATCCAGGCAGACAGGAACATGCTGCGAATCCTTGAGGAGACACGAGACAGCGACTGTACGGGCCACAGGGAGAGGGGTCGCATGGGTTGGAAGGTCTCAATGGCTCTAGAAGAAAGTAGGAAAGCAAATCTTTATACACATTATTTTAATTATGATAAGTCGCTACTGAATGTGACAAAGTAACTAAAAATAAAGGCTGAACTCTTTAATAAAGAGTTTGCAGCACACTTAAAATAATTTTATTCAGCTAATTTTCTGTAACTAACACTCACAGTCAGTGTTATATGTCATATTTCTACTCATTCATGCCACTCACGATTCTCTGAGGCATAACATAAACATTATGTTTTCATGTGAGATGACCGGTATTTCATGACTATACAAAGAGTTATGTTGTTATTTCATCTTGGTCATTAGCTCCATGTAGTTGAGTGTATGTTGAACTTGTCTGATAACCTGTATTCCTGTGATGACTGTAGGAACAGGGATGGGGTAGGCACCCCGAAACTTTAAGTAAGGTACTAGCCCGGCATTCACCTGGAGGGAGTGTGGAAAAACCACACTCAGGACAGCCACCTGCGATCTCTGGACTTGCTGCCCGCATGGTCGTGGTGCACAATCTACCGAGCACGGCTACGCCGCGGAGTACTATGCGAAAAGGTTTTTAAGAAGATATGCTTTCCTCTCAACATGCTATGAAAATGCCAGATATCCACCAAAGTGATGCCAAAGTACATAAAGAGGAAGATCACATATAGTGGGTAGATTTTATCTTCTATTATCAAAAGCCTCTTGCAGTCTTGTTCAGATGTAAATGGCACTGACCAACAACCTATCACCAATGCTTATTTATTTAAAATTTGAGGCTGATGGCCAAGATGTCCATAGCCTCTAAATGAAATAAGAACAAATAGAAATCTTTATCAATAGCTATTTCTCCATTAGTTACATATCATTCATCCAATGCTACAACAATGAACAAGTAAAATGTGACATTTGCTAAAGCTACAGTATATTTTGTTATTATGACTCATTATGGTGCAGCTACACATTTAAACTGTTGGCATCATCTTAAATTGAACTTAGGTGAAATCAGGAATATGCACTGTTACTGTAAATTCTGGAACCTGTAACTTGCTTATCAGACTGACAAAAGGACTACAGACTCCATAAATGTAATATGCTTAAACCACATTTACATTCAGAAATTACAAATCTAACAATAGGATAAACAATGAAACGGCAAACTAACTGAGAAGGTTTGTAAATATCATAACTTTCCCCTTTCTTAAATTTTGTGGATGAACCCATAAAAATAAACAATGCTGAATAGTCTACAGTGATAAAGTGGGCAAGGCAACTACAGTATGAACATACATTAACACTTAATATACTACAGAGTGAATATCATAGCTGAAAAGCAACAACACTGTCTCAGTCAATCTACCTTTCAAGTCCTTTTTTCAATGCTTGTCAATATTGATAGAAAACATGAATGCAATTGTTTCATCAATATCCACAAATATTTCCTACGATTCTTTAGTAATGATATGAAATATGGCGTACCTTGCTTGAATGGGTAGCAAGACACAAAAGGGTCTCCAGTATGCTCAGGCAGACAAAAGCAGACAGGTAAATGGTTCACGGCCTCACACTGAGCATTCACTCCACAAGCGCCAGCACACGGTTCTTGGCATCGGTTGTTAATGCATGCGCGTGTAAGAGGACAGTCGGCATTAAGGACACATTCTGGTCGACATGCAAGATAAGGATTACCGAAGTATCTTGGCTTGCAAACACAGATGGTTGCTCCATTACTCTCTCGGCATTGGGCATTAGCACCACAGCTTCTAACTTCACACGTGTCAGTTTTTTCTTCTGGAACTGTATCAAAGCATGTAATACATTATGTTAACCATTATTCTTAGGACACATTCATCACAGTAAGTGTATAGATACCCAGAGTAATTGAATAGTTTACCTGCTGGTACTGAGCAATGCTCAAATGGGTTTCCCACGAGGCCTGTGGGACAGCTACAAACTGGAGAGTGCCGTATTACTAGACAATCAGCATTGACGCCACATGAACCTGGACATGGATCTCGGCACTTGTCGTTCAGACAGGCTCTGTCGAATGGACAGTCTGAATCTGCTAGACATTCCGGCATACACTGAGGAGTAATGTAACTGTTGGGTCTGCCACAAGGATCACACACTGCAACATGTCCTCCATAGACACTGCACTGGCTGTCTGGTGCACAAGGAGACGGTACGCATGGACGAGTCATATTGGCCTCAATTAGAGCTGTGTACAAAATAAAAGAAATTGTCAGTTTCTCTAAAGCATTTGTATCATTGTGCCACATGTTTCACCAACCACCCAGTAGGCAACTCTTGTACACATTTACAAACATTACAGGAGATACGGTATATTTTCAAAAACTTTTGGTATGAAATTGAATTACTGATAAAGTAAATTGTTGTAGCCCATTCAAGTACGAGGGCTGTTTTTTTTTTTTTTTTTTTTTTTCAAATTCCAATGGACTCTATAAAAATAACAGATTGACATACCAAACTGATTTTACTACTAAATGTTTGCTTGATTTATTCTTATGTCTCAACATAATCGCCAAAACGATTGAAACATTTGTCATATCGTTACACCAGCTTTGCAATGCCCTCGACAAAAAATTCTTCCGCCACTGAGGTGGGTACGTCTGGACAGTCTCCTGAAGTGTTTCCTTTTAGGCGAGGCGTTGCCGCCCAACCATACCTTCAATTCTCGAAACAGGTGAAAATCATTCACGACAACACTGTCCCAACGTTACGATAGACTTTTTTAAAGAATTCAAGTGTGAAGTTTTGGACCATCTGCCGTTAAGTCCAAACCAGCACTGAATGATTTTCACCTTTGTCGAGAATTAAAGGTATGGTTGGGCGGCAACACCTTGCCAAAAAGGAAACACTTCAGGAGACTGTCCAGACGTACCCACCTCAGTGGCGGCAGTATCTTTTGCCGAGGGCACTGGAAAGCTGATGTAACGATACGACAAATGTTACAATCCTTTTGGCGATTATGTTGAGACATTATGTTGAGACATAAGAATAAATCAAGCAAACATTTAGTAGTAAAATCAGTTTGGTATGAGAATCTGTTATTTATATACAGTCCTTCGGAACTTGAAAAAAAAAACAGTCCTCGTATGTTATGCTGTAATGGCAATCAGATATCAGTACAGAAGTGGAATATATAAACATTCTTCTGATAAATGTTAGACCAGTTCAAGTCTCCATTGCAAAGTCAAACATTTTGATAAATGGTGGTTAAGGGAAGAGGTTTCAATGTTTATACAATGTTGTAAGTTGTAGCCAACATAAGACCATTTTGCCAAATATAGTAATATAAAATTCAATTCTCAGAAATTCTGCATGAAAGAGACTGTGAAACTTACGTCTTGGAATACATTGGGTGAATGGATTTCCCACGTGGCCATCTGGACAGGCACATGTAGCTGTGTGTTCACGAACAGAGCAAATGGCTCTTACACCACAAATAGTTCCATCAGCACATGGATTACGGCATTTCTGATCCAGACACACCCTATCCAGAGGACAGTCAGCATTTATAGTGCATTCTGGGTAGCAGCCTGTCTGAGGATCTCCCAAAAAGTCTTCAATGCATGAGCACACAGCACGGCCTTTCATCACTTGGCATCGTGTGTTTATTCCACACGGACTAGGATAGCATGGATCTGATGGTGGAGGTGGCACTATAACAAGAAACAAGTCAAGAACATTCATAAGAAAGAAAGAAAAAAAAACTGATGTTGTATTTCATATTTTCTCTTACAATGTGTAATATTGTTAGAGCAGGTTGTGAAACATAGAAAGTCAACTAGATTCAACAGAAGCCCACCGTATGGCAAAGCCATACATTTTATTGTCATAAAATGTATTAAAATTAAACTTAAGTATCCTGGGGTTTGATTTCACTCTTTCGCTGATTTTAAAAATTAAATACAAGATAAAGAAGATATTTACACATGCAATATTTATACCATAAATTATTATAATACATTTATAAACAATCCAAACATTTATTTTAAAGTGCAGTATCACCACAAACCTAGATTATGATGATTTCATTATGGAAAAGATTAATTTATTCCAAATAATAAACTATCATTAAGTTCTAATCTAGATGCTTGAGAAAATGGATTGTACCTGATATTGATGAGCAGCGCACCAGAGGGTTACCGGTGAGTCCGTGGTTACAAGTGCAAACAGGATGGTGTTTCTCCACTCGACAATTGGCTCCGATACCACAGGAGCCAGGACATGGGTCACGACACTTGAAACCGATACAGGAATGCCTGGTAGAACAGTCATCGTCATTTCGGCATTCTGGACCTCCGCAACCCGATGGCCCTGTCGGATCTCCCGATAGTCCATCCGGACACAAGCACATTGGATGCCCTTGCGGTGTGACAGTGCAATGTGCATTGGGTCCACATGGGTTAGGTTTGCAAGGGCTGGTTGGTTCCAAGTAACAGGAAGAATATGGATCACCAACATGGCCTGTTTTGCAATAGCACTGCTCTTGGTTATCTGATATGTAGCAGTCTGCATTCACCCCACATGGCCCAGGCTGACATAGAGACTGAGCAGGAGCTGAAAGAAATCATTCCAAGTATGGTAACAACTCTACACGAGACCAACTTAAGCACGATACTATCATAAGTAGGGCTCGGAGTTTCAGGCAAATAAATATTTTTTTAAATGTAAATACATATTTTAAGCATTTTTTCTATAAATGCATAAATTCCTGCTTTTCACTTATTAGCACATAAAAAGACATAATATTTACATTTATTTATATTTATTTATTTATCTATCGTATGGCTTTTAATGCCGGGAGTGTCCGAGGACATGTTCGGCTCGCCTGAGTTGTAGCTGCTTCCGGCGGACACCCTAAAGGGTGAGCTACGAGTTCCGTTCAATTTCAAGTAGTTCCAACTTTGATAGAGCGTTCTGACGAAATCTAACCTAACAAATTTTGCTTTACACAAGTTTAGTCTGTGAAAGGATATTTTACATGCCATAAATCTATGACATGGGACCGCCGGCTTTACTTCCCCTCCGAAGGAAGGCATACTGAAGGATTTTTAACGCTCTTAAAAAATCCGACGACTTCGGCCGGGTTTGAACCCGCTATCTTGGGCACAGCAGTTCAGCATACTACCGACTACGCCACCGAAGCCGCTATTTACATTTATTAAAATCAGTTTATTGAATTTTTGTTCTGTGTTACTTCAACGGGGAAGAACCTGTGAGCTATCTAATCTTCATGCAGAGCGTATGTCAGCTTGCAACTCACAGTGGAAGCCTTGTCCACCATATTGCACCACGTCCTAGACCTCCCACCCCCACCCAGCTACCTGGAACCAGTGTCACTCACATGCAGTTCATTTCTGGCAATGTGAAGTGTAAGGCAGTTCTACGATGCCTAAAGTAAACGCAACTACAAGTTATCGTCTGCAGCAGTATGTTGCAGAATTTAAAGATAATTTTACTTCTGTTCTGCTCTGCCAACCATGTGGTAAAGCAATCAAGGCTGAACAGCGATCTCAAGTTACACAACACCTCAAAGGCAAGAAACATATTGCCGCAGTTTCGCGCCTTCAGAAGAAGTGTTTCGCGATAATCCTCGGTCATTTGTGATGGACAACCTGAAGATGTATCTCCTTGTGTATTGTAATTCTTCAGTAGTCAGCGAGGCATTGCATTAGTGAGTATTGCATATTGTTTATATTCACATTAATAAACTAAACTATAATTAAATATTTTTACTTTTTTGTCACATATTTCAGATATTTTTAATACATAAAAAACAAATATTTCCCTGATTTTTAGCACCTAAAAATCCGAGCCCTAATCATAAGGCATCTGGAGCCTCATATGTTTGCCATGTGATAACTGATGACATATAGGCCTACTGCCCTTTGGCAAAGAATGGGGAGAGTCCGTGATACTGCGACTCCTCATTTGAAATGGGAAAATGGGAAACCACAAAAGCCCTTTTCAGGATGGCCGAGGGGGGATTCAAACCCACACTCTCCCGATGCCAGTGAGGCTAGGGCTTGCTGTCTGTAAGGAACCTGAGCCCTAGACTCATTACAAATTGTATCTATCTAATGTTATTTATAACGTACAGAGGATGGCTTTGTAGAGATGATAAAAAGAAAATGTTATAAGATTACCAGTTTCTTCTGCCATTGTTATTCCACTCGGTAGAGGAAAATTCTACATACTGTAATCCCATAACCTTACATTCTGTTGTTAACAGTTCTAATTATGGCACCTTTACATTTCACCTTTAAGTAAAGCTAGCTTGGAACACAATAACCTACTAAGCAAACAAGAAACTTACTTAGCTCTATCTAACTCATTTTAAATTTTTGAAGAGACAAGTAACCATGATGTTCCTCCCCTTAAAACAACAATCGTCACTAAAATAATTGACTCGTGGAGGCTTGACATCTAAGTCATCAGCCTAAACACTCACACTTAACGATGATGAAAATTGCTAGGTTATTATCTAGATGAAACAGTAACCTAACTTACTATTAATATTAGGAACATTGATTTTAGACTTCCCAGCTTCAGACATGTAACTTTGCATCTGTTTCATAGTGTTCTCTTTTTAACTACTGAGTCTAGTTTGAATTAGAATGATAATAATATTAATAATAATGATAATGATCATGATTTTACGTCCCTTTTAACTACTGTGGCGTTTAGAGATGCCAATTTTGCCCCAAAGTGGCTTTTAACTTGCCAGGAAATGTAATGCCATGGCTCACTCGGGTACAGCAGGTGAGAACATTACCGCTGCGCCCCACAGCCAGTGCAGTTTGAATCTTGAAATATTTAATTTATTTTAAACAATCCTGTAAGCTCCTCGACTCTTCTTACATTCATAAGACTTAAAAAGGGGTTTTGATTTTTGTATGCTATAAATATTAAGATACTAAGAAGGGGATTGCTATAATATTTATAAGGGAGTAGCTCAATTCTTACCTGAGCAACTACGATATGGATTTCCCACAGTTTGTTCAGGACAGAAGCAGGCAGGCTCTCGGTTAGGATCACATAAAGCACCCAGACCACAAGGATTTGGCTCACATGGGTTTCGCTGCTTTATACATCCTCTCACTGTATTCGGACTCTCTAAGAAACCGGGAAGACAGGTACACTTAGAAAAGCCGTTGCCCAGAATAGCACACTGTGTATTTGGACCACAAGGAGATGGATCACATGGATTTTCTGGTAGGCTACATGGCTTTGATGGAGGGCTGCCTTCGTATTCTGGTAAACAAAAGCAAATTGGGGATCCACCAACTAAACGGCAACCAGAATTTGGTCCACATTGATTAGGTGCACAGTTATCTCCTTCTGGAACTAGAGAAAGAACAAAACCATCAATTATAAAATATGGTAAAACATTCATTATACGGTATTATATATGAATTGCAGCCAATGGCCATAGCAGGGTATTTGAATTAATGCCTGTGTACTCCCAGAAAGTTCAATTTCAAGTAGTTCCAACTTTGGCTACCAGATGCCACCTAGCAGCGAACGTTGGAACTTGATAGAGCGTTTCTAGCCAAATGTAATCTACAAATTATGCTACAGACTACCAATTGTAGTGGTAAGTTCTCTTACATGCCATAAATCTAAGACATGGGCCTGCTGGCTTTACTTCCCCTCCAATGGAAGGCATACTGAAGGATTTTAACGCTCTTGAAAATTCAACAACTTCGGTCGGGTCTTGGGCGTAGCAGTTCAGCATGCTACCGACTATGCCATTGAAGCCGCATTCATTATGAAAAATACAAAGTAAGTGTAAATACATACTGCAATTTTTGAAAGGATTTCCAGTCATTCCTTTTGGACAGAAACAGATAGGATTTCCATTGTCGATTTCACATTTTGCATTTGTTCCACATGGATTTGGATCACATGGATTTGTTGGTGCTATAGGAGAAAATTGAAGTAAACAATCAATCCAATATTTATAGTATTAAGAGAAATAACAAAACACATGTTGGTGCAAACAGTAACACCTGCCTTAAACGGAATCTAATGGGACTCGCACATTTTTCCGTTAAAGATGGGTTTCTGGTTAACGGAGGTAGGTTTTTGCTAAAATAATTAAACCCTAAACATGCATATCATGGTGTACATAGCCTACCTTATTTAATGTTGTATTTACATAATTTTGCTAACAACTAATACAGCACTTTTACTCTCGTGTTAAGATCAAGCTCAATTCTTGCTTCTGAAGCCATAATGACTACTGCTGAACTATGTCAGTAATGTAAGTTGTGAAGTGCTCAGTTAAAAGCTGAATTCTAAGCTGACAAGACAAAACAAAGAAAGGCATTTTTTGATTGACAGCCCATAAAAGCGAGCATTGGAAAAGGGTTGGGCAAAAGGAAACAGGCAATTAGCCATAAAAGTTGGAGAACAAAATGAAGACCTATTTGGCCATTCCTAGTTTGCTACAGAATCAACTGTTACAGCAGACAAGGTATTCTTTCACAGGGTGCCTGAAAATTTTCTAAACACTTGGAAATATTCCTTTAAAATACATATTTTGATTTTGTTGTCCATGTAATACAGTCTCTGTGTAATGAAAGGAATTTAACACGATTTGCACCCCCTAAGTTCATGGGATCGTTTAATAAAGGGTCCGTTGAAGGCAGGTTAAGATTAGTGGAACTCAATATCATTGTGGGTACCGGTATAAGCCTTTATTATTTCACCATATTTAAAATCATGTTTTTGCTAGCTTCCTAACAGTAAAAATCCCCATTAGTTTTAATTCACATTCATTTTTAAATATGATATTGCATCTAATCAAATCTAAAAAGATATGGTACCATGATAGCATCATTGTCCCAGGTAACTATTATTGCTCCAAAGGACTATATAATAGTAAAAAATTTCATAACATGTGGGGTGGAATGCTAAAAGGGGCCTCTTGTCAAAAATTTAAGACTAAGAGTTAATGTTATTTTCAAATTCAGTATTAAATCCTGAAAAGAATGATGTGATGGTACCAAATTTTACTTCTCCGACAAGAGTTTGAACTTTACATCATCTAGATTAATGATTAAGATAATAATTCTGGGATAAAATATCCAGTGTACACCCAGTTACAGGAAGTTCTGTCGAAGCCCTTGATGCATGCATAAATAGAAATTT
Source organism: Meconema thalassinum (assembly GCA_946902985.2). Classification (NCBI taxonomy): domain Eukaryota; kingdom Metazoa; phylum Arthropoda; class Insecta; order Orthoptera; family Tettigoniidae; genus Meconema; species Meconema thalassinum. The sequence continues at coordinate 56,128,868 of OX336389.2, forward strand.
AGAGAAACCTACACATGCTCCATTAGGATCAGGATGAAAGGCTAATGAAGAAACCAGGACAATGATAACTGATGAATTGTCAAATTATATGCTTCAGAGTTCAATCACTGTAATCTGTGATACTGATTTAGGATGTTACTGGTTACTGTATGTTGCCCCCTTATAAGGTTACAAGTTTATGAAGATGGAATTGTTGCTTTAAATGACCCAGCATAGAGGTTATTGGGCCCAATCAAGTTTATATGAAAACCTGTAAAAAAATTAACATCGATGGAATTTTGCTCAGTATCAATCAGGGTGTTTTTGTTTTGAATACCCAGATGAGAGTTTGACATCCAATTGTGGAGTTTGGAGAAGAAGGATCAAGAAAGATGACACCAGTGTTTGGAATCGGGATGGATGGGTGAATTTAAGACTGAATTGCTGTATCAAACTGTTTGTTAGGGACCAGCAGTATGTCAGGAGAGTGATGGCTCCTGACTTAAAATGGGAATGTACTACAATTTTCAAAAAGTGACATTCTAAATTATTTTGCTTCAGTTGCAGAGGTCTTTTCAAGTTGTCCAGTAATAAAGTTATCACTGACCAAACATTTTTCTCAATTTCTTATGATGGCTCAAATACTGGGAACATTACTCTACTGCGGCAGTGGAGGGTTTATAGAGAATTTTATGAAACTACCTGTAATATATATTTTTTTGTAGTCGTTTACCCTCCAGGTTGGTGGAACCCACGGACTCAGCGAGGGAACTCACCACTACCCCCTCTACGGGCAGTGTCCTAGAGCTGGGAACATCGAATCGGAAGGGATACAACTGGTGAGGTGGGATTGGCACCTCGTACAGGCGGCCTCACCTGCAAAGCGAACAGGGGCCTCATGAGGGAAGGTAAGGGATGGTTAGGATGGATAGGCAAGGAAGAGGGAAGGAGGCGGCCGTGGCCTTGAAGAAGGTACCATCCCGGCATTTGCCCGAAGACGAAGTGGGAAACCACGGAAACCACTTCGAGGATGGCTGAGGGGGAATCGAACCCCCTCTGCTCATTTGGGCAACCCGAGGCTGAGTAGACCCCGTTCCAGTCCTCGTACCACTTTTTAAATTTCGTGGCAGAGTCGGGAATCGAACCCAGGACCTCCGGGGTGGCAGCTAACCATGCTGACCGCTACGCTACGGAGGCGACTTGTAATATTTTTATTTTCAAATATATTCAGTATGCTTCATACATTGCTTATTCACCTGTTGCATCACGCTCGTTTACTGCTGTGGGTAAGGGGAGACAATGTGAGTTTTCTAGCCAACCCATACATTGACATGTGTTGGTGAGATTGGCATCTGCCGGTATCGACCTCCATCCTGATTGAGAGGCGCAACTAACGCCCTCAACTAACTTTTAAACAGTTCGTTTTATGATCTGTCCATGGCACAACGCATTTAAACAGTTTATGTATTTTGTGTTAAATAAATCAGTTGAGTTACATTTAATCGAGCGTTACATTTCATTGCCGCTTTAAAACCTCTAATAACATGAATTAAACCACATTGAATTTTTATTGACAATATCAATCAATGTGACCAACACAACACAATCTGGACAGGAGGTAACAATTACAGCTACAGAGTAACTAAAACAATGTGAGTCATTCTGCAGCCACCAGGCCATCTGACAGTAGTAGCATGATAGGTCAAAGGTTAAAGTTGCCCACATTAATGACACAGTGAGAACAGGAACAGAAAATGGTCTGGGGTTGTAAACATGAGTCCTTATTACTCCTCACCACCAACAGCATAAATACTAAAATGTTTGCACCTACCTTGACATCCCACTGTGGGATTACCAGTATAGCCAGGCAGGCACTTGCAAGATGGCTTATGATTTGCAACATTGCAAACTGCACTGAAACCACATTTGCAAGGACTCTGACATCTACCATTAATACAAGCTTCCGTGGATGAGCATTCCCTGTCTCTTTGGCATCCTGTTACTGTAAATAGAAATCATAAGATTCAGTAAATATACAAAAGGAGGTACCAGTATTGTACATCTCCAAAGTGTTTTATTAAGAGCACCCCAAGGATGTAGTATGCAAGTAAAGTAGGGTTGCCAACTCTCCCATATGTGACCCCCCACCACCACTTTTTGTAACAGTCTCCCAGTATCTATATTTGTCTGCTCTTAGGACAATTTTCTCCCTTCTATGAAATTTTGTTGCTTCCTTGATCTCCCGTGTTTTCTTTAAAACTGAAGTAGCCTAGAATCGGACTCGAATGGAATGCTCCCAAGGCAATCCTCAGCGATGATTTGTATCGAGTCGAACGATTTCAATGAGGATGCTTTGGCTGAATTGTATATAATAGAGCCATAATCCAGCTTGGTGCGAATAACGGCTTTGTAAGTGCATATTAATACATGAAAATCTGAGTACATTAATTCGACATAGACAGTCATTTCTTATTGCTTTTAGATGAGAATTCCATGATAGTTTTCTGTCAAAGGTCATTCCTAATATTTTTATTTCATTTAATGCTTCAATTTTATTTCCCTTGAGATACAGTTCTGGATGGTCACTCTCTCTTTTTTGTTTGGAAAATAATATATGCATTTGGTCTTGGTTGCAGAAGAAATGAAGCCTGTATGATTTCTCCACTTAGCAAGGTCTTCGAGAGAACTATGTATTATTTCTTGGGTGGTTAACAGATTACGACCCTTTTCGAAGTGAAATGCCATGTCCTGTGGTTCGGATTCCACGTAGAAAAGAAGGCTCCGTGGCTCATAATCACAAGATTCATGGTCACGTAAAACTACAAGCTTCCTTAGCTTCCTTTGCAGAAAGTAGTCATATCATCAGCAAATAGGCAAGCCTTTATTGGAAGGTTAATGCATGAAGTTAAGTTATTTATAGCAACTAAGAATAATGTTACACTGAGGACCGAACCTTGAGGAATGCCATTCTCTAAACTGACTTCACAGGATAGGACACCATTAACTCGAACTTGAATGCGTCTGTTCTGGAGGAAGTTGTAGATAAAACTAATCATATTTCCCTTAATATTGTGTCGCAGTAAAATTTCAATAACATGAGTTTTGAATAATCATACACTTTATGGATATCCAGACAGACTGCAAGGAGTTGTTGCCCATAACGGAAACATCGTCAGGACCCGGGCTAGAATTTCGGCAGCCACTGAGTTGAAGTAGTACTTCAGTAACATTGATTTTATCATGGTAACAATCATCAGTATTACCATAGATGCTCAGAAAGTACGTCATTACAATCTACACGGGAGGTTATACATTCTTGTTCGTAATTGAGGAGGTGACACGCAAAGACGAACATGTCCACCTAATACAGTTTTTCACAATCAACAAAAAACGTATTTCAGCCATACATGATAATAAAAATATCATATTGAAATACAAACAATTTAATTTTCATGCAAAAAGGGCAATTCATGACTGCAAATAAATCTACAATGAAAATATTTGTTTAAAAAGCACATTGAATTATGGACATGTTTTCTTTTGCATGAACCGTTTGGACAAGTTTGGCTTTGAATGATTTTCAAAAGGAAGGTGTTTTATTTTTTTATAATCGCTTACATTTTATTCATTAATGGTTGCCATAAGATACCAAAATAAAGTAATCGACATTAAATTTACGCGGTTTATTTCCACCCTCAATATTTCGGGACGTGGGTTGGCGACCACGGGACCCCATCGGAGTCCGGCATTGCTTCCACTTACTTGTGCCGGGCACCTCTCCGTCTTCTCTCCTGTCGACCTCCCTTGGTCAACTCTTGTTCTTTTCCGACCCCGACGGCATCAGGGTATCCGAGGCATAGGGAGTCTTTCACTTTCCCACCTTAATTGGCCCTTGTCTCATCTTTCCTGATACCCTCATTCTTCGAGGGGTCAGCCTTCTTTTTCATTTCTTGTTAACTCCTGCCTTCTGCACAAGGCCTTCAAGGAGGCAGGGTGTATGTAACCCCACCACTTCTGGTGCACCCTGGATAATGCTACACCCTCAGGAGCTCACGGCTGGTGAGTTTGGGAGTTGGCGACCCCGAGGGATTCCTGAGCTGGGTCCGTTTTTCCCGCTTTTTCCTCTGACCTCGGGGCAGGCCCTCTCCTCTTTCCTCCTTTCCTATCTGCCTTTCATGGCTCTCCTTCCTTCCAAGTCCCTCAATCCTCATTCTTCGAGGGTTGAGGGCATTTCTTTTCTTCCTGTCCTTTATTTAACTTATCCTTTATTTGTTTACCATCTCTTCTTCTAGTTTGCAAGTTTGTAGTTAGTATTAGTTATAGTTTTCATTCTCATCTCATCTTTCACTATCACCCAAATCATTAGGGGGCGATAACCTAGATGTTAGGCCCCTTAAAACAACAATTATCATCATCATCATCATCATCATCATTTTCCTCTTTCTGCTACCCTTGTTTGCCGTCTTCACACGAACACATTATTCATCCATTCTTCTACAACTCTGACGTAATAATTTTAATAGCAATATGTATGTATTATTAAGCCAGAGCACAGAAGCACGGAGCTAATGCTAATGTCAGCTGTTCTGCGCGGGAACGTCTGGTGTCGCGCGGAATGAAAATCACGTGACATGAATCAGCGCTTCCTACTGGCCGTATGGACTAGTTCGTCTTTGCAGGAAATGTAGATGTGGACAAGTTCGTGTTTGCGCTGAACCATGCATTTTCACAGGCTTGTATCATGGGACATATTCAAGTTTGCTTAAAAGGCACAATCTATTTACATTCCGCTCATCTTGTGCGTCCCGTTCCATATTGTATCTCATTTTTTTTCAATTGTGGACAAGTTCGTCTTTGCGTTGTCACCTCCTCAATTGGGATCACTTGAAATTTCTGCAAAGCTTTCTACTAAAGTATTTGCGATGTCCTGATGGTTAGATGAAACTGATCCAGGTGCTTTAATGAGAGCTATCGTACTAGAGGGATTTCCGTAAGTTTTCCCAAACTATATTCTGAGGAGTCTGTTGAGAAAGAGATGACACATATTCCAACCAGGAAGAACATTTACTTTCTTTGATAACTTTGCGAGCTTTAGCATGACTTCTTTGAAAAACTAACTTATTCTGGGGTGTATGATGGCATTTGTACCTGTAAAATACTTGGTTTTTATTCTTAGTCGCTGCTTTATAGGAATCGTTCCACCGAGGAAGTTCTCTTCTCTGAGTTACATTATTAGTTCTTGGAACAGAATTTTCTGCAGCTTTAAGTACCGCATGGCATTGGTGAATTCTTTTACTATATAGTCAATATTGTCATTTTTGAATTGGGTAGGTTGTGGTAGTCTGAATAACTCCGCCTTAATATTTTCTCTATATTCGGACCAATTGGCGTGTTCAGTGTTCCATTTCTTTGGACTGACATGTGGGTGAGGCTTGTTGTTTCCACTTAATATGATAGGAAAATGATCGCTTCCAAAAAGAGTTTTACTAGCTGCCGATGTAAATAGTGCTACTATGTCTGGAGTGCTCATGCATAGATCAATGGTACTGAACGTTCCATGCAGGTTGTCATAATGCGTAGGACCATTCAAATCTACTAGAATTAAATTTACAGAATCTATTAACGATTCAGTTATTTTTCCTCTTTTATTTGTATAAACACATTTCCAAGGGGTGTGGTGAGAGTTAAAATCTCCTAAGAGAAGGAATGGTTTAGGAGTTGATTTCTTAGATCCACTAATTCCTGAAAGTCCATATTCTGGCTATTAGGTAAATAAACATTACAGATACAGAGGGAGAATGTAAGGAAGATCGTTACTGCTATGGCTTCTAAATTTGTTTTCTGCAGTATTTCCTTTTGAGGAACATTGTTGCGAATGTAAGTAGCAACCCCTCCACTTGCGAGAATAGAATTATTGCGATTTTTGTGGTGTGCTAAGTAATGTTTCATATTAGCCATATTGTTACTATGGAAATTAGTTTCTTGTAAATAGATTATTTCCGGTTGGTGTTCATTAACTAGTAGTTGTAAATATTCGTATTGAGAGTAATACCCATTAATAATCCACTGTAATATCCTAGGATTCATGCTGACTTTTCAGGAAATACTCTTGATGTGTAAGATCAAGATAGCCTAAGACATTTGTTACTGATGTTCCTTTCATATTCTCTAAAAGACTTTTGAGTTGTATGAAGTTGAGGGTAAAGTTTGAGGGATCAGCTTCTATTACCACTTCCTTAACTGGTAGAAGTTGTTCTTCTAGGTTGAAGGCAACCGATTTCAATGTTTTCTTCTTGGTCTGATTAATGACTGGGGTTCTTTTGGAGCCTAGGGAAGGAAATTCATCATCTGTTTTGTCATCTTCCAAGATAGAAGGATTATCATAGAAGGAATTATTTTCAGCTTTAGAAAAGAGTTATCTGAGGAGTCACATGTTTTTGTTCATGGGACATCTTTACAAATGATTATTTATTGGTTTCATGGAGTGGGATTGGAGTGTTCAAGGACAATTCCTGTTTAGGAGTACAGTATTTTGAAAAGAGGTAGGTGAATCAGTAGAATGTTCGATAATTTGCTGTGGGTCAGTAGTTTGCTTAAGGTTTGAAATATCATCTGCTGGGTTGAATATGTCCTCCTTGGAAGAAACTAAAAGTAGGCTAGGTGATTAATTTTCTTCATCTGATGACTTGGTTAGCAAAGGATATGTTCGGGCCAAATGGCCTTCTTCCTTACAAATAAAGCAAATAGGGACATCTGAAGAGGTGTAAATCAAATAATTTGTTCTTTCAAAGCATATCTGCAATGGCAGCTTATTAAAATCACAAGGTTTAACATAGAGTTGTCGGCGGAAACTGAGAATGTGTGCAAATCCGGGAATATTATGCCATTGGTTTGATGCCAGTTGTTCAATGGCTGAGTTGGGTATGATAGGACAGAAGTTTGATAAAATCACTCGCTTGTTAACAACTATTACCGGCCGAAAAGGGAAATTACAGGTTGATTGAGGGATAATCCCTGAACTATGGTATATTATAATTCAATAGGAATATACAAATTCTTGAGTTGGAAATGCGAGATACATAACATATGCTACATGGGTTGGTTAATTTTCCTACAGTAAGGACATAATCTTTCATTGGAATTCCATCATGAGCATCTATAATAATAGCCTTTTCCTTATTCAGTGTTAACCGTGTTACAGAAGTGCAACTTGGCAGGGATTTCTTAGGTACATTATGGGTAGAACTTTCAGTAGGGTTATGTACAGGCTGGCTCTCATTACGAGAAGCCATTTCTTAGATCGTGAAAGGCTTTGGACAAAGCTTCCCTGAATATCGATTTTCAACTGTCAGCTAATAATGTCTTAACTTTAGACACGTAAAACAGAAAATTGTAATTTCCACTTTAAATATATAATATTGTGTAAGGTCCTGTCTTCAGACACGTACACTGAGACTCAATACTCATATTTAACCAAGTATTTGCGTTGAAAGAGGTCTAGTAGATTATTTAATTTGCAAATATTTAGCATAGTACACTAACAACCTGTCTGTATTCGTTCACTGCCATCTTGATCTTTCCACTACCGTACGAACTTTGTTAAGCTTTCAGTTCAATTAATCACCTAATGATGCAATCAGTTGTTTACAACATCAAATGCAAGCATTAAAAGAACTTCAGCAGATGTAGAGTTTCTTGGACTGTAGTGGTAAAGGGTTCAGCAATGTGATGATTGTTGGCTAATGTACATTATCACCTATTGATTTACAATTTACTGTACAAGATGATGATGATGATTATTTATAATGAAGATATCAGAGGACACACCCATAACTGGCTGTTGAGTATGGCAAGTTGTTCTCTGAGCTACAGTATGACAAAATAAATGTAAAACAATAATCTCACTTACCCCTTAAGCATTCAACATATGGATTTCCTGAGAAGCTTTCCTTACATCTGCACTCAATCGCATGATTGACAGGAAAACAGTCTGCATTTTCACCACAAGAATCATCCATGCAGGGATTGATACACAATCTATTGAGGCGATCACATGCTTTATTTGGTGGACAGTCTTCATTGTACTGACATACAGGCAAAGATGGCACAACTGTAAAATGAAACACACACATAATGATTATACTTTAATAATAATAATAATAATAATAATAATAATAATTACGAGAAAAAGCCAAAAGACTTGAGTACCATTCATATGCTTAATTCCCAAGACTTGTTTTACAGATTGCTGAATCTAAAAGGGGACAAATTATTTTTTTATTTAAATTGAGGTAGAGCATTTCAGTCCCCTTTCATAAATTTGGAGTGTTGTTGATGATGATGATGATGATGATGATGATGATGATGATGCTTAGGACCACTGTATAGCCACTTGTTTCTTCCCAATAGTTAATACCCTCAAACATATGATCAACAATTAAACAGACCCTACTTTTGAATATTTAAAAAATGATGCTAATGGGCTTGGGAATTCAACAAATGAGCACATCATATTTAAAGCACAACTTACCAGTTTATATGAATGATTTACATGAATAAATGTTTAACAACTGATGAACAATATTTTTAGTACCAGTACAATAAAGAGTTGAATTATGTTTCCATTGCTGTTCTTACACTGCATTCAAAACTGATCCATTATTAAATATGAGTGAGCTGAATCTAAATCACCAAGTGGATGTTTCAATAACTCATGTCAAGATAATCAATACTGGACTGTTTTCTTTCATTGATGAGAAGAAAGACATATAAAATTAAATTTTAACCCAAATACTGTGGATTAAAAAAAAACCAGTTTCTGGTTCTGTCGATTATTCGAAGGAAAAATGGAGACATCAACAATCAAGTGCTAATATCACTTACGAGAAATTTATTATTTGCCTGTCATAAATGGGTCTGCTTCTACTTCCTACAGCAAAACTTCATTAAAATATAAGAAATAACTCGCATTACACCTAGAGTAAGTAATATTTGCATCTTTATATTTAGTTATCAGCATTGCTGTTAGCCCAGTTCATTTAACGGAGAAAGCAAGAAAACACCCAGATTGGCACCATTTCTGTAAAATGAACCTATGAAAGAAAAAATAACTACTTAGTTCATGCAGGGTCATTATCTTTGTGCGCCCCGATAAACACGGCAAGCTAAGCCGGCTGTGACTGGCGCAGATCGCGGGCGCACGTATACGGTTCAGCCGGTGGTTGGCGCTCACTTTTACCAAACATGTTCAATAATGTGTACTTACAGTGCTCATAGCCGATGCTGAAAATGTCCTCCCTCTCTTGTAACACACACCTGACATCTTCTGATGAAAGAATGGACAACAATCTCATCTGCAAAGCTTAGATGTTAGTGTTGCACGTTTAGTGAGCATTGTGATTACTGTAATTGTTGGTCATGCCTAGACACCAGCTAACATTGCGCGAACCTGTGTATACCCATAATTCGAATAATAAACAAGTTGACAGGCAACATTGTGTTCTTAGAGAACAAAAATTAGATGAGATTGTTGTCCATTCTTTCATCAGAAGTTGTGAGGTGTGTGTTACAAGAGGAGGAGGACATTTTCAGCATCGGCTATGAGCACTGTAAGTACACATTATTGAACATGTTTGGTAAAAGCGTAAAAGTACGCGCCTATCACCGGCTAAACCGTGTGCGCGCGCCCGTGATCTGCGCCAGTCAAGACCTGCTTAGCTTACCGTGTTTATTGGGGCACACAAAGATAATGACCCCTGTATTTAAAATTACAACATGTGGGAACATAACTCATTCCTCTTACCCCATAAGAGTGCATTCTCTCAGTGTTGCCTGCTGTATACAAACTGTCAGTTGTAACTCTTCAGTCGGTCAACAAGAAGGCTGGGCGGGGTACAATGTATAGAATACCGTATTTAAATAACACTCCAGGAAAAAAAAAAGTACATGTATTAGTTATGATCACTATTAAAATTGCCCCATTATAACAGTGATCATAACTATTACATGTAATTATTTCCAGTAGTGTTATTTACTTATTATTCATATATTACCGTATATACATTGTAACACGCCCAGCCTTGGGCAAATTCATGTTTACCGACTGAAGAGTAACTTGACAACCCATAAGAGTGACCTGGTGCAGAGAATTCATAGGAGAGATTAGATCATTTGGAGGAAAATGCATTAAATCATTATAGAAGTAAGTTATCTAATTACATTTGCATTATGGGAAGTGCTGAAGCTGTATTTTGTGGCTGGACTACATGGTTTTAAGTGAGTACCTTAATTGTTATAAGGTGTAGGACAAATGCATATTCCTTTCCCTCTCTAACATATTAAGATATCTATTATTTAACGGGTGAAGTTCTATTAAAATAAGATTAAGAAACCGCTGAATGACTTGAAGCACTGTCACGTGTGGTACTCTTTAACAATGATTCTCATCTATATAATGTTTAATAGACCTTATAATGCATCTATTTCTAAGATACAATTACCTACAAGCAAGGAATGAGAAACAAAAATGTACTGTATATACCATATAGGCTACTGTATATAGGCTACTCTGGCAACTGGAGCCAACCCACCATAAAGGTTATTTATTTTAACAAACTTGTCTGTGAACTATGTTGCTTATAAATTTCTGAAGCTACACTTATTCGTAAATCAGACACCAGAACTGTGTTATTGGATAACATGAACAGACCTGCTACACAGCCAACAAAGCCATTTCCTTGGTACCCTTCGGCACAGCTGCAGTCGGAGCCATGGTTCGTGTTGACACACACGGCATTATAAGCACATGGATTGTGGACATCACATGGACGTTGACAAGAACGATCAATGCAGGCTTCGGTCAGTGGACAGTCATCGTTGCTAGAGCAACTCACTATACCAGGATAACAGTCAAGAGCAAGGAAAAGGTTAACTCTAAACTAAATATATACATGCTAAAGAAAGAAAGAAAGAAAGAAAGAAAGAAAGACCGCTGAATTTGACTGGTGCTCGTTCTTGGTAAAGAATGATAATAACTAACATACTGTCTTATTTACAAAATAAAATGAACTGCTCTATAACTGCAAGTCCTCAACAATCACCAGTCAAAAGCAACATGAGATTTGTAAACACCCAACCCCATCTCAACAGGCATACTTACATACATACTTACAGTCATACAAAAATGCCATGGTTAATATTATGTGTTCAGCTATGAACTGGCATTAATGACATTATTATTAACTAATTTACATATCATTATATTAACAAGGAGAGAGAATCATCGATGATTTATTGCTCTGGTTAGTGAGAATGATTTCTTCTCAAGTATTAATAGTCACGTACATCCTCACGCATAATTATATACAATAAAGAAATATGTACAGAGAGGAAGTCATTCATTACAAAAGGCAGAAGTTTTATGTTATTGATGATTCTCCCTTGCTGCCATTAGTGAATCTAAGTGTGAAAGCCCACTTATTCAAACCTGGCTTTAGTACCATTTAAACCACTCAATGCCATTTTGTCTATATATACCTAAACCCCCTGAGCCAGGGTTTTCTCAGCAAAGAAAAATTACATATAAAATATATCTATCAAAAACATTATTTTAAATTCATGATATAAACAAAAATTTAAAGTATGGCATGAACAAGAGGTACTTTCTAACAACATAAAAATGCATTGTGATATTTGTTGAAACACATTACTCATTGTCAAGTTAAGTCTCACGAATTCTTTCTCTGGGTCACAAGTACGGTACTTATTGCTCTGACCTACAGTACATATTTTGCTATTAGAAAGCAAAGTTGTTCATGAAAATAGAATATACTTTCAAACTTCCTTGAACATGACATACTTGATTCAAACAGCTCACAGGTTTGGCAAGATAGCAGGTTATTGCCCACTGTACAGGCTATATTTGGACTTGGCATTGATTGGGTTAAATGTATGAAGCAAACAAAATGAATTCACAGCACAAAATTTGGGCTCTTAATTATAAATTTTGGCAAATGTTATCATTCTTTGCATTACTTAAGCCATGTGGGCAAACTTTTATGAAACCATGATAAGCAATTGAACTGTCTGGCCTGGGTTTCATAACTAGGGCTTCACATGTTTACTGTGATTATTATTAGTGATCTTACATGGTTCTGATAAGAAGCACTTAACAGCAGGGTTGCCCTCATATCCAGTGGGGCAAGTACACACAGGTCTGTGTGCCTTGGCCTGGCACTTTGCTGTGGGAGCGCAGTTGTTAGCAAACGAACAGGGGTCCTGGCATAGCGCCCCAAAACAGGCCTCTATATCCAGGCAGTCCGAGTCCGACTCACATGGACTGGGAGCTTTGGGCGTCCCAGGGGGAGCTACACAGAACAGGGGGCAGCGTGGGCCGTGTATTAGTTGCCTGGTTAACTTAGCACTACACTAGTAAGTTAATGATTGCATGATGAATATATGACCCTTCCTTGAGTACTGGCTAAGTATTTTACAAAATATATTTACAAAATGAAATAATTTAATTCAGTAATTTTATGAATACTAAAAATATACATCCAAAAGCACAAAATGTTCAGCTGGTAGTGAAAGAAAAAGAAGGAATGTTATTTCTAGACAAAACTTTCAACATACACCCAGAAAGTTTTAATAACTTACTAGATATTAATTTTCACACTGACATATTATCTATAAAATTAAGTTTAAAAAATATTTTTTACACTTTTTTTTTCTTCTAAGAAATGTCATATTAAATTTTTAAAATTTAAACAGCAGCAGACGTTTAAGATGACAGATTTGTTAAACTAGAAGTAGAAATAGAATAGCTGTTATTACTGTACACAGAGTAAGGATATTTGTACAAACTACACTCCAGTTTTAAGATTTAATACAGTGCTACTTTATGTATAGTGCTACAAGAGGAAAATAATATTTTCATTTTACTTTACAGTTGCTACTATGCAACATCTACAAGGAAACATTATATATAATAGTTAAAATGACAGGTATAGGTAAGAAATGAAGAAACTATATAAAATTTAAATATGAGGATATATATACAAATCTTCTTAGTGTAAAATAACTTAGTTTGGTGGTAAGTGTTGAGTGTAATGTATACCTCTTTGGCAATCCTTGCTGGCGTCTCCAGTATGGCCCAATGGACATGTGCAAAGTCTAGTATGGTTAGAAACTGTGCAGAGGGCGTTAGGAGCACAACTGGTTCGTTCCTCACAAAGGTCCACACAGACACCACTTCTGCAGGCCTCTTTGTCTGGGCAATCCTCATCACCAGAGCAGGGTCCAAGTGTTGTAAATTCTATGCTAAACTCAGTAGGTGTCTGTACAGGTTCTGTCATTACATCACTTGTAGGGACTATTGTAGTAAATTCCCCACTTGGAGGTTCAGATGTCAGTGTGGTCGAAGTCACAACAGCACCAGTTACACCAATCATATCAACTGATGTCATTTCAGGCCTAAAGGTTCCTTCCGAAAAGGTAACAGTAGATGGTTCAGTTGTACCATCAGATTCAGTAACAGGTTCTGTATTTGGGGATGCCTGGTCAGTAATTGGAATGGCTCTTTCAGTATATGGAGTGGATGTTATACTTTCCGTAGTGATACTTTCAGTAACTTCAGGTCTGATTGCTTTAGTATAACTGGGAATTTCACTCGAGGGAGACAAACTTACACTTACAGTTGTGGTTCCTTCACCAACTGTGGTCATTGTACCCAAGGAAGTAGTTCCAGCTTCAGAAACATCTGTTGTTGGAAAGGAAGTTGGACTTTCAGTTGCACTTGGTGCTTCTGTACCAAGAGAGGAGGTTGCACTTTCAGTAGCACTCGGTGCTTCTGTACCAAGAGAGGAGGTTGCACTTTCAGTAGCACTCGGTGCTTCTGTACCAGGAGGGAAGGTTGCACTTTCAGTAGCACTGGGTGCTTCTGTACCAGAAGGGGACGTTGCACTTTCAGTAGCACTGGGTGCTTCTGTACCAGAAGGGGAGGTTGCACTTTCAGTAGCACTGGGTGCTTCTGTACCAGAAGGGGAGGTTGCACTTTCAGTAGCACTGGGTGCTTCTGTACCAGAAGAGGAGGTTGCACTTTCAGTAGCACTGGTAGCTTCTGTACCAGAAGGGGAGGTTGCACTTTCAGTAGCACTGGTAGCTTCTGTACCAGAAGGGGAGGTTGCACTTTCAGTAGCACTGGTAGCTTCTGTACCAGAAGGGGAGGTTGCACTTTCAGTAGCACTGGTAGCTTCTGTACCAGGTGAGGTTGCACTTTCAGTAACACTGGGTGCTTCTGTACCAGAAGAGGAGGTTGCACTTTCAGTAGCACTGGTAGCTTCTGTACCAGAAGGGGAGGTTGCACTTTCAGTAGCACTGGGTGCTTCTGTACCAGAAAGGGAGGTTGCACTTTCAGTAGCACTGGGTGCTTCTGTACCAGAAGGGGAGGTTGAACTTTCAGTAGAACTGGGTGCTTCTGTACCAGGTGAGGTTGCACTTTCAGTAGCACTGGGTGCTTCTGCACCAGGTGAGGTTGCACTTTCAGTAGCACTGGGTGCTTCTGTACCAGAAGGGGAGGTTGCACTTTCAGTAGCACTGGGTGCTTCTGTACCAGGTGAGGTTGCACTTTCAGTAGCACTGGGTGCTTCTGTACCAGAAGGGGAGGTTGCACTTTCAGTAGCACTGGGTGCTTCTGTACCAGGTGAGGTTGCACCTTCAGTAGCACTAGGTACTTCTGTACCAGAAGGTGAAAATACACTTGGCACTTCTGTACCAGAAGGGGAAGTGGCACCTTCAGTTGCACTTGGAACTTCTGTGCCTAGAGGGGAAGTTGCACTTTCAGTAGCACTTGGTGCTTCTGTGCCTGAAGGGGAAGCTGCAATTTCAGTTGCACTTGGGGTTTCTGTGCCTGGAGGGGAAGTTGCACCTTCAGTTGCACCAGGTACTTCTCTACCTGTAGGGAAAGTACCACTTTCAGTAGCACTTGGTGCTTCTGTGCCTGGAGGGGAAGTTGCACTGGGTGCTACTGTACCCGATGGTGAGGTTGCACTTTCAGAAGCACTAGGTGCTTCTGTACCAGAAGGTGAAAATACACTTGGCACTTCTGTACCAGAAGGGGAAGTGGCACCTTCAGTTGCACTTGGTACTTCTGTGCCTGGAGGGGAAGCTGCACTTTCAGTAGCACTTGGTGCTTCTGTGCCTGGAGGGAAAGTTGCACTTGGTACTTCTGTGCCTGTAGGGAAAGTAGCACTTTCAGTAGCACTTGGTGCTTCTGTGCCTGGAGGGGAAGCTGCACTTCCAGTAGCAATTGGTGCTTCTGTGCCTGGAGGGGAAGTTGCACTTGGTACTTCTGTGCCTGTAGGGAAAGTAGCACTTTCAGTAGCACTTGGTGCTTCTGTGCCTGGAGGGGAAGCTGCACTTTCAGTTGCACTTGGTGGTTCTGTGTCTGAAGGGGAAGTTGCACTTTCAGTTGCACTTGGTGCTTCTGTGCCATGAGGAGAAGCAGCACTTTCTGTTGCACTTGGTGGTTCTGTGTCTGGAGGGAAAGTAGCACTTTCAGTAGCACTTGGTACTTCTGTGCCTGGAGGGGAAGCTGCACTTTCAGTTGCAATTGGTGGTTCTGTGTCTGAAGGAGAAGTTGCACTTTCAGTTGCACTTGGTACTTCTGTGTCTGGGGGTGAAGTTGCACTTGGTGCTTCTGTGTCTGGAGGGAAAGTTGCACTTTCAGTAGCACTTGGTGTTTCTGTGCCTGGAGGGAAAGTTGCACTTTCAGTTGCACTTGGTGCTCCTGTCCCAAGAGGGAAAGTTGCAACGGGTACTTCTGTACCAGAAGGTGAAGTTACACTTGGAACTTCTGTACCAGAAGGGGAAGTTGCACCTTCAGTTGCACTTGGTGCCTCTGAACCAGGAAGGGAAGTTGCACTTTCAGTAGCAATTGATGCTTCTGTGTCTGGAGGTGAAGTTGCACTTGGTACTCCTGTGCCTGGAGGGGAAGTTGCACTTTCAGTAGCACTTGGTGCTTCTGTGCCTGGAGGGGAAGTTGCACTTTCAGTAGCACTTGGTGCTTCTGTGCCTGGAGGGGAAGTTGTACTTTCAGTAGCACTTGGTGCTTCTGTGCCTGGAGGGGAAGTTGCACTTTCAGTAGCACTTGGTTTTTCTGTGCCTGGAGGGGAAGTTGCACTTTCAGTAGCACTTGGTGCTTCTGTGCCTGGAGGGAAAGTTGCACTTTCAGTTGCACTTGGTGTCCCTGAACCAGGAAGGGAAGTTGCACCTTCAGTTGCACTTGGTGTCTCTGAACCAGGAAGGGAAGTTGCACTTTCAGTAGCACTTGGTGCTTCTGTGCCTGGAGGGATAGTTGCACTTGGTGCTTCTGTGCTTGGAGGGGAAGTTGTACTTTCAGTTTCACTTGGTGCTTCTGTGTCTGGAGGGGAAGTTGCACTTGGTGCTTCTGTGTCTGGAGGGGAAGTTGCACTTGGTGCTTCTGTGCCTGGAGGGGAAGTTGCACTTTCAGTTGCACTTGGTGCTTCTGTGCCTGGAGGGGAAGTTGCACTTGGTGCTTCTGTGCCTAGAGGGGAAGTTACACTTTCAGTAGCACTTGGTGCTTCAGTGCCTGGAGGGGAAGTTGCACTTGGTGCTTCTGTGCCTTGAGGGGAAGTTGCACTTGGTGCTTCTGTGCCTTGAGGGGAAGTTGCACTTGGTGATTCTGTGCCTGGAGGGGAAGTTGCACTTTCAGTTGCACTTGGTGCTTCTGTGCCTGGAGGGGAAGTTGCACTTTCAGTTGCACTTGGTGCTTCTGTGCCTGGAGGGGAAGTTGCACTTGGTGCTTCTGTGCCTGGAGGGGAAGTTGCACTTGGTGCTTCTGTGCCTGGAGGGGAAGTTGCACTTGGTGCTTTTGTGCCTGGAGGAGAAGTTGCACTTTCAGTTGCACTTGGTGCTTCTGTGCCTGAAGGGGAAGTTGCACCTTCAGTTGCACTTGGTGCTTCTCTGCCTGGAGGGGAAGTTGCACCTTCAGTTGCACTTGGTGCTTCTCTGCCTGGAGGGGAAGTTGCACTTGGTACTTCTGTGCCTGGAGGGGAAGTTGCACTTGGTACTTCTGTGCCTGGAGGGGAAGTTGCACTTTCAGTTGCACTTGGTGCTTCTGTGCCTGGAGGGGAAGTTGCTCTTGATACTTCTGTGCCTGGAGGGGAAGTTGCACTTTCAGTTGCACTTGGTGCTTCTGTGCCTGGAGGGGAAGTTGCACTTGGTACTTCTGTGCCTGGAGGGGAAGTTGCACTTTCAGTTGCACTTGGTGCTTCTGTGCCTGGAGGGGAAGTTTCACTTGATACTTCTGTGCCTGGAGAAGAAGTTGCACTTTCAGTTGCAATTGGTGGTTCTATGCCTGGAGTGGAAGTTGGGCTTTCAGTTGCACTTGGTGCTTCTGTGCCTGGAGGGGAAGTTGCACTTTCAGTTGCACTTGGTGCTTCTGTGCCTGGAGGGGAAGTTGCACTTGATACTTCTGTGCCTGGAGGAAAAGTTGTACTTGGTGCTTGTGTGCCAGAAGGGCTAGTTGCACTTGGTGCTTCTGTTCTAGAAGGGTCAGTTGCACTTGGTGATTCTGTGCCTGGAGGCAAAGTTACACTTTCAGATACACTTGGTGATTCTGTTCTAGAAAGGGTAGTTGCACTTGGTGCCTCTGTGCCTGGAGAGGAAGTTGGACTTCCTGTTCCACTTGGTACTTCTGTGTTTGGCGGAAATAATATATCTTCAGTAGTACTTGGTTCTTCTCTACCTGTTGGATAAGTACCTGGATATGATATTGTTTGACTTTCTGTTGTTATCTCTGGTTGGGCACTGGATGAAGTGCTTGTGGGAGGTGGTGTGTATTTGGGAAGTGGTTCAGCCTCAACAGGAGATTGATAAGTAGATGTCAGGGGAGTGCCTTCTGAGCTAGTTTCTCCTTCTCCATTTTGTGAAATTTCTGTTGTGGAGGTGATACCAGGTTGCTCTGATGAAATCTCAGTACCCATTGATGAATCTGAAGGTATATTAGGCACTACTGTAACCGATTCAGTGACTGTCATAGGTGTCAGCTCTTCTGATGGTATTTCAGTTATAATAGCCTGTGTTGTCTGCTGTACAGTATCATGTGTTGTCATTTCATTTTCAAGAGACCTTGTAGTACTTTCTACAGTATCAGGTAATGTGGTCTGGATTGTCTCAGTGACTAGTGGTATTGCGGTGATAGATTCAACAGAGGATTCAGTCTGAGTCTGTGACATAGGTATATTTACAGTAATAGGGGCCTGAGTCTGTGGTTCTGTTTGTGTTTCAAATGTTGGCAAGGTCTCCAAGCTGGACAGTGTGGGTGTCAGAGTTGTACCAGATTCCGGTGCTTCCATTACTGATAGAGGGTGGAAGCAAAACAGAACAACAACAATTACAAAGCTAGTATGTGCAGTAAGGAGAAGTTAACTTTCTACAAGGAAATATGCAGAAGTAGATACAGTTATATACAGATATGGCTAAAACTAATTCAAATATAAAAATGACCATAACTAACTTAATTAATTTGATTAATTTCCATCACTTATATTATGGTCATTTTTGAAATGAATTTATTTTAAGTACCAAGATAGACAGACCAAGATTTGTAATCATAACCTTAATAGAAATTATTCAAAAGGCAATAAAATTAGTAATCAGAAAGAAGCACCTTACACATACAACTATTCCATGTGTCTCTAAATGCTATAAGCTAATATACATGAAAAAAGCAAAGCAAAGAAGCATGACACCTGTTAAAGCCCCATCACCTTCAAGTTATATTAGATCATGCACCAAGTCACACACACATCTTCACAACATAAGAGCAAGAATAATGTATCATATTGTTTAAAAAAAACTCTCATACATTGCAATGATTTGTAAAAAAAACAATAGTTTAGAACATAACACTTAAAAAATTGTGCAACATATTTGGTAATAACGTCAGTTCATTGTATGTCTGCCCCTTACTATTCCCGTTTTCCAAAGGGTGCCGGGGATGAGATGCGATGGAAGTCTTTGTGGTGGATGGTTTTTACGGCCGGATGCCCTTCCTGACACCTACCTCAAGAGAGGAGTTAATGAAAGATGAAATGAATGATGGTGAGTGAAACTGGGCAAGGATGTGGAAGGAAGCGGCCGTGGCCTGTCAGAAGGTACCATCCCAGCATTTGCCTGGAGTTGAAAATGGAGAAACCCTGGAAAACCATTTCAAGGACGGCTGATGGTGGAGCTCGAACCCATGTCTACCGAGTCCGCAGAGAGCTTGGCTCCATGGCCTAGCGCTGCGCATTAGCGTCGGTATAATACTGTCAGTTAAAAATAAATCATAATTCAGTTTATTTCCCAGATACTGTAATCTAAGAAATGTGTGCTTCTTCCAACCATCACTGAAAAGGTATTGGAATAATACACAAACACACTCTTCACACCATGCTTGTATATTCTTAGGAAATTATCTAAAGGACTTGAACCTCTCAGCAGTCAAAAGTTCATTCAACATGCTCGGTACCATTGATCATTCAAGCCATGCTATTGAAACAAACAAATCCTTTATGAACACTCCACCTGCAAATGTGCACCCTATACAGGATTTCAGTCCTAAATTCCGATCGATATTGCAAAGAAACGAATGGAAAATGAAGAAAATTAAGTTATAATTAAGTTATTCTTCTATGGCCGTCATTCAACACCCAGTAAGGAATAAATGAACTGGGCTTTCATGGCCAGTCGAGTATTCTTCAGAACAGCTTTTCGGGTTAATAGGCCATGTATAACGTGCCTCGATATATTCTGACCATTCACCAAGTGAGGTTGGCATTTTCAAAGATTTGAAGATCTCTATTTAGGCTATTGGACTGTTGTCAATAAACTATGAAACTTGAGCGTTTTCTGATTGATAGTTCTACTATTTTCATTCCCGTGTGGCAATGTTATTGGTATACTCTTATCAGGGGCGTATATAAGGGGGGAGCTGTGGGGGCTCCAGCCACCCCCCCCCCCCCAAAAAAAAACCTAAAAAGTTAAGAGAGTATTGCTAATTTTGTTGTACCCTAATCTTAACTTATTGGCTAAGTTATATAACAATATTAAAATTAAAATTACACTGCCTCGTGGTATAGTGGCTAGCATTCTTGACTGCCACCCCGGAGATCCGAATTCGATTCCCGGCTCTGCTAAGAAATTTCAATTCTGGTCAGATGCCTGGAACGATGTACACTCAGCCTTGTGAGGCAAAACTGGAGGGGAGGGGGAAGATATTACTTTGTATATACGCCCCTGACTCGTGATAGGTTGACTGCTGTGGGATGCTCCGCCCCTGTACGTTGCTCTGTGAGGGGGAGTGGTGCGTGACGTCATTCAAGTTTCACGAGTTCGCCGCCAGATATTGTTCATATATAGCAGGGGTCTCCAAACTATGGGCCGCTACTGCTACATGCCCAGTATCCGGCCCACCATAGTTTATTTTGATTAGATTGTAAAATTTACAATGTAGGTTAATCGAACAAAATCATAATCAGATGTTTTTTATTTTTACTTAATGACCAATTAAGAAACACAATAACTGACAAAAACAATGAAATTGATGATTTCAACTGTAATTAATTATATCTGATCTATCCTCAAAACTTATCGCAACGTAATCCTCATAATGAACTTGAACTTAATGAGATTTATATAGCTGAAACTTTCCACTGACAAGTGTTTACAGTTGTAGATCAAGTTTATAATATAAAATAACCCCTGGCACTACAGCCCATGAAGGGCCTGGGCCTACCAAGCGACCGCTGCCCAGCCATTTGGCCTGCAGATATTGGGGTGACACGTGATCAGCGCATTGGATCCCCTTGGCCGTTAATCTTGGTTCTCGTGATCGGGGCGCTGCCTCACTGTCAGACAGCTACTCAATTGTCCTCACGATGTTGAGTGCACCCCGTTCCAGCCCTCATGTCAGTTTCCAAAATCCCTGACGGAGACGGGAATCAAACCCGTGGCCTCCGGGTGAGAGGCAGGCGCGCTACCCCAACACCACAGGGCCGGCGTAGATCAAGTTTACTAGTGGCAATTATCAGCAGCGACTTCAAATAACAGTTCATTTGGATCTGTAATCATTTTTTTGTATATTTCATATTGGAGATTTTTTTTCTTTTTTTTCACACAAGTAGTGTCGGTAGCAGGGGAAAAAACCACGAGCAAACGGAGCGGAGTGTACCCCTCGCGCCCTGTGCCGGCTAGTCCCCAAACCAAAACTACAGTATGTTGGTATGATGAGCTTAGGGGTTGGTGTGGAGACCCCTGATGTAGAGTATTTCAAATTTTTCTATTGAAATTTTCTATTGAAATTTTGTAGATGTTTATAAATTTCACCTCTTCTCAGTTTTGAGTCACGAGGCTGACTATATCCTGTTCCAGCCCTCAGACCAGAAATTAATTTCTTGGCAGAGCTGGGAATTGAACCCGGACTTCTGGGGCGACAGCCAAGAATGCCAGGTGCTACGTCACGAGGTGGTTGAGCAAAGAAGAAAGACTTTGCCATTTCAAAGAGGGCTTATTAAAAAGATTTTCAGATTTTCTTCTTCTTGTTTCAGTGAAGCACAGGGGAAGAAGTAATATTTTATTGGAGTACTTAAACATAGAACCTTACTAGTCGCCACATGATCCATAATTAGCTCATTAATTAATAACAACGAAAAACAAAATAACTTCAAAATTAGTAGAATGCAAAAAAGTGTTTGCAGGCTCAATATGTTCAATTAAATAGGAGTTGAATAACAAACATGAATATTACCGTAATACTGAAGTTTGGAGGTTTTGTTTTTAGTTATTCCGGTGTGTCCTCATCAATTTAGTCTGTGTCCTTATATTCATATTTCTTGCCTAACCAAAGATCAATGAGTGAAACTGCCATGCATGAATTATACTATACATTGAAATAAAAATGACTGATGATTGACTGGTAAAACAACACATAAAAACTGAAGAGAAATTAAGTATATTGTCTCAAACACTTGTATAAGACATCTTGAAGAACAATATGGACATTATGATGGACTGAAATACATTTAAATATTGAATGATTACACTATTCAATAATGACATTCTTACACAAACAAAAATACCCAATCTTTATAGATTTTGGTACGCTGAATTCGAAAATGATAATAATTTTCAGTTTTTTTACCTCCCTTTTTCGTGCTATATGAAGTTTGTGACGTCCTTATTTCTGTTTTAGCTCTCGTTTCTTTCTTATTTCGGGAATGCCAATGAATGCTGTGTTTTGTTTCTAGCTTACACAGTCTAAGATTGCTTGTCTTGCATAGTGATCCATTGTGTATTGCGACACTGTATGGAGTCAAAACTGTTCCTTTTTGTATTGTGACTTTTACGTGAGTTTTTCAGTTACTGTGTGGAATCAAAACTTCTGTTATAATGCCCCGCAGATGTACTAATAATCCCAACAATTTTTGTCCCATTATGATATGTGAAGAACATAAAAGTTTCAATACCTTTCAAACCTGAGCTAATCTAGATTTTTAACTGCCATTTTCGACTTCAGCACACTCAAATCCATAAGAGTTAAAATTTGTTGTCTACTGTCGACCAAAGTATTATGTGTACTCGAGTTTGAAGGTTGTTTGTTAAGTAACCAATAGACCTACATAAAATCCAATGCCATGAACATTTTCGTCGTTCTATTTTACGTTAGTTCATGTAGGTTTGGATTTTTAAATTTATATTTTAATATTTTTTATCGCAGTTGGAACACAAAAAGTGCACGTTTTTAAGCGTGTTTCAACCATGCGTCACATTTAAAAATTATTATCTCAAAAGCCCGTCATCAGATCAAATCCAAATTTTAACACAATATACATTAGAATGTTGTATAACTGGTTTATTAATTTCACAATTTTGTGTGTCCAAGAAACAAAGTTGTTATCATTTTTGTAAGGTAACTTTTTCTCGGCTCGGAGTGGTTGGAAAATGTAGTTCTTGGTTGCGTTGTAATCGTTATACATCAAAAAGTTATGCTGTATGACTGTGAAATACGTAAATTAATTAACTTATTTTACATCGGATTGTATTTGTACGAGGAAATAACACATGGTTCACCAGCTAGCCGCTCCGGTAAAAGCTGTACAGCGTTGCTGAGATGGAGCCCATCATTTCGAGCGAGACGAGCCATGATTCGTGTGGGCACCATTTCGGCAACGCTGTACAGCTTTTCCCGGAGCAGTCAGCTGGTGAACAATGTGTTATTTCCTCGTACAAATACAAACCGATATAAAATAAGTGAATTAATTTACGTATTTCACAGTCATACAGCATAACTTTTTGATGTATAACGATTACAACACAACCAAGAACTACATTTTCCAACCACTCCGAGCCGAGAAAAAGTTACCTTACAAAAATTATAACAACTTTGTTTCTTGGACACACACAATTTTGAAATTAATAAACCAGTTATACAACATTCCAATGTATATTGTGTTAAAATTTGGATTCGATCTGATGCCGGGTTTTGAGATAATAATTCTTAAATGTGACTCAGGTTGAAACACGCTTAAAAACGTGCACTTTTTGTGTTCCAACTGCGATAAAACAAATTAAAATATAAATTAAAAATTCCAAACCTACATGAACTAACGTTAAATAGAACGACGAAAATGATGATGTTATTGTATTTTATGTAGGTCTATTGGTTACTTCATAAACAACCTTCAAACTCGAGTGCACATAATACTTTGGTCGACAGTAGTGTTATCAATACCTACTGTAAGCCATTACCGGTACGGTACGTAAGACAAAGAAACACATATTTTAAAGTCAATTAACAGGCAGAATATCCTTGTGGCTCTTTCACTCCTTGTAAATTACACAAGTCAACACAAATGTTTAGTCTGTCTGATTTTGATTTGTCATGTCTAACTAGTGAAAGAAAAAATTGTTTTACCTAATAAAGTTTGCTTTTGTAGCTACCATAACGAAAGTTCAAATTTGAAGGAAATTCTCAATTTTTATAAGTTCAAACAAAAACAAACATTAATTGATATGTTTTCAAAACATAGTTAACATTAATCTACAAATCAGAAAACAATACAAACAAGCTTTAAAAATGAATATTTTTGGTACGTCTTCTGTGTGGGTACGAACTTTCTCGTATTAGCCCCCAAACGAATGTTCTCATTATATTGTCCTTGATAATGTTGCTCAAAGTCCATCACGTCTTGGTCTTGCTTGCTCTTCTGAATATGCCCCCAAGTTATCTTTAAATTGGTCCAAGTGAGCACGTAACATGTATACCGGTACCTCAAGGGACATTCTGCAACCCATGAGTTTTTAGTTCTCAAGCATAGTTGAAATAAGCTCTTCGTAATTATCAGCTGTCTTATTTACAAGGAAGACATGGATCACTGCTTTAAGGCTGTACCATGGTTGTTTTTCATGGGTGTTAATTGTGGAAATCCTTCTCTGGCCATTAGTTTCTTTATTTGAGGAGCGACAAAAATACCAGCTTTAATTTTAGCTTGTGACAATTTAGGGAAAAAAGTCTTTAAATATTGAAAAGCTTCAGAATCTTGACAAACTGCTTCACAAGGCCTAATTTTATATGCAACATTGTTTATCATTGCATGAAGTACAAAAGCAAACTTTATTAATTATGAAAGGCGTTTTTGGTTACTGTTCGATGTAGACAGTCAGAATATGCATTAAATAATAGACTCAACACAAAATGTTTTGTTTGTTGACTTGTGTTACTGTGTCTGTAAATATAAATTAAAGCTCTAGAAGCAGTGTTTCAAAGCTAGGCTGTGTCATCTTAAGTTAACTTTGGTAATATTCATTAAAGCATTTGGTACGATGTAATCAAAGACTGTAGCAAAAAATTAATTGAATAACCAGCCCTCCTCTTACGATGTGCCTACACCACTATTTGCAACTTTCAAGGATTTTCTCAATATAAAATATCTGCAGGGGATGGCTATGGACATGGTGACTCAAAGAAATATTTCTGTATTTCTTCAAATTTTGCTTATGTTGATCCCACTGCGTGTAGCTGAGAAAACTGTGCTGTCCCATGTTTGGGTTGAATATCATTGTTTGTAATCTAATTAGTGCTCAACACAAACAAGCACTTTTATCATCTATGCTAGGCCTAACTTACTGAATCCTGAGTAGGGTGCACAGCTAGCAAGACTTCACCAAACTGATTTTATAACCAAAAGAAAGAGAACATAAAAGATAGAGCCTGCTTCCATCATGAAATCTTTCTTTAAAGAGAAGAAAATATCATGCTACAGTTAAAGATCCTACTTAAACAGTAATTAAACAACACCATTGACTGATAATGAAATAGCTTATCTGGAAGGAATATCCAATTTGATATAAATGAAAGACTTTTGCTAGCAGCCCAAGTCAGTTCAGTATAAGTCACATTGTTCTCGAACAGTGACAAGGCCAGGGTAGACAACACAAGAATGTTTCTGGATTTGTCAGATGGTTGGTTCTTCGGTTTAGGGGCTGCAACAAGCCCTGTGTACTTTGGGGGTGTGTAGAATCTGTCTGATAACCGGTGCTAATTGTGACGGCTGTATTAGTGTATGTTATCTGTAATTCAGGTAAAGATTGCAGACGATCAATTTCAAGTAGTTCCTAATTTAGCTACCAAATGCTACCATCAACGACACCTAGCTGTGAACTTGGCTACTAGATTCCACCACAACTTGCACCTGGCAGTGAACGTTGGAACTAATAGAGTGTTAATCAAATCTAACCTACAAATTTTAGCTTCACACGAGTGTAGTTAGTGGAAGGTTCTTTTACATGCCATAAATCTATGACATGGGCCCGCCGGCTTTACTTCCCCTCCAAAGGAAGGCATACTGAGGGATTTTAACTCTCTTAAAAAATCCGACTACTTCAGCCGGGTTTGAACCCGCGATCTTGGGCATAGAAGCTTAGCATGCTACCAACTCCGCCACCGAAGCCGCTGAATTTGAATTATGGTTTCCTGGAGAGCCTCACATTTAAGGCATCCCACTGTATGAACCCGTGTTTATATAAAGGACGGGCATGTGCTGTTAGGCTGGTCATCCTTAAGAAACAGCACATGCCTTGTGTATGGTAGTGTGGTAAACAACTAGCAAAGACAAGCAAACTAAATTAGTTAACACATCCAAATATTGTCTACCCTGTCTTCCCTAGTGCTTTGTGACCGTTCTAGAAACAGTTTCAGAATCTTACACTGTCTGACATATCAGCTGAATTAACTACTTTTAAAACGGGACCATTTACTGATTAGTGCCAATGTACAAGGAATACACATAATTGCGGTAGTTTCAGAAAAATTGCAGGCATGTGCCCTTTTAAATATACACACTTCCAAACACACAAAAGGAAAGTTTTGCATAACAATGAATATAATGAAAAACCAAGACAAAGCAATTTTGAGGCTCCTTGTTTTACAGACCATTTATATTCTCTATGTCATTTGTAATTTTCTTTACAGACAGGAATAATTCATCATGATATTCCTGAGAATGCAGAGTGCAGCTGTGAATCATGGCAAACAAGGGTCAGGCAAAACATTTTTTTGATGTGTGTATATTCAATAGATATTACATAATTACAATATCATACAACTTAAACTTCAGATTGAAAGAGTGAGAAGACAAAATACTGAGATGTCCAGAGATGTGCTGCTATTTTTCTATTTGAATAAAACTGAAAGTTGAATTTAACAAGATTGTGCAAAGAACAGGTGTCACATGTGCTGGACCAACACAAAGCCACTTACTGACATATGAGTAGGCCTACTGCAGCAATATAAGGGGAACAATAATTAATCTATATCTGATGACTTTCATGGCCTGGAATGAATTCTCAAGGCAAAGTTTCTTTTACCTTCTTCTTGAGTAAGAATGTGATTTACATAGAAACATCTTTTTACTGGCCCATTTATGTATTTCCAAACTTAGTACATCCACATCTTAATATAAATTCCCAATGCATCATTATCAGAGTTTGCTGACAGCCCACCGGCTTAGCTGGCCATTACAGCATATGGAAGTAGTGATCCTTTGTTGGCAGAGCAATCCACACACCTACTCAATACTGTTCAATATACAACTCCCTCAATTAATAATGTTTGCTGTATAATTCTTAGAAAATTTGCAAGAAATACTTTACATAAGGAAAAGATGAGAAGAGGAAGAAGCTTTTTGTAATGGACTTTATTTAACAGAAATGGAAAGTAAAGAAATTAAATGCAGGTGGAAGGTATGGTTTATGTTGTTAGCAAGATGTTTCTCCTCCTGTTATTAGCACGTTGATATAAATTCTGAAACATAATAAACTAGCAAGTATAATAAAAAATGCTCAAATAACAGAAAACAGTAAAGTAAAATAGTGAAGTGGCTAGTTTCCCACATCTCAGTTCAATGTTAATGTCCTGTTTTATTAAGTTATTAATCATAAAACTTTTAATCTTACAATAAGAAGGAATAGTAAGTTAATAATACATCAAATTTGAAGACAATTAAATAGAACAGATGAATTTACTTTCTCTCCCAAGTGGGGTCTAGTATTTCAATATATAACTTAGCAGGTTGTTTAAACAAATTGATAACTGCAGCTAAACATGCATTTTGCTATAAAAGTATTAGCCTTTAAATTGGTTAGAGGTGGCTTCATTGCGTTGAAACCTGTCAATAAGCTTGTATGTTGGGAACATGCCGCTGGATGACAAGGTGAGATGATCTTGAAGCTTCTCTGAGTCTCGGGCTGATGATGATACAGCTGAGTTGTTAGTACATTAGGGATTCATATGGCAAATGGGTAGGAATATAAAGGATTGATTTCATAATATTTTTGCAAATTGCAAATTTTATAAGACAAAACAGCAACACACCATTTCTCCCCTCTTTCATTAATTTCATGGATGTTACAAATAAGTGATGATATTTTCTGGTCCTACCTTTGATGCAGGCACCTGTGGTGGGATCACAAGACATACCAGGAGCACAATGATCACAACCAGTAGTCGTGCCTGGTACATTACCTAAAGGAGAAGTAACACAATTAATTGTGCGTATTTGTTTTTGAAGCATTACTCAGTACTGTAGTGATAATGACTGAGGACTATCGTACCCTAAAAGATTCTCTTAGAATTTACAGATTGAAAACAGGAAGCAAAAACATAGTTTGCACAAAATGAAAGCAATGTAGTCTGCTTGTCAATTGTCGTTTGTTGAGAACTCGGTTAGTTTCAGTTGAAAATTACTACCACAGAATGGGGTGAACAAAAAAATGTTGTGATGTATTTTAATCTATTGCACAATTCATTTTAAACCTCTAACAATTGACACCACAATGGAATAGAATAGTTCCATGATGCCTATTCAAATGTGTGCGCTAGTGGATGCTATGACCTTGCAAAACATATTTGCAAAACATTTTGCGCGAGCGTTAGTCATCGACTGGTGTTGACATTGGGAGGTATGTGTGAGTCGATCATGCCTTTAAGGAGATGACGAAGGCAGTATCACCAGATAACGGAGCTTGAACAGGGCCGTGTAATGGGGCTCGGAGAAGGTGGATGTTCTTTCCGTGACATTGCAGAAAGACATTGCAGGGATGTATCCACAGTGCATTGGTGTTGGCAACAATGGTCACGGGAAAGCACTGTCTCAAGAAGACTGGGGTCTGGCTGCACATGGGCCACTATGGAGAGGGAATACCTCCATATGTGGCTGTGATGGATTGTACTTCATCTGCAGCAGCCATCAGAACTTCAGTTGGAACCATGGAGATACAGCGAACTGTAACAAATCAATTACTTGAAGGACAGCTCCGAGCCAGATATCTAGCGTTCATGCCACTAACTCCAAATCACTGCCAACTGAAACTTCAGTGGTGTCAAGCTAGAGCTCAAGTTGTGTTCTCCAATGAAAGCAAATTCTGTCTTGGTGCCAGTGATGGCCGTATGTTGGATAGAAGGATGTTGTGAGCACAGACCTCCCCGAGGCCTGTGACTGCCAGGCAATGAGCAGCCCGAGGATGGATCCCGAAGTAGCTAGACAAGAAGGGTAGTGAGGAAAGGAACCATCCAGGTAGTCATGGCATATTATATTTCATCCAATTGCTCTCTTAAGCATATGTTACAACTACTGATGAGAATTGTATACAACAGAATCTCAGCCCAGACCTTCCAATACATACCAGCCGAACAAGCTGGATTCAGACCAAATCGAAGCTGTTGCGAACAGGTTGCACTTACAAGTCACATTGAGAATGCATTTCAAGACAAGAAGAAGACCATTGCAGTTTTTGTGTACTTGATGTCAGCATATGACAGAGTATGGCGACAAGGAATGATTCTGAAATTGTTGAAGATTATTCCATGCAACACCCTCGCCACTCTACTCAATAACATGCTATGCAATAGTGTGTTTAAAGTACATTTAAATAGCCGAATGACCAAGCCTTACATCCTAAGTGATGGTTACCACAAGGGTCAGTTCCTGCACCACTAATATTCAACATCTACACCACAGATATTCCGGCAACTACTTCCAGGAAATTCATGTATGCAGAGGACAACGCTCTGACTGCCCAGGCCAATGATTTCAAAGCAGCTGGACCTCCAAAAATTGAACAAATATTTCAAAACATGGCGACTTAAACCTAACTTAATCAAGACCGAAGTAAGCTGCCTCCATCTAGATCATCAAAGATCCAGTCATATACCTCAATTAGAATGTAGAGGCCAACGATTACAATATAGCACTTGCCCAAAATATCTGGGAGTCGTATTGGACCGGACTCTGTCGTATCGAAACCATCTCAGTAACCCTACAGCAAAGATCAAAACTAGGAATAACATCTTGCACAAACACACAAACTCAGTGAAATGGTTTGGGGCGCAACTGCAACGGTTTTGCAAACCTCAGCTCTTGCCTTAGTCTACCTAGTTGCAGAATACTGTTGTCCTGTGTGATTTAATAGTGCACTCACTGCAAAAGTTGATACGCAACTGAATGATACAATGAGAACAATATCAGTCACCATCAAATCAACACCTTTGAAGTGGTTGCCAGTGCCATCCAACATCCATCCATCCATCTCATGTATGAAGAAAATCAGCTCTGCAGAACGTATGGCTGAAATGTTGCAGTAATCCCCAACTGCCCATACACCAGGACTGTAATTCTCAGAAAAAGGTTAGATAGAAATCCTCCATGGAAGCTTGGGGGAGAAGCTCATTTCATCGCATTTCAGACCCAGCATGAAGAATGGGCTGCATCAAAACTAGACCATCTGGGTTTAATCATTGATCCCTGCAGAGAACTGCCCAGTTTCAATTTACCGAGAAAGGTATGGACATCATTGAACAGGGCCCGAACATATCACAGACGATCCAATTTCTGGCTGCACAATTGGGGAAAGACAAAGCCCATTCTGTGCCAATGTACATCTCCTCATAGCCCTTCCTCTCCACTGTGGTAATTAACAGACAAATTCTAATATGCTAACAATATTAGATCAAAATAACAAATTTATCTTGTTTTTAATATAGCCACTTACCAGGTGTGCAGTAGCATCCATCACAAGAAAGTCCTCGTTTACAATCAGAAGTTTTCTGACATTGACACACTGAAATTCAAAATACAAATTATATCATAATGAGACTGGAAGAAAATATAATACATAACACCAATAAGCAACACAGTTCCCCAAGTGCAAGACGGCATTCGAGTGTCTGGTACCATATTCTTATTTAATAAAGGAAAGTGTGCCACGAATATGAAGGGATCAAGAGAATACATTAGAAGCAAATATTATTTTAATACCTGGCATAAGAAAATATATTCGAAGAAAATTAAAATAGAAAGCGAATTATTGGGAGACCATACAATGTAAGTTTTAAAATATTTAAATTTTGAAGTTTATGAATGAAGTAGCCTTTATTAAACATACCATGAACTTTAAAAAACCTGAAAAATACAAGTGTGTATAATGTTTAGTTTGAGCAGTATTACCCTTATTTTGAAGCACTGACTCAAGCTGTGTGGTTGCATTTGCTCAAGGAAGATATGGAAGAAGAAAATATGTGAGCAAACCACTGACCTTTGTAACAGAGGAAATGCAGCTCAAAGTAAACCTTAACCTATATACAGATGCATTTACCGGGTTTTAACACAGAAATTCACCATTAGGCATACTACGTTCTTGCTTCATTCACTCATTTTTTCTTCATCCTGTCATTCCAGTATTGAATGATTTGAGGAGAAACTCAATGCTTAGGGGCAGGTGACCTCGTAGTTCCGCCCCTTCAAACCTCAATAACTAACTTACTGAACTCAATGCTGACAATGCACACAGATAACAGAGAATTTGATTTATAAATGTAAATATTATTATACTATTTTACTTTTCTCAACATTTGAATTTACAGTATTTTATCCCATAATGCCTTTGCAATGCTGAAAACGTAATTTCATCAAAGCACTAAGAATGATGCACATAGGCCAACTATAATTTTGAATGTTCTTTGCTGTTAGTCTTTATTTAATATCGGTACATGGATAGTAACATTCAGGTAAGCAATCTGCGTGGAAAACTAGTTCTCTTGATTTAATTCAACCCTTATAGAAAGTAATATTTTTATTTTTCTATCAGATAATCCCTAAATATAGACTACTATGCATTGGGTACAGATATCCATTCACAGAATAATGTAACTGAATATGTGATATTAACTTAGGCCTACGTTAGTAACATTATCTAACATTCTGAGTTAGTGAATTAATTCAGTACATACTTTTTAATGAAAGCTTTCAATCATAGCAAAGTAGACTCCAAAATGAAATGATTGAAAAATAAATAAAGACAGAAGTAACAAACTACAGAATAATTACTACGAGAAATCAAAAGTCAACTGCTCTGAGGAAGGAGAACTCTGGATTTTAATGTTACTGTGAAAAGAGGTCCAAAATTCTCATCTGAGAGATCTGCCGATCATGTGACTTTTACACTTCAAATGGATTTTAACACCCAACTGTGAAATATATTAAATATCTTCAAAGCTTCTACAAAATATTTGAAATCCTGTTTGAGAGATATATAAATTCAAAATAAAATTTAGAGACTCTAGTGAATTAGTAGAAAAACAATACATGAAATATTTAAGAAAATGAAGCAGATGATGGTGCTCAAGAATCTGCTGTGTATGGACTCAAACACTTCTAGGAAGACATCTTCAGTTAATGTATGCTTTGTAAGGACATCAGTGGTCAAACAACCTCTAGATGTGTGGAAAGATACACTTATTAACTTAGATGATTTCATGTTGCCAATGTCTATTACATTAATATGTTTAATGGCTGCTAATGCTGTGTTACGGTATCATCACACAGGTAACAAAATACTGAATAATTACTATGACCAATAAATAACCAATGGCAATGCCGTGACTATGTAAATAGATAAATAATTATCCTTTTATTCTAGATCCGCCTAGTCGATATTGACATATCATCGTCAATACGGAACAATGTCAAATATTAACGATTTTGAAGTTAACATTTCTGAAAATGCCGTGATTACTTCAAAAAGAAAAGCAACCAAAATAATTTGTTATGCCAATATTAGCATAAGCAGGATTCTTTTGTAATGTGGAGATTTGAAGCCGTTCCTTCATTGTTGCCTATAAAACATTGTCATTTGTACCTCTTCAGCTGGTCAACACGATTATGCCCAATGAATGAATATAATGCAACCCTTTAGACAAAGACTATTTTGATGTTAGAACGGTGAAGTAACATGGGTTTTAGAATTGCATTCCGCATAAAGTGTGTATTGGTAGCAATGAGTTTGTTCGCTTTCGAGCTCAAGACTTCAGTGTTGCGGCGGTAGTAATACTAGATTATTAACTGTGAACAGCTTCACTGCATGAAGGATCGGTTAATGGATTTTGCAAGAAAATCGGTTAAGGTGGGCCCATTTACTATTATTATTATTATTATTATTATTATTACTTTAAAATCATTGACCTGGATTGATTAATTTCTTGCCTCTCAGCTCTTGTACTGTCGAGAGCCAAGGATTCTATCAAAAAACTCTGTTGCAGTTATTTCATTTAATTGCTTGTTTTGCCAAAATTAAATTTATTCGCAGAGCTAGGAAATTGAACCCGGGCCTTCATGGTGGTAACCATAGTGCTTTACACTACATCATGATGAGCCGATGATTTATATAAAGTACGATAACAAGTAATTTAAACAGGAAATTATTTCCCGGGCTAGGAATGAATAAGGATGTAGCTAAGGTAACATGGGTGATTCGGGAAGTACAATTAATGTCCCTATTATTTTTCTGTCTGCCAGTTCGAACACTATTTAATAATGATTGATTGATTGATTGTTGTTTTCATTTGCATACATAAATGAGGTGGCATCATTATTAAAACAAAAACATATTCCATACGGGATTTGAACGACAACTCGTACTGTAATCCATGAATTTAGATACATAAAATAATTAAGTACGGTAAGTTGGCTTATTAAATACTCTATGTTAATTTGTTCCTTTATTGCCATGAATTTGTGCTACTCTATTTATTTCTACCCCCTTGCATTGATATTGACCACCTCGTCGAGCAGTGGCTATCATTTTGGCTGTCACCCCTGAGGCTCGGGTTCGATTCCCGGCTCTGTCAAGAAATATAATTCTGGTCAGAGGGTTGGAACAGGATTGACTCAGCCTCGTGGGACAGAACTGAAAGGAGGTGAATTTGTTTCCCATCTCAGCCATCCTGGAAGTGGTTTTCTGTGGTTTCCCACATCTACTCCACGCCAATGCCGGCATGGTACCTAAATTAACGACACGGCTGCCTCCTTCCCAATCCTCATATCAATTACAAATACACACACCAATACAGCCGTCACAATAACACAGGTCATCAGACAAATTCCACACACACCCAAGTACACGGGGTTACAGGTCGCAAAGCCCCTAAATAAATCATCATCAACAACAAAGCATTGATTTTCCTCCAGCATGGTGTACCGGTGTGGTATGTTTTCAGGATTTTCTGTAAGATGATAAGTTTCTCTGAAATAAGGCAGTTCAAAGAAGTCTTTTTTTTTCTTTCTTTTTTCTAGCATGGGTACGTGTTCATGAATTACCAGTATTGCCGTCCCACTTCACATTTCGGTAACACCCCAAATCCTCAACGTCACAGTCTAGATAGAACGCTTGCAGTGGGATGATTAGAGGGGGGAGGGGGGGAGCAATCCCTCCCACATAAAATTATTAAAAATATGAAATTCGTTGAGTTTTAATTTTAATTTTGAATAAGACCAATCTTTTGATTGATTGATAACAAACAAGTCGATTATGTACATTTACACCTACTATTTGAGAACTTCTTTACTCATGTACATTTTTTGAGTTATTTAAACTTACCACTTACTGAATGAGGAAACCTTGCTGTTTCACCCCTTAAAACAACAATAACAAATAACTGAGTTAGCAAGACGCGGCACATTCCACCACCCAGCCCACTGGTCAAGGGAACAGATGGGAGGTGGCAATATTGCACCATGCAATTTCCATGTGTTCCGAAATCTAAAAGAACATTTCAGTGGCAAATGATTAGCCAACAATGAAAAAGTTCAAACAGTGGTTCTCTGATGGCTCCAGGACCAAGGAGTGGATTTTTATCACCAGGGAACTGAAACAATCTACCAAGACTATGTGGTGTGCCTGTGTTGCTTGGCATTGTACTACGGCACTAACTAATCTGTCATAATTTACTGTTTCAATACCGTATGTATTAAACAAAATATTTCACCATATAGCCTATTTTTGACTGGGATGGTAGTAGTCACACTTTTCCCACCTCCCCTTTCCTGCCACTGGATCGATGGTGAAATGTCAATCTTTTCCTTGAGATACACCTACGACAAACAACATCAACTAAGGCTGTGAAAATCAACAAAACAAATTTGGCATTTAATGATTTTAAGTTGGGCCAAGTGTAAGGTTGATTAACCCTACAATACTAACATACGTAAAATTTACATGTATGAATAATTTAACTGCTTAGAATTCCCTCTATATCTGTCCCCACCCTACCATTTTCCAGCAGTGCTTCTACTGGTCTATGGTGGTGATGTCAATGCTTTTGTTATTAATGCCATCAGTTCTAGAGGCCTAATCATGGGGCAAAGAATTGCCTGGAAACTATCCTTGAATTTAACAACATATTGGTTTCTCCATCGCAATAACAAAGAAGTGGGGAGTGTGATGTAGATATGTCACATTATAAAAACAACCTCATAAAAACCAGAGACACTATAAGAGGCTGGAGAGATTACGTACTGCTATTTACGTCAAATAAACGACTTCTGTATTTGATGTATTTAAGATGGAACTTAGCGTATTCAACTTCAAAGACCAAAGAGGATTCAGTGTATATAAATAGTGTTACATACAAAATATATATTAATTTCAACCATTTAACTAATTGGTGCCTTAGCACAAAGTATGTAATGTACGTAAATTCAACGTATTGCTAGTATTAAGCATCAATTGAATAATGTTAGTATTCTAGGGTTAAGCACTGACCCTCAAAACCGAAGATAGTGAGTTCAATTCCAGCTCAGTCTGATGGATTTTAGGGTGTTTGAATGTGACAACCTCGTGCTTGCAGATTTATTGCCATGTTAAAGATCCTTGGCAAGGGAAAAATTACAAAACCCTGGCATCTATAAAACCACAGTGGTTTAAAGGGATGCAAAACTCTTACCATAACAATTTTAAGGTAAGAGATATGGGTAGGATCAGATGAGGCCACACTGCTAACTTCAAGTAGGGAATCATACGACTTTCAGCAGACACTAGAGAAAGCCATTAATTGGACTTCTGTGCCATTTTAGGATTAGGTATTTAGACTACTTCTAGCACGAGCATATGGATCAATGCCAGGTCAGCATTTGACAATATCTTGATAATTTTAATTTAGGAATGTTTTCAGCCTGGGAAATAATATACAGTAGCCAATATAAGCATGGCATTTTTTCTCTAGTTCTTTGCCATTTATTTAGGCTTGCAAAAGCTTGAATGGTACTTTTTGCCAAGTCCAACTCCTTACCTTCTACACCACATTCCCCACTAACAGTACTTTACAAGATTGGAAGATTTCACCATGTTTTACAATCACCAACCTATTCTAAATTTATTGTGGTGATTGCTGTTTCAAGAGGAGGAACACCAAGTGTCATCTGCTCCTTATAAGTTAGTCCAGAAAACAAATAGATCCAGAAATGTTAAAAGGGGTTCCATAATTTTATGGTATTATTAGTAACAAAGTGTCATGGGGCAATTTAACACACTATATCAGTGAAATACTTGAGCTTCAAGTTCAAAGCCTTTTCTTTACACCAGATCAACTCAGCTATTTTTCACTTAAATGACCAGCATCTTGTCTAAAATTATAATTGTGTACTTATTTAATACTGTATATTACACGATGGTAATATGTATTAAGGACATTGCTCGAAAGGTCTCAATGGTAGGTTCCCTTACATTATGGGGTGACATATTTACAAGCCCCCTAAAGCTCTCCACAAGAAATAATTTCTTAATACACTACTGACTTTAACATAATGTAAAATAAGTCCTAATTGCGTGACAGTGACATTGGTTATCCTGGTTCACATTCAATCAAATTAAAACCTGAAGACTACAGTATAAGCTTAAAATTGTTGGTTCTCTTAAGACTGAAATGTTTGAGACTTTGTTCTAAAGTGCTGATTTACATTCTGAAAGAAAGTTAGTATTTAACATACGGTAAATGAATTTTGTAAAGCAAATAATTTAAATAATTTCACCGGTGCTGTATTTATAGCATAAACTGAAGACTTTCCTAACCTTTAACACAAACTGGTTGGTGATCCTGTACTTCACACTCCTGCTGTGAGCTGCAAGGATTGGAAACACTACATGGATTCTTACACATTCCTCTGATACAAGCTTGCTGAGCTGGACATTCAGCATGGTCGGAACAGCTGATCACTGTTGAGGGAAATGCTCATTATAATCATATCTTTCCTAAGTGCATACTGAATATCTGATTTAATTTTTAAGAAGCTAACATAACAGAACATTAAAAAGGCTAAAGGAAAAACATTGATTCTGTTTACCTCACTGAATGATTTTTCTTAATGGAAACTTTTTTTAAAATTATTTTAATTCATGGCTGAGACTTACAATTCACAGCAACAAAACCTACTGTACATAATTAACAGGAAGTTAAGCAAACTAGCTGGAATAAATCAATTTAAGCATTCCAATGGTTAATTGCACTATATTAGGTGAGCTTCAATACAGCATTTCTGTAACATTAGTCAAGAAACACTAAATCCAGTGTAATAAATATAACTATATATGGAGCCAACACCACCAGCTGCAGCACTATAACACCTCCACCATGAAACCAGCCACCATCCCAATTATGTCAGCTATCATGATGGGAAACCAGGTGAAGTTGTATGTACAAATACAGAAATAAAAAGGAAAAGTCAATTCACAAACAAAACGAAATACATAAATAAGTTTGGTGCAATATGATATCACAAAGGTGAATTTGAATGAACTTTTAGTTACTGGTTAGTAAATGCTGTGGTATATACAAGTATGTACAATATTTGCAATACACCTTATCAACATCTGGTTCAACATGAATCCAAGGGAGAGGGAGAATGATTTCTATTTTTCTGTTTCTGGCCACAGTGTATGCATAAGCATGCTCTGAGGCAAAAGATGACAGAAAGCGCAATATGATTGTAATTTAGCGGAAGTGTGACAGACAATCACTCCATGCAACATAGAAGTAGACCCTTGCTGTAGCCACGTGCACAGCCTTTGTTTTCGGTACAAACTGATACAAATAAAATGCATCAAGAAATCTTCAGGGTCCTATTGGATGATGTATAAAGTATTCCCAAAAAGGCAATAGAAAAAGGAGGAATTCTGCATATTGGGAGCATGGATCAGTGACTTAATACCTCCACGATTTCCTTCTCCCTGGTACTTTTATGTAGATAGTGAACTGAAATGATGAACTGCTTAATTTTTATCAAGAATGAATTACAAAAGCGATGTATGCCTCCAAGAATTTGCAGAATTATAAATATTTGATATTAGAATGAATAATTTATTAAACCATCTGAATACAAGACTAACACACCCTTGCTGTTGCCATGTACAACTTAATTTGTCTTCAGTATAAACTGATCCAAATAAAACCATTTTATACTGTATCTTGCCAGTTGATGAATGGACGGACGGTACTTTGAAACTTGTCGAAGGAAATCAAATTCTGACAAGGATTTTCCAAGCATTATAGAAGAAAGAAGTTCAACCAATGGACCCAAGTAATTTATTGATGTTCGTTTGCACCAACAGAAGCAGTATTCAAGGGGAATAGCCAGACAGAATTTGCAAGTATAGAATGAAATAGCTGTTCTATATCTCCCAAGTGCAACTGTTTCACTTTTTGAGGTGGTGCAGTGTTGTGTTTACCTGGGAGTGTTCTACATTCAACAGTAGCCAATGTGCGGTTCTTTAAGTCATCACACAGACACACTGGCATATGTCCACGTACCACACATACAATTCCTCCTGGACAAGGTGAATAAACTACACAAGGGTCCTGACATGTATAGCCAATACATGCATTTCCATCTGAGCATTCTGTGTTAGATAGACATCTGACAAAAGTAGCAGTGGGCTGAGTGGTAAATTCAGAAATAAATGTATAGTTGATTGTGGTACTGGTTTCTGGCACTATTAAGCCTTCCCTATCCATCAGTGTTGATTTAGAATATTCACCACTTTCTGTTACTGGTAAAAGAGAAGAAGTGGGTACATACGATGTGGTATTTTCCATTATGAAAGAAATTATTGGAAGAGCAGTTGTCACTTCACTCTCTTCAATCCGTCCTCCCCGTACTGTTGTAGTAGCATTTTCTATTGAGTCGGAAGCCCTTCCAGTTGTTGGTTTGTAAGTAGGTACAAATTTACTCCAATATTCTGTCATACTAGGTGATTCTGAGATGCTCGTCACTTCCATGAACTCAGTTCCACCAGTTTCTAAAGTGCCAATTACTGTTGTTTTGTGCTCGGGATGGGAATCTGTAGTAGACTTCTCAAGATAAGGAGATTCACTAGAGATGCCTGTAGTTATTCCCTCTGTAATCGGAGATAACTTGAAATCAATATACCCTTCAGAGGTGACCATTCCTGATACTTCCCCTTCAGTGGTGTATATTTGTGAATACTCCTTACCAAGAGTGAACATTGTTGGTGTACGTTCTGTCCCACTGGCCATCATTTGAGAAGTAAAATATTCACCTGAAGTTTCTTTCCGAGAACTCACTGTGTATCCCATAGTTCTGTTAAGAGGATATATTTCAGATGTTGCCAATGTACTTTCTTGAGATCCAGTAACACCGAAGACTGTGCTCGATGAAGTGTTCCCGGTGACTAATGAATCAGGAGTCTTTGTAATTACTGGAGCGGTTTGATAATAAACAGATTCTGGAGTAACAGTAAATACAGCCCGATCAGTTGAATAACTCTCTGGAGTTACAGTAAACACATGTTCTTCAGATCGATGCTCGAGTGTAACAACTTCACTCACGGGTCTCTCAGTAAACTCAGGTAGTGGCTGGGAAGTAGACTCTACCTTAGGTGGCATTGTTCCAGTAGGTTTCTTGCTTGCTAATACCA
Source organism: Meconema thalassinum (assembly GCA_946902985.2). Taxonomy (NCBI): domain Eukaryota; kingdom Metazoa; phylum Arthropoda; class Insecta; order Orthoptera; family Tettigoniidae; genus Meconema; species Meconema thalassinum. The sequence goes on from OX336389.2 coordinate 56,168,666, forward strand.
TTAATGTTCCCTTTGGTTCCCCAGGAGTTGTTACAACTGGGAGAAGTGTGGTCTCTTTTTCAGAAACAGGAGTAATTATTTCACCAGTTGTAATCATTGTCTCACCTGATATTGCCTTAAAAGGTTCTGCTGTAGTTTGCAATGAAGGTATATATGTCACATTGTGTTCATATGTTGTTTCATCAACATGAGGTACTACTGTTGCATTAGATTCCTCCTTAGTTGTCACAGTAATTTGTGGTCGAGGTGTAGTTCGCTTAATAGGTGACATAGTACCCATAGTCATAGTTAGTGGCTTTTCACTAGCTGATACTGTTGTTCCTACTTGTTCCTCATGAGTTGTAAGTGGGAGAAGTGTTGTCATGCCAGATGTTACCTCAGATGTTACTCGTGCAGACACCTCCGATGGTGCATATGTGACGGAGGGTCCATATGTTTTCTCCTTCATAGTTACCACAAATATTTCCTGGGTTGTCAAAAGATTTGGTGGTTGAGGTGTACTTTCCCCTCTAGGTGGCAATGTATCTGTAGGTAATATTATTGGTTTCTCACTTGGTTGTGCCATTGTGGTTCTGGCATATTCTGTAGATGACTCAATTGCATGAACCATAGCTCCTTCTCCTGGAACAGTGGTCAATTCCTTGCTAGCGAGAATATCTGTTTCGGTTGTTCCAATTTCCAAAGCTATTTGTGTAGTCTCTCTCGTATGTATGTATGTAACAGTAGATTGATGTGTTGTTTCCTCCACAGTTGGTAACCCTGTGCCAGTGAATTCCTCCCTGGTTGTTAGTTGAACAGGAGGCTGAGTTGGAGATTCCTCTTTAGATGGCAAAGTATCTCTAGGTGGAACCATCATTGTTCCAGTTTGTTCTGAAAGATTTGTCACAGCTGAAGTACCTTCTCCTGGAATAGTCGTCTTGGTATACATCTCAGATGTTCCTTGTACATGAGATTCCATGGTAGTCTCCTCCAATAGTTGATATGTTGTTTCCTCAGGACTTGGCACTCTTGTTACCATTGATTGCTTCTCAGTTGTTGCGGGAATTGGCGATTGTGATTTTGTTTCATTATCATCTGACATTGTACCGATAGTCTTCTCACTGGATGGCACTGTTGTTACATCTGACGGTTCCTCATCAGCTATCGTCACATCAGGGAGAAAAGTTGTATGTCGTTCAGTAATAAGAGTATCCATTTGACCAGTTGAACCCATTGTGGGAGCTGGTGTGGCCGCAGTCGGTCCTTTTGAAGGTATGTATGTAACAGAAGGCTGATTAGTCGTTTCCTGATAATTAGGCTCTCCTGATACTGTGAATTCCCCAAGGGTTGTTACTTGAATTGGAGGGTGGGGTGTAGTTTCCTCTTCATGAAACAAGGTGTCAATAGGTTTCTCACTAGCTGGCACAATTGTTACACCTGACGGTTCCTCATCAGCTATCGTCACATCAGGAAGGAGTGTTGCTTCTCCTTCAGTAATAAGAGTATCTGTTGGACCAGTTGTAACCATTGTCTGAGCTGGTGTGGCCCCAGTCGTTCCTTTTGAGGGTATGTATGTAACTATGGGTAGATAAGTCGTTTCTTGATAATTTGGCTCTCCTGATACTGTGAATTCACCCAGGGTTGTTACTTGAATTGGGGGGTGGGGTTTAGTTTCCTCTTCATGAGACACTGTGTAAATAGGTTTCTCACTAGGTGGCACAATTGTTACACCCGACGGTTCCCCATGAGCTATCGTCACATCAGGGAGGAGTGTTGTTACTCCTTCCGTAATAAAAGTATCTGTGTGACCAGTTGGAACCATTGTCTCAGCTGGTGTTGCCCTAGTCGTTCCTTTTGAAGGTATGTGTGTAACCGTGGGTAGATAAGTCGTTTCCTGATAATTAGGCTCTCCTGATACTGTCAATTCCCCAAGGGTCGTTACTTGAATTGGAGGGTGGGGTGTAGTTTCCTCTTCATGAGACACTGTGTAAATAGGTTTCTCACTAGGTGGCACTTTTGTTACACTTGATGGTTCCCCAAGAGCTATTGTTACGTCAGGGATGAGTGTTGCTTCTCCTTCTGAAGTATCTGTTTGACCAGTTGTAACCATTGTCTGAGCTGGTGTGGCCCCAGTCATTCCTTTTGAAGGTATGTATGCAACCGAGGGTAGATTAGTAGTTTCTTGATATCTAGGTTCTCCTGACACTGTGATTTCCCCAAGTGTTGTTACTTGAATTGGAGAGTGGGGTGTAGTTTCCTCTTCATGAGACACTGTGTAAATAGGTTTCTCACTAGGTGGCACAATTGTTACACCTGACGGTTCCCCATGAGCTATCGTCACATCAGGGAGGACTGTTGTTTCTCCTTCCGTAATAAAAGTATCTGTGTGACCAGTTGGAACCAGTGTCTCAGCTGGTGTTGCCCCAGTCGTTCCTCTTGAAGGTATGTGTGTAACCGTGGGTAGATAAGTCGTTTCCTGATAATTAGGCCCTCCTGATACTGTGAATTCCCCAAGGGTGGTTACTTGAATTGGAGGGTGGGGTGTAGTTTTCTCTTCATGAGACAATGTGTAAATAGGCTTCTCATTAGGTGGCACTTTTGTTACACTTGATGGTTCCCCAAGAGCTATCGTCACAACAGGGAGAAGTGTTGTTTTTCCCTCTAAATAATCTGTCTGAATTGTTGTGGCCCCACTCGTTCCTTTTGACGGTATGTACGTAACCGTGGGTAGATAAGTCGTTTCCTGATAATTAGGCTCTCCTGATACTGTGAATTCCCCAAGGGTCGTTACTTGAATTGGAGGGAGGGGTGTAGTTTTCTTTTCATGAGACACCGTGTAAATAGGTTTCTCACTAGGTGGCACAATTGTTACACCTGACGGTTCCCCATGAGCTATCGTCACATCAGGGAGGAGTGTTGTTTCTCCTTCCGTAATAAAAGTATCTGTGTGACTAGTTGGAACCATTGTCTCAGCTGGTGTTGCCTCAGTCGTTCCTTTTGAAGTTATGTGTGTAACCGTGGGTAGATAAGTCGTTTCCTGATAATTCGGCTCTCCTGATACTGTGAATTCCCCAAAGGTCGTTACTTGAATTGGAGGGTGGGGTGTAGTTTCCTCTTCATGAGACACTGTGTTAATAGGCTTCTCACTAGGTGGCACTTTTGTTACACTTGATGGTTCCTCATGGGCTATCGTCACATCAGGGAGGAGTGTTGTTTCTCCTTCCGTAATAAAAGTATCTGTGTGACCAGTTGGAACCATTGTCTCAGCTGGTGTTGCCCCCGTCGTTCCTCTTGAAGGTATGTGTGTAACCGTGGGTAGATAAGTTGTTTCCTGATAATTAGGCTCTCCTGATACTGTGAATTCCCCAAGGGTGGTTACTTGAATTGGAGGGTGGGGTGTAGTTTTCTCTTCATGAGACACTGTGTAAATAGGCTTCTCACTAGGTGGCACTTTTGTTACACTTGATGGTTTCCCAAGAGCCATTGTTACGTCAGGGATGAGTGTTGCTTCTCCTTCTGAAGTATCTGTTTGACCAGTTGTAACCATTGTCTGAGCTGGTGTGGCCCCAGTCGTTCCTTTTGAAGGTATGTATGTAACCGAGGGTAAATTAGTCGTTTCTCGATATCTAGATTCTCCTGACACTGTGATTTCCCCAAGTGTCGTTTCTTGAATTGGAGAGTGGGGTGTAGTTTCCTCTTCATGAGACACTGTGTAAATAGGCTTCTCATTAGGTGGCACTTTCGTTACACTTGATGGTTCCCCAAGAGCTATCGTCCCAACAGAGAGAAGTGTTGTTTTTCCCTCTAAATAATCTGTCTGAGCTGTTGTGGCCCCACTCGTTCCTTTTGAAGGTATGTACGTAACCGTGGGTAGATAAGTCGTTTCCTGATAATTAGGCTCTCCTGATACTGTGAATTCCCCAAGGGTCGTTACTTGAATTGGAGGGTGGGGTGTAGTTTTCTCTTCGTGAGACACTGTGTAAATAGGTTTCTCACTAGGTGGCACAATTGTTACACCTGACGGTTCCCCATGAGCTATCGTCACATCAGGGAGGAGTGTTGTTTCTCCTTCCGTAATAAAAATATCTCTGTGACCAGTTGGAACCATTGTCTCAGCTGGTGTTGCCCCAGTCGTTCCTCTTGAAGGTATGTGTGTAACCGTGGGTAGATAAGTCGTTTCCTGATAATTAGGCTCTCCTGATACTGTGAATTCCCCAAAGGTCGTTACTTGAATTGGAGGGTGGGGTGTAGTTTCCTCTTCATGAGACACTGTGTAAATAGGCTTCTCACTAGGTGGCACTTTTGTTATACTTGATGGTTCCCCAAGAGCTATTGTTACGTCAGGGATGAGTGATGCTTCTCCTTCTGAAGTATCTGTTTGACCAGTTGTAACCATTGTCTGAGCTGGTGTGGCCCCAGTCGTTCCTTTTGAGGGTATGTATGTAACCGAGGGTAGATTAGTCGTTTCTTGATATCTAGGTTCTCCTGACACTGTGATTTCCCCAAGTGTTGTTACTTGAATTGGAGAGTGGGGTGTAGTTTCCTCTTCATGAGACACTGTGTAAATAGGTTTCTCACTAGGTGGCACAATTGTTACACCTGACGGTTCCCCATGAGCTATCGTCACATCAGGGAGGAGTGTTGTTTCTCCTTCCATAATAAAAGTATCTGTGTGACCAGTTGGAACCATTGTCTCAGCTGGTGTTGCCCCAGTCGTACCTTTTGAAGGTATGTGTGTAACCGTGGGTAGATAAGTCGTTTCCTGATAATTAGGCTCTCCTGATACTGTGAATTTCCCAAGGGTCGTTACTTGAATTGGAGGGTGGGGTGTAGTTTTCTCTTCATGAGACACTGTGTAAATAGGCTTCTCATTAGGTGGCACTTTTGTTACACTTGATGGTTCCCCAAGCGCTATTGTTACGTCAGGGATGAGTGTTGCTTCTCCTTCTGAAGTATCTGTTTGACCAGTTGTAACCATTGTCTGAGTTGTTGTGGCCTCACTCGTTCCTTTTGAAGGTATGTATGTAACCGTGGGTAGATTAGTAGTTTCTTGATATCTAGGTTCTCCTGACACTGTGAATTCCCCTAGTGTTGTTACTTGAATTGGAGGGTGGGGTGTAGTTTCCTCCTCATGAGACACTGTGTTAATAGGTTTCTCGCTAGGTGGCACAATTGTTACACCTGACGGTTCCCCATGAGCTATCGTCACAACAGGGAGAAGTGTTGTTTTTCCTTCTGAAGTATCTGTTTGACCAGTTGTAACCATTGTGTGAGCTGGTGTGGCCCCAGTCGTTCCTTTTGAGGGTATGTATGTAACCGTGGGTAGATAAGTCGTTTCTTGAGATCTAGGTTCTCCTGATACTGTGAATTCCCCAAGGGTTGTTACTTGAATTGGAGGGTGGGGTGTAGCTTCCTCTTCATGAGACACTGTGTTAATAGGTTTCTCACTAGGTGGCACAATTGTTACACCTGACGGTTCCCCACGAGCTACTGTCACAACAGGGAGAAGTGTTGTATCTCCTTCAGTAATGAAAGTCATTTTCTCACTAGTTGTAAGCAATGACTCTGCTGGTGTTGGTTCAGTTGTTTCCTTTGTTGTTCCTTTTGAAGGTATGTATGTAACAAAGGGTTGATAAGTTGTTTCCTCCACTTTAGGTAGCCCTGTAGTTTTCAGTTCAGATGGCAGAGTAATTTTATCCTTAGAAGTCGGTACAATTGTTATGCCCATTTGCCTCTCAGTAGTTGTTACAACTGGAAAAATTGTTCTGTTTTCTACCTTATTCGGTGTAATTCTTTCAGTTGTTGGAGCTGCTGATTGGCCGGTTACTGCCTCAGATGTTACTTGTGCATAAGGCTCGATTGTAGTTTTGTTGAAAGGTATTAATGTGAGAGGGGGTTGAAACGTATTACCCTCTATAGTTACCACAGTCTGCTGCAGAGTTGTTGATGTAAATTGTGGTTGGGACATCATTTCATCTGAAGGATGTATTGTACTCATTGGCACCAATACTGGCTTCTCACTTAGAGGAAGTATTGTCGTGCGTGGCTGATCCTCCGAGGTTAAAGTCTTGAAGGGGTTACTTGTGATACCTCCTTCAGAAGTTGGAGTAATGGCCTCATCCGTTGTTACAATTGTTGTTATAGGTATAACATGAGATGTTTCATTTTCTATTGAAGGTATGTTTTCAACACCGGGTTGATAAGTTGTTTCAGGCAGTTTAGGTAACATCGTATCATTATATTCCACCCTGGTTGTTAACTGAATAGGAGGCTGGGTCAAAAGTTCCTGTGTAGGTGACACTGTATCCGTAGGCTTTACGCTGGATGGTATCATTTTTGTTCCAGGTTGCTCGCTAGGAGTTGTCACAACTGCAAACAGAGTAGTTCTTTCTGTTCTCTCACTAAACGTATATGTTGTCTTGTAAGATGTAGCTTCGGGTGTTTCTTGAATATGAGGTTTTATTGTAGTCGGCTCGTGTGGAGCAGACATGGTAATGGATTCATATGTTGTTTTCTCCATGGTAGGTGTTCCTGTTTGTGCCGATTGCTTCTGGGTTGTCAAGAGTATAGGTGGTTGGGATGTAGTTTCTTCTTCAGGTAGCTTTGCACCCATAGGTATTTCATGAGGTGGCAACATTGTTACACGTGGTAGTTCCTCATGGGCTATTGTAGTGACGGGGAGGAGACTAGTTACTTCTTCAATAAAGGAAGTTTTACCTCCACCAGTTGAAACCATTGTCTGAACTGGTGTTGACTCAGTTGTTCCTTTCTCCAAGGGTTCCTTTGTAGGTTTCCTTGAAAGTATGTATATAGCAGTAGATTGATGTGTTGTTTCCTCCACAGTTGGTAACCCTGTGCCAGTGTATTCCTCCCTGGTTGTTAGTTGAACAGGAGGCTGAGTTGATGGCCAAGTATCTCTAGGTGGAAACATCGTTGTTCCAGTTTGTTCTGATAGTTTTGTCACAGCTGAAGTTTCTTCCCCGGGAATAGTCGTCTTGCTATACATCTCCGATGTTCCTTGTACATGAGATTCTATGGTAGTCTCCTCCAATAGTTGATATGTTGTTTCCTCAGGTCTTGGCACTCTTGTTACCATTGATTGCTTCTCAGTTGTAGAAGGAATTGGTGATTGTGATTTAGTTTCATTATCGTGTGACATTGTACCGATGGTCGTCTCACTAGATAGCACAGTTGTTATATCTGACGGTTCCTCATGAGCTATCGTCACATTAGGGAGGAGTGTTGTTTCACCTTCCGTAATAAAAGTATCTGTGTGACCAGTTGGAACCATTGTCTGAGCTGGTGTTGCCCCAGTCGTTCCTTTTGAAGGTATGTATGTAACTGTAGGTTGATTAGTCGTTTCCTGATATTTAGGTTCTCCTGACACTGTGAATTCCCCAAGGTTTGTTACTTGAATTGGAGGGTGGGGTGTAGTTTCCTCTTCATGAGACACTGTGTTAATAGGTTTCTCACTAGGTGGCACAATTGTTACACTTGATGGTTCCCCAAGAGCTATCGTTACATCAGGGATGAGTGTTGCTTCTCTTTCTGAAGTATCTGTTTGACCAATTGGAACCATTGTCTGAGCTGGTGTGGCCCCAGTCGTTCCTTTTGAGGGTATGTATGTAGCCGTGGGTAGATAAGTCGTTTCTTGAGATCTAGGTTCTCCTGATACTGTGAATTCCCCAAGGGTTGTTACTTGAATTGGAGGGTGGGGTGTAGCTTCCTCTTCATGAGACACTGTGTTAATAGGTTTCTCACTAGGTGGCACAATTGTTACACCAGACGGTTCCCCACGAGCTACTGTCACAACAGGGAGAAGTGTTGTATGTCCTTCAGTAATGAAAGTCATTTTCTCACTAGTTGTAAGCAATGACTCTGCTGGTGTTGGTTCAGTTGTTTCCTTTGTTGTTCCTTTTGAAGGTATGTATATAACAAAGGGTTGATAAGTTGTTTCCTCCACTTTAGGTAGCCCTGTAGTTTTCAGTTCAGATGGCAGAGTAATTTTATCCTTAGAAGTCGGTACAATTGTTACGCCCAGTTGCCTCTCAGTAGTTGTTACAACTGGAAAAGTTGTTCTGTTTTCTACCTTATTCAGTGTAATTCTTTCAGTTGTTGGAGCTGCTGTTTGGCCGGTTACTGCCTCAGATGTTACTTGTGCATAAGGCTCGATTGTAGTTTTGTTGAAAGGTATTAATGTGAGAGGGGGTTGAAACGTATTACCCTCTATAGTTACCACAGTCTGCTGCAGAGTTGTTGATGTAAATTGTGGTTGGGACATCATTTCATCTGAAGGATGTATTGTACTCATAGGCAGCAATACTGGCTTCTCACTTAGAGGTAGTATTGTGGTGCGTGGCTGATACTCCGAGGTTAAAGTCTTGAAGGGGTTACTTGTGATACCTCCTTCAGAAGTTGGAGTAATGGCCTCATCCGTTGTTACAATTGTTGTTATAGGTATAACATGAGATGTTTCATTTTCTATTGAAGGTATGTTTTCAACACCGGGTTGATAAGTTGTTTCAGGCAGTTTAGGTAACATCGTTTCATTATATTCCACCCTGGTTGTTAACTGAATAGGAGGCTGGGTCAAAAGTTCCTCTGTAGGTGACACTGTATCCGTAGGCTTCTCGCTGGATGGTATCATTTTTGTTCCAGGTTGCTCGCTAGGAGTTGTCACAACTGCAAACAGAGTAGTTCTTTCTGTTCTCTCACTAAACGTATATGCTGTCTTGTAAGATGTAGCTTCGGGTGTTTCTTGAATATGAGGTTTTATTGTAGTCGGCCCGTGTGGAGTAGACATGGTAATGGATTCATATGTTGTTTTCTCCATGATAGGTGTTCCTGTTTGTACCGATTGCTTCTGGGTTGTCAAGAGAATAGGTGGTTGGGATGTAGTTTCTTCTTCAGGTAGCTTTGCACCCGTAGGTATTTCATGAGGTGGCAACATTGTTACATGTTGTTGTTCCTTGTGGGCTATTGTAGTGACGGGGAGGAGACTAGTTACTTCTTCAATAAAGGAAGTTTTACCTCCACCAGTTGAAACCATTGTCTGAACTGGTGTTGACTCAGTTGTTCCTTTCTCCAAGGGTTCCTTTGTAGGTTTCCTTGAAAGTATGTAAATAGCAGTAGATTGATGGGTTGTTTCCTCCACAGTTGGTAACCCTGTGCCAGTGTATTCCTCCCTGGTTGTTAGTTGAACAGGAGGCTGAGTTGATGGCCAAGTATCTGTAGGTGGAAACATCGTTGTTCCAGTTTGTTCTGAAAGTTTTGTCACAGCTGATGTTCGTTCTCCTGGAATAGTGGTCTCACTATACATCTTCGATGTTCCTTGTACATGAGATTCCATGGTAGTCTCCTCCAATAGTTGATATGTTGTTTCCTCAGGACTTGGAACTCTTGATACTATTGCTTGCTTCTCAGTTGTTGAAGGAATTGGTGATTGTGATTTAGTTTCATTATCGTGTGACATTGTACCAATGGTCTTCTCACTGGATGGCACTGTTGTTACATCTGACAGTTCCTCATCAGCTATCGTCACATCAGGGAGGAGTGTTGTTTGTCCTTCTGTAATAAAAGGAATTCTCTCACGTGGTGTAACTATTGTTTCAGAAGGTATTTGTTCAGTAGTAATTTCCGTAAGTGGTTCCTGTGTAACCACAGGCTGGTATGTTGTTTCCCTCACCTCAGATTCATCTGTTATTCCATATTCCATCCTAGTAGTCACATGATTGTGTGGGTAGGGTGTGATTTCCTCCTTAGTTGGTGTTTTACCTGTAGATAAAGTTATTGGCTCTGTGCTTGGTTGCACAGTTGTTGTTCTCAAGTTTTTCTCAGAAGTCTGCATGGTGGCAGGAAGTATTGTTTCTTGCTTTGCAATGAGAGTAATTCTTTCAATACTGGTAGTTGAGACTGTTGTTTTACCAGGTAATGACTCAGGAGTTACTTGAGCTAAAGGTCCTTCTGTAGTTATCTTTGTTGGTATGTGTGTAATAATGGGTTGGTACGTTGTTTCCTCTATTTTGGGTATCCTTGTTACAACTGATTCCTTTTCTATTGGTTGAGGTGTGGTTTCCTCTTTAGGGGACAATGTTCCCATAGGTAATAATCCTGGCTTCTTGGTGGATGTCTCCATGGTTGTTCCCGGTTGTTCCTCGGGTTTTGTAACAATTGTAGTTCCTTCTGTATAAATAGGAGTAATTCTTTCATCAGTTGGAACTTTTGTCACACCTGGTATTTTGTCAATCATTTCACTTACCAAATGCTTGATTGTAGTTTCGACTGAAGGTAACTGTGTAATGCTTAGCTCGTAAGTGGTTTCCTCAACTTTACGTTGGTCCGTGGTCATGGGTTCCATGCGGGTTGTTACATGAATTAGTGGTTGGTGCGTAGTTATGTCTTTTGGCATAATTGTGTCCATAGGTAATGGTGCAGGTACCTCGTTAGTTGGTATCGTTCCTGTTTCCTCACTAGTCACAACTGGGAGAACTGTAATTCCCTCTTCAGGAGAAGGAGTGTATTTGGCACCAGTGGAATCTGTTGAGCCAGATATTTTCTCAGTAGTTAATGATTTCCCTGTTGTCTCTTTTGATGGGACATATGTTGTTTCCTTACCTTCAGGTAGCCCAGTGAAAGTAGGTTCCTTTTTGGTTGTTGTATAAGTAGGTGATTGAGTCACAGTTTCCTCTGTAGGTAGTGATACTGGCCTCTCTTCAGGTGATATAATTGTTGTATCTGTTTTTTCCGGAGGAATGGTAATTCTCTCACCAGCTTTAACTGTTATTGATGTTCTTTCTTCCATATTTTCTGTTGCACTTCCTTCCGAAGTTATATCTGTAGTAATGGGTTGATAAGTTGTTTTATCCGCTTTAGGTAGCTCTGTTACTGTGGATTTTTCTCTGGTTGATGCATGAATTGTTGGGGGGATTGTAGTTTCTTCTCTACCTTGCATTGTACCCATGTTAAATGATACTGTTGTTTTGCTATGTGGTACCATTTTTGTTTCTGGTTGTCCTTCAGGAGCTATCGTCACAATTGTGGGAAGAGTACTTGCACCAGCCAGGATACTTGTATCCTCAGGGAGTGTTTGAGTTGTTACTTTTGATAGGGGTTTGTTTGTAATCTCCACTGAAGATGCATGTGTAGTAGCAGTTGGGTATTTTGTTTCCTCAGCAGAAGGCAGTCTTGTTACTTCAGGTGGTATTTCAGGTTTAATGTAAATTTCTGGCAAGGGAGTAGTTTCTTCTTTAGATGGCACTGTAGCTGTGTGAAAGGGTGTATATTCCTCAGTAGAGCCCCCCTCTGCTATTCCAGGTTGATGCTCGTTTGTTGTCACAACCTTATGGGATGTAGTCTGTTCTTCAAGTGCGGGAGTAATTTTCTCAACACTTGGAATTGTAGTTGTCGTGTCTGGTATTTCATGGAGTGTTACCATTTCAACAGACTTCATCGTAGTCTCTGAAGGTAAATGTGTAGAAATGAACTGGTATGCTGTATCATCCAAAGTAGATATTTCTGGAACCAAAAATTGCTCCTTAGTTGATAGGTGGATTTGTGGTTGTAGTGTAGTAGTCTTTTCATATTCTGCTGTACCAGTAAGTATTGAAGTTTGCTTCTCACTAGGTGATACAGTCGTAATTGCAGGTTCTACCTCATGAGTCACTGTCAGAAAAGGGAGAAGTGTAGTTCTTTCTTCAGGAATAGGAGTAATTTTTTCAGGAGTTGGAATCTTTGTCATGACAGATGTTAATTTATCTCCTTCTGAAGGTATGAGCCACATGGTTGTTGCCTCAACTGAGTCTGGTTTTGTTGATGTAAATTGGACTGCAGGGTAATGTGTAGTTTTATCTGTGCCATTAGGTAAATGTGTGATTTTCTCACTTGGTGGTACTCCAGTTACTCCAGGCATTTCTGTCAGTGTTATCTCTTCTGTCGTACTTACAGTAGTTTCTTTCCTAGGAATAAATGTGGTGTCTGTTATTTGTCCAATGGTCTCTGTTATTGACGGTACTTCTGTCAAATCTGCCTTGCTTGCAGTCACAGGTGGTGTGACTGAGCTTGGAGATGTAGTTCTACTTGTATCCTGAGGAATGTCAGATTTACCTGTGAGAGATATTTCTGGTGGCAGTGTTGAAGTCTTAAGAGTGGAATGAATGTCTTCTCCAGATAGAGTGGAAGGCACAAGTGACTCGGTGTACAGTGTATGAGAGATTATTTGTGTGGCAGACATATTGCCCAGCAAGCTACTAGTAGTAGTCTCTTCAGCTGCAATACAGCTGACCAAGGGATTACCCTGGTAGCCATTAGGGCAGAAACATATTGGCCTGTGTGCCTGTACTCGACATAAAGAAGCCACACCACACTGGTTGGTGCAAGGATCTACACATTCTCCTCTAATGCAGGCCAGTGCATCTGTGCACTCGACATCCAACGTGCATGTAACGGGTGCTGACGTACTTGTGCTGTCACCTGCTGTGAATAACCAATACAATATACATATATACAAACATACATAATATTTACAAAGGTTATAACTATGTACAAGGATTCAGATGAAGAAAAGATGATAGTGAAATAAGAGAAGGTTAACAGTTAAAGATAGGTTAAAGATAAAGGAGTTATGTACGAGTTCATCCCAATTAAAGGGTTAGTTATAAAGTTAGTAAGTGAGCGAGCAATTATATGAGTGAGTGAATGAGTGACTGTACATGTGAGCACAATATGTCAGTTGTTGGGTGAACGAGTGTGTAATACTTTGCATAAGGTTGTGTAAGTTAAGTAAAGGAATGAACAGGGAAGAAGTAAGATAAAATCTAGATAATAGGACAGAGGAAGTGGAAATACACACTATACTGGAGTCTCTTTGCTGTGAACTTATTTTGCTAAGGGGTAATTTGGCTCAAGTTTAGGTTAAGAACTCTTAATACCGATTCCACTATTTTAGTTCCTTTGTTTTAGTTATACTTGGGCAGTCTCATGATTATTACATCTACCACATTAGTCAGCTGAAACTATCTTATTAAAAAACAATAAGCAATTTTTATTGTATGATATTAACATTTTAATATTTGTGGCCGTTAGTTCTCAATTTACCATTAATCCCAAACCATTGTGAAATTAGTCTATTCTAAATTCCCGGACCTTTCCTTTAATTCTAAATTTTATATTCTAATATCCTTATGGACTGATCTACAGTTTCGCTTTCATTGAGTTAGTTTACCTTTAAGACATCCATATTTTGAGTCAGTGACAAAGCCTGGTGGACAGAACTTGCAGACAGGTTTGTGCTCCTCCACGTAGCAGGGAGCATCAGCAGTGCAGGTTACGTTGGCACAGGGGTCGACACAGCGGTAGCCACGACAGGCCAGGTGTGGTGGACAACCGTTGTCCCTCAGGCAGATGGACAGGATGGGGTTGCAATCTCGAGTGCAGATGCACACAGGCCTATGGTCCAGCACATCACACGTCTTGTCGGCAGAGCATGGAGGTTTACGCAATGCCGTGCAAGGGTTTTGACACTTACTCTCGATGCAGGCCAAGTTCGATGCACATTCCTCATCTCTAGCACACTCTGTACGGTCAGGGGCACAAGTTAACTCGCCCATATCATTCACTACGAATCCCGACTTGCACACACACATCGGCCGATGTCTGCGCACTTCACACTTCTTGTTGGCCTCGCACACGAACGTAGTTGTCGTACGGCAGGGGTCCTGGCACTCGCCCGCAGCGCGGTTACAGGCCAGACTGTCTCCACAGTCTTCGTCTGACCCGCAGTCTGTCATAGGAGTAGGTAGGGTAACAGAAGTCTCATCACACTTGGGGTCTGGCAGACAGGCCTTGTGTGGCATGCCTACATAGCATTGCGGACACGAGCACCTTGGTTTGTGCAGCACAGCACGGCATAAAGCATTCTCTCCACAAGCACCTCTCAGACTGCACGGATCCACGCAATGTCTATTGATACACGCCTTCTCGTTTGAACAGTCGTGGTCGTTGCTACATATGCTCTCTAATGGACATGACAGGAATTATAGTGCAGGGGAAAGGAAAAAAAAGAAAAGCGACTGTAAGAACTGTGAAAGGAAACACTTCTCACACAAATAATATAACACATGCTTTCTGTGTTGGTGATGAGGACAGGCCGAGACAAGGCTATGAAGAAGATGAAGCCATATGAATTACTCCAAATATCAAAACATAAAACTAAACAAATACTATACAAGCTGAAATATTTACAAAATAAAAAAGCCCCAAGTGAGCCAGCTGGTTTTACAAAGTAAACAGAAATGCTGCAGCTACAAACAATGTGAGAATTGTCCTTTCACAGCTCCCAATCTGACTTATCATTAACACTTTACATCACAAATATAATTATATACACATCAGAACAGCACAGGTATAGAACCAGATGCTACCTATTGCTGAAACTGAAAACAAAGCTACTTAATGAAATATACTTGAAAGAAAATCTGGGTGGAATAGATATCACAATACAACTCTGTATGAACACCATGAATGGCAGGGATGTACTATACAGAATGTGGTCATTTGCTGGGGGAATATTTTATGAAAATATATCTTTACTATAAAGGGACTTCTCATTTTGAGCCAAGGTCATGTGACAAGACAGATTGGAAAACTGTGGCTGACATTCCACATACGCACAAAATGAATGGAAAGGTGGAAGGGAAGTCTCTGTACAAACTGCAATAAGGAAGAAGGTGTCTTCATGGCATGGTATTATTTGTTGATTAATATGATTTGATTGCTATAGACAAAAATTACAGTAATTAATAGGGTTACTTTCTACCCATATTCCTCTCAGCATATGGAACATACATGGTTAAATATGGCTCGTGCAATACAACAAATATTGTGTTTACTGGAAGTCTGCAAAAGATGGCAACTCAAAGTTTCTAGCATTGCTACAATAAATTTCATTACTGTACATCCCTACCTCAATAACTTGAAAATTGTGGACTTCTCTCTAAGTATGCTTTCTAATGACAATTTCTTAGGCTACACACACAACCAACAATATATACACATTAATTCATCCAGAAATTAATATAAAGAAAAGCCACTAAGAAAATCATCTCAATGGAAATTCTCAACAGTATAAACTCAGAAATTGTCATGAAAGAATATGCCAGGACCACAGTGAGAAATAATTTCTACACAAAGCTAATCACATCAAAACTTCTGTATGTGTAATTTCATTTACCAAGTGCGAACAATAAGATGAAATTGATTATCAACGCTAGAAGATTTTAATCGAAAGAGAAGTTTTATTTCACAGTTAATTCATCATCTACCTACTGTATGTTATGATCTATGTACTGTTCCGTACGACAGAGCTCTGCTCTCGGGAATCCGTTGCTATTCACCTACTTTTAATGATAAAATCAGCTATTCCTGGGGTTGGCAAAACAAACTGGTTGAAAGTGAAAAATAAATGTGTCCAAGTAAAACATGAATCTTCTGTTTAAAGAATCCTTCCGCCCTTGGATAGACTATCGACTACCCAATAAACCAAAGAAGTGAAATTAGAAGACTGATTTTCCCTTGTTCAGTTTCAGGGCTCTCTTGGGGGATTTTGTTGCATTCTAGTGACAATTGTATATATTGTCACTGAACTTACACTCTTTCTTTCCATTTTATTTGTTAGGATTGGTCATGTATTCCAGCCATGTGTGGATATGTAGTTGAACTGTACATCCTGTTGGACTGAATATCCACATATGACTGGGAGGCATGACCAATCATAAGGAAAAGAATGGAAAGAAAAAAGAGGTAGTTATTAATTTAAGGGGAAGAATACAGAGAGTTCATCTGCCCCCACAAGAGAGGGTGACAGGGCATTGTCCTCTGTTAAGTAGTAAGCAGGACTTGTTACCATACAGCCTGGTGGTAAAAACCCATATCTGTCAAAGTAGTTGGAAAATCTAAATTCAATGAGCATTCTGGGGACTGTTACATAATCGACAGGATTTTGGCCTTGTGTCAGGTGTGATGTGAACATTTAAAATAACGAGGCAATGCAGTCTTCTGTTGGATCATAAACATTTTACAACTTCTTGAATTTTTTATTTAGGAACTTGGAACATTATGTCAATAATTCTCAGCATAACTTGAATGTAAACTGTGACTGCCTTTGGCTATATCATTCTAAAAAATGGTCAAATTGAGCTATAATCTGCTAGTAAGTGGGAACCAACATCATGTCACTGCATAATGATCATGCTATGTTGTTTCCCAAATGATTATACTAATTTAATTGATAAAATTTGGCTCTATAAAGATTCACAAAATGACCGGGGAAAAAACATTAAATACTTTAAAACCAGTAAATACAATAAAACGAACACCAGCCTGTCATTGTGTGCTTCTGTCCTTCATTTCCTGTCCATTCATTGTCTACCTTGCTTTTTTCTAAACAGATTTATAACCAATAAAATGTGCTTATGTACGCATGTCCTTCCCCGATTCAAGTCATATACTGGTATTCTACCCAGAGACTCTCTAATTTAGAATTTGTATTTCTCAATGTGGGCTGGAATAATAATTATAATAATGATATCACTAAATCCACTAAAATATGTCACAATTTTATTCCCCTGTGTGGATTTACTGTATGAACCAGCAACACAATTTCTTAAAGATAATTTTGCCTATCTTCCAGTAAAAGTTCTGATTGAATATAGCCTACACCCACCTCAAGCTGGGAGATGCGATCAATCTTTGGGAAAAAAGTAGCTGTTGTTGTTTATTTTAGGGGCTTTGCGGCATCGTGGTCATGTAGCCCAGTATACTTGGATGTGTGTGTGGAATTTGTATGATAGCCTGTGTTATTGTGATGGCTATACTAGTGTAATTATAAATTGGGGATAGGATTGGGAAAGAGGCGGCCGTGGTCTTAAGTTAGGAACCATTCCAGCATTTGCCTGGAGTAGAAGTGGAAATCCATGGAAACCCGCTTCCAGGAAGGTTGAGGTGAGAATCGTTCCCCTTCTCTTCTAAGTTTTGCCTCACGAGGCTGAGTGTACTCCATTTCAGCCCTCGCACCAGAATTAAAATTTCTTGGCAGAGCCGGGAATCGAACTCGGACCTCTGGGGTGACAGCAAAGATTGCTAGCCACTACACCAAGAGGTGGTCTTTTGGGGAAAGAATTCAAGGAAATGTCATCATCACATAGTGGATTTTAAAGGTGTGGCAACAACATATAAATGCAATAATATCAGTACCTTAAATATGGCAAGCCTATTTTGTCATAGATGAGCATTGTATTATTAAATTTATTAAGAGAAACAGTATTCCACAAAGGAAACATGTCAATATTTGATTTGCCTCTCACCAAAATCAGTAAGAAATGGCAATGCTACGAGACCTCATATTATGCTAATAATAATGATAACCCCTGGCACTACAGCCCATGAAGGGCCTAGGCCTACCAAGCAACCGCTGCCCAGCCAATTGGCCAGCAGATATTGGGGCGACACGTGATCAGCGCATCGGGGGGTCCCCTCGGCCGTTAATCTTGGTTTTCAAGATCGCCCGCTGCCTCTCTGTCAGACAGCTACTCAATTGTCCTCACGAGGCTGAGTGCACCCCGTTCCAGCCCTCACGTCAGTTTCTAAAATCCCTAACGGAGCCGGGAATCGAACCCGGGGCTTCCGGGTGAGAGGCAGGCGCGCTACCTCAACACCACAGGGCCGGCTCCTCGTATTATGCTGCTCAGTTGTTTCTTTTCTCTAGTTTCAGTCACTAATCACCCTGTCGTTCAATGGTGATCTCTTGCTTGTGTCGTGATCTATCGACTGTATCTATGCATGTACTTCATCCTCCAGAGGTCTCATAGACTTCATTCAACTTAGTGGTTTATCTTGATCACAATGCCTTCTATATTTTGTACGCTCTCCAAAATTGACAGCAGTGTTTTGTTTTATTTTAATTTAATTTATATTAATTTATTTTATTGAAATATTATGTTCGGTTCTAGAGATCTAACTATAACCCCTTTAGTCATCACAACTGAAGGGGCACCTGGGTCAGTGCCTGGCTGTAAACATTAGGCAGACCCATACTATCTGGAGCAAGATCAGCTTCAACAGAATGATATGACACAATTGTAGGAACATTTTGTTCAGAGTAAAAGGGAAACGAGTCTTCAACCTTACAAGTCTTCATATGCATTCTGGGTATCTTACAACACGTCTTTTGAAAACTAGAGCTGCTAAGAAAATTTAAGTGATTCACTTACGTAAAAATGAAACTTGGAATGAGGGAAGATAGGAGAAAGGTGCAGTTTCTACATATCTCAGGTACCTACCTATATTGCTGTAACGTGTTTTTCGAGGGGTTTTATGCAACTGGCATAAGTCAGTAGGAAGCCATTCTATATTTATTTACGCGGCAAATTGTTCAGCCAAGAGAATTTTTCATGTTAATTTATTATTATTATTAATTTATTATAATTATTATTTAGATATTTTCGGAGCATTTTATAAAAATTATTAGCATTCAGATAGGTTTTCTATGTATTAGAAAACGCTATCAAGCAAATTATTACGAACGACGATATCATAGAAAATTATCTGATTACGGAATTTTACGGAGTTTTGTCAGTTAGGGTATTTGAGAGACATGACTCACTGGGAATTCTAATACATGCTGATTCCTGTCGAGAAGCATGACACAATCTTGGGTCGCAAGGTCTAGAAA
Source organism: Meconema thalassinum (assembly GCA_946902985.2). Taxonomy (NCBI): domain Eukaryota; kingdom Metazoa; phylum Arthropoda; class Insecta; order Orthoptera; family Tettigoniidae; genus Meconema; species Meconema thalassinum. The sequence continues at coordinate 56,187,369 of OX336389.2, forward strand.
AGACGAATTGTCGAAACGGAACTCTCGCGCGCCGAGTGTAATGAACCGGAGGAGGGGAAGTGGCGGCGTGCTCAGTCAATCAGCGGAGACGACGTAAGCTAGTTGGGACTGAAGAGTGGGGGAGCCGACAGGTGAATATATCGTTCGACGCGCCGTGAGACGAGGACTATCTGTGAAATACTTGCGGAGTATGGTTATACGCGGGGGACGCTCCGATGTTCCGTGGAACGGACAATCTGTGTAGAACTTGCAGTGTACGGTCGCAAGTGCGTGTCGCTCCGATGTTCAGTGGAGTTAGCGACGATCTTTTGTAAAACGTAACCAGTGCGGTTTTACGAGAGTTTGGGTCCGATGTACGGACCATAGAATTATCTAATCTACCAGAATATCATCAAATTTCGACGGAGATGACGACGTCCAGGAGACTGTGGGAAGCACACAGCATCATCAAGAACGAGGGAAATGCATTGGCAATTTCCAGGGGTAAGCGCTAATGACGCAGAAATACGCAATCTCTCATTTTTCTTTGTTTTATATTTCATAATTCAGTAACTTCATAGCTTGGAAATAAGAGTAAAATCAATTTATCAGACTCCGTTTTCACGTAATTTTCTATCGGTAATATTCAAATCACAACGCTCCAATTTAAATTTTAAACTTATTATTATTAATTTTGCTATACTTGTTTTATATAATAAATTCATTTCTTTTACAATGCAATCTTTGCTTTCAGTAGGTAGCATTAGATATAGACCAATTCCTTCTCCTGATACAATTGTTTGTTGGGTTAATGATCAAATCATACCACGATCTGAGTGAATAGAGTCTTGAATGTGTTCTGCCAGAGCTAGACGTTGTTAAATACAAATTTAGATTTCAACATTGCATTGAGGTCTTGGCGCCCATTAAAACAACATAGCTTAGGCAAAGGTAAACAGTTACATTTCTCACCCAACAGTGTGGGCTAGCTAAACCATTACATTTGTCGCCGACAACTTGGGGCTGAAAACCTAATAACATTTGTGGAAGGAGAAGGGTATATATTTCTGTGCCTGTATTTTGGGGGTTATTTGTCTGTATCAGTGTATATCATTATGGGGGATGAGAAAGAAAGACAGATGAGGTTACGTAGTGGTCATCAACGGGAGAATGATGATACGAGCAGTATGTCGAGTGATGGTAGTACCGGGGTAGCGGAGGTAAATCCCGATACTGAAACAGGGAGTGTAGGGGGTCAACCAGAATTAAAAACTTTACTTCTCGAGTTCATGTATCAGAACAAAGTTAGTAGTGATGCCTTAAATGCAAAATTAGAACAAAACAGTAGGGAAAATAAAGAAAGTACAGATGCCTTAAATGCTAAATTAGAACAAAACAACGCAAAACTGGAACAAAACAACGCTAAATTAGAACAAAACAGTAAGGAAAATAGAGAGAGTACTGAAACTTTAAATGCTAAATTAGAACAAAACAGTAGGGAAATGAGTGACAAATTCGAACTGATTAGAGGCGAGATCAGGGGGGTGATGGAAGAAAAGGCTAAAGAGATTATTGCAGATGTAGACAGAAAATTAGGAAAAGTACAGGAGGAGTTGGAAATTAGAATCAGTACACAGGCTGAAAATTTAAAAGAACTAGTGCAACTGGAAACACAGCAGGTCAAAAAGCAATTGGGGGGAGAAATTGACAAAATTCAGGTAGCTACTAAAGAGGTTAAGGAACAGCTGGGGGGTAGAATTGAGAAAGTCCACTCGCAAATAGTTGCAGAAGTAAATGATTTAAGAGAGAGTAATAGAGAGAGCATTAGCAAGATTGAAGAGAAACAAGCAAAGCTATATGATAAAGTAGAAGAATCAGAAGGAAACATTAAATTAACAGTAAACAGTATTGAGAGGAAGGCTGAGGAGAAAATCGCAGAATTAGAATTAAAATTAAAAGCTAGGATCAGGCAAGAAAATAGTCAGAATAGGCCAGTTTTTGTGAATAGCACACACAGGGAGGTAGAACTGGGTAAGTTCAGCAATCGACAGGGGTGCCCAATGGAGTTCATGAACACTATAGAAAATAAATTCGGGGAGAGGTTGGAAAATGGTAGTATTGAGTGGTGCCAGGTAGTTGAAATTTTAGAACAAGTGTTTGTGGGGGAAACGAGGAATTGGTTTGCTGTCTACAGAGACAAGTTTACTGATATCAATGATTTTAAAATGAAATTCTGTGAAAAGTTCTGGAATGAGGTTATTCAGTCGCAGCATCGTGAGGGAGTAGTGTGTGGTAAATATAACCCTAAAGGAAGCTCCACCATGACCGAATACTTTTTAGGGCAGGTATTAGTGTGTAAATATCTGGATGGCTTGAAGGAGGAAAGTGATGTGGTAAGGTTGCTACTTAGGCACTTTCCCTATAGGATCAAGGAGGCTGCTTGTATCCAGAATGTAAAGACTATATCACAAGTAGAAAATTTGTTAAGCACATTTGATGCACTAGGGAGAGGGGGTTATGAGGACAATTTCAATAGGAACCAGGGTAATAATAATAATAGACCTAATGAAGCCAGGCATCAGGAAGTTCAAGGGAACGGTGGCGAAGGGGCCAATGCTCAAAATAGAAATAATAATAATCAGCTAAATCAGAACAGAGGAAATGGCTATGGTAATCAGTATCAAGGGAGGAACAATGATTACAGGGGAAATCAAGGGAGAAACAATGATTTCAGGGGAAATCAAGGGAGAAATTATAATGACAATAATTACAACCAGAATAGGGGTCAAGGAAGAGGACAGCCTAGTGGTAGTAATATACAGCCAAACAATGACAACACAGCCCAGAACATCCAGACCAGTTCAGTAGTTAGTAGTACTACGGCCAGCTGTAGCGGTTCTTTAAACGCGAACCAGGCTGCGAAGTAAGGTCAGAATCTCAGTCTGTAGCATGCCCTGTCCATACAATTATACAGGAACCCTATGACCTAAATGTAAGAAATGAATTATTACATGAACTAAATGATGAAGGTATTATTCAGGAAGTGGTTAGTAAGAGCCCCATAGTTAAATTTAACGTGTCCGAGGCGTACACAGATGTTTTAATTGATAGTGGTTGTATGAAGAGTTGCATAAGTAGTGCATTTTATGATAAAATGAAAGGAACTGGAGTAAATTTTGAGGAGATGCCAATTAAAAGCACTTTTGTTATCACAGCTGTTGGGAAGAGGTCTAAAGTAATTTCTAAGCAAGTTTTAGTAGACATTAAAATTAATAATCATGTAGAGAAGCAGATTTGTCTTGTAATTCCAAATTTAGTATTCAGTGTTATCTTGGGTTCAGAGTGGCTAAGTAGAGTGTCGGGTAACTTATGTTATGATGTAGGGAGTTTGAAATTTAAATGGGGAGATTCTGAAGTAGAAGTAGCGTTCAATGACCAAATTCAGAGAAGTAGTGTTGTAGGTGTGATTTGTACTTTAAATGAGATATCGCCAGCCGTAGAGCGGGGTTCTCCATGTTTTGTGGGCAGTGTGATTACGAACGGAAGTCTAGAGGACTCGTTACGTGAAGCTGCATTTCAGGGAAATATAGAGGATGAACAGTGTGTTCGGCTCTATGATGTGTTATGGTGTAATAGGAGAGTTTTTGAGGATCGCATTGGTATGGCCAATTGCTATACACATTCATTGAACGTTATTGATAGGTCAGTATTCACAGGACATAGATATCCTGTACCTTTCGCTTATCAGAGTGCAGTTGAGGCACAAATTAATCAGATGCTTGAAGATGGGATTATTGAGCACTCTAACAGTCCGTATGTTAATTTTTTGATAACGGTACCCAAGACCGACGGCACTGTTCGTATTTGTTTAGACGCTCGTTTGGTTAACAGTAGAATTAGTTCAGATCAGCTGAAATCTATGTCAATAGAGGAATTAATGCAAACATTTGAGGGGAAGAAGTATTTCACTTGTGTAGATTTGAGTTCCAGTTTTTGGCAAGTGCCACTTATGTACGAAGATAGACCATTTACAGCTTTTAGTCATAAATATAACCTTTATCAATTTTGTAGAACACCTTATGGGTTAAAGAGTAGTTCAGCAGCTTTAATTAGGGCTTTAAACATCGCATTAGGGGATGACACAGGAGAGTTTGTAACCATTTACATAGATGATATGGTAATTAGTTCACGCAGTTTTGAGGAGCATCTACTTCATTTAGATATAGTTTTTCAGAAGTTAGATCAGGCAGGGTTCACTTTGAAGCTGTCTAAGTCGTCATTCTGTCAGTCAGAAGTGACATTTTTAGGTCATAGAGTGTCAAGTAGAGGTGTAACACCAGAAGAAAGTAGGGTTAATAAGATACTTAACGCAGAGGTGCCACAGAATGTTAAACAATTAAAAACTTACCTGGGAATTTGCAACTTTTTCAGGAGGTTCGTTCTTAAATACTCAGGGTTGGTAGAACCATTCAGGGAATTGCTTAAAAGTGGGACTCGGTGGAGATGGGAGTCCAAGCATGAACAGGCTTTTAGAGCGCTGAAGGAAGGTTTTGAGAAAGCTGTAGTGCTGAAATATCCGTTAAAAGATAAGGAATATGTGGTTATGACAGATGCTTCACATATAGGCATTGCTGGAGTATTATGTCAGAAAGATGATGAGGGTAATCTGTGCATTGTATCTTTAGCCTCGCGAGGACTGACAGCAGCGGAGAAAAGATACACGATTACTGAGTTAGAGCTTTTAGGTATTGTTTTCAGTTTAGGAAAATTTAGAATGTATTTAGTAGGGGGGAAATTTGAGATCCACACAGATCACCATGCATTACTGTATATGAGGACTTGTAAACTCAGTTCTAACAGAGTTAGTAGGTGGATTCTTGCTCTGCAGGAATACGAATTCACAGTAAAATATATTAAAGGTAAAGATAACATTCTTGCAGACATGCTATCGAGGGACACTAATTTATGTAGGGATTATCCTGAGGTTAAAGCAGAGGACGGTATTTTAATATGTGCATGTGTGGACAGTAGCAACAGGGCATCGTTACAGACACTGAGAAATATGCTAGTAGAGCAACGTGATGACGTTCATTTAAAGGGAGCCACTTGCAAGGTTGGAAGCAGGTGACGTAGAAACATTTATAGTTTCCAAACGTATTGGCAAAACAGCATATGTGCTGGAGAATAGTGAGGGAAACAGATTATACGGGACGTATAATATACATAGTCTACGAAAATATGTGTCATAAAGTGAGAGTGTTTAGCTGGCGAGCCAGCCTATCAAATGAGTAAGTGTGGTATCTGGTGCGTGGAGGATCTGGTCTTAAGGCAGGCGTATCGGAAGTCACACAGGGGGGTAGTATGTAAGTAAATGAGAGTTTTTAAGGTACAGGGAAATATGACGGGATTGTCGGATGCTGTTGAGCACTAAATTGTCTCGATGCACCAAGGCCATTTTGGCAGCGCTGATGGGTTCCCATTTATCTCCAAGAGATGGGGGAGCGCTTGTATAGGGCTTGTTAGCTTAAGGCGTCCACGAGATAAAAGATGGGCCATCAGAATGCGAGACAGTCCTTCATGAAACTCATACATATCAGCACACGTGATTTCTGTTTACGGCCTCGCCATGTAAGATTTGTAAGTGTGTAATTTAAGATAATTTGTACAATGGTATTATTTGTGTGAGGAGAAATGGTCTGTGTTGAGAACTAGTATTAAGTAGAATATGGTGTACGGGAACTTAACAAGACAGGGCGATTACGGCACAGAAATATTTGGTGTTATATGTAATGCGCATTTACTGTATTTTTTTTTTCAGAAGTCAATATTAATTTAATCTACTTTAAAGAGAGATTAAGTATTATGGTCACGAGGCGCTGCCACAATAGTGTGATCGTGTGCTCAGTGATATGTGGAATTAAATGTCACCATAAGGAGGGGACCTCCAGTGAAATTAGGAAGTTCTATGGTGATATAAATATATCAGAACACCTTCAATGCATGTGATATGACATCATAAATACATAGTGCTCACACATTAATTATGTCAATTTCTCCAACATAGAGAAATTTGAGAGGCGGAAATATCCGTGGAACACTTCTATATGTAAAACATTGGACTGGTTGCAAAGTGCAATCCATAGTGACAACGAACTTTGACGCAAAGTGCGTGAAGAAAAATTATGAGTGTATATATCTGTAATTTAGGGTGATTTCATTTATGTAATATGTATTTTGGATGGGGTTTATTAACGTGTCTGGGATAATCGGATAATGGACCGTCGTCACGGTAAATGATCCGATGATCCGAGGCGAATATGTAACGTGTTTTTCGAGGGGTTTTATGCAACTGGCATAAGTCAGTAGGAAGCCATTCTATATTTATTTACGCGGCAAATTGTTCAGCCAAGAGAATTTTTCATGTTAATTTATTATTATTATTAATTTATTATAATTATTATTTAGATATTTTCGGAGCATTTTATAAAAATTATTAGCATTCAGATAGGTTTTCTATGTATTAGAAAACGCTATCAAGCAAATTATTACGAACGACGATATCATAGAAAATTATCTGATTACGGAATTTTACGGAGTTTTGTCAGTTAGGGTATTTGAGAGACATGACTCACTGGGAATTCTAATACATGCTGATTCCTGTCGAGAAGCATGACGCAATCTTGGGTCGCAAGGTCTAGAAAAGACGAATTGTCGAAACGGAACTCTCGCGCGCCGAGTGTAATGAACCGGAGGAGGGGAAGTGGCGGCGTGCTCAGCCAATCAGCAGAGACGACGTAAGCTAGTTGGGACTGAAGAGTGGGGGAGCCGACAGGTGAATATATCGTTCGACGCGCCGTGAGACGAGGACTATCTGTGAAATACTTGCGGAGTATGGTTATACGCGGGGGACGCTCCGATGTTCCGTGGAACGGACAATCTGTGTAGAACTTGCAGTGTACGGTCGCAAGTGCGTGTCGCTCCGATGTTCAGTGGAGTTAGCGACGATCTTTTGTAAAACGTAACCAGTGCGGTTTTACGAGAGTTTGGGTCCGATGTACGGACCATAGAATTATCTAATCTACCAGAATATCATCAAATTTCGACGGAGATGACGACGTCCAGGAGACTGTGGGAAGCACACAGCATCATCAAGAACGAGGGAAATGCATTGGCAATTTCCAGGGGTAAGCGCTAATGACGCAGAAATACGCAATCTCTCATTTTTCTTTGTTTTATATTTCATAATTCAGTAACTTCATAGCTTGGAAATAAGAGTAAAATCAATTTATCAGACTCCGTTTTCACGTAATTTTCTATCGGTAATATTCAAATCACAACTCTCCAATTTAAATTTTAAACTTATTATTATTAATTTTGCTATACTTGTTTTATATAATAAATTCATTTCTTTTACAATGCAATCTTTGCTTTCAGTAGGTAGCATTAGATATAGACCAATTCCTTCTCCTGATACAATTGTTTGTTGGGTTAATGATCAAATCATACCACGATCTGAGTGAATAGAGTCTTGAATGTGTTCTGCCAGAGCTAGACGTTGTTAAATACAAATTTAGATTTCAACATTGCATTGAGGTCTTGGCGCCCATTAAAACAACATAGCTTAGGCAAAGGTAAACAGTTACATTTCTCACCCAACAGTGTGGGCTAGCTAAACCATTACATTGCCAACACTAGAACAAAGTCCCTACAAGGTTCTGGTATTAACATCTGGCATCTCAAAAGTGGCAACAGTCTAGATATATTGAGACCAAAGATCCCCCTTTGGATAAAAGAACATACTACATCTGTGGCCATAGTCTAACAAGGATACCCCAAACTAGAATAAACTAGGATCAATAAAAGCCTGTAGTTACAACTTTTGACAGATGTCACAAATGAAACATTTTCAACTTTCATTACATTCTGAGTCATATTCAAATGGTTCACAATCCTCGTGTTTCCTGATCACATGCAAACTCAATTGCGTTAATGAAGCAAGTTTCCAATAATAATAGTCTATTCTCGGAAGCAATGTGGATACAACCTTACAGCTTTAATAAAATGAGTAACATATGACATTATTTACAATCACTTATATACAGCCTGATACCATTCAGCCTAGCAGTAGCCATTTGTGCAGAGTTATAGTAAACACAATGTGACTCAATCAGCATGCTTACAAAGAAAGTAATTATTAAGTTTGTCCTACCTGATCGGCATTCTACTTTTGGTCTACCCGTTGTTCCAGGAGGGCAGCGGCAAACAAAAGCCGCACCTTCCCGAAGACACTCTGCTCCCTTACCACAGCCCTCTGTGCGGCAGTCAACTGGAGTGTGATCCAAGGTGCCTATAGCAATAGGAAGCATATTATCTTACACATTGGTCTTGTCTGTCTCCCTCAACATGTTGAAACTTATCGACAGATTTTATGGTGTGTAACCACGGTCATATGAAGCTTGGCGCAAACTTTCACACAAAGGTAAAGGAGTAGAGGTTTACGAGCAACATCCGAGAAACAACTTGCGGATAAATAGAATAGGCCTATTGTGCTCAGAATGGACGAATGCCATCAAAATGTCCTGCAACATCTCAGCAGTGTGAGTTGGGCCGGGAAGAAGCCAGCACACAACCTTATGCCAACAACCAGGATATGACCAACCAGAGACACTAGGACATGTCCTAGGTCAATGTTCTAAAGGGGAGCTACTAGAAAATTCCCGCCATCACAGAGTACGATCATTGATAGCCACCTCCCTGAGGAAATTGAAATGGGAAGTTTGTGATGAGGTTCACTGCATTTCGGAAAATGTCAGTCACCGTAGAGCAGATATTGTTGCCATTGACAGGAAGAGCAGGAAAAGGTTTGATCCTGAACCTCACGGTACGAATGGAAGTGGACATTCAACAAGCGGTACAAGTCAACAAGGTGAAAGAGGCTATTTACCTCACCCGAGTGAGAGATATAATCTACCTGAAAATGCTTGGAAAGTGAAAGACCTCCTTTTCGGGGCTCGGGGAACATCCTTCAAGTTCGTCCTGAATATGCTTAAAGAAGTTGGTAGCATTAAAAAAAATCTTGAGAAAATCTGCTTTAGTATATTGAGAGCCTCAATATACATGCTACATAATCATTTAAATGGTGTATCATAATGTATATCGTAGAGCCAACGATGTACCTATAATTATGTTATTCTCAATCTTTATGATCTCCCGGAATGCTGGGAAGATATCCTTGTGGATATATATGTGCATATTTGTATTTCAGATTACGATTGGAAGAAAAGCCATTCAAATCCAGAGGAAAATTTTGAAGTCTTTGTTGACAAATGCAGTAACCTGATGTAGCAATAAGAACTGGAGATGAGGAATATGAAGCATGCAGGACTATGCAGATTATAGAGTTAGAGGGATTTCCATAGCAAATGCTGTGTGTGTACACATTAGTACCTTACAAGTTAAGTTACATTTCTATGTACTGAATATAAATATAGTTCTATTACTAAACAAACATTTCTTTGAGTTATAGAGGCTTAACCCTCCTTCGGGTGCACCTAATCTGTGAGATTAAGAGGAAATACTTTTTCCCTTCCAGGTTTGGGTTTTTCCATGAATGATGCACGCGTCACAATAGCTTCCGCTCTCCCTGCCAGTTGCGCGAGGGTCAGGTCGTCATTTGTTCAGTGCCCATCGCTACTCAGTGGTGAGCCGCTTCATCCAGGAGATTAAGTTCGCCCGATCACGTAAGTATTACAGTAGTGATTTCAATGTTTCTTTAATTTTCTTTCACCAAACTGGTTTAGAATATGTATTTCTTTGTTTTACTTAATTCAATATGTACAGCGGAACAAATTCATCTGAAGCCCCGGAAAATAGGCAAACTACCAGGCTTCATGTTGCTGGATTTACTGCTATTTGCTGCACGCGAAAGGCGTGATTTGCACAGAAACCAACTGGCGCTGGGTAGCGCGCACGTGAGGATGATTTACTAATGGTGTCACTCTCTCCCGCCGCCGACCACGTGCTCTCCCTCCTCCATCCCTCGTGCCGGCAGCACCCTCACTCAGGGCTTCACTTGAACTTGCAGAGCATTAGCTTGTTTATATCTCAGTAGAGAAGCTTGAGTGTAACATGATTGCAGAATTGAAGTCTGTTTATTACATGTAATTAGTTTTTTGATTTTAGTAAAAATTGAGAATTTTATTTTAAAAAAAAAGCTTTCTTCGGCTTTTCCCAATTAATTGGGGTCGCCGGAGCCAACCAGGCTCATTTTGGTTCTGGCCGGGGATTTAAGGCCGGATACCCTTCCTGACGCCACGTAATTTTTTAGGTGAAAATTCCACCCCACTTTCACCGGGATTCGAACCCCGGCCGTCTGGGTGAAAGACAAGTAGCTAAGCCACTGCGCCACAATTTTATAATTTTTAAAATTTCAACTGGAAATGTTCCTTTCTTCAAGTTAAGAATACAACAGTTAAATGAGGTGCCAAATTTGAGTGCGCAACTGTTTCTAGGTGATATAATGTAAATAAACATATATTTCAATGGTTAATCTGAGAGATAAGTTGTGCCCGACACGACGGTGTTATTATTTATGTTGCGCCTGACGTAGGGTTGAGGTGTGCTTATACAGATTTCATTCAATTTCATTATGATACTTGAATGGGTGTCCCCCCTTGCAGTTATTTTATTTGTGAACTTGAAACATCACGATCATCAGCCCTGTATACTTACTGCATGTGTGAACTACTCTGATTATCTGGCTGCAATGAACTAGCAATTTATGGATGTGATGATCTGTTTTTTAATGTGTATGAAAGACTCACTAAACCCAGACTGTCTCAGGCCCACTCAAATTTTAAATCTGACCCTGATTGCTGGGTATAGCCTACATATGAAGGATAGGATAGGGGAGCATAGAAAGTTGCATCCAATTAAATGAAACAAACATAAATGGAGAGGGTAGACTATAGATGCCCAGGCATCAGACTGTGGTCACATTTTCAAGTCTTAGTCAACAAACATAATGTACTCACATTCTCTGTTAGGATTTCCAACGTAATTTGATGGGCAGTGACATTTGGCTTTTCCACTACTGTCAATGCGACAAAGTGCATTGATGCCACAACGTTTCTCCTGACACAAATCCTTGAGACCACCAGTACACAGACAACCCAAGTGAGGATCACCGGTACATCCAGGCAAGCATGTACATTCAAAACCATTTGGAATATCACGGCATTTGGCATTTTCTCCACATGGATTGCGTAAACACTGGTCTCCACCTCCTGTGATCATGAAAAGACAAGTACAGTATATCGCTAACAAAGGAAGCTGTAAGAAGTATGAGAAGTTATTCTAAGAACATCAATCAAGGCTCTGTATTTGTTTCCTACCATTTGAAAACCTTTGTTGCTGTTAATGAATTTTTTTGGGCTTGGGACATCTTGGTCATCAGCCCCATGTAGTTGAGTATGTGTTGAACTCGTCTGGTAACCTGTATTTATGTGACGACTGTAGTAGTGTGTGTAACTGTATTAGAGACAGGGATGAGGTAGGTGCTCCAGGACTTGGAAGTAAGGTACAATCCCAACATTTTCCTGGAGGGAGTGTGGAAAAACCCAGGGTAAAACCACACTCAGGATAGCCACTATCAGTGCCTGGATTTGAACCTGTGATACCCGGACTGCTGCAGCTACCCTCGTGGCCGTGCTGCAAGGCTACACCGTGGGGTTGTGAAAGTTCCAATGTATCCTTTCCTACGAGGAGTTAATTTTATACTGCTTAGCTTGCTGATAGCCGTGCATGAATGCAAGGGGCCATCCTGAGTTCTGGGGCATCTACCTGAAACCTGCCACACACACTAAACCAAGGAAGTCCCTCGAAGTAATTACAACATATTTTCATGAGTTAGGGAGCAAACTCATTGTTGTTTCCTGGGAATTCTCTTAATATTCTACATCAAACATGAATTTACATCATTTTTCATCGACAGTCCCACTAGGAGGAAATGCAGCAGTAAGAATTCCAAGTACTTACTATCTGCACACTTCTACTTGAGCCCGCGACACTCTACTTTTGGACACGTCAAGGTATACCCGCAGTGGAACAGCCATGCCCACCCTGAACTCCTTCGAGGCTCGGAGGGAGGATGTATCGGGGGCGAGTTAACTTGCACGTGTGAACGGCCATGAACAGGGAATTTAGTAGATGTAGCACTGCAGTGTGTTCCGTAGTAAATTGTGTCCTGTGTCCTCCTCTACCATGAACACGATGGAGGAGCAAATTTGAACCTCCCAAGCAGTGATATAGCCAGAATTTAATTTCTTCCAGAATGAAAGGTATAATTCCTCCTTTTCCCATCTACCGGTAGTCTTCCCACAGAATATATACATACAGTCAATGCAAATTACACATTGAACTTAATAGACCAAAGAAAAATGCCCAAATATTATTTTTATTGAAATTAAAAATGCAAAGAACATGAATGAGAGTTCAAAAATTAAATAGGAACAGGTTTCACCTGGTGAAGTGCACTTAAAAGTAACCAAGTGCTAAGTAAGTCAAATATGTACAGTAGTATATATATGCACACGTCAGGTCGTAGTTGATACACACAAATGAATTAGTAACAAATACAATTATTGGGGAAAGATCAATAAATTTCCCCCAATAAATATAGAGGTAAATTGAACTTACCTTGCTTGCATTCAACTTCAGAGTTTCCAAAGTAACCAGGTGGGCAAGAACATATGGCTTGTCTGTTGACAACATGACATTGAGCATTAGTTCCACATGCACTTGGCTTTTGACAGGGATTCCTGCAAACCTTGTCTGTTTCGCATTTCTTATTGTATTCACAATCGTCATCACGCATACACTCATATGGAGTGCAAGCTTGGCTGGGCTCACCCTGGTAGCCATCAGGACACAGACAAATAGCACGGTGTTCGGATACACGGCATGATGCGTTAGTGCCGCACGGAGAATTGCCCTCGGTACAAGGATCACGGCACTGCCCATTTGAACAGGCCTTATCACTGGGACAGTCGTTTTGAGAGCGACATCCAGGCATACAAACAACATTGTCACAGATTTGACCCTGTAAACACAAGAGAGAGTTTGTGAGTTATGGCAGTTTTAGAATGGGGTTCTACTTTTAGTTCATTACATAGACAAGTAGCTTACCGGTGAACAGGTATTAGGTCCACTGCATTTAGCTCGACACTTGCCCGAGGAACAGATCTCACCACAAGAACAACCATTATCATCGTAGCAGCTTCTTGTACAGTAGCCTGCTTCATCACATTCGCAGTCTGGTGCACCTACACCACACCTCATAGATGGTTTGGAGCAACCAACTAGAGGATTACCTAGGAAGTTTGGCGGACAACTACACTGAACACCATGGCTGACTACATGACAAGTAGCACAAATGCCACAAATGTTGCCACTCTCACATGGATCTGAAACAGAAACAGCATAACATCAATCAATAAACAGGCACCTCGTGTTTTCCTATATTGTAAGAAATCTTTCACGTAATGTACAATAGTTAACAAAATAAATACAGTTACCTTCACAACATTGTATCTGCCTTTTGCACTACAAGCTACAAGTGGCACAATGGTCACTAACTATCAATTGCATGAGCACATCTCCACTCATAGAAGTCAGTTAGAATGAAACCTAACAATTTAAGTTTAAATGCTAATATTAATATTCTTCTCCACAGGAGAAATTTAATGTCAACTTCATTCTTGATAGTATGAGAATATTGATCAAGTTACCTTCTATCTAACTGGAAGTTTCCATGCTGCATGATCACAAGCACACTCAAATATCCAGGCCACCCATGTGCAAATAGCAACTAGACCAGTACCCAATCGAGACTCATGTTCAAGGAGTAAAGAGATTTCATAAACTGAGCCCAAACTCCAGAAAATGCAGAACAATCTGCCTCCATTACCCATTTTACAGATACTATAGCATAGCTTGTATTAGAAAATAGCTGAATAAAGTGAGTTTCACTTTCCATGTGTGGAATATATTTGTAGGGTTGTGTCCTAGAACATTTCCAAGGACAGTATTTAACAGAAGTGAGCAAAGGCACAGTCCTGGTGCACAACAGTTTCCGATTTGTATAGCTAGTACGTTACTTAAGGTTGTAATAGTTGTCTCCAGGCCTCAAGCCCTTGAAACCTCGACGACATTTTCTGTGAGTAAATCTACCTCACGAGGGTGTAAAGGATTTCTTGGACATGGCAAATAAATTTAGTTTTCATCCAGTCCCTATTTTGATTTTTATATCTTATCACTTCCTTGATGAGTGGAGTAAATACTACAATATGACTACTATTTTAATTTTATGATATACAGTATACCTAGTGTTTTACTCATCAATGTCCGTTCTAGACTCCAGTTTACATGCATTGTATTGCTAATGAACTTTTTTTATATCATTTGTAGAATAACATTAAAACAAAAGAGAAAATAGCTTTAAATGAAATCTTGATGTGATTGGAAGACACGACTGAAAACTAAACTAGTAGTGTGACTCAAATACAGCATTGCCAACAAGACTTACTTCTGCACTGCTTGTTGATGCAAGCCTGATTATCTTGGCATACGGTATCACTGCGACAGCCAACATCACACAAGCGATTCTCGCATATCTGTCGAGGACCACATGTGGAATCACTGTTGCATACCGTCTTGCATAATCCTTTATCGCAGCGCTCATCTGACAAGCAGTTCTGATCACTGAAAAGAAATTCAAAAGAGATTATCATACTGACAGTCAAGTGATAGGCCATCATATGTGTGATGTTTTCAAACCAAGAGTATGTATGTATGTCTACCCCTTATTATTCCCGTTTTCCAATGGGGTCGGGGATGAGATGCGATGGAAGTCTTTGTGGCGATGGTTTTTACGGCCGGATGCCCTTCCTGACGCCAACCTCATGAGAGGAGTTAATGAGAGATGGAATGAATGATGGTGAATGAAACTGGGCAAGGATGTGGAAGGAAGCGGCCGTGGCCTGTCAGAAGGTACCGTCCCAGCATTTGCCTGGTGTTGAAAATGGGAAACCACGGAAAACCATTTCAAGGACGGCCGACGGTGGGGCTCGAACCCACGCGTCTACCGAGTCAGCAGAGAGCTTGGCCCCATGACCTAATGCTGCACTTTAGCCAGCGTAGCCACTATTGTCGGTTCAAACCAAGAGTAACTAAAATTATTGTATGAGTACGGAAGCGTGTTGGAGTTTGGCCAACGTTTTAAATGTCATAACGGGAGTTAGGTCAGTAGACGGATCCAGTCAGATGTTATCACTACAGGGGATCACCAGCTGAGGTAAACAATTCGTCAGTAAGGAAATATTATTCAGCATATTATTGTATAGCAAAGTATCTCATTGGTATGTGGAAGTTAGTTATAAAATCTAGTCGTATTCAAGTACAGTAGTTTCTTTGAGATTTCATGATAAGGTCAATTAATGACAAACCATTGTTGCCCCACAGAGTTGTTCTTTGCTGGAAGGAGAGTGCAGTGGCTTAATGAATTCAATTGCTACTAAGTTAGTAGCTGGCGCCGAAAACCGGGTAAATGTTGTATGAAGTGAATGTCGTCCGTTGCTGGACCAATGTTTGTGTGTTTTGCTCAACTGGTGAGGCAGTTATTAAGTTTGGGAAGGAGAAACATTCGGTTGATCCTTTACAAATGGAGATGAAAGAAGGATCTGTTACAAGACAGACAGACCCCCAGCAATTTCCAGATATGAAACATACAGCAGATAAGAGTGCTTCCAGATCAAAGAGAATTCGAAGAAACTGGTATCTATAAAAATAATTGATCAAAAAATTGGGTTCTGGATAAAATACGGCACCTAATGAAATTATAAAAGAATTGAATTATCCATTGAATATCTTAATTTTAAAGGGTGATTTGTGTATTTTATTATTATATTTAAGTACCGTAGTTCATAAAAATATGTTGTTATATCAAGATCCCTCAGACCTTCCAAACACAGTAACTTAGTTTCCCTGCCCTCTTAATATTGTTGTGATAACACATACTTATTGGATACCGGTAACTATACTTCACCCTTCAAAATTTCACCGAACGTTTTTGACATTGTTTCAGCTGTATTAATATAAGTTATTTACTATCCACTGATTTGGTTTACATTCATCATCACTGCTGAGTTATCCAAAAGTCCATTAAAATTATATGTAGCTTAGTCTAGTCAGAGTAAATATATCATGAAGATAAAAGCAGCCAACAAATTAAGGTTGATTACAGATGTAATTTTACCCTCCTCAGCCTATGGTCAAGCTTGGCTGAAGAACAGATTGCATTTAGATACTGTATTTGTTGTTTCAGATTTAGGGGTTGTATTTCAAACTCTTAAGTTTCAGTTCATATTTAAATAACTTTGTATCTTCTCTTTAATATAAAATGGAACCCTCTGCAATATTTTGAAGATAAACACGTGTGCAAAAGAATGAAATACTCTTTATAATTAAAACCACAGACTTTTGATGAAAATACATTTCATCAACTTGAGCATTGAAGACTTTGCATGTTTATCATTGAACAAAACCACAAGATAAGGAAATATAAATATACTGCACTCCATATGGACAGACTGAAATGCTGCACAATAGCTGAGTATTCTGCTTGCAGAGGCGTATATAAGGGGGGGAGATAGCTGTGAGGGCTTCAGCCCCCCCCCCCCCCCCCACACACCGAAAAAAACAAAACAAAAAATAAGAAAGCGTTGTTTTGGTAAAAGCATAAGATAATTGTATATTTTGTTGTACCCTAATCTTAAATTATTGGCTAAGTTATAAACAATATTAAGATTGAAATTAACTACCTCTTGGTATAGTGGCTAGCATTCTTGGCAGCCGAATTTGGTGATCCGAATTTGATTCCCGGTTCTGCCAAAAAAATTTAATTCTGGACTGAGGGCTGGAATGGCTTCACTCAGCCTTGTGAGGCAAAACTGAGAATTCCACAGTACGGTACTTTAGAGAAATAAATCATCAATTTGTAAAAAAAAGAGAGAAAGAAAAAAAACTGTTTACTTTTCTGTTTAATAAATTGACAAATATTGAGATATTTGCCGTTCATACTCCATAGGCCATAATAGAAAATTCATGAAGTATAACATTTTATTTTGTGTTGTATTTTACAACTTCTTTTGTATTGCCACTAATTGTAGGCTATATAAACTTAGAATTTTACAATTAACTCTTATCTAAAATAATTACACAAAGTTATACCCTCTTAAGATATTGACTGAGATTTTTGGGTATTTTGCGGTAAAGAACCCCCTGAGAATACTCACAATTTTCCAGGATAGTAAGCCTCCCCCCCCCCCCCCCCCCCCCCTGAAAAAATTGTATATACCCCCCTGTCTGCTTGATACCACCCCATGGCACGTTCAGCTGAATTGCTTAGCATAGCAAAGTATTTTCATTAGCCACTAATCAATTTGAGAAGAAAGTATGGTACCAAATGTTTGATATATTTAATGAGTACTATCAAATTTTGTAACCGTTTGCAATGAGTTATAATCAGCATTTGTGGTTAAAACTGCTGTATGCACACAAATACAGCTTGCTGCTGTCATCAAAACCATTCCACTATTTTGTAAGAAATGAAGTTTTGGTGCCTTTGATCATAATTCATTAACTTACTTGGTCCAGGACAAACAAACAAACAAACAAACAAACAAACAAAGGGATACAAGGAACAAAGTGGTAAATTGACATCTTTGTATTTTGCTTTTACATGTCCTGGCACACTTTTGATGGTTTGGTTGCATATTTCAGCCACTTTCTTCATGTTTATTTCAAGGAAATCTCACATATTTAAGGACATAATTGATAAACTGTTGAAATACTTACGTTCTACAAGTGGTTTGGCATATGCCGAAGTAACATGACTGTGAACTAAGACAGTCATCCTGCGTTTCACACTCAGAAGTTGGCTGACGACAGCTTATTGTAGCATCCCCCACCAAGGGGTCGGGACAGATGCATTGCTTCTGATGATCCACCATAGAGCACTGAGCATTTGTACCACACGTAGTTGGTGACTCACATAGATCTACAATGAGAAAGTTGAGTTACAATGCACCATATCCACAAAACAAAACAAAACTGTACTTTTTACTCTAAGATACAAATGAATGAATATGGATGAATGAAGAAAGGCTACCAAGATGAGCACTGGAGCGACGGATGACGGGGAAGAGAGGACGAGGAAGACCAAGAATGCGTTGGATGGACTCGGTGAAGTATAGCATTAGAAAACGGAACACCGTGTCGTAATAGGAATGGTGGAACGACAGAACAAAGTGGAGAGGAACCATATTCGCCCCCACCCAGTGTCTGCTGGAAAAGGGGAAATGAAGGTAGTGTCTGCTGGAAAAGGGGAAATGAAGCTGATGATGATGATGAATATTTAATCAATACTCAGAATTTAATTTTTTTAATGTATCAATAAACAGTAACGGTTTTATTCATTCAATGATTTTCATTTTAGACCGTTTTGCCTTTCAGCGTCCAGTCTCTGCCTCTATGATCCTTTATTAACAGTTCCTCTGCTTCTACACCTCTCACCCTAAAATCGTGACTCTAACCATCGCCTACTAGGTCTACCCCTGCTTCTCTTACCCTCTATAGTCGAATTCATTAATCTCCTCCCCCACTCTCATCACATGACCCCACCATCTGAGTTGGCTCATACGAAGAGCCTCATGTAACAGTTCCCTTTTCCATAGGGCATGGTGGCAAGTGGTCAAGTTGCTTGCCTCTCGCCAAGATGGACCTGGGTTAGATTCCTGGTGGAATTTTTGAGGTGAAATACATCTGGTGGTAAAAAGGTCCTGCTGGTTATGATTGGGAGATTAACAGTCACAAGAAACTACAAGCTTCCTTCGTTTAGCTTTATCCTCCTCCCATTGTTCTCATCTATTTGTCCCAGCAACCATATGGTTCAGATCTGCATTTAGCTTTATGTCGAGACACACACTGATTCCAGTATCTACTAACAATTTTCAGTGATGGCGAATGAAGATCATCTAATGCACAAAGAGAATTAAAATGTTGTTGTTAATTCATATTTTGGGGCTTGGTACATCTTCGTCATCAGCCCCGTGTAGTTGGGTGTGTGTTGAACTTGTCAGACAACTTGTATTTATGCGACTAGCGGACCCGTGCGAGAAATCTCGCATGTTCATAAACCACACTTTCCCCAATACGTTTATAATGAGAGACTTATGGAGAAATGTTTTTATTTGAACCAAATGACTATATTTCAGTTAGAATTCCAAGTTCTATCTTCCCTAACTTAAGAAGGCAATCACTGAAAATTGGATCATCATAACACTCACCGGTTATTCGATATTTGTGAAATTATACGATTTGAGTACTCATTCCTTTGATTTACTGTTTCTGAAATCCATGCAGAATGATAAAGGAAAGACCTCAGAATGTTAAAATGACATGAAACAGGCGTTACGGTGGCCAAAATATGAAGTGGAAAGCAATTATGGAGCGTATTTTCCTACAGCAAGAGTGTCTGCAAATCGCACACTTTTTTTTCTAAGAAAATATAGATATTTATGAAATTAGAGTGCAATTCGTCACTGCTAATGTCTATTCTCTTTCACTTGAATGCTCATTTGTCATGATCGGTCGCTTGTAAGCGCCACAGGAGGGATCTATACTACTGAAATAATATATATGATGACTGTAGTAGTGTGTACTACAGTATTAGGGATAGGGCTGATGTAGGTGCTCCAGGACTTGAAGTAAGATACTATCCCGACATTTGCTTGGAAGGATAGCCGCTGTGCCTGCCGTCGTGGCCGTGGAGCACAGCTATGCTGAGGGGTGAATTAAAATGACTGACCCTTATGGGATTCAAACCCACAACCTTCAGCTTTGTATGCCGTTGCTCTTGGCCACTGAGCTGATGGCCAGCTACAGTACAAATGGAAGGTTGTGTCCCTATTAGCTCAGTGATCAAGAGCAAGGGCATACATAGTCAGAGGTTGCAAGTTTGATTCCTGTACGGGTCAGACCTTGAATAATTTGTACATTGGACAACCTAATAGTTAAAATTTGCATTTATCATCACTGTGGTAGTGAAAATCCAATTCATGGAATCTTCAGAGATCTTACAGTGCCTGTGACGTAGGCCAGTGATAAACCCAAGCAGCACCCATGTTCTATTGGAGAGCCAAGGGTTGAATGAAAGACAAGTTATTTAAGGCCACAGCAATGCTATTTCTCAGAGATAATTTAGTTTTTCTTTCCTCGAGGCAAGTGCTAGAATGATGTGAAATGCGAGGTAGAACTTATCAAACTGATAATTAAAGCTGGTAGCTTCACATGTCAAGAAATCTGTAACTTCACATAATATAGGGCATATCCAGATGCCAAAATTGGTCTGATGTATCTGAAATCTGGATAATTTATTATCTAGATTTCCCAGATTGCACTTCATTTTGGATTTGGATACACGCCTTAGCTACCAGCTTTACTGCATCTAAATAATACATCAGGTTTACTAGCATCAGTTAAGACAGTAGATCCTTCCAAACTCTAGGTTGACTTGAGAATAAGGCAGAAATGTTCTTTTATATAAAGTTTAGTGATTTAAAGCCCAACAGGGGCTGCAGCAATCCTGAGGGTGGATTTTTTCCTGGAAATTACCCCATGTTCACTACAGAAAAATAGCGTGATGGTGCCTTGTTTAAATCCTGGAGCACCTTTTTGGATATAACGAATACTGTTACAGACATGATAAGAGCTGACTCGATAATACTAACCTATACATTTATTGTTGACACAAGCACGATTTGTTGGGCAGCCAGAATCACTGCGACAGCCAGTCACACAGACGAGACCTTCACACATTTCACCACTGCGACAATCATCATCACGACGACACAAGGGCTTGCAAACACCTGCCGATAAATCACATCGTTCATTTCCAAGGCAATCACCATCTGACGAACATACAGGCCTGCAAGCTTCGTCAAGACATGTTGAACCAGCTGGACATTCTCTGTTTTCTGTGCAAGGTTGAGCAGGTGCACGGACACAAGCGATCTTGGCCGTCGGATTAGGTACAAAGCCAGCACGACAAGAACAGCTGGCCCGCTGGTTGGAAGCAGTACATATAGCATTCGGCCCACAAGGTGAACCACTACATGGATCTATACACCGATTGTCACGGCAAGACTCGCTGGCAGAACAATCTTCATCAGATTTACAGCCGAATATACACATATTCTTCAAGCAGATGTGGCCTAGGAAACAGTCATTATGAACTCGGCAGGTCACTGGAACAGATAAGAAGAATCAAGTTAAATTAATTGATACAAGACATGTTTTTTAAGTATGTAACATGTTGATATATTTTTTAAAAATATGCAATATTTTAATGATTTTATATTTACATGTAAGCCTGTGCTTTAAGTAGGGTTACCAACCATCCTGCTTTTCATTAATTTTGGTTATGTCCAACTGGCATTTTTAATTTATCGAAAATGTCTGCCATTTTGTAACAAGATTGCTCATTTAGGGTTTCCCCTTGATGTCAGACACATGTTAAATACATTTTCAGAAGATGGTTTGGATAAAGAATGCAAGGTGTTTATGGGAAATATATTTTGTTTCTATGAAACCTGTACTTAGTACTTGGATAAATGGATGCATCATATGGAGAAATTCAAGTGTTTCAAATGGTTCAAAATTCAGAACATTAAGGACCTCAGTTTTGAGGACATTGTACCATGTATTCAATATTTACAGTTAAAGGGTGTAAAAATAGCCTTTCAAGAGATGATTGCCGCTGAACTTGGCTACGCCTGCGTTTGTTGATAATACGCAACTGGAGCCTTGCAGGACGAGCAGAGGGACACAGCAACGGCAGACAGTAGACTGCTCATAAGTCAAGCAGCATCATGGGCGCACGCAGGGGTACCGTACAGAATTTTAAATCAACAGCATGATACTCAGCAAAATATTGTGAAACTCATTTTAACATACAGGGTCATTATCTATGTGCTCCCCAATAAACACGGCTAGCTAAGCCGGCTTTGACTGGTGCAGATTGTGGGCGCGCGTTTACGGTTGAGCCGGGGGTTGGCGCGCTCTGTTGACTCATATCGTTAGTTCACACGTGTTTTGTCATTCATATGGACATGTATCTGCAAAGCTTAGACGTTAGTGTTGCATGTTTAGTGAGTATTGTGATTACTGTGATCGTTGGTCATGCCTAGACACCAGTTCACATTGCGCGAACCTGTGTATATCCATATTTCGTATAAGAAAAGCAGAAAGTCTTGTTCTGAAACAAGACGAAAATTTTGAATCAAGTTTCCAGGAAGACCTGTGCCTAATGCCAGTACAATTAGGAGGCTCGCTAAATGATCAAGAAAACAAGCTCGGTAAATATTTAAAAAGTTATAAGACAACGTTGTTGTTCTTAGAGAACAAAAATTAGATGAGATTGTTGTCCATTCTTTCATCAGAAGATGTGAGGTGTGTGTTACAAGAGAGGGAGGACTATGAGCACTGTAAGTGCACATTATTGAACATGTTTGGGAAAAGTGTTAAAGTGCGTGCCAACCACCGGCTAAACCGTGTACGCGCGCCCATGATCTGCGCCAGTCAAAGTCAGCTTAGCTTACCGTGTTTATCAGGGCACACATAGATAATGACCCTGTACTTGAAAGGGCTTCTCTAAGGATTTTTAACTTAAATCTATGTCTTCCAGTGAGTCTATAATTCAGGAGGAACCCCACAAGAGAGATGACAGAACTACCCCTTTCTTTCTTTATTTATTTGATTTCATGTATTAAGAAGCCTCCGTGGCTTAGGCGGCAGCACGCCAGCCTCTCACCGCTGGGTCCGTGGTTCAAATCCCGGCCACTCCATGTGAGATCTGTGCTGGACAAAACGGAGGCAGACAGTTTTTCTCCGGGTACTCCGGTTTTCCCTGTCAAAATTTCATTCCAGCAACACTCTCCACTATCATTTCATTTCATCTGTCATTCATTTAATCATTGCCCCAGAGGAGTGCGTCAGGCCTCGGCAGCCGGCACAGTTCATATCCTCGCCACTAGTTGGGGGCTTCATTCATTCCATTCCTGACCCGGTCGGAGACTGGAAGCAGGCTGTGGATTTTCATTTTCATGTATTAATATTTGGCCAACAATCAAAAATACAGAGATTAGAAACCCCATATAATGGCTGGACTGTTATAAAACATAGCAACTTGGCTAGACAACTTACTGAAGAAAAGAACATGATCATAATAAGAGTATGTATGATTTCTGCTCTACAATACCTTCATGAGAAACGATCCAGTGAACTGTACAAAAGACTCCAAGAAGAATTTTCGTGTGATGAGGGGTAATTGGCAGAAACAGAGTGCAAATAGTCCTGCCTGGCATCATACTCAGGCAAGAACCTTCCGAAAACATGTTGCAATTGTTACCTGACAACTGACAGCCCAGTCATCTATTGCAGTAGTTAACGTGAGTTTTGGGTATTATTGCTGAAAAATTCTCTCTCTTAACAAACAATATACAAGTAGATACTCACATATACAGTTTCCTCTTAGGCACTTTTCATTTAAAGCACATTCATTATCTGCTTGACAGACAGGAAGACACATACTGTCTCGACATGTGCTGCCTTCCGAACAGTCCGTACTAAGCTCGCAGGAGACTGGAACTGCAACAAGATATTGATATTCACATTCCTGGAGTGGATAATAGTAGTAAACAAAATTTAAATGCTTTTCAGTCGGTCAACATGATTGTAATGGGGGTTATTCCCCAAACCTGAAAAAATGTACATGAGATTAATGAAATTAATTAAAGCATTTAAATTTTGTTTACTAAGCCAACACTGAAAATGGATTCCAACATGACAATGTCCAGGTGTGGGCAAATGCTAATGATTGTTTAAATGCTGCTTAAATTTACTTAGAACCATAAAATAAATAGGGGACATTACGTTATCATTGTTGGTGGAACTTATCCAAAACCAACCAAGTATCTTGTATTCAAGGAAATAATAGGCTACTTATGAACAGGTACAATTTTCACTGGAATAGAAAATGCCAGCTCTCTAAATGCACATCCATTAATGTATGAATTATACAAGGTAGTGTATATAGCACACAGGGTACAGTAAAACCTGCCTAATTCATAATTCGAGACATTAAAAAAAATATTTTTAAAAAAATTACAAGGAGCCTTTTAAATTAAACTTGGCTCGCGGTGTAGCCGTGCTTGTTAAATCGTGCACCATGATCACGTAGGCAGTTGCAGCAGGTCCGGAGATTGCATGTTCGAAACCCGGTGCTGATAACAGCCATCCTGAGAGTTTTTTGTTCCAGGATTTTCCCACACTTCCTCAATTTTCTTGAAAATGTTAAAATTTAGCTCTTTTTATATTAGCTTTGCCATTATGATTTTGATGTATAACTACAACCACACTAGAATTAATTGGTTTTCAATAAAATCGAAATTAAAATTCTTTTGTACTGTAATTGTATATTTCCTCAGCTAATTGTTTATTCATCTTCATTTGCTCAAATAAATAAAAGTAAAATTGAAAATTCTATTTAGTATTTTATTGATATGAAATGCATACTGACAACTGGAGCTGGATAAGGGGAAATGATGATGATGATGATGATGATGACTGACAACAAACAAATAATTAATTAAAGATATTAGTTATACTGTATTTAAAAAAACTAGTTATAAATAGTTGTTATTTTATATTATTATTAATTTTTTATCAAGTTATGTACCATACATATTGCCCGTAAAATATTAAACGTTTTAAAAGTTTACTTTTTAGGGGGTACTACTTTTAGATAAATATGTATTCAGGGCTACGGGAGGAAAAAAAGGTTGGGAACTGCTGCATTAGTGTATGAAGAAGACAGTGTAGTTCGATCCACTAGTGTATAAAGCACACAGTAGTTTGGTCCATTAGTGTATGAATTACTGTACACAAGAAGAGGAGACCTCTTGATGGTCAAATATTTATGGCTGTGTTGAAGGACAGAACATGTCCTTTTCACCACAATCATCGATATACTGTAAACTAGGCTCAATTGTAAGGTACCGTACATTCTTTGTGAAGAAATAAAACACACTGAAACACAGTAACATGAACTTACTTCGAACACACTCCACAGCCTGGTTGCCAGTGAATCCAACAGGACAGCTGCACTGCTTATAGTGGCTGAAGACACGGCATTCAGCATTCATACCGCATGCACCCTTCTGGTCACATGGGTTGTTGCATTGGCCTTGAAGACATTTCTCAGTTAAGCTACAATCTTCATCAGATTGACAGAGAGCTGGAAAAAGTACCATTTGACTTAGCAAATTCATTGTACATTGGTGTGTGTATAGATTGATAGTTAGCAAATTCAGTCACATGAAATCACTAAATCACTTACGTCTACAAATCTCTCCATAACAATATGTATTGGCTGGGCAATCTGCACTGGACCTGCAAGACACTGGTTTTGGTCTGCATCCTACAATGAAATCATTTGGGTTTCCCTCATAGTCAGTTCTGCATACACAAGTACTGATGTGATTGTTTGCAACACACTCCGCATTTGGTCCACACGCAGTGTTCTCGCATACGTCTGAAATAGAAAATAACATTATTAAAGTTCCCAGGATATGCAAAGACACATGCAAGAGATGAGAGAGTCCAGTTCTAATGGCCAACATAAAATTCCTTACAGATATATGGAAGACGAGGGAAAAAACAGAATAAAAATGAAAAGATAAAAATCTCAAA
Source organism: Meconema thalassinum (assembly GCA_946902985.2). Taxonomy (NCBI): domain Eukaryota; kingdom Metazoa; phylum Arthropoda; class Insecta; order Orthoptera; family Tettigoniidae; genus Meconema; species Meconema thalassinum. The sequence continues at coordinate 56,213,214 of OX336389.2, forward strand.
ATTACAGGAAAGAATAGAAACAAACAAGCTGAAATGTTTGGAAAGATGGTGCAGATGGGAGAAGACAGAGTGAGTTCCAAAGAAAGTATTTGAATCACTCGTTGAAAGGCACTAAGTTCAATTTTTAAAGTTTTGAGATAAACACAAAAACCTGTTTTTCCGCTCTTGTATTGAAATATGAGACGTGTTTTTTTGTATGTGGAAAGTGCACACAAACGCCGATATAAAAAAATAGCATTGTTCCGTATGTTACTAACAATTTTATTGACTAAATACGTAACTGGACTTAGTCCATTTCAACATGGATCGAGCAGAACCTTCGAGCGAGGAATGTCATTCACATTCTTAGTTTATTTCCTTTATATTTAAATGAACATACCGGTATGTATACGGAAGCTTGAAAAAAGGTAACATGAATGTAATAACTGTTATTTTCTACGTGTTGAAACGCACTAACTGCTGGACTACGTTCCTTTCAACATGAAATAACTAACTTGACGGCTGTGGTAATAGCACAAGCGCTGCCATAACATGGTTCCATTCAACACCAAAACATGCATCTTGCTTCCTAGGATGCAAAATCGTGGTAAAAAGGATTTGTCAAAAATGTGGACTTAGTCCCTTTCAACAACGAGTGATTCGTCTACAAAGTTGAAGGCCTTGAAGGGGTGGATGTATACAGTACAGAAGAGTAAAGGGAAGAGAGTAGGAAGAAATACTGGAGAAACAGGCAGCAATGGAAGTCCCCAGCCCAGGAGAGAACTGGTAACTGGAATCACTTGCTCCACAGTTGAGCTACTCATGTGGGTGATAAGAGAAATGGTGACGATAAAGAAAGAGACACAGACAATAACTGGAATAGACTACCTTTGCATTTAGGCACTCCATTGGTTTTTGTACACTCTGCAGCCACAGGACAATCTTCATTTGTCTCACACTCAACTGGAGCATGACAGCCTTCTTTGTGGGAATCGCCAACAGTTCCCACAGGACAAGAGCACTTGTAAGAACCACGAGAGTTTTCGCATCGTGCTCCTGGGCCACAGGGGTTGCTAGCACAGAAGTCTATTAGTTGACAGCCAATCTGAGGGTTGCCAGTAAATCCAGGTTGACAGTAGCACACCTGTACAAGAGAATAATGTTAGACAAGCACCGGTACCCAAGGAAGCTGGTGTGCTCAGTGTACCAAAGTGAGAACTTACCTGTTTATGACTCTCAGCAGAACAAACCGCATTAATTCCGCATGGATTCTCCACTACACATGCAATTTTGCATGCATAGTTGTCACACAGTTTATCATTTGAACAGTCATTGCTGGTTTGACATTCAATTTCCTGGCAGCCTACTTGTGGGTTGCCATGGTAACCAGTTTTGCAAGAGCAGACAGCTGCATGGTTGTTAGCTGCACATTCTGCATTGCGGCCACATAGAATGTCACCATCACATGCATTCTGACACTCCGCCTGGGGACAAGAAACTTACTACAGAACCACTACAATTACATGAAAATCAACAACAGAATCGTTCCTGTTTGGGAGTAATGAGGCTTAAAGCAGTGGCATACCAACAGGGTTTAAACCTGCCCTCCAAAGACATGTGTTTACCTGAATCCTGTTTTACACCACTGCCAGTGAGGCTTCTTTACTCAGAACAGTAGCGGCTATTCAGGTGAAGAGAGTGAAGAGCCTCTTCACTAGCCATCCCTTAAATAAAATAAGCATTATTTTTTCTTATTTAAATAAAAATGTTGTCATTGTCTTGGGCTACTTTTTCATTTTGTGTACTGTTATTTCTACACTCCGTCGCCACAGGCCGGACGTTTGTTTTAGACGAGTGTAAAATCTTAATGGAAGCCTAGAGGCGAGTTACTGCAGTACCTGTGTTGTTATTGTAACGTGTTTTTCGAGGGGTTTTTATGCAACTGGCATAAGTCAGTAGGAAGCCATTCTATATTTATTTACGCGGCAAATTGTTCAGCCAAGAGAATTTTTCATGTTAATTTATTATTATTAATAATTTATTATAATTATTATTAAGGTATTTTCGGAGCATTTTATAAAAATTATTAGCATTCAGATAGGTTTTCTATGTCTTAGAAAACGCTATCAAGCAAATTATTACGAACGGCAATATCATAGAAAATTATGTGATTGCGGAATTTTACGGAGTTTTCGTCAGTTAGGATATTTTGAGAGACATGAGTCACTGGAAATTCATATACAGGATTAATCTAGTCGGGAAGCATGACGCAATCCTGCGTTGCAGCTTAACAAAAAGGCGGATGTATGGAACGGAATACGACTTCACCCTACCGCCGAGTGTAATGAGCCAGAGGAGGGGAATATAGCGGCGTGCTCAGCCAATCAGTGGAGACCACGCAAGCTAGAAGGCGGATGAAGAGTGGGGATGCGACGGGTGCATATATCGTTCAGTGTTCCGTGGAACGAGGACTATCTGTATAGAACTTAACGAGTACGGTTGTACGCGGGAGTCGCTCCGATGTTCCGTGGAGTGGAGGACTGACTTTTGTAAAACTTAACCAGTGTGGTTGTACGAGTGTTTGGGTCCGATGTACGGACCATAGAATTATCTAATCTACCAGAATCTCATCAAATATCGACAAAGATGTCGACGTCCAGGAGACTGTGGGAAGCTCACAGCATCATCCAGTACGAGGGAAATGTTTCGGCAATTTCCAGTGGTAAGCGCGAATGACGCAGAAATACGCAATCTCTCATTTCTCTTTGTTTTATATTTCATATTTCAGTAACTTCATAGCTTGGGAATAAGAGTAAAATCAATAATTTATCAGACTCCGTTTTCACGTAATTTTCTATCGGTAATATTAAAATCGCAACGCTTCAATTTAAATTTTAAACTTATTATTATTAATAATTTTGCTATTCTTGTTTTATATAATAAATTCATTTCTTTTACAATGCAATCTTTGCTTTCAGTAGGTAGCATTAGATATAGACCAATTCCTTCTCCTGATACAATTGTTTGTTGGGTTAATGATCAAATCATACCACGATCTGAGTGAATCGAGTCTTGAAGGTGTTCTGCCAGAGCTAGACGTTGTTAAATACAAATTTAGATTTCAACATTGCGTTGAGGTCTTGGCGCCCATTAAAACAACATAGCTTAGGCAAAGGTAAACAATTACATTTATCTCCCAACAGTTAGGGGCAGTCAAACCGTTACAATTGTCGCTACCAACATGGGGCATTAATAACCGCTACACTTGTCGCTCAAAGTGTGGGCTAGCAAAACTGCTACATTATCAGCTCCCGCAAGCGGTCCGATGATTGACGAAGCTGTCTCACACTTCTACTGAAGTACAGTCATTGGCAAATATAATGACGTTCTGTTCGTAAATACGTAACGTGTACTACCGCGTCACACAATACTTCGACGTTGACTGTACTGTCTGCAAGTCGTTGTCGCCACGTGCTCAAGTCTGGAATTCCATTACATCAGATCGGTGGTGACAAATGTGCAGCGATAGGGTGAGAGAGTGACTGATTACAGGCTCACCCGCTGGCTTGAAGGTCAAGGGCAATCGTCTAAAACAAACGTCCGGCCTGTAGATGGTGCGCAAGCAAGGCTGCATGACGTCCTTGTGGCAGTTGTACTCCCTGTCGCTAGATTGTACTGCCGTAACTTGGAAGGAAGTATGCAGGAGACGAAGTATCTTGTTTATGTCAGCCACATCATCTCGTTGCCATGGTAACCTGACGTCAGTTGTGACGTCATTACCTGCCGTTAGACAGACGAGTGAAGATGTTCCTGTGTCGGCAAGGCAATACGTCTAGTTCAGTTGATGAAAGTTTACATTGCAATAGGCTTCTTTTTCTTTTATCTTGAGGTTTCTATTTACTTTCCCAATAAATAGTATATATTTATAACGTTATATACACTGTTGTTGATGAAAGTTGACGGCTTTTAGTGTATAATGTTTGCAGTGAAAGACACGTTATTAATTTTATTCGAAATTCTCTTCAGTAGGTGGAAAGATGAAGACAAAAGGGATTTATTAATTAATTTATTAATTTGTGGGCATCCAAAGATATTACTAGAACTGTGCACTAAATAAATAAAACCGGAAAGTCCTATAGCCTTCATTGCAAGGGATCTTGGTTCGAACAGTTCCCATAGTTGTGCAGTAGTCATAGAACTGTTCTGCTGGCCTAGCTTACTTTACAGTAACAGTAACAAATTTCCAAAACATTATGCGCGGGTTGAACAAACACAAAGACAGTGAGCAACATTTAAAGAACACGCACACAAGCATTATATCTGACATTTTAAGGGAAAATGCAAGACTAAGTACACTTAAATGTAATGTGAATGTGACTTTAAATAGGCAGATCCTGGGACTTGTGATTAGAGTTGTTCTATACTTAAGTTTACAGGAACTCTCTTCTAGAGGACATGACGAGACCTCTTTAAACCGTGTGCGCTTTAAGGAATATTATTGAAGATACTGATATCTAAAAAGCCCTTAGAACCTCAAAATTATTAAAATAAAATTCAAAGTGTGTTCCCTGGAAATAGCTGATTCAATATCAGAGTATATCGGAGATCATATTAAGGACCGGCTTAATAATGTTCCGCTTTTTTCTATGCTAACGCATGGCTGTGATAAATTACAATTCTTAAATAAGTCTTATTAGATTCCGACAAATTTGAGCTGTATAACAAACATATTCATCAATACCCCACATTTAAGAAATGAACTGTCACTATTTTATGCTCATGAATCCTAGGCGTACAAAGTAAAAATAGTCGGGAGAAATGCATCAAGAACTCCGTGAATAGAAGAGACTTACAAACTTTTGCTTAATTGGGTACTGACAATACCTGCTACAAGTACATCAGTAGAACGCAGTTTCTCTTGTTTGAAAAGATTCAATACTTTTGCAAGTAACACAATATCTCACTCCAGACTTACATCATTGGCTATCTCCATAAACCGTGAATTTTAGTTGAAATTGATTGAAGACCTTCTATGAGGAGATCATAGATAAGATTGCCGACCTTAGGGAACGGAGGATTCATTTAAGCTATAAAAATAAGCGAGTTTGACTTTTTAGTACGATAACTTATGTTTGGTTTGGTTTTAAGTGTTAGGCTTTAAGTAGATATTTTAGCATTAAAATACGAAAAAGAATGTCAATATTCACAAACTCAAACATCATACACTGATGAAATTAGGAGTATGGCTCTTCACCTGATAAACCATCTGCGAGCCGCCACTGACTCAGAAGGAGCCCTCTTCCTTTGCCGTGCACCAGTGTAGGCAGATAAAGCCATCAAAAGATATGCAGATTGTAAGAGTCGATAGTAATAACAGTAAAAACATGGAGAGCAAAATTAATTTTTTTCACGCATGATATCAAGTATATATCTTTTCAGGTTATTAGTTACTTTCTTTACATGCTGTAACGTGTTTTTCGAGGGGTTTTTATGCAACTGGCATAAGTCAGTAGGAAGCCATTCTATATTTATTTACGCGGCAAATTGTTCAGCCAAGAGAATTTTTCATGTTAATTTATTATTATTATTAATTTATTATAATTTTTATTAAGGTATTTTCGGAGCATTTTATAAAAAGTATTAGCATTCAGATAGGTTTTCTATGTCTTAGAAAACGCTATCAAGCAAATTATTACGAACGACAATATCATAGAAAGTTATGTGATTACGGAATTTAACGGAGTTTCGTCAGTTAGGGTATATCGAGAGACGTGACTCACTGGGAATTCAAGTACAGGCTTAATCTTGTCGGAAAGCATGACGCAATCCTGGGTTGCAGCGTCAAGGAAAGGCGGATATATGGAACGGAAAATGACTTCTCCCTCTCGCGCACCGTGTGTAATGAGCCAGAGGAGGGGAAGTAGCGGCGTGCTCAGCCAATCAGTGGAGACCACGCAAGCTAGAAGTCGGATGAAGAGTGGGGATGGGACGGGTGCATATATCGTTCAGCGCGCCGTGGAACGAAGACTATCTGTATAGAACTTAACGAGTACGGTTGTACGCGGGAGTGGCTCCGATGTTCCGTGGAGTGGAGGACTAACTTTTGTAAAACTTAACCAGTGTGGTTGTACGAGTGTTTGGGTCCGATGTACGGACCATAGAATTATCTAATCTACCAGAATATCATCATATATCGACGGAGATGTCGACGTCCAGGAGACTGTGGGAAGCTCACTGCATCATCCAGTACGAGGGAAAGGCTTCGGCTATTTCCAGTGGTAAGCGCGAATGACGCAGAAATATGCAATCTCTCATTTCTCTCTGTTTTATATTTCATATTTCAATAACTTCATAGCTTGGGAATAAGAGTAAAATCAATAATTTATCAGACTCCGCTTTCACGTAATTTTCTATCGGTAATATTCAAATCACAACGCTCCAATTTAAATTTTATACTTATTATTATTATTAATTTTGCTATACTTGTTTTATATAATAAATTCATTTCTTTTACAATGCAATCTTTGCTTTCAGTACGTAGCATTAGATATAGACCAATTCCTTCTCCTGATACAATTGTTTGTTGGGTTAATGATCAAATCATACCACGATCTGAGTGAATAGATTCTTGAAGGTGTTCTACCAGAGCTAGACGTTGTTAAATACAAATTTAGATTTCAGCATTGCATTGAGGTCTTGGCGCCCATTAAAACAACATAGCTTAGGCAAAGGTAAACCGTTACACTTGTCGCTCAACGTGAGGGTCAAACTGTTACATTTGTCGCTACCAACATGGGGCATTAATTAACATTACACTTGTACGCTCAACGTGGAGCAAAGTGAAAACGTTACAATGCCTTTTATTAATTTTGCATATTTTCAATAGTATTTGCAATTTTGTTTATCATGCTGGAAAATGTACTAAAATAATTCTCATGCAAAGAGAATGTTATTTTTTATATTTTATGAATAATAATGGAAATATCATTTTTAATACAACAGTGTACACCACTGGGACAATTATGGTCTTTTTTAATGCTTATCCACATTTCATAATGTATCTTCATCACTTAATTAGTCTTCTGGCTGGGTGGAGCTCCTTGCGGGCGTGGAAGATGTACCCCGTCCCGGAGTATCCTGGTGATGTAGTTCCCGTTGGCTGAGTCTGCGTAGGGTACGGGGTGAGCTGTTGGCACTGCGACTGAGGTATAAGCCGTGGGTTGAGGAGGCTTCTGTGTTGGAGGTTGCACTGTCCATTGTATGGCTTTTCAAGTTCTGGTAATAACTGAATAGGAATACATTTTTGCCACAGAGCCATTGCTACCCACACAAAAGCAGGCACGCACAACCACTGCTGGGAGTATACTCATTCCTTACAACATGTGCTCCTAAAGCACCACTTGTAAATACATATCTGAACAAAAGTTTGGAATTGCATTGATTTGCTAACACTGACTGCATAAATCAACCTAATGTTTAGAATACTGTCATAAAGAATATTCTCCCTGGACAATAGGGTATGGGGACAGTATTCCAAACTTTTGTTGAGGTGTGTATATCACAGGAAGTAAGCAGCGAGCAGAATAGAGCTAAGTGAATCAAGGAAATAAAGTGGCCTTAATAGGTATAACAGACAATATCGGGGTTCCTTTATCGCCATGAATGTGCAAAACTCTAAATGATGAAGTCACAAAAGCACAGCCTTGTGGATAAAAATTACGAGCATGAAATTACCTTGAAATCGGCTTAAGGTCAAAATTTCCACTCTGGCCGTTCTAGTGTTAACAGAGGAGTGCAAAAGTGGCAAAGTAGGCATGTACAAATTATGTAAAAGGAATTAATTTTATCTGAACTGTTGGATAATATCGTGCAGAAAGTGATCTCAGACTTCGCATGTTGAATGTAAGCGAGGTGTGTTTGTGACACTAGACAAGAGCGCAAGTAAGGTGGTGTGGTTTGTGTATTTGGAATGAAAATAACTATGCTGGACTTCTTCCCTCTCTCTCTATTTCCTCTCTAATACACAGGCTACCATGTACACACAGCTGTCTGGCCCTGGTTTAAGTCCATCCATGGCTCCTTTGCAAACATCTTTTTTTTGCCATTGCATTTCATGGCAGGGATTATGGTTAATCATTTAATTAGAAATATAACTAGATTACATCTTTTACCTGTCCAAAATGATTTTCTCTGCACTTTTCAGTAGTATCACAATCATTGTCAGTATGGCACTGAACCTCCTGAATGCAAATACCATTTAGACAGAACTGCTTTTCAGGGCAGCTGGCATTTGATTTACAAGTTGGCTGGCAAACTCCTTGGATACAAAGCTGGTCACTTAGACACTCTCGGGCACTGGTACATTGTGCTGAAAGAAAATTGAACATGTATAAGAAGCCATTAGCAAAATGGAAACAGTACAACACATGGGAATACACAGACCTGAAACAAAGGTACTATACTCTGAATTACCAATAATGGTTGCTGACAGCTGTCAAAGCTAGCACGTGGGGAAATGCTGCCTTGCCACTGAGGTAGATCATGACTCATAACATTCCAAGAGGCTTGCAGGAAGACACAAATACTGTGGAAGTTAGCCCCCCTGCCTGGTGGTCTAATGACCATGACAAGTCGAGACACAGTAGAACAATGAGTCAAACCATATGCTCACTGCTGTGTCGGCATACATTGCAACATTGCTCGCTGTTGCTATGGAGACCGTTACCCCTCTCGTCTCCACTCCTCACCTCACCCTTCAAGCGGATGACAGCTTTCACCGCTGATCTTTTGTAAATCAGAGTATAGCTGGCAGCATTGTACAACATTGGATGGGGAACATCAGACTATGTGAAAAGAGTCCTGGAAACAAACCCTAGTACCAGTGGCATTTGGTAGAACTTTTCTTAAGGTAGCCAAAGCATTGGTATGAAATATAAAGCATGGTAGTCGATTCAGCCCCCGCTCCCGATTTAATTTCTTATGCTCATCTGCATCAAATAGTCAATTCTGGATTTTCCAAATATTTTCCCCATAATTACTGCTTACAGATTTGGAGAAAGACCATGGTATATTTTTAAAAAGCTGTATGTATGATATATTATGCATATTTCACACAGACAGCCAGGCTTCAAATCGGGAGACAATGGGCTGGAACTTTTACCTGAAAAATCATATGGCATTAGGAAGGGCATCAGGCCTTAAATCCCTGACCAAAATCAGAATTAGATGAGGTTGGTTTCGGTGAACCCAAATAATTGCAATGAGCTATTGATTGATAATTTTATTCATATCATTTTATCCCCTGTGATTCCTAATACTTTTATAGTTTAACCCTTATCCAGGCAACCGGGGTCAGCTAGAGCCCATCACGAATATTTTTTATTCTATCATAGGATCTATCAAACTGGGGCTGGAAACTGTACAAGATGATGATGATGATGATAGGATCTATCATACCAGGACTGAAATTCCATGAATTTGTTTATTTTCATATATTAAACAATGCCAGAAATGCTTTTGCAACCTTGAGGTCCCAGATACTACTGTATTTTAAAGTGCAATTTTCTCTCTTACCCACTTAATCGGCCAAGCGGGGTCAGTTAGACCCATTTATAGTACGCCAATTGTTTGCCTTTTTTGCATTTATGGTGCATTATTAATATTTTATTCATTTGGTCTCTCTTAATAACCCCCATTATGATACAGTTTTCTGACATATAATATTTACATTTCGACATCATCGAACATAAAAATAATGTTGTTATCGATTGAACTTGTCAGGCATTTCTTTAAATGTCCTGCTTTTTGCTGAACAATGTCCTGCATTTGGAAATTTTCAGTTGATAACCCTAGGTTCAGTGGATGTGTATATAAAACTTATGTAAAACAATAGAACAACAGAGCTATTTGTTATATTGTTTTTATTTCATTGTTGTAGTTTAATTTAAGAATGGTGAGGTGCATGAAACACAAATCCCCCTTCCGTCTAATCTAAACTTGGCTGTGTATTCTGTGGAACGAAGGCTGAAACTGGGGTGATAGGCTCGCTAGCTAGCTTGTAAACACTAGTAATTGAATGGAGATTGTAGGAAGAAATGAAAACGTAAAAACACTTATTGAAGATAGAGTTATGCTGTCCTGGACTTTTCTGTAGAACTTTTCATGCTGAACAATTCTTACGCACATAGTATATAGATATTCTTAACGGTTTACCCAGCGCAAGCTAAAAAGGCGCACGGACGGTAGGTTCTTTTTCGACTCGATTTACTGAAATCGGTACTGCTCGGCTTCCTTTGGTCATAAATAAATAACTTTCTACAGAAACCTTCTTCAAAAAATCCTTTACAGAATGGTAAAAAACGCATCAAAATCCATCCAGTGGTTCTAGAGATTACCCGGAACATCCAAGGTTCGGGGGCTTAGTTTTATAATAAGTAGAGAAAATGAACACACTCAGTGTGAAGAAACAGTTGACAGAATTGCTTCCAACCTAACCTGTGGTACAAAAGAATGTGCTATTGTGCTGTTACATGCAAAGGGGTTCATGATACATGTTCCAGGTCATAGGGACTGGTAAATAAAGTAAATAATACTGGTATGTATGCTTATCATACATCTAGGGAACACTAGTACATGGTACAGTGGTGTGATGAAAGCCTCTACACCTAAAGGACTGGGGGCTGAGCACCTAAACAATTACTGAGGGCCTAAAAGTACCAGCTACTGACTGCTTGTTGTTGAAGATTGGTGGGATTTATTCCTAAACAATGAGGGTGACGATTTGCTATCACTTATGTTTATATTTCTCTACTTACATTTACATATTCCATTATTGCAAATTGTTCCTGCAGGACATTGCTTGTCTAGTCCACAATATTGCACTGGGACACATCCCAAGTGTGGATCCCCAGTGGTTCCTGCTTTGCACGTACACACACCCACATGGTTCAATGGAACACAGCCAGCACGCTGCCCACATACATTAGGCAGAGTGCACGGATCTATGCAGCGGAAATCAATACATGCCTGACTTGAAGCGCAGTCATTACTGTCTGCACATTCAAGCTTGACACATTCGACCTGCAAAATAATTGCAAAAATCAGCTTTCTGGAACGAGTCCTAAATGAGCAATGCAGAAATATTATGGTGCATGTTGTTGGCTGATGATCTGACATGGCAGAAACAGAAATTCATTGTTCTTATATAGGCTACATAGCTTTCCAATAAAAAGAAAAATAGAGAACAAGAAGCTCCACCACCAAGGAAGACCCTCTATGCCCTATATCCTCTACTTATCTTACTACAAGAAAAATCCATCGAGCCCCTTCATTTCATTTTGTTTCATTTTGAAGTTTTTATTCCTGATATGTATTATTCCTGTGTATATCAGTTATCCAGTATGTGGAAAGCACCTACATGAAATAATTAAAACTACAACAACAACAGAGACAGATGATCCTGGAATCTATGCACTGGCATACCTTAGCATCTCCTCTTGTCTGCGTAGGACAGCGACACACAGGTACATGAGCCAGAGGCGTACATTCTGCATTACGACCACAAACACCTTGAGTCTCACATGGGTTCATGCAACGGTTATCCACACACGCAGCAGTGGCTGGGCAATCAGAATCAGTAAAGCAATCTCCTGGTTTGCGACAGCCTGCTTTCACTGGATCACCCACAAGACCATCTGCACACAGGCAGCTGAAACGCCCTGGTGTATTCTTACAGCTGCAAAGAGCACACCCATTAATACAGTAATTACGCTCACACTATCACAATCATTTAGCATCCAAATATGAATTCTAATAAAAATCTACGAAGTTCAATGATTGTCTGCATGCCCAGTTTGTTGTGTTTACCTATATAGATTTACAGTACAAAACGTAACATGGTTCTTTTCTCCTTCTGTGTTTGTTCTGTTTGTTTGCACTTTTTACTTTCCCTGTCTTTCTCTCCCGTGTTTGTCCAGTTTTCCCCTCATTTTGCACCATCCACTTCAAAATAGAAGACCTCGCTACAGAATGCCCCACCCCCTGCTAAGCATTAAGAACGGTTGGTCGAAACAAGCACTTGAAGAGCGAGTTATTGATTGGAATCAAGACATTAATGGTGATGTGTTAGGCTGTATGCTTGTCCTTTCTCTGTTTTTTATGTTCCTTTTTCCTGTGCAATAATTATTTGAAAGTTCTAATATAAATATTGTAATAACCTACTCATAAAATTGTGACTCTGATATTGCATTTGAATATAAGGTATTATTCTTGTGATAGGAATTCAATTACAGAAAGATAGAAATTTTCTTACACGGCAGTGTTATGACATGGGTTTTCAGCACATTCATCAATATCTACACATCTTCCATTTACAATAGTGTATCCTTCAAAACATGAACAGATTCCTTGATGATTCTGTGCCTTGCATGTTCCTCGTCCACAGTTCACTTGGTCGCATGGGTCTGTAAGATTCCAATGTCAACATTAATATTCAATTGGTGACTTAGATGATAATAATAAATCATTTCACCTGCAAACATAATAAAATTAAATCAATTGAACATTCTTACACTAGTAAAGTAATGAAAATGAATCAACTTACTAGTACATTTGTTGCTTAAACCATCACAGAATTTATCCAATGAACAGTCATCGTTAGTAAGACATTCTACTTTGAAGCAGCCCACATTTGAATCATTTGGATCACCAAGATGGCCAGCAGGGCAAGAACATACTGCCAAATGGTCAAATACATTGCAGATGGCATTAGGACCACATTTAGACCCTATGCCTGTGCTGCATGGGTCTGTGCAACGTCCTTGAACACATGCCAAAATGTCACTGCAGTCATCATCCTGATTACATTGATTGGGAGTGACACAGCCTGGATCCAGGAAGGGGTCACCCACAGTTCCATCTGGACAATGACAGCGATATGACCCTGGTGTATTAGAGCAGGTAGCAGTGGGGTGACATGGGCTCTCTGCACATTCATCAATGTCCCTACAACCCTCTGGACTTGATGTGAATCCACTACCACATCTTAAAAAACAAAAGAAACAGCAACTTTAATCATGGAAGTTATCAGAATCAGTATGATAACTGTGTAGAAATACAGAAAATATGAAAGCCTATTAAATACTGTAAACTATGTGAAAACTTGAAAAGAAATAGCCATACCTGCACTTGTTATGGATGCATACTTGACTGGCTTTGCAGTCTGAATCAGTGCCACAACCCGGTTGACATGTGCCCTCAACACAGACTTCTCCAGCCAGACAGTTGCTATCGCCATAACAAACTTTAACACATGCTCCACTCGCACACCGCTCCCCTTTGGCACATTGTTCCGTACTCGTACAGGGCAAGGTACAGATGTTTTGTAAGCATTTGTGGCCAGACAGGCATTGTGACGATGTGGTACAAGCCGTCGGAATACGAACACAGCCCTGCTGAGGAGCTGGGTTGCCAACAAAGCCTTCAGGACATCGACATTCTGTTGCATGATTGATGCATCGACATATTGCATTTGGACCGCACACTCCCTCCCGCTTACAAGGATCTGGTTTAAAGAAATCAATTATATAATGTACATACACAATACAAACACAAACTAGATATTCTGTTCCCTTTTGGATTTATTTTTTGTGCTAATTTTAATACAGCAATTAAAACTAAAAATATGGAAGCAGATTTTTCCTTTGCATAAAATTAGTTTCCTGAGTTGAAGAAATTTTTACTACATCTTTAATTGATCCAGGATTTAATAGGTGGCAAGGCTTTCAACAAGTGTTGAGGAGTGTTCTTTAGTAATTCATTCAAGTCAATACCCTAAATATATCACATTTCTCCTGTCAAATATTGTCTTCATTAAAACAAATTATTAAATACTAACTGCAAATAACTACATAATTTACTTCAACTTGCTTGCTTTTCATCATAAGATTCAAGTCCATCTTATCTCCCACTAAATTTGTGCTAGAATTCTCAATATTACCTATACAAATACATGTTCAGACAAACATAATTTTGAGGGGTGCAGAGCAAAAGTGGTGTAAGTCCAAATACCTGTTATTGAGGAAGTGAGACTTTTGGGCAAATGAGAAATTAAAACTATGTACGGTGAAGAGATATTTTATTGAAATTGGCACATACACAACTCACCAACAGACTTGTTGATAAAGAAGTTATTGCAATATTATGTATACATCAGTTTGATAAATTGAAAAACATTAAAAAAAACTGGACTTACAATGGTCCTGCAATACAGTGCTGCACTCTGTGAAGCAACCAACGGACTATGGACTTACTTGACTAGAGCTTCGGAAAGAACATGGAATTGTGTGTACCAATATGGACTTACCGGTAACTCAAAAACGTCAATTTTGGACTTACACCACTTTGGCTCTGCACCCTTCATGGTACTCATTTTAATATGAAGCTAGTTGATCAGGCATTGACAAGTTAAGCAAAACAATAAACAGATTAGATGCACAATTTGGATGTGTTTGTTATTCATTGAAACGACATACATCATCTTGTTGTGAAATGGAAGGAAATCATGTGGAATTTGCATCGCAATTATGGATTATTTTCTCTGTCCATCTCTGGCTTGTCTTCAACTGATTTCCAGTTCTTTGAAAAACTCCAGGTGTGATTTCATGGCAACTAAAGGAAGCTATTCATCAGGAAAAAAGCTGTAGTGGTAATTTGAAAGAAATCTTAAAGTACTGAAACTTGAATCACAGAATTCTGTTCTCACACCAATATTTAAAAAAAGAAAAGTCAACTAATATCTATTGAGCATGCACTAGCTATCTTTAGTACACTGAGCTAGCAAGCCAGCCAGTCATTCTAGGAATGTCTTCAATACTTTCCCACTTGAGGGTCGCATCGGAAATTGAGCAAGAATCATGGGCTTCATAAGTGTCTTGTAAAGATGTAGCATTTTATATTCACATAACTTATACATTTGTGTTAGTCGTAAATCTTGTAATCTGGACAACATACCATAACTGCATTGCTTCCTTGCTTAATATTGATTCTCTGGCTGGCTGATAGATGAAAAATGAAAATCCACAGCCTGCAAGCAATGAATGACTGTGAATGTTTTGAATTAAATTAGGAGTTAAACTTCCTTATTTTCCGATTGCTGAATTTAATTTATGTATCTATTAGCCAGCCAGGTTTTTCTCCGGTTACTCCGGTTTTCCCTGTCACAACTTTCATTCCAGCAACACTCTCCACTGTCATTTCATTTCATCTGTCATTCATTTAATCATTGCCCCAGGGGAGTGCGACAGGCTTCGGCAGCCGGCACAGTACATATCCTCACTGCTAGATGGGGGCATCATTCATTTCATTCCCTGATCCAGTTGGTCGACTGGAAGCAGGCTGTGGATTTTCATTTTTCATCTATCAGCCAGCCAAAGAATCAATATCAAGCAAGGAAGCAATGCAATTATGGTATGTTATCCAGATTACAAGATTTACGACTAACACAAATCATCATTGGTTGATGTGTAAATATACTCTGGGAGCTGCCTGAATAGGATTGACATTTGGCCGGATGTTTCACTTCAGTCGTCACCTCTCTGCCTCTTGACCAATCCATGATCGCATAGTTGATGTCATAATTCTCTGCGTTGCAATATCACAGCCCACGTGCGTCAGTACATGGTTAGCTGTGTCTCCGACTTGTACAGTGTGAACGCTTGTTATTCAAACAGTGTGTTGGTGCTTTAGTGATAATAATAGTGCTTTAATAATTGTTTGCGTAGTACTGTAGAGTAGAACAGCAGTAGTTAAAAGTAATTAGAAACTTATATTTGTGACTTTATTCAGTTTTCATTGATATTAACAGTCTATTTTCTTATTATATTTTGCTATGTCGGAGGCGGGTACGTTGGCTAAGGGAAAGGGTAAACTGAAAACCACTGGGCGAGGAATCGTTCTGCGAGATCAGTCCCGTGAATTGGTATGTACTTTACGGGAATATTTCGAGAAGGAGAGCGATAACAGCGGTCCTTTAGTGCCTTTTAGTAAAGTTATCGAGATAACTTCTGATGTCCTGAACATCAATAAGAATACAGTAGTGAAGATCTGCAAGGAGAGATTCCAGCTCGAGGAAAGTCAAAATAAATGTGTCAAACTCCAATAACTACCTACCTGAACCTTCGTTTAAAATGACTAGTTGGAAATAAATCTACGGATACACCTGCAACGAGAATTTCCAGTAATGTCAATCTTAGTGGGTCACCCATCAACTAGCTACCAGTGTGAAGGTCCTTGATGCTATCCTTCAAATGGTAAGTTTCCTTTTTTTAAATCTCTGAACTGACAGTTCACTTTTTGTGTGTGTGTTTTCTTAAACATGATTTTGCTTTGAGTAACAAATTCCTCTCTCCAAAGTTAAGGCGTAGCTTGAGACGTTAAGCTAAGTAGCCGACTTGAGGAATGTTAATGATGCCACAATGAAAACTAGCAAGATTACCGACAGCGTTATGACTGGTGCGTATAGCAATAATGGTAGTGAGAGCCGATGAAATGCCGAGACCTTCTACTCGAACATACGGTACTTAATAAGCTGTAAGAAAAACACGTTGAAAGCATGTGAGTAAATATTTCTCGGGTTTAAGTGCAAACCCGGCCTAACTATTTCGTTCGCAATATAGGAGCAACATCCTCTTTTAAGCCTGAAGCAGTAGATTGTCACAGAAAAAATGTAGGCTAACATTATTGTAAGTTATCGAACTCTGCGTTTTCTTAAAGCCGTTACTATTATCGCAAAAAATAAGGAGATATTGTATCTTCTACATCTGTAGCAACTATTCTAGATTCTAAATAATTCTGTAGCTTATCACTGAAATAATATTATTAAATATATTATAGCGAGTTGAATGTACTGCAGTAACTCATTTGCCCACGCGCGCGCGGTAGGAGCGAGCAGTTTGGCAACCTCGTTCTCAGACCACATGGCGAGGCGAGAACTGTCAATCCCTTTCTGGTAGCTCACAGAGTATAATGTACAAATGGTTTTAAATAAGCCATTGATTATCAAGAAGCGGTCTCAGTATTACAATATGCAATCTGCTCACATAATGAGGTTTACTTCCATAGATAAAATTGCTTTCAGATCATGTGCCTAAATTGTTGGATAACTCTTCCTTTCAATGTATTTTCAATATAAATGTATGAAGGTACGAATTATTGATTTTATTAACTGCCTTGAGTGCAATTCTCTTGTGGGGCCACACAGAACAGTTTGGTGGGTCACATGTGGCCCAGGACCTCTCTACACTTTATATTTGGTCTGACTACTGTGTTACCAGTCTACATAACTCACCTTGACACTTGCTGAAGATACATGCTTGTTCATTAGGACAGTCCTTACTGGAACGACATCCGATGAGACACATTCCATCAATGCAAGCCTGTCCTGATAAGCACTGAGAATGACTAGCACAAGGTAGACTGCAGAGATTCTGTGTGCAACGCTCTCCAGTGGAGCAATCAGCTGTATTACGACATGCCACTGTAACAAGCAACAAATCAAATCATCTCAAATCAAAAGGATAAGTTCTAAATTGGAACTACTTCATAAAATGAACTGGAGAATGAGCACTAACAAACACAGGGCCATCGAGAGGATTTAAGGACCCCTATGCAATTGTTTTCTCGGACCCCCTTTGAAATACTTTTAATTACTACTATCCACTACTAGCTAATCCGGAAAGACAATGTAATTTTGAGAAAAGCATCTGATGCACAGTCATAATTTTGGAAACCATACAAATCTTACTTTAGCATTTTTTATGAAATATATTTTGCAAAGTGCACAAAACTATTTGGGAATTTTGAGTAATTTTAATATAATTAACATTCATACAGAAATATATTTTCAATTCTGTAAGTCTTCACTTTAGTTACCAGTACGTAATGAAAAATAAGTAAGTTAGCACTTTAGGACTCCGCATTAGTTTGATACCAGATTCAACACTTAATTATTCCTAAACAGTTAAAACTCCTAACTCAGAGTCATTATAATTTAATACTCTCTGAAGTAAAATAAGGTACATTACAGCGCGTTTTTTGTAATTTTCAGAATCGAGGAACTTTTTCTAATAAATGAATAGTTTCTGCCAATACTTTCGCACTGTCATATATGCCTCAAGTGTTTTTCTGCCTCATTTCTCTTGACAGTTAAAAGTTCGCTAACTTGAGATATCTTGTCCAGAGCGTAGACAAATTGACATCCTGACTCTGCAAAGCTTCGGACAGGTTATAAGTTATAGTCAATATTTTACAACATAATACTAAAGTAGTTGCAATAAACTGAAACTAATGTGCACCGCTAGCGGGCCCTCATTGTTTACGGGCCCCTATGCATTTTCCCCCTTGCCCCTCCCTCTCGGGGGCCCTGACCAAACATACCAGGAATAAAGATCTATTACGGTAAATTGAATTTCTTCTTCTTTAGTAGCAGGATTCAAATTATGCACATTGCTATCAGAAACATTGATGTAAATAATACAGCGGAAAGATAGTAGGGAGGAATGAGATCTTGATCTGAGCTTCAGTCCAATCTTTTCAATAGGGACAAAGATGAAGTGCTGTGGTAGAAACACGGTTTGTGCCCCGTGAGGTTGATAGGAGTTCTAGTATGGAATTTCAATCAAGCATTTGAATAGGTATGTTTGGATGCAAAGATGGTTCAAATGAATTTAACAGAATTATTATCATCATAATATCAATCATCGAGTCATGGAGAGACTTCAGATTATCATGGTGGCAGGACTGTAGAAGAAAATTACTTCAACCAATCTCTATAAGAAGAAGGAGGTGCAACCTCAAAATGGGTTGTGCTAATCTGCAAAAAGAAAGGGATGATGAGGTTGACAATGCTCTATATTAAGAATAATATGTGGAAGAGGAAATTGGGAGGTCAGTGTATGAACAGGGATTTCATGGCTGAAAGACTATTGCCATAATACTGTATACGTTGTGTGTAAATGAAGTATTGGGACTGGTGGCGTAGCGAGTGATCGGGCAACACTGGCGATGTGGGACTTGGAGGGGAGGCAAGTGCACATGTGGTACGCCATCAGTGTGAGTTAGACATCGCTAGAGTCACGTTGATTGTCTGTAGCGATTATCTTAGTGACACAGGTTTTGCTTGTGTGTTCTGACAATGAGTGACACTTTTACCAAGAGGTTCTTGAAAGACTGAGACCGAACATTAAACAGAACTGGGTGATGCATAATGGCACTACGCCTCGTCACACAGTGATTTCAGTGAACCAGTATTTGGCTAGTAAGAACATTCCTGTGGTTCCTTAGCCTCCTTATTCACTTGATTTTAGTCCTTGTGACTTTTTACTCTTCCCAATATTAAAAACACACTTCAAGGGACATCGTTTTGATGCACTGGACACATTTCAAACGGCTATAACTAACCGGCTGAATGCCATTCCAATATTCAAGGAATTCCTGTAGTTACTTTGAAGGGGATGGTGTTGAATTGTAATGGTACTGGAATAGAATCAGTTTAAAAAATCTGTCTCATTACTTAATTTACATACCATGGATAAAATCAAGAGTCAAATGGTTGAAATTAAGAAGCGAAGGCTCATTGATGATTAAATGACATAACAAAAAGTGGTGGGCACATTTCATGCAGCACAAGGGAATAAGCGCAGCGATGTAAATTTAACTGGCACTAGAGGAGAGTTGAGACTCTAAAATTTATGGATTTTTGGATACGCTTTGGTGGTAAAGATATGGGGATGCTTGGGGATCAGAGGTTTCTCAGAACTTCACATGCAGAATGTAACTAATATAAACAATATTAATGGTAAGGTTTGGATGTGGGTAATGTAATGTAAGTCCTGTAGTTCGCACACCTGAGAATACTGATTACCCCTATGACATGACTCTTCTCTGCAGCCCTTAGAAGCAGCTGTATCTTTTGATATACTGTAGTTTACCACATTGCAGCTTCTCATTTCTATCAAACAAGGTAAGTAACTTTCATTGTTAATAATGATTCTATGTTTTACCTTTGCATTGTCCATTTGAACAGACATCTCCAAAGCAATCAGCATCATTGGTACAGCTAGTAGGGGTGCGCACACACCCTCCAACAGGTCCAGAGGGTCCAGATTCAAATTTTTGTGGACAAGAACATAGAGGTCTCCTATTGACAACACTGCACAGTGCATTTGGTCCACAAGCTCCATTGCAAGGATCGATGCATCGGCCTCCTTGGCAGCTGGATTGAGAAGGACAGTCCACATCACCATTGGGACATTTTCCTTCAGGGCGACAACCAGTTGTGGAAGGATCGCCTATATGACCAGGTGGGCAGCGACATATGTGTCCTGATGGTGAGCCTTCACATATTGCTGATGGATGACAGGGATTAGGACTACATACTTCTGTCGGTACACATTCAATTTCAGGTCGTGGGTTTGCTCTAAAACCTGCTGGGCACTGACAAACTGCATGGTGGTTTTCAGCTAGGCATACTGCATTGGAACCACATTGATCTTCTTCGCAAACATCATAACATGTATGGGTGAGACGATTACATAGCTGTGTGGGAGGACAGTCAATATTGTAGACACAAGGTACAGTTCTGCATCCAGCTGTTGGATCATTTGGATCACCTGCATAAGGTCCTGGAGGACACTGGCATTGGGCAACATGATTGTTGGCAACACACACAGCATGAGGTCCACACTTCAAAATATCACATGCAGGCCTGCAAGTAAGAATGCCATTCTCCCCTTGACGACAGGTGTCAGACTCGGGACATTGAGCGTCTGTAGTGCACTGATTCTTTAGTGCAGGGCGACAACCATTGCGATCATTTGGGTTTCCAGTGTAGCCTGGGAGACATTGACACTGTCCCTGATGAGCAACAGCAGCACAGATCGAGTTAGCTGGACAGGTAAACTCGGTGCACACCTGGATACACTTCAAGACGCCTAGAGCATCAGGTCGGCAAGTTCCGACTTGAGGGCAGTCGTGGTCCCCTGTGCAGTCGGGCAATGATGGCTTCTCACAGGCAGAACTGATAGGATTCCACACAAATCCACCACGGCAATTGCAAGCAGGATGTCCAGTGACATCCAACTGGCATACTTCGTTCTCAGCACAAGCTACATTGAGGCAAAGGTTGATACAAGTAGGAGAGCCATCGGCACCAATGGCACAAACAAATCCTTGAGGGCAGTTAGTTTCAGAGTCACAATACTTCTTCAGACCCACATTTTCTGGTTGGCACCCAACGCTAAGATCTCCTGGATTACCATAATAACCATTTGAGCAAATGCAAGAGGATCGATGATTTTCAGCTATACATAATGCATTTGGCCCACACTGAAGTTTACTACAGGCATCAACACATTTCCGTACTCCTTTGCCGAATTGGAAGCAAATCTCTTCACTGTTACAGTCCAGATCGTTATGACACTGGCCTCGTGATTTGCAGCCACCCTTAGAATCAGGAGTACCAGTAAAACCTGGAGGGCAAATACACTTTCCAGCATCACATGTTGCTCTTGGTCCACATTTGACATCTTCACATAAGTCCTTACAACGACCTCCCACACATGAAAACCTGCAACAAACATAACATTTATTTCATAATAACAATAATGCTGCTGCTGATGATGATGATGATGATTATGATTTCTTTGATCCACACTTACCCTGATGGACATGGCAAATCTTTCCCACATTTGCATGTAGCTGGATTGGTACAAATTTCTTGTCCAATTGGCAGGCACATTACAAATGGGTTTCCAGCAAAACCTGCCTTGCAGCGGCAATCATAACTGCCTGGTGTATTTATACATACAGCACTGGAACCACAAGCATTACCACTGCATTCATCCACATCTAGAAAAAGAGAAATCATTTTCAGTTAAGAAGAAGACATCAGGCTGTATTTATATCAAATATAGAGTTGTTGATTCATTTACGGACTTGTGACATAGTTGCAGGTACATGGGTTCATCACATATCGTGTGTTAATGTGATGTGTCTAGTGATGTGTGCATTTGTAATCTAGGTGAGGGTTTGGAAGGATAGAGAGAAGTGAGAAACCACTTTTAGGATGGCTGATTGAACCCACCTCTTCTCGGTTCTACCTTCTCCGTTCCAGCTTTCAGACCAGAATTAAATTTCTTGGCAGAGCCGACAATCGAACCTGGACCTCTGGGGTGACAACCAAGAATGCTTGCTACTGCACCACGAGGTAGTGTCAATATAGGTTATTTAATAATAGAGAAATAAGATCATTTCTCTCAGCAGAAATTCTACCTGAAATTATGATCATGATAGCATATGAAAATGTGAGGTTTTTTCCCACTGAATTCTTCGTTGTACTTGTGTATGATTCCCGTCATTGTGTGGAGGAAGGGAGGGACTGGTTACCCTACCACAAGTAAACCTCCTGGGGGCAGAAAACACATTTCTCAATTCTTTGGCCTGCTTACATACATTTTGTGCTGTAGGAAATTAATTTTTTAATTAATTTTTCTGATTACTCATAGGATGTCTAATGCTGATTTTTAGTGATAGAAAATGGTGATCCCTTAGCAAGGGGTAACACCCATATTTTACAAAAATATTTCCTGAGGGCTTAGAAGCAAGAAATGTTGTCTACTGAAGGATTTATTTACTTAGCGCATGGCTTTTAGTGCTGGGAGTGTCCGAGGACTTGTTCGGCTCGCCAGAAGCTGTAGCTGCTTCAAGCGGACACTCATGGAGTGACCTACAAGTTCCATTCAGTTTCAAGTAGTTCCAACCAGATGTCACAGACACCTAGTGGTGAACGTTGGAACTATGATAGGGCTTTTCAACGAAATCTAACCTAGAAATTTAGCTTCACACAAGTTTAGTTAGTGGAAGGATCTTTTACATGCCATAAATCTATGACATGGGACCACCGGCTTTACTTCCCCTCCGAAGGAAGGCATACTGAAGGATTTTAACGCTCTTAAAAAATCCGACGACTTCGGCCGGATTTGAACCTGCCACCTTGGGCACAGCAATTCAGCATGCTACCAACTACACCACCGAAGTACTGAAGGATAAATATACTGTATATAGACAAAATACTGTGAAATGTAGGAATATACAATTCAGTGGTTACCCCGAATAACGATCTAACCCTCAAGAAATCGAAAGTTGAGTTGTCAGTGGAATCATGATCTGTGTGTAATATTTCCCCTCAAGTGTGACCTACATTTGTTTTGTATTGCATAGAAGATTGAAAAACGAATGATTTACTGTACTTATGAGATTTAAAATAAAATGAATGGTTTTTTTTCCCCTTTGCCAATAATTTTCTATTTGTTGGTTAAATCTTTATTCGGGGTAACTATTTAATTGTAGAAATATATTTAAAACAAAAGTTGATTGGTATTACGGTACCACTACAGATTTATCATACCTTGACATTTAACGTATGGATTTCCACCAAAGCCTGGAGGACAGACACAAGATACAGAGTTGAATCCTTCTTGACATTCAGCTCCTTCACCACAGACAGTTTGTGAGCAGGACTTCTTCTCCTGAGGACCACAGCCTTCATATGGATTTCCACTGGTCCCAGGATTACACACACACTGGTTGGTAATACCATACTCACAATGAGCATTAGGCCCACACTCGGGTATGCACTGAGGTCCAGTTATAGCTGCAACATTCAAAGGAACTATCATTATAACCGCTCTTGTTCAATTGAACGAGGAAATACAAAACTGATTCACTTGAGACTTACGTGGCATACAAACGAGGTCTGGATTGCCAATGAAGAATGGATCGCAAACACATTTATTAGTGTTCCTGTCACAAGTGGCTCCAACTCCACACACAACGCCGTCACAACGCTCCTTACACCGGCCACCGATGCAGACGCTTGGCTCAGCACAAGGGTTGTTGATGGAGCAGACGTCAGGCACACATAAGCCTCCAGGGAATGGATTGCCAATGAAACCATCAATACATTTACAAGTGGGGCCATTTGCAGTTGCAATGCATTGTGCCCCTCCACCACATATGATACCTTCACATACTGAAAGAGAATATGCAAGTCAACATTAACACAATTTAATGTTAAGAGTAGACAACATATTTAACCCTTATTGATGTGTAACATCTTTCCACTTGGTTGCTGTGTGGGGGTGATTTTGTGAAAAGGGACGGATATGCAACAGAAACAATGAGCGCGCGCAGTGGCGGAGATTGGTACAACGACTTCTGTCGGCCATGTGGCTATGTGGAATGTAAATCGCATATGGTTTACCTCAAGGTTTGGAGGACCCATTACAGATATTCCTACAATAAATCGTCTTCAAACTGTCGTTCTTTGGTGTGAAAATATTCATTAAATCATATTTGCTGAAAACAATTATGATTTATTAAATCTTTCTACTTTTGCTGTGTTCTTATTTAATGTGAGCACTCGAGGTACTGTCGGCCAAAATACGGCACTATTATATCCTATTTGCTGAAAGGATTTGCCACTGGAGTTTTACAAGTAGTTATTGCAGAAATAATAGTAATGAGAACTTACCGATGGTAATAACATGAAAGAATCCTTTATGTTTGCTGGCACTATGAGTTCATTCTTAAAGAAATGCGAGTAAGTAATATGGAATTATTCGAATAACATGTCAGATGTTACACATCATATGTGACTACTGCAAGGCTAGTAATTTTTTTTATATATTAGTATATAATTATATTATATATATTAATCACCTACTATAAAAAGAGTTGGTAGACTATTATCAAAGGTGCTAATAGTTGAAACTTTCAGCCTAATTACAACAAAGTTTCTTGTAGATGTAATATTTCTGATAAGCAAATATTATGTCTAGTTTTATGGTGCTGGATAACATTTCAACCAGTAAATATAATCAAAAAAATTAAAATTTAACAATAAAATAAAACAGAAATATACAAATTAAACTAAAACACACTAAAAATTAAATTAAAACAAAGGATGCTAAAAATTAAAATTAAATTAAGATTATAACATTGAAAATAATAAATAAATAGATAATTTTGAATTTTTTTTAAATAATAATATTGAATATTTAAAATCAAAATAAAAATTAGAGCTGACATGAAAATTTAAATTTAAAAAATTAAAGTAAAAGTTAGCAAAACCTAGTGTGCCCTATAAAGGATAGGCTCACCTGAGATGCATTCTCCATTGGCTGCTTCTGTAAAGCCTACCACACAGCGACACCATGCTGCATGGTTCTCCGGCTCACAGTAAGCATTTGGTCCACAAGGCAATGTGCTGCAAGGATTCACACATGCACCATTCACACATGCCAGCTGGCCAGCACAATGATCATTGTGTGAACATTCAGTCTTTGGTGCTTCATGACCATCACTTATCACACCTGGAACACAACAAGTAGCATGTAGGAGTTACGTCTGGTACAGTGGCGGCTGGCCGATAATTGTTCTGGGTGTTGCTCTATTGATATCATGCTTGATATCAGAGAAAGCATTATTCAATTGCGCAGTAAAACGGATGTACCTCATTCATCACGAATGCCGCATTTCAGAGAACATCACATTGCCATCGGATTAAATAGATTATAAGTTAGTCTACATGAAAACCTTCACGAGAACAAAACAACATAAGTTACATATATACGAGGGCGAGAAAGAATGTGTAAACTACAGTTAACGGAGCATCACGGATATCTCCGTCCGCAACTCGGCTCCTTTGTTGCAATCAGCGGACAACGACCAGCCGAGTTAACTGTTGAGATACGACTTACTTGGTCTAGCATCTCTGCCATACCTTTCACTATAAAGATCTGGTCGGTGCTCGGGCCTGGCAACGACCAAACGAACGAACGCTCCTAGACAGTTGGCGCGCTTCGCTTTCTCAGACAGTTAACAGTAACTTACTATAAGATTTCCTGAATTATCAAAGAACAGAATTGTGAATTCCTACACAGCTTTTATTACTAAAAATATTATTACGGAATTATTTTTTTTTTCTTGAATTAATCTGGTCATTGTGCAACACTGCAACCTTATTACCGGCCGCCACTGGTCTGGTACATCATTTTGCATTACATTCTGTATCCAAAAGCCAGATTATCGTCACCTGTTTGAGGTCTTTATTTCCTATGTAGAACTGGAGAGGAATTTGTTCTGGTACTGATAGGCTGGCTCTCGGATACCATCTGCGCAACAGGAGAAGTCAGCTGGGTTTGAACTACAGACGTCTTCCCGTGTACTGCATACCGCACAGTCGGTCACTGCTAGCTTCATTCATTAACAGTTTCTTTTTTTCTTTATTTTTACTCTGTACTCTGCAGATAGGAAAAGTGAAAAGGAGCCTTCAGTGACAGACTACATACTGAAAGCAGGAGGTGGCAGTAAGGAACACCTGCTCCCCGTCACAACGTGTCTGACTGACTTCGCCTGGCGCGCAGTGTATCTCAATGCTACAAAGCATGACAGCATGCATTACCATACATCTTCTGAGAGCTCACCAACTCACAGAACTACCCTCAAACACACGCAGCAGCAAGAAAGAAATACAAGGTCCTTCTGAAGGAAAAGAAGAGAAACTACAAGGAAGTAGAAACCAAGAAAATAGCAGAAGTAGCACAGAAAGTCTCATGCGTTACTCTCGAACATAGGAAAATCACCACGGAAGTCTGGGGGAACCATTTCTTAAAAATCCTCATAAAATGTAATCTACAAGACAATATATCGATTTTCAGTGATCTTGGAGGCTTTCCTTACATTAGTTGCACAACGTATCATGGGTCATTACAGGTTAACTACAAGTCCGGGAATGATGGTCCAGAAGCTGAGATGGGTGTTAATAATCTATGGTTTATCTCTCAATGATAAATGAAATGTGCATTCAGTGAGAAAATTAATGTAAATATTTACTATGTAGGATAAAACTATACCAGCAGTTGTCAAGAAAGATTCCTAGAACTGCAACCAAAATCTCAGTAAAAATACTCACATCCAGATCGATAAGGATCTCCAGTCATTCCACGGGAGCAAACACACTTGTATCCACCCTTTTCATTGATGCAATGTGCTCCATAGGCACATGGATTTTCCATGCACTCATCAACGTCCATGCAGCCAAGTAAAGGATCTCCTTTGTAACCATTCTGACACATGCACTTTGGAGGATCACTTGGTGTACACTTTGCATTAATACCACAAGGGAATCTTTCACATGGACCTGCAAGAAAAGAACATAGCTTCTGATAAATCTGCTTTTGTACAAAAAGTTGAAGAGGGTTCCAGTGAATGAACAAGTTTCATTTTCATTTTAAAAGCCATGGGTATAGAGAAGGCACACTGATATGAAAGCAACTCCAGCAAGATGGAATTCGTTGGCTTTCAAGAAACCTGACTCTAAGGGCCGTTTTCTCCAACATCAATTAGCTCATAATGCATCATTGAAGGTTTATTTAACTTTGCAGGAGCATTTCATCAAACAGAAATGCTCGTTAAATTACCACTAACAAGCAATTATGGCCAAATTTGACCACTCAACTCTCTAAAGCATTGTTAAAGTGGAGGGAAACAGCGGAATACTACCTCATGCATCTTGCAATGGTAGTAGAATTGGTTTGTTTCTGAGTTCCACATTAACTTTTATCCATATGAATATACAATATGTTTAAGACAATGAAATTATAAAAGATCATACACATTACTAATACCGATAAAGAAGAATGTGAAAATTTAAAAGAACATATCTGGAGTGGGATTCGAACTCCAACGCAACCACTTACGCTACGAAGACAACGAGGAGAGTGTGTCCTAAGTAATGTATACACACAACTGGCAGTTCTCCTAAATACTTTGTTCATATCATTTTAAGCTTTTGCTTTGAATAAGGCCATCTGTATTTCCTTTCCTTTATAATTATGTTCCAGAAAATATCAAGGAAGCATCTCAAACAACGACCAGTGCTACACGCTTCTTGATCTGTCAGCCATATTTCTCTAGGGTGAAACCCAGTCAACTTATGCCCGAGAGCCATAAAGCGTATTTAAGTAATTACAAACCTGAATGCCCTCGTGAAATGCATCGATGATAACCATGCATTAACTCTCGTATTTAAGTTAAATAGGAATTAAAGAGTTGGTGAAAATGGCCCTAAATGTTTAATTTGCGTACTACAAATTTAGTATGGATATTAAAACTCAAGTTAAAAATATTTGTCTACCCCTGTTACTCTCATTTCTAATGGGCCGGGGATGAGGTAAAATGAATTTCTCTGCGACTGGTTGTTTTTCTGTCTGGACATTTTTCCAGATGCCAATTTCATGAGAAGAGTCAATGAGGGACGAAATAATTGAATATTAATTTTAATTTTATTAATGCAGCCCATGGCCATGTATTTTTCTTTTCAGGGAAGGGATGTTGGAAGGAAATCGGCTGTGGACCTATTGAAAGGAACCGTCCCGGCATTTGCCTGGTGGTGAAAATGGGAAACCATGAAAACCATTTTCAGGACAGCCGAGGTGGGATTCGAACCCACGCTCTCCCGTTGCCAGCGAGACATGAGGTAGCGCATTAGCGTACTCGGCCATCGCGGCCGGAAGAAGATTAATGGAAACTGGAAGCGGCCGTAGCCTATTAGATGGCATCGTTCCAGCATACCAGCATGCCAGAAGTTGATAATGGGAAACAACGAAAAACCATTTTAAGGATGGCTAACCCACTTGGCTACTTTACTTCAAGTAAAGAAATACTTGTTGAAAGATTTGCTTTTTTAAGGCATCAGATTATTTTTGCTCAGGGTGCAATATTGATTCGACTGGCCCTCCCCATTGTCAAATTCAGAATGTAACATGCTACAGAATTCTTAAAATTGTGGAGATTATGGCACTTACTCTTGCACTTATTTGCATCAAGTGGGTCTGTGAAAAATGGTGGTGGACAGACGCACTCTCCTGGCTGAACACATTTCTCGTTGGGAGAGCAGTCGCCGTCATTGACACAGCGCACTTGATCTGGCGAGCACACACCGTTGTAGGGGTCTCCACTATATCCTCTTGGGCAGACACACTTGTGTGATCCTGGACTGTTGAGACATTCTGCTCCATATCCACATACTTGTCTACCTTCTATACACTCATTGATATCTACAGAAAGAAAGATAAAAGTCAGCACAGTTGAAAATAAAACTACACTTTCCTTTTAATCACACTGCAGAATAATGTAATTTGGCCAGTAAGAATGGAAGCAATTGTAGCATTAGTAGCTGTTTAATAATAGAAGGCTCTAGTTTTCTACAAATCAGCTATTCCCATGCTTCATTCATGTACCGGTACGTACTTCCAAGTAAGAAAAATACTTTTGTTCTTTAACCTCTCAGCATAGGAGAACATTCACTACCTAACTACAGACGGCATATAGCAGAAGTTTAGCATAACAGTCAAACATTTCGATGGTGTTTGCCAAGAATTTCACTAAACACATAAGTATCACAAGTTACTGGAATTAAACAAGTCCAATATTTTGCTAGGAACTTTTCCCATTGTTCTCCTCCGTTAATAACAATACGGCAGAGGTTTTGTTGCACATCACTACCAACACCACTGCTTTTACTCTCAAATTCTACATCTGAATCATCGTACATCTAAATAAAGTTTTCCTCATCTCGATCCGCTATGACATTGTTAATTCCCCACAATCACAAGTACATGTTTGGCAGTCAAGATGTCAACACCAAAATTATCTCGCTCTTTCATACTCATTATATCATACATAACCGATACACACTCAATAGATATAGGCCTACATATCAAATGAAATATCAATGTTTTGTGCACAAATATATCTTGCTAGGTTTGTAATATTTCAAAAACGGGATGTTAGATAGAAGCACAGACACTGCACGTGCGTTACAGGTCATCGAGTAGTTAGCGTGCAATGTATGGCATTCCGCACTGAGCGGTTAGTAAGGGAAAGTTAGCAGTGGCTGCCGTAGAACCTAAGCTAATGTTGAACTAAGAATTGGCTATTGCTGAGAAACAGTTTTAGCCACATGAAACTAGAGTATTACCGGTAATTAGCTGAAAATTAAATTTCTATTTGCAAACAAAAATAATCTTACTTTCCAGAAGCATTCTACTAGTCTACCGGTACTAACTTGTGCTTGTGAACACCAAGCTGAGAGCCTCACCTTCACATGATCCATCCTGTCTGGTCTTGAAGCCTTTGGGACAGGCACAATAACTGACACCTCCAGCAATTGTAATGCATTCAGCTCCAGGAGGACAAGATTCCCCCTTAGAACAGCCTGCTAGCACACAATTGCCACCTACGATCTGGTATGGGGCCTGGCATTGGCACTCAAGTGTGTTGCATTCTAAAATCACAACAAAATACAGTACAGTATATTAGTACCCTTAAATACTACTGACACCCCTTTCCTATTAGGCAGAAGAGAGAGAGGAAGACTTGGTCATGAGTCCCAAGTACTTGTGTATAACCTAAGTGGGGACTGATAACTTTTGTTATTGTTGTGTTTGTGTTTATCCTAGCACATTCAGGATGGTTATTGCAGCTCTCCAGTCCTATATACAGGTGGATGTGGATGATCATTTAACAATTTCAATGAAACAGAAAAGCAGGAAGCAGATTCACTGTGCTAATGTTTATGTCTAAACAAGAGATTAATAGGGTTTGCACTTGGGCACCACAATCTCATTATCAACTGTTAATTTAACTACGCATAAACAAGAGATTAATAGGGCTTGCATATAGCACCACAATTTCATCCCGTTTTGCTAGTAAACAGCATATAATTTTCTATAATTTCTTCTTTCAGGTCCTACATGTCATATATTCTATCCCACCGCTGGTGTCTTAGACATCCGCCAGACTGATCTGCGGTACTTCTCGCTATACCTTACTCACTTCAATCATCTCATTTTAATGATAGTCAAGCTTGAAGAGCTATACATTAAAAAAATGGACACACACTATCTTATGATAACAAGTAAAGGCTAATGGAAACTTAATCTAAAGAATGCAGGCAGGCCTATAGTGGTTCAAATTGCACAATTATTAGGAAGGTCAAAAGAAAAATTTTAATGATTTGATTTGTGTTCATTTAGCATTGTTTAAATGATAGATGGGAATTTCAACATTCCCTGAGGAAGGTCTTTTGGGAGGTGCCCTATGTCTGTCCTGTTAGATGTGCATGCCTTTGGAGAGGAAGTTCTTACCTTCACACAGGGAAAATGGATTTCCATTGAATCCAGGAGGACACTGGCATTCATAGCTTCCTGGTAAGTTCTTGCAGATAGCATTAAGTCCACAGGCTGGTTTGTCTCGTAATTCTGTGCATTCGTTGATGTCGCGACATTTTCCTGTTTCACTGTCTCTCGTGTATCCACGTTGACAGATGCATACACTAGTACCGACAAATTCGTCTCGTATACATTGTTCGCCTCCGGGGCATGGTTTATCGGCAGAGCAGCCAAAAGGCTGACTGCAACCACCTTTGTATGGATCTCCGGCAGCACCACCCGGACACTGGCAGGAGAAGCCACCAGGTTCATTGTTGCATACTGCTCCTGATGCACAAGGACCAACGGCACATTCGTCGATGTCCACGCAAGTACTTCCGGCACCGGTATACCCGTAAGAACACAGGCATTTTGCTTCATCATTTATCAACATACATTGGGCATTTGGGCCACAGAACATGGTCTCACAAGGATCTGGAATAAACAAAGCAAATTCATACAATGATGTCCTGGAAATTTCAAAAGCACTTTCACCTTTCAACAACAAATCAGCCTCCCATGTTTCTGTGACCAATGACCTAAAGTTTAGTGACAAGCAGGTTTTATTTCACATTCAGAAATTTTTCATGAATATTTATGGAACCCTAATATGAACACTTTATTATTCGTGTGACATCCAACTCCAAACAAGGGGCAGATGACCTAGCTGTTCAGCCCCTTAAAACAATAATATCTAACAACTCCAAATACGAGGAGTACTTTCTGAAACTCACACCTTACAAGATTCCTTATGCATTATAGACTTTCATCAACTTTAAAACCATTTCTGAACATTAGACAAATATTCTCCAACTTTAAAATGTTTTCTCTTTATAATTTTTATTTTTGGAGTCTTGTCTTTTTTATGTCTGTCACTAGGTTGTGACCTTGTAATTCATAGATATGTAAGATCAAAGGCTACTAAGGGAGTTCCAACAATTTTGATACATAATAAATACCAGTGCTGTTGTATTGGCTGACAAGAACTTGTACAGATCTCTATTAAACTCTTATTCAGAGAGCAGTGAATCAAGGAATTGTTTTCAAACAGTCCATTCTCGCTAATTTACGAAGAACTTACTACCGTACTTCAATATCTTTTTTGTGTATTTGCACCAAAGTTAAAGTAATATACCACACAGTATGGTACCTACCAGAAGCTCAATATTCCATTACCGTAACAGTAAAAGTAACCTGCCACTTTCGTCAAATTCCCAGCAATTGGTATAGTTGTATATGCAGTGTGGGATCTCATGTAAGCAAATGAATTGTGCTTTACAAATCGTCATAACGTAGCTTCGAGGCTTTTAGGCCAACATTTAGCCTAATTATGTAATGCACTGGCACACTTTGGGACAACTGCCTGCCCAGTTATCAAAGTTACAATTGAAATGAAGGAAGAAACTAACATAGATTAAATGACATTAGATAGAAGGCCATGTCGCTACTTCATGACCACCTGAGTCAAAGAACAAGATGGTAGGGCAGCCATGATCAGCTCAAAGGATAGTCATCACCTTAGGGTTTCTATTACCTCTCGAATGATTCAATCAAGGTAATAGCTATCTTTTGAGCAGATCATGGCTGCCCTCTATAGTTAGGTTGCCATCTTCTTTGATCGGGAGGTCATGGAGTAGTGGTTATGCGACAACATGGCCTCCTATCAAATGTGGTTTAATCTACAGAGGCAATAGGTTACTATGGTTAGCTTCCTTTTTTATTTCAGCCACAAAGCTGTGTTATGGATGTAAATGTAACAGTATTTATATATTGCAGAGCTGCCATTTTAACAGATATTAACCATTTTTACAGATTTTTGAGTGTTGAAACGGATTCACAGATTCCGTTTGCAAACTTGAGGATTCTTAAGACTTTATTTATTTAGCCCATGGATATCTCCATGTAGAATCTGAGATTAGTCACAGTGCTTGCAGCGAACACTTTGGACATTACGGCGAAAGGTTCGCTTACACGTCATAAGAAAATATACTGCGGGCTTTTACACAAGCAGCCGCTTAGGCGACGAGAATCGTCTCGCCTGCGGAAGGAAGCAGAACGCGTGCCCGCTTAGGGATAAAGTGCGCGATAGCACCATTCTCTGGCCAGTTAGACGAGATTCAAGTTGCCTAGCGGTCGAGAACGGAAAAATATAGTGATGCGAATAGGTACCGTAATGTTGTGCAATCAGCACCGAACTCGGCCCTTTTGACGGAAACCCTTATGTCCCCACAGTTTCGAGTTAGTAGCCGTAGATGAAAAACAGAGCGCCGCATTCAGGCCCATATGATGAGCACTCGCGGAAAATATTGTGATCTCTGCTTCATTCAATTTGTTAGGTCCGTATTGACAAATGACTAATAAACCAATTTTAGAGGAAAACTCTGTCAATCAATACTTGGTTTATTAAATATTGTGATGTTAAGCGAATGGTGCCATTCCCGGTCCGTTTGACAATATTTCCGCTGTTCCAGCAGTTGTTTCATTTGAGGGGCTTGGACACCGTGTACTTAGGTGTGTGTAGAATTTGTCAGATAACCTGTGTTATTGTGATGACTGTAGTAGTGAGTGTATATTTGTCATTAAGGTGTGGAATGGGAAGTTACGAACCATTTTATTTCCCGTCGGAAACCACGGAAAACCACATCCAGGATGGCTGAGGTGGGATCGAACCCACCTCTCCTCAGTTTTGCCTCACGAGGTTGTGTGTACCCCATTCCAACCCTCAGACCAGAATGAAATTTCTTGACAGAGCCAAGAATGCTAACCACTACGCCATGAGATGGTCTGCAGTTCTAGCAGAGTGGCAGTCACATGCTCGCGATGAAATTCCCGTTGACACTATGCTGCGGTGTGGAGTCTAGTGGACCATCGCGCCGGTTGTTTTTAAGATGCCATTTCGGCAAAAGTAGTCACTTAATATGTCGTACTGAATGGTAATGAATAATAATCCTTTTGTGATTTTGAAATGTTTTCTCGTGATTATTCACCATATTTTATTAACAGTGTGAAAAAGAATGAAAATGGCAGATTACCGTTTTGTTTAAAGAAGCAACATTTTGGTAACAAACACACATTCATGAATGTTCGTAATAGTATGGATTTTCTTCGTAAATTTATTGATTTCACGGACTTTTTAGGTGCTTGACCAGGATTTGAAATTTATATTAGTGGCATCCCTGATACACTTTAAACATTTACTTGAGACTTTGTTTCCATAAAGGGGTCCCAGAATGCTGTTTGATGCATTCCACCAGAAACCCAAACCAGATCAATGCCAATGAACTACTGTATATGGAATGTTAGGCTGGTATTATGCTGTATCTATAGAAATTGGGCTCATCAACTGACAATCTTAACCTCTTCTTGGATAAAGACTACTTGCTAAGGTATGTCTCATTTATGAAACACACTGTAGTGGTTGCTGTTGGCTTTGCTCCCCACACAGACAAGCCACAATACCTAGAAGAAATTGGCATGAACTTAATTTCCTCAGCTTGTAGCACATGCCATGATATCATGAATTTGAGGGCCACCGAATAATACCTCCGACTAAAATTGGAATTAATTTCAATGATAACTTACGTCTGCAATCGTGTCCCACATTTGGCTCAGGACAGAGACAACGTTTTTGATCATCACAAATGGCATTTCCAGGGCAATCCTTGTCAATATTGCAGGTCACAACTCCAACACATTTTGTGTGAGGATCTGGGTCGGGAATAGAGCCCTGAGGACACTCACACGAGTATGAACCAGGCGAGTTAAAACAGACAGCACTCGCACCACAGGCATCACTGCGGCTACACTCGTCAATGTCTGGTGACACAATGAGAAGAATTAGAGTCATATTTATAACAAAGACCACAATATCAATAAAGATATTTATGTTACAGAAGAACTTACCCAAACAATGTTTGAGGGGATTTCCTGAGAAACCAGCTTTGCACTGACAACTATAACCTCCGGGTGTATTTGTGCATAAGGAGTTGAGTCCACATCGACCAAATGGGCCATTCACCTTGTCACATTCATCAATATCTAAACAAAAACACAACCACATAAATGTGATGAAAGAGAAAGGAACATGACATTAGAAATTTCAATACAATTGAATCGGTCGGAGCTGAGAAGCATTAAGTCAAAAATTTTCATTTTTTCAAGCATTAGTATTCTTAAGTATTGACGCAAGGGCCTTGAAACGGCATAGGAAAGAATTAAGTAGCCTTCTGTTTAAGCCAGAAACCACTGCTACATGAAGTGCGATCAGAGGAGAAAAGCCTTAAGTCACTGACTTGCTGCCTTTCAGCGCCGTATTCTATACTTAATGTTGGCCGCACTGCAGGATTCCCGCGTGTTACAGTGCTATTCTAAATTACATTTGTACAGGGTTTACATGTTGTTTTTTTTGTTACAAATCCATTTTTAAATAAAATATCATGTGAAATATTCATTCTGGATGGTTTTCAGCCACACTAAACTGACCAAAATTGATTTGAAAAATATGTTTATTAAATTGAAATTGATATTCCGCTAACACAAATATAACCTGAATAGTTGCTTCACAACATAGATAACCAATATAGTGTGTTTGTTAAGTTCTGTTCTGTCAACGATGTTTTATCTGTCTCCTAAAAGTAGTGAAAAGTGACTTAATACTTTTCAGCTCCGGCAGATTCAATTGATTTGTGGTAATATTAATGACACTAACTTAATTTAGAAATAATACAACTAGTTCTTTAAGAAGAGAAAACCTGAATAGCATGCTAACATCTTTAATGTACTGTAATCAGAACATTAATGAAGCAGAAATAAAATATGAATAAATATTATAAAATGAGTTTTCGACAACTGGTTGATTTATATGGAGCAAGAAGAGTCAAATTTCCATTTTGAATGTTCTCAGGGAAAAATTAAAGTGGATGAAATAGAAAGTAAATAAATCAATACATGGCAAGTGTGTAAAAGAAGGAATTTATTATCATAGCTGAGATAGTAATTCTTTGGTATGAACAATTATGTCCACATCTGAATCCCATATTTATTTATTTAATCCCATTACATCATAAAAATGATTGAGAATGTAGAAACACATAAATTTAGTCTGCACAAACAGTGATTGACATTGTATGGTATCATAAGTACAGTATGGATAGAGAATAGCATCTATAGCTTCAGTCAGAATGAATGTGTGATAGATACAGTATTCTTCAATAGAATAAAAACAATATCTAAACAAAAAATGCCTTTAATTTTTACTTAAAATTCTTTAAACCACTAACGGATGTCAGGGTTAAGGGAAGGTTATTATACAACTTAATTTCCTCATGGTAGTTGTCCTACTACTACTGATATGGAAAGAATATTTTCGTCTAGTGTTATGCTGAAATATGTTGCTCTTTCTTTCCACAAATAAAATAATCTCTAATATATAATTGCATGGCCGAGGTTGAATAGGTAGAGAAATAATTAAATACAGGTTTACAAGATTCAGTCTGCTACACACCTTCATTATTCGAACAGCCTTTTTTGGATTCCGAAGGCCGTTATGCTACAAGTTGAGCTACCCCACAAAATTATTCCAGATTTCAAGATGGAATGAAAACGGCAATAACATGCATTTAAAAGAGAATGTCGTCCATTGGTGGTCGTTTTTAGAACCCGTGAAGCTTAGTATGCTGAACTTAGATTTGTATTCAACTGTGAGATATGGCAGTCCCAATTTAGATCACTATATATGTAAACCATGAAAGTTTGAGGTTATAGTAAATTTAAAATATAAGAGGCAACTTATTGCTACAGGTACGAAGACAATTCAAATAAATTTGCTTTTCACATCAGCCAAGATTTAACTGATTCTGAGCAGCCATATAAGAGAATTAAATAACCTACTGTAATTCCAAACTGATTGAGGGAAGCAATGGTACTCACCTACGCATCCAGCCGAAACATCACTAGGATTGAATGTCCATCCTTCTTCACAGATGCAATAAGCCTCCTGGCCATCAGGTTTACAAGTTGCATGAGGACCACATTTCACTTCCTCACAAGGAGCTGGAAAAGGAAATTAAGACCAATGTATTAAAACTCAGTGAATTGCTTGCTGTTCTAAGTTTATATATATATATAAATACTGCTCTAGGAAGCAAAATGTAAAATGAAATAGAGTAAGTTGACCAAAATTCTGTCAACACATACCTTACATTTACTGAACATATTCTCCAGATACACACCTTTGCAGCTGACTCTAGGAGGGGCACCAACATAGCCATGATCACATTCACAATGGAAACCTCCAAGTGCGTTGGTGCAAACTGAGAAAGGTCCACATGGATTTGTCTTACATTCATCTATATCCACACAAGCAGCAGCTTGGGCAATAAAACCTTTCTGACAGAAGCACTGTCCCTCTATACATTCTGCATTATTTACACAGTCAAAATTAGATGTGCACAGAATATTGACATCACTCTGTTCACATGCCACAGCTGGATTAGGTTTGGCAGAGTAACCTTGTGGGCAAATGCAATTATAACCAGGTACCGCATTCTCACAGAGTGCATTGGTCCCACAGGGTTTGTCCAAAGCTACACATTCATTGATATCTGTAAAGAGAAGCATACGGTATTTCATAGCCATCCTTACTCCATTCAAGAGCTTAGATTTGGTTGAAGATTAAAGAGCTGAAGATAAAATACACTTACCAACACATCCTTTAAATGGGTCTCCAGTGTAATCCTCTTTACATGAACATATATAACTTCCAACAGTATCAGTGCAGATAGCATTCTCACCACATGGGCTGTCCTTACACTCATTCACATCTGGAACATGACCAGAAAGTATGAGTTAAATAAAGTCCTCCAAAGTAACCATCAGTTGAGGTTTAATGACAATTAGTGGCTTCATGAGAGGGGTTTGACCGGAGCAAGTGCATCTGTGGGCAGTAGCGGTTGGTTAACTGGAAAGGTGGGAGTTTGAATCCAAGATGGAAATCATGAATAGTACAGTGCTGTTCACCATATAGTACATTTACCATTTTGAAATGCAAGCATTATGCAAGCCTCTTGTGCTGGATGCTCATGATGCCACTAGTTATAACAACCCCTGAAATAATTACTACAAAGTATTCATAGAAGCTCACCTAACCCACAAGTATTACTGTATGGTAAATAGTTCCTTCCAAATTCAGTACGAGCCAAAGTGTGAAATGTACATCCTCATTCAGTATGCTTACACTTAGTAAAGAACTACTCTGACATGCTAAAAGTCATGGGATAGCCCTTGGCTTGGCATACCAAGCAACTGCTGCCCAGCCATTTGGCCTGCAGTTTGCGGGTTGACATGGCCCCCTCAGCCGTTAATCTTGGTTTTCCTGACCAGGGTGCTGCCTCACTGCCAGGCAGCTACTCAATTGTCCTCACAAGGCTGAGTCCACCCCGTTCCAGCCCCCACGTCAGTTTCTAAAATTCCTGATGGAGCCAGGAATCAAACCTGAGTCCTCCGGATGAGAGGCAGGCACGCTACCCCAACACCACAGGACTGGCCATGGCACCACCACACAGACGATCTTACAAGGCCTACACTGGTGTCAGTTGTGCACAGAAGGTCACGTCATTCGGACTGACTGTTATTTACATGCTCATAACAAGGTGACATGAGTTATTGGAGTTTGAATAGGGCATGATTGTGGGTGTTAGGAGGATGGGACAAAGTTGTGTGCCAGGGCAATACGATCCACCATGGATAACACAGTGGCCGTCCAAGGTTGCTCGATGTTCGTGACCAGTGGTGGTTGGACAGAACTGTCCATGTTTACAGAGCAGGAACACTTGCTCAAATCACACCACATTCAATTGTCTGACATGTATTAGGCAAACCCGTGCAATGTTCATTAACTTCCATGGGATTTGGAAGCAGAAGACCCACCAAAGTTCCCCTTTGGGTAGCTATTCAGATAGCATGACACCGAGCACAATGTCTCACATGGGCTCGTGAGGTTGCCAATTGGACCCCAGAAAATTAAAAACATGTGGCCTGGTCCGATGAGTCATGAAACAGGTTGTTTTGGACGATGGCAGGGTTCGGGCATGGTGCAAACCCAATGAGGCCATGGATCCCAGTTATGAATAAGGCACTATTCCGTAATAGTATAGGGTGTGCTCACACTGCACGAGTTGGGCCCAGTTGTCCATATACCCATAAAAATCAATGGTAGCCACTACAAAACTCTCCTTGATAACCATTTGCATCCGTTCATGGACTTCCTGACAATGATGGGATGTTCCTACAGGATAATATGTCATCTCATCAGGCTGCAGATGTCCAGGACTGGTTTAAAGAACATTCTGGAGATTGCCAGCAAACAGAGTGGCCAGCACATTCCTCAGATTTTAACCCAATTTAGCATTTGTAGCACATGGGGGAGAGAGCCATTCACAACCAAGAAATACTAGGGAACTTTGGGTAACGATTCACCTCTCCAGAGACCTTGTGAGTCCTGCGGCCCTATATCCCACGTCAGTGTATTAAGTACAGTACGGTACTCAGTTAGTGATGAAAGTTGAAAACAATTATTTTCACTAAATATTAAATATTTTATAATAAAACAGTAATTTTCAGTGTGCACGGTCATCTTGGAGACAGATCAAGAGAATTGTGAATATTAATTCAGTATTTGAAGGGTCCACGGGTAGGTCACTCAAAATGTAAAATCGAGATATCAACGTGATCTGGTGGGCCTCTTTGCGATGTATTGAAGGCACAATTGTGTCTGGCTAAGAACAATGAGGGTCGTGAGAAAATCACATTTCAAGTTGATGCGTACATATAAGTAATGAAACTTCAAAACTTGTTTTCTGAACATTTTACATTATTTGACATTCGCCCTTCTTCCCCTGGACCCTTCAATTTTACAGCCACCTGAACATTTCCCCATATGCACCACACCACACACAATAACAACATTCTGTAAAGTACAAAATTCAGCTAAACCATGAATCACCAAATATAAAACTTATTGTCTATTAAGATATAAGTTACTTTAAATACTGCAAGTGAAGCCTAATATGGTAATAGTAAAAAAAAAACAACAAAAAAAACTACAGTACAAAGTTTGAATTTTGTATTTACAGATTAATGCTACCCATGCAACAATATAACAGACACACAACAGAATACAGTATGCAAAAGGTAATTCTAAAATGAAGTGCACATAAACTTGGAGGAAGAAATTGAACAGAAATGCTACAATGTGGTAAAAACAGAGAAACACGAACAGAAATGCTAGAATCTGGTAGCAATACAGAAATCAGAGAAACAACATTCAAAACAATTTGGAAGAGACACAGCAGCATTGAACAAACCAAGTGCTGAAAAATATTTGCTGGGTTCACCATAATAAAATACTGAGGAGCAACCATATTGGCTAATATAATTCTACAGGTCACCAGGACCTTTAGTGGTTGTTCACTATCTTTTAAAGCGTTTTTGATTTTGTAAGTTTTGTGCGAGTCAACATTACAAATATTTGTGAACACCCTTATTAGAAACATATAATTCAATATTGGAGAAAAGGACAGGCTATTCAAATTATCTCACAGATACCTTCATTTTCTAACAAGCAGACACCAAGAGTGCTCGGTCTTGCATATATTGCTGTTTCTTTTCCAAATACTAAAAGTCCGTACCAGAGTACCAGAATAGTATGACTAGAACTGTATTTAAAATTACTCGAGAATCCACCTAGTCAATTCATAAGATGCTTCTTAGTGAAGACTTTAACTGTGAATTGAATGCATCATACCAAAGTACCACATACGAAGGAAGCCACAATAAGTTTTACTTTCGACATGCCAATAGTCATAATTGACGAAGTACAATGGATTGTCTGAATAAGGGAACATTTTAACATTTTATTCATAATGCGTTGTTTTTTTTTATTTTATTTTTTTATAAATAAGCATGCC
This sequence comes from Meconema thalassinum, assembly GCA_946902985.2. Classification (NCBI taxonomy): domain Eukaryota; kingdom Metazoa; phylum Arthropoda; class Insecta; order Orthoptera; family Tettigoniidae; genus Meconema; species Meconema thalassinum. Next base: position 56,254,486 of record OX336389.2, read on the forward strand.
TTAATGATGTTTATACAGTGAGATTGTTTTGCTGGAGCGGGGCCGGTGGTCGACTGCCGAGCTCGTCTTCCGCCAGCCAACCGAGCTCGGGCCACAGGTTTGCGCGACGTGGAGGCGAGCTAACCAGGGTCATTTAAGTCATTAAGTCACTAAACTTTCATCAACGATGGTGTGTAGTGTCAGTGCACAGATAAGAAGGTAACATAAACAACAGCTGCAAAATTTAATGAAAGAAGAACAGATATTTTTTTTATTTCTTGGGAATCTGGATGACCTCACGTCACCAGTTAAAGATTAGAACTTATCTTTTCACAGAAGATGCTGAAAATGTTCTTCTTCAGCTGACAGACAGTAACTTTGGAAGTTACATCGTTGCATTAAGAAGCTACTCCTGCACCCCCCTGCGTGTTAACTGTAATTAATCAAAGCACGGACCTAGGCCCGTTTGATGTTCAATTGTGGGTTAATTTAAAATACAAAGTGTACAGATCAATTACCCGTACTCTAGTGGAGCTGGGGAACAACATACAGCAGCAGATGTCCCTCACAACAGAACGGAATCTGAACATGTAAACGCTAATTTATTTACTCGGTACAACGCCTGTCTGTCAGCTGAAGGAGAACACTCTTAACATCTCCTGTGGATAGGTAAGTTCTTTAATAATGATTTTCTGGTGAATATACCATTAATTAATGTACTTTGTTAAGGTTTCCACCTGCGCGCAATCCGCGGTGCAAGCTCGGTTGGCTGGCGGAAGGCGCGTGCGTCCGGCAGCCGGTCACCGGCCCCGCTCCAGCAAAAGAATCACCCTGTATTATTGCCACAAGTGCTGAAGATGGGTCAAAAAATGACTTGAAACAATATTGTTCACTAAGAAACATTTTATGTGTTGACTAGGTGGATTCTCGAGTAATTTTTGAATACATATTGTAAGACAATACGGAACAGAAAATAAAGACTAATATGGTCCTTTTTAAAGCATGTATGATCAGAACTTGAACAAAGAAAACAATGACAGAAGTCTTCAGTCTGAACATTTCTAACAATACAGATGAACATAAAAAGTAAATCATGCAAAAAAATCATAGACCAGATAGAAAATGAAGATTATGCTAATACACTCACATCAATTTCATGCAAAATGATCAAGATATACAAGCAGATAATTGAGCAGCTGAGGTCTAAAGCATCCTATTCTAAAACTAATGAATGCTCAACATGCTGGAGATGTAGCAGATGTAAGTATTAATGTATTTGTAAAATTGCATTGAATTATTTCCCCATCCCTGCCATTAACCAGTTTCTTTTATCATCCTACTAACAGCAAAAAAAGCTGATGAACTTCAAAATCTGTCTGAAATTCAAAACCCATGGCTTAGGTTTTAGCATGATTTGTATCATCAAACACTACAAGATACTTGCTAGGGAAACAAGTGGTCTGGATCAGTCAGATCTGATTTCCTTCTTCTGATATACAAATGATGGAAGCAGCAATGGAGCAACTTGTGTTATTTTGGTTGTAGTAGGACCTTAGATCAGCCAGATCTGATTGGATCTGATGCTAGGGCTCCTCTACATGCTTAAAATCATTTATTAATATTACAGTATATTCTTTCTAGTTGCAACAATTGCTGATTAATACATTACTAGAATAGCTTTTGAATCATGTATTTTAAGTACCAGTGTATTATAGTGGCTCAATTTGAATTTTAATTTGAATGCCTTGCATGTTGATGCATTTGACTCGAAATGATCTCTCCATTCCCTCAGTACAACACTTACACCACTTTATAAGCGGTCTACAAAGCGAAAATTCTCTCTTCATTCGTTAACATAGTCTTGACAACACAAATAACAGTTAACATCATTGTTACTATGGTTACGATTCATTAACACTACGACGTATCATTTCCTGTTTTTTACTAACCATACTGTACGTAGTGCCAACCTACATACATATGTTTCCCGAGTGTGTAGAGACTTTTGCCTACCATGTATAATCAATAATATTGATATTGATAATATTCATTCAATATATACTCGTACAGTATGGTAGCACAAAAACACAGAGTCTTCTGTCACATGGAAGTAGCAACTGACTACCAGTATGCAAAGTTATTTAGTTATTTTAGAAACATAGTGGAATAGATTGCGTACGATTGGATAATATAATCATGTGATGTGCTTTTTGCCAGAAAAAACTCTAATTTGATTTGTCAAAAATTTATTGTATGCGAAGTTTCATTTTCCCCACATGACGAAAGTAATTTCTACCCTTAGAAAATCATACAGAAGCACGTCCTAGAAAATCCAACTGAGCATGCAATTAGTCACGCTCTATTGGACTAGCACATGACGTCAAGATGTGCGATGAATAAGCAGGAATTGAAAGAAGGTTCTTCCATCTTAATTTCTACTGTTTAAGTTTCGATCACATGGGGCAATATTCATCATCATCTTGCACAGTTTCCAGCAATATTAATGCTGTTAATTAAATAGTCAGCATCTTACTATAAGCAACCTACTACTGATATTGCAGATTTTTACCATCACTCTATCTGCAATTTTAAGCTTCAGGAGAGACTTGGTCCTTGCGGCCACTTGAAAATATGCTGTTTGTGGCAATAATATTTTATTATTTAAAATAAAAATCCCATAATTACCCAAGTATTGATAAAGTATCGAGCAAGTTTTCGGATGTATCATTTGATGTTGATGCCATGCAAGTATTGAGGACCCATCCCTAGTTTATAGTTACATGTTTAAATACTCAGGTCAATTAGGAAATTTCAGGAACAGAGACTGATTCAAACAGATAAGAACACGGAGGAGTCTGTTCATGTTATGTGGTGTGACAACGAAATGGGATGCAGTGTACTGTAAATTAATTACACTATTGTATGTGATTTAATCTATTGCATAAATACTGAGCTACAGTACTTAAAAATAGTATTTTAAAATGCCTCCTCCTTTTAAGAGACCACCCCCCGAACAGACAATTTTCTCATGGAACCATGGCAGTTGATCTGTAGTTCAGCTCAGCTCCACAAATATCTACTTGAATGCAGAAAACAGACTGAAGCAAAGCAACTACACATTTAACACTACAATACTGTGATCATAGAAGAAAAAAAAGAAAAGAAAAAACCACAACAAAGGCTTGATGTTCTTAAATGGCAAGACAGGAAATGAAGGATTTTGTTTCTGCTGCCATAATTAAGCAATATATGGAAGCAATATGCCACCAACATGCTTTTTAACTAACTTTCACAAAATAAGTGTCCTTGTCCGCTGAAACCATGTGGACATAGACACTTGTATGAGCCGGGAACGTTGAGGCATTTGGCGTTGATACCACAGGTATTTGGATGGCCGCATTCATTGATGTCCACACATTCTTCAGCTGGATCACCTACGTAGCCTGAAGAACACTTGCACCTAAAGCTGCCGGGTGTGTTTTCACACTCGGCATTCACCCCACAGGGGCTACTTTTTCCAGCCTTGCATTCATTGATGTCTGTTAGGAGGTACAACATGTCAGTAAACATTTCCACAAATACGTAGGGAAGTGGATTGATACAATCATTTTCTTTTTATCACAACAACAAGATAGAGAAATAAGCATCGAAAAATATCATTGGCAAAGCAATATGAAGTACAGTAGAGTCCCACTAATCCAAACTAATTGGGACCGAACCCTGCTCGGATTAGGTGGATTTTCGTCAAATAGGACAACATATTGACTTTAAGGCTCGAAAACCAATTGCACTGTACCTACTGTAATATTTTTATAAGCACTGTCGACGACTACCTAACGCGAGCTACGTCGAGCAGCATGCCGCTGCAACTCCTAGTGATGTAATGTTTATGCGACGTTGGCAAAACATTGCCTCTTCAAGTTGTTTCAGTGCATTGCATCAAAAGAAGACCACTGACTTCACTTCTTAAGTATTGATTTTCTTTTCTGTTTGATTGGTTGGCTGTTAACATAAAAAAATTGCATTCAAACTTTGTTATGCACATTGTTAGTTGGTCTAGGGCAGGCCTTCTGATTTTTAGTTTTTGTGTATAAGATAGCTGACAGATTCACTGTTTACTCCTGTAGCATTTATTTCATGTTTTCTTGTGCTAATAAATTTACGTTTTTACTTGGAAAAACTAGTTTAATCTTAATCTCCATTTTTTCCTGTTTAAAAATTCAAAACAAATTTGGTACATATTTTTCCTAGCCCTGTTCGGAATAGGCGGAATTTCGGATTGACAGGACTCTACTGTACATCCAAGGCAGTTACACCCATAATCAGTTTTAAAATTGGGTACTACCAATAGAAAGAGTTTTGATTTGTGACACAAAGATGGTTACAAAGAAGACCATTTGATCAAATAGATGAATTTCTAACTTGATACCAACAATGTGATCCAATTGTGTTGTGCTCATTTACTCCAATTGTATTTTTAATTACCATGCTTAGTACAAAAAATATATTAACTGAATGACTGGACCATGATACATTGACTGCTCATGTGTATTGCTTATATTACTAATTGTAAGAAATCACAAAGTTTATTGACTCTGAAAATTAAGAGGAATTAATCTGATGCACAAAAATGATGTTTGAGATAACAGGTCTCCATTCTGTGGATCCTAACATATCACTACACTACTGGATAGATCTGGTTTACTTTTGCCGAGATGATAAACTTGCACAATCCAAGTCCACTTCTCTACATCCTGTTACAAAAGTTAAAACATAGTAGCACCTGATGAAGAAGGCAAAACATTAGAAATCTAACCAGAAATGAACATTTGTATTAGAGTTACAAATGACTCACCAGAACACCCATCGATTGGATCCCCTTCAAATCCAGGTGGACATGTACAACGAAAGCTACCAGCCATGTTGTTGCAAAGAGCATTGCGACCACATGGACTACGGGCACATTCGTCGGCGTCTGAGCAACCTGTGGAGTATGGATCACCGACAAAACCAGGTGGACATTCACACTTGTGGCTGCCAACATTGTTAGTACAAATGGCACCAGGGCCACATGCGTCAGCTTCCTCACACTCATCATGGTCGGTACACTGCAAAACAAGAATTGAGATAAACCGTAGTTTTCACACCTTCTATTTCTTTCAAACATTGTCATTTCAAATGCTTAAATAATATCCATAGCCTATCACAATGAATTGTTAATTTTATACTCCACTAGCTATAATACCGGTGCTTTGCTAATTATGGGAAAATGGCTAAACACTAATTTTGTAAATTTTAAGCAGCGTTTCAACCAGGGGCATATATACAATTTTTTCGGCGGGAGGGGGGAAGCGCTGACTATCCTGGAATATTGTGAGTTTAGCCAATAAGTTAAGATTAGGGTACAACCAAATTTACAACTATTTTATGCTTTTACGAAAGCAACACTTTCTTAATTTTTATTGGCTTTATTCGGGGGGGGGCTGGAATCTCCACAGCCCCTGGTATCAACTGGTGCCTGCATCACATAATTCAGCGTGTTTCACTGGCAGCTTCTAAGAATAATGACCTTGTATATTTTGTATGAATGCCATTTCAAGATTCTGATAATACCCAAACAATACAGCAGATACTACTATCTCTGAGGCTCTGCTGTGGGTAGACCAAATCCCATCGAGACAGAGAGAACACTGAATGTGCTTTAACACCCATTCTTCTCCTGTATAGGAAATATTTAGTCACAATCAGCTTGAAAGGCCTACGTACCATGTGTCATAGCGTGATCTGAAATTCACCGGAGAGGTGAGCACGAGCGGTTTCACATGAGATGTTTAATGTTTGGCCTTTAGGAGATGAGATACCTGCTAAATTATGATATTAAGAATAAGAATATATGGGGAGTTTTGTTTAATGACAGACTCCCTTGCCAACTGCCATTCTTGTTTTAGAAAACTGAATTATAAGTATTTATGGCGGGCTCCATTTCATGATAGGATCATCCGTTTACTCATTATGTTGGGGTTTAGCAGATGAAACATTCATAAGTTCATGGAAAACCATAATATCCAGGAGATCTGTTCGAGTTACAAAGAAAATGCATATTGGTAAGACCTTTTTGCAGGAAAATTGAGGACTAACAGTTTACCAAATATTGTGGTTAATAAAAATTATACACATGCAAAATTCCAGCTCAATTGGTTAAGCAGTTTGTGTGAAAGGAATTTCAAGTGGGACTTTCACATGGAAAACCATAATTTCCTCGGAAACCATTGGAGTTGCTATGACATTTTATTGTTGTAGTGGATAGAATTTTAAGTACCTACGGTGGGCTTCATTTCAAGAGAGGACTGACCGTTTATGCATTATGTTGGATTTAAGCAGATTAGATACTTGCCAGTTTATGAAAAAAACATAATTTTCTGGAAATCCACTGGAGTTACAAAGAAAATGTATTGTACACTGCATTTCTTATAGAAAATTGAATTTTAAGTGAATTTGGTGGGCTTAATTTTTTATTATTATTATTATTATTATTATTATATTAACCATTTATCCATTATTTTGTTTTTTAATAAATAAGACATGAACAAGTTTAGCAGGAAAAAAAACTTTGTTTAAATGGCCACCATTTTAAAATGGTTGACTGTATAAACATATGAATGGGCCTAGGTCTATACAAAATTTCAGCTCAATCGATTAAGTAACAAGTAGTTTTTGTGTGAAAGAAACACAAACAGACAAACCTTCAGAATTATATATTAGTACGATTTCAGATATTTTGACTACATCTCAAAAAGTCACTAAACACTTACCCCATAATATGGATTGCCAATGTAGCCCTCTAAACAATTGCATGTATAATTTCCAGGTACATTTTCACAGTGTGTGTTTATACCACATGCATCAGGCACAGCACATTCATTTATGTCTGCAACAAGAATTTCAGTAATTTACTTACTCTCCGCAACTGCCGACTGCTGTTACAAATAAATTCCTGCCCAACAACAATTGAACTTCTCAACTAGAAAACGATCCAATGAGCTACTGGGGCTGGAAACTGTACAAGATGATGATGATGAACTAGAAAACGATCCAATGAGCTACTGGGAAAATTCATATTAATAAAAAACAGACATTTGAAATTACAGCTCTTGAAGGAAAAGTACAGTCATCTGAATTCCTTAACTCTTGGAGTAAGGGGCATGATATCTTATTTTTCTTGTAATATATAGAAGAAAGAAAAGAGACATTAAATGAAGATGACTTACCTCTACATTCTTCTTCACCATCACCTTCAAACCCTGCATTACACTTGCAAAGGTAATGGGCTGGCAAATTACAACACTCGGAATTGGCTACACAGCGAGCGGCAATGGCAGGATTTTCACATTCATTGATATCTGGGGAGAAAAATATGTCATTAACTCAGATGTTATCAACGAGTTCAAACACATCAATTGAAATAACCAAACCAATTTATGAAAATATAACAGAAATACGCAACACATACCCAAATTGAGGTTTTAACTATTTTAGTTCAAACAGAGGTACATGTTTCATCAAACATCACCATTCTTAAAAACTAATGATAACACACTGAATGTGTCTAATATTGTACAGAACTGTGGAGGTGTTTGCAAAGGTTTATATTGGTACGTCCTTCAATGGAGCGAGGCTGTTAATAAATTATTAAATACTTTTCAAAACCTCTTACTGTTTAGCTAATGTTGTCGAAATTGATCGTAATCTATCAACCTAGTTGTCGGTTGTAGGCTCACATGTGGTCGAATTATTAATCTGTAGCTTTTCTTTAAAACGTAATGTTGCCTTGAGTAGTTGTTCCATTAAAACAGGCAGTCTCTCTTTTTTGTGGTGTGTATACTTGTGGAGCTATACATTCCAGAATGAATCATCTAATTTTCTAGTTGTAAAAATACAGCTGGTGAGAATACAACCGCTGCACCATGCTCATCGTACTGTCGAGAGTGAGGATCCACACTTGATCCCTTATGTGAGTTGTACCCTCCTAGTGCATCCAATAGTTTGAGGACTTGTATGACACAGTTTTGTATAAAACAGGATAAATACATGTGAAAGAAAGGATAATAATTTATAATGCACTGAAAGAAATGTCTCTTCTCCAGGGGAAATGCAGTCGACAGGTGTGAGTACACCTCAGAACTACATGTAAGTTGAGTGGAACATCCCTCTGTCCACCTATCGCAAGGAGTTTTCAAAATCGTACTGTACATCCACGGACAACATTATAGTGTTTTTTATCTATTTAAAAGTTACAAAACAGAAATGGCCAGGTCTATCATTAGAATACCCTGATTAAGAACTCACGTGTTTTGATTATCGCCACTAGTAGCAGTGAATTTCCTAACTGCTGAGCTATTTATTTTTTGTACATTGTTTCTTAGCCAAAAAGGTTCTTACTATGCCATTCTTTTGTGGAAACATTCTGCCCTTATTATTCCAATTCCTAAGGGATCGACCAAATTTCCACAAAACAATATATTGTTACTTTATTTTACATACCATAAAAAAAAATGCAAATAAGGTACCGGTACATTATCTCAGACATTACTGCATCAATCAACTTGAAATGTTCACAGTATCTTTATACGCATATGTGCAATAATCTGACCTAAAATAATGGCTGCAGTATTTATGCATTGCTTCTAAACCAAAGCTCTTTTTAAACTTATCAAAGAAAAATTTACAAGAACTGGAACCATGATTCTAAGTTGGATTGCAAACCTTGAAATCTTCTTGAAGTGTATTTAGTTTCAAATCTTTAACTTGAATAGTAAGGTCATAAATATACCTACCTTTTGCTTAATATTTTGATTTTAAGAATTGTTTAATTGTAATGCTGGTATCTGTAGCATAAATATTTTATCTCACAAAGGTAAAGTTTGATAACAATTGATTCAGTAGTTTGTGTGGTAGGAGCATATTGAGAAACGGGACTGTTTTGTTCAACTATTCAGTTGTTGATGTTGTTATTTGGTCTTTTCACTGGTTTGATGCAGCTGTCCCTGCCTCCCTGTCCTGAGCTAATCATTATCTCTACATAGCTACCACACCCTACATCCGAGGCAATCTGTTTAACCACTATTCTAACCTTGGTCTGCCCCTACAGTTCTTGTCCTCGACCCTTCCTTCCATAACTAAGCTTGCTATTCCTGAGTGTCTTAGTATGTGTCCTACCAACCTATCTCTTCTCTTCATTAGCAGTCGACAGAAACATCTCTCCTCTCCCACTTGTCTTAATACCTCTTCGTTTGTAACACTATCTACCCATCTGATCTTCATCATTCTCCTGAAACACCACATTTCAAACGCTTCAATTCTCCTCTTTTCAGCTGCACCAATAGTCCAAGTTTCACTTGCATAGAGTGCCATGCTCCAGACAAAGGCTTTCAAAATTGACATCCTAATACCTAAATCTATATTCGATGTCAACAGATTCCTTTTCTGTGGAAATGCTTTCCTTGCCTGAGCCAACCTATTTTTTATATCCTCTTTGCTTCGTCCGTCACTGGTTATTTTGTTTCCTATGTAACAGAAGTCTCCTACTTCCTTTGGTTTTTCACCTGCCTATTTGATGTCCAAAGAGGTTTCTGATTTATTTCGGCTGCATTCCAATATTTTTGTTTTACATTTTAATTTTCATCATGAATTCTTTCCTCAAGACGGAGTCCATACCATTCCAAAACTCATTCAAATCCGCAGACGTGTCAGCCAAGATGACGTTTGCACCACCTTAAACTTTCTTGCATCTACTGGATGTTCCTTGGCATACTGTTTCACTCAATTTCCCCTCCACCCACCTTGCTCGAGTGTTTTCACCTAACTTATCCTTATTCTACCTCTGCTTTTCTTACTTTCTACAGCCAAACTCATTAACCTCTTAGGTAATCTCTCCTTCCCCATTCTCTTCACATGACCTCAACATCTGAGTTGACTCATACGAACAGCTTCATGTAGCATGTTCATTCCTAACTTGGCCTTTATCTCTTCATTGCGAGCTATTGCTCCCTCTATTAGTCCCAGCAATCATTCGTGCTACCCTCCATCAGTTACCACTAGCTTATGTATCAGATATCCTGAATGTACCCTGTTCTCACTTCCATACAGCAAGGGAGGTCTAAATACTGAGCGATTTAGGGAGAATTTCTTCACTACACCAACATCTTTCTTGCAGAATAGATCGCAACTGAAGACTTATTATAAAATAACCCCTGGCTCTACAGCCCGTGAACGGCCTAGGCCTACCAAGCGACCGCTGCTCAGCCATTTGGCATGCAGATATTGTGGTGACACGTGATCAGCGCATCGGGTCCCCCCGGCCGTTAATCTTGGTTTTCGTGATCGGGGCGCTGCCTCACTGTCAGGCAGCAGAGTGCACCCCGTTCCAGTCCTCGTGTCAGTTTCTAAAATCCCTAATGGAACCGGGAATCGAACCTGGGGCCTCCGGGTGAGAGGCAGGTGCGCTACCCCAACACTACGGGGCTGGCACTGAAGACTTACTGCATTGGTTTTTCTGCACCTCGACTCTATTTCGTTCCCCATACTACCATCCTGAGAGAGTTCACGGCCTAAAAACTTAAAATGGGCCACATGCTCCAATTTAGTTTATTATTATTATTATTATTATTGTTATTATGATTACTACTTTAAGTGTCGGGCGCAGTGTTGCAGTAAGACAGGACGATGCTCCGTGCAGGACGTTGACTCGCTCGCGAACATTGCAATTTTCCTGTTAGGACGTACCATACATCGTGAAGAATTCTGCTGTTAGGACGTACATCGTGAAGAATTCTGCTGTTAGGACGTACATCGTGAACAATTCTGCTGTTAGGGCGTACGCCGTGAACAATTCTGCTGTTCGGGCGTACGCCGTGAACAATTCTGCTGTTAGGGCGTACGTCGTGAGCGATTCTGCTGTTAGGACGTACCATACATCGTGAACAATTCTGCTGTTAGGGCGTACGCCGTGAACAATTCTGCTGTTCGGGCGTACGCCGTGAACAATTATGCTGTTAGGGCGTACGTCGTGAGCGATTCTGCTGTTAGGACTACCATACATCGTGAACAATTCTGCTGTTGGGACGTACCATACATCGTGAACAATTCTGCTGTTGGGACGTACATCGTGAGTAATTCTGCTGTTAGGGCGTACATCGTGAGTAATTCTGCTGTTAGGACGTACATCTTGAGTAATTCTGCTGTTAGGACGTACATCGTGAGCGATTCTGCTGTTAAGACGTACATCGTGAGTAATTCTGCTGTTAGGACGCACATCGAGAGCAATTCTGCTGTTAGGACGTACATCATGAACAATTCTGCTGTTAGGACGTACATCGTGAACAATTCTGCTGTTAGGACGTACATCGTGAACAATTCTGCTGTTAGGACATACATCGGGAACAATTCTGCTGTTAGGACGTACATCGTGAGCAATTCTGCTTTAGGACGTACCGGTACATCGTGAGCAATTCTGCTGTTAGGACATACATCGTGAGCAATTCTGCTGTTAGGACGTACATCGTGAGCAATTCTGCTTTAGGACGTACCGGTACATCGTGAACAATTCTGCTGTTAGGACATACATCGTGAGCAATTCTGCTGTTAGGACGTACATCGTGAACAATTCTGCTGTTAGGACGTACCGGTACATCGTGAGCAATTCTGCTGTTAGGACGTACCGGTACATCGTGAGCAATTCTGCTGTTAGGACGTACATCGTGAGCAATTCTTCTGTTAGGACGTACATCGTGAGCAATTCTGCTGTTAGGACGTACATCGTGAGCAATTCTGCTGTTAGGACGTACCGGTACATCGTAAGCAATTCCGCTGTTAGGACGTACATCGTGAGCAATTCTGCTGTTAGGACTACATCGTGAGCAATTCTGCTGTTAGGACGTACATCGTGAGCAATTCTGCTTTTAGGACGTACATCGTGAGCAATTCTGCTGTTAGGACGTACCGGTACATCGTGAACAATTCTGCTGTTAGGACGTACATCGTGAGCAATTCTGCTGTTAGGACGTACATCGTAAACAATTCTGCTGTTAGGACGTACCGGTACATCGTGAACAATTCTGCTGTTAGGACGTACCGGTACATCGTGAGCAATTCTGCTGTTAGGACGTACCGTCACATCGTGAGCAATTCTGCTGTTAGGACGTACCGGCACATCGTGAGCAATTCTGCTGTTAGGACGTACATCATGAGCAATTCTGCTGTTAGGACGTACCGGTACATCGTGAGCAATTCTGCTGTTAGGACGTACCGGCACATCGTGAGCAATTCTGCTGTTAGGACGTACATCATGAGCAATTCTGCTGTTAGGACGTACCGGTACATCGTGAACAATTCTGCTGTTAGGACGTACCGTACATCGTGAACAATTCTGCTGTTATGACGTACATCGTGAGCAATTCTGCTGTTAGGACGTACATCGTGAGCAATTCTGCGTGCAATTGGCGAAATAATAATTATCCTCGGTCTAGTAACGGAATCATTCATTCAGCTAAAACAAACTCCTCGTGCAAGCAACTTAAAGTCTTTCTAAGGCGTGTCTGTTTCTCCGGCCTGATGACCTCATCACAGGAGACTCATAGGCGCCAACTTGGCGGACACTTTCTTCCCCCTTAAATTATGAAGCAAGGACCATCTGTAATATTCTTGAAGGGGCCTGGCTCCCAATTAATTCCAGGATAAGTTTCTCATTTTGAAATATCGTCTGTTTGTTTGAAAGATGAACTGGGTCAAATGTTATACTATTGTAGAAATAGGCTGCGATTGTGATTTTATAGTGTTCTAGCTAACCAACCCACCCCGCGAATGGGCCCAGGAGACCGACTGCCACCAAGCTCATAACCCACACATTATGTGGGACGTATGGCTTGCACAACGACACCCTCAGTCGCATTATCTTGGTTTTACGCCATGGGGTGCTACTTCTTGTGTCAAGCAGCTACTCAACTGTCCTCACGAGGCTTAGAGCACCTCGTTCCAGTTCTCACGCCAGATTACATATTTCTGGCGGAGCCGAGAATTGAACTCGGGTCCTCCTAGGTATTGTAATAAGAAACTGAGCTACACCTTCCCCATAATTGTAAATGTCTGATTTTGTTGCATACTGCAGATCTCTCCCTGTGTTGGACAGGAGGGAGTTATTGGTATGCCTTACAGCTGAGGTTTTTCCGAGTCTCTTTGTCCGCGGAGTGGCTGTTCCCGTTAAATCATGCACCACGACCGCTGTAGCAAGTTCGGAGATCGTAGGTTTTAATCCCGGCCCAGACAGCGGCTATCCTGAAATTGTTTTTTCCCCGGGGTTTTCTGCACTCCCTCCAGGCGAATGCCAGGATAATCCCGGCGCGCCTACCCCGTACACAGACAAGTTCAACACAAGATGTCCCAATTGCCTCAAATGAATTAACAACAACAAAACAAATCTTGTTAAGTACACACGTAAAGTAAAAAAAACTAAATAGAGAAAACAGAGAGATATCGACTTACCTTGACAGCTGAAACCATTGCCGGCGTATCCAGGGAAGCAAGTGCAGTGAAAACTCCCGAGGGTGTTGGTACAATGTGCAAACACGTCGCACGGGCGAAACTTGCACTCGTTTTCGTCTGAAAGAGAGGAAAACCAGAATACTGTATTGCATTACAGGTTGTGGAAGCAGGGAAGTTGTGGATAACTATTCATATTTCTGCGCAGGATTGTAGGCTACTAAGTGCGCAAATGAATCTCGAGCAGTGTCCAAGTAGGCTAAGCCTTCTAGGATCAGGGAGATCTCTGACACACTGTTACGAGGTTACTCTGGATTGGATACCTGGTATTACTGCATATTATCCTCTTTATTGTTACTGAAAAACATTGCCGACAATTTGTAATACACTGCAGTGTTGAACCTACCTGGAACTTCACAACCACAGCCGCCATAACCGTCGTTACAATGACACTGGGAATCAAGACAGGCGCCATTCTGGCATTTGACACCGTCTTCTTTCCCACAATCACCTGAAACACAAAAATAGAAACGGATAAATATGCGGTTGTGGTAACGTAACATCACACACAGCAGCGTAGTCGAGTGCTGCGAAAACCCATAGAAGGACACCCAGAAGGATTACATTTTGGGGAGAATATGTACGGTACACTGGAATAATGCAGAATGCTACTATCTGAGAATGTTGTTGCATACAATCTTTCGAATACCAAAGGATTGTTGATGGTATTGTACATCCAACATACCAGACAGTATGTTACAGCATGGCGGACCATGAGAGAAGAAATCTCAGTGATCCCTAGGGACCGGACATTTATGCACCAAAAATGACTGCATGCAATTATGCTCTAAAATGGAGAAAATATGCCTTAATAAATGAAAAATATGCACTTAACAATAAGTCAATCTTGGTGAGAGGCCAACAGCTTGACCGCTGCGCCACCACGCCCCTCGACATAAAGAAAATTATTTTTTGTGACACACAGAAATTGCATTTTCAATACATTTTGAATGGTTTTCTTATCATGTAAGTCATCTTAAAACATCGACAGTCTAAATACATCACACGTGGCCATGAACTGTCGCTTTTGATAATAGTTTTCTGGCCTTTATAGGTCCTTGGGATAATATCTTCCCACCATGTACTTATAGAACGGTGTTAGGGAGAGACTCTTCCCACCCCTTTCATTTCAAGCAGTTCCTCGTGCATCCACATACTAGCTGCAGAGAAATATTGAAAACCCATTAATGTGATGTATACTGTCATCAGAAACCAAAGGTGGGAAGCATATGCTATATCCCAATGGTCCCCACAGTGCACGTACTCGCCAGTTCGGTTGTGTTGAGTAAATGCAATGCATTGTTTTACAGAAGAAGGTGTTTTTATTGAAGAGATTTGTAAACGTTGGTATATAATTGAAATATAATGTTAATAATGGTTTTGGTCACTTGAGTAAATATATTTCGGCTAGAAAGGAAATAAATATCCTGTTGAGTGTTTGTCATAGAATAGAAGATTTAAAAAATTAATTTTCTGAATTTTAGTAAATACTATTTTGAAATTATTGAATTATATTTGAATATACTGACTTTTAACATTCCAAAATCACTTTTATATTTTTTGTGCAGTTTTCGGCAAAGATGTTATAGGTCACTGACCTTGTGTTGCGTGGGAGTTACGTTTTATTTTTTAAATTATAGAGTGTGATGGGTGTTTTGTATATACTATATCATGTTAAATAAACCTCATTATTGAGTGATAAACACTGTAACATCATAATTTGGAGGTGGGAAATTATTACCCCATTGCTCATTTAAGAAAACATACTGTCAGGTACGGGCAGTGGGATAATAATTTCCCACCCCATATTTCATAAAATAGAATCCACACCTATAAAATTGTTGCATATTCCTACACATCTATCACCCCCAATTACAAATGAAAATATATATATATATATATATATATATATATATATACCCCCATTCTTTTTCCGTATAAGGGGTTAAAAGAGTACGAGCTTGTTATTCAGCTGACGAACATATTTTCGACGCATTGCACTGTATGTGCGTCTCGAATTATAATATATTGTCGAGAAATTTCTCAGCCACAGCTGGGATTAACCAATTAAAATGGCTGTCGTCAAGTTCAAGAAAATGATCCTGGTGGAAGAGATTTCTCCGGCCCACACTCAAGTTGATCACTTGGTTAATCAGCATTGGCTTTCCGTTCTGTTAAGTACGGTAATTAAACATGAGTGCTACCCCAGCTTGAATAGCTTTTCGTCTATGCAGAACTGGTACGGTAACATATGCCACTCGACACAGGCCACAGAGGACTTTGTCAATCACTACTGCGAATTGCAGAATACCCAGTGAGTTAACACGTCGGGAAATGGCCAGACTTGGCTTGGCGATAACTTAGGAGAGGGGGTAGCCTGCTTCAACCGCGTGTCGCCTTGACCGTCTCTATTCTTCTCTGTTCTCGTTGGAAGGGATGTTACAAGAGGAAGTTATATAACCCTTCTCCCGTACCTCTATACTGTTGTACAAATGATCCAGGAGCTCATTTCCTATGTGTATCCAGGTATCGTTGATATTTCATCCAAAGAACCTCGTTTCTTCGAACGAGACTTTTTGACCCCTCCGAATGACCGGTATCAACAAAAGGCTACTATTCTTAAAAGATTTCGCGCTCACGAAGCGATGCGCAGATCTATAGTTACTGTTTTAAACCAGGGTGATGCTGTGCATTAACCAACTCATTTTTTAAATAGGCTACTTTTACGGTATCTGGTCTTCTCGGAAAAAATAAAATAAAATTGAAAGTTGGAGCACCAATTAAGATTCTGCGTAATCTGTGTCCCCCCTCCCCTCCCTGCACTGGAACTAGGCTACGTGTCAAGTCACCGACATAAAATTGCCATCGAGGCAACCATATTGACAGGCTGTGGTAAGGGCGAACCAATTCTCGTAATCATTCCTACGACTCCCCTTATACCAGCGAATTATTCATTGGAGTTCCAGCGTCTGCAGTTCCCAATCACTGTCTGATTTGATCTCCGAACTCACTGCTTTTCTCGGAAGTGACCCTATTGTCCTTCGAAATAGTACCCTCCCGTAACTATGCAATGCTGAGATCGGCGATACATGTCCTGGAAACTTTGCAAGAAGGCGTCCTTTGCGATGGTGTTCAAAAGGCTCGTCACGTTGCGTTCGGTGAATCAAGTCAGAACTGTCGACCTGGCAACATTGGCGACACACAACGCAACGTGTAAGACTTGTTTGACACAGTGCGTGTTTATAAGGATGAATTTATGCAACCTACCATGCACATTTGTTTGGCGGTTGGCAGTGAGAAGGGGGAATGTTCTGTGGAATGGAATGGCTTATCTGAAAACCATCGTCAGGGGCGACGAGACCTGGTGTCTGAGGTACGACCCCGAAGTCAAGCGTCAAGTATGAAGTGGCGGGTTCCAGGTCCAGGGTCACCGAAAAGCCCTGAAGGGCCATAGGTTTTCGAACATTTCGGACATCCAACATAATGTGACGACCCAACTGAAGGCTATCCCTAAAAGAGTTCCCAGGACTTGTTCAGATATACTCAGAAGTGCATAATCATCCAAGGGGATTACTTCGAAGGACAGTAACTGCTGTTTCAGGTAAGCCAACAATCCGTTTGTAATATAGACTCATTCACCGAACTTTTCGGTCACGTGACGAGCCTTTTGAACACCATCCCAAAGGACGCCTTCTTGCAAAGTTTCCAAGACATGTATCGCCGATTTCAGCATTTCATAGCTACGGGAGGGGACTATTTCGAAGGACAATTGGGTCACTGTCGTGCATTGCTCATCTTTGTTGATAGTATAGGACTATTCACCGAACTTTATTGTCACAGGTTGTATATCGACCTATCAACAATAATGACGAAATTAATTTAGAAGGCCTAATACTGGCATTTAGGATCTGTTCGAAATACTACTGAAATAGTGTAGCCCAATGAAATACTACAGTTTGTTTGAAATACTTTCCTTCGTGGATTCTGAGATACTGAGTGTCTACGGGTTAAAAGCTCAGAGCGAGTTATTAGGTAGTTGGTAGGACTGCTGCCTCTGTAAGACTAGCGCTTAGAGACAGACCAGCGGGACTAACGAAGCGACCCGAATAGTCGCGACCGCAACCGATCATCCATCCACCCCAATACTCGCGACCGCAACTGATCATCCATCCATCCATCCATCCATCCCCCTCGAGACAGACCAGCGCAGCGGGGCGATAAGAACGTACCGGAAACATCACAACCTAGACCGATCATTAGGGCTAGGATTTTTATGTAAATACATAATCTTTCCCTTTGCTAATACATAACTAACTAGTAGTTCCGTGAAGAACTATACAGCCTATTTTCATGTATCCTACTCATGTTAATTGTGTCTATCAACACACAAAATTTCAGTTTGATTGTTGCAATACATTCGTAGATATTGAGAACCGTCTAAATATTTCAGATGGTCGCCATGTTGGATTTTTATGTATGTACTACTACATGAAGATTATTGTACACGTGTGGTATTCAAACATCAATGGCATGATTAGGACACAAGAAGTAAAAACGAGATTTTAAAATTCCGCACAGCTGCCATCTTGTGGTTATTAAGACAATTAAAATAAATTAGATACCAGTGGATTAACATTTGCATACGCATTTACCGTACAAGGTTTCACTGCACTCGGATGGTTAAATCGCGAGAAACGTCCATTTAAATATTCACACTTCGCGTCGCCGCCATGTTTGATTTGTGCTCACAAGGTTATTGAAAGTCCTATAGGTGAACGTATGTTCATAGCCTCCATGAACATTAAAAAATTCACGTTGATTGCTGTAAAAGATTCGTAGATGCTGAGAACCGTCTAAATATTTCGGATGGTCGCCATTTTGGATTGCTATATGTATAGGCCATAGGTTATGTACCATTAAAGGAAAATTATTGCGTAACTTCATTATTCAAACTTTCACTTCGATCGCATGATTAAAACACAAGAAATAAAAACTTAATTTTAAAATTACGCACAGCCGCCATCTTGAGGTTATGTAAACAATTGAACTAAATTAGATGCCAGTGCATTAGAATGTGTATAAATATTTGCTGTACCATATTTCACTGCGCTCAGATGGTTAAATCGCGAGAAAAGACTATTAAAATGTTCCAACTTCACTTGGCCACCATGTTCGTTTTGTACTTATGGGTTTTTGCAAGTTACATAGATGAACTTGTAGTAGTGCCCTTTATCACCGTACAAAATTTCAGGGAGATATCAGTAATAGTTTCGGAGATATAAAATGCCGATGAAATAATTCGCACAGCAGCCATCTTGAGGTTATGTAAACAATTGAACTAAATTAGAAGCCAGTGTGTGCGTATGTGTGTCCCCTAATAACTTCTAAACGGCTGTACCGATTTAAATGAAACTCGGTAAGGTCATAGCACCATTTCGGGTGACCCCGACCATGACCCTCAAATTTTATTACGTCTCACCAATACAACATGGCGGCTGTGCAAAATATTTCACCAGCATTCTATATCTCCGAAAATATTACCAATATCACCCTGAAAGTTTGTACGGTAATAAAAGGCACTACTAGATGTTCACCTATGCGACTTTCAAAAACCTCTGAAGTACAAAACGAACATGGCGGCCAAGCGAAGATGAAACATTTAAATAGACTTTTCTCGCGATTTAACCATCCGGGCGCAGTGAAACATGGTACTGAAAATGTTTATACAATTTGTAATGCACTGATATCTAATTTAGTTCAATTGTTTACATAACCTCAAGATGGCGGCTGTGCGAAATATTTCACCGGCATTCTATATCTCTGAAACTATTACAGGCATCTCCCTGAAATTTTGTACGGTGATAAAGGGCACTACTACAAGTTCATCCATGTAACTTTCAAAAACCTGTAAAGTACAAAACGAACATGGCAGCCAAGCGAAGTTGAAACATTTTAATAGACTTTTATCGCGATATAACCATCTGAGCGCAGTAAAATATGGTACAGTAAATGTTTATACGCATTTAATGCGCTGGCATCTAATTTAGTTCAATTGCTTACATAACCTTACGATGGCGGCTGTGCAAAATTTTAATATTAGATTTTTATTTCTTGTGTCGCAATCATGCGATCGAAGTGAAAGTTTGAATAATGAAGCTACGCAATAATTTCCCTTTAATGGTACATAACTCTATGACCTACTGTATACATATAACAATCCAACATGGCGAACATCCGAAATATTTAGACGGTTCTCAATATCTACGAATCTATTACAGCAATCAACTGAATTTTTTTAATGTTCATTGAGGCTATGAACATAAGTTCACTTATGGAACTTGCAATCACCGTTTCTCGCGATTTAACCATCCGAGTTTAGTGAAATTTGGTACGGTAAATGCTTATACAAGTTTTAATCCACTGGCATCTAATTGACTTCAATAATTGTTTTTATAACCACAAGATGGCAGCTGTGCGAAATTTTAAAATCTCGTTTTTATTTCTTGTGTCCTAATCATGCGATTGAAGTTTGAATACTACACCTACACAATAAGTCTCATGTAATAGTACTCTAAGATCTACATTTATAAAAATGCAACATGGCGACCATCCGAAATATTTAGACGGTTCTGAATATCTACGAATCTATTACAGCAATCAAACTGAATAGAGGCAATTAACATAAGTAAGAAATGTGAAAATAGGCTTTAGTTCTTCCCGGAACTACTTGTTAATTTTTAATGTAAAATTACATATTCTCTGTTTTTATTTTACATATTTGATGAAAATGGCATTTTTTTAAACATAATTTTACTTTATTTATTTAAAATTACATATTGTCTCATGCCGTAAAAAGAAGTACTTTTTCGCAAGTGAAATATACGGTAATTCAAAACCGTCTGTATGACAATAGTTGTTCACTAGAAAAACATGTACATGAAACGGATTTTCCAAGCAATTCATAAGCTGTTGAGAAAGGGCCAGGGAAGAATATCAAGAGATATATTAGTGGAGATAAGGGGATGGACACCCTGCTGGAGACTCAGCGGCTGGACTTTGGTTTATTTCAGTTGTCCAGTGAGTGCCTGAGACTCAACTTTTCGATCTAAGGGTAGTTTAGGATCATTAGGATGTTTTTATTTCAGGAAAGTGTCATATAGCCCTATAGATCGTAGGAGAGCGATATTTGTTTAGAATTTTATGAATAAATGTGGGCTAGCTTTTATAATAATATTTCAGTTTTTATTCTTATTGTGTAAATTCCTTCTTTTATTTCATTTGGGACATGAGTACACTGTTAAATCGATAATCTTAACCCAGGACAATCTGAGACTTGAATCTCATGGTCTCAAGTACTGTATGTGTACGGTGGTTTATTGGTGTGACGTGTTTCGCCACCAAACACTGATGGATTGACGGGCACAATACATACATACATACATACATACATTTTTATTTCAGACTGTCTTGCTTTTCAGCGTCCAGACTAGTCCGCAAGCCTGTGTTTGCGAACAAGTCACCTCTATGATCCTGTATTATTAGCAGTTCGCACTGTGGCCTCCTCTGCTTCTACACCTCTTACTTTGAAATCGTTCAACACTGAATCAAACCATTGCTTCCTAGGTCTACGTCTACTTCCTTTTAGCCTCTACAGCTGAATTCATTAACCTCTTAGATAATCTATCCTCCCCCCCCCCCATTCTCTTCACATGACCCCACCATCTGAGTTGGCTGATACGAACAGCTTAATCTAGCGTGTTCGTTTCTAATTTGTCCTTTATCCTTTCATTACGAGTACCTTCCTGCCATTGCTCCCATCTATTTGTCCTAGCAATCATTCATGCTCACATCACTTACCCCATCTTATGTATCAGATACCTTGAATGTAAGCAGCTCTCACTTCCATACAGCAAGGTCGGTCTAAATACTGAGCGATGTAGGGAAAGTTTCTCTCTTGCGGAATACTGTAGATTGCAACTGAGAACTCGCTGCATTGACTTTTCTGCACCTCGACTCTATTTTCCCCCATAATACCAACCTGCGAGAAAACACAACCCGAGTACTTAAAACGACCCACCAGTTCCAATTTAGCTCCTCCTACCTGGCATTCTATTTTCTTGCGTTTCTTCCCTGCCGACATAACCTTTATTTTTTAAATACTGATTTTCATACCATACTCCCACCATTTCTGTTCAAGTTCTAACCTGCTGGCTTGTAAGCTTTCGTCGGATTCTGTCATTACAACCAGGTTATCAGCTTAGGCCAGACTACTCACCCTGCCCACCCTTCAGCATATGGTCCATATATAAAATAAACAGTAGTGGCGAAAGTAGCCTTGCCTCACTCCTGTATCAAACTTGAATCATGAACTAATCCTACCATTAACTCTCACTGCAGCCTGATTATCAACATAAATACTTCTGATTGCCTGTAGCAGCCTTCACCCGTAGTCCCTAAGGATGCTCAGCATCCTCTCCTTCGGTACTCTATTGTACGCCTTCTCTAGATCTACAAAATCAAACACAACTGTCCATTCCTCTCGTAGCATTTCTCAATAACTTGGCGCATACTAAAAATTTGGTCCTGACATCTGTTTGTATTCTAAAGCCACACTGGTTTTCATTCATCTTACTCTCGGCCAATGATCGAACTCTCTTTTCTATAGGTACAATGCCTGAGTACACTTATCAAAGAAATGCCTCTATAATTATTGCAATAATTCATGTTACCTTGCTTATAAATTGGGACGATTACTGCTTTTATCCACTATACTTTACCATTTCTGGATGAATTTCATCTAACATTCCTCCATTTCTAAGATTCGTTATAACACTCCAGAAAGGCCTTCCTGCCTCTTGACCTAACGTTTCTAATTTATCTCCAAATTCTTCAATGATTTCCTTTTGGACTCAACCATTTTTGTTAGGTTCTGTTCCTTTCCACTCTGTCTGCCGGATTCCTTATTTGAACCCATTTTTTTTCTTAGCCTTCCTATTACTTTTACAAGTCGCCTTAGCTATGTCATTCCACCAGCATGTGCACTTTTCCCTTTTTTTTCACACTGTTGTCCCAAGACATGCCTTTGCTACTTTCAGTACTGCATCCCTGTATCAGGACCACTCCGTTTCTATGTCCTGCGATTCTGTACCATCTACTCCTTGGAATTTCTCATCAATCATATCCATATGTTTCTTCTACAGTTCATTATCCTGAAGATTTTCAACTATAATCCGTCTGCAAATAGTATTCACTTGATGCAGTTTAGGTCTAACTATGCTTAATTCACAGCAGATCAGTTTGTGGTCTGTTTCTTCGGAAAATCTGAATACCCTGCAATTCCTTATCAATTTAATGAATTCAAAATCAGTAATGATGCAGCCTATTATTGACTTGGTTCCTCTACCCTTCCAAGTGTATCTTCTCCCATGCTAGCACAGAAGTCCAGTAAACATTTCCCATTGGTGTTCACTTCCCTATCCTCACCCCACTTTCCCACAGTTCTATTTCGTATCCACTGGCTGCGTGGCTCAGGGGTAACGTTCTCGCCTGCTGTTCACAAGATTGCAGGTTTAAATCTTGGCGTAGCAAATTGTCATTTGAGGGTACGCAAAGGCGAGAGAGCCGTGTCAATAGATTTACTGGCATGTCAAAGATCCCCTTCTGTGCAAAATTCCGGCACCCCGACATCTCTAAAAGAACCACTAGTTAAAAATGGGACAAAAAACAGTACCATAAAAAAGAAAAAGAAATCAATATTTCCTATCCCAAATAAGGCCAAATATAATAGATAGCAGCACAATGTTAACCCACACAGTCTGGTTGGAATTAAAGGTAACCCAAACTGTACGTGAACCTCCCAATCTCGCTAAAACTGTTAGTCGATCACAAGGAAAATTAATTTAGACAATTCCAAGTAAGGGTTATCATAACAGTAGCAGTACTCACTGGAACATTTCAGCTCGGAGCGAAGCTCGTCAGAACCCATAAAACAGTCCGACGCACCATCACACAATTTGGAAAGTTCGTATAGTTGAAGGATGTCCGTCGACTCGTTGACTTGACATCCAAAATAGCCATCTTCGATATTTAAAAAGAATATTTCGTGTTTAATTCCAAATCCAATTCCACCATACGATAATACCTGAAACAAACATAAAACATTTTTAGTGTTTATTTTTAAGTATGGCTAGGGAGGAGACCTGGTGCAGGGAAAGAGGGAGACCTGCACGTAATGACGAGGATGAAATGAGTGATGAGGTCGTCACAAACATCCAGTCCCCGAACAACGCGAATCGAGCATTCCAACGACTTAACCGAGAACCCAACCCGAAATATTTCGAACCCTAGTTCATATAACAGAGTGCACACAATACAAGCACTGCTAAGACTCACACTAGTGCATATAGGAGAATGCACACAATTAGGCGCGTTTTGGCGTTCCGTTTGGTATACAAATGCTAACCAGACCGTTTTGGCGAACTTTGGTTCTAACTTGGGTATAGTTTGGTTTTAACCAGGCTCTTGAAATCAGTAACCAAGCTACTGCTGCGGTTACTGAAATTTTAATCACTTTAGAAGCGCCAATTCAAACATAATCTGAAACTACTGTTGAAAGAACGAGATATGAAATCATACAATATCAAATTCTTAGTGGTTTTTGCAATTTTACATTTGACGATTTCGAAATCGAGCTGTTGTAACGTACTTGGTCAGTTGATATATGGACTACGCTCTTTTAAGGATTATGGTGGCTCTCTTAATAGCGCACGTAGCGCTCTACGAATCTCATCAGTTATTGCTGTTGCTTATTTTTAGAAACTGCAACATCGCGGTCATATGGCGCCTCGTATTTTTGGGTGTGTGTGGAATTTGGCTCATAGCATATGTGTTTGTGATGGCTGTACTAGAGTGTGTTTTAATTTGTAAATTGGGGGGTAGGATTAGGAAGGAGGTGGCAGTGGCTATCCCAGCATTTGCCTGAGTAGAAATGGGAATCCACGGAAAACCCCACTTCCAGGATGGTTAAGGTAGGAATCGAACCCTCTTCTCCTCAGTTTAACCTCACGAGGCTGAATGTACCCCGTTCCAGCCCCCACACCACAATTCAAATTTCTTGACAGAGCCGGGAATATAACCCGTACCTCCGCAGGCCGCTACACCACCTGTTCATCATATGTGTATATAGCAATGTAAAGTAGTAAATTGTATTATGTAACATTTCAGATTTGTATAGATTTAGTGAACGGAGATGAAGACACTGCTGTGTATGTGGGGCTTGCTTGGCCTTTCTCTATCTGCCGTCCATAAATTGTAGGTACATTTTTGGTAAATAAATAATAGTCTAATAATAATAATAATAATAATAATAATAATAATAATAATAATAATAATAGAACGTCAGTTGAAGCGATCGGTTATGGTCACCATTGAGACGTCTTTTGCCAAGTAGCATACCAAATTCATTTTTTTCTTAACTACCATTTCTCCCCCTTATGAACACACTAACTTACTGTGACTATGGAAAGTTTCGTGAGTCATCCTAAAATGAATATAAAAATCAGTGTCACTGTACAACGATATCCAGTATTCGCTAGGCTATAGGCCTACAGTGAAGGTCGTAAGTTCCCGTTCTCTGGACGTATTTAAAGCCATTGCGATATTTTTAAAATTAGTTTCACCCTCTATATATTGTAGGAAACACTCATCATCATTATTTTTTCGCCATATCAATTCCAATACCATTATTTATTCACCATATCAATTCCAATATATCTTTCGTCACCATATTGTAACTTGTATTAACCTATTTCGTTTTGGCGAGTGTAACCGCAAACTGTAACCAAACCTAACTCAGGTTAAAACCAGAGGGAGCGCCAAAACACACCTAATACAAGCCCTGCTAAGACTCACCCTAGCGCATATACGAGAGTGCACGCAATACAGGCACTGCTAAGGCTCACCCTAGTGCACTAAGGAGTGATATTTGACAATTATTTCAATTCGTAATGTCTTCCAAAATATGAAACAAGGTATGAAAATCATATATTATTCGAATGGAAGTGTCAAAGCCAGGCTCTGCTCTCCTCCGGATTGAATGATAATATTTCGCCGTATTGAACACATTGGCGGCACCTACCAGTCCTTCAGAATACTTGAGAGTCGCTAATCGGCTGCCACGAGACGAAGAGGCGGGAATCCCGTTACAGCGGCAAGGCCAAGGGATCGGCACGAGACTGAGCGCAACAGCGCGGATCTTCAAATTCCGAAACAACATAATGGGAATCAGGTTTTAATACTGTTGTTGCTGGTTTGATGCAGCTCTCAATGCCTCCCTGTAAATAGCTAATCGTTTCATCTCCACATAGGTAGCACACCCTACATCCGAGGCAATCTGTTTAACATATTGTAGCCTTGGTCTACCCCTACAGCTCTTGTTCTCGACCCTTGCTTCCGTAACTAAGCTTGCTATTCCTGGGTATCTTAGTATGTGACCTACCAACCTATCTCTTCTCTTCATTAGCAGTCGCCAGAAACATCTCTCCTCTCCCACGCGTCTTAATACCTCCTCATTCGTAACCCTATCTACCCATCTGTGTGATAATTTGTATGGCTGGATGTCCTTCTTGACAACAACCACAGCAGAGTAATTAATGGGAGATGAAATGGAAGAAGGTGAATTGAATCAGGCAAGGAGCAGGAAGGTGGGGCTCGAACCCACTCATCATCGGATATAACCAGGCTAAATGTGCAAAAACGCTGAGCTACAGTGGTTAGTGATTTATGTCATTAATATTTCCCTGAAGTATGGAACTTCTAACATGTATGGGCAAGCCACATTCATTTAATGGTTAAGGTGGTAGCCTCCTCGGTGAAGGAGGTAGTTCCTGGTTGATACAGCTCAGAACTCCCTTATCACCCCCGCAACCATTCCCGCTGGAATCCTAACCTCACTGGACTCTATTGTATTATTAGACATAGTTTGTGGATTTAGGTCAACTGCTGTTTAGGAGCTGCACATCTCTGTTGACTGTAAATAGTCGGAGCCCCGAGTCTGGGGGATTCTGGAAATAGTAGGGGCCCCAATTCTTGGGGATTGTGGAAATAGTATCTGCCTGGAGGATTGTGGAAATAATAATGGGGATTGCTGTTGTCAAGTTTTGACTTGTTGAAGGTGGAATACATTCATTTAGGGCAGGTTTCGAATAACTTTGGTTTGCTGTGTCCCTCTAGAAGGCTTGCCAATCCACCGACAATGACTCGCGGTTAATGTTAGAGGCACTGAGGAAACGTCCGTTGAACTTTTATTTTCTAAATCTGCAATGCGATAGAATCTTACAAGACGACCACGTAACGTTAACGTTAGATGGCGGACTGGCTTCTGTTTCAGGCGCCTTGTATGGCGCTGGGCAGGGAGAAGGCCTTGCCGATTGCTACAACCGGATCTTGGTCTGAGTGGGTTGAACTTATTTGCATGGACGTCTACCCACGGACTGATTCATAAGTCTGACGTCACAGTTCAATGTAATTAAGCCCAAATACCATATTAGTCCTGGGTTCGACTCCCGGCTCTGTCTGAGGGTTGGAACAGGGGACACCTAGAAGACTATTCAAGTGATTCCTTGCCCCAATTACAAAATTGCAATGACACAGGTTATCAGCCACTTAACACACACACGCAAACGGGGTACATGACCACGATGTCACAATTTACTTCAAATGAACACAAAATAGTTAATCGACCTTAGACCAGTGAGCTCTTATAAAGGGCCAACTCGTCTTGCCAAGGGCCACATACCATAATGAAAATATAAATGAGCTTTTGTTGTTGTTAATTCATTTGAGGGGCTTGGGACATCGTGGTCACTAGCCCCATGTAGTGGGATGTGTTGAACCTGTCTGATAACTAGGAACCGGAACAGGGAACACTCAGGCATCCTAGAAAGAGATTAAAATATGCATGGAATTATGCACTAATAATGTAGAAGATATGCATTAAAAATTGAAAAATATGTAGTTAACAATAAGCCAACCTTATTCACTCACTGTATACATGTATCATTCACTGCAGAAAGAAGCATCACAATAGATAATTGCAAGTTTTCCAATGTTTTCGGCAGACAAATTACGTCTATTTCAATCGTTTTCAGTGCATAAATGCCGGTTCCTCGCCATCAGTTGAATAATAACTATTACCCGACACCCAGTGTTTTAATAAATACTTTCTGCTGCTCTTCTCTTTAGGCATTTTGAGTTAAGGATATGCAGACTAAAGTAACACATTAACTGAAGAAACTCCTCACAAAACTAACCCTGGGCTACTGACTGTCGAAATGGTGAAAGGAATGTCCCACCCCATTCCCTTCTTCAAATAGCCAGGCAGCACTGCGTAAAGTACGACCACTGTCATCTCGTTATCTGCTTCTCAGAAAGTTGCTTACAAGGGCTACTGCCCAGATGGTGAAAGGAATGTCCCACCCCATTCCCTTCTTCAAATAGCCAGGCAGCACTGCGTAAAGTACGACCACTGTCATCTCGTTATCTGCTTCTCAGAAAGTTGCTTACAAGGGATACTGCCCAGATGGTGAAAGGAATGTCCAAACACATTCCCTTCTTGAAATAACCAGGTAGCATGCTTGCGTGAAATATTAGTTATTAATCTGTTGCTCAGAAAGTTGCTTACAAGGGATGTCCAACACGCAGGCGAAACCTATTTTGTTCAAGATGTTTTAAATTATACTTAATTTCAACTGCATATGCTAAAATATGCTGTTATGTTCAGAATATGCAAAAAAAACAAAAACAATAAACCCTCAAAATATGCACATAGGCATTTTCAAAAAATCCGGTTGCTACTGATAACCTGTATTTATGTGATGACTGTAGTAGCCTAGTGTGTGTAACTGTATAAGGGACAGGGATGTGGTGGACGCCCCGGGACTTGAAGTTAAGTACGGTACCATCCCAGCATTAGCCTGTTGTAGTGTGTGTAACTGTACCAGGGACAGGGATGGGTTGGACGCCCCGGGACTTGAAGTAAGGTACTATCCCAGCATTAGCCCGTAGCAGTGTGTGTAACTGTATCAGGGACACGGATGGGGGGGGGGGAGGGACGCCCCGGGACTTGAAGTAAGGTACTATCCCAGCATTAGCCTGTAGCATTGTGTGCAACTGTATCAGGGACGGGGATGGGGTGGACGCCCAGGGACTTGAAGTAAGGTACTATCCCAGCATTAGCCTGTTGTAGTGTGTGTAACTGTACCAGGGACAGGGATGGGTTGGACGCCCCGGGACTTGAAGTAAGGCACTATCCCAGCATTAGCCTGAAGTAGTGTGTGTAACTGTTATCAGGGACAGGGATGGGGCGGGCACCCCGGGACTTGAAGTAAGGTACTATCCCAGCATTAGCCTGTAGCAGTGTGTGTAACTGTCTCAGGGACAGGGGTGGGTTGGACGCCCCGGGACGTGAATAAGGTACTATCCCAGCATTAGCCTGAAGTAGTGTGTGTAACTTTATCAGGGACAGGGATGGAGTGGACGCCCCGGTACTTGAAGTAAGGTACTATCCCAGCATTAGCATGTAGTAGTGTGTGTAACTGTATCAGGGACGGGGAAGGGGCGGGCACCCTGGGACTTAAGTGAGGTACTATCCCAGCATTAGCCTGTAGCAGTGTGTAACTGTTATCAGGGACAGGGATGGAGTGGACGCCCCGGTACTTGAAGTAAGGTACTATCCCAGCATTAGCCTGAAGTAGTGTGTGTAACTGTACCAGGGACATGGATAGGTTGGACGCCCCGGGACTTGAAGGTACTATCCCAGCATTAGCCTGTAGCAGTGTGTGTACCTGTATCAGGGACAGGGATGTGTTGGACTTAAATAACACAACAGTGAAACAATTCATCTACATGAGCCGTGCGCCTTCTCAACCAAATATCGTTCAAGTGCAAATGAAGGAAGACGCTACTAGCGCTAAGATTGCAGCTCCCACCTTAGCTCATTCATAATGCGGAACCATCGAGAATCCAATATACTGTGGCGTAGCCAAGGGGGGGGGGGGGGGTTACTGGGGGGTTACTGGGGGGTTAGAACCCCTCCCCCCTTTTGGAATAAAAATAAAACAGAACGAAACAGGTACTGATAATAATTAATAAGCTAAGTAAACATGCCACTTGCAGATGATTCTATAACTCGTACTTCGTGCGAAATCGGAGATGTATTGTTGTCTTTCGATCCGGCTCCCCATTGAGGCTACACACGTCTTCATGACAACGCATAACTCTGTCCTCCCAAAGTTGCCAATCTAGCTTTTCCCCAGTTAAATATAGCTCTTTTCAATCTGGGCCTTACCGGGTGAGTTAGCCGTGGTGGTTACGGCATGACTGATGGCAGTCGCTCACATCCGGGAGGCGAGGAGGTTCGAATCCCCCCGCCGGCAACCTTGAAGATGGTCTTCTGTGGTTTCCCATCTTCCTTCCAGGCAAATGCCGGGGTTGGTCCCTAACTATAGGCCACAGCCGCTACCTTCCAACTCCTCGTCCTTACATTCCAACTTCCCTCCTTCCCTCCCCAACGGTACTTGTAGCTCACCCATTGGGTGTCCGTCTCGAAGCAGCTACAAAAACTGGCGAGCCGAACATGTCCTCGGACACTCCCGGCACTAAAAGCCATACGCTAAAAAAAATCTGGGCCTAGCCGCTGATAATTTTAAATCCCGCCCAGTGGGGCAATTAGCTTTCTTTTCTTAGCGGGAAGGAAGTTGTATATAAATTGATCTAGTTTTGATTAAAATAGAATAGAATATTTCAATAAGGACCTAAAATTATAAGGGTACATTAACATTAATTTTGACATCGTTGTTAACTTCTTGAGTGTGTGATAGCCGAGTTGCTTCATATTACTATGCCCTGCAATTCCCCGAATTACGGTTATTCCCCAGTTACTATAACCCCACCCATTCATCGATCTTGGCTACTGTCAATATAGTATTGCCAAACGTAAGACTCGCGCGATTGTAATTGTTAAATAATAATAATAATAATACGGGTTTAACGTCCCTTTTAACTGCTGTGACTTTGGAGACATCGATGACGCTTTCAAGATTCACTCCAGGGCAAAACAGTGAGCCATCAGACTGAGTTGGGATCTAATGCGCAAGCCATCGCTTAACCAACTGTGGATATAGGCTACATTACATTCAGAGCTTCAAAGAGAAACTTTCTCAAGCCCACGGCAACCTTGTGACGTGGGAGATTTTAGCTGACGTCACGTTATCGTGTTGGAGGCCATTTTTAATGAAATTTAATTGCTTTTCAGTCGGTCGACACGATTGTTGGGTGTTATTCCATAAACCTGAAAAAATATCATTTAAATTTCATTTGGCTATATAATTTCATTTTCTTTCTCTCCAACGCAACAGCGTGGCCGAGCGTTAAGTCACTCTCCACCGCGGCCATCCATAGACTACTCTTTTCAGGCAAATGCAGAGATAGTATCTTTATGTCCAGAACCGGGGCACCTACCCAATCCTAAACAATGATAACTACTAATATAACAATAGCAACAATGGCAAATCAGACATATAAGATGGTGGTGGCGATTGTTCCTTCTTTCTTTCTTTCTTATTACGTTTATTTCAAAACCCTTAGCATGAAGAGACTCCACTAGCATAGCTGGGATAGCCCGTTCATATCCTATTTCGGCAAGGATGCCATACTCGTGCCGAAAACGCAATCCTCAACCAATGGTCAACATCACAAGTTGAAGATTTCATTCAGCTAAGATTATTGTTTTCGTCGTTAACCATTTAGCCTATAGAACGCAGATCTTCACCGTTATCAATATGTGTCAAGGTCCACTTTCGTTGTTGTTTTCATTTGGGGGCTTGGACATCATGAACCTCAGCCCTGTTTACGTGAATATGCGTAGAAGTTGTCTGATAACATGTGTTATTGTGGTTCCTGCAGTTGTGTATGTATTTTTAATTGAGGCTAGAGTTGGAAAGGAGACCAGAATTTAATTTCTTGACAGAGACGGGAATCGAATCTAGACCTCAGGGTTGACAGCCAAGGATACGAGCTACTAGCCACAAAGAGCTATTGGACAGGAAGGAAGGAGGGAGGGGAGGAAGGGACGAAGGGAGGGAAGGAGGAAGAGAGGGTGAGAGGGAGGATGGAAGGGAGTCTCGTGAGGCGGAACTGAGAAGAGATGGGCTCGATTCCCATCTCAACCATCCTAGAAATGTTTTTTCCGAGATTTCTTACTTCTACTCCATGTAAATGCCGGGACAGTTCCTGATTTAGGATCACGGCTGCCTCCTTCCCAATCCTAGTCTCAATTGCAAGTGCACACAATACTGCAGACACAACAGCACAGGTTATAAGATAAATCCTACACACCCAAGTTCCTAAATGAATCAACAAGAAACACTTTGAGGTGCTGGAGTGATTTTAATTAAACATGTGTTCAATTTGAGCTTTACCATTCAAACTTCAGCAAAATACAGTATATACAAGAAAGGCATAAACTGATTCTTAGGACACTGAAACATTTTGGGCATCCTCTTTCTAACGGTGAAATATTTGGACATGCTTCTGAAAAATGATGTGAAAATCTTTATTTAAAGGTAGTGTGCACAACTACTCTCTCTTCTCATTGGTTGACATCAGTTTATCCCAAAACAGAATTGCACGCAATAACTGCTGAAAAAAAAACTCAAAATAAATGTTCATTTTATTGATTTAGTTTCATTAACGTTTGAAAGAATAACAATTCCAATCCTTGATAACAATAAGAAGTAGCCGAAGCACAAAAATAAAAGAGTCAAGTGAGATATTTTAGACTTTCTCAGCTGTCACGGTACGTAGCCTATATTGAGTAACAATTGTACCCTTCTGACTGAGTAAGCACTAGATCTTACTGCAAACTGGTACGAAGAGATTTTGTTGTTGCCATCGTTGTTGTTGATCCATTTAGGGGCTTTGCGACATTGAAGTAATGTAGCCCCGTGTACTTGGATGTGCGCAATTGTCTGATAACCTGTGTCATTGTGATGGCAGTAGTAGTGTAAATTATTTATGAACCATTTCCGAAGTATCGTTCTGTCTACGGCAATGGACGGGGTCTGGCACAAGACAACTGTTGGAGAGATGTCTAATACCGGAAACGTGGTTCCTAGCCTTGTGAGAACAAGAAGAGCCGTGCAAGATGGCGGTAAGGTCAACGCCCGGCCCGGCACGGGCACGGGCACTGGGCAATGTCCTGCTTGCCCCCTTGTGCTTGGGAATTCACCGTTAGCCTGCCTGTGCAAGCCTCCGGCCCTACAGATCTCAACAGCTACAGGTTTATGGTAGGTGTTGCATGTAGCCCTATTTCCACCCCGTTCCTACGGCGTCGGGGATGCGAGATAATTTTCTGTACGGCATACGTTTCTGCGACCTGATGCTATGCTCATACTATCACTAACTGCAATTGATGTGATACGGTGCGATGTATATTATGATGGCTATTACGTATATAGCATCTTATTCTATCTTATTGTTTAGGATAGGATACCATCTCCTCTATCCCATAGTCCCTTGATAACATTACATAGTTTTGCTGATTTACCTGGCGTCCTCTATTTCCTATTTAGTAATTTGATTTGTGATATTCATTTTCACTTTCTAATCTGTTTAAGTCTCCCGTATCTACAGACTCCTCTAATCGTGATTTTAATGCATTTGCTGCACCCAAAAGAGGCTTTGTCCTTATACACTCCAATAACCCTATCATTTCTCTTTTCGTTACACCTTCACACTTTATTCTCATACATTGCCTTATTTCACAAAACTCTGTTAAGTTTCTCCTATTACTACACTCTTATCTGACCACCTCCAACTCTATGTCCTTTACACTTATGCACACTTTTTGCACAGCCTTCGTAAGTCCTTGTCCCATAAGCACTCTATTCCTAGTTCCAGTATATTTCTTATCCTGTCCACCTAGTACCCTTTTAGATGATGCTTCATTTGGTGTAGGTAGGCTACCTTTACAATTTCACCCCCTCCACCTGCTTTCAATCGTACCCAGTATTTGATGGTTCTTATCACAATATGTTTTCGAATGCTGACATCCTCACACATCATTCTTGCTCCACTGTTCGCTGTGCAACTAAGTAGCTCCATAATTATCTTAGAAAACGTACGTACAATACTATCCAGAGTTGCAGTACCTTCTTCTACACCCCATAATAATTTTGACATGACAAGCGCATTAAATACATGTTTGTGTACTTTGTAGTCAATATTTAGTAACTTACTTTCTAACACTCGCCAATGCCGCTAGCCCTTACGAATTTGCTCTTTTAATTTTTGTAGTCCATTTTCCATTACTCGCAAATATCGTCCATAGATACATTTTTTCAGTCTCTAATTTTGCCCCATTATTGAACCACTTTTCATTCTTGGCTAGTTTACTTCCCTTTTTGCACACTATAACTTTATTCTTGCGAGGATTAATTTTTAAATGTCAGTATTTGACAATATCAACAATACTATGTTGCATATTTGAAGGCGTTAAGGTGAGCAGAAGGATGTCATCAGCCAAACCTAGGCCCGGGATATCTTGATTGTCCAAACAAGGGGTGGACCGTTGTTCAAAATCATTATATTCAAAAATATGTATTTATTTATTTGTTGACGGTACACAACAGGGCTCAGTGTGTCCCCCAAAAACAGTGCACCTACACAGTAAAATATATTTCCAGGTACTTCTACATTAAGTATTAATATCTAAATGTAATTCTTAAAACTAGGAAGTTCACACAGATCAAAATGCAGAGTAGTAAAAAGCTTAATCTAAATATGATATAAAAACTAAATCTAAATTTGATCTAAAGTCAAATACCTATATAAACACAGGTTTTGAAATTATTACATAGAAAACTAAACGATGACTTTATTAACTAAGGAACAGGCCTATTCACATATATACATACAGTAGTTGATTCTGTTTTGTGTGATAGATAATTTTATTTCAAGTATGAATTCAGTGCTGGATTATAATTTCCAAGAACGGTCTAATTGAGAGACAGACAGTTTCCAGTTTACACGAACTGCATCGTTGTAAATACTGCAAAGCCTCCATACAGGTGAATTGTTATGTGAAGTGGTATTTGTTATATCATTTTTGAATGTTATGGTTGAGGGATGTGATCGAATAGCCAAAAGAGTCCGGTGAGCCCTATTTTAATCCCAGATTTGACTTTAACTCTCCCACAATGGAGTCTCGAACGCCATTGAAGGCTTCGTTAAGGGGAGGCTTGACGGAAATTTTGCCCATTTTCTTAAAAAAAGAAAAAAAGATTTTTAGATTATGCCCTTAAAAAATTCCTGTGTTCTTCCCGTTCCAAAAAATAATTACTTTCACCATACCACCATTTTTAAAACTCCGAGCGCCATTTTAAAATTCAAAACAATTGAGTATGTTCGCCTGCACTTTCAATTGCTGTTTTCTCAGTTTTATATTTTTCAACATGTCTTCACATGCAAAATGCTCCTTGCAGTACAGTTCATATGCAATTCATGTGAAACTTTCAGTACGGTACATCTTCTAGTACCGGTACATGTAACAGTAAACGGTTACTCTGCTTTTTAGGGTCAAGTGAAAATGAATACCTTTTTATGCTGATTACTATAGCAGTGAACTAATTTTTTAAAAATTTTTCAAGTCAGAGAAAATTAAAAATCTATATCTCCTACATACCTGTATATTGTCTAACATCAAAAATTCACAGTAACAATTAATTATGAGCGTGTTTAGGCCTAGTGCTGTGAATTTCAGCTTAAAAAAAGGAAACTGGGCCGCAAGGAACTTTTCTCGTGCTGCACCGTAAATTGAACTAAAAGGACACATAACTCAAAAAATAATTACTGAATTTTCCTAAAACTCAGTAGGCCTATGATGATTTCTCTTAAAGGCATAGCTAAGTGATATAAATTTGAAGCTGATTCGTTGAAAAATGTAGAAGTTCATAATTTTAGTCAAGCCTCCCCTTAAAACCTCACATTATCAAGCAAAGTTATGCCTCTATCTCTTCGTTTCTTACATAGGCATATTAGGCAAATAATCCCCTCCTGCCACGCCCTCGGAAACCTGCTACAAATATCTTGTTGAACATTTTTACCAAACTTTCCAACATAAAACTATTTCTGCTCAGCTCTTTCCAAAATGTGTTCCTTATCCCCGAAATAGCACTTAATATTTCTATTTTACTTTTTGACATTACTTTTCGGATTTCGTCTATTGATAATTATGTCCCTCTCAGGACACCAATCTACGAAGTATTCTCAATTTCTCAAAGCACCTTTCATAGTTAACAGATTTTTATAATATGAAAGATGAATGAATGAACTTTGGCAAGAAGTGTCCGTGGCCATGGAGAAACCATGGTCCTCTGAGTGCAAAGATTCCAGTTTTGCCAACAGGAAGGCAATATTTTACTGCTAGCCACGATAATAGGCTACTTGTTTTTGTTGGTCCATTTCGGGATTTTGCGACAGCGTGGTCATGTAGTCCTACTTGTGTGTGTGGAATCTGTCTGGTAACCTGTGTCATTATGATGATTGTAGTAGACCGTAATACTAACATTATGGTGTTAGAAGCAATTTTCATTGTTGCCTTAGTAAACGAAGTTTGATGTTTTTCAGTCGGTCAACACGATTATACCCAATTGTGATGAGTTATTCCCTAATCCTGAAACAATTTACATGAGATTTGGATGACCAGTTTCGATCGTCAAACGATCATCATCAGATCCATTACACTTAGGCTATAAAATCTATGTCTGAAAATATGGGTGCAAGTATTTACAATATGTACACTTAACGAATACTCCAACTAAATAAGTGTACATATTGTAAATACTTGCACCCATATTTGCATGGAAATCCAAATTAATTAATATGGCTGGCAACACCAGCTCGCTGTACGGTATGGCTAGGAAGCTTCTTCAAAAAAGGACAGGCATTACACCGTTACACGGAGAACGTGGCCTGGTATTGACAATCGTCGATAAAGCTGACGCCCTGGCGGACACTTTCGAAAGAACCTGCGAACCAAATGACGAGCCTAGCGATGAAGACTTCATTGAAGAAGGCTATCGTGATCTTCGTGATGGATTTCAGGGAAAGCTTCCGCCAGGATTTAGAATTGTCACACCATCCGAACTGCTTAAACTTATACAAAAGCTGAAAAACCGGAAGGCCCCCGGGCCCGAAGGGGTAGCGGCTTCTTTTCTTAAAAACATCTCCAAAAATCGCCTCACTAAGCTCATGAACGCTATTTATAGAATTGGTTACTTCCCCCCGCCTGGAAAGTCGCCAAAGTTATGGTACGTAAACCTCAAACCGACGGCAGATTCCCACAAAATTATAGGCCCATCAGTCTCTTCTCCATCATTACATTCCAGACTAAATGTCTTTATTGATGACACTATTAGTCTATTAATGACGAACAGTTCGGATGTCGTAAAGGCCACTCCACAGTTCATCAACCCCTCAGACATACTGAGATTATCATGCGCGCTTTTAATGAAAACCGCATGGCAGGAGTTGGCTTCTTAGATATAGCCTAAGTCGTGCGTATGATAAGGTATGGCACAGTGGACTGCTAAACAAACTAAAGGACAATGGCTTCCCAGATCACTTACTTAAGGTTATAAATTCCTACCTTAGGAACAGAAAATTCTATGTCCAAGTGGATGATGCCTACCTAATCCTCTATTAGGAGGATTAAAGGCGCAGTACCGTATGACAGTGTAATCTCACCCTCATTATTCAATATCTACGTCTCTGACATACCGAAAACTAATAACACCAACCTCCATCTGTATGCGGATGATACCGCGATCTCCATCACTTCCTGGGGAGAAAACCTACAACTCACCCTCAATAATCTCGCACCCTGGCTCGAGAAATGGCGAATTAAAATTAATGTAACTAAATGTTCTGCCACTCTGTTTACTAAGAAAATTAAAATTCACGAACTTACTTTCGCCACAGTAGTAACCCAGCGCGCAAATCAGGCGAAAGCTTATCTAACGAAGCTATGGCCTCTCCTGAGGTCCCAGAGCTACCTCGATACTTTCAACATACCCCTGGCATATTGCACTATTGTGCGGCCAGTAATGGAATATGCCTGCCCTGTGTGGGGGTACGCCGCCCCCTCCCATGTCAACAAACTGCAGGTTGTTCAGAACAGAGAGCCCTGCACGATATCAGGCGCTGAGTGGTAGACTACATACGAAACGCTCAAGTTCATTTTAACTACAAACTCCCCACAATTCACTCCAGAATTAAGAGACATGCAGTAAACTTGTATAAAAGCACTCCCAGGAACACCAAACCCCTACACAAACGGTTAGGTGATTACAGAGCCACAGGGTGCCACCACAAATGGCTCCACATACGGAACTTATTGAATAATCTCTTCATACCTATCAGCATACAGCATCTACAGCTCTGATTAAACAAATAGACCCCTCTATTTTTCAATAATGCTTCTCTTAGCAAATTAACGTTTCGCTTCCCTTTTCATCTTCTGTTATTCCACGTGCCCTGAGCAGTAGGCCACATCCTGGTCAATTCGATAATAATTGGTAATCACCCAACCCCCGAAAGGTGCCTGTACACTGGAGAGCTTTTGCCCTAGCTAGAGCGTAGAATAGCTCTAGCTAGGGCACTCTAAGCTCCTCTCCAGTGTACACAGGTGGTAGAGAACCCTAGCGGAGACCACTCTAAGCTCTAGCTAGGGCCGGCTGACTCTACGGTGTAAACAGTATTTGGGTGTCCTAGCTAGACCAGTCTAGCTCTATTCGTCCGGTTGAATATTGGAAAGTGCTCTACGTAGAGTCCGTGGCGGATTGTAGTGGTTATTTGTTCATTATTTTAGTGTTTGAATATGGCTGAATTTGTGTGGAGTCGCGAAATAACAATATAATTAATTGAACATATTGAAGCCCATCCAAAAACTTGTACTGTGAAAGAATACAGGGTCAGATATTTGGAAGCACAGTTGTTTCGGGTGATAGCAGAAGCCATGGGAAGCACTATGCAAGAAATTTGCAGAAAGTTTCACAACCTCCGCTGCCAATTCAATGCTGTTGCGGAAAATTAACAAGAAAAAAACTGGCGATGAAGGTGGCATTCAGAAGTGGCATTAAAGTTTATGATTGGAAACTCAGATTGTGTGAGGACCATCTCAAGTACACCACTTCAAGGAAATGTAGAGGAAAGTAAAAACGCGGCTTTTATTTTTAAGGGGAGTGGTGAAACATAGGAAATGTATTACTGTATATTTAAATATGCAGTGATTTTCTCATCAAACAATTAATTATGTACTACATGAATATATTCAAAACAAAAATTGATTTTAAGTTTACCATATATTCAGCTAACAAAATCTCCGTAAAACACCTATATTTAAATTTACGAATATAAATAATTATTTTCTTTTTTAACAAGGCACACTCCACCACCTGCTTAAAGCTCTCTTGAAGATATTTTAACTTCACAACACAACGCAATAAAACCTAGACGCACACTGCTCTCATTTTTTTAGCGCTACTCTACCTAGTGTAGGCCTATTTACGTTTAATTACAATGTACACAGGTTCAGAGAGTGCTCTAGGTAGATTTGTCTATCTCCGCTCTACGAATGCTCTACCTAGGGAAAATTACTCTACAGTGTACACGCACTCAGTTTAGCTAGAGCGGTCTAGCTAGACTTGCTCTATGAAAATCACTCTCCAGTGTACAGGCACCTTAACAGAATGTTGTCAGGTCCAAACCGCTTTAGCTCTTAAAGCCTTCGGACTGATAGGGTATATATTTTCAAGCGCGCAATGCGTGCTGGGTTCAGGTCAGGTCAGGATCTTAGCAGCCAATCACGTTACCCAGTCACTCACACACACATACTCAGTCACACGGAATCTTGGATGCCACCCCTGATGTCCCGGGTCGATTCCCAGCTCTATTAATAAATTTAATTCTTGTCTGAGGATTGGAACTCAGCTTCGTGAGGTAAAACTGAGAAGTGGGTGTGATTCCCTACGAGTGGTTTACCGTGCGTTCTCATTCCTAACTTAAGACCACGGTCGCCTCCATACTACTACAGATACCACAATAACAGTACATATCAGAAAGATCTACATACACCCAAGTATACGGGGCTGATGACCCTAAATGGAAGAAGAACTAACAGAATGCTGTCAGTTGAAATGCCCTTTTGAAGGCAATGCACAGTTCAGCACTTTCTACTTTTCTCCAAAGGAGCTGCGAGGCACACCCTATTTTCTCCATTTGTTTTGAGAGGGATAATAAAAATATTGGGGGTTGACTCTTAAAAGGAAATTAGAAAATGCTATAAGAACCCATTTAATAAGGTGAGCTATTGTGGATGTTGTTCTGAATTGGCGTTATATTTGCGTTAGAACCAGTTTAAAACTATTTACAGTAAAATGTGCCGCTTAGACGTAGTCTACATGTTGAGACTTTTAAGGAAATTACCCGGTTGAGTGGATAGGCCGCTTAGTTGGGGGGTACGAAGGGCCCTGCGTTCAATTCCCGGCCGAGTCGCCAGAGAAACTTCCGATAGTATTAATTCCCTTGGATCGGGGATATCTCATCCTCATCACAACGCGTAGGTCGTCTACGAATGTCAACTCGAAAAACCTTCAGAGGCCACACGCCTTTAATAATAATAATAACAATAATAATGTTGTTGTTGTTGTTGTTGTTTGAGTCTTCAGTCTTTCGACTGGTTTGATGCAGGTCTCAATGTCTCCCTGTAATAAGTTAATTGTTTCATCTCTACATAGCTACCACACCCTACATCCGAGGCAATCTGTTTAACATATTCTAACCTTGGTCTACCCCTACAGTTCTTGTCCTCGACCCTTCCTTCCATAACTAAGCTTACTATTCCTGGGTGTCTTAATATGTGTCCTACCAACCTATCTCTTCTCTTCATTAGCAGTCGCCAGAAGAATCTCTCCTCTCCCACTCGTCTAATACCTCTTCGTTTGTAACCCTATCTACCCATCTGATCTTCATCATTCTCTTTGAACACCACATTACGGGTTCAATTCTCCTCTTTTCTGCTGCTCCAACAGTCCAAGTTTCACTTCCATAGAGTGCCACGCTCCAGAAAAAGGCTTTTAAAAATGACTTCCTAATACCTAAATATATATTCGATGTCAACAGATTCCTTTTTTTTTGTAGAAATGCTTTCCTTGTCTGAGCCAACCTACTTTTTATATCCTCTTTGCTTCGTCCATCACTGGTTATTTTGCTTCCCAAGTAACAGAAGTCTCCTACTTCCTTTAGCTTTTCACCTGCTAATTTGATGTCCATAGAGGTTGCTGATTTATTTCGGCTGCATTCCAATATAAAGCCCCTAAATCATTTAACAACAAAATACCTCTTCATTAAATATTAACGCCCAAAATAATAATAATAATAATAAGGCAGGATCCATAGTATGGGAGTAGTGCTCTTATTTAGCAGACCTTGGTTCGATTCATGCTCCGCCAGAGATTGATGGCTTGAACGGAGCACTCTCAGCCTTGTGAAGGCAAGGCCACGAGTCCCTTCATTAGCTGGGAGACATGGTTATTATTTC
Source organism: Meconema thalassinum (assembly GCA_946902985.2). Classification (NCBI taxonomy): domain Eukaryota; kingdom Metazoa; phylum Arthropoda; class Insecta; order Orthoptera; family Tettigoniidae; genus Meconema; species Meconema thalassinum. The sequence continues at coordinate 56,295,713 of OX336389.2, forward strand.
CAACAACGTGGTATAATAGCTTCCCTCTGCCGTGGAGAATTTAAACTCTACAAATGGTCTCTAACAACAACTGCAGGTACCAATAATACATGCCACAGAAGATCTTAAATTTCCCGTCGAATCATGAACTTAAAACTAGACTTGTCCAGGTAAATCACCCAGTGATTGTTGTTGTTATACTAACCACTGTAGCTGCGCGTGCTAAGGCACAAGGCCATGAAACCAGGTTATCCCTTGACTTCCGTTTCATTTATCTCCATTAACTCGGATGACGTTGGCGTCGGGTAGATCATCCGACCGAAAACGATCCACCCGATAGGCATTCATGGCATCTCATCCCCGACTCCGTAGAAACGGGAATTGTCAACCAACTGTGTTTGGATTCGATCCCACAACATCGGGCATATATTTGATTAATTTTACTAGCCACATAGCGTACGTTTGGAGAGAAAATAAATACATTTCATTTGATAAGTTATATTTGTAGATTAATGACCATGGGGCTGCAGTGCTCGCACATGCTGTTGTTGTTAATGATTCTTTTAGGGACTTTGCGACATGTAGCCCCATGTAGAACTTTTCTGATAACCTATGTCACTGTAATGTCTGTACTAGTATGTGAATTTGTAGTTGAGGTAGTCTTAAGTTAGGTGCCATCCCGACATTTGGCTGGAGTTGAAGTAGGAAACCACGGAAAACCATTTCCAGGATGGCTGAGGTAGGAATCGATCCCGCCTCTTTTCAGTTTTGCCTCACGAGGTTGAGTGTACCCCGTTCCAGCCCTCAGACCAGAATTAAATTTCTTGGCAGAGCCGGCGGTGATAGCCAAGAATACTAGCCACTACGCGACGTGGCAGACCTCTCGATGGAGTGGCGACACCCGTCATCTACAACTAAATACAATTCAAACGGACATTCTTAACGCGCAAATTTAGGGTTTTTGGAACAGACCGGACCTGGTAACAAGTGGGAAGAGGCGTACAGTATTTATACACGACACACACATGGAAATCACTTTGTTACGGAGTGTCTCGGTAGTCCCTCAAGCAGCATGTGGAGATCTTACAGGCTACGACTTGAGAAGTGACACAGTCTACCCTACCGGGTGAGTTAGCCGTGGTCGTTACGGCATGACTGCTGGCAGTCGCTCACATCCGGGAGGCGAGGAGGTTCGAACCCCCCCCCCACACACCGGCAACCTTGGAGATGGTCATCTGTGGTTTCCCCATCTTCCTTCCAGGCAAATGCCGGGGTTGGTCCCTAACTATAGGCCACAGCCGCCACCTTCCGACTCCTCGTCCTTACATCCCAACTTCCCTCCCCAACGGTACTTGTAGCTCACCCATTGGGTGTCCGTCTCGAAGCAGCTACAACACTGGCGAGCCGAACATGTCCTCGGACACTCCCGGCACTAAAAGCCATACGCTAAAAAAAAGTCTACCCTGTTTGACTAGGAAAAAGCATATCGCAATATGAAGTACAACAGCAACAAACAGATAAGGCCTTGACTCTGACGTGAGACACTATGCCTAGCGCTTGTATGCACGGTGGAGCAGCTCAGAAATGAGTGCTTATGTTCTTTGGCACTGTAAAAGCATACTTTTACATGACTCCTGAAGGCGAAGTCCAAGCCGGTTAGTCTACAAGTCTCATCTCCCGGACGCGCGCTGATCCACAAACCAGAAGGAATTGGGTTTTACGCTCTTGCTCTTCGCTGCTGTGATTAGCCAATTCCATTGTTTAGCTTCACGTAACGCAGTGCTAATTAACGGAAACGCCTTGCCTCAGCCAGTGGAAGCAACATTATGCAGATATGCGACGACTCATTATTATAATATATTCACATATTCGTTGCTCCACAACATTGAGGTAACACTAAACATGATTTACCATATTTCATGAAGTAGAAACATAACATACATGTCCCCCTGTCTCCTCCCTTTTCTGAAATATACAGTACTAGTCTATATACCATTTCAATAAAGATAAGCGTGTTTAAGACTTCTTGAGAAATGGGTTTATCTACGGATTTCAAAATGTATAGCCTGCGACAAGAATTTTTCATGTCACGAAAACCCGACTTAAGACATTTATAGAGTTGTTCTATATCGCCAAATAATTTCTAGATAATAGTTTTGTGATTATGACATAACGCGAAATGATACTCATACCGCGAAAAAGTTGTTGAAGTTACGATGCCGGTGGTTCAACGCACGATATTTCTGAAAATTCTTATAAATCCCTTCGCGTAAATATTGCGAAGTATGATGATCACTATTTCACTAATACCATTTTCATTGCAGGAAAGCGAGAGTTGAAAACAGATGTAGGCTAATCCTTTTCTAATGCAATGGTTACATTCTTAAATGTAGGTCTACCTCTTTTCCATGGTGTATCAAGTGCACACATGCTTCTGTACTCTGGACATTCAAAAACTCTGTTATAACGTGCTAAGAGGAGTGTATCCAGCGTAGATTCCGATATTCTCCCAGTCGAACAGTTAAAGTGCCAAACATCGAAACATCCACAAATGTATTCAAAACAATTTGAATACCAGTATTTTTTTCCCCAATCTGCTGCAAAACAAACCCGTATACAAGAGTCTCTTGGGAGGCGAACACGCAGAAACTAGTTCGATGGGTTTAATCTATCACAATAAGCTTTGACGACCAAATACAGTAAAACATATCCAGGAAAGCGAGAGTTGAAAACAGATGTAGGCTAATCCTTTTCTAATGCAATGGTTATTACAGATCACATTCAACCATTTCTACATATCAACCACTTCCACTGAAATAACTGTCCCATATTAATTGATTTACTGAAATTCTTGATTCATTCGACTGTTAATTATGCACATTTTTTCCAGCAATGGATGATATAGTAGTTAGTTTCAGCTCGCGGGGAAGGGTATCCAGAAACACCGATGCGTAACACACATGTTCAGTCGATTTCTCAAGATACAGTAGGCTATTCTGACCGCGGCCGTATGATGCAGTGGAACAGAAAGTCTCCGGATAAACTGCTGTATATGAAGCGTTAAAATACAAGTGAGAGCCGATTTCTCTCCGGACACTGCTCAGACAGTTGAACGTTCACTCAAGCACAAAGCAATTGCCACTTCCACTTGATTATCAGATGTCAGGAGGTTTTGGATTCCATATCAGGACTCATTGCTGTGCGAGAAGTACCTGGATAGTCTGCACCCCTTCCTCCGTGAATTATTTCGTTTCTCCTAGCTTGGCGATTGTTATTATTATTATTATTATTTAAGTAGAGGTATATGCCTGGTAGAACACAAGTTCGGCTTTTCTTCCCTGCCATCTTCTGTGGTCTTGGGTTCGAATTAAGACTCCGGTCGCAAATTTCCTGGGTTCAATTTCCACCTCTGACATGAAATTGAATTCTGATTCGAGGGTTGGATCAGGGCACGCTCAACCTCGCGAGGGAAAACTGAGAAGAGGTGGGTTCGATTAACTCGTAAGTCATCCTAGAAGTGGCTCACGTGGTTTCCCCACTCCTATTCCAGGCAAATGCAGGGATGGTTCCTAACTGAAGGCCATGGCCATCTCCTTTCTAATCATTGCCACAAATACAAAACACAATATTATAGACACAACAAAAACACAGGCCATCAGACAATTTCTGCGTACCCTAAATAAACTGGGCTGAAATGTCCACGCTGTCAAAGCTCATAAATTTAACAACAAAAACAACAATTCATTTCTGCCTAAATAAATGAGCCTGCGCAGGAGAGAATGGAACTGGTGTGATATCCGCTGCACCACACAACTTCAGCACAGCGCTATGAGGGAGAAAGCCTTAAATTGAAATGAGTTGAAACGATGATTTCTTGGCTATGAAATTGGAAAGAGCCATCATTTTCAGCTCATCGTTTTCTAGATGTTTGTTAATACATTGCGAAAACCAACTGGGTGCCTAAATTTTGCCCCTAAGGGGAACTTGAACGTGCCCGGAAATCTACCGACACGGCTCCCACGCATTTGCTCACCCTCAAATGCCAACTGACGGCGTCAGGATTCTATCCTGCAACCTTGGGAACAGCAGGCAAGAACATCACTGCTGTGCCACGCAGCCAGTTTTCTAGATATCATTGAATGACTTTGTTAATAGCTACACCTCCACAAATTAGCACCACTAACGACACCACTGATCTATTCTCATTCCTTCTGGATGTGGAAATCTCTCCAGATGACTTGCACGCGCGTGAGCGATGTATGTTAATGAACTCGGAAAGAAACAGCCATATTTCGTTAGTTTTAACCAACTACGTATAAGTAGGGGTTTCGTTCAAGTAATCTCCATAGTCGAGTGGGCTAAGTAAACGCACATAGCTATTTGACTTGTAGATTTGAACTTTGTGATCTCAAGATGATCGCATGACAAGCGAAACATAGCTTCTTCCTGTTCTGATAATCCGCTACAAATACTTTTTTAAATCTCATGTAATATTTTTCACGATCTTTTTCGTAATTGCCAGTTATTGTGAATAGGCTACATTGTGTTGACCGACTGAAAAGTTGCAAAGTGGGTTGGATTCCTTCGTACATCAGTACTTTCCATGTAATCACTTGTATAAATGAGACTGAGACATTTTGAAAAATCACACCATATTCTAGCCTGTGCCAACATACAAATGAGATGGCAACAGGTTATTTATGTAAATAACTGCAACTTGCTGATTGGCTGTAATTGTAACGTGTTTAGTGGTTATTGGAGAAATGATTTAAGAGTTGGTGACATAGTTTCGTGAGAATGAGATGATACAGAAAGCTATTGGCTAACTGTGGGACTGCCTTGCCCCACATTGAAAACCAACAGTGACATCAATGAATGCAGGTTCCTTAATATACCACCGCGTTGCAAAATGAAGTTGTGAGCAAGACATGAAGTAAGACCTTATTGAAAAAACAGTTGCTGTTCTTCAAGTGGTGGTGGCGATCGTTGTTGTGAGGCATGGAACATCTAGGTCATTTGCCCCTAATGATAAGGATGACAATGAATATCAGCACTATTACTAACTTACAACTTAAGTACAGTAAACTCTCGATTATCCGCGGGTGGTTTATCCGCTTTGCGATTATCCGCGGTGCCTGTCGGAGAACATTTTTATTTAAAAAAGGAAGGTTTTGAAATCGAAAATTATTTCTCAAAAATTGAAATAAAGTTACTAAATACTTAAACGTAATAAAATCGTAAATCGCAAATACAGTACACTTAATAATGTACAGTACAAAACGTGTACAGTAGTTCAGTATTACTGTACAGTACTGTACTGTATATCGGTATACACTAGAGCTGGTAATAATAGATTTTCAATTAATCGATTAATAATCGATTAATCGATTAATTTAAAATTGATCGGAAACGATTAATCGAACGTTCTTATAACCGATTAATCGATTAACCGAATAATCAATTAATCGATTAACCTAAAAATCTATTAACTGATTAGTAGACACGAGATAAGAAAATAAGTTTTGGAAATGGTTTAAATGAGAAGTCATCACTTAAGTTGAGTTAGGCTTATTTTCGGAATGATATATAGAAATCTATAACAGTTAAATTTTGCGTAAAGATACGTGTCCTTCCTTGTTTATGTTAACAATAACCAAATAACAGTCGGCGACTGTGGAAGGACGAACATCAATCAAATTGGGAAGGGTTTCAGGAAAAGAAAACGAGGAGTTTTCTGCAATGCTTTTGAATCTTGTTCAATTATCGTTGGGAAGGCTGTTTAAAATTTAGGACAAGAACATTTTTGTTTTATTCGGGTTTAGCCTAATTTCCACAAAGACCTGTAGGTTGTAACTCTTCAGTCGGTCAACTTGAATTTGCCCAAAGACAGGGCGGAGTCCAGTGTATAAAATAGATGAATTATAAGTAAATAACACTCCTGGGAACATTACATGTGTTAGTTATGATCACAATTACAATCACTATCACTATTACGTCCCCACACTCGAATGCTCCGAGTGGGTAAGAGATTTCACGAGCCCTTCATCCAGGAAAGCCACCAACAGCAAGGAGGTTCAGTCATGTTTTGGGGTGGAACCATGTTCAGTCGACGTACGCCTCTAATCCTATCCACGGTAACATGACTGGTCTGGTGTATAGAGACAACATCCTTGAACCTGTCGTTACAGGATTTGCTGCCACAATGGGTGAGGGCTTTACACTAGTGGACGATAATACCCGTGCCCATCGAGCTAGAGTGGTCAATCAGTTCCTTCAGATGCATGTCATACAGAGATTGGAGTGGCCTGCCTATTCTGCGGACATGAACTGTATTGGACATGCATGGAAAGAGCCCAAGAGGGCAATTTCGCACCGTCCCAATCCTCCAACATACAAAGAGAAACTGATTGAAGCAGTTGTCCAAGAGTGGGGGAATCTGCCCCAAACCACGTTGGGTTCGTTGGTGGTCAGCATGCCTCGTCATTTGCAAGCATGGATTAGAGTTCGTGGTGGCCATACACGGTATTGACATGTCCCTATATGAAAAGGACGTTTGTGTGCTCAGTCCCACATTATCACTGTTATTCGTTGTGCGTTTCTGTCTCTTTTGCGAAGCAGATTGTGTGTTGGTTTCTTTGTATGTACCCTATAGAGTGTATAATATGATAACATACACATTGCAAAATAAAAAAAGTTACTAAATCACAATATGCGAAACCTTTTTTGAGCACTGTATAAGTTAAGTTTGTTTAATAAGGGTTTGTGAATTACTTATGAGTATTATGATCGTGTATACAAATAAGAATAACACAATATAATAAATAAAATTAGAGCATGCATTTGAATTCTGTTATGCATAAGGATACATATCTCAGCGGAGCCTTGGTCGTACAGTTGTTACGCTTTAGCCTGTCTACTCCCGCCGGGGTCATTGTGATCATAACTAATACGTGTAATACTTCAAGGAGTTTATTTACTTATTACTCATATTATTTATACATTGCACCTGGGCAGTACCATTTCTGTGAGCTGGACCTGTGAGCAGGATGTGGATAAGAGAATTGGCGCAGCCCATGCAGCATATGGACGATTAGCGCACCGGGTCTTCATGAATAAAGATCTGTCCATGAGTACAAAGCTTATGGTGTACAAAGCAGTAGTCATTTCTACATTGTTGTATGGCTGTGAAACGTGGACCCTTTACCGACGTGATCTTAGGAAACTTGGGCGCTTCCACCTACAAAAACTTCGATGAATCCTGAGGATTAAATGGGAAGACCGCATTACCAATATTGCTGTTCTGGAAAAGGCTCAAATCAACAGCATTGAATCATCCATAATAGGTCACCAATTTTGAAAGATTGGACATGTCCATTGGATGGATGATGTGAGATTACCTCGTCAAATGCTATATGGTAAGTTATGCTGTGGCACCAGACTTCATGGTGGTCCCAAGTGGCGCTACAAGGACCAATTTAAGCAGACCCTGAAATTGACAGGTTTTGATTCACAAACCTGGGACATGCTGGCTGAAGACCGCTCAACTTGGCGCCGTACCATCTCGGATACTGTAAAAACGTTTGAAAGGGATCGACGCACACATGAAGGGGCCAAGCGTCAAGCTAGGAAACGTCGAGCAGCCCAACCACGTCCTCCTCCAGCAATACTATGTGACTTGTGTGGTCGCTTGTTCCATGCCAGGATTGGACTCTTTAGTCACCGTAAACACATCCACAAACTGGACTGAAGGAAGAAGATTTATACTCGGATTCGAGTTAAAGCCGATGATGATGATGACATTGCACCCCGCACAGTCATTGGACAAATTCATGTTGACCGACTGAAGAGTTACAACTGACAGTTTTTGTATAGGCAACACTGAAAGAATGGCTTCAACAGTTCACAAACAAGATGCATTATTTAAAAATATATGTGACAATAGATTTCGATAGAAGGTCTGTTTTGGTGCAAAAATACTAGCAAGTACTCATTTTCTGGGGCGAGGCAGCTCCGCTTTGCAGTCACAATGTTTCCAGCAATTGAAAATACTCCTTCAGCGCTGCAGGTGGTCGCGGGGAATATAAAGTATTTTGTCGCTAGTTTAGCGGGACTTGGATATATTGCTTATTCATTTTCCACCTGTGAAAAAGGGTGAGTATGCAAGTCAGGCGGTGAATTCCCAAGATAGACGTCCAGCTCGTCTTTTGCAATGATTGCAATATTTACGCTACATCTACAAGATTTCCTATTTTTACCGCGCATTTTATAACTGCCCTACCATGAGATCATTGAGTTTTTATCGAACATGCCTAAGTGTTGACTTTAGACATACCTTAGTTCGTAAGACGTCATATTTGTATCTTTGAAGTCGAAATTTAATGTTTTACGGACGGTCAATACCCAATTGTCTAATAGGTGATTCCCTAATCCTGAAAAGACTTTATACATGAGATTAATAAATACAATTGGATGACCAGTTTCGATCGTCAAGTGATCATCAGATCTTTACACTTCGGCTATTAATCTGTGACAACAAGTATGGGTTATGATATTTACAATATATACACTTATTTAGTTGCAGTAGTAATTAATCTAAGTCAAGATATGTTATTTTTTGTTGAGATACTGATAGTTGTGATTGATCTTCAAGTTTGCTTGCTTAGTGCCATTATGTAATTGTTATTAAATGGTCAGGTTATTGTGTCTGCAAAATCGTCCACACGTTGTGCAAAAATACGGACCACACATCGCTCAAACTGCTAAGTGCACCATTTAATAACTATCAGTATCTCAACAAAGAGCAAATAATTATCTTGACTAGTTTGCTAGTTTAATTGCTACTGCAAATAAATACGCGTATATATTGCAATTATCATTCCATACTTCTCCACATACAGTAGATTTAATAGCCTAAGTGTAAATGATCTGATGATGATCACTTGACGATCGAAACTAGTCATCCAAGTGTATTTATTAACATCATGTAATATTTTTCCAGGATAAGCGAACAAATTTCGATTTCTAAGGCAAGCCTGAAAAAGGGCTTCCAACACGGTAATCCTTGGAGAGAAGTTAAATGAAACCTCAAAGCGGGCGTTGAGCAGTGGCTAGCATTCTTAGCTGTCACCGCAGAGGTTTGGGTTGGATTCCCGGCTCTGCCAAGCAATTTAATTCTGGTGTGGGGGCTGGAACGTGGTACACTCAGCCTCGTGAGGCAAAACTGATAAGAGGCGGGTTTGATTCATACCTCAGTCATCCTGGAAGTGATTTCCATGGTTTCTCATTTCTACTCAAGCAAATACCGGGATGGTAACAACTTTAAGGCCACGGTCGGTTCCTACCCATATTCTACCTGAATTACAAATACACACACTGGTACAGACATCGCAGTGACACATGTTATCAGACAAGTCTTAAACACACCCCAGTACACGGGGATACGTGACCACGATGTTGCAAAGCCCCTAAAAGAATCAAAAACATCATCCATCATGGGACTGGCCCGGCTAACCATGTCGAGTGATTGCATTAAGAAACCAAGTTGTGTCATAGTTTGTTGATTCTGTGAGAGCGTAGTTAAAAATGCGAAATACATTGATTAATCGACAAAACAAATACAAAACCGATTAATCGATTAATCCGTTATTCGAATAACCGATTAATCGATTAATCATTTTTTCCGGAAACCGATTAATCGACTAATTGATTAATCGATTAATCGTTATTTACGATAATTAACCGATTATTCGGTTTCGATTAATCGATTAATCGAAATCTGAAATTAATCGATTAAAAGTAAAGAAGCTTGTAGTTTAACGTGACCGTTAATCTCGCGATCATAAGCCACGGGACCTCCGTTTTACGTGGAATCCGAACCACAGGACATGGCACACTGTACTGTACTGTACTGTACGTCGTGTGTGCTTGAGCAGTTTTGGACGCGACCAGCGGCCTTTTATTGTATAATAAACTTATTTAAAGCACGTGTGTGTTGATTTTTAGTGCCTTCGACCTTTGTTTAACCATTTCCAGCAATTTTACGGCTTATCCGCGAAATTCGATTATCTGCGGTATCCGCGCCAGTCAATTCCGCGGATAATCGGGAGTTTACTGTACATACTAGACCACGTGCTAAGTCGCTTGCTATGACCGAGACAAGCCATGAAATCGGAGTTTCGAATCACGGCGCTGAGTGTGTTTTCTTTAGAATCCCTTCAGGATAGTATCGTATACCAATTCTTGGGGCACCTTTCTCACCGTACTACAGTCACCACAGAAACACAGGCCATCAGACAAGTACACGGAGCTGATGACCGAAGATGCCCTAAGCCCATAATACCAATTAACAACACCAACAACGACAACTAGAAGAGAGCAGTAGACAAACGAAAAGGAATACCTCAAGGAAGGGAAATGAATTCTGTCGTCTGTCTGTCGTCGATTGAGTGCTTTGGAAGGGAAAAGAGCAGAAAGTCACTGGAATAAAGGAAAAGACGGGCCCAGGTCAGGAGATCCCAAGGTCGCTACCTGACAATTGGCAGAGGTGTGACCCCTCAGAAATGAGGGTATTCAGGAAACCCACGGAGTCACCCCCTCACAATAGGGGTGTTCAGGAAACCCACGGAGTCGCCTCTTACAATAGGGGTATTCAGGAAACCCACGGGGTCGCCCCCTTACAATTGGGTTGTTCAGGAAACCCACGGGGTAGCCCCCTTACAATTGGGGTATTCAGGAAACCGTCGGAGTCGCCCCGTAAAATAGAGGTATTCAGGAAAACCACGGGGTAGCCCCCTTACAATTGGGGTATTCAGGAAACCCACGGTGTTGTCTCCTTACAATAGGGGTATTCAGGAAACCCACGGGGTCGCCACCTTACAATTGGGGTATTCAGGAAACTCACGCAGTCGCCCCCTTATAATAGCGGTATTCAGGATACCCACGCTCCGCCGCCTTACAATAGGGGTATTCAGGAAACCCACGCGGTTACCCCCTTACAAAAGGGGTATTCAGTAAACCCACGGAGTCGCTCCCTTACAATAGGGGTATTCAAGAAATCCACGGAGTCGCACTCTTACATTAGGGATATTCAGAAAATCCACGGGGTCGCCCACTTACAATTGGGATATTTAGGAAACCCACGCAGTCGCTGCCTTACAATAGGGGTATTCAGGAAACCCGCGCGGTCGCCCCTTACAAAAGGGGTATTCAGGAAACCCACGGAGTCGCTCCCTTACAATTGGGGTATTCAGGAAACCTACGCAGTCACCCTCTTACAATAGGGGTATTCATGAAACCCACGGGGTCGCCCCCTTACAACAGGAAACCCACGGAGTCACCTCCTTACAATAGGGGTATTCAGGAAACCCACGGGGTCGTCACCTTACAATAGGGGTATTCAGGAAACCCATGGGGTGGCCTCTTACAATGAGGGTATGCAGGAAACCCGCGGGGTCGTCCCCATTCAATAGGGATGTTCAGGAAACCCACGGGGTCGCTCCCTCACAAATGTGGGTATTCAGGAAACCCACGGGGTCGCCCCCTTACAATAGGCAGAGGTGTGGCCCCTCACAAATTAGGGTAATCAGGAAACCCACGGGGTCGCTCCCTCACAAATGTGGATATTCAGGAAACTCACGGGGTCGCCCCCTTACAATAGGCAGAGGTGTGGCCCCTCACAAATTAGGGTAATCAGGAAACCCACGGGGTCGCTCCCTCAGAAATAAGGGTATTCAGGAAACCCACGGGGTCGCCCGCTTACAATAAACAGAGGTGTGGCCCCTCACAAATGAGGGTATTCATGAAAGCCACGGGGCCGCCCCTTACAACAGGCAGAGGTGTTGCCCCTCACAAATGAGGGTATTCAGGATACCTACGGGGTCACCCCCTTACAACAGGATATTCAGAACCCACGGGGTCGCCCCCTTACAATAAGGATATTCAGGAAATCCACGGGGTCGCCCCCTTACAATAGGGGTATTCAGGAATCCCACGGGGTCGTCCCCTTTCAATAGGGGTATTCAGGAAACCCACGGAGTCGCCCCCTTACAATAGGGGTATTCAGGAATCCCACGGGGTCGTCCCCTTGCAATGGGGGTAATCAGGAAACCTACGGGGTCACCCCCTTATAACAGGGATATTCAGGAACCCACGGGGTTGTCCCCTTGCAATAGGGATATTCAGAAAATCCACGGGGTCGCCCCCTTACAATAGGGGTCTTCAGGAAACTCACTGGGTGGCCCCCTTACAATTGGGGTATTCAGGAAACAAACGGGGTCGCCCCCTTACAATAGGGATATTCAGGAAACTCACTGGTCACCCCCTTGTCATTGGGGTATTCAGGAAATCCACGGAGTCGCCCCCTTACAATAGGGGTATAAGGAAACCCACGGGGTGGCCCCCTTACAATGGGGATATTCAGGAAACCCACGGGATCGCCCCCCTTACAATAGGGGTATTCAGGAATCCCACGGGGTCGCCCCCTCACAATAGGCAGAGGTGTGATCCCTCAGAAATGAGGATATTCAGGAAAGAAAAGAAATACACCCTAGGCCTCGGATAAACTGTCAGGGTCGGAAGAGAACAAGAGTACACTAAGGTAGACAGGGTCCTATGGTCATCAGCCCACGTCCCTCTAGTTGTGAGGTGCTATGTGCAAAAGAATTAATCTTTAGTTTAGGCACGAACTTGTGTTGGCCCATCCGCCGGTATTTCTCACAGCAGCTTCCAGTGGTGCGAGCAACTTCTTCCCTTAAGTGCATACAAGAACTTAATTTGAATTGTAACATTGACTGAAATTAATACCGTATTGAAATGTACCAAAATAATAGTTGAATGAAAACGATTCTATATAATTGTATGTGTATTGATGGTGATGATAATTCTTGTTTTAAGGGGCCTAACATCTAGGTTATCGGCCCTGTATGTGTAGTTGTACTACAAGTTGCGAGACTCCTATCAAGGAACTGACAACATGGGGAGGCCACGAAAACTATCTTCCCAACGTGCATGGAGGAGGCTCACTTGTTTTATCTCCTCCATGCCCTTATCAGTTCCTTGGGAGCATTTCTCAATGTTGAAAAGTCACTTCTGTAACACACTCTGTGATTTCCGAATCAAAACCTAAGAGCATACCATACGCAGCCTTAACATACAAATTAGAAAAACATAATTTTACTAACTTTTGATAAACTGGACAACTCATTTATTGGACGGCACCGTTCATCGCAGTCTACAAGTCTCAAGCCGTTTCATAAGGTTTGGCAACACCGCCCATCTGTCATCTGGGAGGACTAGCGCAAGCAAATTGCTGACACAGCGTCAACACATAGATTTTGACGCCAAATGTTTCCGAAAATACAACAGAACATAACGTCCGCTAAATCTACTCACGAATATCACAAATAAAGGATACACATTATCAAGCTAGGCTATGTACTGTCGATTCCCGATAAGGTAATAATAAAAGGCTGTACAGTACCTCAATGTCCCAATGTCTGAAGTTTCCTTTTCTTGCTGCTATGCTCACTGCAGTAATTGACGCCCTAACAATGCTCCACTGGTCACTTAATTTAAAAACAGGTAGCTTTCTAATGAAATCTACCTACGGGCACTTGTCAACTGAGTAGTTCATAATGTACTGGAATATAGAGGCCACATGGCACTGAAAGTCCACCTCGCTGTTGTGATCAAAAAGTAGTGATATAACCAGTTATTTGCTGCCATAATTTGACTTACAGCCAGGCACACAACACTTCCTAGGCATCTGAAATAGTTTAATGAAATATTAGTGACGAACTTAGTGCAACTTAATACGGGAAATACTCACTTCTACAACTGTCAGCAGGTGTGATTTACCACGAGGAATTTCACGGGTGTTGAAATAGTTATTCCGTACTACTTTTTGATGCTGTCATATCAAAATAAACGATATTTATGAATAAAACTAATTAGAATGTGGTTTTACGTGTTTATAGAACTTAAGAACTCTACTCAGTGTTGTCAATTAAAGCAACAACACGGCTTGAGAATTATAGACGGCGATGCACCGTTTCATTTACAGTTTCGCAAAGCAAGCAAAGAGTAAACTCATTTAACCCACTGGACTGATGCAAATCACCAATTGAGCTCTTTGTACAAAGCGCAAGGAGTAAACCTACATCGAAGTTCGATATACGTTCATCTACCACAGTGACTTTTATTCCTCGTTTACTTTCTTATTAAAATCTCACATCCTTGTCGTTGACCATCAGTACTGTATTGTACTCATGATCTCAATATCCTGGGTTTGATTTCTGGCTTAGGGTGGGAAAATTCCACGGTGCACACACACTATCATACATTTCGACACGGTATTAAGTCTTCTTGTGTTATGTTAGGTGTCTTCAAAGCTAAATTAAACCTCTGGGAATGCACATTCACTACTGTCTATTTAGAAATTCTCACGAGTTCAGACAATACTACTTTCTAAGAAGGATAAACCATATGATATCCACTGATTGTCAGAAGACACATTACTGTATTTCAAAAAATTTCACTGCCTTCTCTGAAGGGAATTTAAATTTATCATGAGATGAACATGCAGTACAGTACAAAACAACCTACCTCTTTGGGTTTGGAAAAGTTTTATCTGTAATCCATTGCATTCCACTGTCCTTAGAGTATTCCAGGGCTTCCTCTTTGCATTTAATTCCCACTCTATGTTTAGATTCTTCGTCCCACTTTGGACAAAGACATTTCCACAAGAGAACAGCTGAGCTAGGCAACATGTGCGAAGTGTCTTACAGTTAGCACGTGAAAGCTGGACCAATCAAAATTGGCGTGGCAAGTTACCAGGCGCAGTGGACAGACTCTCTGACAGACTCTGAGACATACCTGTACAGGTCGTCCCAAAAGTTTATAGGCACATGTCTATTTCATGAATTTCACTGCTGTCCGTGAACGTTTGGTCTCAGGCAGGTACAGGTAACTAGTAAGCGTTCAGAGAATATTCATTAAAATATCACTCCGTATTTAGAAGTTATTACGTTATTTGTTTGTTTAAAATAATACGAAAAAAAATCCTATTTTTTTAATTTGAAGAGATTTGGTAGCGTACCTGAATAATTGTAATACAGCAACATAATATGTTTCCATCAAAATATCCCCAGTCTTATAGCTTGAAAGAGAACCAACCGAAGAAAAGGGTCATAAAACATACTGTGCATTGGTTGACCTTGGTTGGGCGGGAGTCCCTTCAACATGGCGAGATCGTTGTGTGTCAATACCGCTCGACAGGGTGCAGCACTGTTTGTGCCACCGCCTTGTTGCGTAATGGCTAGCATTCTTGGCTGTCACCGCGGAGGCTCGGGTTCGATTCCCGGCTCTGCCAAGAAATTTAATTTTGGTCCGAGTGCTGGAACGGGGTACACTCAGCTTCGTGAGACGAAACTGAGAATAGGAGGGTTCGATTCCAATCTAAGCCATCTTGGAAGTGGTTTTTCGTGGTTTCCCACTTGTACTCCAGGCAAACCGGGTGAGTTAGCCGAGGTCGTTACGGCAAGACTGCTGGCAGTCGCTCACATCCGGGAGGCGAGGAGGTTCGAATCCCCCCGCCGGCAACCTTGATGGTCTTCTGTGGTTTCCCATCTTCCTTCCAGGCAAATGCCGGGGTTGATCCCTAACTATAGGCCACAGCCGCTACCTTCCAACTCCTCGTCCTTACATTCAAACTTTCCTCCCGAGACAACACTCCACACGCGACGGTACGTGTAGCTCACCATTGGGTGTCCGTCTCGAAGCAGCTACTAACCTGGCGAGCCAAACATGTCCTCGGACACTCCTGGCACTAAAAGCCATACGCTAAAAAAAAAAAACTCCAGGCAAATGCCGGGATGGTTCTTAACGTAAGGCCACGGCCGCCGCCTTCCCAATCCTTACCTGAATTACAATTACACGCACTAATACAACCATCACAATAACACAGGTTATCATACAAATTCTATACACATCCAAGTACACGGGACTAGATAACCACGATTTCGCAAAGCCCCTAAATCAATCATCATCATCAACAACAACAACATGTTTGTGCCAGGAACAACTTTCTCCTCGCTGCATTTTTCATTTAGTTTGAGGGTTTGCTAGTGTTTTTTTCTGCGGTTCTCTTTAGGCGTAGTCAATACGTGGTAGAGAGCTTCCTTCCTTTGACTGCAGCGGTTCACCTGTCAACTTATAACACCTGTATTTCATGCTAAATATCCTAGTTTAATTAGTTCTTTCCAATTCTATAAACATAACTACTTCTTCAACTGCATTTATGATTTAATTCGATAATTAAATATCGACCGTAAGAGCCCAGGGTCCCAAAATTCTGATTGGTGGATTATGAAAAACAAGGGGCAGGACGTGATACTTGACTTTGTGGATCTATCACGGATAGACGTGTTTCGTTGTTATTGAATAATATACACGTGGCAAACGTTAAACTCGTACGAATTGAGTTGGCCTTAATATATTAAGATTACAGTCGGCAAGTTAAAGTATAAATTGGTTTCCCGCAATACGCGGATGTTTCAGATAAAAGTAGGGAGTTTTCGAGCACGAAAGAATCGTGAGGTCTCACCCACGCATGCAGAGCATAGTCGAACGTTCCAGAAACGTGAGGGCGTAATCGACAATCCCTATAGTAAAACAGTGCGAAGTATTTATTTAAAATATCAGAACAGTGATTTATATGGGATATTTTCACTAATTACGGGAGCACTTGTGCACGAAGCCATTCTTATCACATCAGTGAACGAGACTGTATGGAGAAAAGAGGCAGTCTATACCATTCCAAAGCACGAGGATGGTGTTATGCAGAAAGATCCAACATTATTCTGTGTACACTGATGGTTGTAAGAATTTTAGGATTAATTTAATTGATTTTGAATTAATACGATTATTTTTCGTCAAATCTTGGATTATTTTTGAAGAGATCCATGCGAGTGATTAGTGAGACAGTACTGGTAGTCAAAGTGGTAGTGTAGGCAAGCCACGTAGAATCTAGGCCTACTTCAATTTGATTATGCGCACGGTAATATTAAGTTAAATATGGAGAACGTACATTTATAGATGATTTATGACTTGTGTAGAACAAATTTGTAAAATATATGGAATAATGATTGAAAATGATCGGAGCGCAAACACGTGGTAGATGGAGATGATTTTTTGAAACGATTCTAATGAATTAGGCTAGAATACTATATCATAGTATATTAACATCAAAGAATGATTGAAGGTTATGAACATTTGGAATGCATTTATTAAAATGAGAAGGTAATCAGGTTCTACGATATCGATGAATGTAAATGGGAATATAGTGCTTGTGATTTGGAATAGTTGAAACATTAGGACAGGATGAGTAATTCCATGACGATGGTGTAATAATGGTAGAATATGATAGTAATATGAGCTCAAGGTGAGAAATGATAATACGAGTTGAATATGATGGTAATGTGGAAAGGTATAGCCAATGGTATTAAACGCGTAATAAAGATAATAATCAGGAGACCAAAATAATATGACGAGGGAGTAATCAGCACAATAAAATTACGTCTAATAATAACAGAATGTGATGAGATTTGGAACTTGTGAACAGAACACATAATGCATTGAGATTTAAATAATGGTTTTGAATCATAGTAATAATAATAATAATAATAATAATAATAATCGTAGATGCCAACCTGATATATTTAATATCCAAATTAACTATTCTAAAATAACCTGATCACTTTATTTAGTTTAAAATAATAAATACATGTGATAATTGCTGATTATATGTTAAAAGGAATTATGATGAGAATGATGATTATAATACCCGATGGTGACACGATGAGGATGAAAATAATGTTGATAATTGCTGATAAAGTGGAAACACGAGGTATTGTGGACTTATTTATGTGTACATATTTGGTCTATTTTCATCATAAATGAGAAACAAGTAGCTCCGTGAAGAAATAAATAGCCTATGTTCATATATCCTACTTATGTCAATTGCCTCTATCAACATACAAAATTCCAGTTTGATTGCTGTAATAGATTCGTAGATATTGAGAACCCTCTAAATATTTCGGATGGTCGCCATGTTGGATTTGTATATATGTAGGCCATAAAGATATGTAGGAAGCAAGGAAGGAAGCTTGTAGTTAAACGTGACCGTTAATCTGTAGATCATGAGCCCATAATGATATGTACTATTACATGAAGATTATTGCGTAGGTGTATTATTCACACTTAAATCGCATGATCAGGACACAAGAAATAAAAACGAGATTTTAAAATTTCGCACAGCCGCCATCTTCTGGTTATGAAAACAATTGAAATAAATTAGGTGTCAGTGGATGAAAATTTGTATAAGCGTTTACCCTACCAAGTTTCACTGCGCTCGGATGGTTAAATCGCGAGAAATGTCCATTTAAATATTTAAATTTCGCGTCGCCGCCATGTTAGATTTGTGCTCACCAGGTTATTGGAAGTCCCATAGGTGAACTTATGTTCATGGCCTTTATCAACATACAAAATTTTACTTTGATGCTGTCATGGATTAGTAGATATTGGGAACCGTCTAAATATTTTCGATGGTCGCCATGTTGGATTTTTATACATATAGGCCATAGAGTTATGTACTATTTATGACGATTATTGCGTAGGTTAACTATTCAAACGTTGACTTCGATAGGATGATTAGGACACAAGAAATAAAAACTTAATTTTGAAATTTCACACAGCCGCCATCTTGAGCTTATGTAAACAATTGAACTAAATTAGATATCAGTGCATTGCAATGTGTATAAACATTTGCTGTACTATGTTTCACTGCGCTCGAATGGTTAAATCGCGAGAAAAAAATCTATTTCAAAATTTCAACTTCGCTTGGGCGCCATGTTCGTTTTTTACTTAACAGGGGTTTTGAATACCACGTAGGTGAACTTCTAGTAGTGCCCTTTATCACCGTAAAAATTTCAGGGTGATATCAGTAATACAGTAGTTTCGGTGATATAGAATGCCGGTGAAATATTTCGCACAGCCACCATGTTGGATTGGCGATACGTAATAAAATTTGAAGGGCACGGTCGGGGTCGGATGAAACAGTACTATAACCTTACCGAGTTTCATTGAGATCGCTCCAGCCGTTTAGATTTCATTATAGACACACACACACACATGCGCACGCACTGACACACACCCACACACATACATGGGCAAAAGGTGATCTTATAAGCCTTTTTTTTTTTCATAAATGAAAATAGGCTAAAATGAGATTATGAGATCACCCTTTGTCTGTGTGTGATCTGTGTGTCCCCGTAATAAAATCTAAACAGCTGGAGCGATTTCAATGAAACTCGGCAAGGAAATATTTTACCGACATTGTATATCCCCGAAACGATTACCGATATCACCCTTAAATTTTATATGGTGATAGAGATTACTATGATACGTTCAGATATGTGACTGGCATCTAATTCAATTCAATTGTTCTCATAAAAGCAAGATGGCGGCTGCGCGAAATTTGAAAATTAGGTTTTTATTTTTTGTGTCCTAATAATGCGATCGAAGTTAACGTTCGAATACTGAACCTAAGCAATAATATTCATCTAATGGGACATAACTCTATGCCCTACATATATAACAATCCAACATAGCGGTCATCTGATATATTTAGACGGTTCTCAATATCTGCGAATCTTATACAGCAAACTGAACTTTTGTATTGTAATAGAAGCTATTCATAGAATCTAGCACTACAATTTTAGTGTGTAGCTAAATGTGTAGGTTATTTGGTTAGAAACGCTCTATCAAGTTCCAAAGTTCGCCGCTAGGTGTCAGTGACAGTGCCCTCTCTGGTATCCAAAGTTTGAACTACTTGAGATTGAACTTGATGGGGAGCATACATGCGTTCAATTAAACTACCCCGCTATGGCCATTGGCTGCAATTCAAATAGAAATTATTAATATATGTTTACCTACAGGCCTTTCAATAACCTGATGAACACAAATCCAACATGGTGGCGACGCGAAATTTAAATATTTATATGGATTTTTCTCCCGACTTAATTATCCAAGCGCAGTGAAATTTAGCACGGTAAATCTTCATACAAGGCTTAATGTATTAGCGTCTAACTTAATTCAATTTTTATAAGAACTTAAAAATGGCGGCTATGCAAAATTTCCAAGCTGAGCATTTGCCTTTTCCTTTAAATAAACTCCCGTGGCTCGTTACAGAGAGATGCTATCTCGCGGGAGGAATCTTAATCACCGATACTGAAAGCTATATATTCTATTATTTTTTTATAGCACACAATTTCTCAATGTAGTGGTGTTGGAATCGACTGTACGTTATGTTGAAGGGGATTAATACATGTCTATGTGATATCATTTTGCTTTTTATTTGTCAATTTAGGCAGATAAGACGTTATTTAATCCTTTTCTACAGTTTTTTACTAATTAGAATTTTAGGTCAATTTAATGCAGAGTATTGTTAAATTTTCGATGAAATCATCCAATGAATAACGCTTAGTGAGCAAAGTGGAGAATATCAGTCGTATGTTTAATTCAATTAATTACAATACTGTATATGATTAGGTCTTTGTCTTTACTAGCGAAAACTTTTTTGTATACTTTTGAATAAAGATGGTTGTGAATCAAGTATAATATTAAACATTTTAGATTAACCTTCATTTCAATGTCACGTTTTCATTTAAGTTAAAATTATTTATTTACAAATTATAGTAAAGGTGCAGTGAATTTTAACAGAAAACTACTTCTTCAATAAAACCCTCGAAAAATAGTGTTTAATCTTTCAGGGCGCCTCGCTAGAAGTGAGCCCCCTGGACAGCAACACATCGTTCACAATTCTTATTCGTGTTGCATAAATTGTATTTTGTGCATTGCGGTCACTTCAGCAAAAGAATGCCATTTCTTAAGGATAGTTGCCACTGATCCCTACTACTACTACTATTAATTATAATAATAAAAATATTACTAGGAATATTGATTTTAAGGAATCTCCTAAATTACAATATATATTTTGCATGGATTTTAGAAACAGTAAATCAAAAGAATGAGTACTCAAATCGTATAATTTCATAAATATCGAATAACCGGTGAGTGTTATGATGATCCAATTTTCAGTGATTGCCTTCTTAAGTTAGGGAGCGTAGAACTTTGAATTCTAACTGAAATGTAAATAGTGTTCTATAATCTTCTAGTTGAAATTAAAACATAACAACCTTTCTCCTTACGTCTCTCATTATAAACCTATTGGGGAAAGTGTGGTTTATGAACATGCGAGATTTCTCGCTCGGGTCCGCTAGTCATTACTTTATTCCCCAACGAAGTACCAAGTCATCACAGCCCGTCGTATCTGAACACTGGAGTGGGCGGCAAGGATATGTAAGACTGAAAGAAAAATACTGCAATTTGTGCTTGTTAGGCCTATAAACAAAACTCTTGCTACAGAACCTTACGTTCTGACAGTCTTTATATATCTTCAACTTAATTATAACTACAAGGTGATACGCGGGACCGCCAGCATAAAACAATGATGTTCAGAATCTGATGTAAGACAAGGAGGCAGTTCAAGGGTAATTGTGCAACACAACGCGACGTCAGTGACAATGGGAGGAACTTCACAAGAGAATGGTGTCCTGGATTCGGGGTCGATCTCAATGGCTGATAGCCCAGGACTCGTACTCTCGCATGCGATGCGTAGACTTCCGTGTTAAGAGACACTACGGTGGCTCCGAGGTCCGGGATTGCGATTGATTCCTGGCTCTGCCAAGAAATTTAATTCTGGTTCAAGGGTTAGAACGAAGTGCACTAAGCCTCGTGAGGCAAAACTGAGAAGATTCCCACCTTAGCCATCCTAGAAGTTTTTCCGTGGTTTTTCACTTCAACTCCTGGAAAATACCAGGATGGTTTCTAACTTGAGGTCACGGCCATCTCATTCAAAATCCTAGCCTAAATTACAAATAAGTTACACATACTATTACAGACACCACAACATCATAAGTTATCAGAAAAATTCTTTGGAGCCTTCGAGTACCCTTCTGCCACTGCCCACACCTATTTGGCCCAGCAATCATTCGTGCTACCTTCATATCAGTTGCCTTCAGTCCTTTCTAGGACTACCGCAGTCATCACAGCAATACAGGTTATCTGACACACCCAACTACAAGGGGCTGGTGACCAAGATGCCCCAAGCCAGAACTGAATTATTGACAACAACAACAACAACCTTTCTATGAAAAGGATGAGAAAATAAATACATTCCTCGCCACAAAGATTATGAATAATATTTAGTGGGGCGTTGAAAATAGCCACTATCCTTTAGCCAAAGTATGATTCAAAGCTAAAATACGAATTTGTGACATTTGCGTACAGATAGACTTTGTTGAAATTTTCCCACAGTGATAAATATTCCAGGAAATGACAAAGCAGCAACACTTGCATTGTGCTGCAGTCACCGATTTTACACCATAGTTTTGAATATCGATAAAAAAAAACACAGAAATCAGCAATGGAGATCGATGAGACAACTTGTAATGGCTTTAACAAAACCTAAAGTTGATTGCAATCTGAGATCATTCCGCGTTTGTGTGGCTTAGGGCTGGTTCACAATTGGCCGGGAACGGGAAGAACAACGAAGTTTGATATTTACCGTAGTGTTCCTTCCCAGATCAGCGTAGGCTTAATCGTGCTCACTAACACCAGTATGCTCAATTATTTTACAGTAGCCTGTACGATTCAGATTTTACGGTAAGTTGTGAGAAACTGGCCACGGTGGCTGAGAGCGCTAACGCGCTACCTCATTACTCGCTGGTATCAGGAGAGCGTGTGTTCGGCTCCCACCTCGACCGTCCTGAAAATGGTTTCTGTAGTTTCCCATTTTCACCACCAGGCAAATGACGAGACTGTTCCCTTCAACAGGTCCACGGACGACTTCCTTCCTAAATCCCTTCCCGGGCTCTTCTTTAATTAGAATCCAGTCAGCGCAGCGGTCGGCTGGGCGGAGTGCAGTCACCATCCACAATCGCATCTGCTGACAAACTGTGATTAGCTCCCAGACACCGTCCTTGCGGTAGAGGAATGATCCCTCGCAGAGTGCGTGGGTGAAACCTAGCTGGGCGGATAAGGGGTTAAGGATAAGTTATCAAAATCCGAATACTAATGAATCAGCTTAATTTCACGTGTGCTATATTCAAGGATACATCCTACAGACACCGTACACAGGCAAGGCCATGGAAATTATATCATTCTTTGTTCTTTGACATTTTCTTCGTACAAGTTTTGTATTTTGAAGTGTTTTATTCGACATTATCTATATTACAAATAATAATAATAATATAATAAATGACAGCGTGTGACCTCCAAAGGGGCCTGGTGCGGATCTATGTGTCTTGATAAGAATGAAAGGATTGATGAAGCCGTCAAGCACCCAATATCCGAGCCACGGGAATCAACCAAAGGTTTTCTGGCCAAAGCCATGAAGCCGTCAAGCATCCGATATCCGAGCCACGGGAATAAACCAGCTGTTTTCTGGCCAAAGCCAAATGATCCACGAAGCCGTCAAGCACCCAATATCCGAGCCACAGGAATAAACCAGCTGTTTTCTGGCCAAAGCCATGAAGCCGTCAAACTAATAAACCATGGTTTTCTGTCCAGAGACAATGAGCCACGAAGCCGCACTGTGATGGATATGAAATGTTGATGAGTCCTGAGGTTGGGTAATTAGCCATCGAAACCAGGACGCTTAAGGCCAAGTCCTAGTGATCTAATTAGTTAGACCAGGGGCTCGAAATTCACAAAATTAATACTATATTATGATCGGACATATGTATTCCTTAGAGCAGAGTATAATTTCGATATACGCAAAGACCATCAGTAAAAAGTTCCCTCGATGTGCATGGATGTAACCTATATGTACAGTATATACCGTACATGTTTTAGACCTTCCAGAGCTAACAGATGATGATGACAACATTCAATAATAGTCACTCTGTTTACGCTGCCAAAGTTTTGCGACGACCTTTAGGAATGAGAATGACTCATTTTCCACAATTTATCCCGCACCTCATTCGTATCATGTGATTTAGGTTCTGGAGCCAAGCAATATGCGTGAGTTCTCGTAGTATGCCTATCGTATTCTGCGCTGAGAGAGTTTCCTAACACTTGTTATTATAGGTCTTAAGCAACTCATTCCTTACTCATGCTGGGATGTAAATTAAGAGAAATCGAGGATCCGGCAATTCCATAAAAAATCTTTGAAGGAAATGCAACTCTATTGAGGCCTTTACTACAAAATGTTTGAGGCGCGGACTGAATGAGACAAGAGACGTGCCTGGCAATGTAAATAAGGGGAGAGAAAGTTGTGTCACCAGTTTCATAATTCAGATACAGTACCTTGTGTGGTCTCGGAGCTTCTAGTGCCGAGAAGCTTGCCACAAACTAACGGACCATACCTTTGACGCGTTACAAGTAACATAAGGGATCAGCCATCATATGCGAGTCTTTACAAGAACGCGACAAATGTGTACGATAATTTGGTGCGTCTGTACGAAAATATGTACTTTCCTCAGGTTTTTTCGTTATTGCTAGATTTGCAAAAACCAAATGAACTTTGGTAGGTTAGTTAGTTATTGTTGTTCTTAAGGGACAGAACAGCAAGGTCATATGCCCCTCAATTTTTTTTAAATACTTTCCATATAAGTTTTAAATAAAACAACTTCTTTTGCAGGTTCGTTTGTGGGAGGCACGCATCCTGTGTAGCACTCGCGTGATTTCCTGCGCTGAGTTGTGCAATGGGGTATTTTATGGGTGACCCTTAAGTGTTATATCCACCGAACCCGACATGACAATGCTCGCATGACGAACGAAACATTTTCCCCCCAGTTGTAAATAATTCATGTAGCACTCTATTAATCGTGGTAACCGGCTTAATAGCATTTCTGTTAATAGAATCCCATAGTAGCTTTAAACCCAGCAGCATTGCCACTGCAATCCAAGTCCGGAGAAAAAAACAGTGGCCTTCCTAAGATTATTCCAAATGTTAGAGGCACCTACTGTACCTTGATCCTGGACACAAGTAATTACCATTACACACATCACAATAGCACTGTGATCAGACAATTTTCAAAAACACACACAAATACGAGGGGCCGATGACCAATATGTCCCTAACCATAAATACGTACATACATTTTCATTTGAAACTGTTTTGCCCTTCAGCGTCCAGTCTAGTCTGCAAGCTGCTGTTTGTGAACAAGTCGCCTCCATGATACCCTATTAGCAGTTAGGAATGCGGCCTCCTCTGCTTCTACACCTCTCACGTTGAAATCGTTCAACACTGAATCTAACCATCACCTCCTATCTGCTTCACTTACCCTCTATAGTCGATTTCATTAACCTGTTAGGTAATCTCCCCTCCCCCATTCTCTTCACATGACCCCACCATCTGACTTGGCTCATACGAACAGCCTCATCTAGCGTGTTCATTTGTAACTTAGCTTTTATCTTTTCATTACGAGTACCTTCTTGACATACAGCACTTCATCTATTTGACCCAGCAATCATTCGTGCTACCCACATATCAGTTATGTATCAGACATCCTGAATTGAGAACTCACTGCATTGGCCTTTCCACACCTTGACTCTATTTCCTTCCCCATACTACCGTCCTGAGAGAATATACAGCCTAAGGAATTAAAATGTTCCACCTGCTCCAGTTTAGTTCCTTCTACGAATAATTTCTTCAATTTCTTCCCTACTGACATAACCTTCATTTTACAAATGCTGATTTGTATACCATACTCCCTACATTTATGTTCCAGTTCTAACCTGTTGGCTTGCAAGCTTTCGACGGAGTCTGTCATTACAACCAGGTCTTCAGCATAGACCAGACTGATTACCTGGTTTCCACCTAACGCAATCCCATCCTGCCAGTTTATGAAATGAAAATCCACAGCCTGCGTCCAGTCTCCGACCGGGTCAGGAATGGAATGAATGAAGCCCCCATCTAGCGGCGAGGATATGAACTGTGCCGGCTGCCGAGGCCTGACGCACTCCTCTGGGGCAATGATTAAATGAATGACAGATGAAATGAAATTGCTGGAATGAAATGTTGACAGGGAAAACCGGAGTACCCGGAGAAAAACCTGTCTGCCTCCGTTTTGTCCAGCACAGATCTCACATGGAGTGACCGGGATTTGAACCACGGACCCAGCGGTGAGAGGCCGGCGTGCTGCCGCCTAAGCCACGGAGGCTTCCTACCAGTTTATGCCCTGCAGCAAATGGTCCATAAATAAAATAAACCGTAGTGGTGAAAGGTTACAGCCTTTCCTCACTTCCGTAACAACCTTGAACAAAGAACTCGTCCTACCATCAACACGCGCTGCAGCCTGATTATCAACATAAATACTTTTGATTGCCTGTAGCAGCAGGGCTCCCATCCACTCACTCGTCCAAAAATAGTGAAATAGTGAGTGTTTTTCTTTCAAAAAAGTGAAAAAAAGGTGAGTTTATGCATGAAAAAGTGAGTAAATAGTGAGTAAATTCATAGCATTATTCGCATTTATGGCCGTATATCTGGCTCATTTTGATCTTTTGTTGATATCTGTAGGCGCAATTAGGGAGGGGGGGGGCCTTGGATGGCTAAGCCTCCCCAAAACCAACCATAGCCCCCCCAAAAATGTGACAACTCTTTTGAAATAGACAAAATTTTTAGGAATGTGTATCTGAAAAACAAATTAGCCCCCCCCCCCAAATGTCAACCAAATTGTACCTATGTTAATATCTCTGAGTAATGTTCGTGATTTTTCATGTACTGTAGTTAGAGAGGACACTTTGAAATAATGGATTGTAAAATCACTGCAACACTCAAGAAATTTAAATCGTAAAACAAAAATATAAATCTGGAATACAAAACAATGTGTATGTTACAATGGACTCTTTACTAGAAAAAAAAAAAAACTAAAACAAATAATACTGCCATACTGGCACATAAGAATAAAAATAGATATCATTAGTCTTAAGATAAAACAATGTTTATGCCATAATGCACACCTTACTAGAAAAAAAAAAACATATAATAAATAATAACCCCTGGCACTATAGCCTGTGAAGGGCCTAGGCCTACCAAGCGACCGCTGCCCAGCCATTTGGCCTGCAGATATTGGGGTGACACACGATCAGCGCATTGGATCCGCTCAGCCATTAATCTTAGTTTTCGTGATTGGGACGCTGTCTCACTGTCAGACAGCTACTCAATTTTCCTCACGAGGCTGAGTGCACCCCGTTCCAGCCCTCACGTCAGTTTCTAAAATCCCTGACGGAGCCGGGGGAGAGGCTGGCGCGCTACCACGGGGCCGGCCCAGGAAAAAAAAACCACTGTAAAACAAATAATATTGTCATACTGCCACATAAAAAGAAAAGTAGATATCATCAGTCTTAAGATAAAATTCACAAGTTGTCATCAGTCTTAAAAATAAATTCAAGTGTCGGGGTCATCTGGATAGTCGCTGTTTTCTTCGCGCCGTCGTTTCCCGAATTTCTTCCTTAGTGTCTCCGACTGCTTTTTGCGGAGATCTTCGGCCCGGGATCGCATGCTGCGGGCACCTTCTAGCATACCTTGGCAATTTTTGCACTTTTCAGATCACCCTTTACCAAAGCAGCTTTTAGCTTTTGGTTGGCCTCATCAATTAGGTCATCAGAAGCTTGTCTCTCCTCTTCTTCCACTTCTTTTGCCTTCCTGAACTCTTCCTGTAATTTTCCTATCTCCTTTCTTTAACTTTAGTTTTTTCCTGCTCTTCTTGCTTGCACCGAATATCCTCCGCCTCTTCCTTTCTTCTTTGCTCTTCCTCTGCTCTTAGCCTCTAAATAGTTTTCATATTTGCTGTGAGCGCCAGCAGCCGCTTTCAGAAGAGCCTTTGTGATGGGAACTGCTTCAGCCCGCCCACCGAACTCCTTCATACCGTCACGAATGTTCAATAGAGCATTCAGGGTGCGCTCTTCCATTGCGGCTCTATCTGCCGGAAGTTGATTTCTTGATTCCGAAAATCCACGTTCCACATCTGAGCTTCTATGAGCTGCTGGTAGGATGGCTTTCACGACTTTGCTCACAAGCGTATATTTTGCCTGCCCAGTAAAGTCGAAAATGTCAAAAATTTGATGGCAATAATGGTCAATCCTTGGACTTTCCTTAAAACGTGGGAGATTTTCTGGCTGCAACAGCTTCCATTCACTGCAAAGCTTCTCTTCGTACACATTTTTTAAAGTCAGCTGCAACATTTTGTTAACAAAGACAATGCTCATCAGACACTTACTTTCTTTGATGGCCTGACGCTGCAAGCATTTCAAGTGCTTGGCATCCTTTCCAGTATTAAGTTAAGGATGGACTTGTTAAGCAAGTGCTTTGCCACCTCTTGATGAAACTTCAATACTTGCAGTTCACTACAGCTCTAATCGATCAGCACTCTTCCCAGTCAACATTTTTCAATTCCATAAAATTTTTGCCATCCATGATGAAAGATTCTTTCAAAAATTCACTGGTACTCTTCAATGCTTCTGCCTGGCAGAACCTACTCAAGAGCAATATGAATAAATTTGACATTTCTTCATACAGAACATGTAATTAAAATACTTATGAAAATCTTTCAAAAAAATTTGCATTATATACTACAAACGCAATCTCAGTGGGGCAAGTATCATCTTTTAGAGCACTAGCAATAGCCTGATAACATTTTGATTGCAGGAATTTTTCAGCATCCTTTCCCTTTTTAAGTGGCAGACGGGGTCGGTATGTCATTCTAAAACCGACGGAGAAGTCGTCAGTGTAAGGCCAACTATTGACTTACCTTTGATAAATTGTGAAATACTAGAATATACGGCGATGCCACGCTCCTTTCCGTCACAACACTTTTGTTAAAATTTCCGTCGATCGCTGCATGGCTCCGGCTGTGGTATTGCACCATGGAAGCTTTTTATGCTTTCTGGCCGCTTGGCTTGCTGCCGGCAGCGAACTCAGGCACCGGTGGCAGAAAAACGAACTACCCATTCATGGGTATATTTTGTGTCGTTTCTAGCAATCTGATTGTGCACGAGACCATTTTATCATTTTAAAGGATCTTGTCGACTTCGTCGTTACGCTGGGGTCTGGCGTTACGTAATAGTGACGGACGAAATGTACCCAGATGCACTGAGGTGTGTGACGTCCTAGTACCGCTTGGTGCATGTGTACCCCGACAATCTCTACTTCGTTAGTATAAGACAAAAATCCCCGATTATCTCGAGAACCACTGGATGGATTATGATGCGGTTTTCACCATTTTGTAAAGGATATCTCGAGGAAAGATTCTGTAGAAAATAATTTATATATGATCAAAGGAAGCCAAGCAGTAAGGATTTCAGTGGAAAAGTCGAAAACAAACTTGGCGTCCGTGCGCTTCTTAAGCTTACGCTGGGCAAACCGTTAAAAATATCAATATACTATGAGCGTAAGAATTGGTCAGCATGAAAAGTTCTACAAAAAAGTCCGGAAGAGCATATTTCTATCTTCAATACATCGCCCACTATAAGTGTTTTCAGACTGGATGGAAGGGGGAAGTCCCCGCGAATTTGAAACAAGATAAGCAAGATACAGTAAGTATTATGCAGATAATTTTCTTCGCTCGAAGCCTCCAGCCTTTCTAGCATTTTTCAGCATTTGTAGCATTTATAATAATAATAATATCGTATGGCCTCGGGTGCCTGGTGCAAGCTTTGCTATTTGACACCCAGAGGGTAGCTTGCATGTCGAATTTCGTAGTTCCTTGACTATGAAAGTCAAGGAGGTTAGATGTTAGATATCTAATCTCCTTGAACACAATAGCGCTTTCTAGTAGAGAAATGAGGAACTTTGTGCTGGCGGAAACTCCCGAGATTAATTTTGCCATTATGAACTCGGCCTACTGAATTCAAATGGGTTCTTTGACATGCCAACATCGTATGACATGCGTATCGTATTTTTGCCGCCTTTCACAAATCACTTACCACGGTCAGGGGCGAACCTGCAATCTTGGGGTTAGTAGACCGACACGCTATCCACTCACCCACCGTGGCAAGCTATTTAAAATGATACAAAGTCTAGTCTTTCAGACTGACTGTCACTTTTTTAACGCAGAATGCGACCAGTTTTGTTAAAAAAGTGAGAATAGTGAGTAATTTCATCAAATAGTGAGAAAAGTGAGGCTGCTTTGAAAATAGTGAATAATAGTGAGAAAAGTGAGTCGCTGGTAGCCCTGTGTAGCAGCCTTCCCTGGATACCATAATCCCTCAGGATGCTCAGCACATTCTCCCTGGGTATTCTATCGTACGCCTTCTCTAGATCTACAAAACACAAACACAACTATACGAGGGTGGACCAAAATAACCGGATGTTCGTTATAAAAATGTATTTATTACCTATTTACAAAATTCCTTCAGTCATCTTCCAAGTACTCTCCATTAGATACGATGCACTTGTCAAGTCTTATTTCCCACTGTTTGAAGCACCTCCGGAACTCTTCCATTTTGATATCGTCCAATGCCCTTTGCGAAGCTGTTTTTATCGCCTAAACATCATTGCTGTTCGCTTCCGTATCCTCACCTCACTTAGCCACTACCTTCTCCTACCCCTCAGTGTTATTTCCTATCCTAGCATTGAAATCTCCCATCAGAACTACACTATTATTATTGCTTACTATCACTACCACATCAATGCGGGCCTCAAAACATCTACTGTACTTCGTCCTGATCCGCCCATTCACATGGAGCGTACACTGATACAATACTGACCCGATTTCCTTGCATTTCTAAATCTGTCCACATTTATGTATCACACAGAAACTACCGTATGTTACGCTTCAAGGTTCTCTCCACATAGAGCCCTACTCCCCACTTCGCCTTGCCATTTGACAGGTGTACCTTGTAATATCCTAGTTCCTCCTGTCTATCTCCCTTTATTTGAACTTCAATAATCCCTAGAATATCCAATCTCATCTTACTTGCTCTACTTTCTTCATTTATAACCAACCTCGATATTAATAGCACCCAATCGAATACCAGATCGATTTCCTGTTCGTTTCCAAGGAGTCCCGGATCTGTCACATGGGAGTGGGACTCAATCACTCCTATAAATCCGAGACTTGCTCAAGACATTTTTAGCAGGTTTAGAAAGTACAAGTGCAACAGGTTGCACTTACACTTACACAGGGCCCCTGAGTTTCACCTCAGGGAACAAGCAAGTGAGTTGGGCAGTCCTAGTCTCCTAAGCACAAGAAGGTCCACGAATCATCAGAGTGTGTCTAAGATGCCCACTCCTATTCCATAGTAACTGGTATTCAGCACCAGTCACTAGGCCATGGTTCACGACCTAGGGCGTGACTACACCATAGTAACTGGTATCAAGCACCACTTACTAGGCCATGGTACACGAACTAGGACGTGACTACACCATAGTAACTAGTAACCAGCACTACTCACTAGGCCATGGTTCACGAACTAGGGCGTGACTACACCACAGTGACTGGTATCAAGCACCACTCACTAGGCCATGGTACACGAACTACGGCGTGACTACACCATAGTAACTGGTAACCAGCACCACTCACTAAACCATGGTTCACGAACTAGGACGTGACTACAACATAGAAACTGGTATCTAGCACCACTTACTAGGCCATGGTAAACGAACTAGGGCGTGACTACACCATAGTAACTGGTATCCAGCACCACTCACTAGGCCATGGTACACGAACTAGGGCGTGACTACACCATAGTAACTGGTATCCAGCACCACTTACTAGGTCATGGTACACGAACTAGGGCGTGACTACACCATAGTAACTGGTATCCAGCACCACTCACTAGGCCATGGTACACGAACTAGGGCGTAACTACACCATAGTAACTGGTATCCAGCACCACTTACTAGGTCATGGTACAAGAACTAGGGCGTGACTACACCACAGTAACTGGTATCCAGCACCACTTACTAGGCCATGGTACACGAACTAGGACGTGACTACAACATAGAAACTGGTATCTAGCACCACTTACTAGGCCATGGTAAACGAACTAGGGCGTGACTACACCATAGTAACTGGTATCCAGCACCACTCACTAGGCCATGGTACACGAACTAGGGCGTGACTACACCATAGTAACTGGTATCCAGCACCACTTACTAGGTCATGGTACACGAACTAGGGCGTGACTACACCATAGTAACTGGTATCCAGCACCACTCACTAGGCCATGGTACACGAACTAGGGCGTGACTACACCATAGCAACTGGTATCCAGCACCACTCACTAGGCCATGGTACACGAACTAGGGCGTGACTACACCATAGTAACTGGTATCCAGCACCACTTACTAGGCCATGGTACACGAACTAGGACGTGACTACACCATAGTAACTGGTACCCAGCACCACTCACTAGGCCATGGTACACGAACTAGGACGTGACTACACCATAGTAAATGGTATCCAGCACCACTTACTAGGCCATGGTACACGAACTAGGACGTGACTACACCATAGTAACTGGTATCCAGCACCACTTACTAGGCCATGGTACACGAACTAGGACATGACTACACCATAGTAACTGGTACCCAGCACCACTCACTAGGCCATGGTACACGAACTAGGACGTGACTACACCATAGAAAATGGTATCCAGCACCACTCACTAGGCCATGGTTCACGAACTAGGGCGTGACTACACTATAGTAACTGGTATACAGCACCACTTACTAGACCATGGTTCACGAACTAAGGCGTGACTACACCACAGCAACAGGTATCCAGAACCACTCACTAGGCCATGGTACACGAACTAGGGCGTGACTACACCATAGAAAATGGTATCCAGAACCACTCACTAGACCATGGTACACGAACTAGGGCGTGACTATACCATAGTAACTGGTATCCAGAACCACTCACTAGACCTTGGTTCACGAACTAGGACGTGACTACACCATAGTAACTGCTATCCAGCACCACTGACTAAACCATAGTTCAAGAACTTGGGCGTGACTACACCATAGTAAATGGTATCCAGCACCACTCACTAGACCATGGTTCACGAACTAGGGCGTGACTACACCATAGTAAATGGTATCCAGCACCACTCACTAGGCCATGGTACACGAACTAGGACGTGACTACACCATAGTAGCTGGTATCCAGCACCACTCACTAGGCCATGGTTCACGAACTAGGACGTGACTACACCATAGTAACTGGTATCCAGCTCCACTCACTAGACCATGGTTCACGAACTTGGACGTGATTACACCATAGTAACTGGTATCCAGCACCACTCACTAGGCCATGGTTCACGAACTAGGACGTGACTACACCATAGTAACTGGTATCCAGCACCACCCACTAGGCCATGGTTCACGAACTACGACGTGACTACACCATAGTAACTGGTATCCAGCACCACTCACTAGGCCATGGTACACGAACTAGGACGTGACTACACCATAGTAACTGGTATCAAGCACCACTCACTAGGCCATGGTACACGAACTAGGACGTGACTAAAACATAGTAAATGGTATCCAGCACCACTTACTAGGCCATGGTACACGAACTAGGGCGTGACTACACCATAGTAACTGGTATCAAGCACCACTTACTAGGCCATGGTTCACGACCTAGGGCGTGACTAAACCATAGTAACTGGTATCAAGCACCACTCACTAGGCCATGGTACACGAACTAGGACGTGACTAAAACAAAGTAAATGGTATCCAGCACCACTCACTAGGCCATGGTTCACGAACTAGGGCGTGACTACACCACAGTGACTGGTATCAAGCACCACTCACTAGGCCATGGTACACGAACTAGGACGTGACTACAACATAGTAAATGGTATCCAGCACCACTCACTAGGACATGGTACACGAACTAGGGCGTGACTACACCATAGTAACTGGTATCCAGCACCACTCACTAGGCCATGGTACACGAACTAGGACGTGACCACAACATAGTAAATGGTATCCAGCACCACTCACTAGGCCATGGTACACGAACTAGGGCGTGACTACACCATAGTAACTGGTATCCAGCACCAGTCACTAGGCCATGGTTCACGACCTAGGGCGTGACGACACCATAGTAACTGGTATCCAGCACCACTTACTAGACCATGGTACACGAACTAGGGCGTGACTACACCATAGTAAATGGTATCCAGCACCACTCACTAGGCCATGGTACACGAACTAGGGCGTGACTACACCATAGTAAATGGTATCCAGCACCACTCACTAGGCCATGGTACACGAACTAGGACGTGACTACACCATAGTAACTGGTATCCAGCACCACTCACTAGGCCATGGTACACGAACTAGGACGTGACTACACATTAGTAACTGGTATCAAACACCACTCACTAGGCCATGGTACACGAAATAGGACGTGACTACAACATAGTAAATGGTATCCAGCACCACTCACTAGGACATGGTACACGAACTAGGGCGTGACTACACCATAGTAACTGGTATCCAGCACCACTCACTAGGCCATGGTACACGAACTAGGACGTGACTACAACATAGTAAATGGTATCCAGCACCACTCACTAGGCCATGGTACACGAACTAGGGCGTGACTACACCATAGTAACTGGTATACAGCACCACTCACTAGGCCATGGTTCAAGAACTAGGGCGTGACTACACCATAGTAACTGGTATCCAGCACCACTTACTAGGCCATGGTACACGAACTAGGACGTGACTACACCGTAGTAACTGGTATCCAGCACCACTCACTAGGCCATGGTACACGAACTAGGGCGAGACTACACCATAGTAACTGGTATCCAGCACCACTTACTAGACCATGGTTCACGAACTAGGACGTGACTACACCATAGTAACTGGTATCCAGCACCACTCACTAGGCCATGGTACACGAACTAGGACGTGACTACACCATAGTAACTGGTATCCAGCACCACTCACTAGACCATGGTGCACGAACTAGGACGTGACTACACCATAGTAACTGGTATTCAGCACCACTCACTAGGCCATGGTTAACGAACTAGGACGTGACTACACCATAGTAACTGGTATCCAGCACCACTTACTAGGCCATGGTACACGAACTAGGGCGTGACTACACCATAGTAACTGGTATCCAGCACCACTTACTAGGCCATGGTACACGAACTAGGACGTGACTACACCATAGTAACTGGTATCCAGCACCACCTACTAGGCCATGGTACACGAACTAGAACGTGACTACAACATAGAAACTGGTATCCAGCACCACTCACTAGGCCATGGTACACGAACTAGGGCGTGACTACACCATAGTAACTGATATCCAGCACCACTCAATAGGCCATGGTACACGAACTAGGACGTGACTACACCATAGTAACTGGTATCCAGCACCACTCACTAGACCATGGTACACGAACTAGGACGTGACTACAACATAGTAACTGGTATCGAGCACCACTCACTAGGCCATGGTTCACGAACTAGGGCGTGACTACACCATAGTAACTGGTATCCAGCATCACTCACTAGGCCATGGTACACGAACTAGGGCGTGACTACACCATAGTAACAGGTATCCAGGACAACTTACTAGACCATGGTTCACGAACTAGGGCATGACTACACCATAGTAACTGGTATCCAGCACCACTCACTAGACAATGATTCACGAACTAGGGCGTGACTACACCATAGTAACTAGTATCCAGCACCACTCACTAGGCCATGGTACACGAACTAGGACGTGACTACACCATAGTAACTTGTATCCAGCACCACTCACTAGGCCATGGTACACGAACTAGGACGTGACTACACCATAGTAACTGGTATCCAGCACCACTCACTAGGCCATGGTTCACTAACTAGGGCATGACTACAGCATAGTAACTGGTATCCAGCACCACTCACTAGGCCATGGTACACAAACTAGGACGTGACGACACCATAGTAACTTGTATCCTGCACCACTCACTAGGCCATGGTACACGAACTAGGACGTGACTACACCATAGTAACTGGTATCCAGCACCACTCACTAGGCCATGGTTCACGAACTAGGGCGTGACTACACCATAGTAACTGGTATCCAGCACCACGCACTAGGCCATGGTACACAAACTAGGACGTGACGACACCATAGTAACTGGTATCCAGCACCACTTACTAGGCCATGGTACACGAACTAGGACGTGACTACACCATAGTAACTGGTATCCAGCACCACTCACTAGACCATGGTTCACGAACTAGGACGTGACTACAACATAGTAACTGGTATCCAGCACCACTTACTAGGCCATGGTACATGAACTAGGACGTGACTACACCATAGTAACTGGTATCCAGCTCCACTTACTAGGCCATGGTACATGAACTAGGACGTGACTACACCATAGTAACTGGTATCCAGCACCACTTACTAGGCCATGTTACTCGAACTAGGACGTGACTACACCATAGAAAGTGGTATCAAGCACCACTCACTAGGCCATGGTACACGAACTAGGGCGTGACTACACCATAGTAACTGGTATCCAGCACCACTTACTAGGCCATGGCACACGAACTAGGACGTGACTACACCATAGTAACTGGTATCCAGCACCACTTACTAGGCCATGGTACACGAACTAGGGAGTGACTACACCATAGTAACTGGTATCCAGAACTCTTACTAGGCCATGGTACACGAACTAGGACGTGACTACACCATAGAAAATGGTATCAAGCACCACTGACTAGGCCATGGTACACGAACTAGGACGTGACTACACCATAGTAACTGGTATCCAGCACCACTCACTAGGCCATGGTACACGAACTAGGACGTGACTACACCATAGTAACTGGTATCCAGCACCACTTACTAGGCCATGGTTCACGAACTAGGGCGTGACTACACCACAGTAACTGGTATCCAGCACCACTCACAAGGCCATGGTACACGAACTACGGCGTGACGACACCATAGTAACTGGTATCCAGCACCACTCACTAGGCCATGTTTCATGAACTACGGCGTGACTACACCATAGTAAATGGTATCCAGCACCACTCACTAGGCCATGGTCGACGAACTAGGGCGTGACTACACCACAATAACTGGTATCCAACACCAGTTACTAGGTCATGGTACACGAACTTGGGCGTGACTACAACATAGTAACTGGTATCCAGCACCACTCACTAGTCCATGGTACACGAACTAGGGCGTGACTACAACATAGTATCTGGTATCCAGCACCACTCTTTAGACCATGGTTCACGAACTTGGGCGTGACTACAACATAGTAACTGGTATCCAGCACCACTCACTAGACCATGGTTCACGAACTAGGACGTGACTACACCATAGTAACTGGTATCCAGCACCACTCACTAGACCATGGTTCACGAACTTGGGCGTGACTACAACATAGTAACTGGTATCCAGCACCACTCACTAGACCATGGTTCACGAACTAGGGCGTGACTACACCATAGTAACTGGTATCCAGCACCACTCACTAGGCCATGTTACACGAACTAGGGCGTGACTACACCATAGTAACTGGTATCCAGCACCACTTACTAGGCCATGGTACACGAACTAGGACGTGACTACACCATAGTAACTGGTATCCAACACCACTCACTAGGCCATGGTTCACGAACTAGGACGTGACTACACCATAGTAACTAGTATCCAGCACCACTTACTAGGCCATGGTACATGAACTAGGACGTGATTACAACATGGTAACTGGTATCCAGCACCACTCACTAGGCCATAGTACACGAACTAGGGCGTGACTACACCATAGTAACTGGTATCCAGCACCAGTCAATAGGCCATGGTACACGAACTAGGACGTGACTACACCATAGTAACCGGTATCCAGCACCACTCACTAGGCCATGGTACACGAACTAGGACGTGACTACACCATAGTGACTGGTATCAAGCACCACTCACTAGGCCATGGTACACGAACTAGGACGTGACTACAACATAGTAAATGGTATCCAGCACCACTTACTAGGCCATGGTACACGAACTAGGGCGTGACTACACCATAGTAACTGGTATCAAGCACCACTTACTAGGCCATGGTTCACGACCTAGGGCGTGACTACACCATAATAACTGGTATCAAGCACCACTCACTAGGCCATGGTACACGAACTAGGACGTGACTACAACATAATAAATGGTATCCAGCACCACTCACTAGGCCATGGTTCACGAACTAGGGCGTGACTACACCACAGCGACTGGTATCAAGCACCACTCACTAGGCCATGGTACACGAACTAGGACGTGACTACAACATAGTAAATGGTATCCAGCACCACTCACTAGGACATGGTACACGAACTAGGGCGTGACTACACCATAGTAACTGGTATCCAGCACCAGTCACTAGGCCATGATTCACGACCTAGGGCGTGACGACACCATAGTAACTGGTATCCAGCACCACTTACTAGACCATGGTACACGAACTAGGGCGTGACTACACCATAGTAACTGGTATCCAGCACCACTCACTAGACCATGGTTCACGAACTAGGGCGTGACTACACCATAGTAACTGGTATCCATCACCACTCACCAGGCCATGGTACACGAACTAGGACGTGACTACACCATAGTAACTTGTATCCAGCACCACTCACTAGGCCATGGTACACGAACTAGGACGTGACTACACCATAGTAACTGGTATCCAGCACCACTCACTAGACCATGGTTCACGAACTAGGACGTGACTACAACATAGTAACTGGTATCCAGCACCACTTATTAGGCCATGGTACACGAACTGGGACGTGACTACACCATAGTAACTGTTATCCAGCACCACTTACTAGGCCATGGTACACGAACTAGGGCGTGACTACACCATAGTAAATGGTATCCAGCACCACTTACTAGACCATGGTTCACGAACTAGGGCGTGACTACACCACAGCAACTGGTATCCAGCACCACTCACTAGACCATGGTTCACGAACTTGGGCGTGACTACAACATAGTATCTGGTATCCGGCACCACTCACTAGGCCATGGTACACGAACTAGGGCGTGACTACACCATAGTAACTGGTATCCAGCACCACTCACTAGGCCATGGTACACGAACTAGGACG
Source organism: Meconema thalassinum (assembly GCA_946902985.2). Taxonomy (NCBI): domain Eukaryota; kingdom Metazoa; phylum Arthropoda; class Insecta; order Orthoptera; family Tettigoniidae; genus Meconema; species Meconema thalassinum. The sequence continues at coordinate 56,334,912 of OX336389.2, forward strand.
TGACTACACCATAGTAACTAGTATCCAGCACCACTTACTAGGCCATGGTACATGAACTAGGACGTGATTACAACATGGTAACTGGTATCCAGCACCACTCACTAGGCCATAGTACACGAACTAGGGCGTGACTACACCATAGTAACTGGTATCCAGCACCAGTCAATAGGCCATGGTACACGAACTAGGACGTGACTACACCATAGTAACCGGTATCCAGCACCACTCACTAGGCCATGGTACACGAACTAGGACGTGACTACACCATAGTAACTGGTATCAAGCACCACTCACTAGGCCATGGTACACGAACTAGGACGTGACTACAACATAGTAAATGGTATCCAGCACCACCATGGTACACGAACTAGGGCGTGACTACACCATAGTAACTGGTATCAAGCACCACTTACTAGGCCATGGTTCACGACCTAGGGCGTGACTACACCATAATAACTGGTATCAAGCACCACTCACTAGGCCATGGTACACGAACTAGGACGTTACTACAACATAGTAAATGGTATCCAGCACCACTCACTAGGCCATGGTTCACGAACTAGGGCGTGACTACACCACAGCGACTGGTATCAAGCACCACTCACTAGGCCATGGTACACGAACTAGGACGTGACTACAACATAGTAAATGGTATCCAGCACCACTCACTAGGACATGGTACACGAACTAGGGCGTGACTACACCATAGTAACTGGTATCCAGCACCAGTCACTAGGCCATGGTTCACGACCTAGGGCGTGACGACACCATAGTAACTGGTATCCTGCACCACTTACTAGACCATGGTACACGAACTAGGGCGTGACTACACCATAGTAACTGGTATCCAGCACCACTCACTAGACCATGGTTCACGAACTAGGGCGTGACTACACCATAGTAACTGGTATCCATCACCACTCACCAGGCCATGGTACACGAACTAGGACGTGACTACACCATAGTAACTTGTATCCAGCACCACTCACTAGGCCATGGTACACGAACTAGGACGTGACTACACCATAGTAACTGGTATCCAGCACCACTCACTAGACCATGGTTCACGAACTAGGACGTGACTACAACATAGTAACTGGTATCCAGCACCACTCACTAGACCATGGTTCACGAACTAGGGCGTGACTACACCATAGTAACTGGTATCCATCACCACTCACCAGGCCATGGTACACGAACTAGGACGTGACTACACCATAGTAACTTGTATCCAGCACCACTAACTAGGCCATGGTACACGAACTAGGACGTGACTACACCATAGTAACTGGTATCCAGCACCACTCACTAGACCATGGTTCACGAACTTGGGCGTGACTACAACATAGTATCTGGTATCCAGCACCACTCACTAGGCCATGGTACACGAACTAGGGCGTGACTACACCATAGTAACTGGTATCCAGCACCACTCACTAGGCCATGGTACACGAACTAGGGAGTGACTACACCATAGTAACTGGTATTCAGCACCACTTACTAGGCCATGTTACACGATCTAGGACGTGACTACACCATAGTAAATGGTATCCAGCACCACTTACTAGGCCATGGTACGCGAACTAGGACGTGACTACAACATAGTAACTGGTATCCAGCACCACTCACTAGGCCATAGTACACGAACTAGGGCGTGACTACACCATGGTAACTGGTATCCAGCACCACTCACTAGACCATGGTTCACGAACTAGGGCGTGACTACAACATAGTAACTGGTATCCAGCACCACTCACTAGGCCATGGTTCACGAACTAGGGCGTGACTACACCATAGTAACTGGTATCCAGCACCACTTACTAGGCCATGGTACACGAACTAGGACGTGACTACACCACAGTAACTGGTATCCAGCACCACTCACTAGGCCATGGTACACGAACTAGGGCGTGACTACACCTTAGTAACTGGTATCCAGCACCACTCACTAGGCCATGGTACACGAACTAGGGCGTGACTACACCATAGTAACTGGTATCCAGCACCACTCACTAGGCAATGGTACACGAACTAGGGCGTGACTACACCATAGTAACTGGTATCCAGCACCACTCACTAGGCCATGGTACACGAAATAGGGCGTGACTACACCATAGTAACTGGTATCCAGCACCACTCACTAGGCCATGGTTCACGAACTAGGGCGTGACTACACCATAGTAACTGGTATCCAGCACCACTTACTAGGCCATGGTACACGAACTAGGACGTGACTACACCACAGTAACTGGTATCCAGCACCACTCACTAGGCCATGGTACACGAACTAGGGCGTGACTACACCATAGTAACTGGTATCCAGCACCACTCACTAGGCCATGGTACACGAACTAGGGCGTGACTACACCATAGTAACTGGTATTCAGCACCACTCACTAGGCCATGGTACACGAACTAGGGCGTTACTACACCACAGTAACTGGTATCCTGCACCACTAACTAGGCCATGGTACACGAACTAGGGCGTGACTAAACCATAGTAACTGGTATCCAGCACCACTTACTAGGCCATGGTACACGAACTAGGACGTGACTACACCATAGTAACTGGTATCCAGAACCACTCACTAGACCATGGTTCACCAACTAGGACGTGACTACACCATAGTAACTGGCATCCAGCACCACTCACTAGACCATGGTTCACGAACTAGGACGTGACTACACCATAGTAACTGGTACCCAGCACCACTTACTATGCCATGGTTCACGAACTAGAACGTGACTACACCATAGTAACTGGTATCCAGCACCACTCACTAGACCATGGTTCACGAACTAGGATGTGACTACACCATAGTAACTGGTATTCAGCACCAATTACTAGGCCATGGTACACGAACTAGGACGTGACTACACCATAGTAACTGGTATCCAGCACCACTTACTAGGCCATGGTTCACGAACTAGGACGTGACTACACCATAGTAACTGGTATCCAGCACCACTTACTAGACCATGGTTCACGACCTAGGACGTGACTACAACACAGTAACTGGTATCCAGCACCACTCACTAGGCCATGGTTCACGAACTAGGACGTGACTACACCATGAACCATAATGGAGTGTCCATGGGCTACCGGCTGCAGGGAATTGCATGTCTCTGTAGTAGGCCTAAATTAAACAGGTTTGACGACGCTGCGTCCTTCTGTTCAAGTCACATGCGACTGATCTGTGAAAATAGCCTGCTATCCTGATTGCAGCATTTCTACACTCCCTCCAGGCAAATGCCAAGATGGTATTTTATTTTAAGTCCCCCCCCCCCCCCACTCTGCTACAGTCACTACAGGAATACAGGTTGTGAGACAAAATCAACTCACCCAAGGACACGAGCTTAATGATCAATATGTCCTAGCCCCTAAACCAAATTTACAACCACAACCACAACAAAATCCCTATCTTTAAAGGCCCAGGAACGCAAAGAGGACCACGTAGACTGCTGTCTCTACAGTGACCGACGAAATATCCCTCCGCGTATCTCCTCTCTCTTTTCCTTCTATTTTTTCTGACATGGAAACTCCGAGATTGTCATCTCTCAACCTACTATTGAGTTATATATACTTTCAAAATCATTTGTTTGCACCTTTGACTCAACTTCTCTCCACTTTTATTACCTTTGAAGTATTTTATTTGTGATTCAAGCTTTACAGCTGAAGTTAGAACACTTTGTCTATGAGGAACTTTGTGTATGTGCAATCGTAACAGTGTTGCCAACCTTTGAGCCTGATTCGCCATATAGTCGAATTACTCGGGTGTTCTTTTGCCGTTCAAACAAGGTTCTGAATCACTCTGCCTATCGTTCCAAATACCACTAAAACTATATTCACACACACAATTCATCACATAAAAAGCTAAGTTGGTAAAGCTCCCAATTAACGTGAACATTGTTTTTACAGAGGAAATTCTGAAAAGTAATGTAGCCAGCTTATGGAAACACAGCAACATATGCTGGAAAATCTTGTACGCCAAACACAAGCAGAAAAAGTGGGAACTATTTCCTGGTGCGTTAGCCTCTTCACTGACCAGAACATCAAAGGGACCGCTTAGGTCTTGCCTTGGCAAAGATCACTTGGGTAGTTGCATGCCAACGTTACCAAACCAGTACCTCAAATCTGAATTACATATCTTTTCATAATTGGGAATCAAGACCAGACCTCCGGGGTGACAGCCAACAGTACTTGCTTCGTACTTGCAGAACAAAGAGTTGGTCACGACAGGCCTGATGGGTAACGGGGTAGTGTTCAATAAACGCACAGTCACTACGTGTCCGAATCACTTGCAGTCACTTTTGATATCGTGGTCATGTACTTAGGTATGTGTACGATGACCTGTGTCACTGTGATGTCTGTACTAGTGTGTATTTGTAAGTGAGGTAGGATTTGGGTAGGAGAGGGCCGTGGCCTTAACTTAGGTACCATCCCCACATTTGCTTTGAGTAGAAGTGGAAAACCACTTTCAGGATGGCTGAGGTTTTCTCAGATTTCCTTCACGAAGCTAAGTGTACCCCGTTCCAGCCCTCATACCAGAATTGCATTTCTTGGCAGCCAGGAAAGCTAGCCACTGCGCAACGAGGCGGACTCTTTATTTATCGATTGATTTCCCCTGATTGTACAGTATTTTCACTCCCCGGGTAGTTGGGGACTTGTATCACCATGGTCACCAACTGCTGGATATCGAACTGATATTCCCTACCCACGTAATCTTCACATGATCAATTATGCGTTGAAGTCACTTCACTAAATCCAATATTTAGGGCACTATTTTGATATTAGATTGTAATTGGACAACAAACTGCGAAGATTGAAAGAAAGATCCTTCGCAATAATTCGTATAGATTACGACGAAGAGAAGACTGATGGTGTCGATAAGATACGGCACGTTCAGAAAGGATGAAATTCTGGTCAATAAACCAATCTTCTAAAATACTTGACAATAGATCTAATGTTTAAGATAAGTGACTCAAGGAGGCCAAAATGGTAGTATATTGGCTTTCACGGCCAGAGAATTAAAACTCAGCAATTCTTCTAGGGCGTTTGTGCCGTGTCTTGTGTGGCTTTTACAGGCCGTGAAAGCCAATATACCATCTTTATGGAAGCCTTCACAGGGAGGTTTGGCTGCTTGAGCTTTTAGTTCTCGCAGTGTAGGGGCGCAGGTGCGCTTCAAAAAAAGGGAGGTAGCGCGCAGTTCGCTACTCCTGTGGGGGGTCCGGGCGAGGACACCAAGAGCCCACTGATGAGCCAGCTTGGTGTCCTAGGCGAAACCCCACACAAGACACGGCACAAACCTAGAAGAATTGCTAGTTTCAGGCCAAAAAGGACTTACAGAAAATGCACTAAACCGGGAAGTGAACCATGAAGAGTTTACCGATCAATAACTTCAAGGGCTCCTTGAAGAGCAAATGGAGGAAATAAGAAAGAAGGCAATGTTTTGGACTGCAGAAAAGGCTACTTAACTTGGTCTCCAATCGAGCTAGATTCTTACTGTTAATACAGTATGATTAATATCTTGACCATAAAGATTCAGGATGTTCCGTGAAGCGATATAGGTCCAATTAAAGTTCTGACTACTACCACAGTCTGACCTAGTTTCCTTAATATCGGAGGGTTGTCTGTGCACTTCTCGGAACGCTGCGATAAACCTTTACAGTGACAGCGATAGGAACTCAATGGAGGTGCAGTTAATATTTTAATTTGGTAAGTTACTTGAGTTGCATGCCGGCCAGAGTAGCTACACGTGCAGAGGCACAACAGCCTATCTCCGGACAGGATAGACGAACCGCACCGACGGCCGTCCAAGCTTGTTTCATAGTAGTCCATGTTTAACTCCAGGCAAACACCGAGATGGTACCTTACCTAGTATGGGCCCAGTTTGATACCCTTCGACTCTTTATTACCTCCTCAGATGAGGTTGGCGTCATCTTACTTCATCCCTGACCCCATAGGATCGGGAATAATAAAGGGTACAGTACAATACACCACGCGGCGTAGCTATCATGAGTATGGTTTTTCTACACTCCCTCCAGGAAAATCCAGGATAGTGTATCCTTGTCTCTAATGCATTGAAACGTAGGTCATGAGGCAAGTTCAACGCACGGAGCTGATGACCAAATTTATGGATGGAGTGACAAGAAAACAAAAGAAACTGTAGTTGAAATACTCGCGTAGTTGGGATACGAGATGCGATAACAATAATAGTTACACGGCGTAGGCCTGGCATTTATTGCGTTTGCCAAGGGGCAGCTACGTGTCCATACACTCGGGACTGGCCAGGCACACAGAACGTTATACAGAAGATACTGCAACAACTTTCTTTTTAAGAACTGAGGGGCGTGGTGGCGCAGCGGTGAAGCTATTCACCTCTCACCGAGATGGGTCGGCTTCGTTTCCCGGTCAATGCATGAGAGATTTTGGAAGTGAAATGCCATGCCCTGTGGTTCGGATTCCACATAAAAAGGAGGTCCCGTGGCTCATGATCACAAGATTAGTAGTCACGTAAAACTACAAGCTTCCTTCCTTTTTCACTATTTAAGAACTGCGAAGTGTGACGCAATTCCCTCTGAAGGCCACTGGAAGCATTACATTCATATTTCTCTGGCCTTCAACATCTAAAGTAATCCCTACTGCAATAGAAAGCAATGGTGATTGTACTAGCACCTTATAGAAAAAGGTTATCTCTGTTTCCTTTTGATATCAATATGCATCTACGGTTGACTGACTCTTTGGCTGTCTCATGAAACTCATGTGATCTGATGACCTCACTGTCTGGTCCGGGAAGATCGTAGCCGAGGAATGTAATAATGTTGGTTTAGCGCGCCACCAAGAGCTGTCTGTAGCTACGCTAGGCCAAGCTCTCTGCAGACTCGGTAGACGTCGGCCGTCTATGAAATGGTTTTCCGTGGTTTCTCTAATTTCAACTCCAGGCAAATGCTGGCATGGTACCTTCTAATAGGCCACGGCCGCTTCCTTCCATATCTTTGTTCAATTTCATTTATTTCATATCTGATTAACTCCTCACATGAGGTTGGTGCCAGGAAGAGCATCCGGCACAAACAGACTCTCATAGCATCTCATCCCTAGCAGTGTCCTCTCCGTTCTCTACGTGCCTCTGATAACTTCTAGCAAAATAAGTTCAACGTCTTCACTACTCTTCGCTACAAGGAGGAAGGATGGGCCCGAGCAGGATGTTGCACATTTGCCAATGTAATGCAACACATAAGCTGGTGACGTCACTGAGCTGGTGCCGAGGTGGCCTAGATAGCTTCGTGGCTGTGCGCCAGTTCACCCACCGAGTTGGTACAGTCTAGTCAAGTCCGAAAGTAATGAAAGTTATAGTTATATGAGCAGAGTCACATTCTGATGACAGAATAACATACCTGCTGTTTGTGCAAGTAACGTCTTAACAGAGCCAAGAAATTCTACAACGTCCTTGTTTGAAGTCCAAGTGCTCTCAATTGCAAGATAATTGAAGCGCGTCTCCTTAATAAACACATTAAATTTTATACATAAAGCCGACCATTTGAGAATATTTCCACCCTAGCTGAATTTCTCTGTGGAATTTCCACTCCATCATAAATGATGAACAAGCTAGCTCACATACTGTATATTCTTAGTTCGGAGATCACGTGATGCTATGGAACGCTCAGATCTTCAGTACAGTTTTTCCCTATGGAAAGAAAGAGAAATAAACGCACAAAATTTCAACAAGCATAATAATTTATTGTTAACACAGTTACAGTAAGTCATTCCTCCGAAACACATCACCGTGGAGGTCGGGGTTCGATTCCCGGCTCTACCAAGAAATTTTACCACGGTCTGAGGCAGAACAGTCTGGTGAGGCCGAATTGAGAAGAGTTGGGTTCGAATCCCACCTCAACCATCTACTCCAGCCGATTTCTGGGATGGTACCTAAGGCCACCTCCCAATTAGATACACACCCAAGTACACGGTGTCGCAAACCCTCTAAATGAATAAACAACAACAAAACGTCTTAAGGCCGAAAGAAGGTAGGAAAGAAACTTGTGACCGTTATCTCGCGATCATACAGTATGCCAAGGGACCTACCGTTTACGTGGAATCCGAATCACTGGACGTGTCACTTCACTTCGAGAATCTCACATGTACCTAGGTATTTACCGGGAATCGAACACCTTGGTGAAAGCAAGCACTCTGACAACACGTGGATTCATGAGATCACGTGACTCTTGACGTGCGAGTCCTTTGTCATGAGCGGTTCGACGAATCCAACAGTGCCAAGATAGAACTTGATCCAGCTCAAACAGCAAGCTTGATGTTGTTTGACCACCATAAATCTCGGAACCTACATCTTTACATGAATTCCGAAGCCCACGTTCATTTTTTTCTACTGCTTCATTAATTAATATGTGGTGATTTAAGGTACACAGATGATCAAGTGGTGATGGCTTATCACACATTTCTTTTTGTCGATGATGATTTATGAATGATATTCTTCTCCTCCTCACATTACAATCACTAGACACTGACAGGGACAGCGAAGGCACTGTTAAGTGGAGCGGATCACCCATTCAGGTGTTACGACAGTTGATGAAGCAATGCAGTACACATTTTAAGTGTAATGGAGACGACACTGATCAATCCTTCCTTTGAAACACAATTCGTAAGTCTGTGGAGATTTGTGCTTTTGTGGGAACATCAAGTGCGTAAATCTCTTTCCAACATGAATATGATGAAGTATGATGGTTGGTATAAGATCATGGATTACTTCATACCAACAGTGTAAGGAAGGAGACATTCCTCCAGACCTGGTTCCAGTTGACTATCATTGCGGATTTCGTAATACTGGGGGTAAAATACTTTTGTTCTAGACCTGACGATGTCTTGTGGCACGTAGCTTAATTCAACTCTCAAATATCTTGCACAAGGCGCATGATCATGGATATCGAGCATTCTTGTGAACTACACCATCTCCTAAGGAAGTTCTGTGATTCATTAGTCCCAAATCCTTTCAGCAGCTGAAGTTTTTTCTGTTTTGGGAATAGAGTTCTTCCGTTCGTTCGTTCTTTCTTTCTTTCTTTCTTTCTTTCTTTCTTTCTTTCTTTCTTTCTTTTCGACGTCAATGAGTCCCAACCCACCCTGGGATTTATGCAACGTGAGTGTGCTTCTTGTGAGACGTATCAGAGTTCCTTGCCAAATGAATCGACCGACGGCAGAAATGATGGGTGCATCAACCATCGTTGGCATGGGAAGAACTATATTTTACTTAAACTGAACATAGTCACGTACATTGTTCCTTGTTGTAAGGGGAAGGATCGGTACCTGTCTTGTTGCAAGAGAAGTCAGAGCATCGCCATTTTGATCATCTTGTGCACAATATGAAGAAAGTTATACCCAATATTTTCAGCCCTTGTGTTAATGTTACCCACTGAAGGAGAGCCCCTTGGACTCGGTCCACTTTCCCAATCCACATCGCCTTTGTTTTGCGTTGGTTCAATTGAGCCCCGGAATATCTTACGCAATCATCAAGTTCCGCGAGCAGTTGCTGGATGTCAACGGTTTGAGCTACCTCAAGAGCAACGTCATTCGCATACGCAAACATACTGTGAATAGTGCTGTTGAAAGGTTTGTGTCCATTGCTACGAAGGGGTTCTAGGGAGAGGAGCATAGGCAATGGACCCAATGGACCCCCTTGTCGGACACCACGATTGGTGAGGAGAGGTCTTATTAAATACGCATTTATGTTCACTTTTGAAGATCCACCATTAAGAATTTTATCTACGAGAGTACTAAAGCACGTGACCATCGAAGAACTGATGCTTGCAGTTAATTGTGACGTCAGAGTCGTCTGTACACCAGGACTGAAAGAAGTTCTGTACCGTTTCTATTACTAATGCAGTTGTCCGTCAGGTGTTGCAATGCGGTGAGTGTAATTCTCATGCCCTCTCCGGCACGCCCGTATTAAATGGTAAATGGAGGATGAATTTTCAGTCCTTCCATTTCTCTGCGCTGGATCTTCAGGAGTTGCGATTTGTATCAGGGTTGGTAGGATCCTCCTTATATACATTTATAGTAGACATCTGTCGTCTGATTTATCTGGCGTCGTCGCTCCGTACTGTAGGCCTTCAACAGCCAAACAGTTCGGGGTTTCGCATACGTTAATCAACAGTATCGTTTCCATTTTTGCTATTCAGTGGAGAACCTATCTAGTTTCAAAGCAGATTCATTTAGTGTCCATGTTCCTCTTCCACGTCTCAAATCTCACAAAGGACAATGGACACCGGGCAGACGTCAGACATATGTTCTATCCAGTCGAGGAGCGTCACGTGTAACCGGGTGACCCCGAATGCCTCAGTTCCCATGTCTCTTAACCCTTATATTAACGTACACAGCGCAGGGCAACTTTCACCACTTCCCCTCCAAGGATCATATTGCCTTTATGTTTACGTCTGAGCCGCCTTTGAATTCTTGCCTGCGAACCGGAGGCACAACCAATAAATACAAATACTGATTCCACGTGAGTTTACCAACAGGACTGGGTTCGCGTACGGTACATGGTCCTTTGTAGATAGCTGTGCCACGTTTATTCTCATGAACAATAACTGTTTTATCGTATCCAGGAATAGTAATGAGGTCTTCAGTAGCGACTTCTTGCGACATGACAATATCCACATCCTGGTTACAATTTTTTTTTTAAGGCGACTGTTTGCTAGCAGTTCGGATGCAGTTTATGTTGAGTGTCATACGAGTATATGTCATAAACATCGTCAGAGAAATATACATGTCTCTTGTAAGAAACGTGATGGAAATGGGGGTGGGAAGGTGTCGCTATAGCTCTGATGGAGACAATCTAGTGCAGTGTTGCTATGGTGGACCACACCCAGATGTGGGAACCAGCTGAAAAAGCTTGACCCAATTTAGCCCTGAGCAATGAGTCTGACAGTCAGCTAGCCAGCCACGCCAGTCACGTTTCGTTTGCTGGGCTCGTAAAAGAGTTTACAGTTTATCCTTAGCTCGGGTTTCCTGCACAACTAATAAGAGTCGGCCAGTTTAAGCCGTTGGAAACTAATGCAGTTATGTTGTGCACACCATACTAAACAATTTAAAAGGTTCATTTTATTTGAAAGGACACTATTAGTTAAACAGCGGCCTACGTTTCAAAATTCCAATAAAAGACGGACTGATTTCAGGGAACTTTGGCCTTCAATGATGTAGTAAACACAATCGTCATAATGTCTGATTTGAATTATCGTTTAAGAAAGGTAGATATGGGGTGATTATTAAAGTAAGTTATAACTGACTGGAATCAATTTTTCGTTCCAATTCTCTAACCTCATGAAGCAAGTTAATTCAAGTTTCTCTAATATATTAATAAAACAAATGGTTCCGTGAAAAACTAAACAGCCTATTTTCATATATTACACCGGTCTTTTCCATTTAAAAACTCTCCAACCTATAAAATAAATGGACTAATCTGCTTTTGGAAAATGGCCTACATTGTGATCAAGTATAGAGCACGGATTTCAAACTGAAAACTCATTATCCAAACGTTGTAGTCATTTCAGGCAAGAAATATAATGACAATATTTTAAAACAGCAAAGTGGTCTTCCTATGGTCTGTCTGATACATAAACACACCGTCATCATGTATGTGTGCAACACTGGTAGTCTACTGGCTTATCAACTTACCGAGAGCCCGGTTCAATAGGACATAAGTAAAATTTGTATATTTTCTCAAATGAACATGCATATAACATAACTAACGATACCTACATTAGAAAATTGTGGCTGATGACCTCCATGTTCACCCCTTAAAAAAATGCAATTACTACCAGTACAACGAAAAAATACATACTAGGCCACATAACTTTCAGTATAGCTTAATTATGACTCCTCTTGCAAGGTTGCATCTTTCTGTAACGAGTCACGGGAGTTCATGTCGATAAAAGTTAAATGTAAGGCCTCTATAGTATACGAAGGGCACACTACAGAATTCAATAACATTAGATAGTATTATTATTATTATTGTAATTATTCATTATATGAAGCTTCTCTGCGATCACTTGATTAGGATAAAACAAAGGAAAATAATATTTTTAATATTTCGAACAGACGCCATCTTAAAAATTGTAAACAATTGAACAACATTACTCGCCTGAATAAAGATTCGCAGTGCCAAGTTTCACTGGTCTTGGATGATGAGATCACCAGAAGGGTAATGTCAAATATTTGAAAATTGCATGGTCACCATGTTGCATCTTTTATCAGGTTTTTAAAAAGTCCATATATGAACTTAATTAATAGTCTTCTTTCACCACACAACATTTCAGTTTGATTGCTGCAATAGTTTTGGGGATATTGAAAACCGGTGAAATATTTCTCATGAATGGCACGTTCGATTGTTTCGTATGTAGGCCATAGAATTATATCCCAGCAGATGAAGTTTATTACGGTAGTTCATTATACAAACTTTCACTTCGATCGCTTGAATAGGACTCAAAAAATAGAAACGCGATTATTAAACTTTGCCCAGCCACCATTTTGAATTGAATAAATTAAACACCAGTATATTAAGTTTTGTCTATAAATTTACCGTGGCAAGTTTCATTGCGCTTTGATGATTAAGTCGTGGGTAGAGTCAATATAAATATTTAAAATTCGCGTGGCCACCATTATAGTTTTGTGCTCAGCAGGTTACTGAAGATCACATACGTAATCTTAGCCTCTATCGCAATACATAATTTCAGTTTGATTGCTGTGATAGATTCCCAGATATTGAGAACAGGTGAGATAATTCTCAAGGCTGCCATGTAGGATTGTTGTATATGTAGTCCATAGAGTTATGTACCAGTATATAAAGATGGAATTTACAATGAATTTCTAAAATGGGGTGAAGAAGACCTAATCCCAGTCATCACAACATTATTTAATTCCATACTCACATCAGAAGGCATACCAATGCAGTGGAAACAAAGCATTATCATACTTCTACACAAAAAGGGAGCCAAGGACGACATAAACAACTACAGACCGATCAACCTAATTGTAAACCTCTACAAGCTATTTATGAAGATCCTAACCAATAGAATGACAAAGGCACTGGACGAACAGCAACCGATAGAGCAAGCAGGATTCAGAAAGAGTTTCAGTACATCAGACCACTTGCAAGCAATAAATCAACTCATGGAGAAAGTTCAGGAATTTAATCTAGAGGTGTATATCGCATTTGTGGATTACAACAAAGCATTTGACTCCGTAGAACAGGGAAGCGTCTTAGAAGCACTGGAAAAACAAGGCATCCCAAACAAATTCGTTAGACTCCTTGGCAAACTCTACGACGGTAACCAAGCCAGAATAAAGACAGAAAGAGAAGGATGTAACATCATGATAGAAAGGGGAGTAAAACAGGGAGACCCCTTCTCACCAAAATTATTCACCTGTTTGCTGGAAAATCAGTTTAGAAAACTAGACTGGGAAGAAAAATATGGTATCAGAATCGATGGGACAAGACTAACCCATTTACGGTTCGCAGACGACATTGTTTTGGTGGCTGAATCAGCGAAAGAGCTGGAACAAATGATAAAAGAATTAGACAAAACAAGTAAAGAAGTGGGCCTTACAATGAACCCGAAGAAAACGAAGCTGATGACCAATGCGTTAGAAGCCCCAATTAATGTGAACGGAGAAACACTGGAATATGTTGAAGAATGTGTATATCTCGGTCAGAACATGTCATTTTCAAGTCGTTCAGAGAAAGAGGTCAAACGAAGAATAGGACAAGCATGGAAGAGCTTTTGGTCCCTAAAGTTTATACTGGCTGACAAGACCCAAAAACACACTTTAAAGGCTGAAGTTCTGGAAAAATGCGTTATACCGGTGTTACTATATGGTTGCCAAACTTGGGCATTAACATCGAAACAAAGACAAATGATCCAGAGATGTCAACGGAAAATGGAAAGGAAGATACTTCATGTCTCATTGAGAGATAGAATACGGAACGAAGATTTAAGAAGGAGAACCGGCATGAAAGACGCTATGACATCAGCAGACCAGATCAAATGGAGATGGGGTGGACATGTAGCGAGATTAGATCCTAACCGATGGACGTACAAAATGACGATGTGGGACCCAAGAACAGGAAGACGAAACGTTGGGAGACAAAGAATCAGATGGGCAGACTGGTTCGTAAAATGGGGAGGAAAACAATGGACAAGAACAGCGAAGATGAGGCAGGAGTGGAAAGACCTAGGGAGACTCGCATGCAGTGACCAATAAAACAATGCATCAACTAGAAAGACACCGTTCAGTGGGCATGCAGCAAAGCGGTACATATCTCTGGTGAGCAATAAAGGCTTCTCACAGAGCGGTGACCTCAAGAAGCACACAGTTGTTCATACTGGAGTGAAGTAATACACTTGTAGCACATGTGAGAAGTCATTTGCATGGCGGACAGAACTAATGGAACATTGTCTCGCGCTCTAATTTGAGGAAACATCATCGTGATCACTAGGGAAAATAACCTTACTGCATCACAAGGAATTCAAAAGGTTCAACTATCTTGTGAAACACTTATTAATTCGTTCCGGGACCACATGTGCACAATATAGTGAATGATTTGTGGGATGTTAAAGAACGTGTATAGGTATCTGCATCCAAACTAGATGTTAAAACTCCACCGGTAAGGTTTTGTATTGCATTTTAAAAAGACCTATTTGAAACGGTTCAATATACGTAGATTTTACTGAAGAGTGAAGACTTCGCAGTTTCTGTCATTGTTCAAGTGCTTAGACAGGGTAAGCTTTGTGCTTAGTGGCAATGGGAAGCTCCCAGATATTAATTGATGGCTATTATGATTTCCGTAATACTAATGGATATTTGAGGCCTTGATATCGCCAGACTCAGAAATGAAGATTGTTGTAGCGAATTTTATGCCATCGTAATATAATTTACTTAATCTTTAATCAGCTGCACATCTATATAGAAGGCCCAATCAGAAAGAATAACCCCGAATGCTCCTCAGGACTTGCTCACCTGATGAGTTAAAACTGAGCAATTCCCTGCAAAGCAGGAGGCCATAGCCCTTATGGGATTTGTAAGGCTATTTATTTATTTATTTATTTATTTATATAAAGATTATTACGATGGTTCATTATACAACTTTTACTTCGATTGCTTGGTTAGGACACAAGAAGTAAAACATATTTTTCAAATTTCTCACAGCCACCATGTTGAATTTCTCAAATCAATTGAAATAAATTAGATGCCAGTTATTAATTAAATAAATTAAATTAATTAAGTAAATTTTTATATTTGACATTCGCATGGCAGCCATGCTGTTTTGCACGTATCAGGTTTTAGAAAGTGACATAGGTGAACTTAGCCTATTACATTACCATCATTTGAGGTTGGTATCGGTAATAGTTTCGTAGATGTTGAATGCCGCTGAAGTAGCCTATTTCGCGTGGCCGCCATGCTGAATTGGTGGCACTTAACGGAACGATCATGGTCGGACAAGGTGGTAGTAAGTCTTTATTAAGTTTTATTGAAATAGCTCGACCCGTTTAGAATTTATTGGGGGAAAGGGGGTGGGTGCACACATATGCGCGCGCATGTACACGAACAAAAAGTGATCTCATAAGGCCTATATTTTATAAATGAAAATAGGCTAACAACTGAGTTGTTATTGTTGTTGTTGTTTGAGTCTTCAGTCTTTTGACTGCTTTGATGCAGCGCTCCATGCTTCCATGTCCTGAGCTAATCGTTTCATCTCTACATAGCCACCACATCCAACATCCTAGGCAATCTGTCTTACATATTCTAGCCTTGGTCTTCCCCTACTAACTTTGCTATTCCTGGGTGTCTTAGTAGACTATGTGTCATACCAACCTATCTCTTCTCGTCATTAGCAGTCACCAGAAACATCTCTCCTCTCCCACTCGCCTAATACCTCTTCATTTGTAAC
This sequence comes from Meconema thalassinum, assembly GCA_946902985.2. NCBI lineage: Eukaryota > Metazoa > Arthropoda > Insecta > Orthoptera > Tettigoniidae > Meconema > Meconema thalassinum. The sequence goes on from OX336389.2 coordinate 56,350,868, forward strand.
CCCATCTACCCACCTGATCTTCATCATTCTCCTGTAACACCAAATTTCAAATGCTTCAATTCTCCCCTTTTCTTCTGCTCTAACAGTCCAAGTGTCACTTCCATAGAGTGCCATGCTCCAGACAAAGGCTTTCAAAAATGACTTCCTAATACCTAAATCTGTATTCAATGTCAAAAGATTCCCTTTTTGTAGAAATGCTTTCCATGCCTGTGCTAACCTACTTTCTATCACCTCTTTGCTTCGTCCATCACTGGTTATTTTACTTCCTAAGTAACAGAAGTCTCCTACTTGTTTTAACAGCGTAGCAACTCAATCGGTATATCATCTATGCCTGATGCTTTGTTCCCGCTTGAGTCTTCCCATGCTCTGTCAAATTCTCATCACAATATTGAATCCCCTTATCAATTTCCTCTTCCCTTTCCATTACATAATTCTCTATCTCCTTTCCCTTATGTATAAACACTCTATGTAAGCTTTCCATCTCTCAGCCTTTTCTTCCCTGTGTGTTAGAGGTTTTCCATCTGAATCCTTAATATTACAGCACTAGTCTTCCATTCCATCCTTCGATAAGCTGTATCTACTTTCCGACAATTTTCTATACGTGCACATTTCTCTTTCAACCATTCTTTTTTTGCTTCCTTGCACTTGTTATTAACCTCATTTCTCAGACGTCTGTATTCTGCTTTTCCCCTTGCATCTCTTACATTCTAGTGCTTCCGCCTTTCGTCCATTAATTCTAGTATATCCTGCGTGATACACGGTTTTCTACCTATTCTTTCTTTCCTACCAATACTTTCTTCTGTGGATTTTCTTATTTCATTCGTCAAAATTGCCTATTCCTCTGCAATTGAAGTTTGTTGAAGGTTTTTCATTAGTCCTTCCTTTATACTCGTCTTGAATCGTTTGTTCACGTCCTCCTCCTTCAGTCTGTCTATCCTGAGGTTCGATAATAATCTCTATATATATAAAAATGAAAGTTTGTCTGTTTTTTCTGAATTTCTACGGAAATTTGCGTTGTTAACGCGTTTCAGACTGTGTTATGACGGATGCGCGCGAAAAGATTTTTTGTCTGTCTGTATGTCTGTCTGTTTGAGGACAAATTTGTGCCCTTATAACTGGAGAACGGCTGGGTGGATCAACGTAAACTTTGGTACAGATATCCATCAGAGATACGACACCAATCATTGATGTAACACTTCTCCATACCACTCATAGAAGGGGGCCTATCCCCTTAAAGTGCATGCTGAAATAGGCGTAGAAGGGCGAGACAAAGCTCATTTCCAACCCCTCAATGTGAGAAAATACACCTATCTAAATACACATATCTATAAATATGTGATTGTTTGTCTATTCAATTTTCAATTTTGTTTCTTTCTTTTACGGGTTTCGGTATGTTTTTTGACGGATGCAAGCAAAAAGTGGATTTGTCTGTCTGTCTTTCTGTGTATCTTTATATACGCCTATAACTCGTGTTTTAAGGCCCTTAAATTAACGGTGTGTGTGATATTCCCAGAAAACTAACTTCGCTCTGACAAGCTTATGAAGGAATGACAAACGCCTAACCATTGCAACAGTAGCTCAATTGATAACGTCTGGTTATTCATACCAAAGACCGTTCGAAGAACGGGTACTTCTGCTAGTGTTAAAATATAATTGAAATATTTACGCACAAGAGATATAGTATTGATATATCCAATATGGAGGTGATTATTGTTTTAAGGGGCGTAACACTCTGCCCCAATATCAAGTGACAATTTTATCCTTTTTGCTGAAAAATAATATACTATATACTGAATTTAGTTGAACTAGACAATTCATATGGTGAACGCTTTTCGCGTGTAACTGACAAATCAAACGTCTCATTTGTTTTCTAATGAATTAATGGTCGCCTTGAATTCAGAGTGAGTGAAGGCATTCTAGACTTAGCCTACTTGAAGGGACGGACAACATGCAAGGGCAGTAAGTATGTATGTATGATTGCATGCTTTGAGATAATCAGTACTTACATTATTTGTTGTTAGTGATATCCACACGACTAGCGGCAAAAATAACTTCATTTTCGCTGCAACAGAAAACAAATGCAAGATTAAACATATAAACACGGTAGATGTACATTATACATAAAAGCACAGCAAGAAGCGTCCATGTTAGGAGTGCTACATTAATGAGCAGCCATCACTAGAAGCTTGTGGTATTCAAACCCCAACACTACCAGTTCTCGACTTCAGTTACTTATACTATCGGTCAATAATCCACAAATGCAAATTTAAGGGCTTGGGGCATCTTGGTCATCAGCCCCGTGTTTTTGGGTGTGCCTGATAACTTGTGTTTCTGAGGTGACTGTATCAGTGTGTGAAGCTGTATTCGGGTAGGTGCCCCGGGATTTCCGGCACTTTCCTGGAGGGAGTGTGGAATAGCTCGTGGAATAATGACAGTCTTGATAGCCACTGTCAGCGTCGGGATTTGAACCTCTGATCTCTGTAGCTCCCCATCGGGGTCGTGGTAGGCTTTAAGGGGATCTCGGTAAAGTTTGGTATACTGGACTTTGTCAATACACAATGGTGGAAAGTAATATTTGTGACGCAAGCAAACTACCATGCAGTCTGACGTGATCAAAAGTAGAAAACGTAGCCCAGAGAGACAACAGACCAGGAATTTTAGTCGTTAGAATGGGAGTCTCCTCACAAAGAGAACAATTGGAAATTTAACTACCTCATCATTAGTTATACTTCAGCAACAATATGCTCTAAGTTAGTACGGTGACTTCTGGTTCCAGGGTGTTTCTTTGCTTGTATACACTACTAATTACAGCAATACATCCCAATTCACTGCCCTTTCTCATAAACAACAAGTAGTTCTGTGAAGAATTAATAGCCTATTTTCATATAAGATACAGTTAACATCACAGAAGTGACAAAGAGGAAATCTGACATTCTACGGATCGGAGCGTGGAATGTTAGAAGTCTGCTAGGCAGTGGAAGGCTAGAAAACTTAGAATGGGAAATGGATAGGTAGAGGTTGGACTTGTTTAGGATTAGTGAAATGCGCTGGCAGGAAGAACAGGACTTTTGGTCAGGAGACTATAGGGTCATTAGCACTATATCAAACAACGGATATATGAGGATAGGTCACATATTAACTACCTAAATGAACAGCGGGTGGAATATTATGAGCAATATAGTGAACGGATTATTGTAGCTAAAATCAATACAAAACCTACGTGCACCACAGTGGTAAAACTCTATATGTCTACCAGTCAAGCTGATGAAGATGTTGAAAAGATCTACGAAGAAATAGATTAAATTCTGAGGTATGGCAAGGGTGATAAAAATGTCATGGTAAGTTAATGGGAGATTGGATGCTGTGGTAGGAAAAGGAAGAGAAGGGAAGATAGGAGATTTTGTATTAGGTGAAAGGAATGATCGAGGAAGCAAACTGATGGAATTCTGCACCGAGCATGAGTTGGTCATAGCTAACACCTTAATCAATAACCACAGAACCAATAACCACAGAATACAGACGTCTGAGAAATGAGGTTAAGAGTAAGGAAGCGAAAGAAGAATGGTTGAAAGAGAAATGTGCAGAAATAGAAAATTGCCTGCAATTAGGAAAGGTAGATACAGCTTATCGAAGGATGAAGAATACTTTTGGGGAAAAGAAGACCAAGTGCTGTAATATTATGGACACAGATGGAATGCCTCTAACGGGTAGGGAAGAAAAGGTTGAGAGATGGAAAGCTTACATAGAGTGTTTGTATAAAGGGAAAGGAGATTGAGAATTATGTAATGGAAAGGGAAGAGGAAATTGATGAGGATGCGAAAGGAGATTTAATATTGAGATCAGAATATGACAGAGCATTGGAAGACTTAAGCAAGAACAAAGCACCAGGCATAGATGATATATCGATTGAGTTGCTACGCTGCATAGGTGATGATGGTCCGAGCAGGTTATTTCACTTGGTGTGTAGGATTTATGAGACAGATGAGGTACCCACTGATTTCAAAAGAATGTTATCGTTCATATACCGAAGAAAATATAAGCTGACAGATGTGAAAATTACCGTACAATCATCCTGATTACTCATACTTCAAAGATCCTGTGTAGAATAATTTACAAGAGGATGGAAAGCCAGATAGAAACGGAGTTGGGTGAAGACCAGTTTGGTTTCGGGAGAAATGTAGGAACAAGGGATGCTGTACTAAGTCTTCGGCTGATTTTGGAAGGTAGAATAAGGAAAGATAAGAGAACGTTCATGGCATGTGTAGACTTAGAAAGGGCTTTTGGATCGTTGATTGGGCTAAATTGTTTGACATTTTGAAAACGATTGGAATAAAGTACATGGATAGGAGGGTGATCTACAATCTATACAGAAACCAGACAGCAGTCAATTGAGCTGAAGGACATGAGCGAAAAGCTGGTATTCAGTAAGGTGTAAGGCAAGGCTGCAACTTATCACCCACACTTTTCAATCTTTACATTGAACAAGCAATGAAAGACATTGGAGAAACATTTCAAGTGGGAGTGAAAATTGAAGGAGAAATCATTTCAACTCTGACATTTCATTATTTTGTTGATGACATCGTCATCTTGGTGGACACGCCAGAGGATTTGAATGAGTTTTTGAATGGTATGGACTCCGTCTTGAGGAAAGTCTTCATGATAAAAATTAATAAATGTAAAACAAAAATATTGGAATGCAGCTGAAATAAATCAGAAACCTCTATGGACATCAAATTAGCAGGTGAAAAGCTAAAGTACGTAGGAGACTTCTGTTACTTGGTAACAAAATAACCAGTGATGGACGAAGCAAAGAGGATATAAAAAGTAGGTTGGCTCAGGCAAGGAAAGCATTTCTACAAAAAGAAGGAAACTGTTGACATCGAATATAGATTTAGGTATTAGGAAGTCATATTTGAAAGCCTTTGTCAGGATCGTGGCATTCTATGGAAGTGAAACTTGGACTATTGGTGCAGCAGAAAAGAGGAGAATTGAAGCGTTTGAAATGTGGTGTTACAGGTGAATGATGAAGATCAGATGGGTAGATAGGGTTACAAACAAAGAGGTATTAAGACGAGCGGGAGAGGAGAGATGTTTCTGGTGACTGCTTGTGTAGAGAAGAAATAGGTTGGTAGGACACATTCTAAGACACCCAGGAATAGCAAGCTTAGTTATAGAAGGAAGGGTCGAGGGTGAGAACTGTAGGGGTAGTCCAAGGTTAAAATATGTTAAACAGATTGCCTCGTATGTAGGGTGTGGTAGCTATGTAGAGATGAAACGATTAGCTCAGGACAGGGAGGCATGGAGAGCAGTATCAAACCAGTCAAAAGACTGAAGACTCAAACAACAACAACAACAACACTTAGGGTACAGTATGTTAATTGCACACTATCAACATACAAAATGTCAGTTCGATTGCTGTAATAGATTCGTAGATACTGAGAACCGTCTATATATTGTGGATGGTCACCATGGTGGATTTTTATATAGGTTATGTAGGCCATAAAGTTATGTACTATTAAATGAAGATTATTGCGTAGGTGTATTATTCAAACTTCAATCGCATGATTAGGACACAAGAAATAAAAACGAGATTTTATGATTTCTTACAGCCGCTATCTTGTGGTTATGAAAACAATTGGAATGCATTAGATGTCAGTGGATTAAAATTTGTAAATGCATTTACCGTACCAAGTTTCACTGCGCTTGGATGGTTAAATCGCGAGAAACGTTCATTTAAATCTTTAAATTTCGCGTCGCCGCCATCTTTGATTTCTGCTCACCAGGTTATTGAAAGTCCCATAGGTGAACTTATGTTCATGGCCTTTATCAACGTACAGAATTTCAGTTTGATTGCTGTCATTGATTAGTAGATATTGAGAACCGTCTTAATATTTTCAATGGTCGCCATGTTGGTTTTTTTATATATGTAAGCCATAGAGTTATGTACTATTAGATGACGATTATTGCGAAGGCTCATTATTAAAACGTTGACTTCTATAGCAAGATTAGGACACAAGAAATAAAAACTTAATTATAACATTTCGCACAGCCGCCATCTCGAGGTTATGTGAACAATTGAACTAAATTAGATATTTCACACCGCTCGGATGGTTAAATAGCGAGAAAAGTCTATTTAAAAACTTCAACTTCGCTTGGTCACCATATTCGTTTTGTACTTAACAGGTTCTTTTGAAAACTACATAGGTGAACTTCTAGTAGTGCCCTTTATCACCTTACAAAATTTCAGGGTGATATCAGTATGGTTTCGGAGATATAGAATGCTGATGAAATATTTCGCACGTAATACAATTTGAAGGGCACTGTCAGGGTAGGATGAAATCGTACTATAACCTTACCGAGTTTCAATGAAATCGCCCCAGCCGTTTAGATTTTATTATAGACACACACATATACGCACACACGCACATACACACACACACACATGGACAAAAGGTGGTTTCAAAAATGAAAATAGGCTGAAAATAGAATGAATAAAAATAAGATAGAAGAACTCCACCCGTGTGGCTGGATCTATTGCCCAAATTACGAGACAAAAGTATGGCTACTTTTGCATTTAAATGCCTATCCGAGATTAGTGTAAGCCATTATAGTGATATTTATTTAATTTTTTGTAAATAAAGCTCACAGAACAAGTGGCTGTTTCCGGAGAATTTAACGCACGGGTACAGGACGAACACTGGCATACATTCCCCAAAGGGTTTATTTAACGTGCTAATAAGGCTACCAAGCATCTTATGACGCCAAACGACTATCGACTAGCCCACTCTTGAAACTGTCAACACAATTGAAGACCTCCCCGGAATAAGGATGTAACCAACAAATATTTCAAAAGTGAGATTTCAGTGGAATTGCTGCTTAGATGTTAGTAATTACGATGTATGCGAAATGTGAAAAAATTATGTCAAGAGAAATACTTCAAGGTTTAATGATTATAGAATTGAGTTTTTCTTATTTGGAACAATATCAAATTTGAACACAAAATGTGCCTCTCAAGAACAAAGGCAAAATTACGATACATTTTAACACAAAACATTCAAGAAAGTAAAGTTGAAAGTTGTTTTATTCTGTGCATCTTTCAAACACTTTTAAACTGAAATAATATCCGGTTAACTCGTGGATTTCTGCCACCTTATTTTCCATGAGAAAATGCTACAGAATGCTAAATACTAACAAAGAAACGCAATGATGGATTGTGGAGACTACTGAGAAGGAAGGTGCGTTGGAATCCTATATAACCACTTAGCTCCAAGCCCCAAGATGAAAGGCCAATAACAGCGCTTGAAAAGGCTAAAATTGGGTTTTAAAGTGCTATATTATAAATTTAAAGTTGTTTACATTTCAACGCAATAATAGAGCTGTTCCTTCCAGAGGGATATGTTACAGGCTGGTTCACGCAGGACCCGGTACGATCCAATCAATAACGAGGATATTGCATGGGAGACACAAATACAGCATTCCAAGCTCTAGAAGCTGAAAGACCTTCCCCGCATTAAGCTATGACCGCCCGCCTCCTTGCGTAGTGGCTAGTATCCTTGGTTGTCACCGCAGAAATTTAATTCTGGTCTGAAGGTGAGAGGCCATGTGAGGCAAAACTGAGAATGGGCGGGATTGAATTCTACCTCAGTCATCCTGGAAGTGGTTTTCCGTGGTTTCCCACTTCTACTCCAGGGAAATGCGGAATGGTAACGTAGGTCCACGGTCGTTTCCTATCCAAATCCTACCTCGATTACTATAGTCTTCCCGTTTGGCCATGATACCCCGAGGATTAAGGGACTTCTCGGAACTCAACTGACGTCATTCACTCACCCTCCCGACCCGCTCGCCGGACCTGCCGGTGGCGAACAATGACTCACCTACTGGCGCTGTCTCACAGCACTAAAACATTTCTTATTTCAAGTTTAAATTTACAATTATCAAGTTTTTTGAATTCTACATAAAATTCTAAAGAAAATGAGTCCAAACTGGGACTTCTTATTTCTCAAACTGTCGTTTATTACATGTCATTTATGATTTTATTGCAACTACTAGTTTTAAAATTTCAAACAAATATAGAACAGAAATAAGTTTTGACCGACTATCAGACCGTGGATATGAAGCATTTCAGTCGCGTTTGGACTCATTTTCTTTAGAATTTGATGTAGAATTCTAAAAACTTGAAAATTGTAAATTTTAACTTGAAATAAAAAAAGTTTTAGTCCTGTGGGACAGCGCCTCCGGCCGGTCCGGCAAACGAGTCGGGAGGGTGAGTGAGTGACGTGAGTTGAGTTCCGAGAAGTCCCTTAATCCTCTGGGTATCATGGCCAAACGGAAAGACTATACATACATCACAGTGACACAGGTAATCAGACTACTTCTACACACACACATGCCCACGATGTCGCAAAGCCTCTAAATAATGAACAAATCAAGTTAATTAACATTCAACTGGAGTTGTGGAAAGTCACCGTACTTCTGCGAATCGTATTTTCAAGAAAAGGAAGTATGAAATGTTAGAAGGAAGCCAGCCAGCCAGCACTATAGTACGTACCACTCCGCGCTCCGCGACCACCTGCCTGGTACTGGTCTAGCAGACCAGGTAGGACTACGTCATACTTCATCACATCAGATCACATCATTCCTGGACTCTTACTCATACCCTTGAACTGTGCCCTTTCACTGCAGTACTGGCGATTGTAAGGAACCAACCAATTTTCACTACGTCTCAACTTATTTTTATGAAGAATTTAGTAAGAAATACACTCCAGCTGTAACACTTTTCAAAGTCCAGTTGGGGGGAAATGGAAAATATAATGCTCGTGGGCCTGCCTTTCTTGCTGCTTCTCCAAGTAGGCCAAGGAAAGGACGGGAGGATGAGACGTAATGCATTTGCCGGAGCTAAGCGAGGAAAAACCGAGAAACAACTCACTAAACCTTTCCATAGTATCGGTTCCGAAACAGCATCTTGAAACTAGATCTACCTAGTATCAAATATCTCGTTGTTAGCAAAATCGTAGTTTTTTTTTTTTTTTTTACGTTTATAAGGGGCATGTGCCTACATATTGTGAGAATACAATTTCTCTTTAGTTGTAACCGTGTGTTGTGAGCAATAAACAAATGAATGAGATAATAATGATAATAATAATAATAATAATGTTATTGGTATTACGTCCCTTTTAACTACTGCGGCTTTTACAGACACCGGGGTGCCGGAATTTTGCCCCGAAGGGGATCATTAACGTGCCAGTAAATCTACTGACACGGCTCCTTCACATTTAAACACCCTCAAATGCTAACTGACAGCGCCGGGATTCAATCCCACTATCTTGGGCTCAGCAGGCGAGAACGTTACCGTTGAGCCACGAAGCCAGTCGAGGTGAAGGAGATTCTTGAGCCAGTGATTAAGGATAGATCAATATTGTGAAGCACAATAACATTGGTTATCGACTGATGTCAAGTACAGTATTACACATTGCCGGTGAGAAGAGTGATATTGCATTAATTTTTAAACGTCTTCGGAAACGTTTTCTTGACTGTGAATTCGCGAGACTTTAAAGCAGATCAGCTGGTTAGATGAAAATCTTCAAAAAATATATTAAAATGAATACATGTTCGGAGGTATTAGTAATGAACGTACGCCAAGTAGGCCAAGGAGATGACGGAAGGATGTCTCATGATGAGACGTAATGCATTTGCATATTTGCATAGTTACATCATTTTGACCCTCAGTTAGCAACCATGTTCTGAGCCCACTCATAGTACACTGGTAAGGAGTTCACATCGCAAAGATAAGACGTTGAAAAAAGGTTTCTGTTCACCAGGATCGATAAAAGCGAGCAATGTGCAACGCAGTGTATAAACTGAGGGGATGTAAAGTATTTTGATCGCTGTTAGATAATAATTCAAAATTTCAAAGGGAAGACAAGAAACTATATTGATTACATCTACGGCATTCCGTCTGTTCTACCGTTTTATCTCAACCAGTTACTTGAACACCTGTCAGGTCACACAAGAGCAACGTCACGCTAGACTTGACACTCACTACAGCTTCGAAATAGCAACACACAGGGATGTAATACCAGAAGCTACAGATAAAGCTCTGCGCGGATGCGGATACAGTTTGCATGGCTGTGCGGATAGCGGATAAGCTGCGGATAATGTTTAGAATACAATCCAATATCATCATTAGGACCCGGGTATTTATGACATCATATTTTTCCATCATGTTTTTTTTATCATTTTAAATGCTTATGTCGACTTTATCTGGGGTCTGACGTTACGTTACGGTGACGGGACGAAATGTACCGAGAATGCACTGAGGTGTGTGAAGTCATAGTACGATGTAGCAGCCGAGTACCAAGAAGGCAGTGCGAGAACAATCAAGTAGGCAGTGAAGAAACAAAATAGAATCATGAAACTCTGTTCGTGCACTGCCTTCTTGGTACTCGGCTGCTAGCATTTAAAATGATATAAAGTCCAGTCTTTCAGACTGACTAACCATGTCTTTTTCATGACAAGAAATATAAGATGATGATTTAAGCTAATCTCATTCAAATTATGTCATTAAGCATAATTAACACTCCGAAAAGGAAAGAGTTGCAATTCTGGCTGTGTAACATTCATTTTAATCATAGCACTTGACATACAAAGCCTAAGGGAACGACATTTTCCTCATATGTCTAAATGTGTTGATTTAGTAATTTATGCTTTATCTAATTTAAAAAAAATTGTAATGCCAGTGGATTCGAATAACAAACGTGCGAATGAGGAAAAAGGAAGTGCGGAAGCGGGGCGGGGGCGGGGCGGGGGCGGGGGCGGGTGCGGATGCGGATAACAGTATTGCAGATGCAGGCAGGCGCGTATCTAGAGTTTGGCTTGGGGGGGGGGGGTCACAGAATCGAAATTGTTAAGAAAAATGGTATCACTAACAACGCAATCACAAAATAACCAAACGTACAAAACCAGCCCAATTTTTTTGCAAGCTACATGGATAGAAATTTGATGCGTTTAGCGAACCAAAAATATTCGTACAAATTGCAACGGCGTGTTTTGTGACTTTTACATCGAGCTTAGAGAAAAGTATCAAGGTACGTTACAGTTTCGGCAAGTCGAGTTAGTACCGACAAAGGGAGAAAGTCTCAGCTTAAATTGCCAACCAAGCTTTCAGTTTGGACATCGGCAAAATTTTTTGGTGCGAAAAAAGCCCCAAATTCCTATCCGTGCATTGGTACACATTCATCGTGACATCACTATAGACATCGATTCGGTAATCACAAGGTTCGCTAAACAAAATAGACGAGTTGATTTTGTTATCTAAATAATCGTTTTTATATAACAGGTATGAACTTGTAAATATGTCCAGTTGTAAAAGAACATTATAATTGCAATAAAGATATTTTCAGTATTGAATAAAATGAAAAAAAAACTGCTTTTCAGTTAAAATTCGTCAAGTTTTATTTGTCTGGTTATTGTGTTTTCGTTTTTTGAGTTTGCAAAAAAATTTGGTCTCTCCGTGGCGGGGGGGGGGGGGGGGTGCCCTTGCAGATGCAGGGCGCGGATGCGGGACGGATGCGGATAACGTTTTGCTTATCCGCGCAGGGCTCTATCTACAGACTATTGTTGAATGAAAAACGAAGGGAGCTCGCTCGTCTTCTTTATCTGCGAACTTGGAAATAGGCCATAGAAGAAAGTCCTTGGTTCAATGTACCCGCTTACGGCCTTATACATCCCTTTTGTTATTCACAATATACTAATGCATCCACAGCACACTTCCGGTGAGAGCGTCCGCTAGGAAACGCTACATCCATATCAAGCGTGGAGCCACCACATTGTCTTGTGCGTGCCCTCGCTGTCTGGTCTTACTCTCAGAAATATAGTATAAGCGTTGCCTTACACTCATCACTAGGGACTGGAGTTTTTGAAAATTCATATTCTAAACATAACAGCATCTTTTAGCATATACATCTGAAATTAAGTATAGGCTAATTTAAAATATCTGGAACAAAATTAGTTTCGCCTGCGTGTTGGACATCGCTTGTAAGCAACTTTATGAGCAACAGATAACGAGATAACACTATTTTACGCCTGGCAATTCAAGAAATAGATAGGGTGGGTCATTCCTTTCACCATTTGGGTAGTATCCCTTGTAAGCAACTTTCTGAGGAATAGATAACGATATAACAGTATTTTACGCAAGCATGCTGCCTCAAAATGCCTAAACAGAATAGCAGCAGAAAGTATTTCTTAAATCAATGGGTGTCAGGTAATAAGTGATTATTCAACTGATGGCGTTGTCGTCTATTGTCAAGTATGTTCGAAGGAAGTGAAATCTGAAAAGAAATCTCAACTTGAATAAACATGCCAAAACGACTGCACATATTACGGCAAAGGAGGGGAAGAAGAGTGAATAAGATTGGCTTATTGTTAAGTGCATATTTTTCAGTTTTAATGCATATTTTCTATATTTTTGGTGCATTATTGCATGCATATTTCATAGTGCTTGAATGTCCGGTCCCTACTCATCACATCACACGTTACCAATATCGAAACCATAATCGTGGGTTTTGAATAATAGCCCTTAAAGACGAAGGTTGGTTGGTTGGTTCTTAAGTTTAGGGGCTGCGACAACGCGGTCATGTAGCCCCGTGTACTTTGGGTGTGTGGAGAATCTGTCTGATAACCGGTGTTAATTGTGATGACTGTAGTCTATTAGTGTGTGTTATCTGTTTTTTTTTAATTTAAGTACAGACTGCAACTTAGAATTTTTCAAGTAGTTCCTACTTTTGCCGCCAAGCGCCACCGTCAACGACTACTAGGCAAAGTTCAGAACGTAGCTACTAGACGCCGCCGCAGTCAGCTCTTGGCAACGAACGTAGAAACCTAAGAGCGTTGCTTACAATCTTAACCTATCCAATTTAGCTTCAAACAGGTGTAATTAGTGGAAGGTTCTTTAACATGCCATAAATCTATGAAATGGGACCGCCGGCTTTACTTCCCTCCGAAGGAAGGCATACTGAGGGATTATTAACGCTCTTAAAAAATCCGACGGCTTCTGCCGGGTTTGAAAAAAAGGAAGGAAGCTTGTAGTTTAACGTGACCGTTAATCTCGCGATCATAAGCCACGGGACCTCCGTTTTACGTGGAATCCGAACCACAGGGCATGGCATTTCACATCGAAAATCTCACATGCATTGACCGGGAATCGAACCCGGTCCGCCTTGGTGAGAGGCATACAGCTTGACCGCTGCGCCACCACGCCCCCTCTGCCGGGTTTGAACCCGCTATCTTGGCCATAGAAGCTCAGCATGCTACCGACTACGCCACCGAAGCCGCCTCTTAAAGACGAAGCAAATCAAACTGACGTTGTATGCATTTTAGGGCAATTTTAAGTCCAGGAAGATTGTGGCCATCATTCCCCTGTGTATGATAACCTAAGTTATTGTGGGTCCCGTATTTGGGCGAGTCTACGGTCGGGAACCTGAGCTGGAGATAAGCGATGTTCGGTTAATCGAATAATTTCAAATTAATCGAAAACGATTGATCGATTAATCGACTGGCCGTTAATTCGATTAATAGATTATCCGAATAATAGATTAATCGCCTAAACGGAGAATCGATTAATTGATTAGTAGACACGAGGTAAGAAAATAAGTTTAAATGAAAGGTTGTCGCTTAAGTTGAGTTACACTTATTTTCAGAATGATGTATTGGAATCTATAAAAGTTACACTTTGACTAAATATACAAAGTGCTCTTCCTTGTCCCCCCAGGGGCTCACATCTTGTGGGACGTGGGTTGGCGACCACGGGGCCCCAGCTGTGTCTGGCATTGCTTCCACTTACTTGTGCCGGGCACCTCTCCGTCTTCCTTCCTGTCGACCGCCCTTGGTCAACTCTTGTTATCTTCCGACCCCGACGGTATTAGGGTATCCGAGGCCTAGGGAGTATCTTCCTTTCCCGCCTTAATTGGCCCTTGTCTCATCTTTTCTGATACCCGCCTTCTGCGAGGGGTCAGCCTTCTTTTACTTTTCCACTTATCTCCTGCCTTCTGCTCAAGGCCCTCAAGGAGGCAGGGTGTATGTAGCCCCACCACGTCTGGTGCACCCTAGAAATTGCTTCACCCTCAGGGGCTCACGGCTGGTGAGTTCGGGAGTTGGCGACCCCGAGGGATTCCTGAGCTGGGTCCGGTTTTCCCCCTTTTATCCATTCCCTCTGGGGCGAACCCTCTTCTCTTTCACTTTCCTATCTGCCTTTCATGGCTTTCCTTCCTTCCCAGTCCCTCAATCCACATTCTTCGAGGGTTGAGGGCATTTCTTTTCCTCCTGTCCTTTATTTTCCTTATGCTTTTGTTTTCCATTTCTTCTTCTAGTATACAGTATAAGTTAGTAGTTAGTTCTATAGTTGCATTTCATTATCATCTTCACGATCACCCAAACCATTAGGGGCTGATAACCTAGATGTTAGGCCCCTTAAAACAACAATTATCATCATCATCTTCATCAGCTCTCCCTTGTTTAAGTCAACAACAACCAAAGAAGAGTCATTGACAGTGGAAAGACAAACATCAATCAAATTGGGAAGGGTTTCGAAAAAAGAAAATGAAGATCTTTCAGCAAAGATTTTGAATTCCTGTTAAATGTTTACAATGTAGGACAGGAACATTTTCGTTTTACTTTGCTTTAGCCTAGTTTTCAGAACGAGGGTACATTATTTTAAAATTAATGATACAATATATTTTAATTAATTCAATGTATGTTTTGCTTCTGGGAGAGCGTAGTGAAAGGGCCGAACGAAGTACATCAATTAATCGGCAAAACTATCAATTATTCGCCCAACTAAATAATCGATTAAATGTACAATCGATTAATAGTACCAGCCCTAAATTAAACTAAGAGCACTCTTCTGGAAGGAATGCTGAGAAGCACAATGAATAGTATAGCCAATACGTGGCTAATAGTCTGGAAGTCTGAATTATCAGGATGGTGTATCTTCAACTCTTGCAAACAAGGCTTGTAGATTATTTTACTCAATAAAGGATCATTACATCAAAATATAGGACTTGCTATCTCGAACAAAAGAAACGGTAGTCACGTGATTGAACATTTCCATGTCATCTAATGAAAGTTAATAGAATGAATTTGAAAGGTGTATTAAGGTATATTGGAAAATATCTTACTAGTTTGGTATAATTAAATTTTCCGTCGATAGAGAGAAATTCATAGGAATAGTTTAAAATGTAAATATTAAGTTTATATTACTGGTAGGCTTACACCTATAAGTCAGACCCTCGACTTTATTCACGTAATTCACAAAACAAACCTAACGTATAACGAGATTCAAATTGTGAATCAAATCATATTATAATCACCTAAGGACGTGCTATTGAATTACAGTAGTGAAAACTTTAACCTTAACACAGTGATTAGGATCTGATGATGGCCACTTGAGGGTCGAAACACGTAATCCCATTTAATTGTGATAATTAACTAAGACATGTATTTATTTTCCAGGAGTGTGTTTACATATTTATATCTTGTACCCCGCCTATTGATTGGGCACAACCGTGTTGACCGACTGAAAAGCTACAAAAAATAGCATGTATGTGTGACGTGTCGTCCATGACGTCATGGATTCCACCATTTTGTTTCTGAATCGCGGCCTATACTACTCTCCACTACTACAGTTTGCACAGAAACACAGGTTATCCGATAAATTCAATACATACCCAAATACACGGGGCTGATGATGAATATGTCCCGAGTCCCCAAAGTGAATTAAAAACAAACAGCAGTTGTGGTGAGCGAATAAATGCGCACGGCTACGCCGTTGGATCTTTCACTAATAATAAATGCATTCTTCATTCGGTTCATGGCATTTAACATTTCTACAAATCTTGTGGTGGAAACCGTGGATGGCGAGTCTTGTTATCACATGTCTCAGCCATCTCCTGGTTCTCGTTTGTCATCTTCTGTCCACCATTGCTTCCGTTGCGTAGAATTCGAGTGGGATTTCGTCCTGCATCTGATGTCTTATCTCAAGGAGTTTCTTCATATGCCTGGTAGATGGCAGTTGTAGTCTTAATCTGAGAACTTCGATGTAGTGTGTTTCTTTTGTTGGGCACTTTCACTAATAATGCAGAGTAGAAAATCTTGTTTGCAAAATAAGCTTCAGCAACGCCTCCTGAGCTGTAGCGCGCCTTCACATATTATTCTCGGCCGGGATCATATTACCAACATAAATACAGCATTAGCTTTCTTGATCACCGTAAATTATACGTGACATAACCACCTCGTGGCGCATTGCCTAGCTGTCACCCCCAAAGGTCCCGGGTTCGATTCCCGGCTCTGCAAGAATTTGAAAAAGCTTTGGTATGGTCTGCTACGGGGTCTCCCAGCATCGAGATTTTAATTGGGAACCTGGGGCTTGGTGGCGCAGCGGTTAAGCTGTTGACCTCTCACCAAGATGGACCGGGTTCGATTCCCGGTCAATGCATGTGAGATTTTCGAAGTGAAATACCATGTCCTGTGGTTCGGATTCCACGTAAAAAGGAGGTCCCGTGGTTCATGATCGCAAGATTAACAGTCACGTAAAACTAAAAGCTTCCTTTTAATTGTGAACCTGCCGAATGCTGTGCCAGGAGGAACTGGGCACCCTACCACACAGAAACTCCGGCTCAGGACGCATGGTTAGTGACACCTTGACACAGTCAGGGTCTCTAAACGGCTCGCTTTACGTCCTTTACCCTGTGATATTGATCCTCATGTGCCGATAATAAGTAGGCTACATGAAGTGACAATAAATTAATGAATATTCTTCCATTAGGTGCTGTTATTTAACTCATGACTAAGGAAGGACGATCAGCTAATGCTACCAACTTTCAAGCTACATTCTTACCAGGGCCCAAATGTTAGGACTGAAACTTCATATGGGCAGTTTATAGTGTAGGTACTGTGCCCGTTTGGTCCAAGACACCACGGGGTTGGAGGCTGACCCCATCACAAATAAACCACACATGTGGATTTTAACTAGTTCCAACACAAGACTGTTATGATGAATATTTTCCTTCACTTTCATAATTCTCGGCACTTAATGTCAATCCAATGAACTATAATTTTCACAGTTTTCATAAATTCTTTCATAATTCAGTTGTACATGTTATAGCCTACTCGTTCTGCACTACAATAATCAGTTCTGATCACACGGTTTCAATACAAAAATCAACTAGTCTAATCTTATTTATTCGTACGTGGTCCGGCGTGAATTTTTCATCGACCGTGCGTCATGGCAGTCGTATTCTGGTGGATTGGAAGAAGTTCTGCATTTTTACCAGCTCCCTTTGCCTGGCCTCCAAGAAGTCCCGATCTCACGACACCAGACAATGCTCTCTGGGGTTTCATAAAGCAACAAGTAAATAAGAAACACTCGATATCACACAACCCAGGAATTACGAGCACCTGTGGAACACACCTTCACCTTCGTGACTCCGGAGTATCTCCGCAAAACATCTGCGAGAGCATGGTGCAGAATTCAGCTGTGTTACGACAAGGATGGTGCTCATGACTCTTAAGACTTGAAGGTAACTGTGCATAACAAACATTCAACCATAACTATCATAATGTTGAAAATAAAAGGGGGGGGGGGGGGGGGGGGGGTACGCCCACTTCCCGACCACCCTGTAGATCATTTCTAGCATTTCCACCCGTGAAGTACTCGCGAATTTCGTTAAACAGGCGAGTACAAACGAATTTTAGATACAATAACCAATTTTGAAACAAAAGCAAAGCAAGCTTGTAGTTTAACGTGACCGTTAATCTCGAGATCATGAGCCACGGGACCTCCTTTTTACGTGGAATCCGAACCACAGGACATGGCATTTCACTTCGAAAATCTCACATGCATTGACCCAATTTTGAAACAAAACTAAATAATATATACGAATGATTTGTATAATAAGGCTAAATGACCGAGCAGCGGTCGCGTGGTCAATGGGCTTTAGTGCCATGGGGTTTTTGATCAGTTCAATGCAAGGTGTATGAGGAACAACATTACAAACAGTGTCGAACTTTTCTTTCCCGACCATAATATTGGGTTGCAACACCTGTAACGGTTCTTACTTTCTACAGTATCCTATCCGTGTTGACAGTCCAAGGGCATACTCTTGCTGGTTCACATTTCAGCGTCTAATTTAGTCTAAAATCCATGGGCTGAAGAGATGTGATTTCAAGACAGCGCGCAATGCAAGGAGAAATTGTTGCTTTTGTTGCTACTGCTATATTGATGGATACTCACTGCAGCTGCACCTGGCCACGTTGAAAGGAACGAGCGTGACAGTCTGTAACGTGATTTAAAGTAGACTGGTCGTGCCTGGAGTAGGAGTGTACCTGTTCCAGTTCTTAGACCAGAAGCTGGTATTCGAACCCGGACCTCCACAGTGGCAACCAGGAGTGCCAGTCACTTCACCACGAGGTGAACCATTGCTGGCTATGGGGAAAGCTAGCGCAAACCTGCCGCCAGGCTGCAATCGCTCCCTCTAACCACTGTATGACGCAGCGGTAACGTTCTCGCTTGCTGGGTCCAAGGTTGCAGGATCGAATCCTGGCGCAGCTAGTTGGCATTTGGGGGTGGGCAAATGTGAGGGAGCCGTGTCAGTAGATTTACTGGCACGTTAAAAATCCCCTTCGGGGCAAAATTCCGATACCCCGGCGTCTCTAAAAGCCACAGTAGTTAAAAGGGACGTAAAACCAATAACATTATTATTATTATTGCTCATTGTATGATGTAGTTGGAGTTGCTACAAGCAGCAGCTCGTTCAAGTGGGGAGTGCACAGCACTATGAATTGTCTGTCGGCTAATACGTTACGGTACTCATTGTGACATCCAGACTGTTTTACATGTAGACCTTGAGGTGTTAAAATACGATAGAATGAAACAGTTACAGCAGAGAAAGTGTCCGTTGGGAATAAATCGCTCTGGTCTCGCAAATATGGTGAGCAGTTACTGATACATGGGTAACATAGAATCTGAGAATCTATGCAGGCCTAAATTGCTCTGCAGTCCATCAACACGTGATAGGGAAGCGAACAATAGTTTACACAAATATTTGAAACATTCCACAAATACAACACTTCAATTCTTAAAATAATTAGCGGGTTGACGTGTTTCATTGATCAGATCCATGGCGTAGTAGTGCTGGTTTTCAACCGCTGCCCAAGATCTGTATTACGTGTTGACCGACTAAAGAGTCTGAAAGGCAACACTGAGGAAATGGCTATGAATCTGAGAATACAATAGCGTGGTACATCGTATGATTTATTGTTAGACTAGCGGACCCGTGCGAGAAATTTCGCATGTTTATAAACCATACTTTCCCCAATAGGTTTATAATGAGAGACTGACGGTGAAAGGTTGTTATGCATTATTTCAACCAAATGACTAGAGAACACTATTTACATTTCAGTTAGAATTCCAAGTTCCACGTTCCCTAACTTAACAAGGCAATCACTGAGAATTGAATCATCATAACACTCACCGGTTTATGAAATTATACGATTTGAGTACTCATTCCTTTGATTTACTGTTTCTGAAATCCATGCATAATAATAAAGGAAAGACCTCAGAATGTTAAAATGACATGAAACAGGCGTCACAGCGGCCAAAATGTGAACTGGGTAGCAATAATGGAGCGTATTTTCCTACAGCAACAGTATCTGCAAATCGCACACTTCGTACGTTTTTTAAAGAAATTATAGATATTTAAGAATTTAGGAGTGCAATTCATCACTGCTAATGTCTATTCTCTTTCATTTGAATGCTCATGTCACGATCGGTCGCTTGTGAGCGCTGCAGGAGGGATATATACTACTGAAATAATATATTATATACGAGGCACGTCCAGAAAGTAAGTTCCGTTTGGTAATAAAATTGAATTGTGTACAGATACAGAAAAAATATTTATTGCACAACATTCTACACCTCTTAAACTACTTTTCCACGTAACTGCCGAACTTTTGCAGGCATTTGCCATAGCGTGGCACACATTTTTGGATACCTTCTACATAGAAGTTTGCCGCCGACCGTAAACGAGTGTGATGACTCCCCTGTAAGATATCCTACCGTTTGGACACCACTGTTAGGCAAATTGCGTATGTGGTCAAGATAACTCCTAAACATACGCAGTTCTCCTGGTAAGCACGCAATTTGCCAAACAGTGATGGCCAAACGTTAGGATATCTTACAGGGGAGTCTTGACTCTCGTTTACGGTCGGCGGCAAACTTCTATGAAGAAGGTATCCAAAAACGTGTGCCACGCTATGACAAATGCCTGCAAAAGTTCGGCAGTTATGTGGAAAAGTAGTTTAAGAGGTGTAGAATGATGTGGAATAAATATTTTTTCTGTATCTGTACACAATTTAATTTTATTACCAAACGGAACTTACTTTCTGGACGTGCCTCGTATATATACTATATAATAAAGCTGAAGAGTCTGTATGTTTGTTTGTGTGTTTATGTGTTTAAACGCGCTAATCTCTGGAACTACCAGTCGGATTCGAAAAATTCTTTTTGTATATGATAGCCTGATTCAAGAGGAATAGTTTAGGCTATGTAGCATTAGGCTACACCTCTCAAGTAACCTTAAAGATTGCTTTTTGTTCAGTAAGTCGGAAGAACAAGCGCTCCAGAACAGCTTCAATAATACCGAAGTCTATTGATGCCATGTAATGCGGGCTGCATCACGTCGCCCCTACCAATGTTCTGGTGCAGAATTGCGAGCTGCTTATAAATTGCAGTCACGGGGAGTAATGAGTGCAAAAGGATTTCTTAGGCCCCTTAAAACAGTTATCATGACAGCAGTATGCCTCTGTATTAAGGGCGATGGTGTTTGTGCAGTATACTGAGGTTATCAGCTGCAATAAGCGTTGGTGCTTTCAAATTTATTTTCATTAAATTTATTCCGATCCTTATCCTTGAGCGCTCCAGTTCTGTAAAACAAATAAATCCACCGGGCGAAGCCGGGAACTACTGCTAGTAATATATATGATGGGACCAATTAAGAAATGTAATATTTCCTTCTGAGTTTAGAAGAGGATGAAACAGTATTATTACGCTGTACTGAGGTGGGTTAGCCACCCCATGGCTCCCCACTGCTACGCCAGACAAATAGTACAGATTCTACTAACACCCAAATACAAACGAAAGCTTGTATTTTACGTAGCATTTAACTTGCGATCATAGGTCTCGGGACCTCCTTCTTCCGTGGAATATGAACCACCGGATGTGACTTTTCACTTCAAACATGTCTCATGCTATAACCAGGAATCAAACCTTGGTTATGTAGGTGAGGGGCAAGTAGCTATACCATAGCGTCCTACAACTAAGCACCACGGCATCCCCAACGACGACAGATCCAAGAAGTGATTCATTGGGAAGATCCACCAGTCAAGTGCCCTCCTATAGAAAGTGAAGGTCAGATTAAATCCCTTGATCCCAGACACGACCTGCTGCCCCACATTCCTGGAGATCCCTCCACCCCCTCCTCCCGCTCCTCACTCTAGGCTATCCAAAGTTCAACTCGGCACACCGCCGAGATTTATAACTAGAGAGCGGGATTTTTATGAAATATCCCGTCTTAAACTACAGGTGGGAGAATCGTGGGGGCAGATATAGTTTACGTTTTAAGAGGAGAAGATTCCAACGAATATGAGGTTTACTTTTCATATTTCATCATATTTTAGACTTTCTTCCTCATATTGGCCCACTTGCAAATTTTTGTAAAAAATGAAAGTGGACTTATGAGATCTGCACGGGCCAAATATCCGTGTGTCAGTCTGTGTGTGGATGTATGTCCCCCTATCAATTCCCGAACGAGGAAACCAAATTGAATCAAATTTATTATAGTTAAAGCACCAAAAAAAAAAGCAACCTCTGTGTTATGTTTTATATCATCGCTACTTTAACGAAAACAAAATGGTGGCCGCCCGAGTGTTCAAAGCTTCGAATTGCGACTAAACTAATCATCGGATCTCTACCAATTTTTTGGAAAAACAAACCTTCATGTGGAAGTCGTCTTAGGCCCAAACTACAAGATTCTCAACTTAAAAATCAAGATGGCGGTCGTGCGAAACATGCAAAAATTATAATCCATAAGTTATGATGCAATGTATTTGGCACTCCCGTAGTTTCATATGAGGATCCTCTGTTACCAACGATTACTATATGACAGTGAACATTACACGCAGCCACCATCTTGAAACTTTAAAACATAAAATAAATAACTCTTAACATTTAAGAGCTACCGTACAGTAATGGAGCGTAGTGCCAAGGCAGGACCCTTTATGTGACCTTAAAGGGCCGAGACGAGAGAACAGACTCTTCATACAATCAAGATGGTGGCTGCGCGAACTATTAGAACATTAAAATTGACAACTTAGAATGTAATAGCGTAATTAAGACGAATGTTGGCAACAGATTAATATCATATAAGGGTATAAGGGTTCTCACTTGTGTTGGTGAAACGAATTTCACATTGAATAGAGCTCACGGAAACCATCTTGAAATTTCAAAATATACTAGTAACTCTCAGAATCATAGAAGTACAGTATAATAAAGAAATTTAGCAATGAGGTAGAACCTTGCAATTTTCTTGATATGCCCAAAGCAATAGAACAGTGACTCCATACAATCAAGATGACGGCTAAGCGTACTATTAAAATGTACAAATTAGTAACTCAGGAAATAATTGCAGAATTAAGATGAAACTTTGTAGAAGCCCCGTTTTACCTAAGAGGCCTCAGTAGCGTTAGTAATTTTCTCACACTGAATATAGAGCACAGCGGCCATCCTGAAATTTCATAATTTAAAAAAAAAAGTTTCTATGTATCAGAGCTACAATAACGAAAATTAGTGATAAGGTAGAAATTTATATTTGGTATCGTATGCCCGAAGCATACAGTACTCATAGAATCTTAGAAGTACAAATATTGATTCAAACTTACAAGATGGCGGTTGGGCGTAGTATTTTCATTCATTCAGAATGTAATTGCAGAATTAAAACGAAACTTAGTAAGAAAGAAGTACCATATATGGAACTTTGCTGAAATAAACGATAAGAAAAGCAAAAAAGGAAGGAAGCTTGTAGTTTAACGTGACCGTTAATCTTGAGATCATGAGCCACGGGACCTCCTTTTTACGTGGAATCCGAACCACAGGACATGGCATTTCACTTCGAAAATCTCACATGCATTGACCGGGAATCGAACCCGGACCGCCTTGGTGAGAGGCATACAGCTAGACCGCTGAGCCACCACGCCCCTAAACGATGAGAATAACACACCGAATACAACGCGCGGCGATCGTCTTGAAAATGTAGAATATTATCTATATATCTATATAAAGCTCAATGTTTATCTGTTATTTATGCAAATCTACACCGTTTCACCGATCTGAACCAAATCTTACGCACTTACCCTTTTGAACCCGACGAGTAACACTGTCTACTTGACATTTTGGACAGCCTACTCCATTTCCTGCATACTGTTGTTAAGCAGACAGAAGATGACGCGTAACCTAACCAAATACTGTAGTCGGAGAGACAAAAAATGGTCCGTAACCTAACCAAATACTGTTGTCTGGGAGACAGAAGATGGTGCGTAATCTAACCAAATACTGTAGTCTGGGAGACAGCAGATGGTGCGTAACCTAACCAAATACAGTGTTGTTCGACAGACACCAAATACTGTTGTTCAGCAGACAAAAGATGGCGCGTAACCTAACCAAATACTGTTGTTCAGTAGACAAAAGATGGGGCACGTAATCCAACCAATTACTGTTGTTCAGCAGACTAAAGATGACGAGTAACCTAACCAAATACTGTTGTTAAGCAGACAGAAGATGACGCGTAACCTAACCAAATCGTGTAGTCTGAAAGACAGAAAATGGAGCGTAACCTAACCAAATACCGTAGTCTGGGAGAGAGCAGATGGCGCATAACCTAACCAAATATTGTAGCCTGGGAGACAGAAGATGGTGCGTAACCTAACCAAATACTGTTGTTCAGCAGACAGAAGATGATGCGTAACCTAACCTAAGCAAATGTTTTGACAGACAGAGGATGGCGCTTATTTAATCTAGGAAATGGTTCGACAGACGGCACGCTTTGTACCTTCCGTCGTCCATAATGCTCATCATCAAGTCGGATGAAATTACATTTTCTTTAGCACAAAGCGTTGTCTTTTTTGAATATTAATTTGCACGGTTCTATTGTTTCCCCCAGCCCAAGGGAGGGAGGAGAGGGTCTGCACCTGCCGCCACGCTCTCCCGCTCCCTGCGGTGTTGCCACAGCTATGCGCGTTAGACAATGGGACCAGGTTACCCCCGGGGTTCGAACTCAACCGTCGGTGGTCCATAAAATGGCTTTCCGCGGATTTCCATTTTCAACACCAGGCAATGCCACGACCGCTTCCTTTAAATTCCTTGCGCTATTCCATTCATTTACATTTACGAACCATGGTCGGTCATGAGCCTCTGAATGTGAAAACATCTTAGTTTCAGGTCGTGACAACCGAGCCGTAAGTGTTAATATCTAGATAAATAACATTATAACTTGCTACTTATATCGGAAGAACTGTAATACTACTACTACTAATAATAATAATGTCGTGTGGCCTACGGAGAGGCCTGGAGAAAGTCGAGTTGACTCCCACGTCATTATGAGAATAAAATGACGTCACAGGCACCCAGTCTCCCACAACTTGCCCGAGAACTGGACTTCTCTTGGAATTCAAGAAGAGAGCGTTTTTCGGTCGTTTCACTGTGCTGAAATAACGATTCGTTTGATTTTTCTATTGTCGATTCATTTAGGGGCTTTGCGTCATTTAGCCCCGTTGTCTTGGATTGAAGCCCACGAAAGCCTTAGTCAGAGTACGGGGTGAATTCTCCACGAGCTCGTATACGTCGTGGCATCGATTTTTTTTAAAAAAGCACTGAATGTCTTCCTGGACAACTGCCTGCCAGATGGTTTGTACACAGATGCCTATTATCATCGGCGATGAGCACGGTAGTTCAATGAGAGGTAAGTGAATAAATCTCCCTTTGTTCCCCCACCAGTGAGAGGAAGTGTACACTAATTGCTACTGGCTTACTGAATCCAGACAATAGCAGCCTGTTTAACAATTACAAGAGAGGGAGAGAGGGTATATCTTATTATTGATTGTAATTGTTCAAGTAACGCAGTGGTCAAGCAAGGGAATATTGCGACCTCGAATCTGAAACTTTGCATATATGTTGGCGAGATTCGCAGAGCGGAGACTTGAAGCAGCCCATGTGGATGTCCCCGTGGAATTTTCTAGTTTCTCTCAGACGAAAGACGAACAGCACCAGTAGAAGCACTTTCCTTAGCATGCACAGTAAATTAACAGATCTCACCAGCAAGTGCGAGGGAAGTGGTGAAGCGATACCACCACAGCTGCCAACGTCAACTCTTCAATTTAAGCTTGGCTACAGCCACGTTACGATTAAAGCCACGTACCCACTAGGGGACTGGGGCGTGGTGGCTCAGCGGTCTAGCTGTATGCCTCTCACCAAGGCGGTCCGGGTTCGATTCCCGGTCAATGCATGTGAGATTTTCGAAGTGAAATGCCATGTCCTGTGGTTCGGATTCCACGTAAAAAGGAGGTCCCGTGGCTCATGATCTCAAGATTAACGGTCACGTTGAGCTACAAGCTTCCTTCCTTTCCACTAGGGGACAAATGTCCTTCAACATGACGCGCAACATAGAGTCGCGCAACGTTGCGCACTGTTCCCTGACGTTGCATGCAACATGGTGCGGCATTTGTGCATGACGCGGGACATGTTGCCTGCGCCCACTCGGCGAGCGAGCGCAGAGGATCGCGCAACATTCCGGCGTCAGTTCTTAGTGAGTGTAGACGGAAAGATGAGTGCCGCTCGACATGTCAACAGTGTGAGGAAACAAGACAACTTATTGAACTGTACCAAAACCATGCATTGTTATTAGACACTTCACGCCGAGATTAAATAAGAAGATTAAGAAACAATACGCGTGGGAGGATATAGCCAATGTACTGAAATTAAGAAAAATAATTAGAGGCCAAAGTCCACGCACCCCGCTCACAGTTTATACGTGGAAAAAGGAAAACAAATACCTGTACGAAAATCACTGGTAGTGGTCGGGATGGTGTGAAATCTGGTTTATGGTTTGCCTATGATTCCATGAAGTTTTTACTGAGACGAGCGACTACTTCAGGCAGCATAGACAGATTGGAGATACAAGTCACATTTAAGTTTAATTAAGATATTTTTATTTTTATTTATTTATTTATTTATTTATTTATTTTTTAGCGTATGGCTTTTTGTGCCGGGAGTGTCAGAGGACATGTTCGGCTCGCCAGTTTTGTAGCTGCTTCGAGACGGACTCCCAATGGGTGAGCTACAAGTACCGTTCGGGAGGAAAGTTGGAATGGAAGGTCGAGGAGTTGGAAGGTAGCGGCTGTGGCCTATAGTTAGGGACCAACCCCGGCATTTGCCTGGAGGGAAGATGGGAAACCACAGAAGACCATCTTTAAGGTTGCCGGCGGGGGGATTCGAACCTCCTCGCCTCCCGGATGTGAGCGACTGCCAGCAGTCATGCCGTAACGACCACGGCTAACTCACCCGGTGATATTTTTATTATAGTGCCTCCATATGGGCAAATATGTATATCTGCCATTGAACACCTCCTTATGCACTCATGAAATACTCAGCGAACTGGTCTCTTATTGCCATAACAGTTTGAGTGGGTGGTCTTCCTAACGCTTCCAAATTCAACATAATACCAGATCCAATTTCTCAGCGGATACCGAGATATGGCTTCATCATGTCTTCGGTCAGTGCAAACGACCAGTACAAGGGGCATCTTCGGTCCATTGTTGGCCAATTGAGCCGGTTTTTAGCCATAGCTTTATAGAATGAAGACTCTTGAAACACTCCACTATCAAATGAATTTCCTTTGGCACCACAAATAGCATATATAAAATTATTTTCAGCATCTTCAATAGCCAAGAGAACGATGCTAAATTGCTCCTCATAGCTGTAAAAATCACTGCCGGAATTCGGAGGTGCCTGAATCAAAACGTGCTTCCCGTATACATCTCCTATAGAATGCGGGAACTTGCATAATATTTCGTAATTATTTACGTAATTATTTCGTATTTTTTCGGATACAATGCCAGGACAACAATGACTAATTCCCTGATTCACCCAACACAGGGCGTACTTACGAAACCGTCCCATCTCAATGCAATCATGCATCCGGGAAGACGCCTACAACGTCCAAACATTCTAAGAAGAGAAAGACACCACACGAAGAGAGACTGGAAGAGACCTTCGAAGTAATGCTGAAAGTAACCCAGGACGAATTTGCGGCCTATGGCAATGTGTGGTTTCAGAGTTACGCGAGATGCAAGATGAACACTCTGTACTCGTGGCAAAATATTATATCAAAAATATATATTGATATGCGCATGAGGAAATACCGCCGAGACTACAGTACGGCATCATCAAGTATGACAGATAGTACGGAGTACGGAGAGTATGAATCTCCAGTTGACAGGCCCAACAGCATTCCGTAATATCGTGCCTTGCTTGGCTATAGAACGCCCGATCATTTGTAACGATCATCTCTATATATATAAAAATGAAGTTTGTCTGTTTTTACTGAATTTCCACGGAAATTTGCGTTATTTGCGCGTTTCAGACTGTTTTTTGATGGATGCGCGCAAAAATAAAAGTTTTGTCTGTATGTCTGTTTGTTTGTTTGGCTGTATGTCTGTCTGTCTGTGGACAACTTTGAGTCCTTATAACTTGAGAACGGCTGGGTGGATCAACGTAAAATTTGATACAGATATCCATCAGAGGCACCACACTAATCATCGATGTAACTCGTCTCCGTACCTCTCATATGAGGGGCATACCCCCTTAAAATGCATGCTGAAATAGGTGTAGAAGGGCCAGACAAAGCTCATTTTCAGCCCCTCAATATCAGAAACAATACTCGGAGGTCCCAAGGACCCCGAAAACCACATTTTAAGGCCCTAAAACCAATAGTTTTTGAGTTATTCCCAGAAAACTAATTTGATTTAATAAAATAATGAAAGTATGCAACCTGGTAACTATGGCTAGAGCCCTGCGCGGATACACAAAACGTTATCCGCATCCGCCCGCATCCGCACGACTGTTATCCGCATCCGCCCCGCATCCGCATGACTGTTATCCGCATCCACCCCACATCCGCATGACTTTTATCCAAATCAGCTGATATTTCAATATTATGTTTAATTTATTAGATAAAGCATAAAGTGTCAAACCAACACATTTAGACATTTGAGGAGAAAGTCGATCCTGACAATTTGCTTCATTGCAAGGAACTTCAAGTTGGATGACACTTCTGGTTTCTGGACCTCCACTTTAGACAAAAAAAAACTGGCTATACTTTTTTGTCTACTTTCGCACTTGCGCCTCAGTAAGTTTGATGTGCCTGATGAGTATGAATACACTTTCTTACAGGTAAAACATCCTACTATATCGTTCACCTTTTCGTTTCCATTGAAAACGTAACCAGACGTCTGCCATATCGTTGACTTGAGCTTAGTTTCACGCACTATTGCATATTCACCGTGTTTTATTTTAATAGATAGTTTATCCATGTTGGTGAAATGATGTAACGGTCGCAGTAACATTCACTAATAATAAGTGACCTCTCTTTACGCTTGGAGAAAGGGATTGATATTTGGCCAGAAATTCCAAGTCAGTCATCATCCAACTGCTTCTTGACCCATC
Source organism: Meconema thalassinum (assembly GCA_946902985.2). Taxonomy (NCBI): domain Eukaryota; kingdom Metazoa; phylum Arthropoda; class Insecta; order Orthoptera; family Tettigoniidae; genus Meconema; species Meconema thalassinum. The sequence continues at coordinate 56,379,690 of OX336389.2, forward strand.
CATGTCCGCATAGTTGATGTCATAACTCTATCCATTGCAATATCACAGTCAGCGTGTTTCAGTACCAAGTTGGAAATAAATCTACAGATAGGCTACACATGGAATAAGATCTTCCAGGATAGCTTAGACCGCGAAGCAGCTGACTTGAGGAATGTTAATGATGTCACCACGATGAACTAACAGGCTAATTGACAGCTTTATATCTCGTACGTATAGTAATAATGGCAGTGAGAATTGATGATGATGATGAGATGTCAAGAACATCTATTACAAACATACGGTACTTAATAAAATGCAGACTAGTTGAAAGCATATGAGTAAAATGATCTTTTCGTGTATAAGTGCAATACGTGAATGAATATTTCGCACGCAATAGTCTATAAGAGTATTCCTCTTAAGCATGAAGCTCTAGATTGGCATTCAAATATGTTTGCGTTCCACATTTTATTCTAAAAGCTATCCGCAAATTTACTTGAAACATTATACGCAGCGTATCCGCTATCCGCACAGCCATACAAACTATATCCGCGTGGCGAAAAATGTTGCGGATATCCGCGGGTTTATCCGCGGATATCCGCATACGCGCAGGGCTTTAACTATGGCAACAGAATCTCACAGGTCATTGTTAGACGCAATACAATTCCAATTATTACATTACTGTGAAAGTTTGTAAACGGCTATACGGTTATCACGGAACCAAATTACCAGTATACTGCGCTTAAGGGGGTCAAGAGGTACTCTAGAATTTTTTCACGTGATTTACACGTGTGGGTGTGGTACGGAAGGTCTATTTAATCCCTATCTCTATATAATTATACAATTATTATTATTATTATTATTATTATTATATAATGGCACACAACGACGAGACAAAGCTCATTTTCATCCCCTCGGTGTCGGAAACAAAACACGGGGGCCCTAAAGTGTCCCCAGAAACTAAATTTTAAGGCTCTATAACCCACAGTTTCTGAGATAATCCCTGAAAACTAATTTCATTTAATAAACTAATCAAGGAATGCAAGCCGGTAACCATGACAACAGTATCTCAAGAGATGACATCCAACTTTCCATCTCTTTCTGTAAGAAGCAATACCACTCCATTTATTACATTTCTGTGAAAGTTTGCAAATGGCTATAAGGTTAAGCGGAACCAACTAAGACTGTAAAATTCGTCAATGCGCTTAAGGGAGTCAAGGGGAACTCCAGAATTCTTTCACCCGACTTACACGTGCGATATGTTGTACAGAAGGTCTATTATATCTCCAAACAGCAATATTATTTTCAAAAATTTCTGAATTGAAACAGTATTTTTGCGGCTTTTTAGGAATTTGACGTATTCAATTTTATTTTCACGTCAGGTAGTACACGTTAGGTGAATTTAGTTTGAGAGCACATTTTAACTAATCATTCTTTTTTGTCAACAAACGGGTACATCGTAAGGATGATTTTGTTTGAGTTAGTTAGTAATTGTTGTTTTAAAGGGTGGAACTACGAGGTCATCTGCCCCTTGAATTTGTTTGATACTGTGTGGTTGATATATCCATATTTGGACATCTGGGTGATACGTTGTAGTCAATAGAGTTAGTTTGCCTCATGGTCACTAGCTGCCTTTGCTCCTGCATAAATACACCTATCTATAAACATATGATTGTTTGTTTATTAAAGTTTCAATTTTGTTTCTTTTACGCGTTTCGGTGTGTTTTTTGACGGATGCAAGCAAAACGTGGATTTGTGTGTCCGTATTTCAGTGTATCTTTATGTACGCCTATAACTCGTGTTCAGATTCTTGGAGCATCGTAAAATTAGGTAGGTATCCATGAGGGTCAATACACTAATCATTTATATAACTCTTCACTGTACTTCTCATAGAAGGGTGGGTATAGGGAAAAAAGTTTCAAAATACATGCTAAAATAGGCGAATTATAAAAAATATTCTAGAAGGACGACCAAAGCATATGTTGCGCTTCTCAATGTGAGACATAAAATTCAGAGGACTATAAAGGGTGTCCGAAAACCACATTTTAAGGCCCTTAAATTAACAGTGTGTGTGATATTCCCAGAAAACTAACTTCGTTCTGATAAAACTTTTGAAGGAATGACAAACCGTTAACCATTGCAACAGTAGCTGAATTGATAACGTCTGGTTATTCATACCAAAGACCGTTCGAAGAACGGGTACTTCTGCTAATTTGTAATCAAGTTTCAAAATCAGTTGTTGTCATTCTATTAAAGTTACAAATGATCCGTGAGATATTCGAAGATCACTTAACATTTACTCTGCTTTGCCTTTGTAGTAAGTAGTTCCGCACCCACCACCTTCTCTTTCTCTTACATTTTGATTCACTGAGAATAATGTACGCAGCGCTGATCAAGACAACCTCCTCGCTCGGGCGACATCTCTGCAACAACTGGCTAGTGTGTACAAGCGACATGACCCGCGGCATTGTTCCAAGATGTTCCGTGCAACATGGCCCGGAACTTGTCCCGCGACATGTTCCGCAACTTGTCCCCTAGTGGGTACGTGGCTTAACGCAACAACCTACTTCTCCGCCTTATGGGAGCTGCTTGTTGCTCGATTTCTACAGAAAATGAAAATCCACAGCCTGCTTCCAGTCTCCGACCGGGTCAGGAATGGAATGAATGAAGCCCCCATCTAACGGCGAGGATATGAACTGTGCCGGCTGCCGAGGCCTGACGCACTCCTTTGAGGCAATGATTAAATGAATGACAGATGAAGTGAAATGATAGTGGCGAGTGTTGCTGGAATGAAATTTTGACAGGGAAAACCGGAGTACCCGGAGAAAAACCTGTCTGCCTGCGTTTTGTCCAGCACAGATCTCACATGGAGTGACCGGGATTTGAACCACGGACCCAGCGGTGAGAGGCCGGCGTGCTGCCGCCTTAGCCACGGAGGCTTTGCTCGATTTCTAAATACCGAGGGGAAATTCACCGCAGAATGAACTGTGTGCTTGGAGCAGGGAATTTAGAGATGGCGGTCAGATGCGGGAATGCAAAGTGGTTCGAGAGAGGCGTTGGTTTACGATTTCTGAAATGAGCGAAGCCTTTCATTAAATTTCTACACCATTATTACAGAACTTGTTAAACCATTCCGGGGGGAAATGTTGATTATCTTCCTTACAACCCTATCAAAGTAACTATAAACTATTATGAATAAAACAATTTTGCTATTAATGCTGGATGATTTCATGTCTTATTGGAGGTTGATAAAACAACCCACTTATTAATGATGAAGAACACTATGGATGCTTTTAATTCACGTGCAATTATAGTAAAAGTTAATCTATAAAAAATATGGAACAATCGCGGTAGGTTATCTTGCTGTACTTACATCCGGAAATACAGGCCCCTAGTTAAACAAATTATTATGCAGAGATAAGAGAATGGCCCTGCATTTAACTGGGGAGGGGGCAAATCCCTTCTGTAGTATTACAGGAGGGTGATATTCCTCGCTTTATAATTTTAGGGGTCAAAATTTGCCTTGCCCCTTCCACCCGCCATCCTAGTGTGGCATGGAGCAACAGATTCCTTCAGCTGCCGGCCGTCGAGAAGTAAGATCGTGTTCAGATGCATCAGAAGGTGCCATGTGTGTTATCTGTCTGATAACCTGTGTCATTGTGATGGCTGTACTAGCATGTGTATTTGTGACTGAGGGTGGGAGGCAGCCGTGGTCTACCAAGTGACCCCTGGCCACTGACACTGTGTTGCCTCCACCACAATCGTCATCTTGAGGATTCAGGGATAGATTCCTGACTCAGGGGTGTTGTTAGGGGTTTGGTGTCTGACAACCTGTGTTTCTGTGGTGATTGTAGTGTAACTGTAATGCGGGGATGGGGCAGATGACCTGGAGGTAGTGTGGAACAGTTGCTGTGAGCGATGGGGTTGACTCGAATAATACGTCAGCTATTCTGCAGGTAGTTTGGTGTGGCTTTCCACTTCAACTACAGGAAAATGTACATTAGTCTTAGCTTACACACACTCGGTGTGCTAATACGCACTCGATCATGAGACGAAGCAGCTGGGTTTGCACACAACATTGTACAATATTTCCTTTTTCAAAAACATTTACTATTGTTATGATTTCATTAGCATTCGTAAGTGGTTTCTAGATCAATAGTGTGTTGCAATGCACTCGCCGACTACGTGGCTCGGGCAGCACGAACACTAGACTTTTATATAGGCTACAATATCGTAGTTCAACAGAAGAGTGTTTTGTTTCGATCAAGCAGCCATATTATGTCATGACGATAACTGCTTCTTGTAGTTCCTTTGTGAACATATACTCTATTCTGAACTAAATGTTGATATTTTCCATCCTATTTACAGATGGTCTGTGCTGGCACCAAACCCTCACCCCTGCCGTGAATTGCTCATTTGACGCAGATCTGCACCAATTGCATTCACCGGTTGCGCCACCAATGACCCATTTTGAGTGGCACGCCATTGTTGGACACAGCTGCGGAGAGTGTTGATGGCCGTACCAGCGAGTCGTGCGGTTCAAAGCAGTTCCAGTCAGTGATGCCACCCGTGGGATTTGTCCCATATTGTGGGACATTTGGACAAAAAGTGAGGTGAATTTTGGATATTTGGCCGATGTCATATATCACCAGCTGAGCAGCCATTAATACGAGTACATAAAAGCTTAGTTTGCACCGCAAACGTGCACAATAGGTACTATTCAAACATGGCGATAGAATATAAAAATACCTGTCGCGGAAGTAGAGTATTACATTACAATCGCCAAACTGCCGCTTGTGCAATAACAGACAGTTTTGTGCGCTTTTGGAGATTACAACTTAAGTTTTGTGTTTTTGTGAAATCTTTATTTTTAAAAGATAAACATCTCAATATTTAAATTAATTAAAACGTGTATTAAGTGAATGTTTAAGTGTATGATAATGATAGTTTACAAGACAGTTTTGTGTTTCGTAAAAATCAATTTTAACGCATATGGTACTGCAATTAGAAACACATTATTGAGACTCTACAGCCCTTTTTATTCATTATACTGTATATTTGTTTTGAACAAAATACATTTTTACGTGGGATATTTTATAGTGAAAAGGGACATTCTGAGTGGTAAGTTGGAATTTTAAGGTTTGAGAGGTTGGCAACTCTGGTTCCAGTCAATATGGAGCGTTGGTCACACGAACATCGTGCATTTGTAATTGAAGCGTTCTTCAAATGTGGTGATAGTGTCACACGAACGCAGCGTTCGTTTCGACAACATTTTGACTTCGGTCGAAATGATAAAGTTTCATCCCGGAAGACAATTGCGAGATGGGTTCGGGTCTGGCCAGCCCGTTCGTCGCATTTATCGGCTTGTGATTACTTTCTGAGGGGATTTCTCAAATCCAAGGTGTATGCTAACAAGCCAGCAACTATTCAGGACTTGAAAAACAACATTCACGCCGAAATTGAGGCCATAACAGACGACACTCTTCACAAGGTTATGACGAATCTGCGTGCTCGTGCAGAAGATTGCGTCGCGAACAATGGTGGACACCTGAAGGACATAATTTATAAAAAGTGACATGTGTCAACAATTGTAAGAAGTGTTCTTTCGAATAGTGTACATTAATTAATAATGTGTAGTTGTATTTCTTCATGCTAAAATAAAATGTGTAAAATGGGTTATTGTTTCTGCCGCACCCTGTACTATGATACGCTGCACATTGCACTAATATGCCCAGCACATCTTCAGCTCAAATCCTTCCTTTTAACACAAAGAGTGGGAAGAGGTAGAATATGCCTCATCATTCCAATAAAAAGATGATGTAATACAACCGCAAAACTTCCCACCCGGAATTTCCGACTTCGGTGAATTATTTTACAAACCATGAATGACTTTAGAACAAAGGTTTCATGGGTGTCTCAGATGACAGATGGGCGGTGTTGCCAAACCTTATGATACGCTTGAGAATTGTAGATGGCAATGTCTGTGGTTCATATTATTAACCACAATGGAGCTTCGGCTGTAAATCCAGAGATGGCAGCACTGTTTTGCTTTTAAGGTCAAGAAGTTAACTACAAAACTTGTGTGACTACTGAATAATACATTTGTGTCTTATTTTGAGGTTAGTACAGACCTTTTAGAGGCTTTTAGAGACGCCGGGGTGCCGGAATTTTGCCCCGAAGGGGATCTTTAACGTGCGAGTAAATCTACTGACACGGCTCCCTCGCATTTGCGCACCCTCAAATGCCAGCTGACTGCGCCAGGATACGAACCTGCAACCTTGGGCCCAGCAAGCGAGAACGTTACCGCTGAGCCACGCAGTCAGTTGGTGTTATTGTGGCATTTGTACCAACATGTGCTATTGTAATATTAGAAACACATGCACCAGGCCTCCTAGATGGCAATATGACATTTAATTTCACCAAGCTATGGTGTTTATTTTATTGTCTGTATTAGGAGGAAAATGGCAAATATGAGTAGATTGGATGCTTCATCCATTGAAGAATTATTGGAAACTCTACATCGCTCTGATTCAGAGTGTGGTGGAGACTCCGATGCGGATGATGCCCCACTAATGATCTCCAGTGTTAAAAGTGATGAAGATTTTGCCAACAATGGTGAAGAGATCTCCTCGCCACTTATGGATTTCGACTCTGATCCAGATTATAATGGTAAGAGTGGCCTACAACATTCATCAACTTCTGACGAGATGGAATATTCTGACCCGCCAACTCCACCGTGTCTCACAATCAGTACAACTTTTCTAAAAGAGGAACTGCTCCAAATTGTTATCAGAATTGTTAATTCCCGCAGCCCTTCGGACCAAAATGTATCTGTAGATCTACTGTCTCCATTGAAAATATTTGTTATTTTCTTTACTGAAGCTCTGTTGAAGAGCATTTGTGTTGAATCGAATAAGTATGCAGTACAAAAGGAAACAGCATTATATTTGACAAGCAATGAACTGAAGGCATTCATTGGAATGCTTATTATAATGGGATTTCACACTGTACCCAGTATTAGGCTGTATTGGTCAAAAAATCAAAATTTTAGAGTGTCTAGAGTTGCCGATATCATGCATGTGAAGATATTTCTTAAGATTCTTAGGTTCATTCATCTAAATGATAACAGCTGCATTCCCAAGCGGAGAGAACTAATTATGACAAGTTGTATAAAGTGAGACCTCTGGTAAATCACTAGAATAATGTCTTCAAACAGGCTTTCAATCCCTCAAGGTTCCTATTCACATTTGAAGTGATACTCAAAGATAATATTGAAAACGTGAACCTCCCGATCTTCCTGAGACTTTGCATACAACTCACAAGGAAAACACCTGTGACAGTATTTAATCGCCAATCTCTAGCTAGGGCAAAATTGTAGGCGAGACTTGGAGCAGTGTGACCTCCCGAAACAGCGCACACACCGACCTGGGCCACGATAGCTCAACTGAAATACCAACCACCACCCTGCTCGCAGTTTCAGTGACATCCTTGTTTCTCTGTGATGAAGGGAGACATTTGGAGTACTCAATCCACTCCAAGTTACTTCTTTAAAACTCAGCAACTTTTCTAGGTTTATGCCGTGTCTTGTGCGGGATTTCGTCTAGGAACACCAAGATAGGCTCATCAGCGGGCTCTTGGTATCCGTGCCCGTGCCTATCTTGGTGTCCCTAGGCGAAAACCCGCACAAGACACGGCATGGATCTAGAAAAGTTGCGGAGTTTTAAATCCTGGGCCTTGAAAGCCAATATACCATCTTACTTCTTTAAGCTCAGTGCCTGCGAGATTATGGTCATCAGTGCCTTTTTTAAAAATCTAAGACTAGTCGCGACGCCATTGTAAAGTAGGCCTACCTATAGATGGCTCGGGTTCGAATCCTGATCGTGGTGGAGGAAGAATCGTGCTTGTATACATGGAGTGCAAGGTTACGAGAAGTGTTCTCATGGCATGAGAACTTCACACAGGTAATACATTGACCTTCTCTCTGTACACCACGAGCAACATAAAGGAGATTGGCTGGCTGCGTGGCTCAGCGGTAACGTTCTCGCTTGGTTGGTCCCAAGGTTGCAGGATTGAATTCTGGCGCAGTCAGCTGGCATTTGAGGGTGCGCAAATGCGAGGGAGCCGTGTCAGTAGATTTACTGGCATGTTAAAGATCCCCTTCGGAGAAAAATTCCGGCAACCCGGGGTCTCTAAATGCCGCAGATGTTAAAAGGGACGTAAAACAAATAAAATTATTATTATTAACATAAAGATAGTTAGTTATTGTTGTTTTAAGGTGCGGAACTACGAGGTCATCTGCCCCTATTAAGATAAAGATGGCGCAGCGGTAACATTCTCGCCTGCAGTTACTTGCGAGCCGTGTCACTGGTACGTTAAACATCCCCTTCGACACCCTGGTGTCGCTCGAACCGCAGGGACGTAAACCGAATGACATTACTAACTTATTATCATTATTATAATCTCGGAATTGATTCGGGGGCCATATGTGTGTTTTGTATGGATTAACTCTACTTTAAAACGTACATAGATGGAAATTTATTATGAATTATTGTTATCATCATAATATAATTGAAGACCCCGCGGAAAGAACTGTGTAAGTCCTTTTATTTCGGAAATGAGTTTATGGAGCATTCTGGTGGCCAGCCATCGTCACTACAGGTCAGTTGAAATTAATTTCAAATAAAGCGGAATGTCACCGAGATACAGAGGTTTCTATTTTTGGTGGAAACGGAAAGAACGGCCCATATCCTCTAACGTTTTTCATAAGTTAACTTCAGTTGTTATTTGTTTTACATATACTTTCTTTATAAGAAATAAATTTGGCAAAAATACTATATGGCTTAGAACCTCCGTGGCTTAGGCGGCAGCACGCCGGCCTCTCACCGCTGGGTCCGTGGTTCAAAATCCCGGTCACTCCATGTGAGATTTGTGCTGGACAAAGCGGAGGCAGACAGGTTTTTCTCCGGGTACTCCGGTTTTCCCTGTCACAAATTTCATTCCAGCAACACTCTCCACTATCATTTCATTTCATCTGTCATTCATTTAATCATTGCCCCAGGGGAGTGCGACAGGCTTCGGCAGCCGGCACAGTTCACATCCTCGCCACTAGATGGGGGCTTCATTCATTCCATTCTCTGACCCGGTCGGTCGACTGGAAGCAGGCTGTGGATTTTCATTTCACTATATGGCTTACCCTCAATTGGGGTGTTTTAAGTATTTCTTTTTACTGTTGAAAGTTTAAATTCGCACTCCTGAAAAATTTACAGAATGTGACTACCCCGCTTTTCCCGTGGAGTCTTCAATTGTTTTTGTATATGTTTATTTATGTAGTTATTTACTTAAAATTAAGGCATTGAACACCCTTTGATACTGAGCGCACATGGGCTCACTGGTAAGTCCCACACAAAGGTTAACTTAGTTGTCATAAATAAATAACGGGAGATGATGAATACAGTAATAATAATAATAATAATAATAATAATAATAATAATAATAATAATAATAATAATAATATTTAATGGTATTGGTTTTACGTCCCTTTTAACAACTGCTGCTTTTAGAGACGCCGGGGTGCCGGAATTTTGCCCCGAAGGGGATCTTTAACGTGTAAATCTACAGACATGGCCCCCTCAAATGCCAACTGGCTGCGCCAGAATTCTATCCTGCAGCCATGGGTATAGCAAGCGAGAACGTTACCGCTGAGCCACGCAGCCAGCCGAGAATATGAAAATAAAATGTAGGCTTTAGCATTAATATAAAAGTTCACAAATCCAATATTGTGTAGTTATCAATGTACAGAGAAAATATTCACAAATATATATTTATCTTGAAGTAGGATACCTCCTCTTTAGAAACAACCTATTTACTGGATTCCTATATTACTTGGAAAAGCTTGTAGTTTAACGTGACTGTTAATCTCGCGATCATGAGCCACGGGGCCTATATTACTTGGGTTGCAAGGCCGTTTGAGAGACGACACACCTCCAGGAGGTGGGAAAGACGAGATGATTTCTCTAACCTATCTGACTTCATCCACTAGATTTAGTGATGAAACAATTAGTGTTGGTTGGCAATATGTTGTGTGTTACTGCACAGCAGTTATACGAAAACAAGCAAATAGCAGTTCCGAAAGAAAAGTGCATTTAAAACATTTCCGTATGGGTTAAGTGTACAATATAATCAGAATCAGAAGCAGGCTTCTGTCGGTGAGAAAGTAATAGATATCAGTGAATGCTAAATAACCCACTGCAGAAAAATAAGATGTGAAGGATCTTTCGAATAAACAACATCCGCTATCAATTCATAACAACGTTTTCTCCCTCCCCTCCCCTTCTATGGGGTGGGGGGAATCGATTGCCTGAGGGAACTGACTGTGTTGGTGTCATCACTAACGAGAAGGTGTGAATCTTTACTTTCTTTGAAAGAAATTGCGTAGTTCTGTAATTGTAACTGGCATACTTCACTGTGTTGCTTCATTATTTTCCTTATGCCCGATCACCGTCGTAAGATATACAGTTCTGTTAACGTACTGTAATATAAGGTTGATTTTTCTGACAGGAACATGGCAAAATGAACCTAATGGAAATTGGTGGGTGGGACTGTACATCCGCTGATGACTGCGGAGTGGGACCAGTCGTGAAAATACGCCCGATGACGATATGTGCTTCAAAATCTTTTTATTGATTGCGGTAACACTACCGTGTGTGTTTGGTCTTACGAGCATGTAGCCTAATTGTGCACTGCGGTCCATGGGTATGTGGCACACAACGAGAACACGCAATGAGCGACACGGCAAAACAATCTCCTTTCGGTCGCTCGGCACAATGTGTGACTTGATACTATATTTCATTTTGACATTAAGCAGTACTCAAATTTAAGTGCACTTTCAATCCAGCCCAAGAATAACAACACGCAATTTCATTTCTTTCAAGTGAAAAGAAATACTAGGATCAGTTGGCTGATGCATTTCTCCTCTGAATCAATGGTTGAGGATCGACAGACATTTTTGGGAGACTCGTGATTTAGTGATTCTTTAAAGGAAATATCGATACTCTGGCGTTTCTAGAAGCAAAATAGTTAGAATGGATGTTAAATCCATGTGTATTATTATTATTATTATTATTATTATTGAAGGAAATAATTCTAACCGACATTTTTAATGTTGGACTTTAATCAAGGGTTAAAGGGAAACAATGGCACATAATGTGCAAACAAAGCAAACAGGAAAGCGGGTAAGTGACTACGGTACCGCAGAGAATTCGTTACACCACGATCTCTCTTTTAACGAATACCACGCTCCTAATGGATACGATTATTTACAGCAAGACCACCTTCTATTACAGTACCCTTGCTTATCATATTTAAAACGGTAAATTCTAGTTGCAAGGCTTTGGAAGAACAAGAGAACTAAACTTCATTTGGTTTTCTGAGCCTGGTGGGTAATCGTATCACACGCAACTGCGGTTATAGTTCCATACTCGAATATGACAGGAAATCTCACCTCATTGTCTCAAGTACATGGTTCCATTGAGATTCAATCTTGCAGTAGGCCTAGCTTATCGATGCGAGGCTAGCTTTATCACGAGTACTTTCCTTCCTTAGCTTCTACCAGCGTAACCAAACCCAACTCTTATATTGCGCAGCATTTACCTCAGTTGTTGGCCTTAGCTTTTATGCCAAGAAGCAACAGTAAGGCTCTCACAAGGATTGTCTGCCTCAAGCGTCGGGAATTGAACCCAGAACACCATGTAATGCCAAAATGGAAAACAATCTTACTTACTTTCTAGAAATATGACTTACATCATCTTTGGCATTGAGACCTAAGGAGCTATGCGTAATCAACTCTGTACTTGTGATAGAGGGCACTAGTAAGAAATGTTTCACATTCAAGTTGTATTATCAATAAGAAAAATGTTATTTTAAATTTAAACCTTTCTAAGAAGAGTGACAGGGCACGCTCCAGCAGCAGTAGTCTTGAGAACGGTGCCACGTCCTCCATGCCACCCACACAATGTTCAAAATAACTCTAAACAATAGGTCCAAGGACATACGAGGCATCATAAGATGAAGGTAAGTCGGAAGCTCTGAATTTCGATTGGATTAAAGAACATTGCTTATCCTTACCACTTGTAGGAACCATTAGTATAATGTCAAAAACACAAACTTTTCAAATACTGTACTACCTTCAAATTCTACGTTTCAACTGTATAAACTGATTTCTTAGTTATTGTTGGGGAGCGTACACAACCTTTGTTCGTCACGAGGACCCGTAGCTCTCCATCTACCCCTGAACTACCTACTCAAGTAAACTATGGGTTATTTGAGCGCTCATCTCGCAATGGACTCATTTACAGGAACTATTCAATGTGATCCTTGGTACTGAGCACTGGCCGTCTGTGATACAAACGTACTACCCAGTTGGAAGCTTCAAAAGCATACATTATTATTATTATTATTATTTAGTCAGACTTTTCAGCATTGCATTCTAACAATATGACTTTCAGTATGATTATGTAATATTCGCTGGCTGAGTTAGACACTCGCCTCTCGTGCCTAAGGTTGCGAGATCAAATTTCTGCTCATTCGGTTGGCATTTAAGGACGCTTAAGTGAGAAAAAGAGACTGATAGTCAGTCTGAAAGACTGGACTTTATATAATTTTAAATGCTAGCAGCCGAGTACCAAGAAGGCAGTGCGAGAACAGAGTTTCAAGATTCTATTTTGTTTCTTCACTGCCTACTTGATTGTTCTCGCACTGCCTTCTTGAAACTCTGTTCTCGCACTGCCTTCTTGGTACTCGGCTGCTACATCGTACTATGACGTCACAACCTAAGTGCATTCTCGGTACATTTCGTCCCGTCACCGTAACGACGAAGTCGACAAGATCATTTAAAATGATAAAAATTGTGTCATATATTTGGGTACTCCAGGGCAAAATTCCGGTACCCAGTAACTGAAATGGATGCTAATCGTATCATTACTTAATTGTCCTGTTAAGCCTATTGGGCATTAAATAAGACGTTAAATATTTTAATTTATGCAATAAAGATAATATACGTCAAAGAGCGTAGCGAAATGGAAACGTGAACTTGTTCCAGCGAGCGAATAGAGCTTCATTCCAGTATTATTCAAGTAACAATTCAAAACCAACTAAGGTATACTCGGTACAGATTTCTACTTGAGCACTTGAAGCACCACGCTTGTGGGGCATATTGTTCAATCTACAGCCGGGTTCCCACAGCTCAACGTTGAGGAAGGAAATACATTCAGAGACTCTGGGTGTTAAGAAAACTTTTCAATTCACTCTACTACATTTTTAGTTGTTGATTGTTGCGATATCCTGGTCATGTAGTATAATAGTAACGTGATTCTGGGCTGAGCATATTATTCATATTCTGCATATGCATTCTGAACGGACTGCACTGTTCTTTGGCCTCGAGGGGGTGTTGGAACGAGCAAGGGATGCAGCATATGGCATGGTTCGCCCACGTCCGCACCCAAGAGAAAGCTGGCTCCGCACGGATTTCAACAGCTTGAGGGGATTTTCACTCGTTTCGCCTTCGCCTCCGCATACTTAACGGTACGTACCATAGTGGCCGACCTTCAGTCTCGACTTTCCCAAAGAGCTTAATCCCCGACTCCATGGAGATATTTATGTGGGGGAAATTTACGTTTTAAATATTCCTTCCACCGCAACAAACCAAGAGTAATTTAGGAACTATATTACTCTTTCTAATTCACAATATGAAGAGGCTTTTTGATGTGGAGGAAAGTATTAATGGTACGGAATACCACGAAAATCGAGAAAAATTACCTTGACAAACTATATATTAATTACCGAAATGTATTTTACGGTTATTTTTCATATAGATGAGTGGTCTCAGTATTAAATTATATAAGGTACTAGAATAATTATTTGCAAAACTCCATATCTTCGGCTAGTTAGGCCCTATCTAAAGTTACGTTGGCTTAAGTAAATAGCGAGTCCTTCTTATCAGGGCTTTTGTCACCTCCCATTAAGCTGACGAGGAGACAGTAGTTATCAGGTGTACACTTGTAGTTACGGGCCACTAACCACTTGGAACATCTCACAAAGCACTAGCACAACACTGTCGAGACGAGGCACTTCACGAAGCACACAGCAGTAGCACTGTTAAGAGGTGTTAGTATGAAGATTAACAACTTACCCGTCGCCATGGCTGTACTTGGCCACAGCTTTGTAGTGCCCCTCGCTTGCCTCTATCGTTAGAGGGGCTATCTTCCGCACGCACAGTCTTCGGTTAGACTGAAGAATCGAGTCTCTCGTCTTGGAAAGGTAGCGCAAGAGAGCTCAGCGTGACGTGTCTCAACCTCGCTTTCTCATTGGTCCAAACCGGTCACTCTTGCAGTCAGTCACACCATTCCAGAAGCCTGAGTCCTTGCCTTTACCATGTATGCACAAGGTGGAGGCGGACTGGGGCTGGGGTCCACCACGGGAGGACACTCATTTTAGTTGTGCGGATTTACCATCTTCTTTATTTCAATTCAGAGCTAAGACCGATGCTTCAGTATTCTAATAGGAATAGCGCAAAGAATATACAATATTTCAGTGGTGTAACTACAGGAGGATCAATCCCCACCCCTTTCCCCCAGAGCCGAATAATAAAAATATGAAATGTGTTGAAGTTCCTAATTTTAATAAGTGAAACTATTTGTCATAATAGCTAATTGTATAAATCCGTATTGATATAATAATTAAAAACTCGTATGTTATAACATTCGCCAAATCAATACTTAAAAACACTTAATTGTCTATATTTTACAGACTATGTGTACATGTTTCAAAACTCGGTTTCTTCTTCAGCACATAAATATAACTTATCCTAAGAAATTGATATCCTTACAATAAGAATTAATATTTAATTAAGAAAAAGAATTAAATATAATCCTTTGAAAATATCTATGAAAATTTTAATATAGGTAATTATAGGTGTCACTGAATAGTAATAATATTCTTCATTTGGTAAACCTCTTCTCCAAAATAGCCTATCTACCGTATCAAAAGTCTTCTTCCTTTATTCATGAAATGGGATTGATATTTCTTTGGTATTTAAGAACTGTCTTTATTTCTTTGTAATGTACTTGTATATCGTATGTAGATAAACCTTCAGGAACTGATAACCTATAATCCAACCTAGAGCATCAAGTCCTTATTATATTATTATGGTTATTTTTAATAAAACCAATCTCCGAATTGACGACAAATGATTGTATACTTGGTAATTTGAAAGCATTTCTTTTTCAACCTTTTAAAACATTTAGCGTTAGCTTAATGGTTAGCTATTCAGTTAGCCAGAAGGGTGAGTGTGGCACTAACTTTCCTCATCCCTTTCCAAAATCACACCACTTATCAGTTGCCATCCTCTTAGAATCCAAGTGTGAGTGTCATTTTGGAAAGTGAATAGGATTGTGTTTTTGTATTGGTGCTTTAAGTTAAACTTTAGTTGGGAACTGTAATTTATTAGCTTACTGTGTATACAATGACGGGGAATAGAAAGAGCACGATCATTTCGTGAAGAAAACTGGACTTTATAATTTAATATCAACAAAATTGTTAATTTTGGAGCATTTGCACATTGATAAGTCAAATTCTAATGAAATCAAACACGGACGAAATGTACGAGGTTTTAAAACTTTGTGAGCGTATATGTGCCTTCATTGATTATGTTCCATTATGTCTGAACCCCCCCCCCCCCCCCCCAATGGTAACACAGCTCATCTCCCTCCAGAAGTAAGAAGTAAACTTACGCCATTGATAGATGTTGTAATGGTATGATTTGAAAGAGAATCCAAGATTCCAACACATTACGGTACGGTACCTATTTCATTGTAGGCATAGGTTGGCTGCTTCAAATCATACAATTAGAGGGTATTACCTAATCTCAAGTTCGAGGATTAGGTAACACATTTTAAAGAATTATCATAACTTTACTTCATCTGAATCTACACTGGAGACATCAATGCGCGGTATCATTATCATAACTTTACTTCATCTGAATCTGAACTGGAGACATCAATGCGCGGTATCATTGATAAAATGCATTTCAATTTTTTTTCTGCTACAAGGGAAAAAATTACTGATTCTTGTTAAGTAAAGTGCTCTGCATCCATATCTGTGTTCAGATTTTCTGTATCATGTCGGTATTTTTCTGTAACTTTGAAGAGAAAATCGAAAAACATCAAAATAATCGGCACCGTTCATAATTAAAAGTAATAATTATTAAAGCAATATACCTGGAATGAGGGATGTAGAATCCAAGTCTGTATTCGCATTTCTTCTATCGTGTCCCGTTTTATGTAGTTTTTAGAAATAAGGATGAAAAACTTAAACATTTGAAGAATTTCAATAACGTCAAATTAGGTAGCGTATATTATTTAAAAAACGTGTTTTAACTCCGCAATATAAAATTCGAGTGTATTAAGTTAACTATAAAACCTTGATTATTATATTAATACAAAGTACTTACAACCATTCAGATGTTCAATTTGTAGGTTGAAATGTCGAAATGTTGCTGCTGTGACTTTGAGATGTGGTACTCCTCTTAATGCCCTGGTATCTTGTTTCCATCGTTTTAATATCCTGATGAAATCTTTCAACCTGCTCCTCACTCATTTTTGGGGAAGTGGTCAATAGGGTTGTGAAGAAAATGAAGTTTCACACTCGTGTTACAACCCAGAGATTTGAGGTTAGCTAACATTTCCTCGTAATGAAAATGAAATGAACTAGTTATGTTGCACTACGCAGGTACCGTAACCAATGCTTGTGGTCCCCCCGACTTTACCTGCTTCGGTGGTGCAGTTCAACAGGAAGTAATTTCATGCCACCACTTAACTTCCTCAGATCCACTACAAAAGAACAACACATTTTCTGAACACTATCTATTTACTGCGCTGGGTATATGACACTCAAAATGAATACGCAATTAAGGCTTATACATACCAGTTTCAAGGAATGGCATCCATATAAATAGAAGTGAAATACAGTACTGTGAGTATTTATTATAACTTATTGGTACACCTTAGTCAATAATAGAGAGAAAAGTGTATATTATACAAATTTCCACCTTATTGTGGCCTCCATCAGTAACTGTCTAAAGTTAATTATAACCAGGAATTTTTTCAGGGGGAACGTAGGGGGTACGCGTACCCCTTAAACATTTGAAAACTGTTTAAGAAAACATATTGGTACATTTTTATCTAGTCCGGCAAATATAACTTCCGACTTGAAAGTTCATCGATCAGCTGGCGTCAACGCCCTGTTCACAACAGTTGGAGGAGATTTCGAGAAATCCTCGATTTAAATAGATCTATCGAATCAGTTTCTTTTGGTTGGCAACTCGGCACTCAGCAGCATAATCGAAACAATAGGCCATATTATTTTCTGCTCGACAAAAGCTTTGTGTAATTGCTGCCTTATTCGAAGAAATTTTCTCGTTTAGGCTTAAATAAGTAACATAGTCTAACAATCGTGAAAAGGAAGTTCTGTTCCTATAAACACGCAGGCTGGTGTTTGGAGGCGGGGTAGGTTGGTAGTTTGCGCGCGTGGTTAGTTTTGAAGGACGAAGAAAATAACGAACTATTTTACATCCACCCAGGCATCGAAAAAGCTCAAAGTTAATGAATTAATGAGTTAATAAATGAACCCAAAGCAACCTTTCATTTAACATGTCAGCCCATAAAGTAATAACCAGACTCTGCAAATTGCCAAAAATTGCAAGATCATGATGTTTTGTCAACTACAACTGAGAGTACACCTTTAATTTTGTTAAAAAAAAGCACTGATTATAACTATGGAAATACGAGCAAAGTTGATTTGATGATACATTTTTATAAAAGATATTCAAAGAAACAGATCTATTAACAAAGAGTGCTTTAAATTGAAGATGCATTACTATAAAATATTTTTTTCTGATAACTATGTTTTATAAAAGGAAGAATTTAAAATTTAAAAAATATCTTGCGAAGAATTTTCACAGGAATGGTGCTCTTTGCTGAGGGGAGCATGCGTGAAGATGGCGAAAAATCAGGAGTCAATTCAAGGTAAAGAAGGGAAAGGTGTTAAACAAAATCATTAAAAGAGAGATATTAGGTAAAGAAATAGAAAGATAAAGAATGTATTACCTACATGGTTTAGGAATCTGTTGTAATTACTCCCTGCTTAATTGAAATATCTGTATATGGTGTGGATGGTCCTTGATTGAGAAAATTGCGTGGATGTAGGCCCATATTCTGAAGATCGATTGCATAGCTGTTAGTGGATAAAAATCGGACGTAATGAATTGAACGTACAGTACATATGAGCTTTGTAACTACCCATAGGGGGGACTAAACAAATTAAACAGTTTATCTGTAGCAAAACGGTTGCATATCAGTGATAATTCTTCAGTGGGAAATAACAGGCTAACACTTCTTTTCTCAGAGACATCGATTCGTACATTTCCGAGCTATGTCCCTATCAGAGACATTGATTCGTGCACTTCCGAGATATGCTCCGTTTTAACAAATCGGAATGCAGATAGAAGTTTTCAAAACTCTGTTTCACACGGACTCGTTAAATAAATCCCATCTAATTGAAACTTGGAAATTGCAATTTGCAGGTAAACTTTCAAAAATCTCTGGTTTACTTTCACTTCAAGGTTCCTTGAAAGAACTGAACGGAAAGTGCTTGTATTGGCACTTTCTCTTTACGAATTCTTAATACAAATTAGATATTTTAATTCACGTTTTCTTGATGGCACCTTTTAATTCCCTAATCTGATGCACATTGGCCCCAACTATTTTGGATCGTTCGTATTTCCTAGTCCCATTTAAGGTTGTAAGCCTAGTGTTTAAAATGTTTTTACTTGGTGCACATTGGAAACAGATCAGCTAGTCTATATTCTGAATAACCCTTAAATTGAATTCGTCTATTAAAAATCTGAATGCACTTTAAAATCTCAACATGATCGTGAGTAATGAAGACATAATATTAATTACATTCATTTATTCACTTTCGTTTGAGACTGTTTTGCCTTTCACAGTCCAGTCTAGCCAGCAAGCCTCTGTTTGCGAATAAGCCACCTCTATGATCCCCTATTAGCATTTAGCACTGCAGCCTCCTCTGCCTCTACACCTCTCTCTTTGTAATCGTTCAATACTAAATGTTACAATCGTCTCCTAGATTTACCTCTGTTTCTCTTGCCCTCTATAGTCTTTTTCATTAGCCTCTTAGGTAATATCTCCTCCCCTATTCACATCACATAACCCTACCATCTGAGTCGGCTGATACGAACAGCCTCATCTAGCGTGTTCATTTGTAACTTAGCCTTTACTGTATCTCTTCATTACGAGTACCTTCCTGCCATTGCTCCCATCTATTTGTCCAAGGATTCATTATGCTACCCTCATATCGGTTTCATCTAGCTTATGTATCAGATACCCTGAATCTACCCAGCTCTCACTTCCATACGACAAGGTCGGTCTAAATACTGAGCGATAGAGGGAGAGTTTTATTGCTACATTAACTTCTTTCTTGCAGAATAGTGTAGATCGCAACTGAGAACTCGCTGCATTAGCTTTTCAACACCTGGACTCTATTTCCTTCCCCACTGAGAGAATACAGAGCCCAAGTACCTACGTATTCCACCTGCTCCAATTTAGTTCATCCTATCTGGCATTCTATTTACTTGCATTTCTGCCCTGCTAACATAACCTTCGGTTTAGAAATGCTGATCTTTATACCATATTCCCTACATCTCTATTCAAGTTCTAACATGGCGGCTTGTAAGCTTTCAAAGTCTGTCATTACAACTAGATCATCAGCATAGGCCAGACTAGGCTACTTACCTGGTTTCCACCTAATTGAATCCCACCCAGCCAGTTCATTTCCTTCAGCAAGTGGTCCATATGAGGTGCCCAGAAGGAAAGTCAGCCATCTCCACTTTGGAAAATTCTACAGTAGAAGCAAAAAACGCTTAGAGGTATTCATGGAATGAAAATTCGATCTTGAACTATTTGATTACGTGAATTGACATCAGAAAAGCAATTTTACATATTTTTTTTTATTGTTAAGCAACTGTGAGACAAGATAATAAAGCTTTTAATTTGGAGATTGCTGTTTTTGCTTCTCACACGTGGATTTTGCTCACTTTGCCCTCAGATGAGGATGAAAACCAGGTTGTACCGTATTCAAGGCGGCTTCGATGGCGTAGTTGGTAGCATGCTGAGCTTCTATGCCCAAGATCACGGGATCAAACTTGGCATAAGTCGTCGGATATTTTAAGAGCGTTTTAAATCCCTTAGGATGATTTCCTTCGGAGGGGAAGTAAAGCCGACGGGCCCATAGCGTGGATTTATGGCATGTAAAAGAACCTCCCACTAACAAAACTTGTGTGAAGCAAAATTTGTAGGTTAGGTTTGAATAATGCTCTTAAGTTACAACGTTCGTCACCAGGCGCTGGTTGCGATTGCATCTAGTAGTAGCCAAGTCCACAGCTAGTTGTCGTGGACGGCAGCATTCGGTACCGAAAGTAGGAACTACTTGAAATCATCGTCTGCAGCCCTTACTTGAATTAAAAAACCGATAACACACACTAATACAGCCATCAAAATTAACACCGGTTATCAGACAAATTCTACACACACCCAGAGTACACGGGGCTACATGACCGCGACACTGGTGTTATTCCTTCCTGGTTATTCATTTTACAGGACTTATAAATAGCTACAATCATAAATTTAGCACCATAAAATTCAATCCATACCACTATAAGTCATACTGTTATGTAAACAAAATACAAAAGATGGCTGACTGTCACATGGCAGACTTTGCTCCACAGATTGTAAGAAATGATCATGGAGTCTGCAGCCTTTGCTTCTAACACCAGTTTTCAATAGGGGATTTAACCCACTTACAGCTACATTTGCTTCTCATAACCATTGGACATTGCTAGAAAGCATCAAGGAGAATCCATTTCTGCCATAAAGAAAGTTTCGCAAAAAGTGGAGATTGCTGACTTTGCTTCTAGGCACCCCATACTGTATATAAAATAAACGGCAGAGGCGAGAGGTTACTGCCTTGCCTTACTCTTGTAACAACCTTGAACCACGAACTCATCCTACCATCAACTCTTACTGCAGCCTGATTATCAATATGTAGCAGCCTTCCCTGGATACCATAATCCCACAGGATGCTCCTGGGTAGTCTATCGTATGCCTTCTCCAGATCTGCAAAACACAAACAGAACAGTCTATTCCATTGTAAGCGTGAGGCTATATACGGCATTAATTGGTATTCCCTGCAACCTTTCATGCTATATTTCATTCCCATTGGTACGGGATAAAGAGGTGTTATTTAGGGGCTTGCGACATTTAGCCCCGTATGCTTGGGTGTGTGATAATCTGTGTTATTGTAATGCCTACAGTTGTGTGTGTATTTGTGTGCAGGGTTGCGAAGGCTGTGGCAATGGCCTTGAGTTAGGAGACATCCCAAGCGTTTGCCTTGTACAGAATTGAGAAATCCCAGAAAACCCATTCTAAGATGGCTGAGATGAGATTCGAACCCACCTCTTCTCAGTTCAGTCTCGAGTACACCCCGTTCCAACATTCAGATCAGATTTATATTCTTGCCAGAGCCGGGATTCAAACCCGTACCTCGGGGGTGGCAGCCATGAATGCTAGCCACTACACCACAAGAGTCTGTATACAGAGAATGTTTATTATGCTCTTCTTGACGCCAACCTGGAATGAATGCCTGGAGTTGAACATAAGTCCTCAATAGCCTTAGGGCCCTTACACACGAGCGTCTTTCTGTCGTCGTTGTCGACTGCGAAAAGTGGTTCATGTGTGATCGCTTGTCGCCGCCGTGCCGTGACCATATAATGCAATGGGAAAAATACTTCCCCTTACAGACGAACGCTTTCCCGAACACATGTAAACCACTGTCGCCAGCTGTAGCCAATCCCGTCCACTGACCAGATCCCGACTGCAGCGCTTTCCTTTTCACACAGGCGACATGTCAGCTACATCGTGGCAAGTTGCCGCTCGCAGTAACCCTTCAGTGCTCGCGCGGGGTAATAACTAGGGCTCGGATTTTTAGGTGCTTAAAATCGGGAAAATATTTACTTTTCATGTATTAAAAATACCTGAAATATGTGACAAAAATGTAAAAATATGTAATTATAATTTAGTTTATTAATGTGAATATAAACAATATGCAGCACTCACGAATGCAATTTATGCTATGTTTCACTGACTGCTGAAGCATTACAATACACAACGAGATGCATCTTCAGGTTGTCCATCACAAATGACCGACGATTATCGCGAAACACTTCCTCTGAAGGGGCGAAACTGCGGCAATATGTTTCTTGCCCTTGAGGTGTTGTGTAACTTGAGATCGCTGTTTAGCCTTGATTGCTTTCCCACATGGTTGGTAGAACAGAACGCCCCCATCAGAAGTAAAATGATCTTTAAATTCTGCAACAGACGATAACTTGTAGTTGTTTTTACTTTAGGCATCGTAGAACTGCCTTACACTTCATAGCGCCAGAAATGAACTGCGTGAGAGAGACACTGGTTCCAGGTAGCTGGGGAGGTCTAGCAGGTGGTGCAACATGGCTATGGACAAGGAAATCCCCGGCTTCCACAGTAAGTTAAGAACAACACAGCTGCAAGCTGACATACGCTCTGCATGAAGATTAGATATCTCACAGAATGTTCCCCGTTGAAGTAACACAGAACAAAAGTGCAATAAACTGAAATAACTAGCATACTGGTTTAAGAAAAAGTTAATATTATGTCTTTTTATGTGCTAATAAGTGAAAAGCAGGAATTTATGTATTCATAGGAAATATCCTTAAAATATGTAGACTATTTACATAAAAAAAATATTTACCTAAAAATCTGAGCCCTAGTAATAACTTACCCCCATTCTTTAGTGAAATTTATCGTAACGTAAGAATAAAATTATGTTTTTTTCATGATGTTCCTGAATAAGGACCTTATCTATAAAGAAAACATAATAGAAATATCTAATTTTATTGCCATTAATACTACATACAGAAAATTAATTATATTACATAACTCCAAAGCAGAGAAAATGCATCCATAATAACGTTTGCCTTTATCCAGTCGTAAAAGGTTGAAGTATAAAGTCAATCACAATTCATTATCGTCTGAACTCTAAGGCTTAGTCTGTATTACTCACTTTTGGTTTTCTGGTTGAGACATTCCTCGCACAGAGCACACAAGAGTTTCTGCTTTTTATGTCCCGATTTCTAGGACATACAGCACATCTTCCAGATGATCCTGTTTTTTTCTCTCTTCAAGTGTGGAGTCTGAGAGCCCTGGGTAATTTCTTCTCGATCCTTTGAACTCATTCGCAAGACTGTCTTTCTGATATGGCGGGGCAAACTTGTTTGCGTCGCTCTGCTATCCGAGGCTTCAACAATTGCATGGCGAATTCATTCCTGGTCCTTGCTAATGTTCCCAGCTATATCACGACTCATATTATTCGGTTACACTTGAGTAACTATACGTTCTCACAATAGAAACACACGCAAGAATTAAAATTAACTACTGTAAATATGAGTTTGCCAATGTAGCCTCGCCAGTGCTCGCGTGGGGTAAGATATTACCCCAGTCAGCTTTGTATCTTTGCCGGAAAGAAACTGATGCGCGAAGGTTTATGACAGACAGCTCGAGTGGCGCCCCACAGTGTCCTTGGAAGGTACACAAGAGCCCAGGGTACAGTTCGTGATAGAAAAACATCAGCAGTCGTTTTTCAAGAGTTGGGGTAATTAATTACCCGGAGCGAGTACTGGAGGGGTAATCATGATGGAGCTGGCTCTTTTCCTCATCACAGTATCTGTCCTTGAAATAATTGGTTTAATTTCCTGTAGTAGCTCATTGAAAAAAATGTAGACATTCTGAAGAACTGGAAAAACTTACCGGGATAATTTCAAAGTTCGTGATATAAGGAATGAAACTGCCCAAACTGTTGTCGGACTTCTACAATTGGATGTATCCACATTCTTCGCGTTTTCCTTCTTTTTTTGAGTCTTCGCATGAGCAAAAGAAGTACAGCCTCGAGCCTCCTCTTCAGAATCCATACTGTGAATGACCGAAGTTCCACTTGCCGAACGACATTATTAAACCCCATTACTCCATCTGCGGTGAAGTTGGCCGGACCATATTTTGACGCTGGCCTAGCCACAACATGTGGCCATACTGAACTACAGAAGTGGTTGGGGGTGGCGTCAAAGAAGTGCATTTTTGTAGTCGACAGAAAAACGCTCGTGTGTAAGGGCCCTTAGTTTCAGTCTACCTAGCAGGGTCCTAATCCCATCTCAGCCGTCTTAGAAATCACGTTCCTTTGTTTCCAGGCATATGCTGGAATGGTACAACCTCAAGCTCTGTGCACTAGTGCAAACAACACCACAATAACACAGATCATCAGACAAGTGACCACCTCGTGATGTAGCGGTTAGCATTCTTGACTGTTGCCCCGGAGTTCCGGGTTCGATTCCCAGTTCTGCCAAGAAATTTCATTCTGGTCTGAGGGTTGAAAAGGGGTACACTCCGCTTCATGAGGCAAACTGAGAAGAGGTGGTTCGATTCCCACCTCGGACATCCTGGAGGTGATTCTCCGTAGTTTCCCCATTTCTACTCCAGGCAAATGCTGGGATGGTTCCTATCTTAAGTCCACGGCCGCCTCTATCCCAATCCTACAATCAAATTAACAATTATACACAATAATACAAACACCACAAAAATACAGGTTATCAGACACAATCTACACACAGCCAAGTAGACGGGGCTACATGACCACGATGTCCGAGTCCCTAATTGAAACAAAAACGACAATAATGTTATTTATTTTACCGTATGCCCCTTTTAATATCTGCGGCTTTTAGAGACGCCGGGGGGTGCCGGAGTTTTGCCCTGAAGGGGATCTTTAACTTGCCAGTAAATCTACTGACACGGCTCCCTCGCATTTTCGCACCCTCAAATGCCAGCTGACTGCGCCAGGATTCGATCCTACAACCTTGGGCATAGAAAGCGAGAACGTTACCGCTGAGCCACGCTGCCAGCCATAAAACAACTACAACAACAAACACATACAAGTGCATGGAGCTAATGATCACTATGTTTCATTTAGGGGCTTTGCGACATCGTGATCATGTGGCCCCGTGTAATTGGGTATGAGTAGAATCTGTCTGATAACCTGTGATGTTATGATGGCTGAATTAGTGTGTTCATTTGTAACTGGGGTCTACGAATAGGTAGGAGGGGGCCGTGGCTTCAAGTTAGGAACCATCGCGGCTTTAATTGGAATAGCAGTGGGAAACCATTTCTGGGATGATTGAGGTGGGAATCGAACCCATATTATATCTGTTCTGCATCACGAGAATGTATCACGTCCCAGCCCTCACATCAGAGTTAGATTTGCTGTCAGAGCCGGGAATCCAACCCAGACGTCAGGGCTGACATGTTAGTGACTGCGCCATGAAGTGGGCGCAGTCTGATAAAAATGGGAATAGGACCATCTCTGATTCTGCTGGCTGCATGGTACAGCGGCAGGCTGTGCACAAAGTTGCTGGCGGAATCAGTTGGCATTTTGAGGGTGTTTAAAATGTGAGTTGATTTACTGGCGCGTTAAATATCTACTTCTGGCCAAATTCCGGCAACCCGGTGACCCTAATTCTGCAGTAGTAAGACGAAAGACCCATATTATTATTATTATTATTATTATTATTATTATTATTATTATTATAGACTAATGTCTGACCAGGGACCGATAGCCTCGATGTTAGGCCCCTTAAAACAAGAATCATGATGATGATGATCATCATCACCGACCCCGTGGGTAAGTGATTAGCACGATAGACTTTACCTCAAGGGTCACGGGTTCAATTCCCGACCGGGCTGTGGAATTTTAACCTTTTATGGTCAACTTTCCTATTGGGGGTTTCGGACGTATTTACTATTATCTCATCTTCATCACGACACCCAGGTCGCCTTTGGGCTGTACCAGGCCTCTCCGAGAGCCAAACGCCATCATCATCATTGTGTCCATTTTACGATTACTCCCCCCCCCCCCCCCAGGAGCTCACATCTATTGGGACGTGGGTTGGCAACCAGGGGACCCCAGCTGAGTCTGGCATTGCTTCCATTTAATTTGCCGGGCTCCTCTCCGTCTTCTTTCCTGTCTTGGTCAAGTTTCGTTCTCTTCCTACGGTATTAGGGTATCAGAGGCCTAGGGAGTCTTTCACTTTCCCGCCTTAATTGGCCCTTGTCTCATCTTTCCTGATACCCTCATTCGTCGAGGGGTCAGCCTTCTTTTTCATGTTATCTCCTGTTTTCTGCACAAGGCCCTCAAGGAGGCAGGGTGTATGTAGCCCCACCACATCTGGTGCACCCTGGACAGAGCTACACCCTCAAGGGCTCATGGCTGGTGAGTTTGGGAGTTGGCGACCCCGAGGGATTCCTGAGCTGGGCCCGTTTTGTCCCCTTTCTCCTCTGACTTTGGGGCGGGCCCTCTCCTCTTTCCTGTTTCTATCTGGCTTTCATGGCTCTCCTTCTTTCCAAGTCCTTCAATCCTCATTCTTCAAGGGTTGAGGGCATTTCTTTTCTTCCTGTCCTTTATTTGCCTTATCCTTTATTCTTATCTCATCGTTCACTATCACCCAATGAATGCATTAGGGGCCGATAACCTAGATGTTAAGCCCCTTAAATAACAATTATCATCATCAACGATTACTTCATAGAGGTAGGCAACTCACACACGACGTTGGGATTCGGCCCTCAGATATTGTAATTTGTAGCTCTTCAATCGGTCAACACGATTGTGCCCAAAACAATTAATTAATACATGTATTATTTTTCAGGAGTGTGTTTACATATTTGTTTATATCGTGTACAACGCCCATTCATTGGGCACAACCGTGTTGACCGACTGAAGAGCTTCAAAATACAATTCGTATAGGCAACACTGCAAGAGAATGGCTTCAAATCTCCACATCCTCAGATATGTAAACTTACAGTTCGGCTACGCTATTGCCATCGCGAACATACAGTCGATGCTTCTGCCGTGACGCTTAGTAAAGGAAAGTAATGTATACTAATACAGTAGAGTCCCGCTCAACCAACATTCGCTTATCCGACATTCCGTGTTATCCGACACTCGTAGACTTAATTTGAACCTTTGGTGTACACTAAATTCTGGGATACCCGTTGTGGAGTTTGCAGTCTAGTGGGCAAGCACTGACGAATATGAGGATGGGGAAGAAGAAGAAGAAGAAGGAGAAGAAGAAGGAGAAGAAGAGAAGAAGAAGAAGGAGGAATTGCAGAGCAAAAGGATAAAGCTATGTCTCACAGTGAGGGATTGAGTACATTGGATATGGCATTAACGTTCGTGGAGCAACAGCCAGAGGCAAGCGCAATGGAGGTGTTGATTTTTCGTCGATGGCGAGATCTCGCAGCAAGAAAACGTGAATCATCAGGCAAGCAGACATTGTTGAAAAGTTTTCTATCTTAAGGCATATGAAGCGTTTTTGTTCAATACTGCACGTACAATAATTGAATTGATAATTCAGTAGAGTACCGTAAAACGTCCATTGTTTTAGTAATACAGTATAGCCTACCTATTTGTTTTAGCTCATTTTCAAAGTCATTCTTTATAATCCGACATTTTCGGTGATTCGACATACT
The DNA here is from genome assembly GCA_946902985.2 of Meconema thalassinum. Classification (NCBI taxonomy): domain Eukaryota; kingdom Metazoa; phylum Arthropoda; class Insecta; order Orthoptera; family Tettigoniidae; genus Meconema; species Meconema thalassinum. The sequence goes on from OX336389.2 coordinate 56,407,394, forward strand.
CCAGGTCCAGAAGGGTCGGATAATAGACTCTACTGTATATAAAAATGAGATGGTGTGTGTCTGTGTATTACTCAATCACGCAAGAACCACTGGTCCGATTTACATGAAATTTTGCATGGAAGTAGCTGATTTACCTGGTTAACATATCGGCTAATTTTGATTTCGATACTTTGCACTATTTAAAGATGGCGACCATTTTAGTAACGTCACTACACCTTTTGGTTTCAAACTTTCATATTTCAATTTCAAATAAAAAGAGAACGCTAAGAAATAGAAAACTTTTGATGGCATATGCAAGGTTTAAAATTTAATTTTCTATCCGAAAGCTTGTTATCACTTTTCGTGTATCTCCAACAGTTAGCGAGTAAAACCTTAATTTGTGCTATAAAACACGGCCAACGACGAGCGGTGTAGTTGGACAAAATGTCCCATCCTTACTCTCCCTCCGCGCAGCACCTTGCCTATCCCCTGTTTTAACTGTCACCTTAACATTGTAATTTATTTATGACACGTAGCGAAGCACGGGTACTTCAGCTAGTACAATATAAAGACGATAACACTCTTTACTATGAAGGAGCCTAGTAGGGGAGTAGTGCCGATTCAAACGCACAGCCTACTTTCCTGGGAACATTGCCGATATCTCTCGAACGCCTGGTGGGATATTTACAAATGAGGTGTCGTTGGACTCGAGCTGACGTCCTCTTTCCTATGGACCACTCGTCATATTTTTGATTTTTTGAAAATTTTTGTTTTTGAAAGTAGGCGATAGTTTGAAAACCAAACATGATAGAACGTTGTGCCATAGTTAAAACGAATGGTCTCTATGACTTTTATTTTTTAAAATAAAACTTTTTTATATTTTGAGAGTTTTTGAAAACACTTAACTTTTGAAATTTTAATATTTTGGAAACTAAAGAGTTAACAAAAAAATTTGTTTGACGTAAATGAATGCCCCTGATCCCCTCTAAACCCAAAATAAACTTCAAGTCTCTAGGACTAAAACTGTGCAGTAGTGCTAGAATGGGGGTTCTACCTATAATCACGTGTGTGCTTGAATACGTATGGCTATGTTGAAATAAGTTGGTGGTGGGGGAGGACTAGAGTCGAGTGAGGGGCCGTTTAGATGGTATTTTTTCCGCTCTATTTGATGGTGAGGTTATTTTTTACAATGGGTGGAATTTGGAAACGCAATTTGAGGTAAACGTGCGTTTTTGACATTTTGGTGATATTTAATGAGCTTGTAAGGCTAGAAAGATGTGTTCTTTAGGATCGGGGTGACGTTCTCTAGGCTAAGCATGTATGTTGGTATTTTAAAAAAAATTGAAACTTTTTGTTTCTTGGATTGGCGCTATTTTGGAAACGGTGAATTTTGGAAAAAAGTTTGTTTGACATTAATGAAAGGTGGGTATGCCCTCTAGGCGGGCAGCAAGTTTCAAGGGAGTAGGAGGAAAAAATAAAAAAAGATAGCCTACTTTCTAGCGAACATTGGTGATCATTGGCGAACGGATGGTCGCATTTTAACAAATAAGGTGTCGTTGCACTCGAGCTGACGTCCTCTTTCCTATAGACCACTCGTTATAATTTTCAATTTTTTTTTGAAAAATTTTGTTTTTAAAAGTAGGCGATAGTTTGAAAACCAAACATGATAGACTGTTGTGCCATAGTTCAAACCAATGGTCTCTATGGTCTTTATTTTTTATAATAAAACTTTTTTATATTTTGAGATTTTTGAAAACCCTTAAATTTTGACTTTTTACTATTTTGGAAACTAACACGTTGACAAATAAGTTTGTTTGAATAAATGAAAGGTCCCTACCCCCTCAACCAGGAAAATAAATGTCAAGTCTCTAGGACAAAAAAACTAGGCATTTTATTTTTTTTAAATAAAAAAAAAGCGTGTTTGTAGACAGAGAGCCGGTAGCGCTTGACGTATGTTACAACGAGGCTATGATTGGCCATGGTGGATATGGGAAATGACTATTTCGACGGGGGAGATGTATGGCAAAACGAGGGGTCGCTTTTCGATATTTTCTCCTATGACGAATGAATGAAGGCGAATATTTTGAAATGTGACAAGCATGCTAAGATTTTTTACCCCTGAAGGGGATCTTTAACGTTTTAGTTAACAGTGATGAGCAAGATCGCTCTCTGACACAACAGACGGTTGTAGGATATGACCAAGTGATTCTTAGACGTTGGCGATCTCGGTGACCGTGCCCGGAAGAAATGAATAGCTATTTTGGTGGGATGGCGAGGTCAGCTTATGACGGTTGGTTTTGTGATATTTCTCATGACGGATAGAGGTGAATATTTGAAATGTGTTAAGTGTGCTAGGATTTTTTTTACCCCTGAAGGGGATCTTTAACATGCTAGTAAACGGTAATAAGCGAGACTGCTGTCTGGCACAGTAAATGGTTTTAGAATATGGAAACCTATAACATTTGCTCGACCAAGTCATGTGCATGTATGCAAAGAGCCAAAACGGTAAGGTCATTGGCCTGAAATGTTATAAACTAAATATTGAACTGGGTAAAGTCATGTGTTTTAGGATGAAAGTATGTGGTTAACATGATCATGTATTGAGGATGGCCGCTTGCTAGTAATTATTATTATTACAGTAAAATGTTTAATAATAATAATAATAATAATAATAATAATAATAATAATAATAATAATAATAATAATAATAATAATAATAATAACTACAATAATAATAATAATAATAATAATAATAATAATAATAATAATAATAATAAAACACACATGTTTTGAATGCTAACACGCACACAGTCCAGCTCACTGGTGACTGAATATTGTACCTAGCCAGAGGACTCGTGAGAGCTGTTGCTGGTGCTGACGAGGCAGGAATGTCTACGTCAGCAGGAAGTGTGATATCAGCTTACTTGCCTCGTGGTGGCTAGCAGGTGTGCTGTTTAAGCAGAGACCGCCATTTTGGTTCTGAGACAGTAGGACTACCGATGTATAAGAGGTAGGCATTTTGGTTCCTTATTAAAAACATGAAACTAGTATAAGGTACACGAATCTTATTCAGACTGAGGAATGTGAAGAGGCGTGGGAACACGTGCGAGAGAGAGAGACAGAGAACCATTCAAGGTCAAAACGCTTGAAAAGACAACTTTTTCTGTTGCTAGGCTAACTGATAACGATTGCGTTAGTCATGCACTTGCCATTTTAGCACACGGACGTATACAGTCGAGCTGTGGAAGAAAAATCCTTTTTATTTTTTGGTAAGTACCTATGAATAATTATTTTAATCATGTCATGCTAATGAACATTAAATTTGTAGTGATTGATTAGGTAATTATTGATTTTTAATTTATTTGTTTGCAGATAACCGGTATACCTTACATATCTGAGATACAAGAAACCAGTTTACTTTTGAGCCAACTAGAAGGAAAGAGCAACAAGCCACTGCAAGTGAAGGTGGAATTATTTTTTTAAACTAACTTGTTTCATTTTTTGTTTCATATTTTATTTTATGAAATGCATGTACTAACCTGAATTTAGGTATTTATAACGGTTTATTTTATTTATTTTTAGAAACTTGGAAAGAAAAGCCCTACTGCCGTAGCAGTCGCTGAAAACCCGAGACGCAGTAAAGTGCAACCATTGTTTCCAGGCAGTGAACTATTTAAAACTCAGGTAAGCCTAACATAAAATGCTATTCCATTTTACCACTACTGAAAACTCGTAGACAAAAAAAATCATTACCTGTACATGAACAGGACGATGATTGCTTTCTTGATTAATGACTATGTATTGGCAACCGGGAAAGTACAAGGCCATATTGGATTTTGTAAAAAACAAAAGTTTTAATTTAACTGACTTGTCGTTCCCTATAATAATAATAATAATAATAATATAATGAATGAAAATCCACAGCCTGTTTCCAGTCTCCGACCGGGTCAGGAATGGAATGAATGAAGCCCCCATCTAGCGGCGAGGATATGAACTGTGCCGGCTGTTGAAACCTGACGCACTCCTCAGGGGCAATGATTAAATGAATGACAGATGAAATGAAATGATAGTGGAGAGTGTTGCTGGAATGAAATGTTGACAGGGAAAACCGGAGTACCCGGAGAAAAACCTGTCTGCCTTTGTTTTGTCCAGCACAGATCTCACATGGAGTGACCGGGTTTTGAACCACGGACCCAGCGGTGAGAGGCCGGCGTGTTGCCACCTAAGCCACGGAGGCTTAATAATAATAATAATAATAATAATAAAAATAATAATAATATAATATTAATAATAATTTTAATATCGTATGGCCTCGGATGCCGGGTGCAGGCTTTGTTATTTGACACACAGAGGGTAGCTTGCATGTCGAATTTAGTTGTTCCTTGACTATGAAAGTCAAGGAGGTTAGATGTTAGATATCTAATCTCCTTAAACTCTATAGCGCTTTCTAGTAGAAAAATGAGGAACTTTGTACCCTATGAACTCAACGAATATTCACAGGTTTGAACATGATAATCTGAACAAAATGACATGACATTATTATTTTTTGTTTATGTATTGGTTAAAGGGGAATGTAAATGACTGCAGCTTTATAAAAAGAAAATAAGTACATGGGTTACTGTTAGTGCGGACATACAGTTTATTACAATTTTTATGGTGTTTTGATATATTAATGCCAGTTAACGTTAAAGTTTTATTTACAAGTATTGATTGGTTGATTGATTGATTGATTGAGGGATTGGTTATTTTGTTTGCTTTTAGGTGTCGTCATGCGCCATTAACGTAAAGAACAGACAGTGAACAAGCATACATTGTGCTTTAAAGTACTCTGTGCAACGTTAATAACTTATAATAAGAAAAAGTTTTATTACAACTCTTGGCGTTAGTACCAAATACAACAAGTGAGCAAGTTGGTTTACCACGTGGGTTAAATTTAAAATCAGAACATGATCGTTGGTTAACATTTGAATCCTGGCCTGTAGGCTTTTTGTCGACACATAAACTTGCAAAAGCCGTTTTTTTTACTTGAACCGAGAAGATGTGGTGCGCTGTGTGTTTTGTCGTATTGAACTTTCACACTGGGAAGAAGGGGATGATCCCTTTAGAGACCATTTGCGATGGTCTCCTTGTTGTCCTTACATGCTTGGAAAACAAGTGGGTAACATACCTGTGTATTCATTTTACCGAACCACAAGACCATTGGCCGCTACTTACGTTGCTGAATAACAAATAAATAATAATAATAATAATGATGTATTACCAGCCAACAACGGTAGTGTCGATATATGTGGTCCATATGCCATAGACAGCGTTGAATTGGCATGTGCTTTTGAAAAATTGGGAGTTTGCAAGACTAAAGCACTAGCACACCCAGAGTACAGCTCTGTTGAAAAACGTTTAGAATCTTATAAAAATGTTTGGCCATTAATATTAAAACACCTTACCAAACAGCTAAGTGAAGCTGGATTTTTTATACTGATGAAGGGGATAAAACAATATGTTTTTATTGTGGATTTGCTTTAAAGGATTGGCAAATGACTGATGACCCTTTTGTGCAACACGCTCGTTGGTTACCTAACTGTAAATACATGGTGTTGCTTAAAGGTCAGGAATTTGTGAACACTATTCGTAAAGAAAACGTGATTGCAGCACAAGACATAAAAGTGCCTTTAGAGTTAGAACATGCGGAGCAAATACATGAGGCTGAAAAAAAAAGACTTGTCTCACGAACAGATACAAAAGTGTGACCAAAAATTATGTAAAATTTGTTATCAAGATGAACTAGGTGTTGTATTTTTGTTAGTGGACACATGATAGCCAGTGTAAAGTGTGCATTAGAACTCAACACTTGCCAGCAAAAAGGAAAATGTTTTTGTGTAATAAAAAGTCATGTCCAGCCTCCCACCGCCATTCATCTGTGACGTCATAGTCAGTCTCAAAGCAAGTCTATACTTGTAGAACATGTCATGTGACAAGGTTAGGTTTAGTGAGCAGAGGTTAACTTAGGTTAGCTAGCTCTATCTCACTCCTAGCCAATCATTAACCTTAAAAACACTCTAGAGTTCTTGGAATCTGTTCATGTAATTATTATTCTTGACAGTACTTTGGAAATTACACCCTGAAAAATATCAATCCCCTTGAATTCTTTTAAATTGTTATTATTATTATTATTATTATTATTATTATTAGCCAAGTCACTTTACTAAAATTTAATTTATGTGTATTAGTTGATATGAAAGTCTCAACACCCAGCCATGCTTGCACTCACATTTTGCTTTCACTTTTGCTCCCATATTAATGCCAACTCTTATAACTATAAGCAACGGCAAAATGTAAATGGAATAATATTTCTGATAATGTTCAAAACAAAAGTCCTGATGTCTTGGGTTTGAATTCTCAACTATGGTTGTCAGCCAGTGAGTTACACTTCAGGAAACTTTTATTTTTGTGTTGTGTTGCATGATAATTTGCCCATCTCGTGGTGTAGTGGCTAGTATACTTGGGTGTTATCCCAGAGGTTTTGGGTCCCAACTCGACTATGGCCAGAATTTAATTTTTGATCTGAGAGTTGGAAGGTTAGGTGAAGTTAGGTTAGGTGAAGTTAGGGGAGATTGTTTTAGTAAAACACCACATTTGCCCCCACTTTTTACTCACACATTTTGCTCCCACTTTGTGCACTCACTTTTGCTCGCTCTTTTTGCTCTCACTTTTTGCTCCCACTTTTGCTTTCACATTCGCTCCCACTTTCTGCTCCCATATTTGCTCACACATGTTTGCTCCCACTTTTTGCTCCCATATTTGCTCTTACTTTTTTTGCTCTCATATTTGCTCGCACTTTTGCTTACACTTTTTGCTCCCACTTTTTTCTCTCACTTTTTGCTCCGACTTTTGCTTTCATATTTGCTCCCATACTTGCCCCCACTTTTTTGCTCCCACATTTGCACCCATATATGCTCGCACATTAAACTATTGTTCTAATTACCAATTTGTTTTTACTAGAGCTTAGTCTATGCTTGACAGTTGATAAGGAAGTATCTGTGACTAGGTATGGTAAGCCACATGCATTCTATAAAGGATATTCATATATTGTGAAACGAACCAATAAAAATGGAACTCTTATTTGGCGTTGTTCAAAACAACGTTCAAAACAATGTCGCAGTGAGCTAAAAAGTAAAAATAGTGAGGTTTTAAGTTTCAGTGATCATCAATGTAGTGTACTGCATGAAACACTGTTGCTGTCAACAGAAAATCATGAAAATGTTAAAAAGCGAGTGCTACAAAACAATACTACTATTGAAAATAATTCAATGTTCAAAAAACCCTTAACATTATCAAAAGCCACGCAGACTCTACATGAGGACACTGTAGAGGAAGAGGAAGAGGAACAGGAAGAGGACCAGGAATTTTTAGCTGGTTTTAGTAATGTTGAGGATAATGTTGAGGATAATTATAGTGATTATAATAATAGTGATATAGATCATGCTGCTTATGATTATGATAGTGATAATGATCCAAAACAAGACAATAACGTTTTCATGCCTATTGTTCACCGTGGAAGAAAAAAGATCTACAACAAGCTTTGTTTTTAAAACTATAACACACTATCGTAAAGGCAAAGACTTGTATTAAGTGTGCTTTTTATTGTCATAATCATGTATACTCTGCAATGTTAAATATTCTTACATCTATAGAAAATAAAACAACATTGTACCATTATTTTCATTTATTTACAAACTTTATATACATTTTTTTTGGTTTCATAATAATATTTTTAAGACAACACTAAACACTAAGACATTATTATTCTATATACATATTTTTATTTTAGTCCATTGTCATGACTTATATCTTCCATTATTATTTGACATTTGTTTTTTTTAATTTAATTAAAACGAACCATGCACCTATTGTTTTTAAAACCTTCATAAATTAAGTGTACAGGTTGTACAGCATTATTGACTTCATCAAAAACACTCTCCGACATATCATTAAACCGTGTAGGCAGAAATGTCTCAAAGTTTTCACATACACGAAGTACACGATCACCATATGCTGTTTTCAATTTCCGAATCTTGATAATGCGGAATGGAATATGCGTTGGCAATTCGCTGAGCTTCTTTGTCTCTAAGCCACATGCTTGACCCACAGCATTCAAAACATTCATTGTAGTAGTCTATAAACAAAAGAAAAGCATATCTATTACACTCTAAAACAGCTTTAATAATATTGTGCAATTAGGGATTTTACACTATGCATGGCTGATAAATTTTACTACTTATGCAAGAAATGCCCTAACTGTAGCAGATACTACTTTTCTGCATATAGCACAAGTGTTGAGTTCTAATGCACACTTGACACAGGCTATCATGTGTCCACAAGGCAAAAATACAACACCTAGTTCATCATGATAACAAATTTTACATAATTTTTGGTCACACTTTTGTATCTGTTCGTGAGACAAGTCTTCTTTTTCAGCCTCATGTATTTGCTCCGCATGTTCTAACTCTAAAGGCACTTTTATGTCTTGTGCTGCAATCACGTTTTCTTTACGAATAGTGTTCACAAATTCCTGACCTTTAAGCAACACCATGTATTTACAGTTAGGTAACCAACGAGCGTGTTGCACAAAAGGGTCATCAGTCATTTGCCAATCCTTTAAAGCAAATCCACAATCAAAACATATTGTTTATTCCCTTCACCAGTATAAAAAATTCAGCTTCACTTAGCTGTTTGGTAAGGTGTTTTAATATTAATGGCCAAACATTTTTATAAGATTCTAAACGTTTTTCAAAAGAGCTGTACTCTGGGTGTGCTAGTGCTTTAGTCTTGCAAACTCCCAATTTTTCAAAAGCACATGCCAATTCAACACTGTCTAGGGCATATGGAACACATATGTCGACACTACCGTTGCTGGCTGGTAATACATTATTATTATTATTATTATTTATTTGTGATTCAGCAACGTAAGTAGCGTCCAATGGTCTTGTGGTTCGGTAAAATGAATACACAGGTATGTTACCCACTTGTTTTCCAAGCATCTAAGGACAACAAAGAGACCATCGCAAATGATCTCTAAAGGGATCATCCCCTTCTTCCCAGAGTGAAAGTTCAATACGACAAAACACACAGCGCACCACATCTTCTCGGTTCAAGTAAAAAAAACGGCTTTTGCAAGTTTATGTGTCGGCAAAAAGCCTACAGGCCAGGATTCAAATGTTAACCAACGATCATGTTCTGATTTTAAATTTAACCCACGTGGTAAACCAACTTGCTCACTTGTTGTATTGGTACTAACGCCATGTGTTATAATAAAACTTTTTCTTATTTTAAGTTATTAACGTTGCACAGAATACTTTAAAGCACAATGTATGCTTGTTCACTGTGTGTACATTAGGTTAATGGCGCATAACGACACCTAAAAGCAAACAAAATAACCAATCAGTCAATCAATCAATCAATCAATCAATCAATCAATCAATCAATCAATCAATCAATACTTGTAAATAAAACTTTAACGTTAATTGGCATTAATATATCAAAACACCATACAAATTATAATAAACTGTATGTCGGCACTGACAGTAACCCATGTACTTATTTTCTTTTTATAAAGCTGCAGTCATTTACATTCCCCTTTAACCAATACATAAACAAAAAATAATGTCATGTCATTTTGTTCAGATTATCATGTTCAAACCTGTGAATATTCGTTGAGTTCATAGGGTACAAAGTTCCTAATTTTTCTCTTAGAAAGCGCTAGAGAGTTTAAGGAGATTAGATATCTAACATCTAACCTCCTTGACTTTCGTAGTCAAGTAACAACTAAATTCGACATGCAAGCCACCCTCTGTGTGTCAATTAACAAAGCTTGCACCCGGCATCCGAGGCCATACGATATTAATATTATTATTAATATATTATTATTATTATTATTATTATTATTATTATTATTATTATAGGGAACGACATGTCCGTTAAATTAAAAATTTTGTTTTTACAAAATACAATATGGCCTTGTACTTTCCCGGTAAACAACCGATATGGTCTTGTACCGGTTGCCAATTCATAGTCATTAATCAAGAAAGCAATCATCGTCCTAGTCATGTACAAGTAATGAATTTTTTGTCTACGAATTTTCAGTCGTGGTAAAACGGAATAGCATTTTATGTTAGGCTTACCTGAGTTTTAAATAGTTCACTGCCTGGAAACAATGGTAGCACTTTACTGCGTCTCGGGTTTTCAGCGACTGCTACGGCGGTAAGGCTTTTCTTTCCAAGTTTCTAAAAATAAATAAAATAAACCGTTATAAATACCTAAATTCAGGTTAGTACATGCATTTCATAAAATAAAATATGAAACAAAAATGAAACAATTTGCATATTAAGGCTTTCACGGCCCGGATTATTATATAAATAATTCCTGCTTTTGGGCTAATGCCGTGTGTAATTTTAATTTAAACCATACGTTTCGGAGAAACCTTGCCTCCTTTTTCAATGGAAATAAACAATGTGGCCAAAGAAAGTATATCAATGAGATTACAAAAAATATAGATAAATTCCTCTGTTCGTCACCAGAGTGCAGCTGCCATAAATTACTATATGGACCATGGTGGAACGGCGGACAGAGTAGTAAGTAACGAGAAGGTATAGGGGGCGGTGTGAAAATATAGAAACTCCTCGAAGAATGAGGAGGGGGGGGGGGGAGGAGGTGTGAGGGTTAGATGGATATAAGGAAACATAAACAAAAGGGAAGTGTAGCTGGACGATACCTAACAAGTTAGTTTAAAAAAATAATTCCACCTTCACTTGCAGTGGCTTGTTGCTGTTTCCTTCTAGTGGGCTCAAAAGTAAACTGGTTTCTTGTAACTCAGACATGTAAGGTATACCGGTTATCTGCAAACAAATAAATTAAAAAATCAATAATTACCTAATCAATAACTACAAATTTAAGGTTCATTAGCATGACATAATTAAAATAATCATTCATAGGTACTTACCAAAAAATAAAAAGGATTTTTCTTCCACAGCTCTACTGTATACGTCCGTGTGCTAAAATGGCAAGTGCATGACTAACGCAATCGTTATCAGTTAGCCTAGCAACAGAAAAAGTTGTATTTTCTCAGCGTGTTGACCTTGAATGGTTCTCTGTCTCTCTCTCGCACGTGTTCCCACGCCTCTTCACATTCCTCAATCTGAATAAGATTCATGTACCTTATACTAGTTTCATGTTTTTTATAAGGAACCAAAATGGCTACCTCTTATACATCGGTAGTCCTACTGTCTCAGAACCAAAATGGCGGTCTCTGCTTAAACAGCACACCTGCTAGCCACCACGAGGCAAGTAAGCTGATATCACACTTCCTGCTGACGTAGACATTCCTGCCTCGTCAGCACCAGCAACAGCTCTCACGAGTCCTCTGGCTAGGTACAATATTCAGTCACCAGTGAGCTGGACTGTGTGCGTGATAGCATTCAAAACATGAGTGTGTCTTATTATTATTATTATTATTTTTCTTAAAAATTTTACAGTAATAATAATAATTACTAGCAAGCGGCCATCCTCAATACATGATCATGTTAACCACATACTTTCATCCTAAAACACATGACTTTACCCAGTTCAATATTTAGTTTATAACATTTCAGGCCAATGACCTTACCGTTTTGGCTCTTTCCGTACATGCACATGACTTGGTCGAGCAAATGTTATAGGTTTCCATATTCTAAAACCATTTACTGTGCCAGACAGCAGTCTCGCTTATTACCGTTTACTAGCATGTTTAAGATCCCCTTCAGGGGTAAAAAAAATATCCTGGCACACTTAACACATTTTCAAATATTCGCCTCTATCCGTCATAGGAAATGTCACAAAACCAACCGTCATAAGCTGCCCCCGCCATCCCACCAAAATAGCTATTCATTTCTTCCGGGCAGGTCACCGAGATCACCAACGTCTAAGAATCACTTGGTCATATCCTACAACCGTCTGTTGTGTGAAATAGCGATCTCGCTCATCACCGTTAACTAAAACGTTAAAGATCCCCTTCAGGGGTAAAAAATCTTAGCATGCTTATCACATTTCAAAATATTCGCCTCATTCATTCGTCATAGGAAAAAATATCGAAAAGCGACCCCTCGTTTTGCCATACATCTCCCCCGTCGAAATAGCCATTTCCCATATCCACCATGACCAATCATAGCCTCGTTGTAACATACGTCAAGCGCTACCGGCTCTCTGTCTACAAACACGCTTTTTTTAATAAAAAAATTAAAATGCCTAGTTTTTTTGTCCTAGAGACATGACATTTATTTTCTTGGTAGAGGGGGTAGGGACCTTTCATTTATGTCAAACAAACTTATTTGTCAACGTGTTAGTTTCCAAAACAGTAAAGAGTCCAAATTTAAGGGTTTTCAAAAATCTCAAAATATAAAAAAGTTTTATTATAAAAAAATAAAGATCATAGAGGCCATTGGTTTGAACTATGGCACAACATTCTATCATGTTAGGTTTTCAAACTATCGCCTACTTTTAAAAACAAAATTTTTCAATTTTATTTTGAAAAATATAACGAATGGTCTATAGGAAAGAGGACGTCAGCTCGTGTCCAACGACACCTCATTTGTTAAAATGCGACCATCCGTTCGCCAATGATCACCAATGTTCGCTAGAAAGTAGGCTATCATTTTTTATTTTTTTCCTTCTACACCCTTGAAACATGCTGCCCACCTGGAGGGCATACCCACCTTTCATTAATGTCAAACAAACTTTTTTCCAAAATTCACCGTTTCCAAAATAGCGCCAATCCAAAAAACAAAAAGTTTCATTTTTTTAAATACCAACATACATGCTTAGCCTAGAGAACGTCACCCCGATCCTAAACAACACATCGTTCTAGCCTTACAAGCTCATTAAATATCACCAAAATGTCAAAAACGCACGTTTACCTCAAATTGCGTCTCCAAATTCCACCCATTGTAAAAAATAACCTCACCATCAAATAGAGCGGAAAAAATACCATCTAAACGACCCCTCACTCGACCCTAGTCCTCCCCCACCACCGACGTTTTCCAACATAGCCATACGTATTCAAGCACGCACGCGATTATAGGTAGAACCCCCATTCTAGCACTACTGCACAGTTTTAGTCCTAGACTTGAAATTTATTTTGGGTTTAGAGGGGGTCAGGTCCATTCATTTACGTCAAACAAAATTTGTAAAAATCCCATCAGGCGTTCGAGAGATATCGGCAATGTTCCCAGGAAAGTAGGCTGTGCGTTTGAATCGGCACTACTCCCCTACTGAGCCTTAAGAGCCATGGGGATGTTGACGCAAAAGCCACTGAATGAACGGGAAACGGTAGGCTTTGACACCAAGTCGAACCCAGAACCTGCTATGTTATACGGTTATATGAGCCGTACGTGCGTGCAAAGTATTCGCTTTTGCTGTAGTTCTTTTTTGTAACGATGAGATTTCGAGGATTAGTTTTAAGAGAACCAAACTACAGTGATTTTAGGTAGGCATTTTTAATGTATGTTAATTTTGAGTTCAGTAGAAGCACACATTCTTTTGAACACACTGAAGTAGCAGCATTCTGATTTTTTGCTTGTTTCAATTTATGAAAAAAATAGGCTTTTGAGATCACCTTTGTCCGTGTGTGTGTTTGTGCCCCTCCCCTAATAAAATCTAAACGGCTGGAGCGATTTCAATGAAACTCGGTATGGTCATAGTACTTTTTTCCGACCCCGACCGTGCCCTTCAAATTTTATTACGTCTCACCAATCCAACATGGCGGTTGTGCGAAATATTTCACCAGCATTCTATATCTCCGAAAATATTACCAATATCACCCTGAAAATTTGTAAGGTAATAAATGGCACGACTAGAAGTTCACCTACGTGACTTTCAAAAACCTCTTAAGTACAAAACGAACATGGCGGCCAAGCGAATTCGAAACATTTAAATAGACTTTTCTCGCGATTTCACCCTCCGAGCGCAGTGAAACATGGTACAGCAAATGTTTATACACTTTGTAATAAACTGACATCTAATTTAGTTCAATTGTTTACATAACCTCAAGATGGCAGCTGTGCGAAATTTGAAAATCAAGTTTCTATTTCTTGTGTCCTAATCATGCGATCGAAGTCAGCGTTTGAATAACGAACCTACGCAATAATCTTCATCTAATCGCACACAAATCTATGCCCTACATATATAAATCCAACCATCAGAAATATTTAGACGGTTCTCAATATCTACTAATCTATGACAGTAATCAAACTGGAATTTTGTATGTTGATAAAGGCTATAAACATAAGTTCACCTACGGGACTTAAGTTAGTTAGATAGTTATTGCTGTTTTATGGGGCAAAACTACGAGGTCATCTGTCCCTCTATGGGACTTTCAATGACCTGGTGAGCACAAATGCAACATGGCGGCGACGCGAAATCTAAATGTTTAAATGGACGTTTCTTGCGATTTAACCATCTGAGCGCAGTGAAACGTGCGTACGGTAAATGCTTATACAAATTTTAATCCACTGACATCTAATTTATTTCAATTGTTTTCATAACCACAAGATGGCGGCTGTGCGAAATGTTTAAATCTCGTTTTTATTTCTTGTGTCCTTATCATGCGATTGAAGTTTGAATAATACACCTACGCAATCACCTTCATGTAATAGTTCATAACTCTATGGCCTACATATATAAAACTCCAACATGGCGACCATCCGAAATATTTATACGGTTCTCAATATGTATGAATCTATTACAGCAATCGAAGTGAAGTTTTGTGTGTTGATAGAGGCAATGAATATCAGTAGGATATACGAAAATAGGCTATTTAGTTCTTCACGGAACTACTTGTTTGTTACAAGTTATTTGGAATATGCTAGCACAGCCTGAGAATATAGCAGGCAGTGCAAGGAGAGATTATACTATTAACTGATCAGCACACAGGTACCGATTGTAAAAGCAAAACAGCAACGCTGAATGAAGGAGTGATTAACTAGACGACTTTTTGACTTGAAATAAAGCTATAATTGAGAGTGAGAGTACATGAGTTCGATATTGCTAGCAGATGCATGGTTATTAAATACAGCTTATATTAAGAGCATTGTAAAAGTATTCGGATAGAGGATTTAGCCAGAGATGATTATGAGTACTAGATTATCACATTTTTGGACCAATTTCTATCTTCAGTTGGTAAAGAGGATATTATGAATGTAGCGCATTTTGATGTTGAGACTGCATGTAAGCCGACAAAGGTCGCATTGGCATTATACTATAAGAGTAAGGAAATGATGAGACGATACCGCATTTACCGTGAATAAGAAAGTACGATGATTATGAAGTTGTTGAATTATGAACACGGCTTAAGAGTGCTGTTACTATGTTGTATGACTGAGGTCATATCATGATGGATTTTGAAGGTAGTTTCGCTACGTTTTGATGAGTTTTAATAATAAATGCCTATTAAGCTGAAGATTATTGTAGGGCTAAAACCTACCCTAAACAATGATCTAAATAACAACCAATTGTAGTATTTTTTTTCTAAATCAAAACCTAAATAAGTCTGATTTGCCTAAATAACTAAGCTGAATACTAAATTTAACTTGCAGTAATGAACCATGAGCCGTTGATTTTGACCTTGTTTATTCTACGATTATTCGCTAGATTTTTCATAGACTTATCCCAATTTTGAGACGACGGATCACATGACGTGGAAATAATTGTAATATCACGGTCATAGTGCATCATATGACGTGAGACGAAGCCTTAGCAATCGCAGCCATCACCATAATTTTTCCTCTTTCTTTATAGATGGCAGCTGAGCACAAACCGTGCAAGCTCGATGTAGTGCAACTTTGAAGAGTGTAAATATTGTATATTTGTGATTGATGTATTGTTTTTGTTAAGTCGCTGTACAGAATTGATATTTTTAATTTTCGATATTTTTCATTTTTTTACGTAAATTTCAGATAAGGATTAGCTAGAATTGTAACCTAACATTAAATGTTGGCGTGACGCCTGTATAACTTAGCTAATCCATATTGGTGACTTATTGAAATTTCAGATCTTGATCGTTGTAGAATGACAAGATGACAGCCATCAGTTACCGAAGTAGATTCACTGTAATTGCGAATTATTATTAAATGGGATTATATTTGCGAAGGGACAGATTTCGTACGTATCACGTTCTTAGCTTGCTTTGAACATTAATTTTGTTGACAAGACTTCCAGAGGGGACACAAAGAATTAGTTAAGGTGTCATTTATTTCAGGAATGTAAACTATTAGATAGATTAGATCACGGAATAGCTATTTAAACCCCTCATAGAGTAGGATAGGGATCTGATTCATTAAAATACAGTACATTTTAGCGAATTTTTACATACGCCTGGGCTATTCATTTTTTAGATTTGATATTCCTGCAGATGTGTACTACGGGCTGATTTCTTAATCAACCTCTCCTAATACCCGATACCAACCGAGATTAATTGTCTTGTGCTGGAGCTAGTCAGAAGACACTGTATGATCTGTTGGACAGGAGTCTCGAGTCTCGTGACGGCTGTCCTTGGTCCGCAGTCCCACGATATTCCGGACTAACGGGATTAATACGTAATTATAATACACTGCATATTCACATTTAAATTGACATACTTACAAACATTAAACCTTTAGATGCTTCATTAAAATTCACTTATGAATTTAACACTTTCTGGGCTAGGTATACCAGTGACGTTCCGAACCCAGCTCCAGTCAATGATCTTAAGTGGTTTGGTGATTTAATGTGCTAAATAGCTTTCCTGCATATTGTTTATTTACCCTATTTTGAAAATAGTTATTCTGCCCTCTATTTACATAACTGTGGACATATTTGATAGTGACAACTTTATGTTGACTTTTTCTTACTAGCAAGGTAGGTCTACCTTTAAAAATATACAATGAAAATATTGTTAAAATAGTATGCTTCTTAAATGCAACCCTTCACGATTGTCTGGGTTTCAACCCAAACAAAAATGTTATGACCCGTTTCTGTAATGTTAATAGTCTCCACATTTCCATTTGTGCCCCACCCCATATCTCAATACCGTACATACATGTGAATGTATTAATCCATAGTATACTGCTAAGCCGTATTCACCGCTTAATTATCTTGAAATTCTCTTTAAAACGAAAGAGGTTTTGTTATTTTTTCACAGATTTCATGTATATGTTCTTCCCATGATAATGCATCATCTATTGTAATGCCCAAAAATTTAGCTGAGGCTAGCTGTTGAATATCATCAGTTCCACAGTGAAGATTTCAATCTACTTCCAAATTAGTTCCCTTGTGCTTGTGAAATATTATAAAGCTGGTTTTGGAAGGGTTTACACTTAACATTATCTCATTAAAATATTGAGTTTCATGACGAGTAGTTGTTTTATTACAGTCCCAGTTCATAATTCAGGTATAATCTGCATATGAAATAATCATACTATTACCTGACTGTGGCACATACTTTACATAGAAGATAAAAAGGAAGGGATCAAGTATTGAACCTTGAGGTACACCTTTTTAAACTAGGAGTGGATTGGAACTTGGAGTTATTCTCACCAGTTCTAATAGGAATTTCTGTAAATTGCCATCTACTATTCAATTGTGATTTTAACCGATCAAATGCTTCTCCCCTTATACTATAAGCCTCTACCTTATCCAATAATAATTTATGACCTACTGTATCAAATGCTTTTTTCATATCTACGAAAACCCCTACCGCACATTTATTATTATCGAGAGAAGCAAGCAGTGTTTCATAAAATGCTGCTATGGCATTTACAGTACAGTTGATAAGCCCTTTCTGAAACCAAACTGAGTTTTATTTATTAAATAATTCTTATCAATAAACTCTATTATTCCATGGAAAATAACACACACTATTATTTTACAAAATATACAGATAAGGGTGATCGGTTTGTAGTTACCAATTTGATGTCTGTCACCCCTTTTAAAAATTAGTTTAACGACGGATAACTTTAGCATATCTGGGAAGATGCCTTTTAAGAGACACATGTTTATCATTGATATTACACTTTCGATTCGGTCAAAACAACGTAATCCCAATTGCTGGGACATGCGCCTGTGATTAAAATATATATATGTTTTGGAGTTAGTTATTTAATTGAAATTCACGAGGTCATCTGCCCCTATTTGTTTTGGACTTCAGAAGAGTGTAGTTATATATATTATTATTATTATTATCATCGAGAGAAGCAAGCAGTGTTTCATAAAATTCTGCAATGGCATATTTTACAGTTGATAAGCCCTGATTCTTATTAATTAAATTATTGTTATCAATAAACTCTATTATTCTATGGTTTAGAGCCTCCGTGGCTTAGGCGGCAGCACGTCGGCCCCTCACCGCTGGGTCCGTGGTTCAAATCCCGGTCACTCCATGTGATATCTGTGCTGGACAAAACGGAGGCAGACAGGTTTTTCTCCGGGTATTCCGGTTTTCTCTGTCACAACACTCTCCACTATCATTTCATTTAATCTCTCATTCATTTAATCATTGCACCCAGAGGAGTGCGACAGGCTTCGGCAGCCGGCACACTTCATATCCTCGCCGCTAGATGGGGGCTTCATTCATTCCATTCCTGACCCGGTCGGAGACTGGAAACAGGCTGTGGAGTTTCATTTTCATTCTATGGTTTAATCACGTGTAATTGTTTCAGGTTATTTTTCGCATGCTCCAGTAATTGGGATTACATTGTGTTGACCGACTGAAAAGCATAATATCAAATACAGTATTAATAAGGCAACACTGAAGAAATTGCTTCAAAGCTATCTATACATGTTTATCAGTTCTGTAAGAGCGGACAGGATTGGACCATAGCACTGTTTCAACATCCAGGGAGGAACTTCATCCCAACCATGACTATATTTAGTTTGTAATTTTCTGGCTATCCTACTTATTTTATCTTCTGTTGCTGATTTCAGGAAGACTGACTTGTTTTGTATTACACTGCTATTACCACAGTCATTTCATACAGCATTACGAGGATTACATCTTGTTCTATTACTGTCCACATTGACAGTGTTACTAACGGGGGCCTGAATGAAATAATCATTGAATGCTGTTACTACTTGTAAAGGTGCATTCACAACATTGTTATTGGTTTTATCGAAATATTCTCCCATGTATTGCAAAGTTGTTAGAATTTGTTATTCCATTTTAATATTCCTGTGCTTTATTCTTTTATATCTTCATATTATACTTTAAATCTTTTATAATTATGTTTATAAAACTTCAATCCAGTTTTCTTGTAGCTGTAAAAAAGCATTGATCATGCTTTGTTTTTTCCTATGCCACATATCAGACAGTTTTATTGATAGTGCGCTGGGGATTTATAATTATTTATTTTAGTAATGAGCAGGATAAATTAAGACACACATTAAAAATAGAACAGAAATTTCGCAGGCAGCATTTACATCACTAGTATTTCTCACTTCCCCCCAATCAATATTACCAAGTTCTTCTGTGAGTTTCATTATTATTAGGTACATTTCGCGTGTACTTCCTTATAGACTGATTTAATTGAAATTCATGAGGATATGCAATTTTTAATTCTAGGACACGATCGCTTGATTCAGTTTCTCACAACAGTGCAAGTGCTTAATTCACCTGGCATGTTAGTAATAATGTAATCTATTAATGTTTACACTGCTGTCGACCAAAATATTATGTGTACTCGAGTTTGAAGGTTGTTTGTGAAGTAACCAATAGACCTACATAAAATCCAATAACATCATCATCTTCGTCGTTCTATTGTACGTTGGTTCATGTAGGTTTGGAATTTTTAATTTATATTTTAATATTTTTTATCGCAGTTGGAACACAAAAAGTGCCCGTTTTTAAGCGTGTTTCAAACATGCGTCACATTTAAGAATTATTATCTCACAAATCCGTCATCAGATCGAATCCAAATTTTAACACAATACACATTGGAATGTTGTATAACTGGTTTATTCATTTCAAAATTTTGTTTGTCCAAGAAACAAAGTTGTTATCATTTTTTTAAGGTAACTTTTTCTCGGCTTGGGGTGGTTGGAAAATGTAGTTCTTTTTTTTTTTAATTCCTATTTATTTATTTATTGTCGCTTTAACTCGTAGAGTCATATCGCGACATACAGAATTTTGTACATAGCTATAACAATATTGGATACAAACTTTTACTTAAGGTCCTGTATTACAAAAGTTGTTACAGAGGTTATATATCTTGGTACATATTCGTCAGTTTTAAAAAAATAATTATGTTTTTGAAATGGATGTGTTCATTTAAGATCTCACTTAGGCTTCTTCTCTGATGGAGGTTGCATAGAGTTCTTTGTTGATCGTACAAAGGGCATTTTAGTAGTATGTGGTTAACCGTTTTCCGTTCTTGACAGTTCTCGCATACCGGTGGAGATGTCTTGCAGAAGATGTGTGCGTGGGTCATTTTGGTATGACCTATTCGTATTCTGGTGATGAGGACTTGTTCTCGGCGTGGAAGGAGCGGGGTGTCGAATTTATTTGTAGAATCATTCCGGACGTCATGAAGCTTTGAGTGTGGGGACCGGATCCAGTCGGTTAACCATTGTTTGTGGATTTTTGGTTTAAGGGAAGAGGCCACATCATTGTAGGGGGTGAGAAAGTTTGGATCTTGAGGGGAGAGACGAGTTGTTTCTTTGGCTGCTATGTCTGCTTGTTCGTTGCCTTTTATCCCCTTGTGTGAGGGAATCCACATAATGTAAATTTGCTGACCATTATTTGTTGCCGTGTTATATGACTCCAGTATATTTTGGGCTAAGGAGTTGGAAGGCGATGAATCTTGAAGGGAGTTTATTGTAGATAAGGAGTCACAGAAGATTAAAAAGATTTCTTTTTTTGTGTAATTCTTGATGGATTCTATAGCTTTTAGAATGGCGTATTGTTCACATGTGAATATAGAGCATATTTTTGGTAATGTATACTTTATCGTATGATCTGGATATACAATAGCGCAGCCGCTACCATATTCTGTCTTTGATCCATCTGTATAGATTGCGGTAAAGGTGGGAAATCTTTTGGTTTTCTCTATAATGAGTGTCTTGAAGGTGCTACTGTCAGTTGATTCTTTATTAATTTCACATAAGTCTAAAATAGTTGGTGGCGTTTTAATTCTCCATGGCGGAATTGACATATTTGTTGTAGTTCTCGGAGCAATTGGGGGAAAATGAGAGTGGACATCATGTAGGAGTCGTGAAAGTCTAATGTGGATAGGAAGATGTCTTCTTTGCTGCGAGGGGTAGCGAAGAGATTGATTATTTGGGAAAACATAGGTGTAAGTTTTGGAGTGCGGAGACGCTGCGACCTTTGTTGCATAATTGATAGTCAGTAGTTTTCTGCGAGATTGGAGCGGAGGTTCATAAGCTTCCATTAGTAGACTGGAGATCGGACTGGTTCTAAAAGCTCCTAAGATGATCCTTAGAGAAGTGTTTTGAATAGGGTCAAGTAATTTAAGTGCTGATGCTGGGGCTGAATTGTATATAATGGAGCCATAGTCTAGCTTAGAACGGATGACTGCTTTGTACGTGGACATTAATACATGAGCGTTAGCTCCCCAGTTGTTAGCTGCTAATGATTTGAAAACATTAATTCGACGTAGGCAGTCGTTTCTTGAAGTTTTAAGATGGGAGTTCCATGTTAGTTTGCTGTCGAAGGTCATTCCCAGTATTTTTATTTCTTTTTCCACTTCGATTTTATTTCCCTTGAGATATAATTCTGGTTGTTCATTCTGTCTTCTCTGTTTGGAAAATAGAATGCATTTGGTTTTGGTTGCAGAGAAAATGAAGCCTGTAAGATTCTCCCAATTGGCAAGATTGTCGAGGGATTTTTGTATTATTTCTTGGGTTGTTGATAGATTACGGCCTTTGCAGAAAATGGTGATGTCATCCGCAAAGAGGCAAGAGTTTACTGGGAGGTTGATGCAGGAAGTTATGCCATTTATGGCTACTAAGAAAAGGGTTACACCAATGACTGAACCCTGTGGGACTCCTTTCTCTAATCTGATTTCTTGAGATAGGGCACCATTAACTCGGACTTTGATGCTTCTGTTCTGTAGAAAATTGTATATGAATCCAATCATATTTCCCTTGATATTGTGTTGTTTAAGGTTTCTATGACTTGATTTTTGCGTATCGTATCATATGCTTTATGTATGACTAAACTGACTGCTAGGAGATGGAGTCCATGTCGAAAAGCATCTAGAATTTCTGATTCTAAGGTTATTAAGGTATCAGTTGTTGAGTGAAATTGTCTGAAACCACACTGCTCTTGTGTAAAGAAATTCTGCTGCTCTAGTATCCATTTTAGTCTTTTATTAATAATTTTTTCCATTAATTTGCACATAGTACATGTTAGAGCTATTGGTCGATAATTATCAGGAATCATGTGGTCCTTTCCTGGTTTGGGTATAGGAATCACTATGGCTTTCCTCCAAGCATCTGGAAATACTTTCTGAGTCCAAATAAAGTTGAAAATTTCGGTGAGATATTCTAATCCGTCAGGGGGAAGTTCTTTCAAGAATTCATATATTATATCATCAGGGCCAGGACTAGAGTTTTGGCAGTCGTTGAGTTCTTGAGATATTTCGTTTATGCTAATTTTATCATTGTAACCATCATTGGTATTATCAAAGAGGTCTGAGAGTGAGTTATAGTCAGGTCCACGGAAATTTGAGAGTACTTGTTCATTATTGGAATCGCTTGATATTTTTGCAAAGTTTTTGGCTAAGGTATTGGCAATGTCTAGATGGTTGGTTATTGTTGTTCCAGATTTTGTTGAGAGAGTTATTGTTTTTGAGGGATTTTGGATTCCTTTAATTTTCCGTAAGTATTCCCAAACAGAGTTCTGAGGGGTCTGATTGGAAAGAGAGGACACGTATTTTATCCAGGAATTTCGTTTGCTTTCTTTGATAACTTTTCGTGCTTTTGCTCGACTTCTTTGAAAATTTAATTTATTCTCAAGAGTAGGGTGTCGTTTGTATTAGTAAAAAAGCTTGATTGTTGATTTTGATCGCTTCTTTACATGTGTTGTTCCACCAAGGAATTACTCCTTTGTGGGTTACATTGTTAATTCTAGGGACTGAGTTTTCTGCGGCTTTGAGTATTGCCTTAGTGAATTCGTTTACAATATAGTTGATATTGTAATTTTTGATGAGGTAAGATGGCGGTAATCTGTTGAGCTCAGTCTTGATATTTTCTCTGTATTGACTCCAGTTGGCATGTTTTGAGTTCCATTTCTTAGGATTAATTTGAGGGTGAAGTTTGTTGTTTTTATTAATTGATATAGGGAAGTGATCACTTCCATAGAGGTTTTTACTAGCGTTCGATGTGAACGTTGCTGCTATGTCTGCAGTGCATAAACATAGATCAATTGTGCTGAACGTTCCGTGCTGTATGTCCCAGTGTGTAGGACCATTTGAGTCTAGTAGGATTAAATTTTCAGAATCTATTAGTGTTTCAATTATTTTTCCTCTTTTATTTGTATAGTCATTGTTTCAAACGGTGCTGTGGGAGTTGAAATCACCCAAGAGAATAAATGGTTTGGGAAGTTGGTTTATTAGATCTACTAGGTCTTGCAGGTCTATTTTCTGGCTGGAGGGGAGATATATATTGCAGATACAGAAGGAAAGTGAAAGGAAGATCATAGATGCTACTGCTTCCAATTTTGTATTTAGTGGAATTTCTTTTTGAGGAACTTTATTGCTAATGTAGGTGGTAACTCCTCCGCTTGCGTAAGTAGGATTGTTGCGGTTTTTGTAGTATGCTGTATAATGTTTAATATTAGCCACATTGTGGTCTCTAAAGTTGGTTTCTTGTAAGCAGATTATTTGAGGTTGATGTTCATTGACTAAAATTTTCAAGTATTCGTTTTGGGAGTAATACCCGTTTATATTCCACTGTAATATACTGGGATTCATGAATATTATTTAAATAGAAGGATTATTGGCTTGGGTTCATTTCGGTTTGAGGAGTTATAGGAGCAGAGGAGTTGCTGTCATTATTAAGTGCATTGAGTAGTTTCTTGATAAGTCGAGTGATACTATTCTTGATGGTCTTGTCTTGATAGTAGGGATGTAGTTTGCGCATAGTCTCGATGAGTTCTTCAATATTAGATGTGTAAGATAGTGCAATGGATAAGGCATTAGGTGCTGATGCACCTTTAGTATTCTCAAAAAGACTTTTTAGTTGTAAAAAGTCAAGTGAAAAGTTAGAGGGATCAGCTTCTATCACTTCTTTCACAGGGAGGAGTTGATTTTCTAAGTTGAAGGAATTCGGTTTCATTGTTTTTTTCTTGGGTTGGATTATGTCTGGAGTTTTTTTTGGAGCCCAGAGTAGGGAATTCATCATCTGTTTTATCATCTCCCGATATAGAGAGGTCATCACAGAAGGACTTGATGTCAGCTCTGGAAGAGATATCTGATGAGTCACTTGGAGGTAAAGGTCGTTTTATTCCATGGTGTATGGTGGTAGACGATTCTTTGTTGATTTCAGGTAGCGGTGGTTGTCCATTCAAGGACGTTTCCATTAGAGGAGTGTTTTGATAAGTAGGAAGGGAGTCGGTGTTATGTTCAATAGTTTGAAGAGGATTCTTATCCTGTTCATGCTCCAAAGTATTGCCGGCTGGATTGGATGGTTGCTCCTTGGAAGGGGTTGGAGGTAGGTTGAAAGTTTGGTTTTCTTCGTCTGAAGGATTAGTTAGCAATGGACATACACGGGCCAAGTGGCCTTCTTCTTTGCAAGTAAAGCAGGTTGGGATATCAGAGGAGGTGTATATCCAATAACTCGTTCCTTCGTAGCATATCTGGAATGAAGGTGGTAGTTTATGAAAGTCACAGGGTTTAACATAGAGTTGTCGGCGGAAGCTGAGTATATGTGCAAAACCTGGGATATTAATTCCAGCCTTGAGGTTAGATATGGAGGACATTGGTTTGATATTCAGTTGTTGAAGGTAGTCTGTAATGACTGAGTTAGGTAAAATAGGACAGACATTTGATAATATCACTCGTTTGTTTGGAACTATTAGTGGACGTAGGGAAAGGTCAATGTTGTTGATGTTGATTACAGGGTGGTTTAAGGATAATTCTTGAACAAGATTTTTATTCGATAGGAATATGCAGATTCTCGAATTAGAAATGCGAGATACATATCTTATGTTATCAGGACTAGTTACTTTACCAACAGTGAGGATATAATCCTTTAATGGGATTCCGTCATGTGCGTCTATGATAATTGCTTGTTCTTTACTTGGAGTTGATTGAATTACGGATGCGTAACTTGGAAGGGATTTCTTTGGTACATTGTAGAACGAACTATTAGTAGGGTTATGTAATGGTTCGATGCCATTACTAGTAGCCATTCTTGGGTAGCGAAGGGCTTTGGAAAAGCCTCGCTGAATTACGTTATTCAATTGTCGACTTTTGTTGATTTGATCTGGCACTCGTAAAACATAAAATTATATTTTTTCACTTTATATTAACAGTATATCACAGTCCTGTGTTCAATTACATGAGTAGACTCGTTGTACTCACAATTAACCTGGAAAACTTCCCAATTGAAGTCCTGCAACCAATCAATTCGAGAATAAATCAGCACACTTAATCAACACAACTGAACTCGTTCACTGCCACTTCTGTAGTTCTTGATTGCGTTGTAATCCTTATTTATCTAAAGGTATGCTGTATAATTGTGAAATACGTAAATTAATTCACTTATTTTATATCGGTTTGTATTTGTACGGGGAATTAGGACATGGTTCACCAGTTTGCTGCTCCGGTGAAAGCTGTACAACGATGCCAAGATGGGCTTCATCACGCGTCATGGTGCGCCTCGCTCGGAAGTGATGGTCTCCATATCAGCAACGCTGGTTATTTCATAAACAACCTTCAAACTCGAGTGCACATAATATTTTGGTCGACAGTTGTTGGCTCCTTGACAAGATTATTAAGGGCAAATGACAATATAATGTCTTTAAATGACTCAAGAGATATGTCATGTACAGTACAAAACAGTATATTGCAATCACCAACTACTATTATATCTTTATATTTTGGGCTATTTTATTCAGAAGAAAATTAGGCTGTCTTAAAAATATATCCATATTTTCACTTGGGACTCTATATACTCGTGCTAAAAATATTGTTACGTGCCACCCCCCTAGTGGCACTTTTGTTAACTGGATTACGGTGGGTAGAAAGCACAACACCAATTACTGCTTTAAAGAAATAATTAACTTTATTGAGGCCAGAAAGGTACACTACTCATCAGTAAATACAACCAATTATTACCTTACTCCAGTTTCCTCACGGCGAGAACACTTCCCCTTTCACTTGTCGGTAAGCCGCAGAAGTTAATCCCTCGTAATGAGGTGGCCCCGTACGCTGGCTGGAAATAGCTGCATTAAGCCTGTCTCTCACTGTTTTGCAACTCACCACAATGACCTCTGTCGCACTCGCTCAAAACACAGGCAGTCCCCTGTAAGCTTCTCACTCCCTCGCTGTCAAGAGAATCGGCTTCACTAGGGGTTTCGCAAGTCACCACACTTCTGTCGCTCAGGATAAACGCTCGCACTAACTCGTAAAGCACACAACACACTGGTTGAGAGGTCGCTCTTATATAGCAGGCCGGTGACTCAATAAATGCTTCTAGAACCATCCAGGGTTCACGGCTTCTCGAGGCTTCCTTCGCTGGCTGAGTCACGAATATTCTGTACCATCCCTTTGTCCTAGTAGTCCTGTTGTATAAGGCGAACGCAATACATTGAGGCGGAGCAGCCCAGCCCTGGGGCAGTTGTGACTCATGCGGCGAGCGATGAAACGAACTCACAGCCGTAACACCACCCCCTTCCTAAAAGGCTGATCGTCCCGATCAATCATTGGTCCGTCTGTGTCCCTCCGTAGGCTGCCAGGCGATCTCGATGTACGATCCTCATCTTCGCCCTCGGGCTTCGCTGGATCCTGTAGACGACATCGTTGATCCGTTTCACGACTCGGTACGGGCCCTCCCAGGACTTGTACAGTTTGGGTGACAGGCCTTTCTTCCGTAATGGGTTGAAGAGCCAGACCAGGTCGTCCTCGTGGAATCCGCCGGCATCCGTCTGTTGGTCGTATCGGGTCTTCATTCGGTCGGTCTCGATCCGCAGTTTCCTCCTCGCGAACGCGTGCACGTCCTCCAGTTGGTCGACCAGTTCTTGACAATACTGGCTTACCGGGACCGGATCATTCCCAGGTCGGCCGAAGGTAAGATCGACAGGTAGACGGAGCTCCCTCCCAAACATGGCCCGGGCTGGTGTGCACCCAGTGGCTTCATGCACGGCGGCGCGGTAGGCCAGGAGAAATAGTGGAAGATGTTTGTCCCAATCCCTCTGGTGCTCGCTGACGACTATTCGGAGATGGTTCTCGATGGTGCGATTGAATCGCCCTATCATCCCGTCGGACTGAGGGTTTAGCGGCGTTGTCCTTGTCTTCCGGATTCCCAGCAGCTGGCATAGGTTCTGGAACACCTGCGAGTCGAAGTTCCTCCCTTGGTCGGAGTGCAGCTCCAGGGGTACTCCGTACCGGCTGACGAATTCCTTCACCAGGGTCTCTGCGATCGTCGCGGCTTCTTGGTTAGGGAGCGCATACGCTTCCGGCCATTTGGTAAAGTAGTCGCTGACGACCAATATGTAGCGGTTCCCTGCCTCGCTTAACGGGAATGGCCCAGCAACATCGATGGCCACTCTCTCCATGGGGCCGCCCACGTTGTAGGTCTTAAGTGGACCCCGTCGTCTTCGTCATTGGCCCTTGCTGGCTGCGTAATCGTGGCACCTCGCGCAGTGGTTCTCCACGTCAGTTCGGCATCCGATCCAGTAGATCCGCTCTCTCAGCTTCTCTAGGGTCTTCTTTATCCCTAGGTGTCCACCAGATGATCCTCCGTGGACTTCCTTCAGGACTTCCTCCGTCATAGCCTTTGGAACGACGATTTGTTCCCGAGATGTCTTCCCGTCACTGCTCTCCCAGGCGCGGCAGATGAGGCCATCCCTTACAATCAGCGAGTCCCACTGCGCCCAGTAGGAATTAACCTTTGGGCTGCAGTCACTCACAATGTTCCACCCGGGCCTGGGGACACAGGCCCTCTTCCATTCGGCTATCAGTCCCAGGTCATCATCTTCTGCTTGTGCCCGCGTGAAAGATTCGCGGCTTCAGTTCCCTTGAAGTTCCACAGTAGTCCGTCGGCACTGTATCCCGGTGTTTTCCTCCCTCCTAGTACAGAAGGTGCAGTCTTCAGGGCACGGTCTTCGTGACAGGGCGTCGGCATTAGAATGCAGTTGGCCTTTCCTGTGCTGGATCTCGAAGTTGCACTGTTGAAGCCTCTCTAACCACCGCGCGAGTTGACCCTCGGGCTGTTTGAATTCAGGAGCCACCGCAGGGATGCATGGTCGGTCCTGATGAGAAATTCTTGCCCGTACAGGTACTTGTGGAAGTGTTCGATGGTCTTCACGATGGCGAGCAGTTCCTTCCTGGTGACGCAGTAGTTCCTCTCTGGCTTTGACAATGCTTTGCTGAAGTAGGCCACTACTCTCTCCTCGCCGTCCACTATTTGCGTCAGGATTCCCCCTATACCAAAGTCGCTGGCATCGGTATCGACGATGAACCTTGTTCCAGGTCTGGGGTAGGCTAGGATAGGCGCGGTGCACAGAGCCTGCTTGAGTTGTTCGAAGGCACTGTGGCATTCTGCTGTCCATGTGAAGAGTTGGTCCTTCTCAGTCAGTCGATGCAGTGGTTTGGCGATGCCGGCGAATCCTCTCACGAAGCGACGGTAATAAGTGCAGAGTCCCAGGAAGCTTCGTAGTTGGGACTTGTCCTTCGGAACTGGCCACTCCCTCACAGCTGCGGTCTTTTCTGGGTCGGTGCGCACCCCTTCCTCGGAGACAATATGCCCAAGGTACTGGACCTGCTTCTGGAAGAGCTGACACTTCTTGGGGCTCAACTTCAGCTGGGCAGCCCGTAGCTTCACCAAGATCTCCTTCAGGTTGCTGTAGTGCTCCTCGAAGCTTTTTCCCAGAACGATGACGTCGTCTAGGTAGACCAGGCAGGTCTTCCAGTGTAGTCCCCTCAGAATGGGGGCGTTGCACAGACCGAATGTCATGACGGTGAACTGCCGAACCCGCTGCCCACAGAGAACGCCGTTTTCTCGCGGTCCTTAGGGTGGACCTCCACCTGCCAGTAGCCACTCTTCAAATCCAAGGTGGAGAACCATCTTGATCCTGATATGGTGTCCAGCGTGTCGTCGATCCGGGGTAGAGGGTAGCTGTCCTTCTTCGTGACGTCGTTCACCCACCTGTAGTCCACGCAGAATTTGGTGGAACCGTCCTTCTCCTTCACAAGCACGACCGGAGAACTCCAAGGACTATGTGATGGCTCGATTCTGTGCTGGACCAAGCTTGTCTTGCCGA
Source organism: Meconema thalassinum (assembly GCA_946902985.2). Classification (NCBI taxonomy): domain Eukaryota; kingdom Metazoa; phylum Arthropoda; class Insecta; order Orthoptera; family Tettigoniidae; genus Meconema; species Meconema thalassinum. The sequence goes on from OX336389.2 coordinate 56,436,870, forward strand.
AGTCTTTGCTCCCCACGGAGAAGACGTCCTGGAATCCGCGTAGCAGGTCCTGAAGTTGGCGTGATTGTTCCTCGTCTAATTGGTCCTGGGATTCTTGGTACAGCTTCTGTAGTTCTTCTGGCAGTGCGCGTCTTCTTCGGTTGTCCGTCTGCAGGTGTCCGTCCGTCGTATCTGTGATGCGGGCAATCCAGGTAACGGGCTCGCAGACTCCTAGGTTGGTGTCCCGGTGAACCGTAATGTCGTAGTCGTTCAGGTTGGACAGGCGGACGTACGGCTGAGACGTCGTGTTGATGAGGGTCTTGGCAACTAGCAAACCTTTTGTCTGGATGTCCTCATATTTTGGCTCGATGACAGCCGCCACTCCCTCAGTAGTTCCGTCGACAATTACGGCGGCGCTGACCTCCGTCCTGCTGGGAACGATGACGTCCTCTCTCAGCCTTACTCGTCGTGCGGTGACGGCCTCGTGTGCTGGTTGCAAAGCAAGTTCCTCACTTCCGAAGTGCAGGTTATTGGCACTCAGATCCAAGATGATGTTGTTCTTGTCCAGGAAGTCCAGTCCGATGATCACTTCATTTGATACGTCAGCCACAAGCACTGGATGCTTTATCGCCCGTCGACCAATGACGAACTCCAGTGATGCTTCGCCATGTACCGGTGCGGTCTCTCCGGTCGCGGTTATTAGCTGGAGGTTCCTTTGTGTGGGTTGCACTCTCCACTTCGGGATCACGGTGGGATTGACGATGGTCCTCGACGCTCCCGTGTCGATCAGCATGGGCCAGCTCACTCCGTTGACGACTCCGTCGACCATCAGGCTGCTATTGTCCCTCCGTAACTTCGTCACACGCACTTGACTGCCGGGGCTTGACGACTGTCACAAGCCAACCTTTGCCCCCCAAGGCTGGCTAATACTCGTTTCCCTGGGCGGTGCGGTTTTCAGACGGCTGATTTCCCGTCGGATACCCTCGGTGGCGGCGATCACCGCAGTCCTTGCTCAGGTGGCCTTTCTTACCGCAGGTCCAGCAGGTCGGTAGTCCTCTTCCGGGCCGCCTCTCCGGTTCTCTTCCGGCTGTGTCGTTGCTGGTTGTGCCGCGACTATCGAAGAAACGGCTTAGCGCCTCCATCAATTCGTCGGCCAGGGGCTTGGTCTCGTTGGTTTTTGCTGGTTCGTCGACGTCCACTTGACGCACCCGCGCGTGCATTCTAGATGCCTGTTTTGCCGTCTCGAACTCAAGTGCGTGGCTCAGCGCAACCGCCAGGGTCTTATTGCGCGCAAGTCGCAGCGCCTGTTGAGTGTCCGAGTCCCGTAGCCCGTCAGTGAAGGTCTGCGTCGCAATCTGTTCCAGAAAGTCGGCCGGTGCTGTTGGATAGGCGAGCCTTACGAGGCGTGCGATGTCCATCTCGAACTCCTGCAGGGTTTCCGCGTTCTTCTGTACCCGGGTCCGGAGCTGCATCTGGTAGGCCTGCTGAAGATGGCTATCTCCATATCGGGACACCATATGGGCGATCAGTGAAGCGTAGTCCTGGGATCCAGTCGGGATGGCCTGAAGGACGTTAAGGGCGTCACCTCTCAGCGCTACAATGAGAGCTGTAGCCTTTTCTGTGTTGTTCCAGTTATTTATGGAACAGGCCGCCTCGAACTGACGTAAGTAGGTGCTCCACGGGACCTTTCCGTCGAAGGTTGGGGGCGTCACTCTGCTATGTCCCGTTCCTGATATTCCCGGTGTAACGGTGGGCGGGCGTTGGCGCAGCTCGGCAACTTCCTCTCGTAGAGCGTTGAATTTCTCTTCCACTCCCGTCAGTGGGCGTTGGCGCAGCTCGGCAACTTCCTTTTGTAAGGCGTTGAATTTCTCCTCCACTCCCATCAGCGGGCGTTGGCACAGCTTGGCAACTTCCACTTGTAAGGCGTTGAATTTCTCCTCCACCCCCATCAGCGGTCGTTGGCACAGCTCGGCAACTTCCACTTGCAAGGCGTTGAATTTCTCCTCCACCCCCATCAGCGGGCGTTGGCGCAGCTCGGCAACTTCCACTTGTAAAGCGTCGAACTTCTTTTCCACTGCTGCGACTTCCTCACGTAGGCCCTGTTCTAATTTCATTTGGCTCTCCTCTAATTTCGTCAGCAGACACTCTTCCAGATTTTTCTGGCCATCCAGAAATTTGGCGGTTAGGTCCTCTGCTAACTTATTCTGGCCGTCCTTCAGGTCCTCTGCTAACTTCTTCTGGCCATCCTCCATCTTCTTCTGGCCGTCTTCTATCTTCTTCAGGTGATCCTTCAGGCCCTTCTGGCCGTCTTCCATCTTGGCTTCCATGCCACTTAACTTTTCTAGCAATGCTGCCAATTGCGCCTCCATTTTAGTTGTTTGTCTTGTAAAGGGCATGCACTCACAGGAAAATTAGAGAAAATGACCTACTCGGGTTTTGAAACCAGGACCGCCAGGTGTTGTGCTCGTGCTTGAGTTCGTAATCCGGCTTCTGACACCAGTTGTTACGTGCCACCCCCCTAGTGGCACTTTTGTTAACTGGATTACGGTGGGTAGAAAGCACAACACCAATTACTGCTTTAAAGAAATAATTAACTTTATTGAGGCCAGAAAGGTACACTACTCATCAGTAAATACAACCAATTATTACCTTACTCCAGTTTCCTCACGGCGAGAACACTTCCCCTTTCACTTGTCGGTAAGCCGCAGAAGTTAATCCCTCGTAATGAGGTGGCCCCGTACTCTGGCTGGAAATAGCTGCACTAAGCCTGTCTCTCACTGTTTTGCAACTCACCACAATGACCTCTGTCGCACTCGCTCAAAACACAGGCAGTCCCCTGTAAGCTTCTCACTCCCTCGCTGCCAAGAGAATCGGCTTCACTAGGGGTTTCGCAAGTCACCACACTTCTGTCGCTCAGGGTAAACGCTCGCACTAACTCGTAAAGCACACAACACACTGGTTGAGAGGTCGCTCTTATATAGCAGGCCGGTGACTCAATAAATGCTTCTAGAACCATCCAGGGTTCACGGCTTCTCGAGGCTTCCTTCGCTGGCTGAGTCACGAATATTCTGGACCATCCCTTTGTCCTAGTAGTCCTGTTGCATAAGGCGCACGCAATACATTGAGGCGGAGCAGCCCAGCCCTGGGGCAGTTGTGACTCATGCGGCGAGCGATGAAACGAACTCACAGCCGTAACAATATACAAAATCATCATTCAGATGAATTCAAATACGTGCAACTTCAAAGTCATGATCCCTACCACAGCAATTCACCCACCCCAATTCCTGGTATCTACAGTACAGTAGCTATTGGCTGGATCTCCTCCCTCACACACCATTGTTCAGTGAACACAGCAATGCTGTAGTTTTTTGATTTCATCGGGTTACTTAAATGAACTACTTTATTACCAACATGTTGAACATTCTGATGGTAAATATGCATGTTATTATAATCAATAGTGTGCCCTATTCTAGTAACTGTGTTATGCCTGCGCTAACCTTCAGCTAAGTTGGCTCTGCTTGCAAGTTTCCCTGATCACTATTAAATTCCAAGGGAATTGCACTTTTCACGGCATCGGTACTTGTCTTCGCACGGACATTAAAACAACTGTGTACTATTTGACTTATTTTCCTTTTTCCTAGTCCCTAGACCCTTCTAGGGGCGAAGAAAATGACAAGTTCTTTTTTGCGTATTTAGTTATTTACAATGTAGAGAACACGAATTTGTCGAAAAAAAAGTTGAAAAATATGTAAAATGGTCATTTTATAAGATATAAATGACTATGCTGCACCATGAATGACAACGCCCACTTTTACTGAGATTTATGTTTGTGCGTAGAACTTCTGAACTATTATAGATAGATTTCTGAACTCGCTTCTGGTCTGTTCTGTTGAGTTGGTAACAATGACAACTTCCTGCAATGTTTATGTTACTAGTGCTTACTGAACATCGTCATAATGTTGTAATCACTGTGATTTTGCACTGACCTATTGTAGAAATATTGTTTTAAAGGGTGGAACAGGGAGGTCATTTGCCCCAATTATTAATAATTGAATCGGTGATTTGAAGAGGGAAACAAGTTCACTTATTTTCAAAATGATAAGTTGAAATACGCATTTATTTATTTATTTATTTATTTATATTGGTTTTATTTACTTATTTATTTGTATATTTATTTGTTTATTTATTAGTTTATTTATTTAAAAGCTAAAGGAAGTAGGAGATTTAGGAAGCAAATTAACCAGTGATGGACGAAATGATGCAAGTTATGGGGCAGTTATGTTCTGAGAATTGTCAGGACAGTAATGTTCTGAGAATTGTCAGAGGTAACAAAATGTAATGAAGGACTTCAACCTCATTTTTCTCAGTTTAACATTTTTTACTACTTTGGTACCATTTGTAAGAAAACTACAGGGTCTTTCACTCAAAGTGCGGCCAGCAGCGCACTGTGATATGCTCGTCTGACCTTTATAGCTGCACGTTCTACCTAGAGCGCTGGGCCGGCCGCACTTTGAGTGAAATACCCTGTATTAAAGAAGTCAACTATCTGGGTGTTCCTAAAATATTTACACATGTTTAGAATATCCGCATTAATCTTATTTATTTCAATGTTAACACGTGCATTATCCATCAAGTCATACCCATGAGGGATGTTTATTACAATTGCATTGGTGTGTGTTATATCACAAAGTCTTTCTTTGAGTTGTGAACTTAATTTCGCTCCGCTGCGCGCTGCGCTGTTATGAGCCACGTCATTTGTCGCACCGATATTTAAGCCACGTCGTTGCTGCTGAAGTCCCTTGTCTCTTCTTCAGTTTTTTTTTCTTCAGAACTTTCCGAATAGGTGCTTCAGAACAGGTGACTGCCGCTGCTGCAGGACGTCACGTGCAATTCCCCGGGGTTGGCTGTCTCCTAATATCACCTGTGCTTAATTATTTACAGCGTATTTTCCCAATATTATAAAGCGTTAAACACTTTGACTCAATTCTTGACATTCTTCTTATTTTGCCACTATTGTTTCATTCTGTTGGAGAATGCCAATTTTCTTTTGTCAGTCCATTGAGGTCTGTGAGGTGTAGGCTTTGCTTGCTCTGGTTGGACTTCCCAGTTGTTCAATTTGTAACGGAAGGAGTCTCTGTCTGATGTGTCGGTTATGTTAGCAGTTCGCATGTCTTTTTGTACTCCTTTCATCCATGGTGTTGTACTTTTGAGTGGTGATATGTAATCTAGTATTCTTTTGGTTAGTCGGGTATTCGGCAGTCTACTTATGAAAAATATTATTATTATTATCTTTATTATTCATTTATCATTAATTTCCAGCCCAGTCTGCAAGCCTCAGTTTGCAAACGAGTCACCCATTAGCAGTTAGCCCCGCAGCCCCCACTGGTTCTACACCACTCACTTTGAAATCGTTCTACACTGAATATAATCATCGCCTCCTAGGTCTACCTCTGGTATATTTTACCCTCTAAAGCCAAACTCATTAACCTCTTTGGTAACCTCTCCTCCCCCATTCTCTTCACATGACCCCACCATCTGAGTCGGCTCATACGAACAGCCTCATCTAGCATGTTCATTTCTCTCGTCCTTACGAACACCCTCCTGCCATTGCTCCCAGCCCTCATCAGTTACCTGCAGCTTGTGTATGAGCTCTCACTCCCATACAGCAAGGTTCCCTCCTCTCCCCTCCACTACGTGAGTTATACACCTTGCCAGTTATCAAACCAGGGACTATGTTTCCCAAGAGATTTAGCCTGTAAATATCTTTATTATTATTATTATTATTATTATTATTAATTTTATTATTATTATTATTATTATTATTATTATTATTCCAATATGAAGGCAATGTGGGAACTGAACTCGAGCTGGCTGTAATACAGGGTCATTATAATTGTGCGCGCGAGCAAACACGGCAAGCTAAGCCGGCTGTGACTGGCGCAGAACGCGGGCGCGCGTACGCGGTTCAGCCGGTGGTGGCGCGATCCGCTGACTTATAACGTTAGTTCACACGTGTTTTTTTCATTCATATGGACATGTATCTGCAAAGCTTAGGCGTTAGTGTTGCATGTTTAGTGGGTATTGTGAGTAATATGATTGTTGGTCATGCCTATAGACACCAGTTCACATTGCGCGAACGTGTGTATATCCATAATTCGTATATGAAAAGCAGAAAATCTTATTCTGAAACGAGACGAAAATTTCGAATCAAGTTTCCAGGAAGACCTGTGCCTAATGCCAGTACAATTAGGAGGCTCGCTAACGATTCAAGAAAACAGGCTGCGTAAATAATAAAAGAGTTGACAGACATTCATTCATCAGAAGATGTCAGGTGTGTGTTACAAGAGAGGGAGGACATTTTCAGCATCGCCTATGAGCACTGTAAGTACACATTTTTGAACATGTTTGGTAAAAGTGTGAAAGTGCGCGCCACCACCGGCTGAACAGGTAGACTACGCACGCCCGCGATCTGCGCCAGTCACAACCGGCTTAGCTTTCCGTATTTACTCGCGCGCGCATATATAATGACCCTGTACTTTCTGGAATCATGTTACGGTTATCAGTTATCAGTCTTAAGTGGACCGACTTGTAATTCCACAAAAGCTTGCCAAACCCCTTCTAAGAATGGCCAGGTAGAAAGAATGTCTCCATGTCTGGTCAACAGGAAGGAATCCATTGTAATTTCATAAACATATTATATTAGAACCTTCCAAGAAAAAACAGGGAGTAAGTAAGCCTTGTCAAACAAGAATAAACCGCTTAAGGAACATAGATACAATAATTTCAAACCCCCACTATGTTTGAACTTAAAAGCATTAGTCGCTTTTAGAGAGATAAGCTTACTGTTCTAGGATTGGCTACGGTACGGGCGTTTCCCTCCGCCCACAGCATCAAATTATTTAAGAACTAGCTGCAGCCCAGCTCAGGGCCGTCGTTTTATCACGATCATGTGACATTAACAAGCCTTACGGCTTCTGTAATTATTCTATACAAATGTCCTACTAAATAAATACCAAGCATTCATCAAGTTGGGCTCTTCTTTCTATTTGAATACGATACTACTCACTGTCAGCCACGTGAAGAATCCGAAGGTACCTTAACTCTTGCAGTAGCAGCAGCAACACATTTGGGTTAAGGTTCTTTGTAATGTCCGAATCATTATCACTAACTAAACCATAAATACTGTAACTTGTAGCCGCCTTCTGTGGTCTCGGTCTCGATGTACGTATTGAGAGGTCATGGGTTCGATTCCCGGTCAATGCACGTGAGAGTTTCGAAGTGAAATATCACGTCCTGTGGTTCAGAATCCGCGTACAAATGGTGATTCCGTGCCTCATGATTGTGAGATTAACGGTCACGTGACACTACAAGATTCCTCCCTTCCTTACTCCCTTCCTCCCTTCCTTGCTCCCTTCCTTCCTTGCTCCCTTCCTTCCTTCCTCCCTTCTTTCCTCCCTTCCTTGCTCCCTTCCTCCCTTCCTTGTTCCCTTCCTACCTGCCTTGCTTCATGCCTTCCTCCCTTCCTTGCTTCCTCCCCTCCTTGCTTCCTTCCTCCCTTCCTTCCTTGCTCCTTCCTTCCTTGCTCCCTCCTTCCTTCCTTCCTCCGTTCCTTGCTCCCTTCCTTCCTTCCTCCCTTCCTTGCTCCCTCCCTTCCTCCCTTCCTTGCTCCCTTCCTCCCTTCCACCCTTCCTTCCATGCTCCCTTCCTTCCTTGCTCCCTCCCTTCCTTGCCCCCTTCCTCCCTTCCACCCTTCCTTCCTTGCTCCCTTCCTTCCTTGCTCCCTCCCTTCCTTGCTCCCTTCCTTCCTTGCTCCCTCCCTTCATGCTCCTTCCTCCCTTCCTCCCTTCCTCCCTTCCTCCCTTCCTTCCTTGCTCCCTTCCTTCCTTGCTCCCTTCCTCCCTTCCTTCCTCCCTTCCGCCCTTTCTTCCTTGCTCCCTTCCTCCCTTCCTCCCTTCCTTGCTCCCTCCCTTCCTCCCTTCCTTGCTCCCTTCCTCCCTTCCTTGCTCCCTCCCTTCCTTGCCCCCTTCCTCCCTTCCTCCCTTCCTTCCTTGCTCCCTTCCTTCTTTGCTCCCTTCCTTCTTTGCTCCCTCCCTTCCTTGCTCCTTCCTCCCTTCCTCCCTTCCTTCCTTGCTCCCTTCCTTCCTTGCTCCCTTCCTTCTTTGCTCCCTCCCTTCCTTGCTCCTTCCTCCCTTCCTCCCTTCCTTCCTTGCTCCCTTCCTTCCTTGCTCCCTTCCTCCCTTCCTTCCTTGCTCCCTTCCTTGTTCCCTTCCTCCCTTCCTTCCTTGCTCCCTTCCTTGCTCCCTTCCTTCCTTGCTCCCTCCCTTCCTTGCTCCCTTCCTTCCTTCCTTCCTCCCTTCCTTGCTCCCTCCCTTCCTCCCTTCCTTGCTCCCTTCCTTGCTCCCTTCCTTGCTCCCTTCCTCCCTTCCTTCCTTGCTCCCTTCCTCCCTTCCTTCCTTGCTCCCTTCTTCCTTGCTCCCTTCCTCCCTTCCTTCCTTGCTCCTTTCCCCCCTTCCTTGCTCCTTTCTCCCTTCCTTCCTTGCTCCCTTCCTTCCTTCCTTCCTTGCTCCTTTCCTTCCTTGCTCCCTTCCTTCCTTGCTCCCTCACTTCCTTGCTCCCTTCCTTCCTTGCTCCCTTCCTCCCTTCCTTTCTTGCTCCCTTCCTTCCTTGCTCCCTCCCTTCCTTGCTCCCTTCCTTCCTTGCTCCCTCCCTTCCTTGCTTCCTTCCTTCCTTGCTCCCTTCCTTCCTTGCTCCCTTCTTTCCTCCCTTCCTTGCTCCCTTCCTTCCTTTCTCCCTCCCTTCCTTGCTTCCTTCCTCCCTTCCTCCCTTCCTTGCTCCCTTCCTTCCTTGCTCCCTCCCTTCCTCCCTTCTTTCCTTGCTCCCTTCCTTCCTTGCTCCCTCCCTTCCTTGCTTCCTGCCTTCCTTGCTCCCTTCCTGCCTTGCTTCCTCCCTTCCTTGTTTCCTTCCTTCCTTGCTCCCTCCCTTCCTTCCTTGCTCCCTTCCTTCCTCCCTTCCCTGCTCCCTTCCTCCCTTCCTCCCTTCCTTCCTTGCTCCCTTCCTGCCTTGCTTCCTCCCTTCCTTGCTCCCTTCCTTCCTTGCTCCCTTCCTGCCTTGCTTTCTCCCTTCCTTGCTTCCTTCCTTCCATCCTCCCTCCCTTCCTCCCTTCCTTCCTTGCTCCCTTCCTCCCTTCCTACCTTGCTCGCTTCCTTCCTTGCTCCCTTCCTTCCTTGCTCCCTCCCTTCCTTGCTTCCTGCCTTCCTTCCTTTCTCCCTTCCTTCCTTGCTTCCTCCCTTCCTTCCTTCCTTGCCTCCCTCCTTCCTTGCTTCCTTGCTCCCTTCCTTCCTTCCTCCCTTCCTCCCTTGCTCCCTTCCTTGCTCCCTTCCTTCCTGCCCAAAAGATAGTTTTTCGAGGTTTCCCATTGGCAAGCGCCGGGATGGTTCCTAACGTAAGCTGAATTACAAATACACACACTACGACACAGTCTCCAGGTCCACACCCACATGGAACTTAATGACTACGCTGTCCCAAGGCCCCTACATGAAACAACAACAACAACAATAACAACAACCTAATTCTGACCGACCAGGGTAGCTACGCGTGCTAAGGAGCAAGGCCATGGGGACAGTTCAGACGAGTGGCTTCGAATCGCACCAAGTCACTTTCAACTCCAGGCAGGACCAGTGTTGCCAATTTGGTGTTTTTAGCACCAGATCTGGTGTTTCTGAAGTTCGCCTGGTGCCAGAAATGTTCTAATAGCGCCATAGCAAAATACTGCTGCTTAACGTTGTCTCCTATGACAAATAAGTAAATCCTGGAAGCCATGTAATAGTTTTAATAAAGTTAATCAATTAAGATAGGCAATGTTCAGCCTTACACGTGTCAAGGTCAACACTCAAGCAGGGGAAGTCCCTGCAATTCTCATTCTCGTGTTAAGTGCTAAGTAAGCGCAACAGGCAGGGCTCAGTGCAAGTGCACTTGTACAAAGAATCCACCTATCATCTATTTTCTTCCCAGCTCCCAGGGGATTTCCAAGTTTCATACGAAGGCAGTTTATGTACTTTCGCTCCCTCACCCTAATGCTGATGTAGGGAGAGTGTTTAGCCAAGTTTAAATGGTGAAAACAAAGCAAAGAAATCGAAAGAAAATTCAAAAATTGCATTCCATTCTGTGTGTGCGATTTGGACTAAAAACAGAGGGAAAATGCTATCACGACTACAAACTACCGAAGGATATAATAGTGGCTAAAATTGGAAGAATGCAGAGCTAAAGAAAGCAGTACTACACCTTCCTGCTCTCAAGATGTCATAGCGGTAGCAGGCTCCGCAAGTTAAGAAGACGATTTTTAATGAAAGAAATGTAAGTAAAAAGCCGTTTATTTATTTATTTATAATTTTTTGTGTTTTTGTAGTGTTTTGAATCATGGAGTCCATCTGGTGCTTTCCTGGTGTTTCAAAGCGTAGGGTTTAGTTCTTTCCTATTTCAAGATTTGACAACACTGGACAGGACCTGCTTATTTCACAGTCAAACTCTCCCTATGTGTTTGGTGTCACGACGGGCATCCGGCCGTAAAATTATTACTACACTGACGCGCTGTTCACTTCACCCCTAACTGGCTGCATGGCTCAGCGGTAAAGTTCTCGCCAGCTGTGCTCATGGTTGCTGGATCGAATCCTGGCGCAGTCAATTGGCGCAAAAGCAAAGGAGTCATGTCATTAGATTAACTGGCACGTTCGGGGGCAAAATTCCGACAGCCCGGTGCGGCGTCTTTAAAAAGCCACAGTAGTTAAAAGGGTCATAAAACCAATAACATCATCCCTGACTGCGCAGAAACGGGGATGATGAGTCCTGTTGGGAGAGAGCTCAGGCCTTGTATACGGTGATGTCACGTGACAGCGTGATATTTAAATGATTACCCAGTAATTGACCAAGGCTGTTCCTTGAGCCTCCAAGTGACTTCATCCTGACTAAACCTTGTCCACAATGACGCAAGTGGGAGACGTTTGTATAAGGAGAAAGGCATGTGTAGTGACGACGCGACGGTTTCCAACACACAACATGAGAGGCATTATGAAATAACTAAGATATTCTGCGGTTTATCCAAGGAAAAGCTAGCGACTCCGAGATAATTGTGTCTTTGGTTGGCTACCACTGGACCCTGATTTATGGTAATATAATAGGCAATGAAGGAAATTAGAGAGAAATTTAAAGTGGGAGTGAAAATTCAAGGAGAAAAAATTTCAACTCTGAGGTTTGCTGATGACATCGTCATCTTGGCCGATACGCCTCAGAATTTGAATTAGTTTTTGAATGGTACGGACTCCGTCTTGAGAAAAGAATTCATGATGAAAATTAATAAATGTAAAACAAAAATATTGGAATGCAGCCGCAATAAATCAGAAACCTCTATGGACATCAAATTGGTAGGGGAGAAACTAAAGGAAGTAAGTTAGGAGACTTCTGTTACTTAGGAAGCAAAATAACCAGTGATGGATGAAGCAAAGAGGATATAAAAAGTAGGTTGGCTCAGGCAAGGAAAGCATTTCTACAGAAAAGGAATCTGTTCACATCGAATATAGATTTAGGTATTAGGAAGACATTTTTGAAAACCTTTGTCTGGAGCATCGCGCTCTATGGAAGTGAACTTGGACTATTGGTGCAACAGAAAAGAGGAGAATTGAAGGGTTTGAAATGTGGTGTTACAGGAGAATGATGAAGATCAGATGGGTAGACAGGGTTACAAACGAAGAGGTATTAAGACGAGTGGGAGAAGAGAGATGTTTCTGGCGAATGCTAATGAAGAGAAGAGATAGGTTGGTAGAACACATACTAAGACACCTAGGAATAGCAAGCTTAGTTATGGAAGGAAGGGTCGAGGACAAGAACTGTAGGGGTAGACCAAGGTTAGAATATGTTAAACAGATTGCCTCGGATGTAGGGCGTGGTAGCTATGTAGAGATGAAACGATTAGCTCAGGACAGGGAGGAATGGAGAGCTGCATCAAACCAGTCAAAAGACTGAAGACTCAAACAACAATAGGCTCCAAAATTGGTGAAGTAAAATATCCTCGGGAAATGATTAAATGAATGACAGATGAAATGAAATGGCAGTGGAGAGTGTTGCCGGAATGAAAGTTGTGACAGGGAAAACCGGAGTACCCGGAGAAAAACCTGTCTGCCTCCACTTTGTCCAGCACAAATCTCACATGGAGTGGCCGGGATTTGAACCACGGACCCAGCGGTGAGAGGCCGGCGTGCTGCCACCTTTAGAAGCTACGGAGGCTTGCAATATGGAAATGAGTCTGTACATTTTCGGAATGGGAGATTCTGAGGGATACCTAAGCTGGGTCCGTCTTCTCTTTTATCATTGACTTTGGAATGTAGCTTCTAAACCCCGTGATTTCATCCATGGTCCACGAATCTTTGAATAGTCCAGGAGCGGACCACCTATAATAAAAGACTTGGAATCCCTTTGTTCTAAATTCACACGAAAACTAGTAGCCTATATAGCAATCCAAACAAAACGTGTTGCAGTTTGCATTAGCAAGCCTCCTATTTAAGTGGATTTTCTAAAAATCATTTTACCGTCAGTTTCTTAAAATAAAATGTAGTTTAGACTGTTGGTTAAACATCTGAAATAATTTTGGTACCTTGAAAAAGATTTTTGCTGCATTAAGTCATGAAAAGTAAATATGAAATGTTGGAAAATTCAAAGAATTTACACAACTCTGTAATAACTATGTGTACGGTGCACGGATTTGATTGAATAATGAACACTATACTGTACAAACATTTGGAGGGATAACAAACAATTTTCTGTGTTTACTCCAACAAATATTCTCCATGACTACCATAGTCCTTTTCTCACTAACTCGTAAAACGTATGTTGTCCTCGAAGTATAAGCAGAGCATTGATTTCATGATTTCAGGACGCAGAATTGTACGCCTATCTGGGCAGGCAGAAAATCCTCTTTCGCTCTCTTGTCTCATAAAATATATATATATATATATATATATTCCATTATCGTTTTACCCTCCAGGGTGGCTGTTCCCACGGAATAAACAAGGGATCCCACCTCTACTGCCACTGAGGGCAGTGTCCTGGAGCTTGAGACTCTGAGTCTGAGATACCACTGGGGTGTGTGACTAGCACTACACCCAGGCGGCCTCACCTGCAAAGTGAACAGGGGCCTGATGAAGGGATGGGAAGAGTGGGTGGGTTAGGCATGGAAGGGGAAGGGAGGCGGCCGTGCCCTTACGGAAGGTATTTGCCCGAAGACGAAGTGGGAAACCACGGAAAACCACTTCGAGGATGGCTGAGGTGGGAATCGAACCCACTCTACTCATTTGGACCACCCGAGGCTGAGTAGACCCCGTACCAGTTCTCGTACCACTTTAAAAATTTCGTAACAGAGACGGGAATCGAACCATGGACCTCCGGGTTATAACTTATTTACCGGTATATTTAAGATATTTTATTTTCTATCTAACGACCGATAGTGGAATTATTTCGAGTAATTTTAAAGTAAATAGGCCTATTTAAAACTAGAAATCTTTATTACCAACATTTCGTTAACATTTCACATTTTAGGGTGAAAGGAAAACATTTCGCACAATAATTTTGTTTCGTGATATTTCGCGACTTCAATACCGAAAGAAATGGCATATTTGGGGTAAATGTATCGTTGTGATAACACTGGTATGTTTGCTGAAACATTTCACGTGACTCTACGCGGTCGTAGGTTTATCATAATTATAACGTTATTGGTTTTACGTCCTTTTAACTACGCTGGCTTTTAGGGACGCAGGGGTGCTGGAATCACGCCCCGAAGGGGATCATTAACGTGCCAGTAAATCTACTGACACGGTTCCCTCGCATTTGGGCATTTACTGTGCCAGGATACGAACCTGCAACCTTGGGTTCAGCAAACGAGAACGTTACCGCTGAGCCACGCAGCCAGCCGTAAGTTTATCAGATTATGATATAAACTGCATGAGGAGATAGAGGGAAGTTGATCGTTCGGTTTGCGAACATTTGAAACGTGGCGAACATGCAGTGAAAGTAGTTTAGCTAGAAAGAACAAGTGGGGACTAGAAAATAATCCCACTTCGTGGCGTAGTCAACCCTCAGGTCCGTCATCGATTCTCGGCCCTGCCAAGAGCTCAAGTGGGTTCACTGCAGAGGTGTGTACGACTCTCACCACAGCCATCCCACAGGTCGGTTCCCACTTCCACGAGGACGCGCGCGTGGGTATTTTTCCCCGTGGAAAAATGAATTGCTGATAATTGAAGCACGCCACCGGACAACGTTGTATGGAACATTTATCCAAATGTTCAGGAAGAGAGACAAACATTATTCTTCATCGCATATACATCAATTTTCGACTTTAAAACAATTCAACATAATTATTGGTGAATAACAAACCATGTTGAGCCTAAAAATACCATAACGCCACTCCAATGCCTGGGCAACACCTGTTTGATATCTCAATATGCGACTGTTCTTACAGCTTTGTTCCATAGTAGTGAGCAATAATGCCAGACGTAATTTTCTAATCTATTCCATTACAAAGAGATTTGTTGTTGTTAATACATTTTAGGAGCTTGGGTCATTTTGGTCATCAGCCTCGTGTAGTTGGGTGTGTTTCGTACTTGTCTCATAACCTGTATTTATCTGGTGACTGTAGTAGTATGTGTAACAGTATTAGGGACAAGGATGAGGTAGGTGCCCCGGGACTTGAAGTAAGGTACTATCCCTGCATTTTCCTGCAAGGAGTGTGGAAAAACCAAACTCAGGATTGTCAGCGCCGGGATACAAAGCTGCGATTTTCGGACTTGTTGCAGCTGCCTTAGCGGCCGAGGTGCACGATTTAACGAGCTCGGCTACGCCGTGGGCCATTACACAGAGGATACATTCATTCTATCCATATAACATAATCAAACTATAATTTCCATTTATTATTGTTATCCTACAAAAAGCTAAGAAATGTAATTCTGATCTGAGGGCTGGAACGGGGTACACTCAACATCGTGAGGCAAAACTGAGAAGAGGTGTGTTCGATTCTCAGCTTAGCAATCCTGGAAGTGGTTTTCCGTGATATCCCACTTCTACTCCGGGCGAATGCCAGCCACGGCCGCCTCCTTCCCAAACCTCATCTGAATTACAACTACACAGGCTAATACAGCCATCAAAATAACACTGGTTATCAGACCAATTTCACACTCACATCTGGGGCGTGGTGGTGCACCGGTCAAGCTGTTTGCCTCTCACCAAGGTGGACTGTGTTCGATTCCCGGTCAATGCATGTAAGATTTTCGAAGTGAAATGCAATGTCCTGTGGTTCGGATTCCACGTAAAAAGGAGGTCTCGTGGCTCATAATCACAAGATTAACGTTCACGTAAAACTACAATCTCCCTTTTCACACACACACACCAAGTACACAGGGCTACATGACCGCGATGTCTCAGAGCTCCTAAATAAATCAACAGCAACAACAACACACACTCACCAACCCGGCTTTGCATTTGCCACATAGCTATGACAGTAGCCTACCATACTGCATTGTTCCACTTGCCTGGTTTGTAGACTGTTAAACAAAGATATTCTTCCCACATCGATCTTTATAATCCAAAGTGGTCAATACATCGAACACTTACAGTGCTGAATGTGCAGGGTGCCCTGTTTTCTACCCAAATACCATAATGTCGTAAGTTAGTCCAACCTGCCTACGTAACATCCGGAATAAATAAATACATACATTAATTAATTAGCACATAAATAAATGAACAATAAATGAATGCAACTCTGTAAACGGCATAAAGCCGAGCGAAAAGGTGCACCAGCCTGCGAGCAGACTACTTTGACTGCGCAACAGCCACCTTAGCTACGGAGAGCATTGGTGTCTGGAATCTGTTCGCAGTCCAAATGGACACTTTCTATTCAAACGTAAGCTGGTGTTATTCGCAACTGTGATCGCGTTAAGCTTTCATTATACTGTAGTTGACGTCATTGAAATAACATTTACACTAATGATTTCATCTATATTGTCGAAAATGAACTCAACCTCGAGTTGTACTAATGTTGTGTTATACGATCGCTTCTGTCTGTTCGAGATCGGCATCAGAACGACTGTTTGAAAATTTGTTGATTATTACATTATATTATTTTATATTATGTTATGTTATATTATGTTATGTTATCATCATCATCATCATCATCATCATCATCATCATCATCATCATCATCATCATCTTCATTTTCCCTTTTCCAGCTACACTGGGTGGGGGCAAATATGGTTCCTCTCCACTTGGATCTGTCGTTCCACCATTCCTCTTCCGACACGGTGTTCCAATCCAGGTTCCGTTTTCTAATACTATTCTTCACCGAGTCCATCCAACGCATTCTTGGTCTTCCTCGTCCTCTCTTCCCTGTCATCCGTCGTTCCAGTGCTCGTCTTGGTAGCCTTACTTCATTCATCCGTTTGACATGTCCAAACCATCTCAATCTGTTTTGTTCCAGTTTGTCATTTAGTTTCTGTACTCCTAGTTCTTTCCGTATATCTTCATTTCTCACTCTGTCTCTCCTCGTTTTCTGGACCATACTTCTCAGGAATCTCATCTCAGCTGCCTGTACTCTGCTCTCATCCCTCTTATTCATTGTCCAAGTTTCTGCTGCATATGTCATTATAGGAACATACTGTAATATGCTTTGTACATAACTTCTTTGGCCTTAATTGGTATATTCTTGCTCCATACTAGTCCCCGTACCTGTTGGTAGAAAGCACTCCCGAGTTGTATTCTTCTGCTAATTTCCAAATCTAGTCTTCCATCTTCAGTCAGTTCACTTCCCAAGTATTTGAAGTGTTTCACCACTTCCAATTCCCTATCTCCGAGTTTGATTACTCCTTTTCCTTCTTTCCTCTACTCATCACCACTGGTTTACTCTTCTCCACACTTATCTTCAATGCCCATTGCTCAATCTTTTCATTTATTACGTCTAACTGTTCTTGTACCTCCATCTCATACTCGCCTCAGATAACAACATCGCCTGCAAACAACATTACCTTCATCTTTGCCCTACTATAGTCTTTCATTGCTGCCTTCATGATGTCATCCATCACCATTAAGAACAATAAGGGTGACAACACACTTACTTGCTTTAGTCCAGTGTCAATTTTAAACCAATCCGATGTCCCGACTCTAGTCTTCACACTACTGTAGCAATCCATGCACATTCCATTTGTCATGTCTCTCAGTTCCTTGCCTATCCCTCTATTTGTTAAGCTTTCCCAAACTTTTGTTCTAGGGATGCTATCATTGGCCTTTTCTAGATCAATAAAAGTCATTACCATATCCTTCCCATATTCCCAACTCTTTTCAATGTTCTGTCTCAGAATGAAAATGGATTCCACTGTTGACCTGCCCCCTCTAAATCCAAACTGCTCCTCCTCTATTTGGCTTTCTACCTTTATTCTAATTATCTTTTCTAGGATTCTTTCCATTACTTTGGCAACATGCGAGATGATGGTGATTCCTCGGTAGTTATCACACACCTTCATGTCTCCTTTCTTGAATATTGGCAATATTATTCCCCTTTTCCAGTCTTCAGGAACTTTCTTCTCTCTCCAGACACTCCTGAGAAGTCTGTACGTCCATTGCAGTCCCACTGGTCCTGCCGCCTTGATCATTTCTATTGCCACTTCGTCGATTCCCACAGCTTTCCCCATCTTAATCTTCCTAACTGCCCATTCCACTTCTGCCATAGTAATGTCTGGTTCTTCTTCTATTTTTTCCTCCACCGTTTTGGCTGTTTGCGTAACTTCTCCGCATGCCTGACGTCTCACCTTCAACAGCTCGCTGAAATATTCTTTCCATCTGTCCGTTATCTCTTCTGGTTTTGTCAATATTTTACCTTCTTTGTTTTTCACGAACCCAGGGTTCACCTATTCATTCCTTCTACTTTTTGTAATTCCAATTAGCAATTTTTCCCCAGAATTTAAATTCTCCCTTATTTCCTGAGTGAATTCTTCCCAGCTTTTCTTCTTTCCTCTGCAATTACTTTCTTGCAATCTCTGTTTGCTTCTATATATTTTGCTCTACTTTCTTCAATCTTTTTTGTTTTCCATTCCTTCCAAGTTTTCTTCTTCTCTCTTACCTTTTCTTTCACTCTATCGTGCCACCATTTTGTCGCCTTTTCCCGTACCTTTCCTGATGTTCTATCTCATGTTTTCTCTGCACTGTTTACAAATGCAATCTTAAACTTTTCCCATTATTGTTCCACATGGGTAATATCCGTCCTTGGTATCTGTTCTTGCAATTCCTTCTTAAACTCTTCTGCAACCTCCTTTTCCTTTAGTCTCCAGACCGTAATCTTTCTTTCCCTTTTTTCTGGTAATCTCATGGCCTTTCCTACTTTTAGTTTTCTTACCACTGCCGTATGGTCTCCTCCAAAAGCTTCCTCTGGCATGGCTGTGACATCCATTAGCTCTTTCCGATGTCCTTTTTCGACTAATACATAGTCTATCAGAGTTTTCGTTCTTCTATCTCCCTACCCATACCTCGTTATCTTCTGACTATTTTTCTTTCTGGACCACGTATTCCCTATAATTAATTGGCTCCGCTGACAGAAGTCCATTAAGAAATCCCCTTCTGGATTCTTACTGCCATAACCATATGGTCCCAAAATATCCTCTCTTCCTTGTCTGTCTCTTCTCACTTGTGCATTCAGATCTCCCATTACCATTATTTCCTTATCCTCTATATATTTTGCCACATCTTCTAGGAATTCTTCTAAGTTCTCTTCGTTATTCCCCGTTTGTGGAGCATATAATTGGAACAGATCCTTTGTCCCTGTCTGGAACTGTATCCTTCCGATGATCATCCTGTCACTATCTTCTTCACCTCCTCCACATACTCTAGGACATCCTTTCTTATAATCATTCCTACTCCATTTCTTGCCTCCTGTGCTCCACCGTAAAACAGCCTGTATCCTTCCTTTAGTTTTCATTCCCCTTTTCCTTTCCATTTCGTTTCACTGAGACCGAGGATGGCTATATCCTTCTCCAACATGAAGTCCACTAGCTCCTCAGTCTTGTCCGTAAGGATTAAGATGTTGACTGTCCCTATTCGGATATATTGTGATGCTGGTCGCCCATTTCTCACAGTTCCCCCAACATCTGAAGAACTGCGCGTCGCCTACAGGGGACGCCCTAGCATTTTCCGAGGCTGAACCATATTTGCTACCAAATTTGCTCTCAATAGCAAATATTATGTCATATTATGTTATATTGTATTATATCATATTACGTTGTATTGTGTTATATTATATCATATTATTGTATTATATTATTGTACAGAGAGCCGTGCCATTGATTGGATGTTTGATTCATGGTACTCGCTGTATTTTATGAAATATTCCGTGTTATTTAGTGAAATCAGATTCGACACTCATTTAAACGGTAATTTTAACTATCTTTGGTGAATTACTTGATTTTTTAGGCTTTAGTACCCTAGGTAATTTCCAGATTGTGTTTTTACGAGTACAGATCGTTGTTTATGTTGGTTGCTTTGCACCTCACATGTTGCAACCTCATATTATATATTTATTTGAGTAATGATTATTTTAGGTACGACTTCATCTTCTAGACAACAAAACTTCAATCCTAATTTATTTTTAACATCATTAGATCTCGTCTCAATTGCCGGCGTTATAATCCTTACTTCAGT
Source organism: Meconema thalassinum (assembly GCA_946902985.2). Lineage (NCBI taxonomy): Eukaryota > Metazoa > Arthropoda > Insecta > Orthoptera > Tettigoniidae > Meconema > Meconema thalassinum. Next base: position 56,456,568 of record OX336389.2, read on the forward strand.
CTATTACCAAGCACACGTGTGGTTATTATCTTAGGTTATTGTTGTTGATTCTTTAGGGACTTTGCGACATCGTGGTCATGTACTTGAATGTGTGAAATTTGCCTGATAATCTGTGTTATCGTGATGGCTGTATTAGTGTGGATATTTGTAATTATAAGTTGAGGATTGGGAATGAGGCGGCCGTGGCTTTAAGTTAGGAACCATCCCGGCATTTGCCTGGAGTAGAAGTGGGAAACCACGGAAAACCACTTCCAGGATAGCTGAGGTAGGAATCTACCCCTCCTCTTATCAGTTTTGCCTCACGATGCTGTGTGTACCCCGTTCCACCCTCAGACCAGAATTAAATTTCTTAGCAGAGCCGGGAATCGAACCCGGCCCTCCGCGGTGACAGCCAAGCATGCTACCCTTTATATTTTAAGTGATGCCATTATTGCCATATACGCATTTTTCCCACCAGTGTGCCAGATATGAGGCAACGTGCCTTCACAATTATCCACAAAATCAGTTGCAGTTCATCTTCTGAATATATAAATCATTCCGCTTTAGAGGAAAGAACACCCTGGAGTTTATAGACAATCGCTTACAACACCTACATCAGTGGTAACGACGTTGCATCAACAATACCAAAGTAAAATGAATCAATGGCTAAACACTTTCAATACTGTTACGTGCCACCCCCTAGTGGCAATTCCATTAACTGAATTACGGAGGGTAGAAATCACAACACCAATTACTGCTTTAAAGAGAAGTTAGCTTTATTGCTTGCAGGAAAGATACACCACTCAACAGCAAATACAAGCAATTAGAACCTTACTCCAGTTTCCTCAAGTCTCTTCCTTGAGCGCTCTTGCCCCTTTCACTTCTCAACAAACCACAGAAGTAAAACCGTCTTAATGAGTCCGGTGGCCTTGACAGAAGCTACCTGCACCTCTTCCTCATGTACACCAACTACAGTTACTTACGATATTCCGCTACACGCTATTTCGCTGTCCACAAGCTGGGGGAAACAATGTCACTGGATTTCGTAACTCGCACGGCACTTCGTCACCACACTTCTGTCGCTCAGGAAAGACGCTCGCACTAGCTCGTAAAACACACACCCACAGAAAACTCGGTCTCCTCACTGTTGAAGCCGCTAATATAGCAGGCTGGTGACTCAATGAAATCTAGAATCGTCCAGGACACACGGCTTCTCGACATTTCCTTCACTGGCTGGGTCACGAATATTCTGGACCATCCCTTCCACTTCGCAGTCCGTTGCGTAACGCGCACGTAATACACTGAGGCAGAGCACACACAGCCCGGGGGAGCTGTGACTCATGCGGCGAGCGACAAAACAAACTCACAGCCGTAACACCACCCCCTTCCTAAAAGGCTGATCGTCCCGATCAATCATTGGTCCGTCTGTGTCCCTCCGTAGGCTGCCAGGCGATCTCGATGCACGATCTTCATCTTCGCCCTCGGGCTCCGCTGGATCCTGTAGACAACATCGTTGATCCGTTTCACGACTCGGTACGGGCCCTCCCAGGACTTCTACAGTTTGGGTGTCAGGCCTTTCTTCCGTAATGGGTTGAAGAGCCAGACCAGGTCGTCCTGGTGGAATCCGCCGGCATCCGTCTGTTAGTCGTATCGGGTCTTCATTCGGTCGGTCTCGATCCGCAGTTTCCTCCTCGCGAACGCGTGCACGTCCTCCAGTTGGTCGACCAGTTCTTGACAATACTGGCTTACCGGGACCGGATCATTCCCAGGTCGGCCGAAGGCAAGATCGACAGGTAGACGGAGCTCCCTCCCAAACATGGCCCGGGCTGATGTGCACTGGGTGGCTTCATGCACGGCGGTGCGGTAGTCCAGGAGAAATAGTGGAAGATGTTTGTCCCAATCCCTCTGGTGCTCGCTGACGACTATTCGGAGATGATTCTCGATGGTGCGATTGAATCGCTCTACCATCCCGTCGGACTGAGGGTGTAGCGTCGTTGTCCTTGTCTTCCGGATTCCCAGCAGCTGGCATAGGTTCTGGAACACCTGCGACTCGAAGTTCCTCCCTTGGTCGGAGTGCAGCTCCAGGGGTACTCCGTACCGGCTGACGAATTCCTTCACCAGGGTCTCTGCAATCGTCGTGGCTTCTTGGTTAGGGAGCGCATACGCCTCCGGTCATTTGGTAAAGTAGTCGCTGACGACCAATATGTAGCGGTTCCCTGCCTGGCTTAAAGGGAATGGCCCAGCAACATCGATGGCCACTCTCTCCATGGGGCCGCCCAAGTTGTAGGTCTTCAGTGGACCCCGTCGTCTTCGTCCTGGGCCCTTGCTGGCTGTGCAATCGTCGCACCTCGCGCAGTGGTTCTCTACGTCACTTCGGCATCCGATCCAGTAGAACCGCTCTCTCAGCTTCTCCAGGGTCTTCTTTATCCCTAGGTGTCCACCAGATGATCCTCCGTGGACTTCCTTCAGGACTTCCTCCGTCATAGCCTTTGGAACGACGACTTGTTCCCGAGATGTCTTCCCGTCGGTGCTCTCCCAGGTACGGCATATGAGGCCATCCCTCACAAATAGCGAGTCCCACTGCGCCCAGTAGGAATTAAACTTTGGGTTGCAGTCACTCACAATGTTCCACCCGGGTCTGGGGAAACAGGCCCTCTTCCATTCGGCTATCAGTCCCAGGTCATCATCTTCTGCTTGTGCCCGCGTGAAAAATTCGCGGCTCCAGTTCCCTTGAAGTTCCACAGTTGTCCGTCGGCACTGTATCTCGGTGTTCTCCTCCCTCCTAGTACAGAAGGTGCAGTCTTCGGGGCACGGTCTTCGTGATAGGGCGTCGGCATTGGAATGCAGTTGGCCTTTCCTGTGCTGGATCTCGAAGTTGTACTGTTGAAGCCTCTCTAACCACCGCGCGAGTTGACCCTCGGACTGTTTGAAGTTCAGGAGCCACCGCACGGATGCATGGTCGGTCCTGATGAGAAATTCTTGCCCGTACAGGTACTTGTGGAAGTGTTCGATGGTCTTCACAATGGCGAGCAGTTCCTTCCTGGTGACGCAGTAGTTCCTCTCTGGCTTTGACAATGCTTTGCTGAAGTAGGCCACTACTCTCTCCTCGCCGTCCACTATTTGCGACAGGATTCCCCCTATACCAAAGTCGCTGGCATCGGTATCGACGATGAACCTTGTTCCAGGTCTGGGGTAGGCCAGAATAGGCGCGGTGCACAGAGACTGCTTGAGTTGTTCGAAGGCACTGTGGCATTCTGCTGTCCATGTGAAGAGTTGGTCCTTCTCAGTCAGTCGATGCAGTGGTTTGGCGATGTCGGCGAATCCTCTCACGAAGCGACGGTAATAAGTGCAGAGTCCCAGGAAGCTTCGTAGTTGGGACTTGTCCTTCGGAACTGGTCACTCCCTCACAGCTGCGGTCTTTGCTGGGTCGGTGCGCACCCCTTCCTCGGAGACAATATGCCCAAGGTACTGGACCTGCTTCTGGAAGAGCTGACACTTCTTGGGGCTCAACTTCAGCTGGGCAGCCCGTAGCTTCACAAAGATCTCCTTCAGGTTGCTGTAGTGCTCCTCGAAGCTTTTTCCCAGAACGATGACGCCGTCTAGGTAGACCAGGCAGGCCTTCCAGTGTAGTCCCCTCAGAATGGACTCCATTAACCTTTCGAAGGTCGCAGGGGCGTTGCACAGACCGAATGGTATGACGGTGAACTGCCAGAGCCCGCTGCCCACAGAGAACGCCGTTTTCTCGCGGTCCTTAGGGTGGACCTCCACCTGCCAGTGGACACTCTTCAAATCCAAGGTGGAGAACCATCTTGATCCTGATATGGTGTCCAGCGTGTCGTCGATCCGGGGTAGAGGGTAGCTGTCTTTCTTCGTGACGTCGTTCACCCACCTGTAGTCCACGCAGAACCTGGTTGAACCGTCCTTCTTCTTCACTAGCACGACCGGAGAACTCCAAGGACTATGTGATGGCTCGATCACCCCTTGCTCCTTCATCTCTTCTACCATCCGGTCGACTTCGGCTTGCTTGGCGAGCGGGACACGTCGAAATGGGGCCCTAATCGGTGCGATGTCCCCAACGTCGATTCTGTGCTGGACCAAGCTTGTCCTGCCGAAGTCTTTGCTCCCCACGGAGAAGACATCCTGGAATTCGCGTAGCAGGTCCTGAAGTTGGCGTGATTGCTCCTCGTCTAAATGGTCCTGGGATCCTTGGTACAGCTTCTGTAGTTCTTCTGGCAGGGCGCGTCTTCTTCGGTTGTCCGTCTGCAGGTGTCCTTCCGTCGTGTCTGTGATGCGGGCAATCCAGGTAACGGGCTCGCAGACTCCTAGGTTGGTGTCCCGGTGAACCGTAATATCGTAGTCGTTCAGGTTGGACAGGCGGACGTACGGCCGAGGCGGCGTGTTGATGAGGGCCTTGGCAACTAGCAATCCTTTTGTCTGGATGTCCTCATATTTTGGCTCGATGACAGCCGCCACTCCCTCAGCAGTTCCGTCGATAATTACGGCGGCGCTGACCTCCGTCCTGGCGGGAACGATGACGTCCTCTCTCAGCCTTACTCGTCGTGCAGTGACGGCCTCGTGTGCTGGTTGCAAAGCAAGTTCCTCACCTCCGAAGTGCAGAGTGTTGGTACTCAAGTCCAAGATGATGTTGTTCTGGTCCAGGAAGTCCAGTCCGATGATCACTTCGTTTGATAAGTCAGCCACAAGCACTGGATGCTTCACCACCCGTCGACCAATGACGAGTTCCAGTGATGCTTTGCCATGTACCGGTGCGGTCTCTCCGGTCGCGGTTATTAGCTGGAGGTTCCTTTGTGTGGGTTGCACTCTCCACTTCGGGATCACGGTGGGATTGACGATGGTCCTCGACGCTCCCGTGTCGATCAGCATGGGCCAGCTCACTCCGTTGACGACTCCGTCGACCATCAGGCTGCTATTGTCCCTCCGTAACTTCGTCACACGCACTTGGACTGCTGGGGCTTGACGACTGTCACAAGCCAACCTTTGCCCCCGAAGGCTGGCTAATACTCGTTTCCCTGGGCCGCGCGGTTTTCAGACGACTGATTTCCCGTCGGATACCCTCGGTGGCGGCGATCACCACAGTCCTTGCTCAAGTGGCCTTTCTTACCGCAGGCCCAGCAGGTCGGTAGTCCTCTTCCGGGCCGCCTCTCCGGTTGTCTTCCGGCTGTGTCGTTGCTGGTGGTACCGCGACTATCGAAGAAACGGCTTAGCGCCTCCATCAATTCGTCGGCCAGGGGCTTGGTCTCGTTGGTTTTTGCTGGTTCGTCGACGTCCACTTGACGCACCCGCGCGTGCATTCTAGATGCCTGTTTTGCCGTCTCGAACTCAAGTGCGTGGCTCAGCGCATCTGCCAGGGTCTTATTGCGCGCGAGTCGCAGCGCCTGTTGAGTGTCTGAGTCCCGTAGCCCGTCGGTGAAGGTCTGCGTCGCAATCTGTTCCAGAAAGTCGGCCGGCGCTGTTGGATAGGCGAGCCTTACGAGGCGTGCGATGTCCATCTCGGACTCCTGCAGGGTTTCCGCGTTCTTCTGTACCCGGGTCCGGAGCTGCATCTGGTAGGCCTGCTGAAGATGGCTATCTCCATATCGGGACTCCATATGGGCGATCAGTGAAGCGTAGTCCTGGGATCCAGTCGGGATGGCCTGAAGGACGTTAAGGGCGTCACCTCTCAGCGCTACAATGAGAGCTGTAGCCTTTTCTGTGTTGTTCCAGTTATTTATGGAACAGGCCGCCTCGAACTGACGTAAGTAGGTGCTCCACGGGACCTTTCCGTCGAAGGTTGGGGGCGTCACTCTGCTATGTCCCGTTCCTGATATTCCCGGTGTAACGGTGGGCGGGCGTTGGCGCAGCTCGGCAACTTCCTCTTTTAGAGCGTTGAATCTCGCTTCCATCCCCGTCGGCTGGCGTTGGCTCAGCTCAGCAATTTCCTTTTGTAAAGCGTTGAATTTCTCTTCCACCCCCGTTAGTGGGCGTTGGCGCAGCTCGGCAACTTCCTTTTGTAAGGCGTTGCATTTCTCTTCCACCCCCATCAGCGGGCGGTGGCGCAGCTCGGCAACTTCCACTTGTAAGGCGTCGAACTTCTTTTCCACTGCCGTGACTTCCTCACGCAGACCCAGTACTAATTTCTTCAGGTCCTGTGTCAACTTATTCTGGCCGTCTTCCATCTTCTTCTGGCCGTCCTCTATCCTCTTCAGGTCCTCCGCTAGCTTATTTTGACCGTCTTGCATCTTCTTCGGGCCGTCTTCTAGTTTGGCAGTTAGGTCCTCGGCTAACTTCTTCTGGTCGTCTTCTAGTTTGGCAGTTAGGTACTCGGCTAGCTTCTTCTGGCCGTCCTCCATCTTCTTCTGGCCGTCCTCCATCTTCTTCTGGCCGTCCCCCATCTTCTTCAGGCCCTCCGCTAACTTATTTTGACCGTCTTCCATCTTCTTCTGGCCGTCTTCTGGCTTCTTCTGGCCGTCTTCTAATTTGGCAGTTAGGTCCTTGGTTAAATTCTTCTGGCCGTCCTCCATCTTCTTCTGGCCGTCTTCCATCTTGGTTTCCATGCCATTTAACTTTTCTAGCAATGCTGCCAATTGCGCCTCCATTTTAATTGTTTGTCTTGTAAAGGGCATGCACTCACAGGAAAATTTGAGAAAATGACCTGCTCGGGTTTTGAAACCAGTACCGTCAGGTGTTGTGCTTGATTTCGTAATCCGGCTTCTGACCCCAGTTGTTACGTGCCACCCCCTAGTGCAATTCCGTTAACTGAATTACGGAGGGTAGAAAGCACAACACCAATTACTGCTTTAAAGAGAATTTAGCTTTATTGCTTGCAGGAAAGATACACCACTCAACAGCAAATACAAGCAATTAGAACCTTACTCCAGTTTCCTCAAGTCTCTTCCTTGAGCGCTCTTGCCCCTTTCACTTCTCAACAAACCACAGAAGTAAAACCGTCTTAATGAGTCCGGTGGCCTTGACAGAAGCTACCTGCACCTCTTCCTCATGTACACCAACTACAGTTACTTACGATATTCCGCTACACGCTATTTCGCTGTCCACAAGCTGGGGGAAACAATGTCACTGGATTTCGTAACTCGCACGGCACTTCGTCACCACACTTCTGTTGCTCAGGAAAGACGCTCGCACTAGCTCGTAAAACACACACCCACCGAAAACTCGGTCCCCTCACTGTTGAAGCCGCTTATATAGCAGGCTGGTGACTCACTGAATTCTAGAATCATCCAGGACACACGGCTTCTTGACATTTCCTTCACTGGCTGGGTCACGAATATTCTGGACCATCCCTTTCACTTCGCAGTCTGTTGCGAAACGCGCACGTAATACACTGAGGCAGAGCACACACATCTCTGGGGAGCTGTGACTCATGCGGCGAGCGACAAAACAAACTCACAGCCGTAACAATACCAATAGGCCTATGGAGGATGAAACTTTTAATATGAATATTTCCCAGTTTTTAAACTTTCTTTCGCACGCTACAGAACTCCTTCCAGCACCAATGAAACCTGCATCTAAGTATATTCTGGCTAGAAAGTGGGGCAAATTTAGTAATAACCACCAATAGTCTATACATACTTTAGTAATCCAGGTCCCACCTAAAGTTTACGGACGCATGCCTATTTCATGAATTCCACTCCTGTCCATAAACGTTTGGCCTCAGGCTTGCTTTACAGGTAACTAGTACGAGTTCCGAGGAACATTTCCTAAAATATTCACTAAGCTAACTCTCCTCATTTTGAATTTTTTTTTTTTGGTGTAAGATAATAGCAAAAATCCCTATTTTTTAATATTTGAAGATATCTGTGCAGTCCAATATGGGGATTACAGTCGTAAAGTTTGTTATGGAGAAACACAGATACCTGCGGTATATTTTAAATTGTAATACTGCAGCATAATAAGTTCCCATTAAAAAATCTCCCCAGTTTTATAGCTCTAAAGAGAAGAGCAGAGATAAACCCCAGCAAAACCTCAAACTGATTTAAAAATGCAGCGAGAAGAAAGTTGTTCCTGATCCAAACAGTGCTGGGACTTGTACTGCGACATTGCCACTACAAGATGACATGCATGCGATCTCGCTAAGTTGATGGGTTTACCGCCCAACCAAGGTCAACCAATACAGTACATGTTTCATGACCCTTTTCTGCGGTCCATCTCGGGCATCAAGAAATGATAGGCTAAGGTGTAAAGAAAAGTTTGATTATCAAATTTCTCAGTATGAGTTCTTTTTATCCAAGGCGGAAGGCTGTGAGGAAAATTATAGGAAGTGAACAGAACTCCTTTAACCATTAGCAATATATTTGAAATTGAACACAATTATATGAGAGATGAGTATGAGAAGAGAAGAAACAGACATAACCCCTAAAGTCACGTCTGAAATGGTTTATTCAGGCATGAAAAGTTGCCATTGACATATGTCCAGGACCGGATAAGGTCCTTAGGAAATCTATTATGAATCCCACTACAACACAAATTATAAATATAGGCCTACTGTATTTATAAATGGTTGATAAAGGCTACATACCAGATGTTCTGCGGGATGATAGGAATGTTCTAACAAATAGGGATTTAGAAAAGTGGAGATCTCTAACCCTCACTTCAGTAATTATACGTGTTATCACTAAAACACTAGAACAGTCCATCTCAATTGCCAGCCCGCCGAGAGATTTCTGCTGGCCCGCCATTATAAGAAGCATTACAGTTACCTAGTGATACTCCAAACAGCCACATGTTTAAAGGTCAATCACTCATACGTCGAGTGTCCGCGAAATATTTCAGAAAACATTTATGTTATCACAACAATATATTTACCCTAATATATGCCATTTGTTTTCGATATTGAAGCCACAAAATATCGCGAAATAAAGTTATTTTGCGAAATGTGTTATTTTCACCCTAAAATGCTAAATATCAACGAAATCCTGGCAATAAGATTTTTAAACTACTGTAGGCCTATTTACTTTAAAGTTAATTGAAATAGTTCCACAATCAGCCGTTTGATAGAGAATAAGAAATCTTAAATATTTAATGTCTCATAAGATACGGGGAAACGAATTTGGTTAAAGTACTTAAATGACGAAAACAATGCTTTGCTTGTACTTCGGAAACAACACAAGTTTCACGAGTTAGAGCCCTGCGCGGATAAATAAAACGTTATCCGCATCCGCCCCACATCCACACGACTGTTATCCGCATCCACCCCGCATCCGCACGACTGTTATCCGCATCCACCCCGCATCCGCACGACTATTATCCGCATCCGCCCCACATCCACACGACTGCTATCCGCATCCGCCCCGCATCCGCACGACTATTATCCGCATCCGCGCAGGGCTTTAACTATCGTAGTCATGGAGAATATTTGTGGAAGTAAATGTTAGGTTGGGTATTAAACACAGAAAATATAATTAATTTGAGTTTTAGTTATTTCGAAAATATTAACTAGAAAAAATATTTGTTATTCCTCCAACTGTTTCCATAGTGTTCTATATATAACGAAATCCGTGCACTGTACACATAGTTATTAATCACATTCACACTTCACTTTCTTATTTCACCGCTTTGAAGCCTACATTACCATAAATCAGGGTCCCTACGGAGTCATACGAGCCATCTCAGCTCGGCTCTGCTCTTGCGGTTTTAGACCCATAAAAATGTGGTGGGCCCAACAGTTCACGAGTGCACTCGGGGTGTTAAAAGAAAACCTCAATGCCACAAATTTGTCTTACATTCAAGCAGGTCCATTTCAGATGACACCAACCAAAATAATAGCTAACCTATAAATTTCTCTTGGATGCAGACACAGTGATGGAAGAGAGAATTCCGTAGCTTACCACCCAACACATCCGATTAAATGCTTCACAATCAACCTCTCGGCTCGTTAGACCATGCACCACGGATGGAAGCAATGGCAGGAAGGTACTCGTAATGAAGAGATAAAAGCTAACTTCAACTTCGAAAGGATCTGTTACGAGAGAAAGATTTTTTCGTAAGATTCAGCATCGACGTCGAAGTAACATACTTGTTCCGAATTTTGTGCTTACTCGGTTCATATGGGAATACTACGAGGGATTTCATATCAGTATTCTGAATGACTATACTTGTTTTTGTGGATCCTCTCAAACTGTGCATCACCTACTTTTCCACTGCCCTGTTTTTGAAAGAGAAAGACATATTATAAAATGTCACCTGAGTTATTGCAATAATGAACTGACAAATCCTCTGTGTATACCGACTATAGCTAGAACCCCGCGCGGATAAACAAAACGTTATCTGCATCCGCCTCGCATCCACACGACTGTGATCCGCATCCGTCCCGCATCCGCACGACTGTTATCCGCATCCGTCCCGCATCCGCACGACTGTTATCCGCATCCGTCCCGCATCCGTCCCGCATCCGCCCCGCATCCGCCCCTCATCCGAACGACTGTTATCCACATTCCCACGTTTGTTACCCGAATCTACCGGCATTAAAATAATATTTTTAATTAGATAAAGCATAAATTACTAAAGCAACATATTTAGACATTTGAGGGAAAAGTCGTTCCCTGAGGTTTTGTATGTCATGTGCTATGTTTAAGATGAATGTTACAATTGCAACTCGTTTCAGTTCGGAGTGTTAATTATGCTTAATGACATAATTTGAATGAAATTAGCTTAAATCATCATTTTACATTTGTCATGAAAAACCATAAGGGCAAAATATGATACCGATATGTCATAAACATCCGGGTCCTAATAATGATATTAAACAAGTTCGGATTTTATTGTAAAAACTATCCGCAAATTTTCTCAAAACATTATCCGCAGCTTATCCGCACAGGGCTGGTGTATTCTTTGGAATACACGGTTAGGCAGAGTAAGCTTTTGCTTCTCTTTGCTTTATTTCATTCCTTCCTTTTTTCACAAACACCAACAGTGATCTCCTGGTTTCCTTTTGTTGGTATACTTTGCTTATACTACCTGTGAGTCTGTTCTAGATATATATATCTTCCATGAACCACCTAGCGTCATCTAGCAGCGAATCTCTGAAGTTCCTCAATTTTTCTCTGTACAAGAGGACTTCCTTACCAATTTGGCCACCAGATCTCGTCGCTATCGCCAGCTATCTTCTCCGTGATCAAGAGGACTTCGTCTAATTTCTCATCCACCAGGCTTCGCTAGTGACGCCTACTATCAACTCTTTGAAGACCATTTCATCAAGAGAATTAATTTTTACAATGTTGGTTATTCTTATGTATATTCCTTTGTCTCCTACCCCCACTCTTTTCCCTTCCCTGATCTCTCCGCGCTTCGTTGAGCTGGCCTCACTTGTGCTACAGTCGTCAAGACTCCCAGTCGGAGCTTACCTAGAGCTCATCTCCTCTCCTCGAGAGACAAACTTTCAAATTGGACGCCATGTCCAGATCGTAACTAACGGTCAACTAGGATAATCGCCGTTCATCAGAAATGAGCTAAGTACTACTTCAACGTTCTGCAACTCTTTTTAATTGCTTTTAAATAGATACATGCTTTTTAACCATCATTTACAGACAGTGTGATATTACTAAATGTGGGGCAATAACCATCTTCGCGGGATTTTCGAGCTTGGGCTTTGTTTATCTAAGCTAATCTTAATATGAAGCAGCATTTCTTATGCTTATTAACTGAGATAATTTCTCACAACGTGGGACATCTTTAAATTACCCACTGTCTGTAGAAAACTTAGCTCGTTCCACTGCTGGACATTTTCTGTCAATTTCAACCGTTATGATTGTTCTGGAATTTTCCATGCCAAACAATTCATCTACAAGTTAAACCTTCTAGTATTTTCCACTCTCATATGGGAATACTTTTTCTAAACCAAGGAATCTTCCTTATGAACAGTTAATCAACACCTAATTTTTCTTCCTCCGTTGGAATTTTTCTGCTGCATTCAACTATAACATACAAGTTTTTCAACGCAATAGACTCTCGCAAATCTAGTGCAACTAGTTATTTTTCACCATTGCAATAACTTTCCTTGCTATAAACTTTCTGTGCTACAATAGTGAACTTTTCAGCCACGTCAATAGACTATAGTGAAACAGTGCTCGTTCGATTTCTCATCCGCGTCGCGCTCGTCCGAAATAAATAAAATAGGCCAAGAACTTTCTCTACAAAGTTCCTATTTCCTCTTCCTCAACCCCTCTTTACTAACAAATTAGGTTAATCTTTAAATTTACCCTTTTGCATTATCATTTCTCTAAAATAATGATTAGGCAAGATCCTGTCTTCCCCTACTCTTCCTATGGGCTTAACTTTAAAAACCTTACAAATAAAATTAATAACGGTTCCACTTTTTGTTGCATATGAGCAAGAACTCTTAGTCCCAAACTTATTAAAGCCTCTCTTAGCTTTGATAGCTAATTCTAACTGGCCAGTAAGGCAAGCATAGCTCGTTACGCCAGCTTCCTGCTTGTTGAGATTTTCTCCACAACTTATGGTTGGTTTTCCAAATTTAAGTTTTTCTCATTGTCTAAACTTTTAGTCGGCGCTTTGCTGGGTAAAAGCTTAGCCATTCCTAAATGCAACTATTGGTGCTCTTACCAAAATTATTCCCCAGGGTATAATTGCTTTATCCCTATCCTTCTTGGAAACATTCGGTCGCTTTTTAGAAATTCTACAATTTCAAGAATTAAAACATCACGGCCAATTCATACTATTTGTATTCTTCAAATTATTTGTTTAAAACAAACTCCTTTAAAAAGGTACATAGGAAACTTATCATTTCTTTCTTTGCCAGACCACCACCCTTCCCCATAGTAGCCGAATCTTGGCTTGGAAGGGAAGGTACCATCTCCTCTCGCTCGCAAATAGCCCAGGCTCTAGCTGCGTTTCCTGTTAGCTGTGTTCCGGTCCCCACTCACATTAGTGATTTCACGGGCTTTGCGGTGACACTTTTCTCCAAAAATTATTGGTATTTGATGTTGGACTTTCGTCCTATTATCCACACTTGTTCCTCTGTCCGAAATCCACTTCCCTTTACTTCTTTATTAATCTTCCCTTGTGGGTAAGGTTAATTCTTAGCAAAAACCTACCCAAAATTTGGTCCCAGAAACCCGGGAAAGTCCATTTGTCAATATTTTACAAATCATTAATATTTACTTTGAATTTTTCAGCTATAACTCCGCAGTGACAAGCTGGTGAGGTGGAAAGGGGTTGCTTCTGTCTCCTTTGGTGCATTTCTCCCTTTCAACTTGTTTGCTGCTGCCTGTCTGACAGCTTTTCCAAGGTTCCACAGTTGCGTAACTTAAGTTATACTTCAATTTACCTATTTCGCCATGCCTTCCACAGATAAAGATAAGGACGGCAAGGATGAAAAACTTACTTCCAAACGAGCTTCTTATAAAGGGCAACTTACCCGATTCCGAAAATACATCAAGGAATTAGATCCCTCAGAAGCTCAATTAGATTTGTTAAAACATCGCGTAAAGGACTATGAACGTTCTTATGAAAACTATTGTACTATTCAAACCGAAATTGAAACCTGCATGCTCAATCAAACTGATGATCGAGTAGAGGTGAAAATCAATACTACGACGGTATAGCCTCTGCCTTTAAAATAATTCGCCAACTTGAGGAGGAGCAGAAAAGGGACAGTTCCGTTTTTGGTTCCCTTCACGAACAACAAACCTCTTCTCGTGAGGGCACTCACAAGCCCAAACCAATTCTACCTAAGATTAATTTACCCCACTTCTCAGGAGACGAATCTACTTGGGATTCTTTTTACGAACTATTTTGTTCTCTAGTTCATGAAAATGAAGATATTCAAATCATTTACGAGTTTCATTATTTGCGATCTATTCTACAAGGTCAAGGCCTGCAGTTAGTTGAAGCACTCCCGTTAAGTGCCGAGAACTACCCCATTGCCTTTAATTTGTTGAAGGAAAGATACGGTAATTTACGGCTACGTATTCAACGCCACATGAAAGCTCTATTCAATTTGCCTGCGTCACAGCACAATGACGTCACTAGTCTGCGTACCCTCATTGATCGTCAACATAGAATGATGTAGTTAGTGCTTCGGAAGCTTTAGTATCAAATAAATGACCATCTTGAGAGGCTAACAAATGTAGGGATCGGATAGCAAGGAAAGCGGAAGGTTTTAAGCCATAAGTAACCGTCTTTAAGCGAAATATCTTAATGGGTTTGCTGATTTCGTCGCGCCACAAGATTCTTTGGAGATCTTGTTGTTCAAGGGCTTTAACTATAGCCTATATATAAAAGAATGTTATAACTTTCTTACATTCTTACATTAGTTATTATAATGTAATATAAGAAGTAATTTTTCTGTAATTGTCCAACTATAACCCGAATAAGCTAGGCAAAATAGGGTTCCTTCTATGTATTGGAAACTCAATATTATTATTATTATTAATAATAATAATAATAATAATAATAATAATAACAAATTAGAAATATGTCTACAACGAGAGATCCAGTGTCCATCAGTGCCAAGCTTAAGCATTATTTTTCAGTCATTCGCCCAGAATCCCTGTACGCAGAGGAATGCCTGGCAATGAATAGAAAAGTAAGAAGCCAAAGAAAGGAAAATCCTAAGGAAGATCCTTGGACCAATCAGAGAAAATGACGAGTACAGGAGACGGCATAACAACGAACTCTTTCCTACACTTTGAGAGGATAACAGACACCATTCGGAAAAGGAGGATTCAATTCAATTTTATGGCCACATAACTTGCATGAGCTCGCAGAGACAGGCCAACAAGATCTTTTCCTACTTTTTAACAAAAAATAAAATCAAGGGACCCTGGTTCATCGAAGTTCAAAAAGATTTTCGAGAAGTAGGAGTCACACTTGAAGACATCCAGGAACGTGTACCTCTCCAGAGAAGACTTCGAGCATGCAACTGCTTCCAAGAAAAGCCAAAATTGAAAACCGGCAAGAAGTGGACTGGTGAAAGAAAGGAGGCTCACAGAACGCGAATGCGAGAATATTGGGGAGGAGTGCAAACGGTTGAAATAACCTGGTCCACAGCAGGCCGAAACGAAGAAAACAAGAAGAATACATTAGAAAGGAAGGAAGATTGTAGTTTAACGTGACCGTGAATCTTGTGATTATGAGCCACGGGACCCCCTTTTTACGTGGAATCCGAACCACAGGACATGGCATTTCACTTCGAAAATCTCACATGCTTTGACCGGAAATCGAACCCTGTCAACCTTGGTGAGAGGCAAACAGCTTGACCGCTGCGCCACCACGCCACCTGAATAAATTAGAAAAGAACACGCTAGTTGAAGTTGTTCGTGGTGGGGTCATGTGATGAGAATGGGGAAGGAGAAATTTGACTGCCTAAGAGGTTCATGAAATCGGCTATAGAGGGTAAGAGAAGCAGAGGTAGGCTACATCTAGGAGGTGATTGTTAGATTCAGTGTTCAACGATTCAAAGGGCAAGGTGTACAAGTACAGGAGGCCTCAGTGCTAATTGCTAATAGGGGATCATGGAGTGACTCGTTCTCAAACAGAGGCTTGCAGACTAGACTGGACGCAGAAAAGCAAAACAGTTTCAAATGAAAATGTATGTATGTATCTTATTATATAATACGCTAAGGTTTATGTTTCACAAAACTCAAGCTCCCAAACCAGAGGCTGTTTGAAGTTGCGGTTTGTACCAAAATCTTCCAAATCGTCTCAATAGTAGAGGAAAAATCTTGCATTTCTTGAAAAGTCAACGGAAATATATTTATTTGCTTATAAAGGGCTATTAAACAAATAAACAAGACGATAACTCCTGGCAGAACTGTCACGCGTACAGCACGCATAGCACTAGGGCCGGGCGGGTAGTCCGTACACATGGGGCGCACACAACCCATTAGAATATTCGAGAGTTCTCACACGGGTCCGCTCGTTTATTATTAGATAAAGCTACTAACAAAACCATTCATCGTGCTCTGATTGAAAGCAAATTAAGATATGCTATATCAGTTTGGGGAAATCACACAACTTTAATTAATAATCTGCAAGATAGCCAAAACACGTTCTTTAAATACTAATATTTCACTGGTATCCCTTGTTTTAATATTAAGGAGTTGTTTCAAGTCACTGTACTGAATCTCTACTACCATGATGCAAGATGCAGGCACAAGGTCTCTCAACAACATACACACATGAGCCATAACAGATAATAAATATGAAAAACCTTTGTGTAAATAGCTATGGTTTAAAGATGCTAAATTATATTGTACCAACACTACTTAATGAACTACCACCAGGATTGTCCAACATGATCAGCAAACAACTAGATATACGTCACATTAAAAATAATTACCTTAAGCAATTATTACCATGTAGGTGTGTCTGGTGACAGTTACATTGTTTATTAGGTATAGTTCATTGTTTCATTAGTCTGTGATGTGAGAGGGTCCATGTGAGTGTGTCTGGTGACAGTTATATTATTTATTAGGTATAGTTCATTGTTTCATTAGTCTGTGATGTGAGAGGGTCCATGTGAGTGTGTCTGGTGACAGTTATATTATTTATTAGGTATAGTTCATTGTTTCATTAGTCTGTGATGTGAGAGGGTCCATGTGAGTGTGTCTGGTGACAGTTATATTATTTATTAGATATTGCTCATTGTTTCATTAGTCTGTGATGTGGGAGTGTCCATGTGAGTGTGTCTGGTGACAGTTATATTATTTATTAGGTATAGTTCATTGTTTCATTAGACTGTGATGTGAGAGGGTCCATGTGAGTGTGTCTGGTGACAGTTATATTATTTATTAGATATTGCTCATTGTTTCATTAGTCTGTGATGTGAGAGGGTCCATGTGAGTGTGTCTGGTGACAGTTATATTATTTATTAGATATTGCTCATTGTTTCATTAGACTGTGATGTGGGAGTGTCCATGTGAGTGTGTCTGGTGACAGTTATATTATTTATTAGATATTGCTCATTGTTTCATTAGTCTGTGATGTGAGAGGGTCCATGTGAGTGTGTCTGGTGACAGTTATATTATTTATTAGATATTGCTCATTGTTTCATCAGACTGTGATGTGAGAGGGTCCATGTGAGTGTGTCTGGTGACAGTTATATTATTTATTAGGTATAGTTCATTGTTTCATTAGTCTGTGATGTGAGAGGGTCCATGTGAGTGTGTCTGGTGACAGTTATATTATTTATTAGGTATAGTTCATTGTTTCATTAGTCTGTGATGTGAGAGGGTCCATGTGAGTGTGTCTGGTGACAGTTATATTATTTATTAGGTATAGTTCATTGTTTCATTAGTCTGTGATGTGAGAGGGTCCATGTGAGTGTGCCTGGTGACAGTTATATTATTTATTAGATATTGCTCATTGTTTCATTAGTCTGTGATGTGAGGGGGTCCATGTGAGTGTGCCTGGTGACAGTTATATTATTTATTAGATATTGCTCATTGTTTCATTAGTCTGTGATGTGAGAGGGTCCATGTGAGTGTGCCTGGTGACAGTTATATTATTTATTAGATATTGCTCATTGTTTCATTAGTCTGTGATGTGAGAGGGTCCATGTGAGTGTGTCTGGTGACAGTTATATTATTTATTAGATATTGCTCATTGTTTCATTAGTCTGTGATGTGAGAGGGTCCATGTGAGTGTGTCTGGTGACAGTTATATTATTTATTAGATATTGCTCATTGTTTCATTAGTCTGTGATGTGAGAGGGTCCATGTGAGTGTGTCTGGTGACAGTTACATTATTTATTAGATATTGCTCATTGTTTCATTAGTCTGTGATGTGAGAGGGTCCATGTGAGTGTGTCTGGTGACAGTTATATTATTTATTAGATATTGCTCATTGTTTCATTAGTCTGTGATGTGAGAGGGTCCATGTGAGTGTGTCTGGTGACAGTTATATTATTTATTAGATATTGCTCATTGTTTCATTAGACTGTGATGTGAGGGGGTCCATGTGAGTGTGTCTGGTGACAGTTATATTATTTATTAGATATTGCTCATTGTTTCATTAGTCTGTGATGTGAGAGGGTCCATGTGAGTGTGTCTGGTGACAGTTATATTATTTATTAGATATTGCTCATTGTTTCATTAGACTGTGATGTGGGAGGGTCCATGTGAGTGTGTCTGGTGACAGTTATATTATTTATTAGATATTGCTCATTGTTTCATTAGACTGTGATGTGGGAGTGTCCATGTGAGTGTGTCTGGTGACAGTTATATTATTTATTAGGTATAGTTCATTGTTTCATTAGTCTGTGATGTGAGAGGGTCCATGTGAGTGTGTCTGGTGACAGTTACATTATTTATTAGACATAGTTCATTGTTTCATTAGTCTGTGATGTGAGAGTGTCCATGTGAGTGTGTCTGGTGACAGTTATATTATTTATTAGATATTGCTCATTGTTTCATTAGTCTGTGATGTGAGAGGGTCCATGTGAGTGTGCCTGGTGACAGTTATATTATTTATTAGATATTGCTCATTGTTTCATTAGTCTGTGATGTGAGAGGGTCCATGTGAGTGTGTCTGGTGACAGTTACATTATTTATTAGACATAGTTCATTGTTTCATTAGTCTGTGATGTGAGAGGGTCCATGTGAGTGTGTCTGGTGACAGTTATATTATTTATTAGATATTGCTCATTGTTTCATTAGTCTGTGATGTGAGAGGGTCCATGTGAGTGTGTCTGGTGACAGTTATATTATTTATTAGATATTGCTCATTGTTTCATTAGTCTGTGATGTGAGAGGGTCCATGTGAGTGTGCCTGGTGACAGTTATATTATTTATTAGATATTGCTCATTGTTTCATTAGTCTGTGATGTGAGAGGGTCCATGTGAGTGTGTCTGGTGACAGTTATATTATTTATTAGATATTGCTCATTGTTTCATCAGACTGTGATGTGAGAGGGTCCATGTGAGTGTGCCTGGTGACAGTTATATTATTTATTAGATATTGCTCATTGTTTCATTAGTCTGTGATGTGAGAGGGTCCATGTGAGTGTGTCTGGTGACAGTTATATTATTTATTAGATATTGCTCATTGTTTCATTAGTCTGTGATGTGGGAGTGTCCATGTGAGTGTGTCTGGTGACAGTTATATTATTTATTAGATATTGCTCATTGTTTCATTAGTCTGTGATGTGAGAGGGTCCATGTGAGTGTGTCTGGTGACAGTAATATTATTTATTAGGTATAGTTCATTGTTTCATTAGTCTGTGATGTGGGAGTGTCCATGTGAGTGTGTCTGGTGACAGTTATATTATTTATTAGATATTGCTCATTGTTTCATTAGTCTGTGATGTGAGAGGGTCCATGTGAGTGTGTCTGGTGACAGTTATATTATTTATTAGATATTGCTCATTGTTTCATTAGTCTGTGATGTGAGAGGGTCCATGTGAGTGTGTCTGGTGACAGTTATATTATTTATTAGATATTGCTCATTGTTTCATTAGTCTGTGATGTGAGGGGGTCCATGTGAGTGTGTCTGGTGACAGTTATATTATTTATTAGGTATAGTTCATTGTTTCATTAGTCTGTGATGTGGGAGTGTCCATGTGAGTGTGTCTGGTGACAGTTATATTATTTATTAGATATTGCTCATTGTTTCATTAGTCTGTGATGTGAGAGGGTCCATGTGAGTGTGTCTGGTGACAGTTATATTATTTATTAGATATTGCTCATTGTTTCATTAGTCTGTGATGTGGGAGTGTCCATGTGAGTGTGTCTGGTGACAGTTATATTATTTATTAGATATTGCTCATTGTTTCATTAGTCTGTGATGTGGGAGTGTCCATGTGAGTGTGTCTGGTGACAGTTATATTATTTATTAGATATTGCTCATTGTTTCATTAGTCTGTGATGTGGGAGTGTCCATGTGAGTGTGCCTGGTGACAGTTATATTATTTATTAGATATTGTTCATTGTTTCATTAGACTGTGATGTGGGAGGGTCCATGTGAGTGTGCCTGGTGACAGTTATATTATTTATTAGATATTGCTCATTGTTTCATTAGTCTGTGATGTGAGAGGGTCCATGTGAGTGTGTCTGGTGACAGTTATATTATTTATTAGATATTGCTCATTGTTTCATTAGTCTGTGATGTGAGAGGGTCCATGTGAGTGTGCCTGGTGACAGTTATATTATTTATTAGATATTGCTCATTGTTTCATTAGACTGTGATGTGAGGGGGTCCATGTGAGTGTGCCTGGTGACAGTTATATTATTTATTAGATATTGCTCATTGTTTCATTAGTCTGTGATGTGAGAGGGTCCATGTGAGTGTGTCTGGTGACAGTTATATTATTTATTAGATATTGCTCATTGTTTCATTAGTCTGTGATGTGAGAGGGTCCATGTGAGTGTGCCTGGTGACAGTAATATTATTTATTAGATATTGCTCATTGTTTCATTAGTCTGTGATGTGAGAGGGTCCATGTGAGTGTGTCTGGTGACAGTTATATTATTTATTAGATATTGCTCATTGTTTCATTAGTCTGTGATGTGAGGGGGTCCATGTGAGTGTGTCTGGTGACAGTTATATTATTTATTAGATATTGCTCATTGTTTCATTAGTCTGTGATGTGAGAGGGTCCATGTGAGTGTGTCTGGTGACAGTTATATTATTTATTAGATATTGCTCATTGTTTCATTAGTCTGTGATGTGGGAGGGTCCATGTGAGTGTGTCTGGTGACAGTTACATTATTTATTAGGTATAGTTCATTGTTTCATTAGTCTGTGATGTGAGAGGGTCCATGTGAGTGTGTCTGGTGACAGTTACATTATTTATTAGACATAGTTCATTGTTTCATTAGTCTGTGATGTGAGAGGGTCCATGTGAGTGTGTCTGGTGACAGTTATATTATTTATTAGATATTGCTCATTGTTTCATTAGTCTGTGATGTGGGAGTGTCCATGTGAGTGTGTCTGGTGACAGTTATATTATTTATTAGATATTGCTCATTGTTTCATTAGTCTGTGATGTGAGGGGGTCCATGTGAGTGTGTCTGGTGACAGTTACATTATTTATTAGGTATAGTTCATTGTTTCATTAGTCTGTGATGTGAGAGGGTCCATGTGAGTGTGTCTGGTGACAGTTATATTATTTATTAGGTATAGTTCATTGTTTCATTAGTCTGTGATGTGGGAGTGTCCATGTGAGTGTGTCTGGTGACAGTAATATTATTTATTAGATATTGCTCATTGTTTCATTAGTCTGTGATGTGAGAGGGTCCATGTGAGTGTGTCTGGTGACAGTTACATTATTTATTAGGTATAGTTCATTGTTTCATTAGTCTGTGATGTGGGAGTGTCCATGTGAGTGTGTCTGGTGACAGTTATATTATTTATTAGATATTGCTCATTGTTTCATTAGTCTGTGATGTGAGAGGGTCCATGTGAGTGTGTCTGGTGACAGTTATATTATTTATTAGATATTGCTCATTGTTTCATTAGTCTGTGATGTGAGGGGGTCCATGTGAGTGTGTCTGGTGACAGTTATATTATTTATTAGATATTGCTCATTGTTTCATTAGTCTGTGATGTGAGAGGGTCCATGTGAGTGTGTCTGGTGACAGTTATATTATTTATTAGATATTGCTCATTGTTTCATTAGACTGTGATGTGGGAGGGTCCATGTGAGTGTGTCTGGTGACAGTTATATTATTTATTAGATATTGCTCATTGTTTCATTAGACTGTGATGTGAGAGGGTCCATGTGAGTGTGTCTGGTGACAGTAATATTATTTATTAGATATTGCTCATTGTTTCATTAGTCTGTGATGTGAGAGGGTCCATGTGAGTGTGTCTGGTGACAGTTATATTATTTATTAGATATTGCTCATTGTTTCATTAGTCTGTGATGTGAGAGGGTCCATGTGAGTGTGTCTGGTGACAGTTACATTATTTATTAGGTATAGTTCATTGTTTCATTAGTCTGTGATGTGAGAGGGTCCATGTGAGTGTGTCTGGTGACAGTTATATTATTTATTAGATATTGCTCATTGTTTCATTAGTCTGTGATGTGAGAGGGTCCATGTGAGTGTGCCTGGTGACAGTTATATTATTTATTAGATATTGCTCATTGTTTCATTAGTCTGTGATGTGAGAGGGTCCATGTGAGTGTGTCTGGTGACAGTTATATTATTTATTAGATATTGCTCATTGTTTCATTAGTCTGTGATGTGAGAGGGTCCATGTGAGTGTGTCTGGTGACAGTTATATTATTTATTAGATATTGCTCATTGTTTCATTAGTCTGTGATGTGGGAGTGTCCATGTGAGTGTGCCTGGTGACAGTTATATTATTTATTAGATATTGTTCATTGTTTCATTAGACTGTGATGTGGGAGGGTCCATGTGAGTGTGCCTGGTGACAGTTATATTATTTATTAGATATTGCTCATTGTTTCATTAGTCTGTGATGTGAGAGGGTCCATGTGAGTGTGTCTGGTGACAGTTATATTATTTATTAGATATTGCTCATTGTTTCATTAGTCTGTGATGTGAGAGGGTCCATGTGAGTGTGCCTGGTGACAGTTATATTATTTATTAGATATTGCTCATTGTTTCATTAGTCTGTGATGTGGGAGTGTCCATGTGAGTGTGCCTGGTGACAGTTACATTGTTTATTTGATATTGTTTTAATCCCTTGGTTGGGGGGTAGTTTGGGATAAAACACACTTTGTGTTACTGTACTAATTTGGAAGGTTGTTCCTAAATGAGAGTAGCTTCCCGTAGCTGGAAAAGCTTACTAGTGTAGTGTGTTGTTTAGTGTTTACTCTCTAGGGGATGTTCCTGCAAAGATGCAAGTGTTTATTGGGGGATGGATCTCTAAATACAGGCTACTGTACTGGCCTGCCAGCTGGGCGGAACAATAAACGCGCAATGTCAGCGGCTCGCTGCCAGGCAGTCGAGTCGCGTGCGGGAAGCACAATGGAGTCTGACCAAGCAATTACTGGCTACTACGGTCACGGACAATCGTGACAAAGGTCAGGCGGGGTATTAGGACGTGAAGAGGAGTGTAATTAGTAAATGCAAGTGTGGTTTACTGACCATGTGTTTATTTGGTCAGTAGATGTAAATTGGTAAGTCCCACTTGGGGAAAGTAGACAAGTATACAATTGGTGTGTACAAATTAGGGGTAGGTGTTCACAAAATAAAGGATTCTGAGCACTACTGACTCTCACCTGATGATGAAACTGGAACAGACGTCGGCTAGGGCCGCTGGCGACGCACACTGTATAACAGATAATGGCTCCAGTTAGGACTCCACTTCTTATACTTTTAGGTGCTGCATGGTCAGCATTACGTCACTGTAGCTGCCCCAGTTAGTTGATGTAGATGTTTATGTATGTGTTGCAAGTAGTTGGCTAACCTCCCGAGCTGGGTGGCCGCCTCTTGCTGTGTATGGATAATGTTCTGGTCTTATGGTGTTGCCAGTTGGGGTGGTTTTGGTAAAAGATGGGGGGTGGCTCCCAGGTGGTACAGCCCCCCGGGCCTGTACAAGACCCCCTCATCGATTAGTTCGCGTCCCCGCGAACTGGAAGTAGAGTGGGCGCGTCGATGTGATGGTTTGTTCTTGAATGCTCCTTGTACTACTTCTTCTTTTCTTCCGTGTTGGTGTAGGTGTGTCGATGTTGTGTTGATGAGAGTTCAGCGTGTGCTCAGAGGAGTAGGTTTTGGGTTATACATGTTATACATAGTAAATTTGGCATAGTTCATTTTTGAAAGTTGACATAGTAATAATAAAGGTACAAAAATGCATGGTCTTGACGCTATTTATATGTTGTTATTTATCCAGGGAGGAAAAAAACCATGGCTGGACGGATGGTTGTGCCGTCCGGCGCTGTATGGAGAAAAAAATTGCTCCCTGCAGTGTATAGTTTAAAAGATGGAGGAATATAGAAAAACAGGTGCCCCAGGGTATAAGTTAAAGGGATATATCATAATAGTTTATTGTTCTTGGGATGAAACGGGACACCTTCACAAATTTGGGCGTTAGTAGAGTAGAAAGGAAAAACAAAACAGTGTATTCAGTGTTGACATTATGGCAGTGTGGAATGGCGTGACATATTGGAAGTTTATGTGCGTAGGCGTACACTTGAGCATCAATATATATTTGTGTACGCTTTGGGTTTACATTTTATTTTACAAGCATGATATAAAATAACAACCTTATTACTAGACCGGTTTGCTCATGAGCCTGGTACCTTGTCTCATTCTCTAGGCCTTCTGCAGCGCTCTCGTCTGTCGACTCATTCTCCCTTCACTTTGCTATTCGCTGAGCTGTAGGTACCTCTCACCTAAGGCTGTGGTCATGCCGTTAACCTTACCTTTCGCAAATTTTCCCCGTGGGTGGAAAAATTCACCTTGGCAGCGAGGGTAGGTGCTCACAACCTCTGAACCGCCCCTGGCGACCGTATATTGCTTATTATTGAAGCGTATCCATACGTGTGTTTGCGTCAGCGTCGCTCGGTGCCCCACGTCACCTTACGTCGCTGATTGCGGCGCCGTCACCTTATTGGCGCGACTGAAAAATGATGAGGAGCAGTGTGTTTGTGTGACGGAGATAAGGGTATGTGTAATTTGGTGTGGGAAATATATTTACAATAGACATGCTCATGCTCCTTGTTATCTGTAAAAAAATGTATTAATGGCAACTCTTTTTCTGTTGTGTATATCTGTGGACGCGTTGCTCCCTGGTTTTCCTGTGTTTGGGAAAGTGGATTAGTTGTTAGCAATACATGACAATACATTACAATACATTATATATGACATTTTTATTTGGCAGCGCCTAATTTATAAGACTAAGTGTGGCGCCACTGAAGTCTAACTTACTTCTAGGTTAGCCTATGTTAACCTATCTTAGCCTAGTGTTGTCGGGCTTACCCTGGTAACGGATTTTGGTCCCCAAGTGCCGAACGGCTTAATCTTAGTCCTATTTATATTAATATGTTGTCGGGCTTACCCTGGTGACGAATTTCCAGTCACCAGGTGCCGAATGGTTTTACCTTAATTTAAAAAAAATTGCCTTAAGTTATGTTAATTAGTACTTAAATGTAAGAATATGCTGTATGTACATGCCGAGTGGACCTTAATCTAATGCCGAAATGCGCTGTGCTATTATTTAGCAACAGCGCTTATTGAATTTGCTTACATCTAAGTTGCGTTCCAAATGCAACTGCCTTACATGCTAGAATTTTGATCGGAGCGATCGCCTGAGGCAGTTTTACCTCCTCAGGGCACCACCCGTGTGTATTTTAGAAACACCGGTTGTCTCTAAAACCACCAGATTCCGCTCCCTTAATACTAATTGTCGATATTTATATTAGTAATTAATAACTAGTAATTAATAAGGTCCCGGGCGCTTGCGCTGCTGAAGAGAAAACGCCTCGCCCGGCTATCCTGTTCATCGCCGTTGTACTTGCCTGTGTTGTCATCATTCTTCATTTATCCTTTGTTGATGTATTCATCATTGCTGGGTTTGCCCACGGGAACCCCTGTGAGAGCTCGCTGCGTTCCTCATTTACATCACTGGCCGCCCGCTGCGTTACCATTTAAGCTCTGGTGACTCGCTGTCAGCCATTTATGTGGGCACGGAACCGAATGATCGCATTCATTCCATATTATTCATATTTCATGTATATTATTCATTTATTGATTATCATTTATTTGGTCGTTTTCACCCCGTCACGCGGGACGAGGACTTGGCAAATCTAGGATTGGTCCCGCTGAATCCTGAGATTCTTCTTCACTTCTGCGAGTAGAAGACTAACTTCCCGCCATAGAAGTTCTACTTAACTTACATACTAAACTAGGAGTCTAGTCCTAATGTGGTTGTCCCTAGGTTCATCTCCTGAGTCCGGTGTGGAGCTGGCTAGTTCTCCCCCCGTCCGTCAAAAAGTCTCCCCTGCAGGTCTTGGCTTCGACGACCGTGGCGCATAGTGGGTGTAACTTTCCTATGCCGAGGGGGTAGGCTAGACCCACCCCCGGTTTTGGCGTTTGCCCGCGCCAGGCCATCAATGCTTCAACCTTACGTAGTTCCGTCTTTTTGGTCTGGGTCAGGATCTGTTGGCGTCTTGCCCCGTCCCTGCCTTTCTGTTTACACTCTCATCACCATTCAGCGTGATATCAGATTCCTTTTATTTCCAAAAAAATATAAGTGTGGTTTGTGAATAATTTTCTGTGTGTCATGTAATTATGTAGAGTTTTTAAGTGTCCTGGGGTTATAGGATCTTCTAAATGCATTGTCTACTTTAGGCCTGTTCGCCATGTCAGATGTCCAGCGTTGATGCCTTGTGGAATTTCCTGGAGGCGTTAGTAGGTTTCCATGGCGTTGGGTACCTTGTTATTGGGATCCGGGGGTGTTATCTGCTGAATGGGCTTAAAGCATGGTAGGAGAGGGTCGTGATTCGTTGGACTCCATGTTAATGGTGGCCGGGAGCCGGTGATGCTGTCAGGATGTTTTTACAGTGAGTGGATGTGGTAGGTTTTTCTCAAGTGTGTAAAAATTTTTCAAAAAGTGCCATGCAGGTTCAATAATAATAACCCCTGGTATGTGGGTAGGATATTCCATGCATGTGGCTGGATATGAGGCGTATCCGCTCTCATTTGAGGATAAAGTATGGTTTGGGGTGTGATAGTTCTATGTCCCTTGCATGCGGGATTATTTAGTAAGAAAATATTTGTTAGTTTAAGTGTGGCCGCATCTCTTTATATTGAGATGTGCATTACGCTTGCTATTCTTCCTGACACACCCCTAATACTCGGGTGTAGGCATTTGTGACCAGGGCGTAGCATACCCGAATTTTGGGTAGAAGCATGAAGCCTATTAACCCCGATGAATATTTTTGAATGTAGTTTAGCTGTTTTTATGTGTCTGTTTGTTTGTGTTGAATAGTGTTGTTAGTGACAGGTTATGTAGGAAGAGGGGTGCTAGGATAGTATCCCGTAGCTAGTATTTTGGCCATTCTGATGGCGCTGTCCATCTCTGCTCCTGTCATCCTCACTTGGTCACTATTGGGTTTCTATCCGCTCCTTGGGATGGTTAAGTGCGGTGACGCTGTGACGTCACGGCCTAATCTGGTCTCTCATTTATAATGTTAAGGTAGGAAGTGATTGTAAGTGTAAGTGGTTATGTCCTGATCGCCTATGATGGTTTTTTAATAAAATAAAAACACAAGAGAAGAAGTTATTAGGGAGGGGGGTTGTTCCCCTATGGACGCAGTCTGTGTCCACCCTTAATTATGGGGCGTGTGTAGGAAGGACGTGGCCGTAGCTGTGATTAGCGCAGCTGCGTGTGTGTGGCTGCGTTCCGCTACAGCACGCTGGCGGGTGGGCTGTTATTGGATAAGTTTTATCGTGTGTCGCATGGCTGATTGTCAGGTGGCGCGTGTGGCTTGTTAACATCCTTGTAAGCATGCTCCTGTGGCCCTAAGATAAATCCGGCCTGTAGTATCTGTACATTGCTAAATGCCAGGTCTATTACAATGGCGCTGAATCCTGTGTCAACAGTATGCTATTATTATTGATTGTTTTTGTGGTCATGTCTGCATTTCATTGTCACTTCCGTTATAACAAGGTGTCTGCCGACAGCAGTGTTGCAACCCGCTAGAATTCGCAACTCAGTGTTTTATTGTGTTTTTGTTTTCATGTCCTTGTATACGGGAAGTCTCTGATGTTACGTATGGCGGCTGACGGAACGTGACTTTTGCCAATGTCCGTGTGTTGACATTGTTTGACATTCCGGGAGGGCCAATGTGTTAACCTGTCCTGTTTTTGCTACCGATGTTGTGTAGACATTTCTTCCGCAAGACCTTTGCCTTGTGTAATTATGTGTAATTCATGTCTAAGAAGTCTATTGCCCATGTTCGGGGTAATCGAAATTTTGGCATGATTTCTGGTCATAAAAATGTGGTGTTACCTGTTTTGTGTCTGTGAGAGTGGCGTCCCCGTATTTTAGGTGTTGGGCGCTATGGTTCAAAGGAAAGTGTGTTGTGGTTTCCGTAGGAGTCTGGCGCTTTCGGTACGGCCCCTATTGGTAGTCCCGGGGTCGCTAATGCCTTGGGTAGGCTGTTGTAGCGAGTACCTTGGCACGAATCTATGCTCCTTTAGGTATGGTAAAGAACCGCCCTGTTATTATAATTGTGTGGCTCAACCGCTTATGTACTTGTATACGGTCCTATTGCAATGCCTTTGCCACCTCTAGTGCATGTTTAAAGCGTGTACTCTGTGATAACATGCTATTTATATATATAATTTAAACAGTCGAATGCCTATTTCCATTCTTGGCTCTCTTCTATGGGGAACAGTGTCTGTATGGGACCCTATGGTTTTTTCTGTAGGGGATGGTGTATGGATGCTATTTGTGCGATGGTACCCGTGTAATTGTCTGTGAGTGATCTTTCGTCGGTCGACAATTCTTGTTTTCCACGGTGTCCGCTCTTATTGGGCATTCGGACCCGCGATCCCGTGTAATACTCCGTGTTTCATGTCTGCGTTGTCTGTTGGGATTTGTGCGTCCCTAGTGTGGCTTTTGATTGTGTTTTCGCGCCAAAAATACCATTGGTTAGCTTCTTTTTGGCACGTTTGTATTGTGTTTCTGTGTGTTTGTTCACGCCTTGGTCTAAGGCCTTGGTATTACATTTTCTGTACTGTGTGTACCATGGCGCGCGTATCGTGTGTTTGAGACACGCGGATGAAAATATGCTTTAGCGTGAATACTTTGTGCCATTCGCGACGACCCTCGTACTCTAATTTTGGGAGTTATCGGGTTTTGAAACTGGCGTGAATGATTGTGTATGTTACAGCCAGGACTGGAACACTCTTAGGTTGTCCGTAGCTAATGAAGGTCGCCTGCTCACGTGTGTGTTATCGCTGACTGCGATAGTATCAAATTTCACTGACGTGGGCATTACCTGTTACTTGTCTGGCGATGTGCATATGTCAAGCACGTGTGTGTGGGCTTGGTTGCTCGCTCTCCTATTGTGAGCATGGCTTTCCGTCATGGAAAAAACCCTTCCTCTCTGTATGTTTGTGTCCCCAGATTTTGTGTTGTTGTAAGCGTGGGGCGAATATATTCCTGTTAGTGGTAACTAGGTGTCGTTATGAATGTGTGTCTCCGGGCCGCTAGTTGCGTGTTTGGTGACTAGGTGTCGGAGGTGGTTTTATTATTTTGTGCGTATGAATCCCTGTTGGTGTAACCGTCCCTTATTATTCTATCCTCCAATTGGATAGTTACCTGACCTTGTATTCCTGGTGTTCAGGAGGTCGCGGGTTCGAGACCGTCTTCGTCCAGGGTAATTATTCCTGGTGCCTTTTAGGCCTGTGTCTCCGGGACAGTTTTGTCAGTGTTACTGATGTTTTGTGGCAATTTGAGCTTACTGTGTGCCTTCCAGAAATATGTGGGTTTTCCCAAAGTCTGGGATTTTCACCCTATGGTGTTTATGTTTAGTTTGAGCGCTATTATGGGGGACGAGAAAAATTCATGCTATAGGCCATGTAATAAATAGCGTATACCTATGGATCAAATATATATAGTTCAACTTGGATGGTTCGAACTTCACGGGATTAGTAAAAAAAATTGAGTTATCCAAAATTCGAATTAAGAAAGAAAGATTAGAGAAAATACATTGTATCACTTACATAGTGATTTATGTTGACTAAAGCAAATTAACAAACGATGGTGCTTTATAAAGATTGTGCCGTAAATAATTTCAAAAGTTTCAAATGAAAGTAAAACTTGAGTGTACTATTCACCTATTTGACGCCGTTAGTAAGGCAGTAATCTAGTTATGTCTCAGAAAAATCTACTATTTTTTCAAAAATAGTTTGAAATTCTTAACTGTTTCTTACGATTAAGGCTCTCAGCCATCACAAAAGAATCTACCAAATTGTAGGAACGGAACATAGAACAACTTAGTCATTTCTACTTAGAAAGACCCGCCTAAGCCCTGTGCTGTGGTTTGTTGCTTAGGCTGCATTCGGAACAGTTCTTTCCGGACCTGAGCCGCGTGGCCCAACTGATTGGCCTCCGAATCTCTTTGTGCACTAAAAACTTTACATGATCCAAAATATACTTTGAATTAACCACGATTATAAACCATTGATGGCCTAAAAATATGCTAGGGGCCAAGAAAAAATTAAGAAAAATTTCAAATTATATAATTTTGTGTTGGCCACGTTCCCCTGTATATACATGAAAAATGTACAGTTTTGTGCATGAGTCTCTGCGTGTCTACCGTTTACAGGGGTGGAACCTGCCCTTTGTGTGTCAATTGTAGTGTTTCCTTCATGTAAAAGAACCTACTCGTGTGTATGTTTGTGATGTAAGTGAAATTAGTGTATGTTATATTCCTGGTGAAAGTTGTTATCCACGTCCGAGCGTCATTGCTTGGGAAGGTGAATACTTTCGCCCTGTCACTAAGGCGTAGGCCCCTGATACCCATTGGGGTGCATTTTTTACTATTTTCTGGAGGGGTTTGTAGCAAAGTAAGTCTGGGCCTACTTTCACCGTAGTGCCTGGATATTGGCCTGAGTGTGCTTGTGCCTGAGGGGCTGGTTGCGCTCCGCACTACCCTAGCAGTGTTTATAGGGGTGTGTGTCTCCCTGTCTGCCTGGCCTCGTGGGATAGGTAATAAAACCTTTCGTATGCCCCGTATATTGCGTGTTTGTGGCTGGTCAGAGTGCACAGGTGTGCGTTTTGCACCCTGAGGGCCTGAAGGCAACACCCTCTTATGCCTTTGCACCTGGGGTACATATGCTAGTGCCCGCTTCCATTCTGGCAAAATTGCCCTTTGAACTAGCGGTAAAGGCCGTGTCTGTGATTGCCCTGGAGATGTATTGGAGTGTAGTCTAACCGATTTCTGGCATATGGCCACGGTAGACTCCTGCCCTTGTGTTTGCCTATGTGTGTAGGTTTGTGTGGGCTTATCGCGCTGTGGCACGGGCTCTATGTCCTCAGCCCATGACATGGTTACCTCCCGGTTTCTCCCTGTGTTACGGTGTGTGCCTGAGAGTCCTGGCGTTAACTCCCTCTCGTTCGTCCGTTCCGAGGGGGTTGGCGTAAGTTCTGCACCTCGTCCTGGAAAAATTGCCTCCCGAATCGGAGTTGAGGGACGTGTATCAATGTGATCTTGGCCCTGTAGTGTGTTGGAGCCTAACCTGGCCGTCTTCTGGACTGTGGCCACGGCGAACTCCTTCCCCTGTGTTTTGTAAGTGTCTGAGAGGGACATCCTCGCAAATTGCTGCGTTAGCGTATCTACGCTTATGTCCTCTCTAGGCTGGGCTTGTGACCCTGCCATGAACTCAAAAATGGCCTTGTTAGCCTGGAGCTCCCTATATTCTTCCCAAATTTGGGCGTACTGCCTATTGAGGCATATGGCCTGTTCGGCAACTTTGGTGCCATTAGTCCCTATCCGTTGGTGTTCCCTAATGATTTTTCCCCATTGCTGGAACATGAATTCGTGTCGGCAGTGTAGTTGCCAGTGTGCCTTAATGATTTGTGTACGGAGGGTGGGGACTTTCGCTCGAATCTTGCGATTCCTGGCGCTGCGGAGTGGCCGGAGAAGTGCCCTTATAATTCGCGTATACTGGGCGTGCAGTAGTTGCTGAAACCTTCTGAGCTAGTCCTGTCTTGTCTCAAAGACCTTGTGCCAGGCAATTAACTCCTGGTACTCCCCAATGCTCCTGAGCACAGCTAGACGGTATAGAGGGGCCATGTTGGATCAAGTGTATGTATAAAAAAGAACTGTGTGTGTTTTGCAATGTATTATGTTTCTGATGCTTTCCAGGGGGTGGGGGTGGGTGGGTTGATTAAAATTTCCCTTGTATTTCTAGAGTGGAGGGATAAGAGAAACAAAAATAATGCTGTCTTCAAATTTTTTTTTTACTTAACGCTTGGCTGTGTGCGGTACGGGTCGTTTTAGCACGAGGGCTCGTTGTATGAGTCCTACCCTTATTGTGCGTGGTAGTAGCGCCTCCACCAAATATGTTTTAATCCCTTGGCTGGGGGGTAGTTTGGGATAAAACACACTTTGTGTTACTGTACTAATTTGGAAGGTTGTTCCTAAATGAGAGTAGCTTCCCGTAGCTGGAAAAGCTTACTAGTGTAGTGTGTTGTTTAGTGTTTACTCTCTAGGGGATGTTCCTGCAAAGATGCAAGTGTTTATTGGGGGATGGATCTCTAAATACAGGCTACTGTACTGGCCTGCCAGCTGGGCGGAACAATAAACGTGCAATGTCAGCGGCTCGCTGCCAGGCAGTCGAGTCGCGTGCGGGAAGCACAATGGAGTCTGACCAAGCAATTACTGGCTACTACGGTCACGGACAATCGTGACGAAGGTCAGACGGGGTATTAGGACGTGAAGAGGAGTGTAATTAGTAAATGCAAGTGTGGTTTACTGACCATGTGTTTATTTGGTCAGTAGATGTAAATTGGTAAGTCCCACATGGGGAATGTAGACAAGTATACAATTGGTGTGTACAAATTAGGGGTAGGTGTTCACAAAATAAAGGATTCTGAGCACTACTGACTCTCACCTGATGATGAAACTGGAACAGACGTCGGCTAGGGCCGCTGGCGACGCACACTGTATAACAGATAATGGCTCCAGTTAGGACTCCACTTCTTATACTTTTAGGTGCTGCATGGTCAGCATTACGTCACTGTAGCTGCCCCAGTTAGTTGTTGATGTAGATGTTTATGTATGTGTTGCAAGTAGTTGGCTAACCTCCCGAGCTGGGTGGCCACCTCTTGCTGTGTATGGATAATGTTCTGGTCTTATGGTGTTGCCAGTTGGGGTGGTTTTGGTAAAAGATGGGGGGGGGGGGTGGCTCCCAGGTGGTACAGCCCCCCGGGCCTGTACAATATAGTTCAATGTTTCATTGGACTGTGATGTTAGAGGGTCCATGTGAGTGTGCCTGGTGACAGACTGTTTTCGTGGTAGTATTCTGTTGTTGGTAGAACTTAAGTGTTTTTGTTAGTAGAATTTTAGTATTTGGTTGTTAGCGGAAGGTTAGTATTTTTGTTAGTAAAATTGCTCTATTACTTTATTCTGAATGGGAGTGGCAGCCTTTAAGAGTAAAACAATTCTTTACTTGTCTTATAGACGGTAAATATGTTATTAGCCAACTAATGGTTACACTGCGTTCTGCTACACGGCTGAAGGCAACGGGAAACCACAGCCGTATTGCTATTTCCGAGGATATGCATCTCTTTATGCATAATTACATGTGATGATGGCCTCCTCTCTTGTAAAATTCCAATCGTAGTTTAACTAGTCCCCCGTTCGGATCTCCGGGTGGGGACTACTCGAGAGAGGGTTAACATCACATAATTGACAAAGAGGAAATCTGACATTCTACGGATTGGAGCGTGGAATGTTAGAAGTCAGCTAGGCAGTGGAAGGTTAGACACTTAGAAAGGGAAATGGATACGTTAAGGTTGGATTTGGTTGGGATTAGTGAAATGTTCTGGCAGGAGAACAGGAATTTTGGTCAGGAGACTATAGGTTCATTAGCACTAAATCAAGCAACGGCTATGCGGGGGCAGGTCTCATATTAAGTAGGACACTTCGACAGCGGGTGGAATATTACGAGCAATATAGTTAACGGATTATTGTAGCTAAAATCAATACCAAACCTACGTGCACCACAGTGGTACTGGTCTATATGCCTACCAGTCAGGAAGATGTTGAAAAGGTCTACGATGAAATAGATGAAATTCTGAGGTATGTCAAGGGTGATGAAAATGTTATAGTAATGGGAGATTGGAATGCTGTGGTAGGAAAAGGAAGAGAAGGGAAGATAGTAGGAGATTTCGGATCAGGTGGAAGGAATGAACGAGGAAGCAGGCTGATGGAATTCTGCACCGAGCATGAGTTGGTCATTGCTAACACCTTATTCAATAATCACAATAGAAGAATACACACATGGATGAGACCAGGAGATACAGGGCGTTATCAAATAGACTTCATTATGGTCAAGCAGAGATTTTGAAACCAGATTTTGGATTTCAAAATATATCCCGGAGCTGACATAAACTCTGACCACAATCTCGTTTTTATGAAATGCAGGTTAAAGTTGAAGAAACTGAAGAAAAGTGAAAAGCCAAAAAGGTGGGCAATAGATGGACTGAAAGAGAAGGATGTAAACGAAAGATTCAAGAAGAGTATAAAGGAAGGACTAATGAAAAACCCTAAACCTTCTTCAATTGCAGACAAATGGGCACTTTTGAAGAATGATATAACAACATCCGCAGAAGAAAACATTGGTTGGGAAGAAGGAATAGGTAGAAAACCGTGGATCACGCAGGTTATACTAGAATTAATGGATGAAAGGCGGAAACACAAGAATGTAAGAGATGAGAAGGGGAGAGCAGAATACAGACTCTGAGAAATCAGGTTTACAAGAAGTGCAAGGAAGCTAAAGAGGAATGGTTGAAAGAGATATGTGCAGGTATAGAAAATTGTCTGAAATTAGGAGAAGTAAGACACAGCTTATAGAAGGATTAAGAATACTTTTGAGGAAAAAAAGATTAAGTGCTGTAATATTGAGGACACAGATGGAAAGCCTCTAACAGGGAAGAAAAGGTTGAGAGATGGAAAGCTTATATAGAGTGTTTGTATAAGGGAAAGGAGAATGAGAATCATGTAATGGAAAGGGAAGAGGAAATTGATGAGGATGCGAAAGGAGATGTAATATTGAAATCAGAATTTGACAGAGCATTGGAAGACCTAAAAAGGAACAATGCTCCAGGTATAGATGTTATACCGATTGAGTTGTTACGCTGCATAGGTGATGATGGTCTGATCAGGTTATTTCACATGGTGTGTAGGATTTATGAGACAGATGAGGTACCCTCTGATTTCAAAAATATATTATCGTCCCTATACCGAAGAAAGTAGGAGCTGACAGATATGAAGATAACCGTACAATAAGCGTGATTAATCATGCTTCAAAGATCCTGTCTAGAATAATTTACAAGAGGCTGGAAAGCCAGATAGAAACGGAGTTGGTTGAAGACCAGTTTGGTTTCAAGAGCAGTAGTGGAAATGAATCGGTTCCCGGCCCTCCACCTCCACACCCTCCACACAAGATGGCGGCAGCCCGATAACTCCCGAACCCGTGGTTGGATTTTAACAAATGAGGTGTTGTTGAACTCGGGCTAACACCCCCTTTCCAATGGACAACATATCTCCACCCTAAAATAAAACCTACCCCTACTAGGGGGTGAAATTGTAATTTTTTAGAGAATCTCTCTTTCCAATTGCAACATGTGAGAGTTTGAATGCCGATATGGAATGTAACGTTGTTCCACATAAAGTGCATGTGTTCGGTGAATAGCCACTATGAATTAACATGCTTGTTTTTGTTTTTTACGCATGCCCACTCATGGCTTTTGTAAGAGGGTGGGGGAGCGGATCCCTGTGGATGGGTTATTGTTGACGGGTCATTGTTGGCGGGGTCATTGTTGTCGGGTCATTGTGGTCGAGTCCTTGTGGACAATTCCTTGTTGACAGGTCCTTGTGGACGAGTCCTTGTGGACAGGTCCTTGTGGACGAGTCCTTGTCCCTTTGGACTGATCCCTTTGGACGGGTCCCTTTGACCTGGTTCCTACGGACTAGCCCATGAATTTATTTAAATTATGTCAAAGGGCCTAACTACATTTGTATGTGTTGAATTGACGTTGTTCACCACTACTATAATGGGATAACGATATGAAAGGAAAGTGACGAAATACATGTGAACATACAAGGGATCTAACTTGGTGGATGGATGTGTTCTAACGAGTCATTTGTAGTTGAAAGAGAATAATACATGTTCTTAAGATGTTAAAACTGAGGAGATGGCACGTGCAGTAAGACGTCTTGTTATATTTCCTGTGTCATATTACAGACATGACAGAGAGCGCGCAGATCTGTTGCTATTACTAACACTGCAGTAATTTGAAACCGCAAGTGTTCATTAAGACAATGGATGATGATCATGCAAAGTTAGCAGTTATTGGATATTACACAGGTGTTCCTTCCGGTGTCATGTTGCTGACATACCAGAGAGCGCACACTGCTGTTGCTATGACTAACGCTGCAGTAATTTGAAACCCCATATGTTGATTAAGACAATGGGTGATGATCATGCAAAGTCAGCAGTCATTGGATACCACACAGGTGTTCCTAGTGTACTTTGGACTCTCAACTGTATTGGGAAAGGAATTGCAATGATCTGCAAAAAACTGCTGACACGAGCGATGAGAGTTTATATAAGAGGGGTGTCATATATCTCCCTACTGTCAGACTTTATTACTCGCTTTGAGTGAACAGTGCTCTATTACTGCTCAAGAGTTGTAAAAAAAAGCCGTTTTGGTAGAAAATCATTAAATTATTTTGCAAGGTAAGTACTTATTATTAATGGATTGTAGTCTTTTATTACTAATTGATGTTGAAGTTATTGATTGGAATGTATTTATCGATTGATTGATTGATTGATTGATTTATTTGTTTGCAGATAATTGGGTACCTGTAGGTTACCAGATTCCTACAATCTGTTCATTCAGTGACAGCAGTTGATACATTATAAAAAGGTAAGTGCCCCTCTAATAACTTTTAAACAGTTAGAGTGATATTTTCCAATGTTCACCACTACATGTCAGTGAAAATGGTATATTTGACAGTCAAAAGTTGGAACTACTTGACCATGGTGTGTAAAGCTAATTTTGTAGGTTAGATTTTGATTACCGCTCTATTAAGTCTGAATGTTCATTGCTAGGTGTCAGTGTCAGAGGGAATATTTAAAGACTTAACCTCAGTTCACCTAACATAACCTAACTTTACCTAACTTAGCCTTGTCATGTGACATGTTTTACAAGTTTAAACTTGTTTTAAGACTGGCTATGACGTCACACTTAGCTCACTTAACTGGCGATTGCTGGTTTCTATCACGTGACATGTTCCACAAGTTTAGACTTGTTTTAAGACTGACTATGACGTCACACTTAGCTCGCTTAACTAGCGATCGTTGGTTTCTATCACGTGACATGTTCTACAAGTTTAGACTTGTTTTAAGACTGGCTATGACGCCACACTTAGCTCACTTAACTGGCGACCGCTGGTTTCTACCACTCTATCAAGTTCTAATGTTCACATATAGGTGTCAGTGACAGTGGTATATAGTAACCCCCAGTTAGAACTACATAAAGTTAGACTTGCTAGGAGTTCACAGATGATTGATTTAAATACCCTGCTATAACCATTGACTGGAATATAATTAAACTATTTATATTGTACTTTTTGTTTTATCTTTTATTAACATTGATGATTTCTTTCTTTTATAGGTAATTTCGAAAGTGATCATAATGTTCAAGTGTGGTGACTGTAAGAAACAGTTCTCAAGACCTGACAACCTTCAACGTCATGCAAGTACAAAACATAATCAGAAAATGTTTGTGTGCAGTCATTATGCTACAATATTTAACAGACAAGATAGTCTTACACGACATGTAAATTTAATGCATGTCAGTTCAGCACCATTTTCGTGTTCAGTTTGCGAACTTGGTTTTTCTGCTGTAAAGCGATATCAATTCCACATGGTTGAAGTGCATGGAGAACAACAAGAATTGAAATCTGTAAAACCATCAACTAGCACGGAACCTTTAAATGAATGTGATGCTCAAAAGCGTAAACGTTCTCAAGATTGTGAAAATAGTTGTGCAACAAAAAGAAAAAAGAATGGTGAACCTTCAATAACACATTGTGATGTATGTAATATTGATATACCTTCTTCAATCATTCATGGACATTTACGCAGTATTCAACATAAAAATAACACTTGCCATGAAAGAAATTCTGGAAATATTCAACAAATTGGTAGTGCATTTAAAAGTCGAATTGCTAGTTATAGACTTTATAGTAAAGAAAAAACTCAAAGTATTGAATCATTTTTAAAAAATGTTCAACCTGCTGTGTTTGGCTTAGTAGAAAATGTTTTATTAGAGCATAAAACAATTAAAATGAATTTTGAACTTTTTGGCCTCTATGTAAAAACTGGGAGCGAAGGTGAAATTACGGATATCAAATCCTTTAATACAAAAAACATAATTGTTAGCGAATCAACTAATATTAGTGATATATATCAAAATATTTCAAGTGCTATCATTGTGAAGAGTGAAGAGTTCCAGGAAAGGGAGTCAGGCTGGGCGTTGGTTGAAGTACTTTATTTAGAAACCAACCTGAATAAATACAACCCCCTTCGAGCTTCATCATATATTGATTTACCAGGATGGATCAAACGTAAGAATGCTTGTGTAAACGTTATGAATAATGATGACGCATGCTTTGCGTGGGCTGTAACCTCAGCTCTCCATCCAGCAGTGGAGCATCGGTATAGAACATCATCTTATCCTCACTATTCCTCAGTGTTAGATTTAAAAGAAATGGAATTTCCTATGGCGATAAAAGACATTCAACGTTTTGAAGAGCTGAACAATGTAAGTATTAATGTTTATGGAATTGAAAATAAGAGTATAGTTGGTCCTCTATATTATACTCAGGAAAAAAAGGATGCTCATGTAAATTTACTATACATAACTGAAGGTGAAAATGCCCACTATTGTTGGATAAAACATTTCAGTAGACTTGTTGGTAGTCAGCTATCAAAAGGTGAATCTAAGAAGTGGTTGTGTGATGGCTGTTTGCTATATTTCAGAAAAGAGGACCAACTAACTCAACATCAAAAATGGGGGTGTAATCATGTGTGTACGGTATTACCGACTCCTAAAAATAACATTCTAAAATTTAAGGATTATGAGAAACAGCTTCGAGTACCATTTGTTATATATGCTGACTTCGAGGCTTTGCTAAAACCATTTAATACATGTTCATCGAATCCAGCCCAACCTTTCACCAACACTACACACATTCATGAACCTTTTAGCTTTGCATATTATATTAAATGTAGTTATGATGACTCTTTAAATAAGTTTGAGCTCTATAGAGGACCTGATGCACCTAAAGTTTTTATGGAAAGGCTTGAGAAAGATGCCGTCCGTATATCCTCTATTTTAAATACGATCATTCCAATGGAGCCACTAACTTCATAAGAGCAAATGAATTTTGAAACTGAAACTAATTGTTTTATATGTGGTGAATGTTTATATACAGACAGGGTTCGCGATCATGACCATTTAACAGGAAAATATCGTGGTGCGGCTCACCAAGAATGTAATTTAAATTATAGAGTAAGTAAATTCATTCCGGTCATTCTACACAACGGTAGCAAATACGATAACCACTTTATCGTTAAAGAATTTGGAGCTTCAGATGTGAAAATTGATGTTATTGCAAATAATAAGGAACAATACATATCGTTCACAAAATACATCAAAACTAGCAATAAAAAGACCATTAAACTGAGATTTTTAGATTCATTCCGCTTTATGTCGAGTAGTCTTGATAAGCTGGCTAGTAATTTAAAATCAGACCAGTTTCATGAAATTCAACGTGTCTTTCCTAAAGAAGATGATTTTAATTTGATTCGTCGAAAGGGTATATTCCCTTATGAATATATTAACTGTGTGGAACGTCTTGAGGAGTGTTGTTTACCACCGAAAAATGCATTTTACAGTTCCTTAAACACAAGTCATATCAGTGATCAGGAATATTTACATGCACAACGTGTATGGGCACAGTTCCACATTCAAACTTTAGGAGAATTTTCAGACATATATTTGAAGACAGATGTGTTGTTATTAGCAGATGTTTTTGAAAATTTTCGGAATGTTTGTATGAAAACTTATGACCTTGATCCTTGTCAGTATTTCACAGCTCCTGGGTTAAGTTTCAGTTCAATGTTGAAAAAAACGAAAGTAAATTTAGAATTAATGACTGATATAGACATGATCAATTTTATAAAATCATCAATTCGAGGTGGATTAAGTCAATGTAGTGGACGGTACTCTAAAGCGAATAATAAATACATGCCTAGCTACAACCCTTGTGAAGAGTCAAAGTATATTGTCTACCTCGATGCAAATAACCAATATGGTTGGGCTATGAGTCAATATCTACCACTGAAAGATTTTCGCTGGCTGACACAACCTGAAATTGATGTCTTACATGTTGACACTCTTAATGATAACGATGATAAAGGATATATTTTAGAGGTAAATCTTGAGTACCCTAAAGAGTTACATGATGATCATAATGATTTACCATTTTGTCCTGAGAATATGAAATCTCCATACATCACATCACGAACAAAAATGTTAATTGCTAATGTAAATGATAAATGTAAATATGTAATACATTATCAAAACTTGAAACAGTGTCTACAGCATGGATTGAAATTAACTAAAATTCATCGCGTATTGCAATTTCATCAGTCAGCATGGCTCAAACCGTATATTGATCTAAACAATAATTTAAGAACGCAATCAACAAACGCGTTTGAAAAAGATTTTTATAAACTCATGAATAATAGTGTTTTTGGAAAGACTATGGAGAATGTTGATAAACGAGTTGATGTAAAGCTGATAACAAAGTGGGAGAATGATGGTAAAAGGTATGGTGCGAGCAACTTAATAAGCAAGCCTAACTTTCATAGCTGTTCAATTATTCATGAGGATTTAGTTGTAATACAAATGAATCGTCTTAAAGTAACTTACAACAAACCCATATATGTGGGTTACACCATTCTAGAATTATCAAAAACACTTATGTATGAATTTCACTATGATTATGTAAAGAAAAACTATCTTGATAATGCTAAATTACTCTACACAGACACAGATTCTTTTATTTATGAGTTTAAAACTGCTGATTTTTACGAGAATATCAAAACTGAGCTAAATAGGTTTGATACAAGTGACTACCCCAAGGATAATATTTACCATTTACCTCTAGTAAACAAAAAGGTTCTTGGGAAATTTAAGGATGAATGTGCTGGTGTTATTATAGACACCTTTGTAGGCACAAAATCTAAATCATACAGCTATATGACAATTGATGATGTAGTAGTAAAAAAATTAAAAGGAGTGAAAAAGAATGTTGTTAGTAAAGAGATAGATATAAGTGATTATAAAAACTGTATAGTTAGTAACCCACCTGTATTATATAAGAAAATGTGTGTATTTAGAAGTAAAAATCATCAGCTACATACCAATTTGTTGAACAAAGTTGCTTTAAGTAATGAAGACAGCAAACGATTCATTATACCCAACACATTTAATACTCTTGCTTGGGGAAACAGTCGTATTGACGACTATTACTTTACTTAAGTCTAATGATCACTATATTGTAATATTTGTAGTGTGTGTTTTATATTGTAATATTTTTTGTAAAAACTGTGAGTAGAATGTATAATGTTAGGCTACAGTAGTTTAGTAAAAATAAGATGAGTAATACATTTTAGTGTAAAATGTTTGCTTTTGTATATTACGAAAAAGATTTTTAAAAATTTACTGAATGTGTGAACTAAACAAGGGGAATGTAAAAAATGTAAAGTGGAAATTGTAAATATCCATGTGTGAAAAAGTGAAATGGCTATCACCATTTTAAAATTAAAAAGACATTGTAATCTGATAAACCTCGTTTTTTATTTCACAACAACAAAAATGTACAGAATGTGTAAACTAAACAAGGGAATGTAAAAATGAAAAGTGGAAATTGTAAATATTCATGTGTGAAAAAAATGAAATGGCTATCACCATTTTTAAAAAATAAAAGATATAGTGATTTAGTGAACCATATTTATATTTCACAAAAAATGTACAGAATGTGTGAACTAAACAAGGGGAATGTAAAAAATGTAAAGTGGAAATTGTAAATATTCATGTGTGTGAAAAAAAAAATGAAAATGAAGAAATGACTATCACCATTTTTAGAATTAAAAGACATTGTGATCTGGTAAACCTTGTTTTATTTCACAACAACAAAAATGTACAGAATGTTTAAACTAAACAAGGGGAATGTAAAAAAATGTAAAGAGGAAATTGTAAATATTCATGTGTGAAAAAAATGAAATGGCTATCACCATTTTTTAAAATAAAAGACATTGTGATCTTGTAAACCTTGTTTTTATTTCACAACAAATAGAGCTTTACAAAAATAGAATACAAAGAAATACCAATTCCTCAATCCTTTTCAATGTCCATGTCCATTCATTATTAACTTTCCTTTTATAACACTAATCACAATGACGACTGCCAACCTCTCTCCCACTGAGACATCACAGAATGTCAAAAGTTGTTTAGCTTTTCAACTATACTTTATCCGCTACACGTCTTAATGCAGGATGACTGTGGTGATAAAGGTGCATGCTCGATCTAAAGGATTAATAGGTATATCACCACGCTGCAAAGGTTCTTCAAGATAAGTTCCAGGACCACACAAATAAAAAACCAGGTAGGTAGATTTCGAAAGTCAAGTATTGAATTACTTTGTTAATGACGCCATTGCCAGTAGAGGTCTGGCATGTCCTTTTCCATCGATGGTAAAAAGGTTTGATCTTCCTCCTCCTCTGTGGATGATGTTTGTTGTTGCTGCTTTTTTTCTTCATTACACCCGTGGTATGAGGAAACAAAGTCTTTACACTGACTTTTATGACCATGATACAGTTTGACTAGCTGACAAGTAGCACACTGTCGCATAGAGGGTATTTTTGCCATAGCCACTTGCTTATGGTGATCATAATCCGTACATGGTTGCAATTCACTTAACACAGGGTCTTGAGTCCATGATTTTGGTACATGTTGCCAGATTTCTTTCACTGCATTTGCTGCGACATAATAAATGAATGATTTTGGAAGAGCCAATAATTCTTCTTTAGTAAAACTGTCTAGTTTCTTTTTACACACAAAGAACTTTCCAATCGCTTTATCGGTAGCATCCCCTTTCTCCATGGTATCACGTTGATGTTTACACGTCGCTTGTAGAAATCTCACTGGTGTCATCCACAGGTAAACCTTTAGTTTTAATTTTATTTAACAACTCCCAGCAGGCATTGGTGGATAGCCAATGAAACAATTGCCACACCTGTGCCAAGGCTTTATGGGTAATATTGTCACAGGGGCAGCGATCCATGAGTGTTTGCAGCGATGGACAGCCCATGTCCATTAAATCGATACATTGACAGTAAGACGCTAAAAATGGTTGTAGCCATTGACGTTTTTCACTACCTTTCACAAATATTACATGGGCAGAAGTTAAGTGGGCTTTCATGACCATGTCCAGGTGCTTATATGAAATGGTTCCTTGCTTCCAGTCTAGTTGCATATGAGTTTCAATCCACTGGGTTTGTTTACGGTCTTTATCACACAACAAATCAAACGCATAAGGTGGTTTAAACACCAAATGAGTAGCTTGTGATATCCAAAAAGTGGAACAATCGATGATGGCCACTTCTTTAAATATAAATTTGTTATCTCCAATTTTAAACCCTTGACAGTCGACAATCAGTGTACGCAACATGTTCACTCTTGTCTGGATCAAGTCCAACTGACCACAGACTGACAATTGTTCAGTAAGGTGTACCCATGTCATTTACTTACAAACCATTCTAGTAAAAGAAAAGAAAAACATCGAGTAGTCACTATAGAGGTTAGGATATGACAGGGGGGGGGCATAAGAAATAATAATATAACAACAACAACCAATTTTTTTTATTTCATTATTTTAT
Organism: Meconema thalassinum; assembly: GCA_946902985.2. Lineage (NCBI taxonomy): Eukaryota > Metazoa > Arthropoda > Insecta > Orthoptera > Tettigoniidae > Meconema > Meconema thalassinum. The sequence goes on from OX336389.2 coordinate 56,500,193, forward strand.
TAGCATAACAAGTTTTACATTCTTTTTTCATTCTAGGATAGAGGCGGTACCATCTCATACAACAAAAAAGCCTTTTGTGTTTATAGTGTCCATAACACCGATGATATCCCAATGTCTCTAAACTGGATGTTTTTAACTGTGAGCTGCTCACTGAAGCACTGCCGGCACCATAAAGTCCACACGTATCATAACTTTTTTCATCACTCAGAGGCATGAGTGAGGGGTAACTTGAATGACAGGGTATATTACCCACCTCCATTCTGCACAGGTAGGGGCAGGCAGGTGACCAGCGCTGATGTTCCTGCATGGGTTCATCGCTCTCTTGCCATTGGTCTAAGATGAAGGGGCAAAACATACATTTCACTTCATCTCTTGTTTTTAAATAGTAGAATCCAGCGGCCGCTAAGGCTTGAGGGTTTATAAAAGGCACCGGCCATGTGGCAAATGTCTTGAAACGTTGTTCCTCAGATTTTAAATTCATGGATGTAACTTCTCTCGAGGCTTGAAAGCAAGACATGACTGAGCGGTTTGATGTGTGTTGACCTGCTATTTATACACTTGTCACTTGGTTGGACAGTGGATAATAGTTGACTTGTTTGTGATGAATAATCAAACAGTAGGCTGTGGTATTGGCTGGAACATTGTCATGCGTTTCAAAATCTAGTCGAATGTCAATATTGGATGGTTTGACAGACTCTTCCAAGTAGGAACAGTCAAAGACAATCAGTGGTGCCCTTGTCTTAAAAGCTTGGGGTGACAACATTGGACAATTCTCTTTTTGAAAATACGTCCATCTAAATTTAGAAAACAAGTCGTACAGGGGGGGCAAACTTATTTTTTGAAAAATCTAAATCCAAACCTTCATAGGGAAACACAGCACCGTTGAGGAAAAGACGTGCATTTCTCAATTGCAGGTGATCAAATTGCGTGGCATCTTTGGTTTGTTGATACTTGCGATTTGTTTGAAAACCCACAATCATGTAGAGAGGTCTCTCTGTATAGCGGGCTGTTTTTATAGACCAACTATGTGTGTTGGTGGTAGGCAATAACGGGTACTCATGGAGTGCCCAGCTTCTAAATTCCATGGGTAGAGGTATATCTCTCTTTACCATTTTAAGTATGTCCAGTTTTTTGCTATCGTTAAGGGTCACATGAGGCACTTTCCATAGCAAGCGTTGTAGTTGAATTTTTGAATCAATGGGGGCATTGTCGACTCCCTTGAGTGCATTATTATCACTCCTGTCTCTCACCAGATAAAGCACTTGCCTTGCGTTGACCACAATGCGCTGGTGATCTTCAGCAAAGCCTAAAATCAGTTTAAGAGGTAAATATCCAGTAAAGGTGCCATCGGTGTGTACCATCCAGTCATTGGTCGAGTCAGGGCACCAACCCGCCATGCAAAGTGTTTTAGATTCTTCCTCACTATAAGAGGGATATAGTTTCATGACACTGGAAATACCCACATTTCGAGTGCTATCCACTACGATATCGTTAATCACATAACGCACTTCAGAAAACAGAAAGGCGAAAGCATGGTTGGCTAACTTGGATGTAGTGGGTGTAGAGCCATCGGCTTTGGTGAGCCGACCTTCAATCTGAATAACACTTTCATGCGGTAGAGTGTAAATATCTTGGTTGTTGATAACAAATTGAATTTCATCATTGTTATTGAGTCCAGGTGTTTGAGCTTGATATGAATGCAGATCAATTCTTACCACTCCTGGTTGCTCCTCGATGTGGTTTGCTACCTCTAGGATAGAATTCATCGCGGGGGTTAATGTGGTAACCCAAATGCTGTAAAATCTGCTTGTTCTGAGATGTTAACGTGTATTCACGTGGTAAACAACTAACACCATTCCTAGACGGTGCTGTTGCTTTATATACAAACTTCATAGTGGTTTTAGCACCAACTTGTAAGTCACTGGTGTGGTAGAATCTAGATCAATGAGTTGTTGCTCTCTATTGATCAGTCTCAATGTTATATTACTTATACCATCGACAGCCACAGAATGAAAAAGCACCACTGGAGGGTTTTCACGAATAATATAACCATTTGGCGATGTTACAATAAAGTCATAAAGCGAATGCGATGGTTCTTGATTGGTGTACACTTGACTAATAATATTACACGTCACCGACACATGATGGTCCTCAATGAATTTCACTTCATGGTCTGATTCATGTTTTTTGTTGGGCTCCAACACACGTGGTTTAAATCCTAGTAATGGACCAATGGAATCGGGGTGAGTTTTAAAGTCAATTTTGAATGTAGAAAAAATACTGCAGTGATGAGTGTTGGTATTTCCTACAAGTTCAAACTTGCGCGATCCATCGAGAAATGACTTTAAACCATATTCATTGATCAACACCACATAAATGTGTTCATAAATGTCATCTATCGTGTATCCACCAGAGTTCAGGGTGAGCACAGAATCATCATAGTAAAACTTGTTGTTCACATTTTCACGTATGTTGTATATTCGATTGTATGTTTCAAGAGAAACAAGTCCTAAACCATAAGGTTTTTCACTCAATTCGATAGGTGGGTAAAAGTCTAGGCTCACTTCAGGTCCACGCCCATGCAGTGTAAACGTCTTACTTTCCACCGACATACTGTTGACGTTTTTGCTTATGTTGCGTTTTATATAAAAAAATTAAACATAAACGTCCACACTGTTGGCTGTTAAACGTTTGCTCACGTTTCACATTATAATATATCTTGATCCTGTTTCCAAAATAGGCCACTAGTTCCATGGGCGGGGGCAAATTCCCAAAACTGTCAAAGTACCATACAGTAGATCCCTCTTTGACATAAGCTACATAATGTGTTCCAGGTCCTCGGTGATCATCCAAATTGACAACAGCACATTCATGTTTCCAGGGTCGTGAGGGTAATTGGTTTCGCATAAACACACCTCGAAAATGAGAAAGCTTCAGTTGTTTAGCATAGCTTTCCACTTGCTGATGCGTCAGGGCATGTCTTGCTATGGCTGAGGTTAAAGATGTTTTATTTTATTTCGAAAAGGTGAAATTCCAAATCCTTGTTGATAAAAGGCTGGCTTCAAATTGACATTTCTAGCCCCCATAGCAATGGCCTCCATTGTTTCATTGTGTCGCTGACTTTCTTTGAGTTGTTGCCTGCCCTGTTGCGCGGCTTTAATAGTTTTTGCCACTGCACTGGCACCGCCTAAAAGTGAACCCAGAGCAGCCAGACCAGCAAATAATGCAGGTAAAAATCCCGCTCGTTTAGGGACGGGAATCACTCGTCCTTGTTTTGAACCCTGTCGCTGACGTTTTGGAATAACATGTCTCTGTGCTACACGAAGAGCTTTCCTTATGGTCAACACATTATTTTTTCTTTTTTTCTTTCGCAAGGACTTGTCCACGAATGTCATAAGCCCAGGCTTTGCCAAGGACAGGCTCATATTTTTAGTCTTTCTCACCACATATCTTTGTTTCACCATGATGATGATGATGACCAACAACCTTACACAAGAAAGTTTAAGTCACAACTAACGTCAGATTGTTATTTCATGGCTGTATATTCCAATTCTACATAAAGTGGGAAATCGTTTATGGTTTTTCCAGCTTGCTTTTCATTCCATGTCAACATGAGATGAAAGGATAATTCGTCTCCTGCATTGACCATTTCATGGTTATGGACCAACATCCTATGACCATTTATCTCTATTTGTAAATGGTTCTCATCAGGTATGGCATATTTGATGTGAATGGTTCCATTATAGTGTAGTCGATAGTGGCTTAAACCCGAAGCAAGCACATAGGTCAAGTGCTGGTCATGAACTAGCGGTATATGGTTTCTCTCATTCACAGGTTTTACATTTGTCAGATGCACTAAAAATACAGATGGGATAAATTTATAGAGCCTTTTCATTTCATAGGTCACGTATCGCTTGGTACAGACATCATTATCTTCTTGTGGGTCTTCCACGTGAATAATGCGGTGATGATTAGCGCTATAGCCATCCACCGTAAGCTGAGGCACTTTATCATAAAACTCATACACCTTGTTATCCACATACTTTTTTGTAGTAACGTCTGTAGACACTTGAGGATGTTTTACATGAGTTAACCGCTTTCCTTTAAAGTCATAATCTCCTTGTTTTGTGCGTGGCACTACTGACCTATCCACATAGTGTTTATTAGCAGGATCTGTTTCTTGTTTAGGATCATGTATGGGAACAGACCTAGCTTTGACCATCAACGCACGTCCAAAGACATCCATCGTCAACCTGTAGTACGAGTCTACTGTTTCTATGACAAGGCTCGGTGCGATGTATATAGACAGCCTGCTAGCCTCTCTAAGCCTTAGTTGAAATGAAGCTAATTAAGCAGCAAGAGTCATTCCCCGTGAGGGACATGGTTTCCCATCTCTGCCCCACATCACGTGAACAACGCCATGGTTCACTGTTTCCATCTTCCATTCGCTGCATCATTGTGGGACCTTCCGGCTGTGGAAAGACCAATCTTTTGCTGACACTTATTACAGCGTCCAATGGTCTGTGTTTTCAAAATATTTATATTTTCGCAAAATCTCTCTACCAACCCCTCTACGTGTTTCTGGATCAAGTCATGTCTGGATTAAAAAATGAGAATATGGGGTATTTTACATTTTCCACGCAAGAAAATGTTATTTCACCGGATGAGGTAAAGCCTGATTCACTCATGATTTTCGATGATGTATCCACTGAACGACAAGGTATCATTCAAAGCTATTTCAGCATGGGTCGACACAAACATATCGATTGCTTCTATCTTGGACAAACGTATTCTAAAATGTCCAAACAGTTGATTCGTGACAATGCCAATGTCATTGTTTTATTTCGTCAGGACGAGAGGAACAGTCGTTACATTTATAATGAACATGTGAATCCGGATATGACCTTTCAAATGTTTACAGAATTGTGTGGCAAGTGCTGGAACACACAACGTCATGCCTGTTTAGTGATTGACAAACAAAGTGAACTCAACCAAGGGCGGTATCGCTTAGGGTTTGATCATTTTATTGCTATTTAAGGCACTGAATCATTCCCTCTCAAGTCATTTGTCACGACATCATGGCGTTAGCAGAGAGTCAATTGAAAAAGCATATTATTAGAGCAAAAAATACTATTCGCCAAAAGTTTCGTCAATTGAAACGATCGCGTGCGGATCATGCTTTGTTTATTCAACAACATTTAGCACCTCCGCTAAAAGCCATATTGAAACCCTCTTTCAAGCCATTTGAAACGCTACCTACCGTTTCACAAGCCACTCAGACGCACCACGAGGACCCTGAGGAAGAGGAAGAGGAAGAGGAACAGGAAGATTTAACTAGTGTTAGCGAAGTTGAGGATAATGAGGAACAAGTGTTTACGCCTCAAAAAAAGGCATCACCCCTTGCAGAGTTTTTAAGAAAAAGGAAATCCTTGGCCATGGTCGAAACCCCTTGCCCTTCCAGATCGTCTCCATTTTCACAACTCTTGGCCACTCCTCAACATAAAGCTCAACTGAAAAACATTTTAATAAAATATTATGGATCAACACTGGAACCCTATTTCACCAATCTATTTATTGGAAACACAGATACCACGTATGGTGTTCGCTATGAGGATGATAGTTTTAAAATTGGTGATTCATCGATTAAATTTAATCGTACTAAAGCTGTCATTAAAAAGATCAACTATAAATTAACACCAGGACTGTTAAAGCTACTATTCTCTCGGACTCCCTCATCTCAAGATTATTCGCCAGAGGACCTTGGTAAATATAAATCCATTTTATTGGATACCCATGCTCACAAAAGACAGTATGATCCCACTCAACAAGTGAATGCCAATATATCTCAAAAATATAAAACCATCACTGCAAAAATGTTCCCCACTAGTCAAAGTGGTCGTCGTAAAGTGTCCGCTTCAGGAGTGACATTTAAACCATTAAAACCCCTTGTGGATGTTACCTACTGGCACAATCCAAATAAACTCGTCCAGCGACTACAGCTGTTGCATGCTTCACGTCAAGCCGGCCATACTGGTCACGATTGGGAAATTCAAGAAATTGAGGAAGAACTTCGAAATGCCAAAATTATTGTTTAAACCCTCACCCATTAAAATGGGTATTGCTCACGAGTTGCATCGTCCAGCTAGACGTCACTATCAGCGACTCAAGGTGATTTCACAGGGTGTGGATGAACTTTGGCAAGCAGACTTGGTTGAAATGATTCCCTATGCTAGCGTTAACGATGGTGTACGCTATATGTTGACGGTCATTGATGTTTATTCTAAAATGGCGTTTGTTGAACCTGTGCGTCGCAAGTCTAGTCCACTAGTTACCAAAGCCTTTCAACATATTATTCAACACTCCAAACGTCAACCTCAGCTGCTACAAACCGACCAGGGAAAAGAATTTTTCAACAAGGATTTCTCCAGTTTTCTCAAATCTAAGGATATTCACCATTACACCACGTACAGCAATCTCAAAGCCAGCGTGGTCGAGCGGTTCAACCGAACATTGAAAACCCATATGTGGAAAGCATTTACCGCTCAGGGCACTTATCGCTGGTTGGACTTGTTACCTGATCTAGTGTCACGTTACAATGACACCAAACACAGAACCATTGGGACCAAGCCACGACTTGTAACTAAAAATATTCCACAACTGGATAAACTGTTTAACCCCATAAAAACAGCAGACCCTAAACGTCATCGCCTTAACATTGGGGACCATGTTCGTGTGAGCAAATTCAAGTCCGTCTTCGACAAGGGCTACACACCAAATTGGGGGACTGAACTATTTCGAATTCGTCAAGTCAATCTGAACAGTCCAGTCACCTATTTACTCGAGGACCTCAACCATCAACCCATAAAAGGCAGGTTTTATCTTCAAGAACTTCAAAAGACAGCGTTTCCTAAACATTACCTTGTGGAAAAAGTGTTGAAACAAAAAGGAAATAAACTATATGTAAAATGGTTGGGATTTAGCTCAGCCTTTAATTCTTGGATTAATAAAATACATGTTGTGTGAACCTGTGTGTCTTGTATTTATTTATTTACTCATGTTGTACTTAACCTACAGTCCTATGTACAGTCCTCAGCTATACATGTATTATGAGCAATACATATTTATTTCTCTCTTTACCTGTGTTCTCTCTTACACTACCCCCCCCCCCCCCTTTACCTCCCACCACTGTCAAAACAGGTTGTGACTTGTTAGCTCTTATCGTGCGCGTGTACAGGTGAACACCTGTGTGTTAGATCATATTACACATGAACTCACATTTTCTCACGTATGAAGCAAAACAGGATGTGACTTGTTTCACAAGGAGGACGGTAATAAGGTCATTTCACACGTGTTCACATGTATTTCGTCACTTTCCTTTCATATCGTTATCCCATTATAGTAGTGGTGAACAACGTCAATTCAACACATACAAATGTAGTTAGGCCCTTTGACATAATTTAAATAAATTCATGGGCTAGTCCGTAGGAACCAGGTCAAAGGGACCCGTCCAAAGGGATCAGTCCAAAGGGACAAGGACTCGTCCACAAGGACCTGTCCACAAGGACTCGTCCACAAGGACCTGTCAACAAGGACTTGTCCACAAGGACTCGACCACAATGACCCGACAACAATGACCCCGCCAACAATGACCCGTCAACAATAACCCATCCACAGGGATCCGCTCCCCCACCCTCTTACAAAAGCCATGAGTGGGCATGCGTAAAAAACAAAAACAAGCATGTTAATTCATAGTGGCTATTCACCGAACACATGCACTTTATGTGGAACAACGTTACATTCCATATCGGCATTCAAACTCTCACATGTTGCAATTGGAAAGAGAGATTCTCTAAACAATTACAATTTCACCCCCTAGTAGGGGTAGGTTTTATTTTAGGGTGGAGATATGTTGTCCATTGGAAAGGGGGTGTTAGCCCGAGTTCAACAACACCTCATTTGTTAAAATCCAACCACGGGTTCGGGAGTTATCGGGCTGCCGCCATCTTGTGTGGAGGGTGTGGAGGTGGAGGGCCGGGAACCGATTCATTTCCACTACTAAGAGCAATGTAGGAACAACGGAAGCTGTACTAATTGTAAGTCTTAGGCTGATTTTGGAAGGTAGAATAAGGAAAGATAAGAGAACGTTCATGGCATTTGTAGACTTAGAAAAGGCTTTTTGGGCTAAATTGTTTGACATCTTGAAAACGATTGGAATAAAGTACAGGGATAGGAGGGTGATCTACAATCTATACAGAAACCAGACAACAGTCAATTGAGCTGAAGGACATGAGCGAAAAGCTGGTATTCAGAAAGGTGTAAGGCAAGGCTGCAACTTATCACCCATACTTTTCAATCTTTAGATTGAACAAGCAATGAAGGACATTGGAGAAAAATTTAAAGTGGGAGTGAAGATTCAAGGAGAAATAATTTCAACTCTGACATTTGCTGAAGACATCGTCATCTTAGCCGACATACCAGAGGATTTGAATGAGCTTTAGAATGGTATGGACTCCGTCTTGAGAAAAGAATTCATGATGAAAATTAATAAATTTAAAACAAAAATATTGGAATGCAGCCGAAATAAATCAGAAACCTCTATGGACATCAAATTGGTAGGTGAAAAGCTGAAGGAAGTAGGAGACTTCTGCTACTTAGGAAGCAAAATAATCAGTGATGGACGAAACAAAGAGGATATAAAAAGTAGGTTGGCTCAGGCAAGGAGAACATTTCTACTGAACAGGAATCTGTTGACATCGAATATAGATTTAGGTATTAGGAAGTCATTTTTGAAAGCCTTTGTCTGGAGCGTGGCGCTCTATGGAAGTGAAACTTGGACTATTGGTGCAGCAGAAAAGAGAATTGAAGCGTTTGAAATGTGGTGTTACAGGAGAATGATGATCAAATGGGTAGATAGGGTTACAAATGAAGAGATATTAAGACGATTGTGAGAGGAGAGATGTTTCTGGCGACTGCTCATGAAGGTTGGTAGGACACATACTAAGAAACCAAGCTTAGTTACGGAAGGAAGGATCGAGGTCAAGAACTGTAAGGGTAGACCAAGGTTAGAATATGTTAAACAGATTGCCTCGGATGTAGGGTGTGGAAGCTATGTGGAGATGAAACGATTAGCTGAGGACAGGGAGACATGAAGGGCTGCATCAAACCAGTCGAAAGACTGAAGACTGAAACAACAAAGAAGCTCAAGAAGATCGTAGCTGAGTCTACTCCTGCGTCAGGTTGAGGAACAACACAATGCCCATGGAGGACACTGCATTTCTCATCTCTGCAGTAAGAATTTCCAGCTTACTAGATTACAAAGCTTTAAATGCTTGTTTCCGAAATTTAAATTTTTTACCATCCACCGGCAACGTGGCTGCCATCTCAGTTTTCTTGTGGTAAATCGGAGTATGGTATTTGATAGGACTAGGGAACTTCAGTAAACACAGTTGGAAACACTGGTAACATTTATCACCTGCCAAATGTCGTTTTCCTCCGTACTAGCAGTCATTAGTCAAGATTAAACGGTGTGGCGCACAGTGTGTCGCATCCCATATCTAGGTGGAAAAAATTCACTGCCGCAAATGCAAGCGAAAACTGGCTCATTCGATAGTGAACAAACCAGAGGTGAAATTCGGTCTTCCTTTCCGCTGTCTGGTGCGTAGGAGGGAGGGGATAGGTCCTGAAACGTCTGCCTGACAGTTATCAGCTCATTTGATAGGAGGTGTCGGAGTGAACCGAATGTTGTGTTTCTAGTGAGTTCAACGAGATGTTGTCTTCTGCGCCTCATGGAATAGTGAAAAGAGGTATGTGTTCTCCCTTTCATGCGTAATACAAGCTTTCTCCACTAAATAAATTATTTACTTTATGAGTGCCTCATAGTGCCACTTTACTTTAAACGTCATTCGATGGGAAATTTAATGTAGATTCAGGATCTGTAGCGGTTTGGTTGCGCACGAATGTGCATGATGGTTTATTTTCTTATTTTCAGTGACTATGTGGGCCCTACCGCGAGAAGAAGTTTTCAACGCGTGGCAGTCATGTCGTAAAGAGGGGCATACAGACGTCATATTTCAATATGTTATGAATAAATTCGATCCTACAACTATTACTGACACTCAGGTGCAGGAGCTAAGAAACAAAATTAAGTTGAAATCCCATAATACCTTGTATTAACAACAAAATGGGAGAGTGCAGGAAGAAGAGAAGAATGCTTCTGGAAAAAATTCGGTGATTGGTTAAAAGGGACGGATTTCATCGTTTTCAGTGAACAAGAAAACATCGATCCAGCGTATGATCCAAAAACAAGTTGTGTCCCCAATATTTTTATTTGCAATAGGAGAAATAGGCCTAATATTCAATATACAGTATGTTGTCTTTATTTCCATGCTTTTCTAGAGAAATAATATTGTTTTCGTGTGTGAAGTGTGTTTACTAAAACTACGTCATTAACCAACTGGAAAATGACATTTTGTTATAAAGAAATATTGTTTGTATGATTTTGACGAATATATTTTTTTTTTTAGAAAATAAATGTTATTTTTTGTGCATATTTCGGTGTTCTATGTTTAATATGCGTTTTTAATCTTCGTCTATTTCCTCAAATAAGGTGTAACAAGAATACTGGACTGCAAGTCTCATTGTTATTCATATTTTATCCAGTTTTAAATAGTATGTTTACCACTATCATAAACTATAATTTACACATCCAATCGTGATTTTTACTACCGAAAAGGGACGATTCTTTTGTTGCTTTCGGTCATTTTTAAACACATCCCATTACCCCTCACCCCTATATATTTACCCCCGAAGATCGTACACTTTAGACGATGTCAGAAATGAATTCAGCGACCTCGAAAACGGTATATTGCCAACTTTTAATCGAATACCATCACTATTAACGAAGTTATTATTTTTTTCCTCCTAGAATTGGGCTTCGACACACTGTGTAGCGTCCGGCGCCAGCACTTCGTGCTGCACGCACCCACACGTGAAGTAGGCCTATTTTACTGTTCGAATATTGGTGTGGGATATTGCAAAATTGCGAGTAGTTTTCACTTATGTAAGTGTAGTTATTATGTTTCTATCACACATTTATGCTACTGTATGTAAGTTGACAGATCACGTGTTAATATACTGTACTTACTCAGTACATCTGTTCATTTCTATATCAACAGTGCAACGCTATTTTAGCCTATTTTCATTTATGAAAAAATATGCTTATGAGATCACCTTTTGTCCGTGTGTATGTATGTGTGTGGGCCCCTCCCCTCCTAATAAAATCTTAACGGCTGGAACGATTTCAATGAAAATCCGGTGAGGTCATAGAATTATTTTGTCCGACCCCCAGCGTGCCCTTCAAATCTTATTATATCTCACCAATCCAACATGGCGGCTCTGCGAAATATTTCGCCGGTATTCTATATCTCCGAAAATATTACTGATAACACCCTGAAATTTTGTACGGTGATAAAGGGCACTACTAGAAGTTCACCTATGGTACTTTCAATATCCTGGTGAGCCCAAATTTAACATGACGGCGACGTGAAATTTAAATATTTAAATGGACGTTTCTCTCGAATTAACCATCCGAGCACAGTGATACTTGGTACGGTAAATGCTTATACAAATTTCAGTCCATTAACATCTAATTTATTTCAATTGTTTTCATAACCACAAGATGGCGGCCGTGCGAAATTTAAAAATCTTGTTTTTTTTCTTGTGTCCTAATCATGCGATTGAAGTTTGAATAATAAACCTACGCAATAATCTTCATCTAATAGTACATAACTTAATGGCCTACATATATAAAAATCCAACTAGGCGAACATTCAAAATATTTAGATGGTTCTCAATATCTACGAATCTATTACAGCAATCAAACTGAAATTCTGTATGTTGATAGATGCAATTTACATAAGTAGGATACCTATGAAAGTTGGCTCTTAAGTTCTTGACGGAACTACTTGTTATTATTGTTATTATTACTATTAGTTGTTATTGTTTAATGTCATTCTGTGGGTAAAGTGTATTGTTCCGAAAAGGAGATCAGGTGAGTGCTTGAGAGAAGAAGGGAAGCAGGGATTTGTTTAAAGGACACAGGACATTGAAGAGGACTTTCACGGTGCAGACGTTGGAGATTTTTGACGAAAATGCGTACAATAGCAATTCAGTAGGTTCAGAAGATCAAGCAGAGTTGAAATAGAGGTTCTTGGTGACCCTTTAAATCTTCCGAGCATAAATATATTTTTACTAGCAACCCGCCCCGGCTTCGCCCGGGAACAGTTATGATTGCATTGCGTGATAAGCACTTTTTTCTTCGATGTCAATGAACTACGACCTATATCCGTTTTACGTCTCGCCATGATGGGTTAAAACCACTGACTTTATTATTATGGAGATGCATGTGCAACGAATTCTAGTCAGACGTAATTTAAGAATGGCGAGGTGCATGAACCACAAATCGCCCTTCCGTACAATCTTAACTTGACTGTGTATTTTGCGGAACGAAACGTTCACAGGCGAAATGAGGAAAAGCCGAGTTGCATTTCCAGCGAAACTCCAAACACAACCACTCTTCTCTGAAGTCTTGGTCTTAACTCAACACGACTATACAGTTTGCTGCTGGCTGTATCTGGGATCATAGCCTCGCCCCTAGCTAGCTCATAAACTGTCGCCTCAGTAATTAAATGGAATAAATGAAAACGTAAAAACTCTTATATTGGGCGATGTATTGAAGATAGAGATATGCTCTTGCGGACGTTTTTGTAGAACTTTTCATGCTGAACAATTCTTACACTCATAGTATATTGATATTTTTAACGGTTTGCCCAGCGTAAGCTTAAAAAGCGCACGGACGCCAGGTTCCTTTCGACCTTTTCACTGAAATCGTTACTGCTTGGCTTCCTTTGATCATACATAAATTATTTTCTACAGGGACCTTCCTAGAGATATTCTCTAGAGAATGGTGAAAACCGCATCAAAATCCATCCAATGGCTCTCGAGATCACCCGTGACATCCAAAACTCAGAAACTTTGTTTTATACTAAGTAGAGATTCCAGTCATTGAATAGGGCGATGAATGGTTTATCTTATTTTTCGTTAAAAGCGAAGCTGCTTTATGTGTGGGAAAGACGATTGACGTTTGAAGTCAGCGCTAACTCTGCCTAGAATTAGCAACACTATCGCCATAAGGCACCACAGTCTTTCCTCAACATAGGATGCTCTATAGAGGCAGCACTCACAATCAGTTCTGCTACGCGCCCGCTTATGTGAGTTTCCAAGGCGCGCTCACCGGAAGGCTAAGGTAACTAACTGTACCCTTTTCTGAGAAGATAGAACTGTGAAATGTGTACATTTCCTTTATTCCAATAGGTAGATGTCTGAGAACTAGAATTATGATTGGACAAGAGAAACTATTATGTAAAAAAATAAAAAATTACATAAGATATTTTGAACAAAAGTTTGATGCTTTTCAGTCGTTCAACACGATTGTACCCAAATACCTAATCCTGAAAAAATACATGAGATTAATAAATACACTTGTATGACCAGTTTCGTTGGCTTTGGGGGGGGGGGGGGGAGGGGGGGAGGGGGTTGAGGTGTCACAGAATCGAAATTATTAAGAAAAATGGTATCACTAACAACACAATCACAAAATATCCAAACGTACAAAACAAGTTTTTTTGCAAGCTACATGGATAGAAATTTGATGCGTTTAGCGCACCAAAACGGCAAAATTTTTTGGTGCGAAAAAAAAAAGCCCCAAATTCCTATCCGTGCATTGCTGCACATTCATCGTGACATCACTATAAACATCGATTCGGTAATCAAAAGGTTTGCTAAACAAAATAGACGAGTTGATTTTGTTATATAAATAATCGTTTTTACATAACAGGTATGAAGTTGTAAATATGTAGGCTACAGTTGTAACAGAACATAATAATTGCAATAAAGATATTTTCAGTATTGAATAAATGAAAAAAAACCTGTTTTTCAGTTAAAATTCGTTAAGTTTTATTTGTCTGGTTATTCTGTTTTCGTTTTTTGAGTTAGCAAAAAAATTTGGTCTCCGTTTGGGGGGGGGGGGGGAGGCCATGACCCCCGTGGCCCCCCCTTGAATCCGCGCCTGTTCGATCGTCAAGTGATCATCATCAGATCCATTACACTTAGGCTATAAAATCTATGTCTGAAAGAATGGGTGAAAATATTTACATTATATACACTTATTCAGTTGCAGTATTAGTCAAGATAATGCAATTCGTCAATAGTTGTGGTCTATGTGATGTTTTGTCAAGATACTGGAAGTGGGGATTGACCTCGGAATATTTTGAATTTAAAATGTGACTAGCATGTTTACATATTTTTTTCTCGTTCACAGGAATAATTGGTCTATGCACACATTGTACATGTTGTAGGGAAAAAGGTACAATTATAATAGTATGGATAACCACGTATGGGAGTCTTTATTTTGGACACCATGTACAGTGGTTGCCAATGTAATATTTACTTTTTCAAGCAACCATGTGTGTTCATTGTAAGTTTAAAATATGAAAGATCTAGCTCACACCAACAGTAATGTTTGGGAAATGGCAATGCATAATTCGTTAACTCCTTAAGACCGTTACGGCAGTCTACTTTCCTAGCCTAACATTTATAACTGATCAAATACAGCTACAGACACAACAATAACACAGGTTATTGGACAAATACTACAAACGGGCTGAAATGCCCAGGATATCCAAGCTCGCAGCTGAAACAACAACAGAATATCAAGGCGCGACAGTCCTAGGATAAAGAGCGTAACGCATGCTAAACTTTCTCTCAGTAATTTCATTTTACGTCTCCTTAAGAGGCTGAAAGCTCTGTCCTACTTACAATACACCGATTCAGCGCGAAGAAATGCAATAAGTCTTCAATCTTCGGGAGAAGGCTACTGTTTATTGCTCTTGTACAACTTGACTGTGGCGTAAATCTCTCATTGGATATAGGGTAGTGTGGGGCATAACATAATGAGCAGATATTGAGTGCCTTGAGCAGACGGCAGTATACAGCCCTTGTTGGGTATAGGGTAGTGTGGGGCATAACATAATGAGCAGATATTGACGACCTTGAGCAGACAGCAGTATACAGCTCTTGTTGGGTATAGGGTAGAGTGGGGCATAACATAATGAGCAGATATTGAGCACCTTGAGCAGACGGCAGTATACAGCTCTTGTTGGGTATAGGGTAGTGTGGGGCATAACATAATGAGCAGATATTGAGCACCTTGAGCAGACAGGAGTATACAGCTCTTGTTGGGTATAGGGTAGTGTGGGGCATAACATAATGAGCAGATATTGAGTGCCTTGAGCAGACGGCAGTATACAGCTCTTGTTGGGTATAGGGTAGAGTGGGGCATAACATAATGAGCAGATATTGAGCACCTTGAACAGTCGGCAGTATACAGCCCTTGTTGGGTATAGGGTAGTGTGGGGCATAACATAATGAGCAGATATTGACGACCTTGAGCAGACAGCAGTATACAGCTCTTGTTGGGTATAGGGTAGAGTGGGGCATAACATAATGAGCAGATATTGAGCACCTTGAGCAGACGGCAGTATACAGCTCTTGTTGGGTATAGGGTAGTGTGGGGCATAACATAATGAGCAGATATTGAGCACCTTGAGCAGACAGGAGTATACAGCTCTTGTTGGGTATAGGGTAGTGTGGGGCATAACATAATGAGCAGATATTGAGTGCCTTGAGCAGACGGCAGTATACAGCTCTTGTTGGGTATAGGGTAGAGTGGGCCATAACATAATGAGCAGATATTGAGCACCTTGAACAGTCGGCAGTATACAGCCCTTGTTGGGTATAGGGTAGTGAGGGGCATAACATAATGAGCAGATATTGAGTGCCTTGAGCAGACGGCAGTATACAGCCCTTGTTGGGTATAGGGTAGTGTGGGGCATAACATAATGAGCAGATATTGAGCGCCTTGAGCAGACGGCAGTATACAGCTCTTGTTGGGTATTGGGTAGTGTGGGGCATAACATAATGAGCAGATATTGAGCGCCTTGAGCAGACGGCAGTATACAGCTCTTGTTGGGTATAGGGTAGTGTGGGGCATAACATAATGAGCAGATATTGAGCACCTTGAGCAGACAGCAGTATACAGCCCTTGTTGGGTATAGGGTAGTGTGGAGCATAACATAATGAGCAGATATTGAGCACCTTGAACAGACAGCAGTATACAGCTCTTGTTGGGTATAGGGTAGTGTGGGGCATAACATAATGAGCAGATATTGAGCACCTTGAGCAGACGGCAGTATACAGCTCTTGTTGGGTATAGGGTAGTGTGGGGCATAACATAATGAGCAGATATTGAGTGCCTTGAGCAGACAGCAGTATACAGCTCTTGTTGGGTATAGGGTAGTGTGGGGCATAACATAATGAGCAGATATTGAGTGCCTTGAGCAGACAGCAGTATACAGCCCTTGTTGGGTATAGGGTAGTGAGGAGCATAACATAATGAGCAGATATTGAGCACCTTGAGCAGACGGCAGTATACAGCTCTTGTTGGGTATAGGGTAGTGTGGAGCATAACATAATGAGCAGATATTGAGTGCCTTGAGCAGACGGCAGTATACAGCTCTTGTTGGGTATAGGGTAGTGTGGGGCATAACATAATGAGCAGATATTGAGTGCCTTGAGCAGACAGCAGTATACAGCTCTTGTTGGGTATAGGGTAGTGTGGGGCATAACATAATGAGCAGATATTGAGTGCCTTGAGCAGACGGCAGTATACAGCTCTTGTTGGGTATAGGGTAGTGTGGGGCATAACATAATGAGCAGATATTGAGTGCCTTGAGCAGACGGCAGTATACAGCTCTTGTTGGGTATAGGGTAGAGTGGGGCATAACATAATGAGCAGATATTGAGCGCCTTGAGCAGACGGCAGTATACAGCTCTTGTTGGGTATAGGGTAGTGTGGGGCATAACATAATGAGCAGATATTGAGTGCCTTGAGCAGACGGCAGTATACAGCTCTTGTTGGGTATAGGGTAGAGTGGGGCATAACATAATGAGCAGACATTGAGCAGCTTGAGCAGACGGCAGTATACAGCTCTTGTTGGGTATAGGGTAGAGTGGGGCATAACATAATGAGCAGATATTGAGCACCTTGAGCAGACAGCAGTATACAGCTCTTGTTGGGTATAGGGTAGTGTGGGACATAACATAATGAGCAGATATTGAGCACCTTGAGCAGACAGCAGTATACAGCTCTTGTTGGGTATAGGGTAGTGTGGGGCATAACATAATGAGCAGATATTGAGCGCCTTGAGCAGACAGCAGTATACAGCCCTTGTTGGGTATAGGGTAGAGTGGGGCGTAACATAATGAGCAGATATTGAGTGCCTTGAGCAGACAGCAGTATACAGCTCTTGTTGGGTATAGGGTAGTGTGGAGCATAACATAATGAGCAGATATTGAGTGCCTTGAGCAGACGGCAGTATACAGCCCTTGTTGGGTATAGGGTAGAGTGGAGCATAACATAATGAGCAGATATTGAGTGCCTTGAACAGACGGCAGTATACAGCTCTTGTTGGGTATAGGGTAGAGTGGGGCATAACATAATGAGCAGATATTGAGCGCCTTGAGCAGACGGCAGTATACAGCTCTTGTTGGGTATAGGGTAGTGTGGGGCATAACATAATGAGCAGATATTGAGCAGCTTGAGCAGACAGCAGTATACAGCTCTTGTTGGGTATAGGGTAGTGTGGGGCATAACATAATGAGCAGATATTGAGCGCCTTGAGCAGACAGCAGTATACAGCCCTTGTTGGGTATAGGGTAGAGTGGGGCATAACATAATGAGCAGATATTGAGTGCCTTGAGCAGACAGCAGTATACAGCTCTTGTTGGGTATAGGGTAGTGTGGAGCATAACATAATGAGCAGATATTGAGTGCCTTGAGCAGACGGCAGTATACAGCCCTTGTTGGGTATAGGGTAGAGTGGAGCATAACATAATGAGCAGATATTGAGTGCCTTGAGCAGATGACAGTATACAGCCCTTGTTGGGTATAGGGTAGTGTGGGGCATAACATAATGAGCAGATATTGAGTGCCTTGAGCAGACGGCAGTATACAGCTCTTGTTGGGTATAGGGTAGTGTGGGGCATAGTATAATGAGCAGATATTGAGTGCCTTGAGCAGACGGCAGTATGCAGCCCTTGTTGGGTATAGGGTAGAGTGGGGCATAACATAATGAGCAGATATTGAGTGCCTTGAGCAGACGGCAGTATACAGCTCTTGTTGGGTATAGGGTAGTGTGGGACATAGTATAATGAGCAGATATTGAGCACCTTGATCAGACAGCAGTATACAGCTCTTGTTGGGTATAGGGTAGTGTGGAGCATAACATAATGAGCAGATATTGAGTGCCTTGAGCAGACGGCAGTATACAGCCCTTGTTGGGTATAGGGGAGAGTGGGGCATAACATAATGAGCAGATATTGAGCACCTTGAGCAGACGGCAGTATACAGCCCTTGTTGGGTATAGGGTAGTGTGGGGCATAACATAATGAGCAGATATTGAGCACTTTGAGCAGACAGCAGTATACAGCCCTTGTTGGGTATAGGGTAGTGTGGAGCATAACATAATGAGCAGATATTGAGCACCTTGAGCAGACAGCAGTATACAGCTCTTGTTGGGTATAGGGTAGTGTGGGGCATAACATAATGAGCAGATATTGAGTGCCTTGAGCAGACGGCAGTATACAGCCCTTGTTGGGTATAGGGTAGTGTGGAGCATAACATAATGAGCAGATATTGAGCACCTTGAACAGACGGCAGTATACAGCTCTTGTTGGGTATAGGGTAGAGTGGGGCATAACATAATGAGCAGATATTGAGCACCTTGAGCAGTCGGCAGTATACAGCTCTTGTTGGGTATAGGGTAGAGTGGAGCATAACATAATGAGCAGATATTGAGTGCCTTGAGCAGACAGCAGTATACAGCTCTTGTTGGGTATAGGGTAGTGTGGGGCATAACATAATGAGCAGATATTGAGTGCCTTGAGCAGACAGCAGTATACAGCCCTTGTTGGGTATAGGGTAGTGAGGAGCATAACATAATGAGCAGATATTGAGCACCTTGAGCAGACGGCAGTATACAGCTCTTGTTGGGTATAGGGTAGTGTGGAGCATAACATAATGAGCAGATATTGAGTGCCTTGAGCAGACGGCAGTATACAGCTCTTGTTGGGTATAGGGTAGTGTGGGGCATAACATAATGAGCAGATATTGAGTGCCTTGAGCAGACAGCAGTATACAGCTCTTGTTGGGTATAGGGTAGTGTGGGGCATAACATAATGAGCAGATATTGAGTGCCTTGAGCAGACGGCAGTATACAGCTCTTGTTGGGTATAGGGTAGTGTGGGGCATAACATAATGAGCAGATATTGAGTGCCTTGAGCAGACGGCAGTATACAGCTCTTGTTGGGTATAGGGTAGAGTGGGGCATAACATAATGAGCAGATATTGAGCGCCTTGAGCAGACGGCAGTATACAGCTCTTGTTGGGTATAGGGTAGTGTGGGGCATAACATAATGAGCAGATATTGAGTGCCTTGAGCAGACGGCAGTATACAGCTCTTGTTGGGTATAGGGTAGAGTGGGGCATAACATAATGAGCAGACATTGAGCAGCTTGAGCAGACGGCAGTATACAGCTCTTGTTGGGTATAGGGTAGAGTGGGGCATAACATAATGAGCAGATATTGAGCACCTTGAGCAGACAGCAGTATACAGCTCTTGTTGGGTATAGGGTAGTGTGGGACATAACATAATGAGCAGATATTGAGCACCTTGAGCAGACAGCAGTATACAGCTCTTGTTGGGTATAGGGTAGTGTGGGGCATAACATAATGAGCAGATATTGAGCGCCTTGAGCAGACAGCAGTATACAGACCTTGTTGGGTATAGGGTAGAGTGGGGCATAACATAATGAGCAGATATTGAGTGCCTTGAGCAGACAGCAGTATACAGCTCTTGTTGGGTATAGGGTAGTGTGGAGCATAACATAATGAGCAGATATTGAGTGCCTTGAGCAGACGGCAGTATACAGCCCTTGTTGGGTATAGGGTAGAGTGGAGCATAATATAATGAGCAGATATTGAGTGCCTTGAACAGACGGCAGTATACAGCTCTTGTTGGGTATAGGGTAGAGTGGGGCATAACATAATGAGCAGATATTGAGCGCCTTGAGCAGACGGCAGTATACAGCTCTTGTTGGGTATAGGGTAGTGTGGGGCATAACATAATGAGCAGATATTGAGCAGCTTGAGCAGACAGCAGTATACAGCTCTTGTTGGGTATAGGTAGTGTGGGGCATAACATAATGAGCAGATATTGAGCGCCTTGAGCAGACAGCAGTATACAGCCCTTGTTGGGTATAGGGTAGAGTGGGGCATAACATAATGAGCAGATATTGAGTGCCTTGAGCAGACAGCAGTATACAGCTCTTGTTGGGTATAGGGTAGTGTGGAGCATAACATAATGAGCAGATATTGAGTGCCTTGAGCAGACGGCAGTATACAGCCCTTGTTGGGTATAGGGTAGAGTGGAGCATAACATAATGAGCAGATATTGAGTGCCTTGAGCAGATGACAGTATACAGCCCTTGTTGGGTATAGGGTAGTGTGGGGCATAACATAATGAGCAGATATTGAGTGCCTTGAGCAGACGGCAGTATACAGCTCTTGTTGGGTATAGGGTAGTGTGGGGCATAGTATAATGAGCAGATATTGAGTGCCTTGAGCAGACGGCAGTATGCAGCCCTTGTTGGGTATAGGGTAGAGTGGGGCATAACATAATGAGCAGATATTGAGTGCCTTGAGCAGACGGCAGTATACAGCTCTTGTTGGGTATAGGGTAGTGTGGGACATAGTATAATGAGCAGATATTGAGCACCTTGATCAGACAGCAGTATACAGCTCTTGTTGGGTATAGGGTAGTGTGGAGCATAACATAATGAGCAGATATTGAGTGCCTTGAGCAGACGGCAGTATACAGCCCTTGTTGGGTATAGGGGAGAGTGGGGCATAACATAATGAGCAGATATTGAGCACCTTGAGCAGACGGCAGTATACAGCCCTTGTTGGGTATAGGGTAGTGTGGGGCATAACATAATGAGCAGATATTGAGCACTTTGAGCAGACAGCAGTATACAGCCCTTGTTGGGTATAGGGTAGTGTGGAGCATAACATAATGAGCAGATATTGAGCACCTTGAGCAGACAGCAGTATACAGCTCTTGTTGG
This sequence comes from Meconema thalassinum, assembly GCA_946902985.2. Classification (NCBI taxonomy): domain Eukaryota; kingdom Metazoa; phylum Arthropoda; class Insecta; order Orthoptera; family Tettigoniidae; genus Meconema; species Meconema thalassinum. The sequence goes on from OX336389.2 coordinate 56,521,493, forward strand.
GTATAGGGTAGTGTGGGGCATAACATAATGAGCAGATATTGAGTGCCTTGAGCAGACGGCAGTATACAGCCCTTGTTGGGTATAGGGTAGTGTGGAGCATAACATAATGAGCAGATATTGAGCACCTTGAACAGACGGCAGTATACAGCTCTTGTTGGGTATAGGGTAGAGTGGGGCATAACATAATGAGCAGATATTGAGCACCTTGAGCAGTCGGCAGTATACAGCTCTTGTTGGGTATAGGGTAGAGTGGAGCATAACATAATGAGCAGATATTGAGTGCCTTGAGCAGACGGCAGTATACAGCTCTTGTTGGGTATAGGGTAGTGTGGGGCATAACATAATGAGCAGATATTGAGCGCCTTGAGCAGACGGCAGTATACAGCCCTTGTTGGGTATGGGGTAGTGTGGGGCATAACATAATGAGCAGATATTGAGTGCCTTGAGCAGACGGCAGTATACAGCTCTTGTTGGGTATAGGGTAGTGTGGGGCATAACATAATGAGCAGATATTGAGTGCCTTGAGCAGACGGCAGTATACAGCCCTTGTTGGGTATAGGGTAGTGTGGGGCATAACATAATGAGCAGATATTGAGCACCTTGAGCAGACAGCAGTATACAGCCCTTGTTGGGTATAGGGTAGTGTGGAGCATAACATAATGAGCAGATATTGAGCACCTTGAACAGACAGCAGTATACAGCTCTTGTTGGGTATAGGGTAGTGTGGGGCATAACATAATGAGCAGATATTGAGCACCTTGAGCAGACGGCAGTATACAGCTCTTGTTGGGTATAGGGTAGTGTGGGGCATAACATAATGAGCAGATATTGAGTGCCTTGAGCAGACAGCAGTATACAGCTCTTGTTGGGTATAGGGTAGTGTGGGGCATAACATAATGAGCAGATATTGAGTGCCTTGAGCAGACAGCAGTATACAGCCCTTGTTGGGTATAGGGTAGTGAGGAGCATAACATAATGAGCAGATATTGAGCACCTTGAGCAGACGGCAGTATACAGCTCTTGTTGGGTATAGGGTAGTGTGGAGCATAACATAATGAGCAGATATTGAGTGCCTTGAGCAGACGGCAGTATACAGCTCTTGTTGGGTATAGGGTAGTGTGGGGCATAACATAATGAGCAGATATTGAGTGCCTTGAGCAGACAGCAGTATACAGCTCTTGTTGGGTATAGGGTAGTGTGGGGCATAACATAATGAGCAGATATTGAGTGCCTTGAGCAGACGGCAGTATACAGCTCTTGTTGGGTATAGGGTAGTGTGGGGCATAACATAATGAGCAGATATTGAGTGCCTTGAGCAGACGGCAGTATACAGCTCTTGTTGGGTATAGGGTAGAGTGGGGCATAACATAATGAGCAGATATTGAGCGCCTTGAGCAGACGGCAGTATACAGCTCTTGTTGGGTATAGGGTAGTGTGGGGCATAACATAATGAGCAGATATTGAGTGCCTTGAGCAGACGGCAGTATACAGCTCTTGTTGGGTATAGGGTAGAGTGGGGCATAACATAATGAGCAGACATTGAGCAGCTTGAGCAGACGGCAGTATACAGCTCTTGTTGGGTATAGGGTAGAGTGGGGCATAACATAATGAGCAGATATTGAGCACCTTGAGCAGACAGCAGTATACAGCTCTTGTTGGGTATAGGGTAGTGTGGGACATAACATAATGAGCAGATATTGAGCACCTTGAGCAGACAGCAGTATACAGCTCTTGTTGGGTATAGGGTAGTGTGGGGCATAACATAATGAGCAGATATTGAGCGCCTTGAGCAGACAGCAGTATACAGCCCTTGTTGGGTATAGGGTAGAGTGGGGCGTAACATAATGAGCAGATATTGAGTGCCTTGAGCAGACAGCAGTATACAGCTCTTGTTGGGTATAGGGTAGTGTGGAGCATAACATAATGAGCAGATATTGAGTGCCTTGAGCAGACGGCAGTATACAGCCCTTGTTGGGTATAGGGTAGAGTGGAGCATAACATAATGAGCAGATATTGAGTGCCTTGAACAGACGGCAGTATACAGCTCTTGTTGGGTATAGGGTAGAGTGGGGCATAACATAATGAGCAGATATTGAGCGCCTTGAGCAGACGGCAGTATACAGCTCTTGTTGGGTATAGGGTAGTGTGGGGCATAACATAATGAGCAGATATTGAGCAGCTTGAGCAGACAGCAGTATACAGCTCTTGTTGGGTATAGGGTAGTGTGGGGCATAACATAATGAGCAGATATTGAGCGCCTTGAGCAGACAGCAGTATACAGCCCTTGTTGGGTATAGGGTAGAGTGGGGCATAACATAATGAGCAGATATTGAGTGCCTTGAGCAGACAGCAGTATACAGCTCTTGTTGGGTATAGGGTAGTGTGGAGCATAACATAATGAGCAGATATTGAGTGCCTTGAGCAGACGGCAGTATACAGCCCTTGTTGGGTATAGGGTAGAGTGGAGCATAACATAATGAGCAGATATTGAGTGCCTTGAGCAGATGACAGTATACAGCCCTTGTTGGGTATAGGGTAGTGTGGGGCATAACATAATGAGCAGATATTGAGTGCCTTGAGCAGACGGCAGTATACAGCTCTTGTTGGGTATAGGGTAGTGTGGGGCATAGTATAATGAGCAGATATTGAGTGCCTTGAGCAGACGGCAGTATGCAGCCCTTGTTGGGTATAGGGTAGAGTGGGGCATAACATAATGAGCAGATATTGAGTGCCTTGAGCAGACGGCAGTATACAGCTCTTGTTGGGTATAGGGTAGTGTGGGACATAGTATAATGAGCAGATATTGAGCACCTTGATCAGACAGCAGTATACAGCTCTTGTTGGGTATAGGGTAGTGTGGAGCATAACATAATGAGCAGATATTGAGTGCCTTGAGCAGACGGCAGTATACAGCCCTTGTTGGGTATAGGGGAGAGTGGGGCATAACATAATGAGCAGATATTGAGCACCTTGAGCAGACGGCAGTATACAGCCCTTGTTGGGTATAGGGTAGTGTGGGGCATAACATAATGAGCAGATATTGAGCACTTTGAGCAGACAGCAGTATACAGCCCTTGTTGGGTATAGGGTAGTGTGGAGCATAACATAATGAGCAGATATTGAGCACCTTGAGCAGACAGCAGTATACAGCTCTTGTTGGGTATAGGGTAGTGTGGGGCATAACATAATGAGCAGATATTGAGTGCCTTGAGCAGACGGCAGTATACAGCCCTTGTTGGGTATAGGGTAGTGTGGAGCATAACATAATGAGCAGATATTGAGCACCTTGAACAGACGGCAGTATACAGCTCTTGTTGGGTATAGGGTAGAGTGGGGCATAACATAATGAGCAGATATTGAGCACCTTGAGCAGTCGGCAGTATACAGCTCTTGTTGGGTATAGGGTAGAGTGGAGCATAACATAATGAGCAGATATTGAGTGCCTTGAGCAGACAGCAGTATACAGCTCTTGTTGGGTATAGGGTAGTGTGGGGCATAACATAATGAGCAGATATTGAGTGCCTTGAGCAGACAGCAGTATACAGCCCTTGTTGGGTATAGGGTAGTGAGGAGCATAACATAATGAGCAGATATTGAGCACCTTGAGCAGACGGCAGTATACAGCTCTTGTTGGGTATAGGGTAGTGTGGAGCATAACATAATGAGCAGATATTGAGTGCCTTGAGCAGACGGCAGTATACAGCTCTTGTTGGGTATAGGGTAGTGTGGGGCATAACATAATGAGCAGATATTGAGTGCCTTGAGCAGACAGCAGTATACAGCTCTTGTTGGGTATAGGGTAGTGTGGGGCATAACATAATGAGCAGATATTGAGTGCCTTGAGCAGACGGCAGTATACAGCTCTTGTTGGGTATAGGGTAGTGTGGGGCATAACATAATGAGCAGATATTGAGTGCCTTGAGCAGACGGCAGTATACAGCTCTTGTTGGGTATAGGGTAGAGTGGGGCATAACATAATGAGCAGATATTGAGCGCCTTGAGCAGACGGCAGTATACAGCTCTTGTTGGGTATAGGGTAGTGTGGGGCATAACATAATGAGCAGATATTGAGTGCCTTGAGCAGACGGCAGTATACAGCTCTTGTTGGGTATAGGGTAGAGTGGGGCATAACATAATGAGCAGACATTGAGCAGCTTGAGCAGACGGCAGTATACAGCTCTTGTTGGGTATAGGGTAGAGTGGGGCATAACATAATGAGCAGATATTGAGCACCTTGAGCAGACAGCAGTATACAGCTCTTGTTGGGTATAGGGTAGTGTGGGACATAACATAATGAGCAGATATTGAGCACCTTGAGCAGACAGCAGTATACAGCTCTTGTTGGGTATAGGGTAGTGTGGGGCATAACATAATGAGCAGATATTGAGCGCCTTGAGCAGACAGCAGTATACAGACCTTGTTGGGTATAGGGTAGAGTGGGGCATAACATAATGAGCAGATATTGAGTGCCTTGAGCAGACAGCAGTATACAGCTCTTGTTGGGTATAGGGTAGTGTGGAGCATAACATAATGAGCAGATATTGAGTGCCTTGAGCAGACGGCAGTATACAGCCCTTGTTGGGTATAGGGTAGAGTGGAGCATAATATAATGAGCAGATATTGAGTGCCTTGAACAGACGGCAGTATACAGCTCTTGTTGGGTATAGGGTAGAGTGGGGCATAACATAATGAGCAGATATTGAGCGCCTTGAGCAGACGGCAGTATACAGCTCTTGTTGGGTATAGGGTAGTGTGGGGCATAACATAATGAGCAGATATTGAGCAGCTTGAGCAGACAGCAGTATACAGCTCTTGTTGGGTATAGGTAGTGTGGGGCATAACATAATGAGCAGATATTGAGCGCCTTGAGCAGACAGCAGTATACAGCCCTTGTTGGGTATAGGGTAGAGTGGGGCATAACATAATGAGCAGATATTGAGTGCCTTGAGCAGACAGCAGTATACAGCTCTTGTTGGGTATAGGGTAGTGTGGAGCATAACATAATGAGCAGATATTGAGTGCCTTGAGCAGACGGCAGTATACAGCCCTTGTTGGGTATAGGGTAGAGTGGAGCATAACATAATGAGCAGATATTGAGTGCCTTGAGCAGATGACAGTATACAGCCCTTGTTGGGTATAGGGTAGTGTGGGGCATAACATAATGAGCAGATATTGAGTGCCTTGAGCAGACGGCAGTATACAGCTCTTGTTGGGTATAGGGTAGTGTGGGGCATAGTATAATGAGCAGATATTGAGTGCCTTGAGCAGACGGCAGTATGCAGCCCTTGTTGGGTATAGGGTAGAGTGGGGCATAACATAATGAGCAGATATTGAGTGCCTTGAGCAGACGGCAGTATACAGCTCTTGTTGGGTATAGGGTAGTGTGGGACATAGTATAATGAGCAGATATTGAGCACCTTGATCAGACAGCAGTATACAGCTCTTGTTGGGTATAGGGTAGTGTGGAGCATAACATAATGAGCAGATATTGAGTGCCTTGAGCAGACGGCAGTATACAGCCCTTGTTGGGTATAGGGGAGAGTGGGGCATAACATAATGAGCAGATATTGAGCACCTTGAGCAGACGGCAGTATACAGCCCTTGTTGGGTATAGGGTAGTGTGGGGCATAACATAATGAGCAGATATTGAGCACTTTGAGCAGACAGCAGTATACAGCCCTTGTTGGGTATAGGGTAGTGTGGAGCATAACATAATGAGCAGATATTGAGCACCTTGAGCAGACAGCAGTATACAGCTCTTGTTGGGTATAGGGTAGTGTGGGGCATAACATAATGAGCAGATATTGAGTGCCTTGAGCAGACGGCAGTATACAGCCCTTGTTGGGTATAGGGTAGTGTGGAGCATAACATAATGAGCAGATATTGAGCACCTTGAACAGACGGCAGTATACAGCTCTTGTTGGGTATAGGGTAGAGTGGGGCATAACATAATGAGCAGATATTGAGCACCTTGAGCAGTCGGCAGTATACAGCTCTTGTTGGGTATAGGGTAGAGTGGAGCATAACATAATGAGCAGATATTGAGTGCCTTGAGCAGACGGCAGTATACAGCTCTTGTTGGGTATAGGGTAGTGTGGGGCATAACATAATGAGCAGATATTGAGCGCCTTGAGCAGACGGCAGTATACAGCCCTTGTTGGGTATGGGGTAGTGTGGGGCATAACATAATGAGCAGATATTGAGTGCCTTGAGCAGACGGCAGTATACAGCTCTTGTTGGGTATAGGGTAGTGTGGGGCATAACATAATGAGCAGATATTGAGTGCCTTGAGCAGACGGCAGTATACAGCCCTTGTTGGGTATAGGGTAGTGTGGGGCATAACATAATGAGCAGATACTGAGCACCTTGAGCAGACAGCAGTATACAGCTCTTGTTGGGTATAGGGTAGTGTGGGGCATAACATAATGAGCAGATATTGAGCACCTTGAGCAGACGGCAGTATACAGCCCTTGTTGGGTATAGGGTAGAGTGGGGCATAACATAATGAGCAGATATTGAGCACCTTGAGCAGACGGCAGTATACAGCCCTTGTTGGGTATAGGGTAGTGTGGGGCATAACATAATGAGCAGATATTGAGTGCCTTGAGCAGACGGCAGTATACAGCCCTTGTTGGGTATAGGGTAGAGTGGGGCATAACATAATGAGCAGATATTGAGCACCTTGAGCAGACAGCAGTATACAGCCCTTGTTGGGTATAGGGTGGTGTGGGGCATAACATAATGAGCAGATATTGAGCACCTTGAGCAGACAGCAGTATACAGCTCTTGTTGGGTATAGGGTAGTGTGGGGCATAACATAATGAGCAGATATTGAGCGCCTTGAACAGTCGGCAGTATACAGCTCTTGTTGGGTATAGGGTAGTGTGGGGCATAACATAATGAGCAGATATTGAGCACCTTGAGCAGACAGCAGTATACAGCCCTTGTTGGGTATAGGGTAGAGTGGGGCATAACATAATGAGCAGATATTGAGCGCCTTGAGCAGACGGCAGTATACAGCTCTTGTTGGGTATAGGGTAGTGTGGGGCATAACATAATGAGCAGATATTGTGCACCTTGAGCAGACAGCAGTATACAGCTCTTGTTGGGTATAGGGTAGTGTGGGGCATAACATAATGAGCAGATATTGAGCACCTTGAACAGACGGCAGTATACAGCCCTTGTTGGGTATAGGGTAGAGTGGGGCATTACATAATGAGCAGATATTGAGCACCTTGAGCAGACAGCAGTATACAGCCCTTGTTGGGTATAGGGTAGTGTGGGGCATAACATAATGAGCAGATATTGAGCACCTTGAGCAGACGGCAGTATACAGCCCTTGTTGGGTATAGGGTAGTGTGGGGCATAACATAATGAGCAGATATTGTGTGCCTTGAGCAGACGGCAGTATACAGCCCTTGTTGGGTATAGGGTAGAGTGGCGCATAACATAATGAGCAGATATTGAGCACCTTGAGCAGACAGAAGTATACAGCTCTTGTTGGGTATAGGGTAGAGTGGGGCATAACATAATGAGCAGATATTGAGCGCCTTGAGCAGACGGCAGTATACAGCCCTTGTTGGGTATAGGGTAGTGTGGGGCATAACATAATGAGCAGATATTGAGTGCCTTGAGCAGACGGCAGTATACAGCTCTTGTTGGGTATAGGGTAGAGTGGGGCATAACATAATGAGCAGATATTGAGCACCTTGAGCAGACGGCAGTATACAGCCCTTGTTGGGTATAGGGTAGTGTGGGGCATAACATAATGAGCAGATATTGAGTGCCTTGAGCAGACGGCAGTATACAGCCCTTGTTGGGTATAGGGTAGTGTGGGGCATAACATAATGAGCAGATATTGAGCACCTTGAGCAGACAGCAGTATACAGCCCTTGTTGGTTATAGGGTAGTGTGGGGCATAACATAATGAGCAGATATTGAGCACCTTGAGCAGACAGCAGTATACAGCTCTTGTTGGGTATAGGGTAGTGTGGGGCATAACATAATGAGCAGATATTGAGCGCCTTGAACAGTCGGCAGTATACAGCTCTTGTTGGGTATAGGGTAGTGTGGGGCATAACATAATGAGCAGATATTGAGCGCCTTGAGCAGACGGCAGTATACAGCTCTTGTTGGGTATAGGGTAGTGTGGGGCATAACATAATGAGCAGATATTGAGCACCTTGAGCAGACGGCAGTATACAGCTGTTGTTGGGTATAGGGTAGTGTGGGGCATAACATAATGAGCAGATATTGAGCACCTTGAGCAGACGGCAGTATACAGCTCTTGTTGGGTATAGGGTAGTGTGGGGCATAACATAATGAGCAGATATTGAGCACCTTGAGCAGACGGCAGTATACAGCTCTTGTTGGGTATAGGGTAGCGTGGGGCATAACATAATGAGCAGATATTGAGCACCTTGAGCAGACAGCAGTATACAGCTCTTGTTGGGTATAGGGTAGTGTGGGGCATAACATAATGAGCAGATATTGAGCAACTTGAGCAGACGGCAGTATACAGCCCTTGTTGGGTATAGGGTAGTGTGGGTCATAACATAATGAGCAGATATTGAGTGCCTTGAGCAGACGGCAGTATACAGCCCTTGTTGGGTATAAGGTGGAGTGGGGCATAACATAATGAGCAGATATTGAGCACCTTGAGCAGACAGCAGTATACAGCTCTTGTTGGGTATAGGGTAGAGTGGGGCATAACATATTGAGCAGATATGTAGCGCCTTGAGCAGACGGCAGTATACAGCTCTTGTTGGGTATAGGGTAGTGTGGGGCATAACAAAATGAGCAGATATTGAGCACCTTGAGCAGACGGCAGTATACAGCCCTTGTTGGGTATAGGGTAGAGTGGGGCATAACATAATGAGCAGATATTGAGCACCTTGAGCAGACAGCAGTATACAGCTCTTGTTGGGTATAGGGTAGTGTGGGGCATAACATAATTAGCAGATATTGAGCACCTTGAGCAGGCAGCAGTATACAGCTCTTGTTGGGTATAGGGTAGAGTGGGGCATAACATAATGAGCAGATACTGAGCAGCTTGAGCAGACAGCAGTATACAGCTCTTGTTGGGTATAGGGTAGAGTGGGGCATAACATAATGAGCAGATATTGAGCACCTTGAGCAGACAGCAGTATACAGCTCTTGTTGGGTATAGGGTAGAGTGGGGCATAACATAATGAGCAGATATTGAGCACCTTGAGCAGACAGCAGTATACAGCTCTTGTTGGGTATAGGGTAGTGTGGGGCATAACATAATGAGCAGATATTGAGCACCTTGAACAGACAGCAGTATACAGCTCTTGTTGGGTATAGGGTAGTGTGGGGCATAAGATAATGAGCAGATATTGAGCACCTTGTGCAGACGGCAGTATACAGCTCTTGTTGGGTATAGGGTAGTGTGGGGCATAACATAATGAGCAGATATTGAGCACCTTGAGCAGACGGCAGTATACAGCTCTTGTTGGGTATAGGGTAGTGTGGGGCATAACATAATGAGCAGATATTGAGCACCTTGAGCAGACAGCAGTATACAGCCCTTGTTGGGTATAGGGTAGTGTGGGGCATAACATAATGAGCAGATATTGAGCACCTTGAGCAGTCGGCAGTATACAGCTCTTGTTGGGTATAGGGTAGTGTGGGGCATAACATAATGAGCAGATATTGAGTGCCTTGAGCAGACGGCAGTATACAGCTCTTGTTGGGTATAGGGTAGTGTGGGGCATAACATAATGAGCAGATATTGAGCGCCTTGAGCAGACAGCAGTATACAGCCCTTGTTGGGTATAGGGTAGTGTTGGGCATAACATAATGAGCAGATATTGAGTGCCTTGAGCAGACGGTAGTATACAGCTCTTGTTGGGTATAGGGTAGTGTGGGGCATAACATAATGAGCAGATATTGAGTGCCTTGAGCAGATGACAGTATACAGCCCTTGTTGGGTATAGGGTAGTGTGGGGCATAACATAATGAGCAGATATTGAGTGCCTTGAGCAGACGGCTGTATACAGCTCTTGTTGGGTATAGGGTAGTGTGGGGCATAGTATAATGAGCAGATATTGAGTGCCTTGAGCAGACGGCAGTATGCAGCCCTTGTTGGGTATAGGGTAGAGTGGGGCATAACATAATGAGCAGATATTGAGTGCCTTGAGCAGACGGCAGTATACAGCTCTTGTTGGGTATAGGGTAGTGTGGGGCATAACATAATGAGCAGATATTGAGCACCTTGAACAGATGGCAGTATACAGCTCTTGTTGGGTATAGGGTAGTGTGGGACATAATATAATGAGCAGATATTGAGTGCCTTGAGCAGATGGCAGTATACAGCCCTTGTTGGGTATAGGGTAGTGTGGGACATAGTATAATGAGCAGATATTGAGCACCTTGAGCAGACAGCAGTATACAGCTCTTGTTGGGTATAGGGTAGTGTGGGGCATAACATAATGAGCAGATATCGAGCACCTTGAACAGACGGCAGTATACAGCTCTTGTTGGGTATAGGGTAGTGTGGGGCATAACATAATGAGCAGATATTGAGCACCTTGAACAGATGGCAGTATACTGCTCTTGTTGGGTATAGGGTAGTGTGGGACATAGTATAATGAGCAGATATTGAGCACCTTGAGCAGACGGCAGTATACAGCTCTTGTTGGGTATAGGGTAGTGTGGGGCATAACATAATGAGCAGATATCGAGCACCTTGAACAGACGCAGTATACAGCTCTTGTTGGGTACAGGGTAGTGTGGGGCATAACATAATGAGCAGATATTGAGCACCTTGAACAGATGGCAGGATACTGCTCTTGTTGGGTATAGGGTAGTGTGGGACATAACATAATGAGCAGATATTGAGTGCCTTGAGCAGATGGCAGTATACAGCCCTTGTTGGGTATAGGGTAGTGTGGGACATAGTATAATGAGCAGATATTGAGCACCTTGAGCAGACAGCAGTATACAGCCCTTGTTGGGTATAGGGTAGTGTGGGGCATAACATAATGAGCAGATATTGAGCACCTTGAGCAGACAGCAGTATACAGCTCTTGTTGGGTATAGGGTAGTGTGGGACATAGTATAATGAGCAGATATTGAGCACCTTGAGCAGACGGAAGTATACAGCCCTTGTTGGGTATAGGGTAGTGTGGGACATAACATAATGAGCAGATATTGAGCACCTTGAGCAGACGGCAGTATACAGCCCTTGTTGGGTATAGGGTAGTGTGGGGCATAACATAATGAGCAGCTATTGAGCACCTTGAACAGACGGCAGTATACAGCCCTTGTTGGGTATAGGGTAGTGTGGGGCATAACATAATGAGCAGATATTGAGCACCTTGAACAGACGGCAGTATACAGCCCTTGTTGGGTATAGGGTAGTGTGGGGCATAACATAATGAGCAGATATTGAGTGCCTTGAGCAGACGGCAGTATACAGCCCTTGTTGGGTATAGGGTAGTGTGGGGCATAACATAATGAGCAGATATTGAGTGCCTTGAGCAGACGGAAGTGTACAGCCCTTGTTGGGTATAGGGTAGAGTGGGGCATAACATAATGAGCAGATATTGAGTGCCTTGTGCAGACAGCAGTATACAGCCCTTGTTGGGTATAGGTTAGAGTGGGGCATAACATAATGAGCAGATATTGAGTGCCTTGAGCAGACGGCAGTATACAGCCCTTGTTGGGTATAGGGTAGTGTGGGACATAGTATAATGAGCAGATATTGAGTGCCTTGAACAGACGGCAGTATACAGCTCTTGTTGGATATAGGGTAGTGTGGAGCATAACATAATGAGCAGATATTGAGTGCCTTGAGCAGACAGCAGTATACAGCTCTTGTTGGGTATAGGGTAGTGTGGGGCATAACATAATGAGCAGATATTGAGCACCTTGAGCAGACAGCAGTATACAGCCCTTGTTGGGTATAGGGTAGTGTGGGGCATAACATAATGAGCAGATATTTAGTGCCTTGAGCAGACGGCAGTATACAGCCCTTGTTGGGTATAGGGTAGTGTGGGGCATAACATAATGAGCAGATATTGAGTGCCTTGAGCAGACGGCAGTATACAGCTCTTGTTGGGTATAGGGTAGTGTGGGGCATAACATAATGAGCAGATATTGAGCGCCTTGAGCAGACGGCAGTATACAGCTCTTGTTGGGTATAGGGTAGAGTGGGGCATAACATAATGAGCAGATATTGAGCACCTTGAGCAGACAGCAGTATACAGCCCTTGTTGGGTATAGGGTAGTGTGGGGCATAACATAATGAGCAGATATTGAGCACCTTGAGCAGACAGCAGTATACAGCTCTTGTTGGGTATAGGGTAGTGTGGGGCATAACATAATGAGCAGATATTGAGCACCTTGATCAGACAGCAGTATACAGCCCTTGTTGGGTATAGGGTAGTGTGGGGCATAACATAATGAGCAGATATTGAGTGCCTTGAGCAGACGGCAGTATATAGCCCTTGTTGGGTATAGGGTAGTGTGGGGCATAACATAATGAGCAGATATTGCGTGCCTTGATCAGACAGCAGTATACAGCCCTTGTTGGGTATAGGGTAGTGTGGGGCATAACATAATGAGCAGATATTGAGTGCCTTGAGCAGACGGCAGTATACAGCTCTTGTTGGGTATAGGGTAGTGTGGGGCATAACATAATGAGCAGATATTGAGCACCTTGAGCAGACGGCAGTATACAGCTCTTGTTGGGTATAGGGTAGTGTGGGGCATAACATAATGAGCAGATATTGAGTGCCTTGAGCAGACGGCAGTATACAGCTCTTGTTGGGTATAGGGTAGAGTGGGGCATAACATAATGAGCAGATATTGAGTGCCTTGAGCAGACGGGAGTATACAGCCCTTGTTGGGTATAGGGTAGTGTGGGGCATAACATAATGAGCAGATATTGAGCACCTTGAGCAGACGGCAGTATACAGCTTTTGTTGGGTATAGGGTAGTGTGGGGCATAACATAATGAGCAGATATTGAGTGCCTTGAGCAGACGGCAGTATACAGCTCTTGTTGGGTATAGGGTTGAGTGGGGCATAACATAATGAGCAGATATTGAGTGCCTTGAGCAGACGGCAGTATACAGCTCTTGTTGGGTATAGGGTATAGTGGGGCATAACATAATGAGCAGATATTGAGCGCCTTGAGCAGAGGGCAGTATACAGCTCTTGTTGGGTATAGGGTAGTGTGGAGCATAACATAATGAGCAGATATTGAGTGCATTGAGCAGATGGCAGTATACAGCCCTTGTTGGATATAGGGTAGTGTGGGGCATAACATAATGAGCAGATATTGAGTGCCTTGAGCAGACGGCAGTATACAGCCCTTGTTGGGTATAGGGTAGAGTGGGGCATAACATAAAGAGCAGATATTGAGTGCCTTGAGCAGACGGCAGTATACAGCTCTTGTTGGGTATAGGGTAGTGTGGGGCATAACATAATGAGCAGATATTGAGTGCCTTGAGCAGACAGCAGTATACAGCTCTTGTTGGGTATAGGGTAGTGTGGGGCATAACATAATGAGCAGATATTGAGCACCTTGAGCAGTCGGCAGTATACAGCTCTTGTTGGGTATAGGGTAGTGTGGGGCACAACATAATGAGCAGATATTGCGCACCTTGAGCAGTCGGCAGTATACAGCTCTTGTTGGGTATAGGGTAGTGTGGAGCATAACATAATGAGCAGATATTGAGTGCCTTGAGCAGACGGCAGTATACAGCTCTTGTTGGGTATAGGGTAGTGTGGGGCATAACATAATGAGCAGATATTGAGCACCTTGAGCAGACGGCAGTATACAGCTCTTGTTGGGTATAGGGTAGTGTGGGGCATAACATAATGAGCAGATATTGTGCGCCTTGAGCAGACGGCAGTATACAGCCCTTGTTGGGTATAGGGTAGAGTGGGGCATAACATAATGAGCAGATATTGAGTGCCTTGAGCAGATGGCAGTATACAGCTCTTGTTGGGTATAGGGTAGAGTGGGGCATAACATAATGAGCAGATATTGAGCTCTTTGAGTAGGCAGCAATATACAGCTCTTGTTGGGTATAGGGTAGAGTGGGGCATAACATAATGAGCAGATATTGAGCACCTTGAACAGATGGCAGTATACAGCTCTTGTTGGGTATAGGGTAGTGTGGGGCATAACATAATGAGCAGATATTGAGCGCTTTGAGTAGACAGCAGTATACAGCTCTTGTTGGGTATAGGGTAGAGTGAGGCATAACATAATGAGCAGATATTGAGCACCTTGAGCAGACAGCAGTATACAGGCCTTGTTGGGTATAAGGTAGAGTGGGGCATAACATAATGAGCAGATATTGAGTGCATTGAGCAGACGGCAGTATACAGCCCTTGTTGGGTATAGGGTAGTGTGGGGCATAACATAATGAGCAGATATTGAGTGCCTTGAGCAGATGGCAGTATACAGCTCTCATTGGATATAGGGTAGTGTGGGGCATAACATACTGAGCAGATATTGAGTGCCTTGAGCAGACAGCAGTATACAGCTCTCATTGGATATAGGGTAGTGTGGGGCATAACATACTGAGCAGATATTGAGCACCTTGAGCAGACAGCAGTATACAGCTCTCATTGGATATAGGGTAGTGTGGGGCATAACATACTGAGCAGATATTGAGCACCTTGAGCAGACAGCAGTATACAGCTCTCATTGGATATAGGGTAGTGTGGGGCATAACATACTGAGCAGATATTGAGTGCCTTGAGCAGACGGCAGTATACAGCTCATGTTGGGTATAGGGTAGAGTGGGGCATAACATAATGAGCAGATATTGAGCACCTTGAGCAGACGGCAGTATACAGCCCTTGTTGGGTATAGGGTAGTGTGGGGCATAACATAATGAGCAGATATTGAGTGCCTTGAGCAGACGGCAGTATACAGCTCTTGTTGGGTATAGGGTAGTGTGGGACATAGTATAATGAGCAGATATTGAGTGCCTTGAGCAGACAGCAGTATACAGCTCTTGTTGGGTATAGGGTAGTGTGGGGCATAACATAATGAGCAGATATTGAGCACCTTGAGCAGACGGCAGTATACAGCTCTTGTTGGGTATAGGGTAGTGTGGGGCATAACATAATGAGCAGATATTGAGTGCCTTGAGCAGACGGCAGTATACAGCTCTTGTTGGGTATAGGGTAGTGTGGGGCATAACATAATGAGCAGATATTGAGCACCTTGAGCAGACGGCAGTATACAGCTCTTGTTGGGTATAGGGTAGTGTGGGGCATAACATAATGAGCAGATATTGAGCGCCTTGAGCAGACGGCAGTATACAGCTCTTGTTGGGTATAGGGTAGAGTGGGGCATAACATAATGAGCAGATATTGAGCACCTTGAGCAGACAGCAGTATACAGCCCTTGTTGGGTATAGGGTAGTGTGGGACATAGTATAATGAGCAGATATTGAGCACCTTGAGCAGACAGCAGTATACAGCTCTTGTTGGGTATAGGGTAGTGTGGGGCATAACATAATGAGCAGATATTGAGCGCCTTGAGCAGACGGCAGTATACAGCTCTTGTTGGGTATAGGGTAGTGTGGGGCATAACATAATGAGCAGATATTGAGTGCCTTGAGCAGACAGCAGTATACAGCTCTTGTTGGGTATAGGGTAGTGTGGGGCATAACATAATGGGCAGATATTGAGCAGCTTGAGCAGACAGCAGTATACAGCTCTTGTTGGGTATAGGGTAGTGTGGGGCATAACATAATGAGCAGATATTGAGCACCTTGAGCAGACGGCAGTATACAGCTCTTGTTGGGTATAGGGTAGTGTGGGGCATAACATAATGAGCAGATATTGAGTGCCTTGAGCAGATGGCAGTATACAGCCCTTGTTGGGTATAGGGTAGTGTGGGGCATAACATAATGAGCAGATATTGAGTGCCTTGAGCAGACGGCAGTATACAGCTCTTGTTGGGTATAGGGTAGTGTGGGGCATAACATAATGAGCACATATTGAGTGCCTTGAGCAGACAGCAGTATACAGCTCTTGTTGGGTATAGGGTAGTGTGGGGCATAACATAATGAGCAGATATTGAGCACCTTGAGCAGACGGCAGTATACAGCTCTTGTTGGGTATAGGGTAGTGTGGAGCATAACATAATGAGCAGATATTGAGTGCCTTGAGCAGACGGCAGTATACAGCTCTTGTTGGGTATAGGGTAGAGTGGGGCATAACATAATGAGCAGATATTGAGTGCCTTGAGCAGACGGCAGTATACAGCTCTTGTTGGGTATAGGGTAGAGTGGAGCATAACATAATGAGCAGATATTGAGCACCTTGAGCAGACAGCAGTATACAGCTCTTGTTGGGTATAGGGTAGAGTGGGGCATAACATAATGAGCAGATATTGAGCACCTTGAACAGTCGGCAGTATACAGCTCTTGTTGGGTATAGGGTAGAGTGGGGCATAACATAATGAGCAGATATTGAGTGCCTTGAGCAGACGGCAGTATACAGCTCTTGTTGGGTATAGGGTAGAGTGGAGCATAACATAATGAGCAGATATTGAGCACCTTGAGCAGACGGCATTATACAGCTCTTGTTGGGTATAGGGTAGTGTGGAGCATAACATAATGAGCAGATATTGAGCACCTTGAGCAGACGGCAGTATACAGCTCTTGTTGGGTATAGGGTAGTGTGGGGCATAACATAATGAGCAGATATTGAGCGCCTTGAGCAGACGGCAGTATACAGCCCTTGTTGGGTATAGGGTAGAGTGGGGCATAACATAATGAGCAGATATTGAGTGCCTTGAGCAGATGGCAGTATACAGCTCTTGTTGGGTATAGGGTAGAGTGGGGCATAACATAATGAGCAGATATTGAGTGCCTTGAGCAGGCAGCAGTATACAGCTCTTGTTGGGTATAGGGTAGAGTGGGGCATAACATAATGAGCAGATATTGAGCACCTTGAACAGATGGCAGTATACAGCTCTTGTTGGGTATAGGGTAGTGTGGGGCATAACATAATGAGCAGATATTGAGCGCCTTGAGTAGACAGCAGTATACAGCTCTTGTTGAGTATAGGGTAGAGTGAGGCATAACATAATGAGCAGATATTGAGCACCTTGAGCAGACAGCAGTATACAGCCCTTGTTGGGTATAAGGTAGAGTGGGGCATAACATAATGAGCAGATATTGAGTGCCTTGAGCAGACGGCAGTATACAGCCCTTGTTGGGTATAGGGTAGTGTGGGGCATAACATAATGAGCAGATATTGAGTGCCTTGAGCAGATGGCAGTATACAGCTCTCATTGGATATAGGGTAGTGTGGGGCATAACATACTGAGCAGATATTGAGTGCCTTGAGCAGACAGCAGTATACAGCTCTCATTGGATATAGGGTAGTGTGGGGCATAACATACTGAGCAGATATTGAGCACCTTGAGCAGACAGCAGTATACAGCTGTCATTGGATATAGGGTAGTGTGGGGCATAACATACTGAGCAGATATTGAGCACCTTGAGCAGACAGCAGTATACAGCTCTCATTGGATATAGGGTAGTGTGGGGCATAACATACTGAGCAGATATTGAGTGCCTTGAGCAGACGGCAGTATACAGCTCTTGTTGGGTATAGGGTAGAGTGGGGCATAACATAATGAGCAGATATTGAGCACCTTGAGCAGACGGCAGTATACAGCCCTTGTTGGGTATAGGGTAGTGTGGGGCATATCATAATGAGCAGATATTGAGTGCCTTGAGCAGACGGCAGTATACAGCTCTTGTTGGGTATAGGGTAGTGTGGGACATAGTATAATGAGCAGATATTGAGTGCCTTGAGCAGACAGCAGTATACAGCTCTTGTTGGGTATAGGGTAGTGTGGGGCATAACATAATGAGCAGATATTGAGCACCTTGAGCAGACGGCAGTATACAGCTCTTGTTGGGTATAGGGTAGTGTGGGGCATAACATAATGAGCAGATATTGAGCGCCTTGAGCAGACGGCAGTATACAGCTCTTGTTGGGTATAGGGTAGTGTGGGGCATAACATAATGAGCAGATATTGAGCACCTTGAGCAGACGGCAGTATACAGCTCTTGTTGGGTATAGGGTAGTGTGGGGCATAACATAATGAGCAGATATTGAGCGCCTTGAGCAGACGGCAGTATACAGCTCTTGTTGGGTATAGGGTAGAGTGGGGCATAACATAATGAGCAGATATTGAGCACCTTGAGCAGACAGCAGTATACAGCCCTTGTTGGGTATAGGGTAGTGTGGGACATAGTATAATGAGCAGATATTGAGCACCTTGAGCAGACAGCAGTATACAGCTCTTGTTGGGTATAGGGTAGTGTGGGGCATAACATAATGAGCAGATATTGAGCACCTTGAGCAGACGGCAGTATACAGCTCTTGTTGGGTATAGGGTAGTGTGGGGCATAACATAATGAGCAGATATTGTGCGCCTTGAGCAGACGGCAGTATACAGCCCTTGTTGGGTATAGGGTAGAGTGGGGCATAACATAATGAGCAGATATTGAGTGCCTTGAGCAGATGGCAGTATACAGCTCTTGTTGGGTAAAGGGTAGAGTGGGGCATAACATAATGAGCAGATATTGAGTGCCTTGAGCAGGCAGCAGTATACAGCTCTTGTTGGGTATAGGGTAGTGTGGGGCATAACATAATGAGCAGATATTGAGTGCCTTGAGCAGATGGCAGTATACAGCCCTTGTTGGGTATAGGGTAGTGTGGGGCATAACATAATGAGCAGATATTGAGTGCCTTGAGCAGACGGCAGTATACAGCTCTTGTTGGGTATAGGGTAGTGTGGGGCATAACATAATGAGCACATATTGAGTGCCTTGAGCAGACAGCAGTATACAGCTCTTGTTGGGTATAGGGTAGTGTGGGGCATAACATAATGAGCAGATATTGAGCACCTTGAGCAGACGGCAGTATACAGCTCTTGTTGGGTATAGGGTAGTGTGGAGCATAACATAATGAGCAGATATTGAGTGCCTTGAGCAGACGGCAGTATACAGCTCTTGTTGGGTATAGGGTAGAGTGGAGCATAACATAATGAGCAGATATTGAGCACCTTGAGCAGACAGCAGTATACAGCTCTTGTTGGGTATAGGGTAGAGTGGGGCATAACATAATGAGCAGTTATTGAGCACCTTGAACAGTCGGCAGTATACAGCTCTTGTTGGGTATAGGGTAGAGTGGGGCATAACATAATGAGCAGATATTGAGTGCCTTGAGCAGACGGCAGTATACAGCTCTTGTTGGGTATAGGGTAGAGTGGAGCATAACATAATGAGCAGATATTGAGCACCTTGAGCAGACGGCATTATACAGCTCTTGTTGGGTATAGGGTAGTGTGGAGCATAACATAATGAACAGATATTGAGCACCTTGTGCAGACAGCAGTATACAGCTCTTGTTGGGTATAGGGTAGAGTGGAGCATAACATAATGAGCAGATATTGAGTGCCTTGAGCAGATGGCAGTATACAGCCCTTGTTGGGTATAGGGTAGTGTGGGGCATAACATAATGAGCAGATATTGAGCACCTTGAGCAGACGGCAGTATACAGCTCTTGTTGGGTATAGGGTAGTGTGGGGCATAACATAATGAGCAGATATTGAGCGCCTTGAGCAGACGGCAGTATACAGCTCTTGTTGGGTATAGGGTAGTGTGGGGCATAACATAATGAGCAGATATTGAGCACCTTGAGCAGACGGCAGTATACAGCTCTTGTTGGGTATAGGGTAGTGTGGGGCATAACATAATGAGCAGATATTGAGCGCCTTGAGCAGACGGCAGTATACAGCTCTTGTTGGGTATAGGGTAGAGTGGGGCATAACATAATGAGCAGATATTGAGCACCTTGAGCAGACAGCAGTATACAGCCCTTGTTGGGTATAGGGTAGAGTGGGACATAGTATAATGAGCAGATATTGAGCACCTTGAGCAGACAGCAGTATACAGCTCTTGTTGGGTATAGGGTAGTGTGGGGCATAACATAATGAGCAGATATTGAGCGCCTTGAGCAGACGGCAGTATACAGCTCTTGTTGGGTATAGGGTAGTGTGGGGCATAACATAATGAGCAGATATTGAGTGCCTTGAGCAGACAGCAGTATACAGCTCTTGTTGGGTATAGGGTAGTGTGGGGCATAACATAATGGGCAGATATTGAGCAGCTTGAGCAGACAGCAGTATACAGCTCTTGTTGGGTATAGGGTAGTGTGGGGCATAACATAATGAGCAGATATTGAGCACCTTGAGCAGACGGCAGTATACAGCTCTTGTTGGGTATAGGGTAGTGTGGGGCATAACATAATGAGCAGATATTGAGTGCCTTGAGCAGATGGCAGTATACAGCCCTTGTTGGGTATAGGGTAGTGTGGGGCATAACATAATGAGCAGATATTGAGTGCCTTGAGCAGACGGCAGTATACAGCTCTTGTTGGGTATAGGGTAGTGTGGGGTATAACATAATGAGCACATATTGAGTGCCTTGAGCAGACAGCAGTATACAGCTCTTGTTGGGTATAGGGTAGTGTGGGGCATAACATAATGAGCAGATATTGAGCACCTTGAGCAGACGGCAGTATACAGCTCTTGTTGGGTATAGGGTAGTGTGGAGCATAACATAATGAGCAGATATTGAGTGCCTTGAGCAGACGGCAGTATACAGCTCTTGTTGGGTATAGGGTAGAGTGGGGCATAACATAATGAGCAGATATTGAGTGCCTTGAGCAGACGGCAGTATACAGCTCTTGTTGGGTATAGGGTAGAGTGGAGCATAACATAATGAGCAGATATTGAGCACCTTGAGCAGACAGCAGTATACAGCTCTTGTTGGGTATAGGGTAGAGTGGGGCATAACATAATGAGCAGATATTTAGCACCTTGAACAGTCGGCAGTATACAGCTCTTGTTGGGTATAGGGTAGAGTGGGGCAGAACATAATGAGCAGATATTGAGTGCCTTGAGCAGACGGCAGTATACAGCTCTTGTTGGGTATAGGGTAGAGTGGAGCATAACATAATGAGCAGATATTGAGCACCTTGAGCAGACGGCATTATACAGCTCTTGTTGGGTATAGGGTAGTGTGGAGCATAACATTATGAGCAGATATTGAGCACCTTGTGCAGACAGCAGTATACAGCTCTTGTTGGGTATAGGGTAGAGTGGAGCATAACATAATGAGCAGATATTGAGTGCCTTGAGCAGATGGCAGTATACAGCCCTTGTTGGGTATATGGTAGTGTGGGGCATAACATAATGAGCAGATATTGAGTGCCTTGAGCAGACGGCAGTATACAGCTCTTGTTGGGTATAGGGTAGTGTATCTTCTGCCTCTCTAATTAACGTGATAACCGATTGGAAATAGTATTGTAACTATTGTGGCTTCCAAACAACAAACAAAGTGATATATTTCTGTAAAAGGAATAATCTCGAGTTACCTTCTTAGGAGGTGGGACTGATTTAAGATGTAGTTCAAGTATGTACCGCGATACGGACGTGTCTAAGGGAAATTTATAGTGTATTCGACGCCACGGATGCCGTGCAGACGTTGAAGTTTTGGCTTGTAAATGCGGCCTTATTTGTTAGCTATGTTAATTTTCAAACATTGCGTTGTTACATGCCAGATTTTGCTCAATTTAATTGAAAAGTTGTAATGTATTCCTCTCAAGCCATGTTGATACAAAGCCATTGGTCGCTACCAGGTTGGACGAAGGTCTGGACGTAAGCATTGATTGCTATCAGATTAGACGAAGGTCTGGATGAAGCCATCTGTCGCTACTAGGTTAGACGAAGGTCTGGACGAAACCATTAGTCGCTACTAGGTTAGATGAAGGTCTGGACGAAAACATTGGTCGCTACTAGTTTATATGAAGGTCTGGACGAAACCATTGGTCGCTACTAGATTAGACGAAGGTATGGACGAAACCATTGGTCGTTACTAAGTTAGATGAAGGTCTGGACGAACGCATTGGTCGCTACTAGGTTATACGAAGGTCTGGAAGAAAGCATTGGTCGCTACTAGGTTTGACGAAGGTTTGGACGAAACCATTGGTCGCTACTTGGTAGACGAAGGTCTGAACGAAGGCATTGGTCGCTACTAGGTTAGACGAAGATCTGGACGAAACCATTGGTCGCTACTAGGTTAGACGAAGGTCAGGACGATGGCATTGGTCGCTACTAGGGTAGACGAAGGTCTAGACGAAACCATTGGTCGCTACTAGGTTAAATGAAGGTCCGGACGAAACCATTGGTCGCTACTAGGTTAGACGAAGGTCTGGACGGAAGCATTGGTCACTACTAGGTCAGACGACGGTCTGGACGAAACTATTGGTGGCTACTAGGTCAGACAACGGTTTGGACGAAACCATTGGCTGCTAATTGGTGAGACGACTGTCAGGACGAAACCGTTGGTTGCTGGTCGCTGGTTGGTCGCTCATTATGAAATGGTTTTCCGTGATTTCCCATTTTCAACCAGGCAAATGCTGGGACCGCACCTTCTGACGGACCACGGCCGCTTCCTTCCACATCATTGCCCAGTTTCTTTCATCTTCATTCACTTCTTCTCTCATTAACTCTTCTCATGAGATTGGCGTCAGGAAGGGCATCTGGCTGTAAAAACCATCCACCACATAGAATTCCATTCCGTGCTGTCTAGACCCCGTTGGAAACGGGAATAATAGGGGGTTGACATGCACATCTGAAATGATCTCTGTGAAACAAGCTCAAATGCGACTGATGTTATTGTTTCATCAGCACCGTAAACTCCTATATGTTGGACAACGATATTGTGGTGTCTGTTAAAGGGCGTGTAATTAAAACTATTAGGTTGTGAAATTTATTTCTATAGGTATTGCATTGGTACTCTGGAACTTCAGATTGGCATATTCCCATCATTTGCCTGGATAGTGTTTGTAAACACCCTGGTGAATTTCACATTCAGGATGGCCCCTGCCAGTTCTTTTTAGCAGTGCAGCTCTCTAGCCCTCGCAGGAAGTATGCAGTTAAGTCTGTTAAAGGCCCTGGGGAATGTCTTGGAGGTCATCTCACGGGACTCGCACATTTCTGGCTGCCTATAGTTAAACCACTACTAAGACTTAAAATATCAAAATTAAACTTCCTAAGACTTTCTCTTTAAATACTGTATGTTCTTATTTAGGCCAACTGTTTACAAGTGGTAGGTTATTCCGGAGCTTAAACACTACCTAAGGGAAGATGATTGAAAGAAACGGAGAAAGGTTTAGGAGGGGAAACGATCCTAGGCAAAGAGGAAGAGAATCCAAATCAAAATAAGAAAGAAACAGTGATATGAAGGCTAATACTGAGCAAAGCCCGTGAAGTAACTGGAATAAGTGGGAGCTTGAGCACTGTTAACGGAGAGAGCGGCGTGTGGTAAGGTTAACGGCAGGCTATCCCTAAGTGCTCTTTCCCTCCCGAGCAGGTATTTGGGTACTATGGGGATAGGCAGTGCGCTCGCAAGCAAAGGTATATAAGGTGAAATGGATTTATGTACTTTCCCTTCAAAAGGGTGAGATTTTCTGAAGCATTCTGAAATGCTATAAATACTTGAATAAGCTGGAATAATTTTATTTCCCGACACTGTTGGATCCCCAACAGAAAGGCCGAATGCCCCCAGAGTGGGCAGAGATAAAGCAACTATAGTGCTTTTAGCAATATTTTTATTATTAGTAGTATAAATTTTTGGAGAGAACCAATTGTTGCGTTTAATGAAGGGTAAATTTTACCCAGGAAGTTGCCGACTAACAATTTAGAAAGGATGAAAACCTCAAACCTAACTTGAACAAAACGACAATCTTAGACAGTGAATCATAAGCCAGAGAGAAAATCTCTACAAGTAGGAAGCTGGCTGAGCGAGCTATACTTGCCTTAATAATTTACTAGAATTAGCTGAGATAACTACAAGAAACTTTTTAAGTGTTGTTAATAGAAGTTTTGCTATAAACGCAACAAGTGATTGAGTTTTTAATAAGCTTATCATTCGGTGATTTGCTTTTCTTTTCTTTGAATATAGAATAATTCAGGGGGAAATTTAGGGAAGAAAAGGTCCTGCCTAACAGTTCCTCTAGCAATAGAAGTAAAAAACAAATAATAAAGATTTTAAAACTCAGCAATTCTTCTAGGTTTGTGCCGTGTCTTGTGTGGGGTTTCGCCTAGGACACCAAGCAGGCTCATCGGCGGGCTCTTGGTGTCCCCGCCCGGACCCCCACAGGAGTATCGAACTGCGCGATACCTCCCTTTATATAGAGTGCAACTGCACTCCTTGACTGCGAGAACCAAAAGCTCAAGCAGCCATAACCTCCCTATGAAGGCTTCCAAAAAGATGGCATATTGGCTTTCACGGCCGGTGAATTAAAACTCAGCAATTCTTCTAGGTTTGTGCCGTGTCTTGTGTGGGGTTTCGCCTGGTGTCCGGGCGGGGACACCAAGAGCCCGCCGATGAGCCAGCTTGGTGTCCTAGGCGAAACCCCACACAAGACACGGCACAAACCTAGAAGAATTGCTGAGTTTTAATTCACCGGCCGTGAAAGCCAATATGCCAATAGAGATTTTATTTCACAAAGTAATTGAATTGAAAACCATTAACAATTTTAGATCTCGGATCTTATTTTGAGCTTAAGAACAACTTTTTTGTTTTATAAAAATTATAGGTCTCAGACCTATAATAATAAGAGGCTTACAATTAACAAATAATGTTAAACAATTTCGAGGTTTCGAACCTGTTACAAGCACTAAAAACCTTACAAGGGTTTTAAAATTGTGCATACAATTAAGAAGTTTAAAGCCTATAATGATAATAGTAAAGGAAATTAGAAAACGCAGAGCCAAATTTTACACTCACATCCACAGGATGGCCACCTCCAGATTGCCCAATAAACTACTCAGTATCATAACACAGAGCAAACGCGGCACAGAATGGCTTAAAGAGGTACAAAGAGACTTACAAATTATCAGTATACAAAATTTCGAAGACCGAACTGAGTGCCAGACGAAAATCAAGAATGTTAAGTTCGAACCAAGATCATTACGACAACCTGGAAAAAAGTGGACGGATGAGAGGAAGCGGGAACATTCCGCGAGAATGAAGAGATTTTGGGAGGAGCGGAGGAGACACGCCTCCAAATGACATCATGTGATCCAAGTTTAATCGCTCTCCTGTAGGGGAATTTTGGCTTAAATAAAATAAATAGTAAAGGAATTACAATTTTGTTTAATATTTCTTTGTATTGGTCAGTAAGAATGTCAAATATTTAGAGAATGCCCTTTTCGTATGCGAAATGGCTATGGATTCCTGGGCAAGCAGGAGAAGAAAAAAGAGATTAATAAGAGGTTTCTATAACCCCTGTTATTGACACAGAGTTTAGTAGATGCTAAATCCAAATAGGACAGGTCACCTTTTGTGAAGCCTGGATTACACAAATTAGATAATTGTTTAACAATTAGAAGACGATTACTTCTTGGACGAAGCAGGAAAAATGAATTTTAAAACGTGGGCTATAACCACATATATTTACGCAGAATGAATAAATGTTAAATGGAACAAAAGTGGGAGGGAGCCTATTTTTTGGCGAGGCCTCATAGAAAAAAGTAACTAGTTTTAATATACCCCAAATTGTTAGTAAAGGGAATTAGGAGTGTAGGAAATATGGGATTAGAGTCCTGGCCAATTTTATTGCTCTCAACGGATCGCGACGCGGTAGCTCGTTGAACGGACACTGTTTTTGTAGCACTAAAGTTTGTTGAACAAGGGAAAAGTTATTGCAGTTTATTAAAAGGCACTGAGTTGAATTTTAACATGTTTTCGGTGTTATAAAGTTTTAGGTTGCAATTAATAGTTCTATTTCACTTAAAGTTGACGGTAATCTTGAGGTGTTGAGTATGGTTTCACAGATTACAGTCTATTTCGAATGGAAAGTTCCAGAGCTGTAGTAACAGTTTGAAGGGGTAAGTAGAGATCCCTCGAAGGCAGATAAGTTAAGCTTGGACAGCTATTAATTTGACATGAATCCCTCGTTGCGGGAAGGTATTCCCTTATTTAGTGTAGGAAATGCTAGATTTCATGACTAATAGAAAGCCTAGTTGGCTAAGAATGACAGTTCCCACGGGGGGCAGATATTACACAATTTTGTTAAAATCCCAACACTGCCTATAGCTTTCAGTAAAAGCATTCAAATGTTGTTTAAAACCTTTTAAAAATGGTTAAAATAATTTAAGATGTGTACTTAGCTTTCCGTGATGTTTGAAGGTTGACGTTTCCTGGCGGCTGTTAGATGAAAAAATCAGACATGGCGTCGATTTTGAATCACCTCATGTTTTAAGGAGATGTGCCTCCTTGAGAGAGACTAAACTTATCACTCAAACGTCTAGATGAGAAGTGAGCAAGAGATTCCAGCACACGAGAGAGCCAGAAAGGCGAGGGGGAGGGGGAAGGAAACATAGGAGGCTAAGCACTGTAGGAAACATTGGGAACCAAAATTTTCAACATAATGAGAATGCGATACATCAATTAATATCTTCATGCAGATGGTAGATGACGACAACGACGAAGTCTGCTGGAATGGTTTGTAAGTTTCCAGAAATCGCTGAATCCAAAAACTTTGGCAGGTTGCCGCATGGTGAGCTGGGGTTGAAATCCAGAGGGTAAATAACTGAAACAGACTTATGTAGATTTAAGTACATATTCCAAGAAAAAGGGAATACGAAAAAGGGTCCCTGTTGGTGTCTGCAAGGAAAATAAAGGAAACTAATGCAAAAGGAAAAGCAAAGAGCAGCAAGACCTGACTCTAACTAACCGTGTATTCCAGAGAATACACCAACAAGAAAGAATTGTTAAAAGCTTCCTTTAACCTGTTTAGTGAGACGTCAACCCGTGACACCAAGGCTACGATTCCCGGTTAATGTTTTTGGGATTTTTGAGGTAAAGTTTCACGTCCGGTGTTGGGATTCCTCGTAATAACCCCTCATTTGTGAAGGAGGTGTTTCCTCAAGTATATAAATGACTCATGTATTTGTTACAGGTACTAGGAAATTAATTCTTAACCACCACCCAATCTTGTTGACCGAATGAAGAGTTATTCTACTTATAGGCCTGGTGGTAAACAGGAGGTCGCGAGGCTAACGGTACTTCCCTATTTCCTCACTTCCTTCCTTCCCTCCTTCCTCCTTTCCTTCTTCCCATCCCTCCTTCCTCCTTTCCTTCCCTCCTCACTTCCTCACTCCCTCCCTTCCCTCCTCACTCCCTCCCTTCCCTCCTCACTCCCTTACTCCCTCCCTCCTTTCTCCCTCCCTTCCTTTCTCCCTCCTTTCTTTCCTCACTTCCTTCCTTCACTCCCACTTCCTTACTCCCTCCCTTCTATCCCTCCTTCCTCCTTTCCTTCCTTTCTTCCTTCCCTCCTCCCTTCCTTTCTTCCTCCCTTCTATCCCTCCTTCCTCCTTTCCTTCCTACCTTCCTTCCCTCCTCAATTCCTTCCTCCCTCCCTTTCTTCCTCCCAATTCTCTCTTCTCAAGACCATATTGGGCGCTCATTAAGCTTCATTTTCCTCGCGTTTCCTTGTTGATAGTGCCCGCTAAACCAGCGTTTCCCAAACTGTGGTACGCGTACCACTGGTGGTACACTCGTACTGCTGTAGTGGTACGCGGTGATGTTACGAAAATTATAAAAAATACTAGATACGTTACGAAAAATATAAACTACAAAATTTAAAAATATAAAAAACATTGATATGTTGCCGGAGGACTTTAGGCCAAAGATAAGGAGCAGTTTTATGAATTGAATTGTGATTCAGAACTAAGGCAAACTTTTTCAAAAATTGGCTCTTGTGAATTTTTGGGTTGAGAGGCGTGCAGACTATGCAGACATAGCTGACAAAACAGTTAGATTTTTACTGCCTTTCACTACTTCGTGTTGTGTGAGACTGCATTTTCTTCACTTGTTTATCTCAAGAATAAATACCGGAATACGCTCCTTACAGTGGAAAACGATCTTCGTTTGAAACTCATCAATCCTAAACCAGACATTACTAAGTTGGCTTCTAATCTTCAAGCTCACCCTTCACACTGAATTTGTTAGTTGAACTTCGGTTTGTATGTTTAATTATTGAGCGTACTTTTATTAATATTATTTGTGCAGTTTCATTTCTGAATGTTTGAATTGAATACTTATTGTAATAAATAATAAAACAACTGGACACGGTTTTTTATTATTTGAACTTTAATTCTAACAGTCTAACTCTAACAAACACAATTTACAATTCATCTTTTGGTCTACTACATTGTAGAGGTGGTGGTTATGGTTACTATATCTCCCAATCTTTACGTGGTACGCGAGAGATTCTCATCTCTTAAAGTTGTACACCCACAAAAAAGCTTGGGAAACACTGCGCTAAACTACCTGCTCTCGAGTCCCATGCGAGAATACAAACAGAGCAACTATCTATATAATATACGAGTATTTAAAACACTAAGGTGATTTTTAGCCTACTTTCGATTTTTGAAAAAAATAATTCATTAGACTTATGAGATCTACACTGGGCCAAAACATTGTGTGTCTGTGTGTCTGTGAGTGTGTGTGATTTGGTATGTCTGTATCCCCCTATCAATTCAAACACGGTGAAACCGAATTGAACGAAATTTGGTACAGAGGTAGCACTAGCAAAGGGCACCTCAGTGTCATGTTTTATATCGCCGCCATCTTTACCAAAACTGAATGGCAGCCACTCAAACGTTCAAAACGTAAAATCAAACTAATCAACCGATCTCTACCAAATTTGGTAACAACATACCATCATATGGGAAGCATTTGGCGCCCAAACTACAAGGTCATTTAAGGATGGCGGCCGTGTGAATTATGGAAGCATTATAATTAATAACTTTGAATCAATTAGTTCCGATTATCGAACGACAATGGTTTAAACTGTCCTAAAGGACGTGGCCCGTTCGATATTTTAAGTTCATATTATTATATTACATGGTAGCAGTGCCCTTTAAAAGCCGAGGCGTCTCGGTTAGAAGACAAAATGGCAGCTGATATCTTGTGCTTGACCTATATTTCACTAGTTTGAGTATGGCATGCAATATAGCCTACTGATAGAAATAATATAAAGTGTGTATGAAATGTTTTATTTATAAGAATATACTCCACTGAAGAAATCGTTTAGTCTAAATCATTATTTGCTAAGACGTTGTAAGTCAATTGATTACGACGAATTTCAGTGGACATGTTTGGCTCTGTGGTAAAGCATTAGTCTTGCACCTGTATGACATGGGTTCAAAACCTATCAGAGTTGGATTTTTTGCTTGAAATTTGTAATATTATTGTTCTGTAATTACTCAGACTTTATAAAATTAAGCGTTCTATTATGCATATTACAATGGAAAATATATATTTAATTAAAACAACATTCGCCACCGGATCTGCACGATACAACTAACAGCAACCAGATGAACTATGAGGGTGACAATCATGGCCAACTGGCTGCGAGCTGCGCACCGGCCTGCACGTTGGAACAGCTCTAATTGAAAAGTTACCTTTCATGGCCGGTAGAATGCACTCGCCCTATTAGGATTATCTTATCCGAATTTTTTCCGCCAGATATCATGACTGGTCTATGTGGGACTCCATTAGTTTGCCTACCGTAGGCATTCAAAACGCATCGAATTTGATGAATGACAAGTTGATAATACGGTATATTTTTATTTTAAAGTGTTTGTAACAGCCTATTGTGTGTTATTTGAACTAAAGAACAAAACGATCCCACATTGTACCTGTACTCTATCTGTTGGTGCTAGTTTAGGATATTAATTAATACTTTTATTGCAGCCAAATATCATACGAAAATAAAGAATGAACATGTACATTAAAATTGCGCTCTGGCGATTTGAATTGCATAGTCTTTGATTCTTTCACTACAGAGCTCTAAATTTATCAAGGCCCCTTTCACACGGGGCCACCACGTCTTTGCATTGATTCAAATGGAGCCTTTCACACGTGGTGGTGGTGGCGGGCCTGGTCGCGCGGTCAGAATTCGTGGTGGCAGGCAATGCGTGGCCGCGCCACCACATGTTTACATTGAGTCAAATGGAGCCTTTCACACGAGACGCGACTTTCTGTGCGGCCAGGCCAGCAACGGGGTAATTAAATGTTATTAGGCAACTATATGTTTGTACAAAGTAACGAAAACGTAAGGGCCCATGTCCTCGCTGTTCCGCCCCTTAAATAAAAAATAACTAACGAAAAAGTAACTATTTGTTACTTTGACAACCGTAACGGTAATTTTGTCACTATTTTTGGTAAGTAACGATAACTGTAACGAAATTAATTTTGATTAAAATCGATTTAAATCGCTTTGAGTTTGCTCTTATCTCCCGGATGGCTACACACAATTGCGTTCCATTCACTTGTTTATATGTTTATCTCCGTGAAAGTATAATGTAACGAATTATCGTGAGTACACTGTAAATCGAAAATGTGCAAATTCTTCTTACCTCAGTGTCACTAGGAGTTTTTCCTCTGGAGGTGTAGGCCTACTATCTCTCATATTTGTGTCCACACCGGTCAGTTGATCTTTTAAGCACTGCAGTAGCTCATCATAAGATGAAATGTTCATTCGTAGTGTGACCGATCCAGTCAGGGTCAATTACCGGCCCCGGATGACAGGAGATCGGAAGGAACTCGGAGAGTCAGTATGACGTCATGGCATGACGCGGCGAGAGCAGGGGAATGCTCCAGAAGGTTCCAACCCCTCCCACTTTCTTTTTCTCGAAGAAGGACGGAGTTCCGGAATGCTCAGTATGTGAGTTAGCAGTAAGTGAGTCGGTAGTGCGTGGACGAGAATGTCACACAGCGGAGCACGGAAGATTGGCCCATGTCATGTAGACAGTGATTTTACATCGGGAACTTGAATGGTTTTCGTGAGTGACCAGCAGGCCATGAAGCCTGAAACTAGCGTGCATGTATTGCCAGTGAGTTTTTTTTTCAGTGAAGTATGTCAGTTTGTTTGTCGAACAGTGTGAATTTCAAGACAATTTCGGACTCGCTAGTATGTGAGGAAACAGTTAGAATTGATAAAGGAAGTCCGTTTATGCCGACAATTTATGTTCATTAAAGATTGATACCAGGAGGTGTTTAAAATTACGAGTATCAGGGGAAGAACTATATAACGATAGTCGAGGCGAAGCATTATCGCGAGGCCCTATATGGTAACAGATATCCATTCGGAAATAGCATAGCAGTACGGCATTTTAAGAAACGCAATGAGAACGCAGTAAGGGAGGCCACATCTATTTTAAGCTTGTGTTGAAAGACTGTAGGCCACCAGCAACTTGATATGTGGGTCAAGGCCAGCTCGAAATAGCTCCTCGTGGAAGGAAGTGTGTCACCGGGTTAAAGGAAGTGAAAACATATAACTCAAGTGAACCAGGAACTAGACGCCATAGTGTGAGAGCGTGAATGTGCTCTGATATAGTGAAATGTAATATTGCTACACGGCGGCATGAACTTAATAACCATGGACTCATATATTCTGGGCATCAACATGCATATTAACACGCGAATTATGCTGCACTGAACTTCTAAAGGGGCCATAATGGGATGAACGGTCGCAACGAGATGGACGAGTGGACCCTGGTTGGGACGTCGGGAGACGCCGCTGATGAAGGTGACCGGGGACAACCTGTGGGCAGACATGGGCGTCGCCAGGAGATCGAGAGGTGCCATGGGCGATTACCTCTACCTGTACGCCGGGAGACCACATCGCGGGGACGCTGGAGGGACGTCGCCGCCCTGATGCCGCAGACGATGACGACGCCGACGCCATGGATTTCCGAGGACGCCGGATATAAAGTAAGACGTTTCCTTTCCATCCTTGTTCATCAGAAAGAAGAGAACTTCTACCTCGGATAGCCATGCAATGAGATAACCTGAGATCGTGTAACTTAACGCCCTTTATAATCATTTATTCCAGGTTGAATAAGAGCATCATTTTTTTTTCATAGGGTCGTGCAGATGTTTTTTTGTCTTTCTTTTCGGGTCATTTGGCCTACATAAATTTACAGCATCAATGGTAGGAGTAAGACATGTATTTATTCTCTGAGACATAATAATCATAATAATTTGAAATTGGGTAACGATAATAGGAGATGCCCATTTTTGCTGGGAGATTCTAGCCTGACGATTTCAGAGGTCATTATTCGAATTTTATTCTGAAAGGTTTGTCACGGATTGCATAGATTTTTATTGCAAATGAATATGGTTGAAGATTGTCGGATAAGGTTCCTTGGATAGGATGCCATATTATCATACGACCTCGTGGTCCCGATAAAGTTGATACGCTCTGTTAGTGTGGGTTCTTGAGACATGCTAATAATGCATGATTTATTTTGTAATGATGTTGTGTAAAGTTTATGTGATAATTATGTGGTAATTAAAAATGGTATTATTCCGTCATATGTGACGAGATTATTCACGGGGCGACGGATGTCCGTGGAATTGTAGTTGTAAGGACAGGGTCCTCTTGACGAACGTGCCACGTTCCTTGATGAGTGGTATTGAATAGCGCAGGGGTGTAATTGATGGTGCGCTCGACAGTCAGGTTGTTTGGATCTTCACACAGAGTGTTCGGCGGAAGGGTTACGATTAAATGTTTGTTGTGAGTATGAAATACGCTAGGGCGCCTTATTGCGAGGTTGTTAACCTTTCATAAACATTTGACAATGCTATAATTTAATTACAATGACAAATATGACCGTGTGGATCAAGGTTGTTGGAAAGGCGAAGATAAATTAATAATAATAATAAGAATTAGTAGTGTAAATATGTAAGCACAATCTGGGTGTGTTAATAATTTATGATAGGTTATAATTAATTGTTGAAATGTCATATTATGTGAAGCTGAGTCGATGTTTGAGTGCTATTTGATGTAACATGATGCTCTTTAATTATTAATTTGCAGTTCGATGGAGGAGATCCGTCCATTATTGTATAAGG
Organism: Meconema thalassinum; assembly: GCA_946902985.2. Lineage (NCBI taxonomy): Eukaryota > Metazoa > Arthropoda > Insecta > Orthoptera > Tettigoniidae > Meconema > Meconema thalassinum. The sequence continues at coordinate 56,554,512 of OX336389.2, forward strand.
GTAGACAGTTGTAATTTACATAGATATTCGATATTTTCTTAGAGTTTTTTTTTGCCGCAGGTGAACTTTGTGTTAAGTGGCTAGTGATGTTTACATGCGTGTGCACCGATAAATGAAGGGTTAATTTAGCTTTTGAAAGACGATCTCCTAGTCGGAACTTTAAGAAAGGACACCCACGAGTTTGAATAAGTATAATTTTTTTGTTTGTTTAGGGACTATGAACTTTATTTATTTTTTCTCGGACTTTGTCCCACCATAACATTATACTCGTGCGTGATAGGCAGGTTGCATATTTATTTATCCTTTGGCCAATAAAGGAGCAGATGTGATTTTACGAGGGCTTTTCCTTTCTTTTCTGTTTGTCAATTCAAGTTAGGGTTTTGCTTGTGAATCCTGGTTCAGTCTATTTACCATCCCGACCCGTAAACGACCCGAGACCCTTTGTCTCTAGCTCACTGGAGCTTTTCATAGTCTTGTCTGTATGAACCAAGATTCATGCCCTAATTTTTTTGTACCCACTCCCTTGGCTGTTCCTTCTGATGGGACCGGGATGCTAGCCGGGTGATCGCCTGTCCCATTGGAGAAGCGGGCACAGGGGGGGGGGGGGGGGGGGGGGAGTGGCGCCGCCAACGTGTTGGGCTCGACGACGATGGTGTGTTTCGTTTCCGTCATGGGCATGTTTTTTGTACTCTATCATTTGTTGTGATGATGGGAGTATACTGTGTGGTCAGATTCGTGCCTTTGATGGGAGCGCGATACTTGCCATGTGTAATTCTTGTGTAAAATTAACCTCGTATCACACTGAGCCTTTAGTGAACCATTTGACAGGGTTGGTACACGATCTCAGGTTATGGCTATACTCGACGACCTACATTCCCATGTAGGCCCCTATATTTAAGTTGTATTGTAAGATGTCACAAGTAGTAACCACAGAGAATATTGCTGATATATTAAAACAAATCCAAGTTGGATTAAATGGTCTAACCACTGAAATGAATAATGTTAAGGATAGTGTTGGGTCAATTAAAACAAACATGAAGAGCGATATGAATCGCTTATGGACGGCACAAGAGGGTGTCGGTATTCAGGTAGCAGAGGTACAGAGGACACAAGAGGGTGTCGGCACTCAAATAGCAGGAATAAAAAAAGATGTTAGTGATAAAGTTGATGGTCTCAGAACCGACTTATTAGAAGTCATGGGATCTAATCTTAAGAGTTTAGAATCTCATTTGCAGAAAAACATTGATGCTGTAGAACGTAATCTTAGACTATCAGGAAAGGCTATAGATAATAAGATTAATCTACTCGATAAAAAGGTAGAAACTACATTCCAAGTGCTCACCGCGGAGCTCAAAGATTCTATGGCACGGCAAATCAGGGATACTCAGAGTTCGCTTCGGGGGAATATTGAAGGACTTGAGGAGAAGTTGAACAGTAATATTAAAGGCATGGGACAAGATTTGACGGCAAAAATTGAGCAAATTGGTCAGTCTAGCGAGGAAACCCTGGATAAGTTGAAACAGGACGTGTCAGGTTGGAAAGAAGAGGTTGCGAAGGACGTGAAAAACATGCAGATACAGGTTGAATCATTCCAGGACACGTATGACAGGAAGATCACTCATTCACAAACGACATTACTCGAACATGTGAGAGAATCTATCCACACTTCCATTGTTGAGTTGGAGGAGAAGATCATTATTCAACAGGGAAGGCAACTCACTCGATTAGGCAACTTAGAGGCGGAAATGACGCAGATAAAAGACAAATCGGAGTCAGAAAGGGTTAGATGGTCCGAAATTGAAAACACGCCACATCTTAACGGGACGGAAAGTGAAAACGCCTCATCTTCTAGAAAGGCGGGTGAGGTAGTTGCAACGCCGAGAATACGGAGTACAAATCCCGCGGGACACCTAACTATCATCAGAAGTATAGACCACCAGCCGAGGAAATTCTCGGGGAACAATGGGACTAATAACGTCACACCTATCGAATTTATGAGGGAGGTCCGTGAATACATGGCGGAGAATAAGATACCACGTGAGAGGGAACTAAGAGTTATTGAGAGGTCCCTGGAATCGACGGCATTAACTTGGTTTCGCGCATTTCGATACACGTTCACGAGCACGGATGAGTTCGAACGATTATTAATCAAACGTTTTTGGAGCCCTGAAGAACAGTTGAACATACGGGCGGAACTGTACGCTAAACGGTATGCGACGTCCAATCCGACTAGGTACGCGGGGTACTTCGCGTCGCAACTCGCCAGGCTGCAGTATTTGACTCCACCAGTGCCGGAGGACGAATTGGTCCAAGCCATTATACGACAGTTACCTGTAGAGGTCCAGAAGAGTGTAATAGCGTCAGGAGCCGAGACTTTAGAGGGATGTGAAGAGATTCTTCGAAAACTGGACCACACTAGCGCACAGTTACAGGCGAGGTCCGGACGACCGGAAAATAGAGATGTGAACACGGTCGTGATTGACAAAATTGCGCAGACGGAAGAGCGAACGCCGCGGGAGACGGACAGGCCAAGAGACACGGGGTACTATCGGAGCCGAGATAGGAGCTACGGTGGAACAGACGAGCGACCCAGATGGAGGAATAAACCGTATGAAGAACGTAGGAGATCCCGATTCAACAATACGAAGGGACGATATGGTGAATATCAGCGAAGGCAGTCAAATCAATATTATCAGAGACAGAATGCCTATAGGGATTCTCGTTCGCAGGGGTCGCGGCCGAGCTATACGGAAAGACATCGAGAGAGCCAGGAATATTTACAACAATTACGGAGTAATCCATCCGCACCACCGGGGGAAGCTGACCGACCACCTGACACAAGTCGGTCAGATCAACAAAAAAAAACTTCAAATTAATAAATTCCTCAAACCTTGGTCCTCCCGAACTGATTGAAATTCGAGAGATATCAGGCTACTGACGAAGACTTGATTCATGAGGAAGACGTTATCCGCCGCGGGAAAGTGTATCCTTTGCCAATCATAACAGTAGAGGTGCTCGGTAAACAAATAAAAACCCTGGTTGACACCGGAGCGATGATTAGTGTGGTGTCTCAGTCATGTTTGGACGAGATAATGGAGGCAGGACCCGTACATACTCTACCTGTAGCGAATGTAAAGGTTAGAGGTGTAATTCCCGATCGTTCAGTGAGATGCAAGCTGCAGGCCCTGTTGACGATCAAGATTGCGGGGAGGTTTTATGAGCACGTGTTCGTGGCCATCTCCAACATCAATTTTCAAATAATTCTGGGTGTTGACTTCATTTCGGAGTACGGCTGGATTATAAATATGCAAGAGGGTGTTATGTATGTCGGAAACGAATCGCCGAGCAGAGGATCGAAAGGTTATATCAATGCCAGCTCGAGCACGCCCTTTTTGGAGAACACACTTGAGAATATCGTGGAACGTGAGGAAGAGACGATCACCCACATGCCCGTTGGTGTAAAGGAAATTTTGGATCCAATCATCCAGGAACAGTTTGATGACCTAATACAGGAGTTTCGGGAGGTATTTAGCGACAAACCTGGAGTTATCAAGAACTTTCAGTACGATATCAAGTTGAGTGATGACTCACCATACAGGAAACACATATATCCAGTCCCAGAGAAATGGAAGGAGGAGGTAAAGGCTATGATAAACGCCATGGAGAAGGATGGCATAATAAAGAAGGCTCCGACTTCTTTCCTAAACCCTTTAGCGGTTGTAAGGAAGCCAAACGGTCGCCTAAGGATTTGAATGCACGCATTTTGCCAGAATACGACCGCCCACCGCAAATTAGAGAGCTGCTGAGGCGCTTTAAAGGAAAGAAATATTTCTCAACCGTAGATCTCACAAATTCCTATTATCATGTCGAATTAACCGAGAACAGCAAGCAATACACTGGCTTCCTGCATGAGCAGAAGACCCACGTCTTTAACCGCCTTCCCTTCGGTTTGAAAAACAGTGGCCCTGTGCTGATTCGAGCGCTGGACAGCAACTTGAGTGAAGAGGTCAAGAAACACATACTATGTTATGTGGACGATTTGATCTTGGCATCCACGTCAGTATAGGAGCACCTGAAACACTTGAGATTGTTGTTTGAGAACTTGCTTACGGCCGGATTCAAGGCAAACCTGGCGAAATGCAATTTCTTTCATCGAGAAATTCGATTTTTGGGACATCTCATTGACGAACATGGATATCGGCCGAACCCGGAGAAAATTGAAGCGATAGCTGAGTTTCCCAGACCAGAAAGGGTGAAACAAGTGAGACAGTTCCTGGGAATGACTTTATTCTTTTCTAGTCATTGTCCCCGTTACACGGATGTAGTTGCCCCTCTACAGAGCATGCTCAGGAAAAACAATCGTTGGAAGTGGGATCAGGCGTGTGAAGAGGCCTTCACGGAAGCTAAACACATGCTCCTTAACAATGTTAAACTGGAGTACCCAGACTTCTCCAAAACATTTTATATTGACACCGATGCTTCAAAGGTAGGAGTGAGCGCTGTGTTGTACCAGGTGGATGACGAGAAGAAACAACATTATCTGGCATTTACCAGTAGGAAATTGCGACAGCCTGAGCTTAATTACTTTGCCACGGAACTGGAGGCGCTGGCTATAATTATGCTCTAAAGATGTGGAAGAAGATTCTTCTAGGGCATAAGGTCGTGATTGTGACGGACCATCGCGCGTTACAGTTTATGTTAAAGTCTGACATTTCAAGCGAAAGAGTCACGCGCTGGACCCTGTTCCTGCAGCAATTCGATGCAGAAGTTATTCATAGGCCCGGAAAGCAAAACTTTCTAGCGGATGTTTTGAGCAGAAACCCACGTGAGGAGGCTGTTTTGCACCAGGTAGAGCTAATACCGGACGATCAGGAAACGGTGGAACGTTTGAAACGCCTGAGCCAGGCGCAACGGCGATATACTCCGTTAAGACGGATATACCGGTATTTGAAGAATCGCATGGGTGCAGATGATCCTGATTATGCTGGAACGGCGAAGATTGCTCACTTTTATCACATTGTTGGTGACGTGATTCACAAGTTTGTCGATAAAGACCACACAAGGCTACGTATTGTAATACCGCCGAAGTTGATTTCAGCAGTGGTTTGGTTGGCTCACCGATCTATTGGGCACGGAGGATGTGATAAAACCTTACACGCCATAAGAGAAACATTTACCTGGGAGTATATTGGAAAAACCGTACGAGCGGTAATCAGGACATGCGACATCTGTCAGAGATGCAAATTCCCATCGGACGTATCTAAGGAGAAGCCTAGGGCTATTATACCGACTCGTCCGAATGAATTAATGGCTACGGACCTGTATGGCCCCCTTCCGAGGTCCACCAGGGGTAACCAATACATCTTGGTAACGATGGATGTGTTTACCAAATTAGTCATGTTGCACCCTATCCAGAAGGCAACATCCCGATACGTGATTCGCAGGATCGAAACCGGCGTGATTCCAACTGCAGGGAAGCCAGAGTTCCTTCTGAGCGATCACGGAACGCAGTTCACGAGCGCTGAATTTCAAGAAGCTATGGCACGACTCGGCATAAGGCATATCTTGAGCTCCATAAGATACCCAGAAGGAAATCCTGTTGAAAGAGTAAATGCGGAGATTGGAAAGTACTGCCGGATTTACTGTCATGAACAGCATCATCGATGGATGGAAGTGGTACCCATAATTGAACGTTGCTTGAATTCTACAACACATGAGAGTACCAGACAAATTCCTTGTCTTCTGCACCATGGACGAAAACCAAGTAGACCTTGGCATGCTGTTATACAGGCACCCCCAGAGATTGAGCCGTCGGTGCAAAGGAGAAACGAACTGGCTCGGGAGAGGATGCAGCTACAGGCGCAGAAACGGGAGAGAAGGAAGGCTGGCCGCCGTTTTCGCGAGCCACTTCGAGTCAATGACCTGGTGCTTATTCGGAAACCCACGTCATCAAACTTACCACTCAGAGTGTATGGGAAATTTGCGCGCCCATTTTCGGGACCCCATAGGATTGCCAGAGTGATGGACAACAATTGCTATAGGGTGGTTGACAACGTCACGAATGCACTTGTTGGGAATTTCAATGCTGCGATTCTGCGGAAGTATCACCGGCAAGCCCGTTAGTCAGCATCGAGGAGATGACTGAAAATATCGTTCACATGCATCATTTGAGGAAAAACATAAGCTATGTTCCCACCGCTTATATTTTGAAGGCCGCGGGAGAGATGTGACCGATCCAGTCAGGGTCAATTACCGGCCCCGGATGACAGGAGATCGGAAGGAACTCGGAGAGTCAGTATGACGTCATGGCATGACGCGGCGAGAGCAGGGGAATGCTCCAGAAGGTTCCAACCCCTCCCACTTTCTTTTTCTCGAAGAAGGACGGAGTTCCGGAATGCTCAGTATGTGAGTTAGCAGTATGTGAGTCGGTAGTGCGTGGACGAGAATGTCACACAGCGGAGCACGGAAGATTGGCCCATGTCATGTAGACAGTGATTTTACATCGGGAACTTGAATGGTTTTCGTGAGTGACCAGCAGGCCATGAAGCCTGAAACTAGCGTGCATGTATTGCCAGTGAGTTTTTTTTTCAGTGAAGTATGTCAGTTTGTTTGTCGAACAGTGTGAATTTCAAGACAATTTCGGACTCGCTAGTATGTGAGGAAACAGTTAGAATTGATAAAGGAAGTCCGTTTATGCCGACAATTTATGTTCATTAAAGATTGATACCAGGAGGTGTTTAAAATTACGAGTATCAGGGGAAGAACTATATAACGATAGTCGAGGCGAAGCATTATCGCGAGGCCCTATATGGTAACAGATATCCATTCGGAAATAGCATAGCAGTACGGCATTTTAAGAAACGCAATGAGAACGCAGTAAGGGAGGCCACATCTATTTTAAGCTTGTGTTGAAAGACTGTAGGCCACCAGCAACTTGATATGTGGGTCAAGGCCAGCTCGAAATAGCTCCTCGTGGAAGGAAGTGTGTCACCGGGTTAAAGGAAGTGAAAACATATAACTCAAGTGAACCAGGAACTAGACGCCATAGTGTGAGAGCGTGAATGTGCTCTGATATAGTGAAATGTAATATTGCTACACGGCGGCATGAACTTAATAACCATGGACTCATATATTCTGGGCATCAACATGCATATTAACACGCGAATTATGCTGCACTGAACTTCTAAAGGGGCCATAATGGGATGAACGGTCGCAACGAGATGGACGAGTGGACCCTGGTTGGGACGTCGGGAGACGCCGCTGATGAAGGTGACCGGGGACAACCTGTGGGCAGACATGGACGTCGCCAGGAGATCGAGAGGTGCCATGGGCGATTACCTCTACCAGTACGCCGGGAGACCACATCGCGGGGACGCTGGAGGGACGCCGCTGCCCTGATGCCGCAGACGATGACGACGCCGACGCCATGGATTTCCGAGGACGCCGGTTATAAAGTAAGACGTTTCCTTTCCATCCTTGTTCATCAGAAAGAAGAGAACTTCTACCTCGGATAGCCATGCAATGAGATAACCTGAGATCGTGTAACTTAACGCCCTTTATAATCATTTATTCCAGGTTGAATAAGAGCATCATTTTTTTTCATAGGGTCGTGCAGATGTTTTTTTGTCTTTCTTTTCGGGTCATTTGACCTACATAAATTTACAGCATCAATGGTAGGAGTAAGACATGTATTTATTCTCTGAGACATAATAATCATAATAATTTGAAATTGGGTAACGATAATAGGAGATGCCCATTTTTGCTGGGAGATTCTAGCCTGACGATTTCAGAGGTCATTATTCGAATTTTATTCTGAAAGGTTTGTCACGGATTGCATAGATTTTTATTGCAAATGAATATGGTTGAAGATTGTCGGATAAGGTTCCTTGGATAGGATGCCATATTATCATACGACCTCGTGGTCCCGATAAAGTTGATACGCTCTGTTAGTGTGAGTTCTTGAGACATGCTAATAATGCATGATTTATTTTGTAATGATGTTGTGTAAAGTTTATGTGATAATTATGTGGTAATTAAAAATGGTATTATTCCGTCATATGTGACGAGATTATTCACGGGGCGACGGATGTCCGTGGAATTGTAGTTGTAAGGACAGGGTCCTCTTGACGAACGTGCCACGTTCCTTGATGAGTGGTATTGAATAGCGCAGGGGTGTAATTGATGGTGCGCTCGACAGTCAGGTTGTTTGGATCTTCACACAGAGTGTTCGGCGGAAGGGTTACGATTAAATGTTTGTTGTGAGTATGAAATACGCTAGGGCGCCTTATTGCGAGGTTCTTAACCTTTCATAAACATTTGACAATGCTATAATTTAATTACAATGACAAATATGACCGTGTGGATCAAGGTTGTTGGAAAGGCGAAGATAAATTAATAATAATAATAAGAATTAGTAGTGTAAATATGTAAGCACAATCTGGGTGTGTTAATAATTTATGATAGGTTATAATTAATTGTTGAAATGTCATATTATGTGAAGCTGAGTCGATGTTTGAGTGCTATTTGATGTAACATGATGCTCTTTAATTATTAATTTGCAGTTCGATGGAGGAGATCCGTCCATTATTGTATAAGGGTAGACAGTTGTAATTTACATAGATATTCGATATTTTCTTAGAGTTTTTTTTGCCGCAGGTGAACTTTGTGTTAAGTGGCTAGTGATGTTTACATGCGTGTGCACCGATAAATGAAGGGTTAATTTAGCTTTTGAAAGACGATCTCAGTAGTGGAGTAGTAGGGCTTCTGCCCCACTTGACACTCCTGTGCCCAAGAAACCAACATGGCCGCCGCGCGAAATTGAAACATTTAAATAGACTTTTCTCTCGAACCCATGGTCGGAGTTTCATGAATGGGGTGTCGGAGGACTTGAGGTGACGTCCTCTTTGCTGTGGACCACTCGTTATATTTTTGAATTTTTTTTTGAAAATGTTTGTTTTCGAAAGTAGGCGATAGTTTGGAAACCAAACATGATAGAACGTTGTGCCATGGCTCAAGCGAACAGTCTTTATGACCTTTATTTTTTGTAATAAAACGTTTTTACTTTTTATGTTTTTTTGAAAACACTCGAATTTTGAAAATCCCATATTTTGGAAACTAGGAACTCTACAAAAAAAATTGTTTGACGTAAATCAATGGTCCCTACCCCCTCTAACCCCAAAATAAATTTCAAGTCTCTATAGAAAAAAATTGTGTTTTGTAAGTAGTGGGATGATGAGAGAGCTGCTTACAAAAGCAAGTGGTGAGCCCCTGCGACCTTGGAATGGAAGGAGCCATGCTAGGAGGGCGTGCTTGGATTCGTTTTTTTCGTCTCGTCGTGCTCTTTACGGGAATGTAGGTGTCGAAACGGTGAAAATCTGGAAACACGGTTTTTTAGGGTAAAACCGTGATTTTAAACCTTTTTGCTATATTTCGCGAACCAATCATGCTAGAGGCATGAACGAGGGGTCCAAGGACTCGGGCTGACGTCCTCTTTGCTATGGACCACACGTTATATTTAAAAAAAAAATTTGGAAACTCGATTTTGGGGTAAACACGTGTTTTTTTTGATTTTTGCCGATATCTCATGAACCAATAACGCTAGAGACGTGTACGAGGTGTCCTAGGACTCGGGCTTTCGCCCCCTTCCAAATGTGGTAGATATTTTTTTCCAAAAAATAATTCACAAAGGGCCTAACGCCATACATGTTGAAATAACGTTTTCTTTTTCTTTACTTGTTTATAATGTTTATGAAGCGTGGTGGTTGAGAGAGACGATACTGCTGGGTGTGTGTGTGTGTTTTTCAACGAACCTGTCGCTAACCACAAGGACCATGCTTAATAGAACAATCGCTATTTCGGCTGGTCGGTGTATGACAGAACGAGCATGCGTTTTCTGATATTTTACCTTTAACGTGTAAACGGTGATGAGAACTTGATTCTATGTTGGTCGAAGCGAGTACAGAAAACAAACTTACAGGAGGTGAAGGTCATTTGAGCTTATTGGAAGGCATTGATCTGACTTGACAACAAGTGCAATGGAAAAAATGACCAAGACGCTTGAAGGTGAAATAATCTGACCATCGTGGTGGCAGGGGAGTGTGAAAGGCATGCTCACACATTTGTGAAACCACATGTATGCTAAACCAGTGACATCCTGTTTTGCTTCGTACGTGACAAAATGCAAGTCCATGTGAAATTTGATCTTTCACAGGTGTTCGCTTGGGTGTTATCTGTCCACGTGCGCGATAACTGTTAACAAGTCACATCCTGTTTTGCTTCGTACGTGACAAAATGCAAGTTCATGTGAAATTTGATCCGGCACAGGTGTTCGCCTGAGACGTTAGCTGTCCACGTGCACGATAAGAGAATGTTCAAAGCGTGGGAATCGCTGAATCAGTAAAAAGTATGATGCAACTTGTGGGAATGATGTCACAACCAATAGATAGGCAAGAGCTGCAAACAGCAGGGGTGGGAGGTGAAGGGAGGGAGAGGGGAGGGGGTGATGTATGAGAGAACACAGGAGGAAAGGGAAAGACAAACATGTATGAACATGCATGAAGCGCGGAGCGCTGTATACATAGAGCTATAGGTGGTGTACAACATGTGTGAATAAATAAAAAGTACACAGGTTCACACAACATGTAGTTTATTGATCCAAGAATTAAACGTAGAGTTAAACCCTAACCATTTGACGTAGAGTTTATTTCCTTTTTGTTTCAACACTTTTTCCACAAGATAATGCTGAGGAAATGCTGTTTTCTGAAGTTCATGTAGATAAAATCTACCTTTTATGGGTTGATGGTTGAGGTCCTCGAGTAAATAGGTGACTGGACTGTCCAAGTAGACTCGACGAATTCGAAATAGTTCAGTCCCCCACTGAGGCGTGTAGCCCTTATTGAAGGCCGACTTAAATTTGCTCACACGAACAAAATCCCCAATGTTCAGTCGGTGACGTTTAGGATCGGCTGTTTTTATGGGGTTAAACAGTTTATCCAATCGCTGAATATTTTTAGTCACGAGGCGTGGCTTGGTCCCAATCGTTCTATGTTTGGTGTCATTGTAACGTGACACTAGCTCAGGTAACATGTCCAACCAGTGATAACTGCCCTGAGCGGTAAACGCTTTCCACATATGGGTTTTCAATGTTCGGTTGAACCGCTCGACCACACTGGCTTTGAGATTGCTGTACGTGGTGTAATGGTGAATATCCTTAGATTTGAGAAAACTGGAGAAATCCTTGTTGAAAAATTCTTTCCCCTGGTCAGTTTGTAGCAGCTGAGGTTGACGTTTGGAGTGTTGAATAATATGTTGAAAGGCCTTGGTAACTAGTGGGCCAGACTTGCGACGCACAGGTTCAACAAAGGCCATTTTGGAATAGACATCAATGACGGTCAACATATAGCGTACACCGTCGTTAACGCTAGCATAGGGTATCATTTCAACCAAGTCAGCCTGCCAAAGTTCATCCACACCTCGTGAAATCACCTTGAGTCGCGGATAGTGACGCCTAGCTGGGCGATGCAACTCGTGAGCAATACCCATTTTAATGGGTGAGGGCTTAAACAATAATTTTGGCATTTCGAAGTTCTTGTTCAATTTCTTGAATTTCCCAATCGTGACCGGTATGGCCAGCTTGACGTGAGGCATGCAACAACTGTAGCCGCTGGACGAGCCTATTGGGATTGTGCCAGTAGGTAACATCCACAAGGGGTTTTAATGGTTTAAATGTCACTCCCGAAGCGGATGCTTTACGACGAGTACTTTGACTGGTGGGAAACATTTTTGCAATGATGGTTTTATATTTTTGAGATATATTGGCATTCACTTGTTGCGTGGGATCATACTGTCTTTTGTGGGCATGGGTATCCAATAAAATGGATTTATATTTGTCAAGATCCTCTGACGTATAATCATGGGAAGAGGGTGTCCGAGAAAAGAGCAGCTTTAACAGTCCTGGCGTTAATTTATAGTTGATGTTTTTAATGACAGCTTTAGTACGAGCAAATTTAATGGATGAATCGCCAATTTTAAAACTATCATCCTCATAGCGAACACCATACGTGGTATCTGTGTTTCCAATAAATAGATCGGTGAAATAGGGTTCCAATGTTGATCCATAATATTTTATTAAAATGGTTTTCAGTTGAGCTTTATGTTGAGGGGTGGCCAAGAGTTGTGAAAACGGAGACGCCCTGGAAGGGCAAGGTGTTTCGACCATGGCCAAGGATTTCTTTTTTCTCAAAAACTCTGCAAGGGGTGCGGCCTTTTTTTGAGGCGTAAAAACTTGTTCCTCCTCATCCTCAACTTCACTAACACTAGTCAAATCTTCCTGTTCCTCTTCCTCTTCCTCAGGGTCCTCGTGCAGCGTCTGCGTGGCTTGTGAAACGGTGGGTAGCGTTTCAGATGGCTTGAAAGAGGGTTTCAACATGGCTTTTAGTGGAGGTGCTAAATGTTGCTGAATAAACAAAGCATGATTTGCACGTGATTATTTCAATTGACGAAACTTTTGGCGAATAGTATTTTTTGCTCTAATAATATGCTTTTTCAATTGACTCTCTGCTAACGCCATGGTGTCTTGGCAAATGACTTGCCGGGGAATGAGACAAGGCCTTAAATAGCAATAAAATGATCAAACCCTAAGCGATACCGTCCTTGGTTGAGTTCACTTTGTTTGTCAATCACTAAACAGGCATGACGTTGAGTGTTCCAGCACTTGGCACACAATTCTGTAAACATTTGAAAGGTCATATCCGGATTCACATGTTCATTATAAATGTGACGACTGTTCCTCTCGTCCTGACGAAATAAAACAATGACATTGGCATTGTCACGAATCAACTGTTTGGACATTTTTGAATACGTTTGTCCAAGATAGAAGCAATCGATATGTTTGTGACGACCCATGCTGAAATAGCTTTGAATGATGCCTTGACGATCAGTGGATACATCATCGAAAATCATGAGTGAATCAGGCTTTACCTCATCCGGTGAAATCACATTTTCTTGCATGGAAAATGTAAAATAACCCATATTCTCTTTTTGTAATCCAGACATGACTTGATCCAGAAACACGTAGAGGGGTTGGTAGAGAGATTTTGCAAAAATATAAATATTTTGAAAACGCAGACCATTGGACGCTGTGATGAGCGTTAGCAAAAGATTTGTCTTTCCACAGCCGGAAGGCCCCACAATGATGCAGCGAATGGAAGATGGAAACAGTGAACCATGGCGTTGTTCACGTGATGTGGGACAGAGATGGGAAACCATGTCCCCCACGGGGAATGACTCTTGCTGCTTAATAATCTTCATTTCAACTAAGGCTTAGACAGGCTAGCAGGCTGTCTATATACAGGACACCGAGCCTTGTCATAGAAACAGTAGACTGGTACTACAGGTTGACGATGGATGTCTTTGGACGTGCGTTGATGGCCAAAGGTAGGCCTGTCCCCATACATGATCCTAAACAAGAAACAGATCCTGCTAATAAACACTATGTGGATACGTCAGTAGTGCCACGCACAAAACAGGGAGATTATGACTTTAAGGGAAAGCGGTTAACCCATGTAAAACATCCTCAAGTGTCTACAGACGTTACTACGAAAAAGTATGTGGATAACAAAGTGTATGATTTTTATGACAAAGTGCCACAGCTTATGGTGAATGGCTATAGCGCTAATCACCATCGGATTATTCACGTGGAAGACCCACAAGACGAAGACGATGTCTGTACCAAGCGTTACGTGACCCATGAAATGAAAAGGCTTTATAAATTTATCCCATGTGTATTTTTAGTGTATCTGACAAATGAAAAACCTGTGAATGACAGAAACCATTTACCGTTAGTCCATGATCAGCACTCGACCTATGTGCTTGCTTCGGGTTTAAGCCACTATCGATTACACTATGATGGAACCATTCACATCAAATATGCCATACCTGATGAGAACCATTTACAAATAAAGATAAATGGTCATAGGATGTTGATCCATAACCATGAAATGGTCAATGCAGGGGACGAATTATCTCTTCATCTCATGTTGACATGGGATGAAAAGCAAGCGGGAAAAACCATAAACGATTTCCCACTTTATGTGGAATTGGAATATACAGCCATGAAATAACCATCTGACGTTAGTTGTGATTTAAACTTTCTTGTGAAAGGTTGTGGGTCATTATCATCATGGTGAAACAAAGGTATGCAGTGAGAAAGACTAAAAAAAGGACTTTGTCCTTGGCAAAGCCTGGGCTTACAACATTCGAGGACAAGCCCTTGCGAAAGAAAAAAAGAAAAAATAATGTATTGACCATAAGGAAAGCCCTTCGAGCAGCACAGAGACATGTTATTCCAAAACGTCGGCGACAGGTTTCAAACCAAGGGCGAGTGATTCCCGTCCCAAAACGAGCTGGATTTTTACCTGCATTATTTGCTGGTTTGACTGCTCTGGGTTCACTTTTGGGCGGTGCCAGTGCAGTGGCGAAAACCATTAAAGCCACGCAGCAGGGCAAGCAACAACTCAAAGAAAGTCAGCGACACAATGAAACGATGGAAGCGATTGCCATGGGGGCTAGAAATGCCAATTTAAAGCCAGCCTTTTATCAACAAGGATTTGGGATTTCACCATTTCGAAATATTAAAAAAAAAAAAAATTAACCTCAGCCATAGCAAGACATGCCCTGACGCATCAACAAGTGGAAAGCTATGCTAAACAACTAAAGCTTTCTCATTTTCGAGGTGTGTTTATGCGAAACCAATTACCCCCACGACCTTGGAAACAGGAATGTGCTGTTGTCAATTTGGATGATCACCGAGGACCAGGAACGCATTATGTAGCTTATGTCAAAGAGGGATCCACGGTATGGTACTTTGACAGTTTTGGGAATTTGCCCCCGCCCATGGAACTAGTGACCTATTTTGGAAACAGGATCAAGATATATTATAATGTGAAACGAGAGCAAACGTTTAACAGCCAACAGTGTGGACGTTTGTGTTTACTTTTTTTTTTGTATAAGACGCAGCATAAGCAAAAACGCCACCAGTATGTCGGCAGAAAGTAAAACGTTTACAGTGCATGGACGTGGACCTGAAGTCAGCCTAGACTTTTACCCGCCTATCGAATTGAGTGAAAAACCCTATGGTTTAGGACTTGTTTCTCTTGAAACGTACAATCGAATATACAACATACGTGAAAATGTGAACAACAAGTTTTACTATGATGATTCTGTGCTCACCCTGAACTCTGGTGGATACACGATCGATGATATTTATGAACACATTTATGTGGTGTTGATCAATCAATATGGTTTAAAGTCATTTCTCGACGGAACGCACAAGTTTGAACTTGTAGGCAATACCAACACTCATCGCTGCAGTATTTTCTCCTCATTCAACATTGACTTTAAAACACACCCCGATTCCATTGGCCCATTACTAGGATTTAAACCACGTGTGTTGGAGCCCAACAAAAAACATGAATCAGACCATGAAGTGAAATTCATTGAGGACCATCATGTGTCGGTGACGTGTAATATTATTAGCCAAGTGTACACCAATCAGGAACCATCGCATTCACTTTATGACTTTATTGTGACATCGCCCAATGGCTATATTATTCGTGAAAACCCTCCAGTGGTGCTTTTTCATTCTGTGGCTGTTGATAGTATTAGTAATATAACATTAAGACTGATCAATAGAGATCAACAACTCATTGATCTAGATTCTACCACACCAGTGACTTACAAGTTGGTGCTAAAGCCACTATGAAGTTTGTGTATAAAGCAACAACACCGTCTAGGAATGGTTTTAGTTGTTTGCCACGTGAATACACGTTAACATCTCAAGGCAAGCAGATTTTACAGCATTTGGGTTACCACGTCAACCCTCATAATGAATTCTATCCTAGAGATAGCGAACCACATCGAGGAGCAACCAGGAGTGGTAAGAATTGATCTCCATTCCTATCAAGCTCAAACACCTGGACTCAATAACAATGATGAAATTCAATTTGTTATCAACAACCAAGATATTTACACCCTACCGCATGAAAGTGTCATTCAGATTGAAGGTCGGCTCACCAAAGCCGATGGCTCTACACCCACCACATCCAAGTTGGCCAACCATGGTTTGGCCTTTCTGTTTTCTGAAGTACGTTATATCATTAACGATATCGTGGTGGATAGCACTCGAAATGTGGGCATTTCCAGTGTCATGAAACTATACCCCTCTTATAGTGAGGAAGAAGGTAAAACACTTTGCATGGCAGGTTGGTGTCCTGACTCGACCAATGACTGGATGGTACACACCGATGGAACCTTTACTGGATATTTACCTCTTAAACTGATTCTAGGCTTTGCTGAAGATCACCAACGCATTGTGGTCAACGCAAGGCAAGTGCTTTATCTGGTGAGAGACAGGAGTGATAACAATGCACTCAAGGGAGCTGACAATGCCCCCATCGATTCAAAAGTTCAACTACAACGCTTGCTATGGAAAGTGCCTCATGTGACCCTTAACGATAGCAAAAAACTGGACATACTCAAGATGGTAAAGAGAGATATGCCTCTACCCATGGAATTTAGAAGCTGGGCACTCCATGAGTATCCGCTATTGCCCACTACCAACACACACAGTTGGTCTGTAAAAACAGCTCGCTATACAGAGAGACCTCTCTACCTGATCGTGGGTTTTCAAACGAATCACAAGTATCACTAAACCAAAGATGCCTCGCAATTTGATCACCTGCAATTGAGAAATGCACGTCTTTTCCTCAACGGAGCTGTGTTTCCCTATGAAGGACTGGATTTGGATTTTTCAAAAAATAAGTTTGGCCCTCTGTACGACTTGTTTTCTAAATTTCGATGGTCGTATTATCAAAAAGAGAACGGCCCCATGCTACTACCCCAAGCGTTTAAGGCAAGAGCACCACTGATTGTCTTTGACTGTTCTTACCTGGAAGAGTCTGTCAAGCCATCCAATATCGACATTCGACTAGATTTTGAAACGCATGACAATGTACCAGCCAATACGACGGCCTACTGTCTGATTATTCATCACAAACAAGTCAACTATTATCCACTGTCCAACCAAGTGACGAGTGTATAAATAACAGCTCAACCCACGTCAAGCCGCTCAGTCATGTCTTGCTTTAAAGCCTCAAGAGACGTTACATCCATGAATTTAAACTCTGAGGAACAACGTTTCTAGACTTTTGCCACATGGCCAGTGCCTTTCATAAACCCTCAAGCCTTGGCAGCCGCTGGATTCTACTATTTAAAAACAAGAGATGAAGTGAAATGTGCCTTTTGTCCCATCATCATAGACCAATGGCAGGAGGGCGATGAACCCATGCAGGAACATCAGCGCTGGTCACCCACCTGCCCCTACCTGTGCAGAATGAAAGTGGGAAATATACCCTGTCATTCAAGCTATCCCTCGCTTGTGTCTTTGGGTGATGAAAAAAAACAAGTTACGATACATGTGGGCCGTATGGTATCCATGGTGCTTCGATGAGCAGATCACCATCAAAAACGCCTAGTTTAGAGACATTGGGACATCATCGGTGTTATGGACGTTACAAACACAAGAGACTATATTGTTGTATCAGTTGCTATCGTCCTTATCCTAAAATGAGAAAAGCCTGTAAGACGTGTTATGATAATAAAATGATGTAATTCTTAAATTCTTATTTTGCATGCCCCCACTGTCCTACCCTAACCTCAATTTTGAAACTAGCATGGCAGGTAAGTCTATGTCATGATCACACCTGATCGTCAGTCAGTCGTCAGTTGACCTTGGTCCAGGCAAGCGTAAACATGTTGCGCACACTCATTGTGGATTGCCAAGGGTTTAAAATTGGTGACAACAAATTTATATTTAAACAAGTGGCCATGATCGATTGTACCACGTTTTGGATATCAAAAGCTACGCATTTGCTATTTAAACCACCCCATGCTTTTGATTTATTGTGTGAAAAAGACCGTAAACAAACCCAGTGGATTGAAAATCATAGGCAACTAGACTGGAATCAGGGAACCATTTCCTATAAATATTTGGACGTGGTCATGAAAGCACACTTGTCCTCGGCCAATGTGGTATTTGTGAAAGGTAATGAAAAACGTCAATGGTTGCAACCATTTTTGGCGTCTTACTGTCAATGTATCGACCTCATGGAGTTGGGCTGCCCCTCCCTGCAAACGCTCATGGATACTTGTTCCTGTGGCAACATTACCCATACGGCCCTATCACATGCGTGGCATCTCTTTCATTGGTTAACCACCCATGCCTGCTGGGAGTTGTTGAACAAAATTATAACTCAAGATTTACCTGAGAATGACGTCAGTGAGATTTCTACAAGCGACGTGTAAACATCTACAGCACGTATACCATGGAGAAAGGCAATGCTACGGACAAAGCCATCGGCAAGTTCTTTGTGTGTAAAAAGAAACTAGACAGTTTTACCAAAGAGGAACTCTTGGCGCTGCCCAAGTCGTTCATTTATTATGTGGCCGCCAACGCAGTGAAAGAAATCTGGCAACATGTACCAAAATCATGGACTCAAGACCCTGTGTTGAGTGAATTGCAACCCTGTACGGATTACGATCACCATAAGCAAGTGGCCATGGCAAAAATACCGTCTATGCGTCAGTGTGCGACTTGCCAGCTAGTGAAACTGTATCACGGTCATAAAAGTCCATGTAAAGACTTTGTTGAATCATTCCATGGGTGTCAGGGCGAGAAAAAGCAACAACAACAACAAACACAAACATCGTCCACAGAAGAGGAGGAAGACCAAACCTTTTTACCATCGATGGAAAAGGATATGCCAGACCTGTACTGGCAATGGCGTCATTGACAAAGTGATTCAATACTTACCTTTCGAAATCCATCTTCCAGGTTATCGTTTTTGCGGCCCTGGAACTCGTCTCGAAAAACGTTTACAACGTGGTGATGTACCCATTAATCTTTTGGATCAAGCATGCAAGGAACATGACCTTTCTTACCGCCATAGTCATCCTGGTTTAAGACATGTGGCAGATAAATTGTTATTGAAGAAAGCTAAACAACGTTTCACATCCAGTGATGCCTCAGTGGGTGAAAGGATGGCAGCCCTAATTGTCATGAGTGCTATGAAAGGAAAGTTGATGATGCATGGACATAAACATTGATGAGTGAGGAATTGGGATTTGTTTGTATTCTATATTTCATTTGTCAATTGCCTTATAGTTATGAAATAAAAACAAAGGTTTGCCAGAGCACGATGTTGTGTTATTTTTAATTTTAAGAAATCGTGATGTTGATGGCTGATTTCTCATTTTCACATTTCACACATTGTCATTTTGCCAATTTGCAATTTACAGTTTTTTGAAAACGTTCGTTTTAGGTTTAATGTTTTTGATGATATGGATTTTTCCATTTTGCTGATGACACTTTTTAAACAATGTCCGTTTGAAGTTTTTCAATTTTCAAATTTCACACATGGCCATTTCTAGTTTTTAAAAAATGTCCGTTTTAAGTTTTGCATTTTTGGTGATATGGAAACATAGATTTTCCATTTTGCTGTTTTCACATTTTTCCATTTGGTGTATGTCGAAAGTTGATATTTGATAATGATGTTGATGCAAGTGCATGACCATGGCGATGCTGCAGTGAGTTTATGGGTGTTTGGAGAAACGTCGAGGTCTACGACTACTGCAGGTAAGACTGTTTTTACAAAATAATGTCTATTGTCTGCCACATTTCAATGAAAAAAACGAAACTATTTAAAACAAAATGAGTATATAAGTGACCATTTACCTCCTCCCCACCCACTCTACCTCACCGTGTTTGCTCTGGTCAACCATACACACCAGTTTTCTCTCTCCATTCATACATTCACACCTGTCTTTGGGAACAAACACAACCACTTTATTTATTCCCAAAAGCACATTCTCGACATGCACACTCATCCCAAAAAAACTTTTTTTAGTTTACCATTTTACAATTTCAAAAAAAAGAAAAAAAAAGCTACTAGAAATCTTACTTATTTCATATTTACAAAAAAACTCAACTTTGTACAGCGTTAAAAGAATCACACTATTTACCAATCAAAAAATTATAAAAAATAAGTTTGCATAGAACTTTTCAAAGAGCAAATGGTCCAAGTGGTTTGCCACTATTTACAAAATCTACTATTTACAATGACAGAAACCAATATTTACAAAATACTAAATCTACAAGTTACATAAAGCTATGTCCCATAAACGATTATACAGTGAAATCACACCTCCTCCTCCTTGTGATCATAACCCCAGGGCAGGCTAGTGAGCAGGTCATCAGCCCACACACGCTTGTTATCTATGGAGGCGAGGGTGCGTTTTCTCTGTTCCACAAGATACAGATGATGGTTGCTGGATTGTATCCTGCACTGTGTATGAGACATAGCTTTGCCCGTGCGTAAAACCGCTAGATAGTCATCAACACGTAGCGATTTTACCACTGCCCTACCTACACATTTTGCTCTTTTGGCTTCCTTACAGTCGAGTGTGCGGTAAGCATACATTTTTGAAGCCAAACCTACGAATTCCGTCATAATGGAATCACCGCATTCATCTTTTAAAACGCCCATTACCTTCTTGTTTTTTATGGGCAGCTGAAACACGTTGTCAGCGCTATAGCAAGAGGTGTCGAACCAGTCACTATGTTGCCTCATGACGTCATAGGGGTTGCAGTGGCGAATGTGGTAAATGAATGAGTCCGTGTCCATATACAAAAGAGAGACGTCCTCAAAATGGCGTTTGGCAAACTCATAGTGGAATCGATACATGACCGATTTAGAAAAGTCTAAAATGACTTGACCCAAGTAAATGGGCTTATCCATGGTCACGCTGGTCTTACTCATTTCAATAGTAGCCAAATCCTCATCGATAATTTTGATCGATTTGAAATTTGGCTTGGCAATGTACCGCCGGGCACCCCACCGCCCCTCCCAGACATTCACCAATTTAATGTCACGGTATTTGCGGACATTCTCCATGGACTTGCCATAGATGCAGTTGTTCATTAATTTAAAAAAATTAATTTCAAACTGCTGTGTTGCCATTTGTCGGTGCTCTGTGTTGAGTCGCATGTATGGCTCAAGCCATGCTTTTTGAGCAAAAGAAATACCCCTGTGGATTTTCTTCAACACCAAGCCT
Organism: Meconema thalassinum; assembly: GCA_946902985.2. NCBI lineage: Eukaryota > Metazoa > Arthropoda > Insecta > Orthoptera > Tettigoniidae > Meconema > Meconema thalassinum. The sequence goes on from OX336389.2 coordinate 56,575,680, forward strand.
TGGGCGAGGCATTGCACCAACATTTGGATATGTAGCACATACCGATTTTTGTTGTAAAGTGTGCCCATGAGTTTTTCAATTTTCACTTTACTGTCAGGGGGAACCATTTGCTCAAGACAGAATGGGAAATCGGCATGTTCATCATACAGGGATGAGGGATATTCAATATCCACTTCTAGCACATATCCACGGCCTGTTTCTTGGCTAGCCTTGATCACATCAAATTCTGACACTTGTTTGTCTGTCAGCCAAGCAAACTTCCCATAGGGCAAAGGCTGACTCATGGCGTAACCGTACAAATTATTCACGTCATAGTACATTAAGTACGATTCTGGTTTGTCTGGTGAATAATCAGGCATGTAGACATTGTTCGCTTTGGCATGGCGCTGGTTAAGTGACACTAAACCGCCACGAATGCCCTTTTCAAAAAATAGAACCATGTCTACATCAGTGAGTAAATCCAATTCCACTTGAGTGTATTTCAAAGCAGCATGAAACGAGAGTCCAGGACTCGTATAATAGTGAGCCGGGTCAAGACCGTAAATGTGTTGACACAACTCACGGAATTTTTCAAACACATCAGTGAGCAGCAATACATCCAGTTTTAGGTAATGTAAAGCATATTCACTTAGCGTGTTCATGCCAAACACTCGCCAAACTTGACATGCATGTGCATAGTCTTCATCGGAAACGGTACTGCGTGTTAATTTCGAGTAAAATTTCTCCTTGTGGTGGGAGTTTTTTTTGCTTTAACACGTCCCAGCTATTGCAGAAATCATACGGGAATATACCTTTCCGAATGCACAATTGAAATTGCTCAGGATCATTAAAATGCATTCTAGTATTTTTTAATTCCTCCTCATTCAAGCCATTCACAAGGCTGTCTAGCGAGGATGCCATAAACTTAAAGGAATCCAAAAATCGAATGCTAAAGTCGCCCAACCACCATGTCAGGGCCGTAAAACGCTCATGGTTTTGGGGAATAATGGTAAACGAGCCCTTGTTGACATGGCCCAATTCACGAATCAAAAACTGAATGTCATAATTTGCCAGATTGTGGAAAAAGACACTGATGAAGCGAGGAGCTGGAAAGTTCAAATTGCATTTACTATGCGCAGCTCCACGAAACTGCCCCGTAAAGTGTTAGTGATCACGAACGGTGTCTTCAGCACTGATCAGTGGCTTTTCGCAAATATGGCATGTCATGGCATGCTCATACTGCTGCTGCTGTTCTGGAGATAGGCTCATGGGTACTGGGTGGTCCAATAATTCCTGTACATGGTCGGCCAACTTGACAAGTTCATCCAAGAACCATTTGGCACAATCTGGCCCCTCGCGATATTTGTAAACGGATTGTGTGGGGTCATAGGCACACACCACATTAAATCCTATGGCAAAAGGTTCATGTTTTTGAATGGGTGTGGTTGAGCTGATGGTGGGATCTGGTTCACATCCCGCCATGGGTGTAGTGTGAGCTTCGAAATCTGCATATACCACATAGGGAACAGTGTCACGCTTATGAATGTCCTTAAACTTTAACACAGCCTTGTCCCCTTGTGGCAATATCAATCTCACCGCTTCCTGAGAAACGCAATCTACCCTATGACGTTCCAAAAGCGTAGGGGTTTTAAAATATTGCAAGCATCGATCACAAATATGCTTTTTACATTTATATTTAGACACTTGTCTGCTTAGCAATCTACTCAAGCTTTTAATGAGGCAATAGTGATTCACCTCTCCCTCAGACAGATATAAAAGATGAATGTGGTGACGTTTTGGTTCTTTTGAGGCATAAAGAGGACCCACAATCTCATTACCATCAAGGCCATACACCATGAACGAAAAGTCCTGGTTGTCTTGTTCAAACCTATGGATCTCGGTTAAGTCCATAGGGAACGATACTCGAGTTAAATTTAACGTTTGTTTTAATTCATCAAACTTGGCCTTGTACTTTGCTGGTCTGTTAACATGACGATCTTGAGCTGGCTGCAAGTACGCAGCCACAGCCCACAGAAAGCAATCATTGTCACGATTCTTAATATTCACCACAGCCTTTTTCGAAGCTATTGCTGGCGGTGTTTTAATATAGCTAGACCCAGCATTCAACGGGTTGAAATGACAAATGTTGATTTGTAAATGATGAATTTTGTCTAAGGCTAGACCACTCGGTCCTTGTTGCAGTTTATCAAATTTTGACAGCAAGGCATTCACCACGTGGGTTTCATACCACTGTTCCAAATTATGGGCTATGAATAGCTCTTGCATTTTACTGCAAATATAGAATGTCTCTTTATGCTCCACGTCCTTCTTTTTATATACGAAATCGCACACTAGTTCTGTATTCACCTTTAAAGCCGTATGCAACCTTTGCGCTGTACAAATTTCAATTTTAAAAATTTCAAAACAAGATTCTAAAAATTCTTTGGGAATCAAACTTTTTCTAACATTGACCACGCGGCCAGAGCACACACGTGATTTGAAACAAGACTCAAGGGGCTCCCAAGTTAACGTATCCGCAGCAGTAAAAGACATTATTTTGAAAGAACACTCTCACCTGAGTTTTCAGCTGTAGACTGCTTGACAATGGTTCCACTCTAAAGCCACTTGGTTTTCAACTGTATTTGCTATTGCAGTAAACCCTTTTTTTTCCAAATATCTAAAAGAAATAAAATAAACCACCATAAGTATATCCATTCCATATAGTTTATGCATTTCATAAACAAAACAAAATCAAACAGGTTATATATTAAAAAAAAACAAATCTCACCTTCACGTGTAATGCTTTGCTATATTCCCGTCTCGTGGGCTAGTGTGGAAATGGTTTCCCCTTCTATCGGTCTGTCTTTCTCTTTCTTTAATATATTTCCCACAGACACACGACAGGTAGGCTATACACGTTATCTGCAAACAAATAAATAAATAAAATCATTAATTACCTAATAAATAAATAATTGCATGTATTTATATAAAAATCGATAAATATATAAATAAATAAATATATACCTACCCCACAACAAGGTTAAATATTTTCCACCAACACCAAAACTGATAAACGCAGTGTGTTCAAAGGTAGTCACCTAAGTGAGCGTGGAAATGATAACGACATGTCTTTATATATGCTACGTTGCATGTATAATCTTTTTTTTCCCACGCTTTGACCATTCTGTTATCAGGCACGTGGACAGCTAACGTCCCAGGCGAACACCTGTGGCGAATCAAATTTCACATGAACTTGCATTTTGTCACGTACGAAGCAAAACAGGATGTGACTTGTTAACAGTTATCGCGCACGTGGACAGATAACACCCAAGCGAACACCTGTGAAAGATCAAATTTCACATGGACTTGCATTTTGTCACGTACGAAGCAAAACAGGATGTCACTGGTTTAGCATACATGTGGTTTCACAAATGTGTGTGCATGCCTTTCACACTCCCCTGCCACCACGATGGTCAGATTATTTCACCTTCAAGCGTCTTGGTCATTTTTTCCATTGCACTTGTTGTCAAGTCAGATCAATGCCTTCCAATAAGCTCAAATGACCTTCACCTCCTGTAAGTTTGTTTTCTGTACTCGCTTCGACCAACATAGAATCAAGTTCTCATCACCGTTTACACGTTAAAGGTAAAATATCAGAAAACGCATGCTCGTTCTGTCATACACCGACCAGCCGAAATAGCGATTGTTCTATTAAGCATGGTCCTTGTGGTTAGCGACAGGTTCGTTGAAAAACACACACACACACCCAGCAGTATCGTCTCTCTCAACCACCACGCTTCATAAACATTATAAACAAGTAAAGAAAAAGAAAACGTTATTTCAACATGTATGGCGTTAGGCCCTTTGTGAATTATTTTTTGGAAACAAATATCTACCACATTTGAAAGGGGGCGAAAGCCCGAGTCCTAGGACACCTCGTACACGTCTCTAGCGTTATTGGTTCATGAGATATCGGCAAAAATCACAAGAAACACGTGTTTACCCCAAAATCGAGTTTCCAAATTTTTTAGAAAAATATAACGTGTGGTCCATAGCAAAGAGGACGTCAGCCCGAGTCCTTGGACTCCTCGTTCATGCCTCTAGCATGATTGGTTCGCGAAATATAGCAAAAAGTTTAAAATCACGGTTTTACCCTAAAAAACCGTGTTTCCAGATTTTCACCGTTTCGACACCTACATTCCCGTAAAGAGCACGACGAGACGAAAAAAACGAATCCAAGCACGCCCTCCTAGCATGGCTCCTTACATTCCAAGGTCGCAGGGGCTCACCACTTGCTTTTGTAAGCAGCTCTCTCATCATCCCACTACTTACAAAACACAATTTTTTTCTATAGAGACTTGAAATTTATTTTGGGGGTAGAGGGGGTAGGGACCATTGATTTACGTCAAACAATTGTTTTTGTAGAGTTCCTAGTTTCCAAAATATGGGATTTTCAAAATTCGAGTGTTTTCAAAAAAACATAAAAAGTAAAAAAGTTTTATTACAAAAAATAAAGGTCATAAAGACTGTTCGTTTGAGCCATGGCACAACGTTCTATCATGTTTGGTTTTCAGACTATCGCCTACTTTCGAAAACAAAAATTTTCAAAAAAAAATTCAAAAATATAACGAGTGGTCCACAGCAAAGAGGACGTCACCTCAAGTCCTCCGACACCCCATTCATGAAACTCCGACCATGGGTTCGAGATAAAAGTCTATTTAAATGTTTCAATTTCGCGCGGCGGCCATGTTGGTTTGTTGGGCACAGGAGTGTCAAGTGGGGCAGAAGCCCTACTACTCCACTACTGATCTCCTAGTCGGAACTTTAAGAAAGGACACCCACGAGTTTGAATAAGTATAATTTTTTTGTTTGTTTAGGGACTATGAACTTTTTTTTTTTTTTTTTCTCGGACTTTGTCCCACCATAACATTATACTCGTGCGTGATAGGCAGGTTGCATATTTATTTATCCTTTGGTCAATAAAGGAGCAGATGTGATTTTACGAGGGCTTTTCCTTTCTTTTCTGTTTGTCAATTCAAGTTAGGGTTTTGCTTGTGAATCCTGGTTCAGTCTATTTACCATCCCGACCCGTAAACGACCCGAGACCCTTTGTCTCTAGCTCACTGGAGCTTTTCATAGTCTTGTCTGTATGAACCAAGATTCATGCCCTAATTTTTTTGTACCCACTCCCTTGGCTGTTCCTTCTGATGGGGCCGGGATGCTAGCCGGGTGATCGCCAGTCCCATTGGAGAAGCGGGCACAGTAGGAAGGTGAAGAATTTGACTGGATTGTCTAAGATCAATATACAGAGTACAAAATATTCCTTTTGTTGATCGATCCTGCAAAAGTGGGTGAACCCAAAATCTTGTATTTCCCTGTTTTCGGCGCTTACGCAACCTGATATATAGAAAAACAGCAAGTGCTGCTTCTTCCACCTCCATTTCAAGACTGGCTCATGACTGGTGGCGTGTTTGGTGGCTAGAGAAAATATTGCAAAGACGTGGTGGCGCCACCATGGTGGCCCCGTGTGAAAGAGGTAGCGTTCACATGCTTGTCCACATAGTTGGTATACACACGTCACTGTAGGGTCATGGAAATATTTGTTAATACAATTAAGGTGGTGAAGACCATGGACAGCCAGACGTGTGAACACACGCTTCAACTCACAAGTTGGCCACGTCCGGTCGATCATGTCTCCAGTTCCAAAAAATTCTTGAGATATGTCTTCTCTTTCTTCTTCAATGACGGTAGTAGTTTATCCGCGGCTCTGGTGTTTGGTAGAGGTAAATAGTTTCTAAGGTCTTCAACCAAGAAATGATTCTATTATACTCATTGATAAAGACAAAGAGTTATAAATAGGTCTCGGATCGATATGCTCGATAAAATCTCCAGATATGCTCGAAAACCATGTGTTTTATGCTCGATAGATATGCTCGAAAACCCATTATATGCTCGAAAAACCCATAATATGCTCGATAGATATGCTTGAAACCCCCATTATATGCGGTAAAATATGCAGAGTATGCTGGAAAAACACCGTTAAAAACAATGGAAAGGAAAGTGAAACGAAAAAACCAATAACATACCTTAATATACGAGCTTTATTTTCTAATTGTATGTATGATACACTGCAATATACTCGCATTCAAGTTTTTCAAGTATATATAAGAGAAGTGCTCTTATAAAAGTTACAGTTTAAAAGTTCATTTACAAAGTGTTCAGAATTAGGCGAGTCATTGAAGTAGATCTGCATTGGCCTGTACAACAAGAAATTTTCTATGTTTTCAGTTTTGAATGATTTTCTTAAATCAGTCAATAAAAGTTTCAATGACGAGAACGACCTCACTAAAGGTTAAAAGCCTGCGGTTCTATTATTCGAACCAGATAGGCTTTTCAATAATTATTTCTGTTTTCGAACCTTAAGGATGGTCAGGGCCCGAATTCGGGGGAGAATTCGAAGAAAAACAAACTATTTAGACGAAAACCACAAGAATATGCATTTATATGCTTCTATTCTGAAAACCGAGGTTTTATGCATTTATATGCTCGATAAATTTCAATTCTGTTGGTCCCAGAGAGGTGAAAATACCACCGAAAGGCTTCTTTCAATGTGTACTATTCAGAAAAAAAAATAATGCAAATATGCTCGAATCCGAGCCCTAGTTATAACTATACCCGTACATTTAGGAGAAAGTAGGCTATATGTTCTTTACTGATCATCTTGTTGTTACCGCGAGGTTGAGAAAACGGCTGAATTGATTGACGTCGTAAAGCGCTCTGACAAAAGCACTTGGCCTGTAGATTTGAAGTGTCTTTAAATGAAAAATATATGTTACGGTATATTTTTAAATTATTAAGGAAAAATGTAATATTCTAGGCACTCGCGCGTGCGCACAATTGCTTTCACCCGTGTGTGGCATGGCGGATGGATCAACCGCGTTTTGCTGTGATCGTTGTTGATGAGAATTATACAGGAGGGGAAATATTCTTATGATGTTTCCACGATAGGCTATATACTGGAATAGAATGATAAAATAAGGGAAATGTTGAAGAACTTAACTGGCAGTTGAGTGTGCAAGTTATTTAATTAACTTGATATTACGATTATATTCCACTATCTGGGTGGCTCAGGCGGTAACGTTGTAGACTCTGAATTTATATTATGCATCGTCGAAGGAGTTCGAATCCCACCTTGGATATGTTTTTTTTAAAATCTCCGTATTCTTCTTTCTTGCTATTGGTATTCCATTGTCAATACATATTTTACATTTATAATTCCCGAAAAGTAAAAGAATTCTCCGCGATTTACGGTGCAATATACTTATAAATTATTAAAGAAAAATTTAGTATTCTGCCAGGCACTCGCGCATGCGCACGATCTCTTTCACCCATGCGAGACAATTGGCGAACGTACTTTATTTGAGGAGCTTGGACATCGTGGTCATTCAGCCCGCGTACTTTGGTGTGTGTGTGTAAAATTGTCTCTGATAACCTGTGTTATTGTGATGTCTGTATTAATGTGCGTATTTGTAATTATGGTGGGGATTGGGAAGGAGGTGGCTGAGGCCTTAAGTTAGAAACCAGTCCAGCATTTGCCTGGAGTGAAAGTGGGAAACCACGGAAAGTCACATCCAAGATGGTTGTTAAGGTTGGAATCGATCCCACCTCCCCTCAGTTTTACCTCTCGAGGCAGATTGCACCCCGTTCCATACCTCAGACCAGAATTAAATTTCTTGCCAGAGCTGGGGCCAAGAATGTAGCCTTTTAAGAGTGGGCTTCCCTGTGCTAATTTTTGATTTTTGACACGCACAGGACATACAATATTCTAAATTTACCTCCAGTACGATGACTGGCGAAGTGAGTCTATGTTCATTCCAGTAGTTGGCGAAGTGATTTTATGTGCCCCTACATAAAATTTACTATCATGGAAACCCAAAGGATAGTACCTATAACAGGTGATGGGAATTGCTTATTTAGATCAGTTTCGTACTGTGTATATCAAAATGACGAACGTCATCGTGAGCTGCGTTTGCAAACTATCAAAAAATTTTGCTGGCAGGGATAATAATAAGAATGTTATTATTAGCGATCAATCTCATCGCATTCTCCTCCACAACCAACTTGCGTATGACCGTATCTGGACGGTGAATACACTGGTCATGTTGAACTTCATTGTATAAGCCAATTGCTTATTGATTATTTGTTTAGAGTTTAGAGTACATAACAATGAGTGTAACCACGCTGCCATTCAATATTTAGCAGCTCAATTGATGCAGGCCCTATAGTGTTATCAAATACTACCTTAATTTGAGGTGAAATGTTGCTATAAATGAACCCGTTTGACCAAAAAGAGCATTGGCCAGTTGTATGCAATAATAGACGCAAGAAAGTGAGAATTCGTAAAAAATACGAAGTTACTTTTAAAATCCAATATAAATATGCTATTTCAGAAACAATTCCAGATATTATGCCGTACAGTGTAGGGTCCTTGACGAACAAATGTAAACATTGTTCTGCATTGTATTTCTCTTGCGAGAAATCTACGCTTGGTTACTTTGGCCTTTGCTGTTGTAATGGTAAAAGTGATCTGCCTTAATATAAAATACTTGACAGACTGAAACAATTTTTCACAGCAGATGATATCTCAAGGAATTTCCGAGAGAATATTTGGCAGTACAACAATGCTATGTCTTTCGTTTCCTTTGCCGCCAATGTTACCTTCCCACATGAATACGGTCGATATTATTTTAAAATTTCTGGAATTGCACATCATCGCATTTCGTTCTTATATTCCAAAAATATAAGCGACAGTTCTTACGGTTAGTTGTATATATTAGTCCCCTTAGAAGCTAATCTAGTCTGATCTGCAAATCGAGCGAATTCTTTCATCAGGGAGGGCACACTTCATGTTTTAAACAATGATTTGCAAGGGCATATCCCCTACATTTAACATTCAAAAAAACTCTAAAATTAAATGAGAGTTCAGTGTCTGGTTAAATTTAAATACCAAATCAGCTGATGGATTTCGATTAGCACGGCTCATAATATGGGATGAAGCCCCCAATGGCAAATGTTCATTCATTAATGTGAATGAGTCGTCTTCTAAAATATATTATAGGTGACGACATTATTCCCTTTTGTAGGAAAGTTATTGTTCTTGGAGGAGACTTCAGGTAGGTTTCTCCTGCTGTGCCGCAGTTATTCACAATAGCTCCTCTCTGGCCCTTCCCCAAATTACGCCGCTTACATAATAACACACGGTTGAAACCAGATGGAATTTTCTGATTTTTTTTTGCAACAAGTTAACGGCGAGTACCGCTCTGTGGATGGATGGTGAGGAATCGAATGTTATTGAATTACCAGCCAGACTTTCATCGCATGATGATATCGTGACATATTTACGGCGAAACATTCACTTCTGCGAAGGATATAACAAATTTCTCGAAAGTTTGTATTCTTGGCTTACACCAAACAATGAACACTGTAATGAAATTGATTTTAAAGCCGATGAACTTGTATCCAGTATTTCAAAAACATACACAGCGTTAACGGATTAAATACTGAAGATGAAAGCCAGCTACTTCAGTTTCCTCGAGAATTCGTAACTCGTTGGAATTAAGCGGTTTGCCTCCACATATTCAAAGGCTTAAGCCATAGCTAAGCTCCTTAGAAATCGGGACGTTTCCCAAGGGCTTCTACCAGATTAATTTTAAGGAATATGTATGAGAATTGCATGGATTTGGAAATAATAAGTGCAGATAAAATTAGGCAGAGAGCTCTAATCCTTCGAATTGAATTAACATCATCCAATAAAACACTTCCATTTTCTTTTAAGAGGCACCAATTTACAATTTATTTGGCATACTTTATCGCAATCAACAAAGATCAGGGGGAAACTCTAAAACGTGGATTTATCTCTATTTATCTCATCAAGTTTTCACTCATGGCCAGTAATATATGTTGCAATGTCGAAAGGGCAATCTTTCGACGAGCTTAACGTTGCAATAGTGCTAAATAGTAATCATGCAAAGAATGTATATAAGAAAATCCTTCAGTAAATATTTTTCCATGTTTTGACGGGTTTCAACTATTGAAACTTTTAATTTAATTTTAGAATTGTACACTCTATGATGGTTCAAAAAGCAACAGTATTTTTCTTTTCAAAACTTGCTTTCTATCTATATTATTAAACAGATCGTCAGTAATTTCAGTAAAACAGGAGCTCTCCTGGGTTTCCGTCAATCAAGCATGTGTTTACAATGCAGTGCACCGTTCCTGGTACCTACACCCTTTATGAATATAAATTAATTCAGAAAATAATAAATGTAATGTTATGAAAATATTGTAGAATGAAATTTATGTACACGAACACCTTATCCACCTTTCACTCAAAATTTGTCCACACCAGAATCTTAAAAATACTGTAGCTTAAACATTATCTTTGGCATAATTATACACTCTTTATGAATATTATAGCAACCATGAGGCCCACGCTTAGTCACATTCTCTTGAGAATAAAGATTACAAGTAACAATGACATCTCCTGCACTTGCCTATGTTCACTTCATAATTATCTTCCTTCTTGAAACACCTCCTCTCCCGTTCCTACTTCGTTGAATATTGTTTATACAGGACATGCATATTGCTCAGACATTATGACTGCTTAAGAATCACCTGATCTGGACCAACAATAACGCACAACATGCAGTTATAAACAGTTTGAGTGACTACAAAATGTGGTTTCCCCATTTTCAACACCAGGCAAATGCTGGGACTGTACCTTCTGACAGGCCACGGCCGCTTCCTTCCACATCCTTGCCCAGTTTCATTCATCTTCATCCATTTCATCTCTCATCCCGACGCGCAGGTCACCCACGGGCGTCGACTAGAAAGACCTGCACTCGGCCTCACAGGAGGTCACATGACAAAAAAAAAAAAAAAAACCAACTTCAAAAATAAAATTTTTATTCCCGCAGAAAGCTAGTTCTGCTGTGACTCCTCAGTAGTACAAGGCTAGTTTTGCTCTAACTCTTGAGCATTCGAAAGCAAAAGTGATCTCGATAAGTAGCCTATAAGTCCATCTTGATTGCTAATAATGGTTTTAGACGGAATAAAATGCGATCCGAGGCGGTGAATGCTAATAAGAGTGTCAGATATAAAAACATCATATCGAAATTAGTTCCTACCTATGAGAATGTTCGCCGTGGAAATTCTGCTTCGAGCGTGGTGTTTAAAACGTTAAAACCTTTCATCCATGACATCTACTGGAATGATCTTACGACATTGGTTTAATGCGTAGGCCTACACCTCTTGCATGCTTCGAAATAGGCTGGTCACACCGGTCATGAAGGTCATTGGCTACAGCGGTGTAATGTGCATGGCTACAGTCTCATTGCAGGTATACCAACACAGTCATTAGTAGAAGAGATGGATAACAAAAGAAGAATAAAGGAAACGAAGGACAGGGGAAAGAAATTACCTACACACTCCAAGAATGAGGAGGGACTTGGAAGGCAGTAGGGCCATGAAAGGACAATAGGTAATGAGGAAGGAGGAAAGGATCCACTCCAGACTTACTGGAAAATGGGGAATAATCGGACCCAGCCCAGGGTGCACCGTAAGTGGTGGCGCTACACACATCCCGTATGGCCTTGAGCATAAGATAGGAGGTTTGGCCTGTCGAAGTTTGAGAGCAGGGCCAAATAAGCCGGGGAAGGGACACCCTGGATTCCCTAAGACTATCGGGGTGGGAAGAGAACAAGGGAGGTCGACAGGAGAGAATAGTTTCGGTTATTCTCTTGGGTAGCAGGCTGGCGCTGTTGGTAGCGCGCTTGCCTATTACAGTACGTACGGGAATTTAGAACGGAATTGAGAGCAAACTGTCTAGATCAGGCGTTGTCAACCAGTGGGTCGCAAACCCCTGGGGGGTTGCAGGATGAGTCTTGGGGGATCGCGAGATACGGAGAAAATGTAAAAGATATTAGTTAATGCTGTAGTTTCTTATTAAAGAAGGAATACACTCACATTGTACTAAACTTTTATGTTTTTTATTCTATTAATAAGAAACTTGAGCGTGTTTGGAATTAACCAATTTTTGAATGTCTGGAATGATTTTTGTAACACACAAAACAATGTAATTTTCCAGTGTCAAACGTTTTCTTGATTTGGTTTTCAAATTCACCAATATGGAGAATCCTCGTTCACAGTTGTAAGATGTAGAAAATGGCATCAAAGTTTTTAACGCTGTTGTGCACAGTTCTGGGTATTCCCTTTTAATGAAAATGAAAATCCACAGCCTGCTTCCAGTCGGCCGATCGGGTCAGGAATGGAATGAATGAAGCCCCCATCTAGTGGCGAGGATATGGACTGTGCTGGCTGCCGAAGCCTGTCGCACTCCCCTGGGGCAATGATTAAATGAATGACTGATGAAATGAAATGATAGTTGAGAGTGTTACTGGAATGAAATTATGACAGGGAAAACCGGAGTACCCGGAGAAAAACCTGTCTGCCTCCGCTTTGTCCAGCACAAATCTCACATGGAGTGACCGGGATTTGAACCACGGACCCAGTGGTGAGTGGCCGGCGTGCTGCCGCCTAAGCCACGGAGGCTCTTGGGTATTTCCTTTTAATACTTTTCCAAAATTTGTCGGCACAAGCATTGTTAAAAGTTAGTTTCACCGACTGATCACTTGAAATGTCTATCAGTTCATCATGAAGACGAGCACTTAGCTCAGCTATTGTTGCGGCTGGCTCATTGAACGGTTTGACTACCCACAAATCCCCACTCATATCCTTAACTGGAATGTAATCTTTCAATTGTTCAATCAAGACTTCGAGATGAGATGAGTAAGAAGAGAGATGAAGTGTCATGGGATGTGGCGTCAATACTCGATACAAACTCTATAAAATCTTATTATTGAAGAATTACCGGGTGAGCTAGCCGTGGTTGTTACGGCGTGGCTACAGGGAGGCGAGGAGGTTCGAATACCCCCGCCGACAACCTTGATGATGGTTCCTGTGGTTTCCCATCTTCCTTCCAGGCAAATGCCGGGGTTGGTCCCTAACTATAGGCCATAGCCGCTACCTTCCAATTCCTAGTCCTTACATTCACACTTTTCTCCCCCAGACATCACTCCACAAGCGACGGTACTTGTAGCTCATCCAATGGGTGTCCGCGTAGAAGCAGCTACTAACTTTGGCGAGCGGAACATGTCCTCGGACACTCCCGGAACTAAAAGCCATACGCTAAAAGAAAGAAAAGAATGAAGAATTAAAGTGACACAAATTTATGTTTATTAATATTAGTTACAAGTGTTTTTATGAATAAAACTTAACAATTATTGTAAATTTAAGAGCCTCCGTGGCTTAGGCGGCAGCACGCCGGCCTCTCACCGCTGGGTCCGTGGTTCAAATCCCGGTCACTCCATGTGAGATCTGTGCTGGACAAAACGGAGGCAGGCAGGTTTTTCTCCGGGTACTCCGGTTTTCCCTGTAAAAATTTCATTCCAGCAACACTCTCCACTATCATTTCATTTCATCTGTCATCCATTTAATCATTGCCCCAGAGGAGTGCGTCAGGCCTCGGCAGCCGGCACAGTTCATATCCTCGCCGCTAGATGGGGGCTTCATTCATTCCATTCCTGACCCGGTCGGAGACTGGAAGCAGGCTGTGGATTTTCATTTCAATTATTGTAAATTTAATTATTGTTTTAACGTAACTTCCTCCCCAGACATCACTCCACAAGCGACGGTACTTGTAGCTCACCCAATGGGTGTCCGCGTAGAAGCAGCTACTAACTTTGGCGAGCCGAACATGTAACTTGGGGGGTCGCCAGAATACTCAGCCTAAAAAGGGGGTCGCAGTGTCTAAAAGGTTGAGAACCCCTGGTCTAGATGATACTTTGTATTGACCTGCGCAGTGGCCGCTCTTAGGGCTGTAGGTTGTGTTATATGGAATTGCATGAGCTCCTTTAGGGGTAGATGACCTTGATGTCCCGCCTATGTCTAACTAAATCCTGTCACTTAGTCTGCCTACTACTGCTGAGGAGTGCCTGGAACCAAGGGGACTTTGGTTCGTGGCCATGCAGTATCGCGTGGGTAGTTGGACATGGTTGCATTTCCGCGTTGCCGATAGCAAGTTATATAATGGTGTGATGACGATACGATGACCTCAACGATGACGCGAGCCATGCGTTACGGCCTTGGCTCATCCTATGAAGAGAAGAAGCTACATTGCAACGCAAGGTCATACTTCTGTATTAAAAGCGTTATCAGGACATTCTGTAATATGGTTGTTGTTGATTCATTGCGACATATAGCCCTGTGTTCTTGGGTGTGTATGCGTGTGTTCAACATGTCTGATAACCTGTGTTATTGTGATGTATTGTAATTAGAGCTAGGAGGAGGCCGTGGCCTTGGCGATCTGATCATTTCAGAGAGGTGAAACTTTCAATTACACATACTTACATTTTGTGATAGCACATGCTAATTCCAAATTAATGAATGAAGCTGCAACAAGCCAAGAGAAAATGTTATATTACTGTTTGGTTCAACGTGCAGTCAAATACGTTCGGAATGGAATTTACCACAGCCGGTTGGTGAAATATGACTGCTATGTGCTTTGGGATTATCGTCATGGCAACATAGGTTCAAGTGTAAAAGTGTAACCCACTTATTTTCCAATTTGTGAAACTCTGACAATTGTAACGTCAGTGGGAATGCATGAAGTTGCAGTTCTGAAATGTGACAATATGAACAAATTACAGTTTCTGGCCAGATAATTATAATCAAGTACCTGTATACGTCGTATATCGGTGATTATTTCCCGACGTTTTGGCTGACATTGCAGCAGCCTTAATCATGGGTAGATGATAAACTAGGCACCGGCCGCGAAAGCCTACGATCTAAATACCGGTACACGTTTGTCAGGGGCGGATTTAAAGGGGGCCGAAGGGGGCAACCCCCCTCCCCTTGGACAAATTTTACTAATATTTTTGAATGTTATTTCAACATTTTTTGATTTACTTGTATTAAAAGACTGGAAACAAATCATGCAATTTCTTAGATATTCACTAAACATGAAACACGAAGCTCTTGAAATATTAATATTTACATACCTTTAAAAGTGTAACTACCTTTTAATGACAAGTAGATCCATTTGCATATTAATTTACTTTTATGCTCTTGAAGAACATCTAAGAACGACTGGTCCAAGAAGCCTCTTTACCAGTATAACAATTCAAACTTCTCTAATAGGATGCTGTGGTGAGGAGATTTTGAAGACAATAGTGGCTCCTGTAAACAAAGCCAAGGAATTCAGCTGTATGTTTGATGAAACAGTGGATGTGTCCCATATTTCTCAAATGTCACTTAATCTGAGATACGTTTGCACTGAAGCAGGCAACATCAATGTTAGAGAAGATTTTGTGGTATTTCTCGACATTAGAAAAGCTGTTTTGGACCTTGAAAAAGATTCATCGTCAGGCTCAGAGATAGAAGTTGACAATCATGAAAACTATTCGAGCAATGAAACTGAACCCACGGTGTCAGGTTTGAAACTTGGTGAGGTAGTAATTAGAGTGTTAAGGGCTCTTGGTTTGAACCGTAATAACTGTGTTGGCACAGGGACCAATGGAGTTTCCGTGAATATTTTCGAAACTGTTGGAGCAGTACAAGAGATTCAGAAAGTTGCTGTTAATGCAGTAAGATGTCCTTGCTACAACCACCAACTAGGCTATATCCAAAACAGCGAAGGTCCTGTCTGTAAGAAATACATTTGTTAATTTGACAGAAATTATATAATTCTTTAATGCTTCTTCAAAACGAAAATAATATGGTTCTGAAACATATTCTTCATGACCAATTGATTGATCTTTGTGAGGCACAATGGGTGGAACGGCACGACGCTGTTTTGAAATTGTCAGCCAACATTGAAAACGTCAGTGCTGCACTCGAAATTGTCTCCAGTTGGTCAGACGTTCAATGGGATGCGTCACCACTTATGGTACAATGTTTGTTGTCCAGCATTTAACCTATTGGGAATGTATTGTATCTTTGTGCTGTCTTACAAGCCGGACGTTTGTTTTAGACGATTGCCCTTGACCTTGAAGCCTGCGGGTGAGCCTGCACACAGTCACTCTCTCACCATATCGCTTCACATTTGTCACCACCGATCTGATGAAATGGAATTTCAGACTTGAGCCCGTGGCGATAGCGTCTTGCTGACAGTACAGTCCACGTCGAAGTATTGTGTGACACGGAAGTACCAGGTTACATAGTTACGAACAGAACGCCATTATATTCGCCAATGACTGTACTTCATCATCAGTGTGAAACAGCTTTGTCAATCATCGGACTGCATAGGGCAGCTGACAACAACACAGGTACTGTATTAACTCGCCTCCAGGCTTCCATTATGATTTTTCACTCGTCTAAAACAAACGTCCGGCCTGTAACGAAGTTCTAGCCATAACTCATTACAGGCCGGACGTTTGTTTTAGACGAGTGAAAAATCTTTATGGAAGCCTGGAGGCGAGTTACTACAGCACCTGTGTTGTTATCAGCTGCCTCAAGCAGTCCGATGATTGACAATGTTGTTTCACATTTCTTTTGAAGTACAGTCATTGGCAATTATAATGAATGACGTTCTGTTCGTAACAACGTAACGTGTACTTCCGTGTCACACAATACTTCGACGTGGACTGTACTGTCTGCTCAAGTCTGGAATTCCATTACATCAGATAGGTGGTGACAAGTGTGAAGCGATAGGGTGGGAGAGTGAGTGTGTGTAGGCTCACCCGCAGGGTTCAAGGTCAAGGGCATTCGTCCAAAACAAACGTCCGGCCTGTACTTGAGCGTACTTTTTCATACTGGAAACCTAGATGTCAGGTCAGCATCTGTTGCAGTATTCAGCGTGATATCCATCTTTGCCAGGAAAAGGAATAATATAGAAGAAGACTTCAGCAGCGAGTATTAAAAGTGTAATATAATTGCAACTGAGTTGGCTGTAGAGAATCGTAGAGAGAAAGAGAAACCGACAAAATGCACCATTCACTACTGAAGACTATTTTAGGAGGAATATCTATATCCCCTTGCTGGACTGGAAATCCTTGACATCTACAACTTAAATATGTTTCTACCTCAAAATGTTGTTAAAAACTGTATTACTATTCTCGATACTCGAGACCAAAATGAAGTCATAAAGACGGTGACTGGGAAATATGCCACTTTGTTTCAAACACAAGAATAAGTGTTGTATAATAATAATAACCCCTGGCACTACAGCCCACGAAGGGCCTAGGCCTACCAAGCGACCGCTGCTCAGCCATTTGACCTGCAGATATTGGGTTGACACGTGGTCACCGCATCGGGTCCCCTCGGCCGTTAATCTTGGCTTTCGTGACCGGGGCGCTGCCGCACGGTTAGACAGCTACTCAATTGTCTTCACGAGGCTGAGTGCACCCCGTTCCAGCCCTCACGTCAGCTTCTAAAATCCTTGACGGAGCCGGGAATCGAACCCGGGGCCTCCGGGTGCGAGGCAGGCTCGGTACCCCAACACCACGGGGCCGGCTGCTAAGTGTTGTTTACGAAACTAGAAGCTGAATATCTCCATTGGTCAACAAAATGGAATATGGAAATGGACAATGGGGGCATCATCCCATCAACTGTAGCTAGTGCAGTGGAGGCTTGCCACCCAGTTTTATTTCCATTGGTGAAGACAATGCTCAAAGTAATACTGACACATCCTGTATGCATCGCATGTGCCGAATGGTCATTTTCGACTCTCCATCTCCTGAAAACATACTTGAGATCGAGGACTAAAGGAACCAGACTCAACAAATTGACTCTAATGTTCATCCATAGAGACATTCCTATTGATCACAATAAAATCCTTGGTAGGTTTGGACAAAAGAGCAAAAAAGAATCCACAAGCTTATTGTAAGATGAACTTCAATAAGTGAGCAGTCTGTATTTATGCTAAATGATTTTGATTAAACGGCGAATGCTAGGAAAATTTGTATTTTTGTTGTTGTAAATCCTCAGATTTCAGAACATCAAAGCTATAAATTTTTAAATAATTTGATTCATCTTGCTGTTATACATTAAAACGTACTTAAGCTCCTGAGGAAAACATTAGCTTCACACAATTTCTTTCACACTTAAATACAGTATAATACCAAAATGTAAAGATTACAATAGCCTAATATTTCGAACATTGTGTTTGAAAGAATGCTATAAATTTTAAAGTCTCTCTAAAAAATAGTTCTTAACCAGTCGTATTAGAGCTATGGCAGTAAATATTAGGACTTACAAAACTGAGATAATTTAGAATACAATAAATATTTCACTTAAAATGGCAAATATCAAGCAAATATTCCCAAATTCACAAAACAATTTCGTACAATTTTTGATTGTTTCTTTATTTAAGATTGTAACATTTTTTTTACCCAAAAATATCACAAAACGAATCACTAATTTGGGCCTAAATTTTGCAAATTTTTCTGGGGAGTTTTCTCGCACCTCCTATTGGCTTGGGGGTTTTCGAGACACCCGGTGTGCCCGCCCCCCCCCCCCCCCCTATAATCTTGCCTTAAATCCGCCACTGACGTTTGTGGTGATGCTTTTCTTCGTACTCTGCATTTCTCTACCCTCTGATATCCTAAATCTTTCCAATTTCATATTATTTTCTTGATCTATCCGACTGACTGCGCTTGTCTATTAGTTGGCTTCTCTTTGTAAAGGATCGCAATTTACAAGTTGCACGAAAATAGAGACTCTTTTCCAGGGCGAATTGTTTTTTAGCAGTCTGGCTGCGTGGCTCAGGGGTAACGTTCTCGCTTGCTGAGCCCAAGGTTGCAGGTTCGAAACTTGGCGCAGTCAGCTGGCATTTGAGGGTGCGCAAATGCGAGGGAGCCGTGTCAGTACATTTACTGGCACGCTAAAGATCCCCTTCGGGGCAAAATTCCGGCACCCCGGCGTCTCTAAAAGCCAGGGTAGTTAAAAGGGACGTAAAACCAATAACATTATTATTATTATTATTATTATTATTATTATTATAATTATGTTTTTTAGCTTTCCCTTCATAATGACGATTATGTCGAATGCACAAATAATCAAGAGCAGTATAAATGAAAGGAGGTTTAGCAAAGAGCAACCACAATAAATAACCTTCAAATGCAAAAGACTCAGTGAAACACTTAGGCCCCTCTGTAATCTCTCACCAAAACTGAGTAACTCCAAGCGCACTACAAAAATGCCAGCACACGTGGAAGAGAGTTAATCAGTTTTCTTGAACTAAAATCTCATATAGACTATAGAGGAAACACAGCTAATCTATACTAATATATACAAATGAGATGGTGTGTGTCTGTGTATTACCCATTCACGCAAAAACCATTGGTCCGATTTACATGACATTTTACTGATTTACCTGATTAACATATAGGCTACTTTTGATTTTGATACTTTGCACTATTTAAAGATGGCGACCATTTTAGTGACGTCACTACACCCTTTGGCTTCAAACTCTCGAAAGTAAAAAGAGAACGCTAAGAAATAGAGAACTTTTGATGGGACATACGAGGTTTTTAAATTTAACTTTCTATCCGAATGGTCCTTATCACTTTTCGTGTATCTCCAACGGTCAACGCCGAGCGGTGTAGTTGGACAAAATGTTCCATCCTTACTCTCCATCCACGCAGCACCACGCCTATCCCCTGATTTAACTGTCTCCTTCACATTTTAATTTATTTATGACCCGGAGCGAAGCACGGATACTTCAGCTAGTAAAAGATAAATGCAGGAAATCCAAGAATGATCATAATAATCTGGCCTGATACTGTATATTTAATATATCTGGCTGAGGTGTGGCACGGGTATTCTCGGGGAACATATTGAGACTCTGGTTCTGATTGGCTAATTTTAGCAGCCGATAAAATGACACCGACGTGAGTTATCGTGTTATTTATCAGCAATCCTCTAACACTCACGTTGTTTCCGGCTAGGTTATGGAGATGTTCCCATGCTGCAGGGTTGATCTACCTCTGCCAGCTAGCTGCACACTTCACTCTACATTTGCAGCGCCCCAGGTGAGTAAGGAGCAAATCGGGAGCGAGCAATTCAGCCGAGGCGATGGAGACCTGATTCAGACACGCCTAACAGGCCTCGTACGGGAAACTTTGCGCAACTGTAAAGGCTGTCTTTGCTGGTGATCTTGGACGTCGCACATCTTGTTACAGCTAACCCCACAGGGGCGGATTTAAGAGGCGGGCGGGGTTGGGGGTGGCGACCGCACCCCATGGACAAATTTTATTAATATTTTGGATATTATTTTAAAATTCTTTGGTTACTTGTATTAAAAGCCTGAAAATTAATCATGCAATTTCTTAGTTTTTCACTTAACATGAAACTCGAAGCTCGTGAAATATTAGTCTAATATTTACAGATCTTTAAAAGTGTAACTACCTTTTAATGACAAGTAGGATCCATTGGCATATTAATTTACTTTCTATTGGCGTCTCCATCTGAACAGGCCTGTCCCAGTTATCAGCGTGAGGCAACAAGTAAGAAATCACATTGTTTATGAAGGAGTGGGCTGTGCTGTACGTTACCGCCCAGAGGTTTCTGCTAGGTGAGCTGTCCGCCACGCATGCGCTCCTGCCTCTATGCCGTCACTTGTGCGATCTGTGATCTGTCGTTTTCGTGCACTGCCATCCATTCCATATCGCCATTTTTGTTTATACACACTCTGTCTGAAAAGTTCGGTGAATGGGTCTATATTACGAACGGATTGTTGGCTTACCTGAAACAGCCGTTACTATCCTTCGAAGTAATCCCTGTGCTTGGTTATGCAGTTCTTAGAACGGCTGTACAAGTCCTGGCAAAGTCTTCCTGAGGGATACCGGATAGCATTCAGTTGGGTCGTCACATTCTGTTGGATGTCCAAAATGTCCGAAAACCTCTGGCCCTTCAGGGCTTTTCGGCGACCCTGGACCCCGATACTCCATACTTTAACGCTTCCCTTCGAGGTCGTACCTCAGGCACCAGGTCTCGTCACCCGTGACAATGGTTTTCAGGACCATTCCATTCCACGGAACATTCACCCTTCTCACTGCCGCCCGTCTATCAGGTGTGCAAGGCAGGTCGCATAAATTCACGCTTCTCTCTTGCTTTCAATTAAGAGTTTTGACGACCCAAACTGAAGGCTATTCCTAAAGAAGACTATGCCAGGAGTTTCCAGGACTTGTTCCGTCGTTCTCAGAAGTGCATAACCATCCACAGGAATTACTTCGAAGGACAATAACGGCTGTTTCAGGTAAGCCAACAATCCGATCGTAATATAGCCCATTCACCGAACTTTTCAGACAGAGGGTGTATTTGGCACGCGCCATACTGACTGTTGTTGCCCTCTACTAGGCCGACTAATAATGAGAATGACGCGAACTAATCTGTTTCTCCTACTAATGAGCTGAAGACATTTCGTTACGGCAAGTTATTCTCCTTATTTTTCTTTCAGATTGTGGTTTTGGTTTTAGATGTTCAACTATAAGAAATAGACGGTTGGCCTTTCTTGGATATTCCAAAGGCAAGTGCCTCGTAAATGAAAAAATTCGCAACAGAAAAAGAACACTAACAAACAGCTTGCCTACAAAGTGTGCAGTTTGCACATTTCAAACGTCGATCATGTAACATTATCTTGGATTATAATAGTGTTAAGTAGGTGTAAATTAAATACTGTATGTTATATGTGAGAATATTGTAAATAGTTGCTATCCAGTTATTATATTGGTATATTACGCATTAACTTGACCTGCTAGAATACTAAATGTCTTTACTCAATCATTATAATTATAATATATACTGTATACCGTATATAATGAATAATTATTTTACCAATAATTATGTTATAACTATACCGTATACCTATTTCAGGTATTGCAAGAAAGCGATATTTGATAGACGCGGTTCCATCTCAAAATCCAACCGTGTCTAGTTTTCAGTATGGATATCACGGGAAATTCTTAGTTTATGGCGGAAATTGTAGGGTAGGAATTTTGGGCAGTTAACCAGTCTTGACTTAAGGCAATTTACTAAAATATTTCAGTGGTTAAAACAACAGTTTGAACATACCTCACGCAGATAGCAAAAAACTAGCTATTTAAGCATATAAACATAAGAATATCGTCCCCGCAAACCTTAGAAATTTTAAATAATAAATTTTACAGAACGATTAATGAATTAAGTTATTTCTTGTCCAACACGGACAGAAAACAGAAATGTTTCTGTAATTAATTTTCGGTAGAGCCTGTAGATCAACGGATAATTATAATTAAATGCCCTTAAACTGGAAATATACCGGTAACTTACTATTTCAAAATTGTAATCATGATTAACTCTAATATATTCTGTTTCTTACAGGCTTCGTGTACGTGCACTGATCTTGGAAAGCGAAAACAAGGAGGATGTGGGCCTGGAGACATGCGAAAGTTTCTCACCGTTTAAGAAAAGAAAGCCTACTTTGAGTGTTCTGCTGAATCAAACCCTACTTTGAAAGAAGTCCCATTCACATCGAGTGCTATTTTAGAATACAATTCGGAAGACATGCAAATCAGTGAGACACCCAATATTTCTTTACATGAGTCACAGACACAACAGAATTATGCTATTAATGAAAGTTTTGAAAATTATATTTGAATATATGTTCACTCAAGTAAATCAAGGCCTGTTGATCATTTTATTTTACATGTAACGGAAAATCACGGGACTCCCCCTTAAATTACGCATTTCCTTTTTCAAGACAGAGAAAAGGAAACTCTGAAGAACGGAGATTTGACAGAAGAGAGCATCTACAACAATTTCCATGGTTGGAAATTTCACCATCTAGAAGTGGGCTGGTTTGTAATTATTGTCCTTCTTTGCGAAGCAAACAAGTCTCCACGGAAGAACTATCCTATTTGGAACTCTTGCCCTTAAAGAGATTTTCAAAGCTTCTTGGTAATAATAAAAGGAATCTTGAAACCCATCAAAACATATCTTACCACCGTGAAGCTGTTCACCGGGCGACAGACTTTGCCAAAGCTACTAAGACCACAGATATCAAACCAGTAGGACAGGTACAAACTCCAAAAGTAATGGAAAACCGGGCAAAGTGGACCTTATCCTAAACAAAGTGATTCTTCTAGGTCGTTAAAATATTACTTTTAGAGGTCACAGAGAGGATGGTCGTGCAACCTTTGACGAGCCTACCAAAAATTATGGAAATTTCCGAGCGTTGTTACGCTTTCGCTGTGACATCGGAGATAATGCTCTTGAAGAACATCTATGACTGGTCCAAGAAGCCTCTTTACCAGTAAAACAATTCAAACTTCTCTAATAGAATGCTGTGGTGAGGAGATTTTGAAGACAATAGTGACTCGTGTAAACAAAGCCAAGGAATTCAGCTGTATGTTTGATGAAACAGTGGATGTGTCCCATATTTCTCAAATATCACTTAATCTGAGATACGTTTGCACTGAAGCAGGCAACATCAAGGTTAGAGAAGATTTTGTGGTATTTCTCGACATTAGAAAAGCTGTTTTGGACCTTGAAAAAGATTCATCGTCAGGCTCAGAGATAGAAGTTGACAATCATGAAAACAATTCGAGCAATGAAACTGAACCCACGGTGTCAGGTTTGAAACTTGGTGAGGTAGTAATTAGAGTGTTAAGGGCTCTTGGTTTGAACCTTAATAACTGTGTTGATACAGGAACCAATGGAGTTTCCGTGAATATTTTCGAAACTGTTGGAGCAGTACAAGAGATTCAGAACGTTGCTGTTATGCAGTAAGATGTCCTTGCTACAACCACCAACTAAACTTGGCTATATCCAAAATAACAAACGTTCCGTCTGTAAGAAATACATTCGGTATTTTGACAGAAATTATATCATTCTTTAATGCTTCTTCAAAACGGAATATGGTTCTGAAAAAAGTTCTTCATGCCATCTGATTGACCTTTGTGTGACACGATGGGTGGAACAGCACGACGCTGTTTTGAAATGTTCAGCCAATATTCAAAAAGTCCGTGCTGCACTCGAAATTGTCTCCAGTTGGTCAGACGTTTAAGGGGATGCGTCACCACTTAAGGCACAATGTTTGTTGTCCAGCATAACCGATGGGGAATTTATTGTATCATTGTGCTGTCTTAACGAAGTACTAGCCGTTACTCATAACATGAGCGTACTTTTTCAAATTGAAAACCTAGATGTTAAGTCAGCATCTGTTGCAGTATTCAGCGTGATATCCATCTTTGCCAGGAAATGGAATAATATAGAAGAATACTTCAGCAGCGAGTATTAAAAATGTAATATAATTGCAACTGAATTGGCTGTATAGATAAGGCTTCCGAGAATCGTGAGAGAAATAGAAACCGACAAAATGCACCATTCACTACTGCTGATGAATATTGTTACGTGCCACCCCCTAGTGGCAATTCCGTTAACTGGATTACGGTGGGTAGAAAGCACAACACCAATTATTGCTTTAAAGAGAAATTAGCTTTATTGCTTGCAGGTCAGAAATATACACCGTACAATAAGCAGATAGAAACAATTAGCTGTCTTACAGAAGCTCCCTCAGCATGGGGCTTGACTCACCCTTTCACTTGTCAATGAGCCACAGAAGTTAATCCCTCCTAATGAGTCCGGTCCCGTACGCTTGCTGGAAATAGCTGCACTAAGTCTGTCACTCACTCTTTTGCAACTCACCACAATGACCTCTGTCGCACTAGGTAAGCACACACTCTTCAATACCCAGACTCTCCGTATGATTCACACTCCTTCACTGGCCAGAGAATCAGCTTCACTAGGGGTTTCGCAAGTTACGTCACCACACTTCTGTCGCTCAGAATAAACGCTCGCACTAGCTCGAAAAACACACCCACACTGGTTGAGAGGTCGCTCTTATATAGCAGGCCGGTGACTCAATAAATGCTTCTAGAACCATCCAGGGTTCACGGCTTTTCGAGGCTTCCTTCACTGGCTGAGTCACGAATATTCTGGACCATCCCTTTGTCCTAGTAGTCCTGTTGCATAAGGCGCACGCAATGCACTGAGGCAGAGCAGCTCAGCCCTGGGGCAGTTGTGACTCATGCGGCGAGCGATGAAACGAACTCACAGCCGTAACACCACCCCCTTCCTAAAAGGCTGATCGTCCAGATCAATCATTGGTCCGTCTGTGTCCCTCCGTAGGCTGCCAGGCGATCTCGATGTACGAACTTCATCTTCGCCCTCGGGCTCCGCTGGATCCTGTAGACGACATCGTTGATCCGTTTCACGACTCGGTACGGGCCCTCCCAGGACATCTGCAGTTTGGGTGACAGGCCTTTCTTCCGTAATGGGTTGAAGAGCCAGACCAGGTCGTCCTCGTGGAATCCGCCGGCATCCGTCTGTTGGTCGTATCGGGTCTTCATTCGGTCGGTCTCGATCGGCAGTTTCCTCCTCGCGAACGCGTGCACGTCCTCCAGTTGGTCGACCAGTTCTTGACAATACTGGCTTACCGGGACCGGATCATTCCCAGGTCGGCCGAAGGCAAGATCGACAGGTAGACGGAGCTCCCTCCCAAACATGGTCCGGGCTGGTGTGCACCCGGTGGCTTCATGCACGGCGGCGCGGTAGGCCAGGAGAAATAGTGGAAGATGTTTGTCCCAATCCCTCTGGTGCTCGCTGACGACTATTCGGAGATGGTTCTCGATGGTGCGATTGAATCGCTCTACCATCCCGTTGGACTGAGGGTGTAGCGACGTTGTCCTTGTCTTCCGGATTCCCAGCAGCTGGCATAGGTTCTGGAACACCTGCGACTCGAAGTTCCTCCCTTGGTCGGAGTGCAGCTCCAGGGGTACTCCGTACCGGCTGACGAAATCCTTCTCCAGGGTCTCTGCGATCATCGCGGCTTCTTGGTTAGGGAGCGCATACGCCTCCGGCCATTTGGTAAAGTAGTCGCTGACGACCAATATGTAGCGGTTCCCTGCCTCGCTTAACGGGAATGGCCCAGCAACATCGAAGGCCACTCTCTCCATGGGGCCGCCCACGTTGTAGGTCTTCAGTGGACCCCGTCGTCTTCGTCCTGGGCCCTTGCTGGCTGCGCAATCGTGGCACCTCGCGCAGTGGTTCTCCACGTCAGTTCGGCATCCGATCCAGTAGAACCGCTCTCTCAGCTTCTCCAGGGTCTTCTTTATCCCTAGGTGTCCACCAGATGATCCTCCATGGACTTCCTTCAGGACTTCCTCCGTCATAGCCTTTGGAACGACGACTTGCTCGCGAGATGTCTTCCCGTCGGTGCTCTCCCAGGTACGGCAGATGAGGCCGTCCCTTACAACCAGCGAGTCCCACTGCGCCCAGTAGAACTTAAACTTTGGGTTGCAGTCACTCACAATGTTCCACCCGGGTCTGGGGACACAGGCCCTCTTCCATTCGGCTATCAGTCCCAGGTCATCATCTTCCGCTTGCGCCCGCGTGAAAGATTCGCGGCTCCAGCTCCCTTGAAGTTCCACGGTAGTCCTTCGGCACTGTATCCCGGTGTTCTCCTCCCTTCTGGTACAGAAGGTGCAGTCTTCGGGGCACGGTTTTCGTGACAGGGCGTCGGCGTTAGAATGCAGTTGGCCTTTCCTGTGCTGGATCTCAAAGTTGTACTGTTGAAGCCTCTCTAACCACCGCGCGAGTTGACCCTCGGGCTGCTTGAAGTTCAGGAGCCACCGCAGGGATGCATGGTCGGTCCTGATGAGAAATTCTTGTCCGTACAGGTACTTGTGGAAGTCTTCACGATGGCGAGCAGCTCCTTCCTGGTGACACAGTAGTTTCTCTCTGGCTTTGACAAGCCTTTGCTGAAGTAGGCCACTACTCTCTCCTCGCCGTCCACAATTTGCGACAGGATTCCCCCTATACCAAAGTCGCTGTCATCGGTATCGACGATGAACCTTGTTCCAGGTCTGGGGTAGGCTAGAATAGGCGTGGTGCACAGAGCCTGCTTTAGTTGTTCGAAAGCACTGTGGCATTCTGCTGTCCACGTGAAGAGTTGGTCCTTCTCAGTCAGTCGATGTAGTGGTTTGGCGATGTCGGCGAATCCTCTCACGAAGCGACGGTATTAAGTGCAGAGTCCCAGGAAGCTTCGTAGTAGAGACTTGTCCTTCGGAACTGGCCATTCCCTCACAGCTGCGGTCTTCTCTGGGTCGGTGCACACCCCTTCCTCGGAGATGATATGCCCACAGTACTGGACCTGCTTCTGGAAGAGCTGACACTTCTTGGGGCTCAACTTCAGCTGGGCAGCCCGTAGCTTCATCAAGATCTCCTTCAGGTTGTTGTAGTGTTCCTCGAAGCTTCTCACCGGAACGATGACGTCGTCTAGGTAGACCAAGCAGGTCTTCCAGTGTAGTCCCCTCAGAATGGACTCCATTAGCCTTTCGAAGGTCGCAAGGGCGTTGCACAGACCGAATTACATGACGGTGAACTGCCAGAGCCCGCTGCCCACAGAGAACGCAGTTTTCTCGCGGTCCTTAGGGTGGACCTCCACCTGCCAGTAGCCACTCTTCAAATCCAAGGTGGAGAACCATCTTGACCCTTATAATGGTGTCCAGCGTGTCGTCGATCCGGGGTAGAGGGTAGCTGTCCTTTTTCGTGACGTCATTCACCCGCCTGTAATCCACGCAGAACCTGGTGGAACCGTCCTTCTTCTTCACTAGCACGACCGGAGAACTCCAAGGACTATGTGATGGCTCGATCACTCCTTGCTCCTTCATCTCTTCTACCATCCGGTCGACTTCAGCTCGCTTGGCGAGTGGGACAGGTCGGAATGGGGCCCTAATCGGTGCGCTGCCCCAAACGTCGATTCTGTGCTGGACCAAGCTTGTCCTACCGAAGAAATTGCTCCTCACGGAGAAGACATCCTGGCATTCGCGTAGCAGGTCCTGAAGTTGGCGTGATTGCTCCTCGTCTAATTGGTCCTGGGATCCTTGGTACAGCTTCTGTAGTTCTTCTGGCAGGACGCGTCTTCTTCGGTTGTCCGTCTGCAGGTGTCCGTCAGTCGAGTCTGTGATGCGGGCAATCCAGGTAACGGGCTCGCAGACTCCTAGGTTGGTGTCCCGGTGAACCGTAATATCGTAGTCGTTCTGGTTGGACAGGCGGACGTACGGCCGAGGCGTCGTGTTGATGAGGGTCTTGGCAACTAGCAGTCCTTTTGTCTGGATGTCCTCATATTTTGGCTCGATGACAGCCGCCACTCCCTCAGTAGTTCCGTCGACAATTACGGCGGCGCTGACCTCCGTCCTGCTGGGAACGATGACGTCCTCTCTCAGCCTTACTCGTCGTGCGGTGACGGCCTCGTGTGCTGGTTGCAAAGCAAGTTCCTCACCTCCGAAGTACAGAGTGTTGGTACTCAGGTCCATGATGATGTTGTTCTGGTCCAGGAAGTCCAGTCCGATGATCACTTCGTTTGATACGTCAGCAACAAGCACTGGATGCTTCACCACCCGTCGACCAATGACGAGCTCCAGTGATGCTTCGCCATGTACCGGTGTGGTCTCTCCGGTCGCGGTTATTAGCTGGAGGTTCCTTTGTGTGGGTTGCACTCTCCATTTCGGGATCACGGTGGGATTGACGATGGTCCTCGATGCTCCCGTGTCGATCAGCATGGGCCAGCTCACTCCGTTGACGACTCCGTCGACCATCAGGCTGCTATTGTCCCTCCGTAACTTCGTCACACGCACTTGGACTGCCGGGGCTTAACGACTGTCACAAGCCAACCTTTGCCCCCCAAGGCTGGCTAATACTCGTTTCCCTGGGACGCGCGGTTTTCAGACGACTGATTTCCCATCGGATACCCTCGGCGGCGGCGATCACCGCAGTCCTTGCTCAGGTAGCCTTTCTTACCGCAGGCCCAGCAGGTCGGTAGTCCTCTTCCGGGCCGCCTCTCCGGTTGTCTTCCGGCTGTGTCGTTGCTGGTGGTGCCGCGACTATCGAAGAAACGGCTTAGCGCCTCCATCAATTCGTCGGCCAGGGGCTTGGTCTCGTTGGTTTTTGCTGGTTCGTCGACGTCCACTTGACGCACCCGCGCGTGCATTATAGAGGCCTGTTTTGCCGTCTCGAATTCAAGTGCGTGGCTCAGCGCATATGCCAGGGTCTTATTGCGCGCGAGTCGCAGCGCCTGTTGAGTGTCCTAGTCCCGTAGCCCGTCGGTGAAGGTCTGCGTCGCAATCTGTTCCAGAAAGTCGGCCGGCGCTGTTGGATAGGCGAGCCTTACGAGGCGTGCGATGTCCATCTCGAACTCCTGCAGGGTTTCCGCGATCTTCTGTACCCGGGTCCGGAGCTGCATCTGGTAGGCCTGCTGAAGATGGCTATCTCCATATCGGGACTCCATATGGGCGATCAGTGAAGCGTAGTCCTGGGATCCAGTCGGGATGGCCTGAAGGACGTTAAGGGCGTCACCTCTCAGCGCTACAATGAGAGCTGTAGCCTTTTCTGTGTTATTCCAGTTATTTATGGAACAGGCCGCCTCGAACTGACGTAAGTAGGTGCTCCACGGGACCTTTCCGTCGAAGGTTGGGGGCGTCACTCTGCTATGTCCCGTTCCTGATATTCCCGGTGTAACGGTGGGCGGGCGTTGGCGCAGCTCGGCAACTTCCTCTTTTAGAGCGTTGAATCTCGCTTCCATCCCCGTCGGCGGGCGTTGGCTCAGCTCAGCAATTTCCTTTTGTAAAGCGTTGAATTTCTCTTCCACCCCCGTCAGTGGGCGTTGGCGCAGCTCGGCAACTACCTTTTGTAAGGCGTTGAATTTCTCCTCCACCCCCATCAGCGGGCGTTGGCGCAGCTCGGCAACTTCCACTTGTAAGGCGTCGAACTTCTTTTCCACTGCCGTGACTTCCTCACGCAGACCCAGTTCTAATTTCTTCAGGTCCTGTGTCAACTTTTTCCGACCGTCTTCCATCTTCTTCTGGCCGTCCTCTCTCCTCTTCAGGTCCTCCGCTAGCTTATTTTGATCGTCTTCCATCTTCTTCTGGCCGTCTTCTAGTTTGGCAGTTAGGTCCTCGGCTAACTTATTTTGACCATCTTCCATCTTCTTCTGGCCGTTTCTAATTTGGCAGTTAGGTCCTTGGTTAAAATCTTCTGGCCGTCTTCTAATTTGGTTTCCATGCCACTTAACTTTTCTAGCAATGCTGCCAATTGCGCGTCCATTTTGGTTGTTTGTCTTGTAAAGGGCATGCACTCACAAGAAAATTAAAAAAAAATTACCTGCTCGGGTTTTGAAACCAGGACCGTCAGGTGTTGTGCTTGTACTTGAGTTCGTAATCCGGCTTCTGACACCAGTTGTTACGTGCCACCCCCTAGTGGCAATTCCGTTAACTGGATTACGGTGGGTAGAAAGCACAACACCAATTATTGCTTTAAAGAGAAATTAGCTTTATTGCTTGCAGGTCAGAAATATACACCGTACAATAAGCAGATAGAAACAATTAGATGTCTTACAGAAGCTCCCTCAGCATGGGGCTTGACTCACCCTTTCACTTGTCAATGAGCCACAGAAGTTAATCCCTCCTAATGAGTCCGGTCCCGTATGCTGGCTGGAAATAGCTGGACTAAGTCTGTCACTCACTGTTTTGCAACTCACCACAATGACCTCTGTCGCACTAGGTAAGCACACACTTTTCAATACCCAGCCTCTCCGTGTGATTCACACTACTTCACTGGCAAGAGAATCAGCTTCACTAGGGGTTTCGCAAGTTACGTCACCACACTTCTGTCGCTCAGGATAAACGCTCGCACTAGCTCGAAAAACACACCCACACTGCTTGAGAGGTCGCTCTTATATAGCAGGCCGGTGACTCAATAAATGCTTCTAGACCCATCCAGGGTTCACGGCTTCTCGAGGCTTCCTTCACTGGCTGAGTTACGAATATTCTGGACCATCCCTTTGTCCTAGTAGTCCTGTTGCATAAGGCGCACGCAATAAACTGAGGCAGAGCAGCCCAGCCCTGGGGCAGTTGTGACTCATGGGGCGAGTTATGAAACGAACTCACAGCCGTAACAATATTTTGGGAGGAATACCTATATCCCCTTGCTTGACTGGATGATCAACGATCTAAAGACAAGATTTTCTGATGAAGTCCTTGACATCTACAACTTAAATATGCTTTTACCTCAAAATGTTGTTAAGAACAGTATTACTAATCTTGATACTCCAGACCAAAATGTAGTCTTGACGGTGACTAAGAAATATGCCACTTTGGTTCAAATACAAGAAGAAGTGATGTACAGTATACGATTTAAAAGCTGAATATCTCCAGTGGTCATCACAATGGAATATGGAAATGGACAATGGGGGCATCATCCCATCAATTGTAGCTAGTGCATTCGAGTCTTGCCACCCAGTTTTATTTCCATTGGTGACGACGATGCTCAAATTAATACTGACACATCCTGTAAGCATCGCAAGTGTCGAACGGTTATTTTCGACTCTCCGTCTCCTGAAAATATACTTGAGATCGAGGACCACAGAAACCAGACTCAGCGAATTGTCTCTAATGTTCATCCATAGAGACATTCCTATTGATCGCAATAACATCATTGATAGGTTTGGTGTATTCTTTGGAATAAACGGTAAGACAGAGTTAGCCTTCGCTGCTCTTTGCTTAACTTATTTCTTCCCTTTTTTCACAAACACCAACAGTGATTTCTTACCCTTTATTTTTTGTGCGCACCTTGTTCACTCTGTTTAAAAGTTTGTTGTAGATATAACTTCCATGATCAACCTAGCGGCATCTAGCAGCTAACTGCTGAAGTTCCTCAACATCTGTATGCTCAAGAGGACTTCCTTCCCAATCCAGCCACAAGATGTCGCCACTATCTTCAGCTAACATCTCCAAGCTCAAGAGGACATCTACAACAACCCTTCCACCAGGCTTCGCTATTGACGCCTACTATCAACTCCTTGAAGTTTACTTCTAGTTTTATTTCTAAAGTTGGTATTTCATAAGTATGTTCCTTTGTTTTTCCCCCACCCCCTTCCCTCCTTGGTAACTCTGTACTTCGTTGTGCGGTCCCCACTTGTGTGTTAGTCTTCAAAGCTCACAGTCGGAGCCTTATTATGGCTCGTCTCCTGTTCATGTGAGACATGTTTGAAATATCTACGCCATTATGTGGATTTAAGCTAACGGTCGCCTGGATCGCCTACTCTTCAGAAATGAGCTAAGTACTAATCTTAAATTTTTTACATGGTTTTAATGGTTTTTAAATAAGATTTTATAGACAGTGTGCGGTATTGCTATCAACAACATAATAACCGCCTTCGAGGGACTTTTCTAGTCATGCTCCATCCATCTAAGCTGACTTTCCAACTTGGAAAATTAGTGCTTCCTGCACAAATTAATTGGGAATGATTTCTCACCCCGTGGGAGATTTATTAAACTTACTGTCTATAAAAACTTAGCTCTTTTCCTCCGCGGGATGTTCTGCCCAATTCTACTGTTATCACAACTCTAGAACTTTCTACATCAATTTATCTTTCTACAAGTAAAACCGTCAAGTACTTTCCACCTAAATATGGGAATGCTTGTTCCTCACTGAGGAATTTATGTTGAAAATACTTCTAATCAGCATATAATTTTGTCTTCCTTCGTTGGAAATTGTCCGCTGCATTTAACTACCATCTATAAACGTCACAACGCAATAAACTTTCCCAAGCTAAAATTCAAATAGTGATCTCCACAATTGCAATAACTTTTCGTCTGATAAACTTCCCGAGTTGCAATAGTGAACTTTTCAACGGACTACAGTGCATAACAGTGCCCATTCAACAACCATCCGTGTCGCGTTCGAACGAAAGCAATAAATACGGCCATGGACTTTCTCCTAATCCCCCTATTTCCTCCTCACAAACTCCTCACTAACATATTATAATAATTGTAAAATTTAGGTTCTTTTCAATGAGGTGACACTCTATAGAAGTGCCCTCCCATCTTTGTACTGTTTTCCATAGTAATTTCTGTATAATCTGTGTCTAGTACACACATTAAATCATATTGTTTTTTCCTCTTTTATTAGGGAATTCAATTATTTCTACTCAAAAGTGAGTTTTCTAACTTTCCTTTTTCCAGGTTTCACGAAAGGGTAACTGACCCCATTTTTCTCATGATCCCTGCTTCAATACAAGAAGTTATAGGAACTTCTTAATTCTTTTTTTTCTTGTTATAATTTAAAATTTAATATTTGTTCATACTTTAAGATTTCTACATAGGAATTCTCAAAGTACATATATTGTACCTGATTCTCTCTCATAGCTTTAATTATTTATAATCCTCGTTATAAACTTTAAAGTTTGCTATTTTTAGCACAACTTTTAAAATCTTATTCAGATTTATGCTCGAAGCAAGATTTAAACTAGCATCCCCTTTAACATCGTTAAAATATTTACAATTTGTTAGCATTAAGTCTCAGACTTTTGTATGTTAAGATTGTTCATCATTATTAATTGTAATCTTAATCAGCTTTATATGGTTTGTTACGTCAACTCTAAGTATTGTTAAATAAATTAAATTCCATTTTTTCGTTTTATAAATTCCTAGATAATAACGGTCAGGCAGGTCCTTGTCTTCCCTAACTCTTCCTTGGCTTATGGTCACTGTAAGAAAATTACTTTAAAAAGTAATTAAAGTTTCGCTACTTGTTGCATTTAACTTGAAACTTCAAAAATCTTTTTTAAAGCCCTTTTTAGTTTTCATAACTAATTCTAATAAGCCATCGAGGCGAGCATAGCTAGCTCAGCAAGCTTCCTGCTCGTCGAGATTTTCTCTATAACTCATGGTTTGTTTTCCAAATTCATAGTTTTCCTCTGGCTTGAACTTTTAATCGGAACTCCGCTGGTTACAAGCTCAACTTATCTTACGTGCAACAATTGGCATTCTTCCAACTCATCAAGAAGAAATAAAATCCTTACTAAAAGTATTCATATTGCTTCATCGCTTCCCTTTCTGGGAGTATTTGGTTGGTCTAACGGAGATCCAACAGTACCCAAAATTAAAGTTATCACGGCCAATTCAAATTATTTGCGCCTTTCAAAACCTTCGATTAAACCTGACTCCTTTTTTCTTTGTCTTGCCAGACTACCACCCTTCCCCATAGTAGTTAAATATAGGCTGGGAAGGGAAAGCACAAACGCTACTTGCTTGTAAATAGCCCAAGCTCCGGCCACATTTCCCGTTAGCTACGGCCAGGTCCATACCCACGTTAGGTGTTTCACGGGCTTTGCAGTGACACTCGTCACTAACTAATTTAAATTTATTTTGTTTGCTTAGTGTTGGACTCTCGTCCTATTTACCCACACTTGTTCTTCATTCCGAAACCCTCTTCCCTTTCCTTTTCTCTTCATCTTCCCTTGGGGGTAGGGTTAATTCCTAGCAAAAACCTACCCAAGGTTTGGACAAAGGAGCAAAAACAGATTCCACCAGCCTATTGTAAGATGAACTTAAATAAGTAAACAGTCAGTATTTATGTTAAATATAAATATGTTTTTGATTAAGTGATGTATATCAAGAACATTTGTGTTGTTGTTGTTGTTGTTGTTGTTGTTGTTGTTGTTATGAATCCTCAAATTTCGAAACATCAAAGCTATAAACTTAATTTGATTCATCTTGCTGTTATATAGTACATTAAAACATACTTAAGCTTGTGAGGAAAACATTAGCTTTACACAAATTCCTTCACACTTAAATACCGTATGTACTGTGCCCAAATCCACTGGTGCAGATTTGAGAGCACGGGCACATATCCTAAGTCCCAGGCAGAAGATTTGAATAGCGCGCGCCGATTGTTCTTAGAAGGAAATCGAAAGACTAAGCAGGGTACAGAACGGCTAGTGGCGCGGCAGTTTGTCACAAGCGAGGCTATATTTTTGATAAAATATTTCCCGATTGATTGGAAACATGGGGCACATACCATAATACTGGCACGGATAAGGGAAGAAGAATGAGCTATTTTAGAAGAAAATCGAACCAGTGGAAGCCGAGATATGAGAAGTTAAAGAATGAGGACATATCCCGCTATGACGTCAGGGGACTACCCTGGACTGTATAAAATGAGCGCCGATCAGGACTCAACACTCACATCTTCACAGCGCATGGTCGCTAGTACTTCGTGATTCACATCTTCACAGCGCTTGGTCGCTAGTACTCCGTGATACACATCTTCACAGCACATGGTTGCTAGCACTTCGTGATACTTATCTACGAGCACATGGTTGCTATGTTCGTCGTAATACTTGTCAATAGCACATGGTTGCTAAGTCTTAGTGTGAATCGTCGAAACAGTACATGGTTACTGGTACTTTAAAAGTGTTAGAAATTCTTCCAGTGAAACATAGAATATTTTTCGTCATTTATCACTCATTTGATAGACATTTTTTGGCAGTCAATACTGGTAAATATCAAACTTCTAACGGGCATATGATAGACTTAGTCTTTAAACTTTCCACAGTCCATAATTATTATTGGAATATTTTCATGTCCAATTACCAGAGGCAAGCTTTGTCTTGGTGACTGAATTACCAACCAAGATCACATGTCAGTACTTTTACAAATACCTTTCTTGCTTGGTAAAGATCACTTAGCCGACATAAGGGGCCAGCTGTGCATATCGCTGACTGGAGAGTGCATAACTCTACCCAGGGACAACGAGAACATTAGATCTGTTACCAAAGCTGAATAAGATTGTTAGCGTATTAAACTGTACTGAATGCGTCACGGTTGGGTCTGTGTTACATCTGGTATTTTTACCATGGATCAAATAGATCTAGTCCCTTTCAAGAAATTAACTACGGCTGTTAGAACTGCCATCATGAACAGTTTACATCAAGATTATTACCACGCAACGAATATAATCACCGCTATGTCTTGCTAGACAAATTGCGGGTATAAAATGGAGGCCGATACCAGGATTTAAGTACGAGTCCAAATGGGGACTGAAGACTGGAATGGTCTGGTTTTAACCAGATTATCTTCTACATCAAGATCTACAAGAATGTAAGCTACAATTTGCATTATTCTTATGCGTAGTTAGCCGGAATTCTCATTTTTCTGCAGTCTTATCAACACAAATTTTCTTTGGTAATTTGCTGTGGCAAATGATTTTGCGAGGCATGGGAAGCCTAGTTCTGAGTATTTTCTACGTTCGGACATGTCGATTCAATGACTTGAATCTGTGGATAAGCATCATGAGCATTTTATTTGATTTTGTCATTTTTCTAATCGCGGTCATCAGCAGTCGTATCAGTAAATATTGAAATAAATCTAAGTTGAGGAATGGATGTTTTTCCATGTTTAAGAAGTCGAGTTTGATCTTTTCTCGAATAGTTTATTGAAGTTAACTCCAGTTTTGGAAATAATAATAATAATAATAATAATAGAGAAAATAACGGACGTGATGAGGAAAAGGAGGATTTCTTTTTATGGACATATAACCCGAATAAAATCAACACGGCTATCCAACCGAATTTTTGCTTTTCTCCGTGAGAAAAAGACAAAGGGGGCCTGGTTCATTGAAGTAGAGAAAGATATGTTGGAGACTGGGATTACACGTGAAGATATCCAGGAGCGTGGCCCACTTAGGGATAAACTTCAGAAACATCGGAGTTTTCAACTTAAGCCGAAGCTAAAAACCGGGAAGGCGTGGACGACAGAGAGAAAGGTGCAACATCGGTTGCGAATGAAGGAGTACTGGGCTAACATTAAAATGCAGAAAAAACAGTTGACATGACGTGGTCCTTAGTTGGCCGTAACGATGGAATAATAATAATAATAATAATAATGATTTCAAATAGATCATGTGGCTATTTCCAAAAAGAATCAAAAAGAAATTATGAATGTCAAAGTCAAGAAAGGAGTCATTGACTCTGACCACCATCTATCCTTAATCAAGGTAAAATTTCAACCAAACAGATCCAAACCAAAAATAACAAAAAATCTGCGCGTGGATCCAGAATTTCTTAAACAGAACGCCAGTACTTTCCAAGAAAGTATCCCTACTCACGATTCTTCTGGCTGGTTAGAACTCAAAGATATACTTTCGAAAGCTTCTCAAAACATTGGCACACCACCCAGGAAACGCAAGCATAGGTGGTGGAAAGAAACCTGTGACAAGGCTATAAACTTCAGAATTAAAGCCTGGCAGAATTGGAATTCTCACAAAACGGAACAAAATTGGCACGAATTCACCAAAGTACAGAAACAAACCTCTAAAATCATCAGATCTGAAAAACGCAAGTACGATCACTACAGATTGGCAGAAATTGAACAAGATTTTACTAAAAACAATACACGAAACTCCTACAAAACCTTCAGAGAAGAATTATCAAATTATCAGGCACCCAGTCTTTGCTTCAAACGCCCGGATGGGACATTGGAAACAAATAATCAAGAAAATTGCAATCTTCTAGCAGATTATTTCAAGGATCTTTTAAACTGTGAATCCCCTAAAGAACAACTCATCTTTGAAAAAAAAAAAAAAAAACATCCAACCAAGATTCAGAACCCCCAACATTGGAAGAAATTAAAGAAATAATCCATGGACTCAAAAATACTAAAGCCCCAGGGGAAGATGGTATAATTGCCGAAATGCTGAAGATAGGTGGTGAGAACGTAGCCCGGAAAATCCACTCAATTCTTGAGAACATCTGGATCACCGAAGAAATACCTGAGGATTGGAAATGTGCGCTAATCCATCCACTGCACAAGAAAGGGGATAAAACCAACATCAATAATTATAGAGGAATTTCCTTGATACCAGTTATTTATAAAATTTTCTCCAAAGCCCTGCTCACTAGACTTGAGAAACAAACAGACCGTCTGATTGGAGAATACCAGGCAGGTTTCCGAAAAGGAAGATCATGTACGGAACAAATTCTTAATCTCAAAACTATCCTACAAATGCGCAAAACCAGACAGACAGTCATTACCTTTGTAGATTTCAGAAAAGCATATGACTCTATAGATCGTCAAACACTTTTCAATACTCTAGAAGAATTTCAAGTGGATGGAAAAACAAGAGAATTCATCAGACAAACACTAACTGGCACTACGTCAAAAGTTAAATTCCTCGGCGAAATATCTGAGCCTTTTGCAATTAACACTGGGGTCCGCCAAGGAGACGGATTATCTCCGTTACTGTTCAACCTCGTACTTGAGAAGATAATCAGGACCTGGGAAAAGGAAACTAAGGGA
Source organism: Meconema thalassinum (assembly GCA_946902985.2). Classification (NCBI taxonomy): domain Eukaryota; kingdom Metazoa; phylum Arthropoda; class Insecta; order Orthoptera; family Tettigoniidae; genus Meconema; species Meconema thalassinum. Next base: position 56,613,890 of record OX336389.2, read on the forward strand.
ATAACCCTTGGCAGACTACTCAAAGATAGAATTCATGTACATTGTTTGGCCTTTGCTGATGACATAGCAATTCATTCCTTTGAAAAATTACATGAAATTGCCATCAAAACGGGACTTCAAATTTCTTATGAGAAAACTCAGTACATGGAAGGAGCCTCACGATACATAGACGGACAACCTATGAGAACTAAATTCGGCAAAATCTTTCAAGTGAACGAATTCAAATATCTGGGAGAAATTATTCAGCCCTCTGGTTTAAACCGTGAAGCAAATAAAGAGAGAATTTCCAAATTACAGAAAGCTTACAGAATCAATTGGAATAGGTATAACAAAAAATCAATATCTCGGAAAGCAAAACTTAAACATTATAATACAGTAATCAAACCGGAGGCGTTATATGCATCAGAAACCTTAATCATTGGTGGCAAATCTTTAACCAAAGAGATTGAAAAACAAGAAAGGAAAATTTTACGAAAATTTTTTGGCCCAGTTTTTATAGAGGGAATCTGGAGGAAAAAGTCATCCCAGGAAATACATCGCCAATGTGAAAAAATGTCTCATACTTTTCGGAAAAGACGATTGAAATTTTACAGGCACATTATCAGAATGAACAATGGCAGATTGACTAAAAGAATTCTCAATTTGGCCCTCTCACTAAAAACCAAGAACAGCTGGATACGTGAAATTGAAACAGATCTCCTGGAAATCAACATTTCAGACAATATTATACAGGACAGATGCAAATTCAGAACCCTAATCGACAATCACCAATTTGAAGACAAACCCAACACCAGGGCCACCATAACTTGGACAGAAGACCGAAGAAAGGCGCTCAGCGAGAGGATGAAGAGATTTTGGAAGGAAAAGAAGGCCAACACATCAGCTAAACAGGTTCAACCGTGCTCCTGAGTCGGGCATAACGATGCAAGAAGAATGATTTAATAATAATAATTATTATTTTCAATTTTTCTGAGATAATAATAATAATGATTTGTACTCTCTAATAATCATATCATGTAGTGTGAATTTATAAAATTTATATTCGAAACAGTTCACTATATCGGATACTTGCACGGCCACATTCTACTAACAGAATAATATATTGGAAGCATTTGATAATTGCATTACCCAGTCAAATCATGTAGGAGACACGGAAACAAATTGAAAGTATAAATTAGGGTTTTGCTAAAGTTTATATAAATATAAATTATTTGGGTAACGTCATTTGATAGAACGTTTGACCATGAATAGACACGATGTGAAAATATTAAGATTTAATATGATGGTGAAATTACAGTTAACTATTGGAGGAGCTTACTAGTTTCTTAATCTTCCAGTTTGCATAACAAGCAAGGGCTTGATTATCATGATTATGTATAATTTGGGAAGAAATATTGTGTGTGGAAATAGTTAAATGTGCCATTCTGGTTGTGCAATTAAGTCGCAGGAATGAAATCGTCGTTACATGTTGCATCAACCATTGTGAAGGTTAGATGACTTTTATAAATATATTAGGAGTTGAAAATATAGTTACAAGCCACACTTTCGTCGAATTTGATAACCAAGGGTTATTTTATGAAACCATCACAGTTGATTCACAGTTGTTCACCCAACATTAGATATACCATATTTAACATACACCGACTGTTGCATTACCAACACTGCAACTAAATAATTGTACATATTGTATATATTTTTCACCTGTATTTTCAAACATAGATGTTATAGCCTAAGTGTAAATGGATCTGATGATGATCGCTTGACGATCGAAACTGGTCATCCTAGTGTATTTATTAATCTTATGTAATTTATTTCAGGATCAGGGCATAACCCAGCTCTATTTGGGTACATTCGTGTTGACCGACTGAAAAGCACCAAACTTTTGTTTACTTAGGCAACACTGAAAAATGGCTTCAAACCTCACAATGTCTATGACAGTAAATAGTAGGACCTCCAAAACTAAAATAATTTAGAATACAATAAAGATTTGACTTAAAATGGCAAATATCACGCAAATATTTCCAAATTCACAAAACACTTTCATATAATTTTTGATTGTTTCTTCATTATTGTTAATATTTATTTTTACTCAACAATATCACAAAACAATCACTCACTAATTTGGGCCTAAGTTTTACAAAATTTTCTGGGGGAATTTCCTCTGAACCACTGTGAGCTGGAAGTATTCCAGATCCCGGTGTGTCCCCCCCCCCCCCCCCCCCGCGCATATTCTTGCCTTAAATCTGCCACTGTAACCCCAAGAGTGTGTTCGAGCACATTCTTGTCCTGGTCCTGGTTACACACATAGAGCAACGCTTGTACCATTCCATGTAGCTTAGGGTATTCCCGGGGTACAATTTACTTGGTATCTTTACCCCGTATTATTCTCGAGAAGAATGGGACGCAATGAATTTTTATTTGACGAACAGATGCCCCTCCTGAAGTCGACCTCACAACAGGAGTTAATGTGAGAAAAATTGAAGATGAATGAACCCGGATAAGGAGTTGGAAGGGAGTTGCCCTGGATTTGTTTAGATTTGAAAATGGGAAACCTCGGGAAACCATGTGATGCTGGCTGCGTGGCGCAGCGGTGCTGTGCCCAAGGTCACAGTTTGAAAGAGACCATATCAGCAGATTTACTGTGACTGCTAGATCGCGTTCTTCTTCAGCTTGTTGCCGACCAGTGTTCTATTGTGCCCCCGGAAACACCATCGCTCATTACTTCAAACAGAGCTGGGTTTGGTTACTATCTCAGGAAGAGTAAGAACTTGTATTATTATGATTATTAATATTTTATTGAATGAAAAGAAGTAAGGAAGACAAGAGCACTATAATCTAGGCTTTGTTGCACTGTTTATATATCCAGATTTGAGTTTATAAACCAAATTTAACGCAGAGCATGTGGTGAATTTCCATGATATTTTTGAATTGTCAGGAGGACAATCATTAGGTATTATATGTAAATATTTGATCGGAGTACGAATATTTTGAATATTACAGTAAAATAAAAATTGATAGAAAAGGGATTTATTAGGAATAAGGAGTTTTGTATAGAGTAAAATTCTAGTTGTACTGTAATACCGAAAGGCCATAGCTAATTTATTGTCAAAATTAGGTAATTTAAAATATTTTATTTTCACTCCTCAGAACTAGGCATTTCATTTCCATCCTGAGTGTTCACCGTTCCAGCCCTCAGACCAGGATTAAATTTCTTGACAGAGCCAAAAATCGAACCCAGATATCAGGGGTGACAGCTAAGAATGCTAGTCACTGCACTACGAGGCGGACAAGAGAAAGAAATGTACTTGGTCTGTGATTTAACAAACTCGTGTACATTGAACTTCTTGTAAAATAGCTGTTCTGCCCCAACAGCAAAACCCGTAGAGCGAGATACAAGGAATATGCAGGGTGATTTCTTCCACCGTGTACAAATTCTAGGGATTGATTGCGGAGAGGATACGGAACAAAAATGGTCTAATGAACGTATGTCTGGAAATGCATGTTGTCCGTGCTAGGGACCAGTATTCCTTCCACGTTGCCTAACAGGCCGGAATTATCGGCGTTTCTTGCGGGTGACTTTGCCACCCTTGCTGGAAGACGTAAGCTACCATTGATGATTCGCAGGGTTATGTGGCTGCTACATGATGGTGCTCCAGATCACTTCGCCGTTAACGTCCGGACGCATCTCAATTGTGTCTTCCCTGGTCGATGTATCGGACGAGGAGGTCCAGTTGCATGGCCTGCTCGTTCACCAGATCTCAACCCGTGCGATTTCTGGTTACTGGGCCATCTCAAAGGTTTCGTGTATGCAGAGCCCATTCCAGATGTGGAGACACTGGAGCAGCGTATTCATGCTGCCTTTGACACTGTTCGGATGCAGCCTGGCCGATGTGAACGTGTGAGACAGAACATGCTATGGCACGTACAAGCAAGCGTGGAGGCACATGGAAACCATTTTCTACACATACTGTAACTGTGGCTGCATGGTACAGCCCAGCGCGTATTGGACCGCCGCGCCGTCTCTGTGACAAAGCATGGTCCCTAACGAACAAACCCTGCGATTCCGGACATAAGTTCATTAGACGTTTTCTGTTCCGTATCCTCTCCTCGATCAATCCCTAGAGTTTGTACAGGGTGGAAAAAATCACCCTGTAGACCACATTCACATCATAACCAAATTTGTTAAGGTAACACACCAGTCTATTTCAACATTTCTATATTTGCATAGATGTTGGATGCATGACGTCCTCGATCAGGAACTACTAACATAATTGACGCAAAAATATTTCTAGTCTATTATTGCTCTGAAAACGTCACCAACTGCTGGAGCGTAGCTGTGCAGCAGTGCGGCAAGTCCGGGCTCCTGGGTTTCCCCACCCCCTCTAGGGAAATGCTTGATTTGTATCTTGTTTCAAGTTCCGGGGCCCCGGCCTATATGATTACAGTTACCACAGAAATAGAGGTTATCAGACACACTGCAACGTGATCGAAATGTCCCAAGCCCTAAAATTAATTAACAATAGGGAATCCCTCTGTTGCGCCACTACACTTTCAGTACTTGGCGTTTGCCCTTAGAAGATTGCAGTAAATCCCGGAGTTTGATGTGGGCTTGTAAACCGTCTTCTCGCCTTGGTTCTTGAGTAGTCTGCCGATCCTATCCGTCACCTCCTACAGAATCCCATCCTGAAATTTCAAAGTAAATTAATAACTATTGGTATACTAGAACTATACTAACAAAATTTAGCAATGCAATAGAACTTTATAAGTCTCTTCGTTTGCCCAAAGCAATAGATCAATGACTCCATAGATTCAAGAAGGTGGCTAGGTGTACTATTAAAGTCTACAAGTTAGTAACTCAGGTTGTTATTGCACGATTAAGGCGAAACTTGGTAGAAGAGGAGTATGTTATAAGGGGTGTCAGTAACGTACGTGATTAATTTATCAAACTGAATATAGCGCGCAGTGGCCATCCTGGAATGTTCTAATTTAAAAATAAATAACATTCTATGTTTTTGATCTCATCAGCTTCTAAATGCTAACCTAAAAGCCTTGTCGTTGCAGCCATTTCTTACGGTCTCCAGCAATTCTCTTCATATTGACATACGATTCACATTCCATTTCCTTGACAATGTTCTTGAGATACGATTGTCTTGGTCATCCCCTTGGTTTCTTCCCCAAAATTTTGATCTACAATAACGAAAATAAGACTACCACACTGTATTTAGCACTCAGCCACCATTAATATCGATAATCCACAATTTATTAGAGGTAAAATCATGAAACGCAACACGTATGTATCTTTTTGGAAGCCTTTATAGGGAGGTGAAAGGCTGCTTGAGCTTTTAACTCTCGCCGTTAGAGGCACACGTGCGCTTCATAAGAAGGGAGATAGTGCACAGTTCACTATTCCTGTGGGGGTCCAGGCACGGAACACCAAGAGCCCGCTGATGAGCCAGCTTGCTGTTCCTGGGAGAAACCCCACACAAGACACGGCATAAACCTAGAAAAATTGCTGACTTTAATTCACGGGCCGTGAAAGCCAATATACCATATTTTTAACAAGTAGGCTATGTAGTCTCACATAAGAGGATTCCTCTGCAGAAGGCACCTTCCGTATCAACGATTGCATACATTCTAGGTGGAGGGTTGACGTAGTCCTGCTTTTCTAATTTTAGAATCAATTCTTCTGGATGAAATAGCGGAATTTCAACGAAACATAGTAAACAAGGAGTCTTATATAGGGTACATCACAAGACTGCTTGATAAGGACAAAGTGTTATAACTCTACCTACACATGTGAAAGAAAGTAGGCTACTTCATCTTTAATTTTGTGTTTTGTAAATTATTCTGAACGATTTGACGAGCGAACATTCATGTTATTACGAATCTGATCGATGTATAATTATTATAATATTATTTTACAATCATTTCTACTTTAGGCCCACTCAGTATTTTCAAACGTTGGCGCCAGTGACATCCTGCATCACATTAAGAGCAGGATGAAGGCTGACAGTATCCAATGTTCATGAATATCCGTTCAGTCTCTTCTTAATTCTATTATAATTATATAACATGACTGCTGCACATTTCTTCTGACTTCAATTAGGGCTTATTAATAACCTTTTTTAAATCTCTTGGTCTCCATCTTCAGAACAACACGACGAGGACTGTAACTAAGATGGATGCATGTATAATCCAAATTGCTCAGAGTTAACATACTTGTCTCTTACAAAATACAGACTGGGAATAAGAACGGAGAAGATGACTAAACATTGGCTTGAGCCCTCTTGATTTCTGAAAAATACGGGGGTTGTACAAATGAAAAGGTACGATACGTTATTGTGGGTGCTATGTATTCATTATTCAAAAGTAATCACCACAGGCCTGTGCCCAGGTGTTCCATTGCTTCACTAGCCGCAGGATTCCCTGTTCCCAGAAGTCTTGTGGTTGTGACAGGAGCCAATCCTGTACGGTGTCCCTTAGCTCGTCGTCCGATTGGAAACGTTTTCCCTTGAGACGAACCATTAACAGTGATGTGTATTGTTCGACACTCCGTAGCCTACGCAAGTCCATCAAGAACAAACGGCCAGGACTGTTCATGAAGGGAGTGATTCTGCTCCATGATAACGCTCGCCCACACGTCTCTATCGTCACACAAGGTGTATTGGCCACGTTCAAGTGGGAGCAACTTGAGCAACCGCCCTACCGTCCGGACTTGTCACCCTGCGACTTCCATCTGTTTGATGCGTTAAAAGATCATATCAAGGGAAAACGTTTCCAATCGGACGACGAACTAAACGATACCGTACAGGATTGGCTCCTGTCACAACCACAAGACTTCTGGGAACAGGGAATCCTGCGGCTAGTGAAGCAACGGGACACCTGTGCACAGGCCTGTGGTGATTACTTTTGAATAACGTATAAATTGCACCTACAGTATCGTGCGTACCTTTTCATTTGTACACCCCTTATACAACCACATGTAGATGAAGGCTTTCACGGCCCGGATTACTATTAACATTATTCATGTTCTTTGCCTAATGCCGTGTGAAAATAAAATTTAAATACCAGAAGTTTCGAGAGGAACCTTGCCTCCGTTTTCAATGGAATTAAAACAATGTGGTCAAAGAAAGTGTGTCAATGAGATTACAAAAACTACACAAATTCCTCAGTTCGTCACCAGAGAGCAGCCGCCAGAAAGTACTGTATGGACCTTGGTAGAAAAACGCACCATATCATCGCCGTCTATAATTCTCAAGCCGTGCTGTTGGTAGAATTGGCAACATTTAGTAGAGTCCGTAAGTTCTACAAACACGTAAGGCCACATGCTAAGTTTTATCATTTTAAATGATCTTGTCGACTTCGTCGTTACGCTGGGGTCTGGCGTTACGTTACGGTGACGGGACAAAATGTACCAAGAATGCACTGAGGTGTGTGACGTCATAGTACTGCTTGAGCTTCCTCCTTTCCCCACGCGCTCCGGTGAGCGTGACGTCATCCAGCCAGCTACCTCCTTTCACCTTGGTTTGCACTTGCTAACGGACTTTGAGTTCAGGCAGCATTTGTAGCATTTAAAATGATGTAAAGTCTAATATTTCAGATTATCAGTCTTTTTTATTCATAAATATCGTTTATGTTCGACCCTGACTATTATATGTCATAAAATTGTATCATAATGATGGTCATTATAACACTATTTTTCATTATTAAACAGTTTCTCCCACCAATCACAGCTCAAGAAACAGTTGTTTGACCAATTAGATAAGGATAGCATCGCACCTGCGCTGAGTTCCAAGGCCTTCTAATTTAAATTTCACCGCATTGCCTAGTGTCATAGTAGGGTAATCGGGGAGGCCATGGACAAATACATGCATTCTCTGCGTCCCATGCGCTCTCTTCAGTACATAAAACTGGCGAAATCTCGAAAGATATTTATGAATATTTATGTTCGAACATAAAATAGTTATTATTATCGTCGAACATAAACAGTCGTATGCAACTCGCCTATAATGGTAATTAACATACACGTATGACAATTATAAAACTCGCATACGCTCGTTTTATAAACATACTCGTGTCTTAATTATTGTCATTATAGGCTCGTCGCATAATGTACTATTATTTTGATATGACAGCATCTACAATCAGTTCGTACTGACTATTTCAACACCCGTGAAATTCCTCGTGGTAAATCAGACCTGCTGAAAGTTGTAGAAGTGAGTATTTCCCGTATTAAGTTGTTTGTGTAACCAATGCCTTGTTATGAATTTAACCAACAAATTCTTCACTATTTTCATTAAACTATTTCAAGTGCCTAGGAAGTGTTGTGTGCCTGGCTGTAAGTCAAATTATGGCAGCACTATTCAAATAACTGGTTCACTACGTTTTGATCACTACAGCGAGGTGGACTCTCAGTGTCTAGTAATTTCGTTTTGGTGTATATCATCATGTAGCGTCTATAACCCAATGCATTGTGAACTGTACTCAGTGCCGTTAGGTAGATTTCATTAGAAAGCTACCTATTTATAAATTAAGTGACCAGTGGAGCATTATTGTTAGACTCCACATTAAGCTTGGAGGCCTATTGTGACTATGATGAGTGCATGTGTGGACAAAAAGTGAAGGATTTTTTATCATAGGTAGTCTCAAAGTTCGTAAGAATAGTCCTAATATTTTTTCTGAGCGCGTCAATCACGGCAGTCAGCTTAGCAGCAATAAAAGAAAACTTCAGAAATTGGGACATTGAGGTACAGTACAGCCTTTTATTATTACCTTATCGGGAATGACAGTACATAGCCTAGCATGATAATATGTATCCTTTATTTGTGATATTTGTGTGTAGATTTAGCGGACGTTATGTTCTGTTGTATTTTCGGAAACATTTGGCGTCAAAATCTATGTTTTTACGCAGTGTTAGCAATTACCATGTGCTTGCAATAGGTCTCCCAGATGACAGATGGGCGGTGTTGCCAAACCTTATGACACGGCTTGAGAATTGTAGACGGCGATGACTATATTGATTAGAACGGCGGACAGAGGAATTTCTGTAGTTTTTTGTAATCTCGTTGACACACTTTCTTTGGCCACATTGTTTTAATTCCGTTGAAAAAGGAGGCAAGGTTCCTCTCGAAACGTCTGGTATTTGCAATTTCTTTTCACATGGCGATAGCCCATGCATACAACCATCTTAAGCTATTGTGCGCGTTTGAGCAATGGCGCGTATCCAATAGTAAGACTGTGCGATGTGGCCCCATGAGAGGACTTACTGACAGATACAATGAAGGAAACAGCAGAGGGCACCGTCAGGAGCTGAAAATGGGGAAACCACGGAGAAGCATTTCTGGGTTGACTGACATCTATGTGCGCTGTTGGTACTGTGTTGTACTGAAGATGCTTACGTCATGCCACATTCCAGTGAGCGCACCTGGACTGGTCGGTAAACATTGTGCGGTGGTATATGAAGTCAACCTCAATGTTGTGAGGATAAACACTGCGAGAGTTTAAATGTGGTTATTAAAGTTATTTTGCTGAAATATGGGCTGAACATGGCAAAACAAGTCAAGGAGAGCCCTTCGCATCTGAAATAATGAACACAGATATGCGGTAGGCTATATCAAGGTTGTGAAGGGGAAATGAAAAATACTTACGAACAATATTCATAAATGAACGTGAGAAAAGAAAGTGCCTACTGTCAGAATAGATAACTTAAGTTACTTGGTCCTCCCAAGTAAGCGATTACATCGAATCGCAAACCTCAGTATTTGTGTGTGTAATACTGTAGTAGATTCACTCAGTAACCACTCATCACCAACCTTTAAATGCTCTTCAGCAGTTGTTTAACTGAACACTATATAGAGTGTCCCAAAAGTGTTGGGAGTAATCGGGCCATGCTCAATCAACACAGCAATACGTCATACGGTCGCTCGTTTACGACTTTCTGTTTATCAGTTAGAACCATGGACATACATCGTATTCATTTTGGAGTCAGAAATTTTGTTCTGTTAATTACAAGTTCAGTTCTTCCTGGTTAATTAACGAACCCGATCCAAGGCTGTGGAACGTATTATGAGCATCCTACTTCCCTTGGAGTGGTGGTGATCAGCGCAAGGGAGGGACCTAAGGAGGTGTGTCCCCATGCCTCGATTACTTCACTCAAACTTAAAATCACACTTGTTTATAAACAAGAGACGAAATGAAAATATTCTGGAATAAGCCAATGGTTCCATTAAATGAAAAAAAAAAAAGGAATAGATAGAGAGAATAGCCAAATGGCATTTGGTATTGTTGCACTGCTAGTATCTGGTAGCCGTGAAGAGCGGCCATGTCCTATGACTTCCTGAAAGTATTAAGTTTGCATAAAAAATCATAGAATTTACATTTTATTTTCGTGTATTTTGATTTTGTTCAACGGGAATGCTGTATCGGACCAAAAAGAAAAGTGATATGCCTCTCAAAATCGTAGAGTATGAAGTAAAGGTCAGATTCTCGACAGCTATGGCAGTGAATACCGTATATAAACAATAGTAGTCCTATATTTTGTAGGCTATGTAATGACTTCAGTTACATTGTTATCAGAAAAGTACGTGGAATGAGCATAGTAGTAATGTAGTACCGGTTTAAATGCACTTGGCAATAATTCCTAAACTAGGAATTGTAAAAAGTCGTATGATGGTTCAAAAGAGCGGTGTCCACGCTCTCTATCCATAGGACATGCCTTTTCCACCCTAAGATAAAACCACCCCTACCACGGGGAAAATAGTGTTTTAGTTTCAGCAACCTTTCATCCTCAGAGATGTAAGAAACGGCTTTGCGGATCCAAGATGGCGGCCACCAATCTACACCACCCCTCTTCCATAACACCCTACCCCCTCCCTTTCACACCCACATCCCCAATAATAATAATAATAATAATTATAAGAAGAAGAAGAATTACTAATAAAATAATAATAATAATACTAAGCCCTGCATGATTTCTCCCGCCCAATATCCCCCCCCCCCCACAGAATTCTCCGAAATATCCCTAAATTTCCCCCAAAACCACAAAATTTACCCAATTCCCTAAAATTACCCCAAGAATCCCCTAAATATCCCTACATTTCCCCCGAATTCCCCTAAAGGTCCCAAGATTTCCCAGAATTCCCCCCAAGATTTCCCTAAATTCCCTCAGATTTACACCAAAATTCCCTAAAACTCCCCAAATTCACCCAGATTTCCCCCAAATTCCCTAAAATCACCCAAATTCACTAAAATTGACCCAAAATCGCTACGTTTCCCTAGAATCCCCCAAACTCCCGATATTTTTTCCAAAGATCCCCAGATTTAACCTAAAATTCACCCATATTTCCAAAAATGTCCCAGAATTACCCCCAATACTACTATCAACTACACCAGATTTACCCCAAAATTTCCCTAAAATTTCCCCCAAAGTCCCTAAAATCCCTCAAATTTACCAACGTTACCTAAAACCCCTCAAATTTACCCAAATTTCCTAAAATTCTCCAGATTTCCTCAGAGTCCCTAAAATTCCTCAAATTTCCCAGATTTTCTTCTAAATTCCCTAAAATCCTCCAAATTTCACGGATTTTCTCCAAATCCTCAAATTTACCCAAATTTCATAAAAATCCCCAAATCTCCCCAAATTCCCCTAGATTGGGGTAAAGGATCCCACGGAGGGTTCCTCAAGGTAATGTAACTGTATGGACAAGTCGATGCTTGTCTCGAGATCGGGAAGCGAGATAGTCATGGAGGAGAGGAAGTTGGTGGGAAAAGACGGTAGGGAGACTGTACAGAGAAGTAGAAACCTGCCGCGAGGCAATGGATCACGTCATAGGACGACCTCTATAGCTGAACTCATTAACCTCTTAGGTAATCTCTCCTCCCCCATTCACATCACAGGACCCCACCATCTGAGTCGGCTCATACTAACAGCTTCATCTAGCATGTTCGTTCCTAACATAGCCTTTAACTCATTACGAGTACCCTCTTGCCATTGTTCCCACCAATTTGTCCCAGCAATGCTACCCTCATATCAGTTACCTGTAGCTCTTGTGTTTCTTTGCTACCGACATAACCTTCGTCTTTGAAACGCTGATCTTTATGCCATATTCCCTTCCAGTCGCGGCTCGTGGTGTTGCAGTTGAGGAGGGATCAGCACGTAGTGGCAAATGCTAGTATAACGCATTTCTTATACGACACCCACATACACGTCTGCAGGATTTTTAATTTCATGGTGAAAGGTGGGGGAGCTCGGAATAGGCTTCTTGTTGACAAATAGATTGGCACCATTATGTTATTTTATGAAGCAATGAATATTGTTTCCTAATTGAAATGAATTTACTTAGTTTCGAAATTCAGGAAGAGGCAATGCCTTCCTTTTCTAATTTAACCTACTCCCCATCTTAATTAGCCCCGATCAGAGGAGGCCTGTTTCACGGCTGTACACTACCAAACAACCGCTATTTACTTAGAAAACACTGTGCCCACCAGCTAGAGCTGCAAAGGAATTGATCAGCAACATAATCCGAAAGTGAATCCCAATTTGAGGGATAAATGGAAACAAATTAACACAATAGCAGATATTAAGAACAATGAAGCTACTTGCTATTACTTTATATAATCATATGCCATAGGTTTGTACGTGAAGTCTAGTCCGCCCTCCTCTCCATTTGCGCTGCAAAGTGGTCAATTTCAAGCTCATAGAAGTTCGGTGACTCCAACAACTCCTTTTCAGTGGAACACATTGCAAGTGCACAGAGTCGGCCTTTTTCATCATGTTTCATAAACAAATTTGAATCGTTTTGGGGTAGAAAAACACCGCTCTGCCTCTCCAGTGGTCATGGGTATGATCACCATGATCTTCAGGAGTTTAACGCTCTCGGGCAAAGCTCCCACCAAGTTGTTTTCGTAAAGAAAGTTCAACAAGGTCAACGCACCTGATGCCTTTGCAAAGTCACGTCGGCAGTATAGCACATTCAGCTCATGTCGCAGTTTTGTAGGGTTTAATCTACTGTAAATAAGTCGACGGCTATTTTCAGTTCTCTTTCAGGAAAAACAATGTGGTGTTTAGGAAACAATGACGGCTGAAACAACTTGGCAAGTGTCAGGTGGTCAATAAAGAGAAAGCGATCGCTGATCTGTGTCAATGATGATCTCACAGACTTCTCTCGCACACGCACTCCGCACGCCTTCAAAAAATACGGTCCAATAAGGTGATCGCCTAAAATTCCACACCATACATTCACTCCCCATTGCACTTGATGGGCCGCCAGTCGAACACAGTGGGGATTGTCAGCACTCCAATAGTGCATGTAATGACGGTACCATTATTGTGAAATCTTGATTCGTCCGAGAATAGAATTTTTGATAAGAATGCTACATCATCTTCCACATTTCCTAACAGCCACTGACAGAAATTCATCTGAGCTTCGAAATCTTTCCCATGGAGCTTCTGGTTTAGTTGTAGATGGTAGGTGTGCTTTTTACGCGCATGCAATATACGGCTTACGGATGACTGGCTGGTGTTCACCTGTTGTGCAATTGCTCTTGTACTAGTGTGAGGGTTATTGCGAGCTGCGTCCATAACTGCCTCCTCATTATTATCAGATATTATGGTCCTCTGTTGGACAGGTGATTTCGCCCCAAGTACCCCAGTTGTTCGTAAACGTCTTTCAATAGCCTATTCCGTACAGTATTTCCAGTTGGATGTCGCCTGTGTGGGTATCTTTCCCGATACAGACTTATGGTGTATTCTTTGGAATACACGGTATGATATAGTAAGCTTTTGCTTCTCTTTGCTATAGTTCATTCCTTCCTTTTTACGAAACACCAACAGTGATCTTCTGATTTCTCCATGTTGTTTATGTCTCTCATGTTACCTGTGAGTCTGTTCTAGAGACATATCTTCCATGACCCACCTAGCGTCATCCAGCAGCGAATCTCTGAAGTTCCTCAATTCTTCCCTGTACAAGAGGACTTCTTTATCAATCTGGCCACCAGATCTCGTCGCCATCGACAGCTATCATCTCCGTGATCAAGAGAACTTCGTCTACTTTTTCACCCTCCACGCTGCGCTAGTGTTGCCAGTCATGATTGCTCTGGAACCTTCCAGAATCTGCACTCTATCTACCAGTTATACTGTCATGTATTTTACACTCACATGTGGGAATACTTTTTCAAACTAAAGAATCTTCCTTATGAACTTCTAATCAATATCTAAATTTTCTTCCTCCGTTGGGATATTCTCTGGCGCATTCAACTATAATCTACAACTTTCTCAAGCAATAGATTCTCGCATATCTAGTGTAACTAGTTATTTTCCATCATTGCAATAACTTTCTTTGCCATAAACCTTTTGTGCTACTACAGTGAACTTTTCATCTATTTCAACAGACTATAGTGAAAACAGTGCTTGTTCAACCTTTCATCCGCGTCGCGTTCGTCCGAATACAATAAATACGGCCATGAACACTTTTCCACAATCCCATTTGATCTTTCCCAAACCCTTTACTAACAAACCAAAATAATAAAATTGTTACTTTAGGTCTTTTTTCAATGAGGTGTCACTCTCAATAAGAGCCTTCCTTCTCTCGCTTTATGTATCACGAATTAATGTCTGTAAATCTTCGTGTCTAGTACACGCTTTAAATTATATTGTTTCTCCCTTCTAATTAGGGAATACAATTCTTTCAACTCATAAGTGAGTTATCTCTAGGTTTGACGAAAGGGAAACTTGCCCCATTTGTCTCGTGATCCCTACTTAAACATAGGAATTCTAGAAACTTCCTTTCGATTGTTCTCTTCAGGTTTCACAATAAGTGACCTGCCCTATTTGCATAATCCAACCAAGTATTTCTGTATTAATATAAGAAGTCATAGAAACTTCTATTTTATTCTTCCTGCTTTTCGTTGTTGTTACTTCCGAAGTTGTTACTCTTTCTAGATATTTACCTAGAAATTCTTAAAAGTACACACCTTGTACTTGATTTATTGTCTAACTTTAATTACGTTAGTTATCTTTAAATTTTTCATTTATTTATCTTCGTAATTTCAAAATCTTACGAAGATTTTAAAGTATATAAAAGGTTTGAAACCAAAAGAATTGTTAATTGCCCGGCGCAAGCTTTAGATGTTTTCGGAGGTCTGCGACCCCATTTGTTGCAAAATCAAAATTATATATTTGTTACAAAAACTACTACCCAACATTGTTAAATAAATTAAATATTTGTTTTTGGATTTATCATTTCTCTAACATAACGGTTAGGCAAGATCCTGTCTTCCTTGACTCTTCCCACTTAATGCAAATAAATCTATTGATAGGGTTTTCACCACTTGTTGCATTTGAGCAAAAACTCTTAGTTGGTAACTTATTAAAGTCTCTCTCAGCTTTAATAGCTAACTCTAACTGGCCAGTAAGGCAAGCATAGCTCGCTACGCCAGCTTCCTGCTTGTGGAGATTCTCTCCAACACTTATGGTTGGTTTTTCAAAATATAAGTGTTTCTCATTGTCTAAACTTTCAGTCGGCGCCTTGCTGGGTAAAAGCTTAGCCATTTCTAAATGCAACTATTGGTATACTTACCAAAATTATTCCCAAAGGTATAATTGCTTTATCCCTATCCTTCTTGGAAGCATTTGGTCGCTCTTTAGGAATTCTACAATTTCGAAAACTAAAATATCGAAACCGTTTCAAATTATTGGCATTCTTCAAATTACTTGTTTAGAAACAAACTCCTTTGAACAGATACACAATAAATCTGTTACTCTTTGTCTTGCCAGACCATCACCCTTCCCCATAGTAGGCATATGTATGCTTGAAAGGGAATACGCTAAAGCCACTTTCTTGCAAACCGCCCACGTTCCAGCTGCGTTTCCCGTTAGATTTGCCCAGGTACCTACCCACTTTAGGTATCGGAGAGCGGATTTGCAGTGGCAGCTGCCTTTGAGTATACTTAAAGTTAAAATTATAACTTTTTTTGGACTCTCTTCCTATTTTTCCATCCGTTTTCTCCAGTCCGAAACCCACTTCCTTTTCTTTATCATCTTCCCTTGGGGGTTGGGTTATTCCCAAGCTAATAATCTACCCAACGTAGTGCCTGCAAGGAATGCCCTCTCGCCTCCCCGTAAACAAGAATCATGTCAACGTATTCGTCCGTGGAGTACATGACGAATGAATGAATGTCTTCAATCCCACTGTACGGTATAGCTGCGCAGAGTGGGTTGGGCACAAACACTGTAATAACGGCATTATACTGCATGTTGTGGCACACAATGACATGTGAATGTTGCATTGAAGCCTCATAACGTTGCAAAAATTGTTTTCCAATGTAGGATTCGAACCTTCGATACGCCGCGCGCCGGTCCATCAATTGGAAATCCAGTGGTTGTCTACTTGAGCTATGCCTCAGCTTTGACTTACGGATTAAGAGCCTCTTAGAGTACGTTAGATCTCTAGTTCCCTGTTTCAAACGCTTTCCACGTCACTATATTATAGTTTTAAGCGTTAATTTCATGTTTTGCCACTTGGCACGACATTTTAACGCAGATGATAATTTGTTGCAATACAATATTCGACTGCAGGTACATTATATTATTCAAACGGTCTGTAGTCGCATCGGGTGGGGGGATAATAGGGTTCAGTATCGTTTGCGGGAAATGCTTAAAATTACAGTGAATACGAGATGCAAGCAGAGAAATATCGACCTTCATGATAATACACGTTAGTTGGGCTGCATAAAAGAAAATTATATTACAAGGGGCCGCTGACTCGCCTGGTACAGAAACAGCCGATATAAATAATTTATAAGAGAATTTTATTCAAAATTCTTAATAAATTCAGACACAATAGAAACGCTATAGATCCTAAACAATGATTGATAAAATAGGTCGTTGCGTAAAAATAAAATTGGTTATAAAACAATGTATAAGACAAGTTTGGAGGGAGAAGGTGTATTTATTTTTATTATTCAAGCATTAATGGAATGGATATTGTTTTAATGATGAGTGTTATGGAATTGCAATATTGTAAGGATTGTCATTAACAGAAATTAGAGTAGTCAGCATTGTTATGAGAATGAATGAGAGCATTATTACGGTAAACTAGAATGAAGCACGATGTTTAGTGAATGGGAGCACGATAAACTGAAAGGCATATAAGG
Source organism: Meconema thalassinum (assembly GCA_946902985.2). NCBI lineage: Eukaryota > Metazoa > Arthropoda > Insecta > Orthoptera > Tettigoniidae > Meconema > Meconema thalassinum. The sequence continues at coordinate 56,631,041 of OX336389.2, forward strand.
TAATGAGAAATAGTGTAAATAAAAGTATGTAAATCTGTTATATACAGTAAATGGTATAGATATCTTTTCAATGATCTTGGCGACTATGTGGAGCAAATATTGTGAAATGTATTGGTAAAATGAGTAGAGGAACGATATAAACTTCGATTAAACATGATATTGTGCTTAGGAATGTGAGAAATGTTATAGGAAGGTGAAACTAGAAAGATTGTGCTTATGTGAATGTTTGCAAAGATGAAAATGAAATAACGGTTAACAATGATGCTTAGTAAAACGTTATATAAGTTAGTAATGTAAAGATTAATGATGTACGACAGCGTATATGTAAAACAGCTGATAGCGACTACAGTCAAATGCAATTATACAGTTAAGCGAGAGATGTGATAACATTGCTAGAGCAATATTATTCTATTAATACTTGTATTGAAGTCTCCGTAGCTTAGGCGGCAGCACGCCGGCCTCTCACCGCTGGGTCCGTGGTTCAAATCCCGGTCACTCCATGTGAGATCTGTGCTGGACAGAACGGAGGCAGACAGGTTTTTCTCCGGGTACTCTGGTTTTCCCTGTCAACATTTCATTCCAGCAACACTCTCCACTATCATTTCATTTCATCTGTCATTCATTTAATCATTGCCCCCAGAGGCGTGCGTCAGGCCTCGGCAGCCGGCACAGTTCATATCCTCGCCGCTAGATGGGGGCTTCATTCATTCCATTCCTGACCCGGTCGGAGACTGGAAGCAGGCTGTGGATTTTCATTTTCATTTTCAATAATTGTATTAATGATACAGGGTGTATCAAAATGAATAACGAGGTTTTAAGGCTTTGTAGTAATTATTTCAGTTAACTTACAATTATAAATAATACATCGAGTGGAAGAGCAACTCAAATAGTTTGTCCTACAAGTGTTCAATGTGAGCACCATTCGTCACACGGCACACATCGAGTCGATAGCCGAGTTCGTCCCAAACCTTGCTCAGTGTCTCTGGAGTAATTGTTGCAACAACTGCTTCAATCCTGTTTCTTAAGTCGGTTAGGTCAACTGGTAGTGGAGACACATACACATGATCCTTTATGAACCCCCAAAGGTAAAAATCGCATGGCGTCAGATCGGGTGAACATGGAGGCCATGCGAAACAAGCTCTGTTATCCGGAACGTAATACGGAACGCACGTTGCACTGTAACTGCAGACTCAGTCCTTGCAAACTGTAAAACATAAAGAACTATCTGCTCCCTAGTCGCCATCTTGGCTACTAGCGCTTGTAACGGAAGACGGAGGAACCAGTGCATGCGCATGCACACAGGTACGAACACTTGTAGCACAAAGTGTTTGAGTTGCTCTTTCATTTGATGCATTATTTATAATCCTACGTTAACTGTAATAAATACCACAAAGCCTTAAAACCCCGATATTCATTTTGATACACCCTGTATATTTAACCAGAATTGATGAGGAAAACGTTGCTTTGCACAGTCGAAATAATATTATGACAACAAAACGAAATCAGATAAGAAATTGTTAGTTAAGCTCAGAATTGAAAAATGATAAGAATTGAAAGTGAAAGTGAGGTGAAATGAACTGTTTAATAAAAGGAAGGTCATTGAAGTTCAGTGTAAATAAATGTAAAATAAAGGAACAATAGAATAGAAATGCAAATAGAGTATGGGATTTATTTTGATAGAAATGAAAAATATTTAAATGGACAGGAGTTGCTGTATAAATTAAAGTATCATTATGTAAATTATAGGAATATTAGTGAGATTATTTGACAGAAGGAAGTCATATTTAACGAGTAGGATATTTAATTATTGTTAATACTGTACTCCAATATAGTCAAGCCGAAAAAAAATTGGTCACCCTTTTAGAGGTTACAAATTCACTCAAGATTTAGTGTGGCAACAGTGCATATGGAGTACATGAAATTATTAAATATACAGATCAATAGGTCAAGCGGTTCAGAGATACCAGGTATCGACTCATGCTGAAACACCCATATTAGTACGAGGCGGCAATGCAGGCACTGACTCTTGCATCCAGTCGATCATACAGATGGCGAATACTGTCTTGGGATACGTTATTCCACGCCTGCTCGACCTGTTCACACAGTTCTGTACGAGTTGTGGGAAGACGAGTCGCATGAGTCACTTGTCGGCCTATCATGTCTCACACGTGCTCAATTGGCGACAAGTCCAACGATCGTACTGGCCAGGGAATTTGCTGCACGTCTTGCAGTGTACGTTGAGTGTCACGGGCAGTGTGTGGGCGAGCATTATCCTGTTGGAACAACACATCCCCTTCCAGTTGCAAGAACAGCAAAAGAACGGGTCTAACAACATCCTGTACGTACCGAGCGCTGGTTAGCGTTCCCTCCACAAACACCAAAGGTGAACGAGAGTTGTAGCTTAGCGCACCCCAGACCATACGGCCTGGGGTGGGGCCGGTGTGTCTTGGACGAATGCACTCTACGAGACAGCGCTCACCAGGTCTACGTCGAACGCGCCAACGACCACCACTTACGTGCAGGCAGAATCTGCTTTCATCGCCGAAGACCACGGCGCACCATTCCATCTTCCAAGTGATCCTCTGACGGTACCAGTCGAGCCGTGCACGTCGATGCTGTGTCGTAAGTGGAAGACGGGCTAGTGGTGAGCGTGCCCGTAGTCCCACTGCTAGTAACCGGTTCGCAACAGTTCGTGTTGACACTTCTGGGCTCACAAACCCTCGTATCTGAGCTGTGGTAGCAGTACGATCTGCCCTTACAATACGACGATCCTGGCGGACGTCTGTGCTGCGTGGACGTCCAGAATCTCGTCTACGGGTGTGAGAATGTTCACGTGACCATTGATACCAGCATCGTTGCACAGCGGACACAGCACGTCCAACTTTTGTGGCAATTCTCCGAAAGGACCATCCCGCCACTCGGAAGGCCATATTTTGACCCCTTTCAAACTCGCTCAGTTGGCTGTAGGAAGCACGAGTGCGTCTCCGTGGCATTGTACTTGCTTGCTTCACACGTTCACACCAGAATGAGCCGTATGGCTGTGAGCTTTCCCTATTAAATGGTAGACACAGATGGCGCTCTGGTAGCTATGCCACTACGCTATCTGTTGGCGGATGACGTTGAAACCCTTATCAGTACATCTACTATCCCCCAGATGGCATCCGCCGACATCGGATCAAAATCGACGTCGTCTTTTCAGGTGACCTGTTTCTTTTTCCGGCAGTGTATGAGTTGAAACGGGGCGTGGTGGCACAGCGGTCGAGCTGTTGGTCTCTCACCAAGGTGGACCGGGTTCAATTCCCGGTCAATGAATTTGAGATTTTCGAAGTGAAATGCCATGTCCTGTGGTTCGGATTCCACGTAAGAAGGAGGTCCCGTGGCTCATGATCGCATGATTAACGGTCACGTAAATCTAAAAGCTTCCTTATGAGTAGAAACGCGTGGAGCATTCTAGGAATATAATATATTATTTATTGCGAAGAGTTTATTTTCAGTTTTTATTACTTTAATTTTTCCAGTGATGATTTAGTGCGCATTGTCTTAGTAAATAACATTGCGAGTACGTCCCTTTTTATAGACATTTTGTGCTATGAATTTTCATTAGTTAGTGGAATGTTGTACTATGGAGGTAATGATAGGCGCCCAACACCTTTTAATCTTCACCCGATCTCACTCTCTAACGTAGTTAGAAGTCCAAATCACGTAGCCTACTATAATCTCACAGTACACTATTAGATAGAGTGCTATTTGTCAGCGCTGTGGAGCAGTGAAACTTGTGCGATCCTTCCCATCTTCGGATATTGGCAAATACTCGTTGCAACATACATTAGAGGGTACACCACATTTATATGATTTCTAGAATCATATATATTATTTCAGTAGTATAGATCCCTCCTGCGGCGCTCACAAGCGACCGATCGTGACAAATGAGCATTCAAATGAAAGACAATAGACATTACCAGTGACTTATTACACTCTAATTTCATAAATATCTATAATTTCTTTAAAAACGACTTTCAAAAAACTGTACGAACTGTGCGATTTGCAGATACAGTTGCTGCAGGAATACACGCTCCATAATTGCTGTCCACTTCACATTTTGGCCGCTGTGACGCCTCTTTCATGTAATTTTATCATTCTGAGGTCTTTCGTTTATCATTTTGCATGGATTTCAGAATCAGTAATTTAAAGGAATGAGTACTCAAATCGTATAATTTCATAAATATCGAATAACTGGTGAGTGTTACTGCTAAGCTGTCAATCAATGGACTCAGCACACAAATGAGATTAGCAGTGTCGAATTGCATTCTAATTTCATAAATATCAATTTTTGTAAGTGTGCGATTTGCAAATACTGTTGCTGTAGAAAAATACACGACATCATTGCTGTTTAGTTCGCATTTTGGCCTTAGGGACGCCTGAAACTTAAATAGTGTTCTAGAATCATTTGGTTCAAATAGAAACATAACAACCTTTCTCCTTAAGTCTCTCATTATAAACGTTCTGGGGAAAGTGTGGCTTATGAACAGGCGAGATTTCTCGCACGGGTCCGCTAGTCTACTATATTTTGTATGTTGTAAGAAATGCTCACCTTCGGAGCCTAACCACGAGCAAACAAGCAGCCTATTCCCTTACGGGATTTATTTATTCATTCATTTACTTCATTTGCAAATGGGAGAAATGCCCCGGTGACAAATTGTACACTTACAGAAAATTACCAGCAATAACATCAAACATACAATGTCTATAGACTAATTTTATCTTAATTTTAACGAACCCTCTAATATTCATCGAGACTGAAAAAACTCCTATTGTCAATCGTATTCGTCTTGGCTGGTCACACCTCCCAATCCAATCCTGGCACATCAGCCCCGTTTACTTCGGACCACTCATAACGAAAACAATTGAAAGGAGTTTTTGCAGTCTCGATGAATATTCAAGGTTTTCCTTCACATGCTATGGTAAATTCTATAAATCATAAAACGCGGTACTCTATGTGTACATACCCTGGAGCAGATATATAAGGGGTGTACAAATGGAAAGGTACGCACGATACTGTGAGTACAATTAATTCGTTATTCAAAAGTAATCACCACAGGTCTGTTCCGTGTAATAGGGCTACGTGAAGGTGGATTTTCCTTCCGCGCTATTGCAGAACGACTTGACAGGAATGTCTCCACTGTGCATGCGTGCTGGCAGCAGTGGCCACGCGAAGGTACGGTCGCAAGAAGATCGTTCCCGTGACACCACCGAGAGGGAGGACCGCCGTATTCGGCGTATGTCTTTGGCTCATCGGACGACGTCTGCAGCAGCAATTCGAGCGGCAGTTGACACCACAGTGACGCAACGAACTGTTCGAGATCGGTTAATTGAATGACAGCTCAGAGCCAGACGCCCTGCGGCGTGCATTTCACTTACCCCGAACCGCCGCCTTCTGTGACTGTAGTGGTGTCAAGTGGGAGCTCATTGGAGGATGGAGTGGAGATCCGTTGTGTTTACCGATGAAAGCCGATTCTGCCTTGGTGCCAGTGATGGCCGTGTGCTGGTTGGAGGGATGCCAGATGAGTGTCTGCATTCCACCTGTCTGTAGCGTCGACACACTGGACCTACACCAGGCGTTCTGGTCTGGGGAGTAATTTTCAATGACAGCAGGAGCACTCGCCTGGTTATCCCACGCACCCAGACTGCAGATGTGTACGTTCGTCTGGTGATTCGACCCGTTGTGCTGCCATTCAGGAATAGCATTCCCGGGGGGTATTTTCCAACAGGATAACGCACGCCCCCATGCCGGTGTTGTAACCCAACGTGCTCTACAGAGTGTCGTCATGCTGCCTTGGCTTGCTCGATCCGCCGATTTGTCCCCAATCGTGCACGTATGGGACATCATTGGACGACAACTCCACCGTTATCCACAACCGGCATTAACCGTCTCTCTATTGACCGACCAAGTGCAACAGGCATGGAACTCCATCCCACAAGCTGATATCCGGCACCTGTATGACACAATGCATGCACGTTTGCATGCCTGCATTCAACAGTCTGACGATTATACCGTAATTAATGGACCAGCATGGCACATTTGCGATGACTTTTCTCGCGCAGACATTAACCTGATGTATTGTACCTTTAATTAATTAAATATATTACCTCGCCAAATATATTGCCGCAATTTCCGTACTCTACATTCCTTACTTCAAGGTGTTTGGATATTTTTCCGCCAGTGTATTTCGTGCAGCCACCATGTTGAATTGGTGAATCGTGTTTTAATTTGAAGGGCACGGTCGGGCTCGGACAATATAGTATGTCCTTACTGAGTGTCATTTAAATAATAATAATAATGTAATTGGTTTTACGTCCCTTTTAACTACTCTGGCTTTTAGAGTCGCCGGGGTGCCGGAATTTTGCCCCGAAGGGGTTCTTTAACGTGCCAGTAAATCTACTGACGAGGCTCCCTCAGTTTTGCGCACCCTCAAGTGCCAGCTCACTGCACCAGGATACGAACCTGCAATCTTGGGCCCAGGAAGCGAGAACGTTACTGCTGAGCCATGCAGCCGGCCGAGTTTCATTTAAATCGCTCCAGATGTTTAGAATTTATTAGAGGGACACAATCACACACACGGACAAAAGGTGATCTCATAAGCCTATATTTTCATATGAAGCAAATGGGCTAGAAACGGAAATTGATTGTTATGGAATATCTCACCCTAAGTTTCGTATGTTTCGTTTTCGAGGGTATAGCAAGGTGTAGGAATATCAATAAGTACATATTATGGTACTCATGGTGTAGTTGCAGGCTTCCACGCCAAACGTCCTGGTTCAATTTCCGCCTTTACCCAGGGGTAACCAGGACCAGGCCCGTGCATTCTGCCCTGTTTCCGAGGCTTGGGACATCTTGGTCATGTTGTCGTGTGTGGCACCAACCCAACATTTGCCTGGAGGCATTGGGGTAAAACCACATTCAGCATAGCCATTATCTGTGCCGGGATTCGAACCTCCGAACCTGCTGCAGTTCCCTGTAGCTTAACCGTGAGCTAGTATCAGCTGAAAACCCGGTGTGGTTCGCTGTCATTCTGGGTGCGATTTTTCCCTGGTGTTTTCCATTCTTAGGCAAATACTTGGATTTTTTTTTTGTTTCAAGCCCTGGGGCGCTTTTACCAGCCTAAGGTGTTAGAAGCGGCTACGCACAAGTAGGCCTACATGAAAGATGTCGCTAGCTAGAAGTGAGTGGTGGAGAGAGCGAGCCTGATTGGCTCATTTAGCCGATCACAACACATTTGATTTGCGTCTTGAAAGGCACTTTCATTGAAAGTCAGACACCTAAATAATGCTCATTTTCTACTTGAGTCTACCTTTCGTCACCCCTGAGACGATGAACCTGGGCACCGGGTTCTATTCCAGGCCAGGTGGTGGACACTCTTCATTCCATCCTCGGGCTGACCATAGGCTGCACGGATAAACAAAACGTTTTCCGCATCCGCTCCGTATCCGCATTACTGTTATCCGCATCCGCCCAGCATCCACACGACTTTTATCAACATTCACACGTTTGTTATCCGAATCTACTGGCATTAAAATAATATTTTAAATTAGATAAAGCATAAAGCAACATATTTGAGGATAAAGTCGTTCCCTTAGGCGATTTATGTAAAGTGCTCTATTTAAAATGAATGTTATACAGCCAGAGTTGCAACCCTTTCCAGTTCGGAGTGTTAAATATGCTTAATGGCATAATTTGAATGGTATAAGCTTAAATCATCATCTTATATTTGTCATTAAAATAAAACATAAATATATAAAAAATATGTTTTTCAACATCCGGGTCCTAGTAATGATATTCAACAAGTTTGGATTGCAATCCAAAAACTATCCACAATTTTACTCCAAACATTAACTGCAGTTTGTCCGCTATCCGCACAGCCATGCGAACTATATCCGCATGGCTTTAACCATAGGCATTAGGCCTCTCCGTAGGCGATCATCATCATCATCTTGGCCTACATATGCGTGTTTTAATTCTGATTGGGACGTTGTAGATAGTGAAAGATGAACTTAAATCGATGACGGCCAACTTCTTCGGACTAGACGAAACCGTACGAAATTACAGGCATGCAGAATAGCGTCCGCTCTCGCTTGCTGTTGCCAACTGAAATTTCACTGGAGATAACAGACTCACGGAAATGTCCCCTTGCCAGTAGGAGAGCCCCTTAAGTCTTGCCTGGTGTCTGTTTTATAATTACACATGATGTGTAACACAGGTCTGGGGCCTTCTGGCTTGGAGGAGGTCCTTCAGGCCAAATGTATTATTATACAGCAGTTGTCGGCCTATATTCCCCATACAGTCTAAATCTAGAAAATCTTCTCACGTATTCCAGCGATATATGAGTTGTTGTTTATTCATTTAGAGCCATTGCGACATCTTGGTCATTAGCCCAGTGTACTTCAGTGTGTGTAGGGTTTGTTTGATAACGTGTGCTATTGTGACATATGTAGTAGTGTGTGTATTTTTAATTCAGACTAGGATTGGAAAGTAGGCATCCGTGGCCTTAAGTTCAAAACCATTTACCTGGAGTAGAAGTTAGAAACCACAAAAAACCACTTCTAAGATGGCTGAGGTGGGTTTTGAACCCACCTCTTCTCAGTTCTGCCTCACGAGGCTGAGTCGTCAGATCAGAGCCGGGAATCGAACCCAACCCGCAAGGGTGGCAGACAAGTACAAATGGGCAAGGCTATTCTGTATTTGGCATTCACGAAAATGCATTAATCGAGCTAATAATTTTTATCTCAATGCAAGTTGAATAAATATATTTTTCTTTCTTCCTTTCTTCCTTCCATTCTTCCTTCCTTTCTTTCTTTCTTTCTTTCTTTCTTTCTTTCTTTCTTCCTTTCTTTCTTCCTTCCTTTCTACCTTTCTTTCTTTCTTTCTTTCTTTCTTTCTTTCTTTCTTTCTTCCTTCCTTTCTTCCTTTCTTTCTTCCTTCCTTTCTTTCTTCCTTTCTTTCTTCCTTGCTTTCTTCCTTCCTTTCTTTCTTCATTTCTTCCTTTCTTTCTTTCTTTCTTTCTTTCTTTCTTCCTTCCTTCCTTTCTTCCTTCATTTCTTTCTTTCTTTCTTTCTTCCTTTCTTCCATTCTTCCTTTCTTCCTTTCTTTCTTCCTTCCTTCCTTCCTTTCTACCTTTCTTTCTTTCTTTCTTTCTTTCTCTCTTTCTTTCTTTCTTCCTTCCTTCCTTTCTTTCTTTCTTCCTTTCTTCCTTTCTTCCTTTCTTTCTTCCTTTCTACCTTTCTTTCTTTCTTTCTTCCTTCCTTCCTTTCTACCTTTCTTTCTTTCTTTCTTTCTTTCTTTCTTTCTTTCTTTCTTCCTTCCTTTATTTCTTTCTTTCTTTCTTTCTTCCTTCCTTCCTTCCTTTCTTTCTTTCTTTCTTTCTTTCTTTCTTTCTCGGGGGACGTGGTGGCGCAGCGGTCAAGCTGTTGGCCTCTCACCAAGGTGGACCGGGTTCGATTCCCGGTCAATGCATGTGAGATTTTCGAAGTGAAATGCCATGTCCTGTGGTTCGGATTCCACATAAAAAGGAGGTACCGTGGCTGATGATCGCATGATTAACGGTCACGTAGAACTAAAAGCTTTCTTTCTTTCTTTCTTTCTTTCTTCGTCATATCCGACTAAGGAGCGGGATTAAACTTATTTAGCTGATGGCATTGCCTTTCACTTCTCCAAAACTTTCTTCATCTAGTCCAGGCTGTTCCAAATCCATGAGTTTGAGTAAGCGTAGACGCGAGTACTCAGCAGTGATGCTCGGAGCACGGTTGGAGAGGGACTGGGGGTGATAGCCAAAACGTCACTGGTCGAAGGTCATAGTATAAGTCCATGCGTTTCCTGCCAATCTTGATGTATCCACCGCTTAGTAACGGCCGCCCCTACAGCAGAGCTGTATTGCATATTGCAGGTTTACTCACACAAGGCGGCGAGTACTCAGCTGCTCACGGGCGACCTGCTCGGCTGGAACAGCCTGATCTAGTTGCTGTGGCTTCTCTTGCGATCTTCTGAGTAGGTTTTATTGGTGATAATGCTGGGATGGTCTGCAAAGCGGTGATTATCGACTAATTCTCTGAACTTAGCTCTGTCTAGTACAATGTTATCTGTGATGCCTATTTCCTGAAGATCTTCTCCAACTTCAAGCAGACAGGTGTTTTTAACTTTCATTGACAGGGCAAGGTTAAGAATTCTTTTCGTCAGTCTCTGATTGCCCATCCTGAGGATATGCCCGTAGAATTTCAATCGTAGTTTACTAAATGTGTCTGAGATTTTCTCCGAGTGCTGGTATAAGTATTGGGATTTTCTTTTCATCCAGATTCCCCCTGTACAGTCTGGTTCATTAATTCTTCTTAGGATTTTCCTTTCTTGCATTTTCACATCTTTAATTAATGATCTACCCCAAAAAATCAGCATTTCAGAAGCATATAGTGCTTCAGGCTTGATTACAGTCTTCTAATGCCAGAATTTTGCATTTCTGGATATTGATTTTTTATTATATCTGTTCCAAGTGAACATATAATACATAGGCTATATTATATTACGTATTTCAGCACAGGCCTACTCGGAAAAGCGATGATTGGAATTCAGTGAAAGGCATGGACGAAAACTACCTCATCATTTTGCAAATTACAATCGTGATCATGCCTAGACACATTTGCACTTTCATAAATATAACAACGATAATAACTAGCGGACCCTTCTCGCATGTGTATAAACCACTCGACCGGCTTAATTGGTAAGCAGGCTCGACGCGACATAGTACCGGTAGGAGCTATCGGCTTGTTTATTTGTTTAATTGCCCTTTTTAAACAAATGAATGCTGGTGTGGCCTCCGGAGAGGCTGAGTGCAGGTCTTTCTAGTTGACGCCCGTGGGATGATGAAGACATCACATTCACCCAATCCCCGAGCCACGGGAATTAGCCCCAGGAGATTAAAATCATTGATGGCTCGGCCGGGAATCGAACCCGGGACACTTTGGGCCTAAGCCTAGTGCGCTAACCATTTACCCACGGAGCTGGTCTTTAAACAAATTATTGACATTTATGAAACAAGAGTGCAATTCGTCACTGCTCCGGGTAATTCTTTTCAATGCTCATTTGTTACGATCGGTTACGTGTGGTGAAGCGGAAACGTTCTCGCCTGCTGTGCACAAGGTTGTAGGGTCGAATCCTGGCACAGTCACTTGGCATTTGAGAGTATGCAAATGCGAGGAAGCCGTGTCAGTAGATTTATTGGCACGTTTAAGATCCCCTTTGGGGCAAAATTCTGGCACCCCACGTCTCTAAACGCCATAGTAGTTAAAATGTATGTAAAACCAATAACATTATTATAGGTTACTTGTGAGCGCCCCATGTGAGTATATCACCCGCCCGGCTTTACTGCTTTGCACGCTGGACACGACGCAGATATAGCGGGAGCTATCGTCTTGTTTGTTTCTTTAAACGTACAGTACTTGACAAACAAATAAAAATATTTCCGTCAGTTTTTCACAAAATGCAAGATTATTTTCGTACTTTTGAGACGATTTAGAAGATTTCGGTACAAACCGCACCTTCTAACTCCCTCTGGTGTAAGAGCTTGCGTTCTATATGATAATTATAATAGTAACTAGCAGTAGTGCCCGGCTTCGCCCATAGGATTTATTTGTTTTATGGATGATAATGAATACTACTACAGAACTGGCACATGGTACTTAAACTAACATAAAAAGAAATATAATATAACTTTTTGTGGTGGTGGTAGGGCGAGTGATAAGTAGTACAGTATAATGGACGTAACATCCAGATATTTTTCCCATAATGATAATAATGAATAGGGAAACGGCTATTTACTAACTACAGACGTGACACATGTAATTTAAACACGTTTTTTTTTTCGTGTGGCCTCCTGAGAGGCCGAGTGCAGGTCTTCCTAATCGACGCCCGTGGGCGACCTGCGCTTCGGGATGAGAGATGGAATGGATGAAGATGAATGAAACTGGGCAAGGATGTGGAAGGAAGCGGCCGTGGCCTTTCAGAAGGTACCGTCCCAGCATTTGCCTGGTGTTGAATATGGGAAACCCCGGAAAACCATTTCAAGGACGGCCGATGGTGGGGCTCGAGCACACGCGTCTACTGAGTCAGCAGAGAGCTTGGTCCCATGACCTAACGCTGCGCTTTAGCCAGCGTAGCCACTGCTGTCGGTAACACGAATTGAAAAATATGATTACAAAGAGGAGTAAGTGAAATAAAAGACACTGCCTAGGGCCTATATCTCATTGGCTGTTAGAAATGTAGAGACCAACAGTGTCGTCATTTGTCACATAGCTCCATAGAAAAATAATCAGAGCACTTTGGAAAACTTCGGCTGTTCCGAGCTCCTGAGGTAGCAATAGTGTTATTTATCGCCAAATAGCTCTCAAGGATGATCGGAATAAATGAAGGTAAATTCAAAAGCACCAACGCTTATTGCATTTGATAACCTCAATGTAGTCTACTGCACCAACACCATCGCACGTATACTGGGGCATACTATTTTCATTATGATAACTGTTTTAAGGTGCTTAAGAAATCTTTTTGCACTAATTTCTCCCCGTGACTGCAATTTATAAGCAGCGCAAGATGTAACTATTTTTGCAATTTTGCACCAGAACATGGGTACAGGCGGAGTGATGCAACCCGCATTGCCAGCCAACAATAGACTCATTAAAATATTCTTACACTTACACTACTACGGACATAAATGGTTCTAGGGCCTTAAAACGTGGTTTTACAGTTCCTCTTGTCTGTTATTCTAAATGTAGAGAATGGAGAAGGTTTTCCAAAATATCAGCAGGGTTTCAAAAGGTATGTAAAATTTGCTGCAATTAGGTGCAGATTTGAACTAAAGGGCCTAAATTCAGGGAATGGAGTGGTCTGTCCGAAATTTCATGTAGACAATGTTACTCGTCGGGTTCCAAAGGGTTAGTATGTAATATTTGGTTCAGATCGGTGAAATGGCGTAGATTTGTGCCAAAGGGACTAAATGCAGGGAAAGGAGTGGTCTGTCTGAAGTTTAAAGTGGACAGTGTTACCCGCAGGATTCCAAAGGGTAACTATACACATTTTGGTTAATATCGGTGAAACGGTGTAGATTTGTGCCGAAGGGCCTAAATGCAGCGAATGGAGTGGTCTGTCCGAAATTTCAAGTGGACAGTTGTAGTTTTGATGCTGGGACACCAGAGTGGAAGCCGGTGTTGTTCATTGAAAGGTTTGATGGCATTAGTCTACTATTCCTTCTTAAAACAAGGAAGTGTGTCCTCACACTATTTGATATTGAGGGTAAAGGTTAACTTCCAAGGTTCTTAGGTAATATTTACTGGGTGTATGCTCATTTTAGATATGATTTGAAGAGAAGTGGATCTCATTTACGACATTTGTATAGTATTTGGGCGTAATACGTTGGGATCTTGCCACTCATATGAATTATAAAAAATGAGCATTCTAAAACATGGAATTCCCCAACTGATAACAAAGAATTTCTTGTTAAAACGAGCGAAAAAATCGGCATAAATAATGTTCGATTGATATGCTTGTATAGGTACTGCTTGGACGGAAATCCTGAGATTCACACTTATTACATCATATCTCATAAAAGAATACTTTTTCATCTTTAGCCGGAATAAAAGATAAGGATCTCTTATGAAATGAGTGTGAGTCATGATTTCCTAGTATTATTTGTGATTTCATCATCAGATTTCTGCTCCCACCTTGAAGGCTGTGAAGCAATTGGCAGGTGATATAATCGGTCACATTTCATCGCCCTGCAAGCGCTGTGATTGGATATTTTTTTTAACATTTCGTATGAACTATTTTAAAAATGAGTTTAGTGTTGGTTTCTCAGTTTAGGGTCTGTGACAACGCGGTCACGTAGCCCCGTGTACTTTGGGTGTGTGTAGAATCTGTCTGATATCCGGTGTTAATTGTGATGGCTGTATTAGTGTGTGTTATCTATAATTCAGGTAAGGATTGCAGACGATCAATTCCTACTTTTGCTACCATCAACGACCCCTAGCTGCGAACTGAGCTATTAGATGCCACCGCAACTGGCACCTGGCAGCAAACGTTGGAAATTAATAGGGCGTTAATCAAATCTAACCTACAAATTTAGCTTCATTCAATTATTGTAAATAGTGGAAGGTTCTTTTACATGCCATACATCTATGACATGGGCCCGCCGGCTTTACTTCCCCTCCGAAGGAAGGCATACTGAGGGATTTTTAACACTCTTAAGAAATCTGACGACTATAATCTTCCTTTTTTTTCATTGACAAAACTCGACATCATGAACTCTCATTTCAAGTGATGAGAATAATAGGTTTGATATTTGTGCAGCTCCTATATTAGATATTTTAGCAATCAAATTCCATTATATACCGTACTTTTTTTAAAATTTCAAAATACATTACTATTTCGCCATATTCTACTGCACTGGGATGATAAGGATACCAGAAAGGGCATTTATTTAAATTCGCGCGGCCATCTTGATGGTTTGTTTCTCTTAAGTAGAGAGGTGGTGGAGGCTCTGACGGATTTTGGGCAGCTCCGTGCATGCCTCACACTGTGAATTACAAGATGGCGGCCGATGTATCGATTACTCGCTTGAGAAAGGTACCCTTCTTTTAGGTCATTCTTTTTTAAGAATTCCCATACTAAATGTATGCCATATGTCAATATTGGGACAATTTTCACTCGAAAGGCGATCTATATCTGCCATGACTTTTATGGCAATTATGGCCTGTTCTTTGGCATGTATTCGAAATGATATCACGGTTGTTTGCAAGGTTACTCCTAAGTATTTATAGGCGTTCATTATTGTGAGCTCTTCTCCTCGAAAGGTGACCGTTTCTGCAGATTTTCTCTTTCCTCATTTTCGAAAGGTCATCTGAACTGTCATTTTCATATTAATTTGGAGACCACTGTCATCTGCCGACGATATTAATTGGTTAAGGCTCTGCGTTGAGATGAGGAATGTAGCACTTTCAACAGAATCTACTTTACGTCTTTACTTTGATGAGAATGAAAGGTATCGACCTTTCTGACTTCAAACATGTTTGCAACAATCGTAGCTTGGTTACTCACATGATGCTATCGTAAAGCGGTCAGATATAGTTTGAAATACGAAACAAGAACTATTGAAAATTTACTTTTCAACTTTCCCCAGCAATTACCTGTAGTTTATACTGAACGATTGCTAATTCCAAGTAAGGTAACCATGAAGAATACTCTGAAAGTAGATGACTGAATATATACAATTCCATAGGCGGAAAAGCAGTAACTATGACAACGCGATGTATTATTTTTTGTATTACCATAGCACAATTTTGGTATTGAGGCAGATACTCTCAATGGCAGTAGAAAGCAGGAATCAGTCTTCATCCCCCGCATTCCAATCATACCTAATAATTTTCATTTCTAGTTCAAGCGACTTCTTTTTCCAGTCAGTGTATTCTTTGCAATGACCATCAACACGTCACAAGGCCAGATCCCTCCTTCGCTGGCCTGAAACTTAGTGAAGAGTATTCCTCTCATGGGCAGATTTATGTAGCCAGCTATACATGTTCCTCAGAGAAAGACAACCGATGTTGTCTTCAAAGAGAAACGTGGCTGATATACCATAAATGACCCGTGAACGACGGGTACAACAATTCATAAGCCTCGATCTCGATCTATTAAAGCTACAAAGACTAATCTTCGCAAGAAGGTAGACTCATACAAAGCACAGGGTCATCGACTCCATACGTTGACGGTGGTTGGGCGTACTATTCAAACATTAAAATCAATTATTGTGGAAGCAATAGAAAACGAATCTTAGTAAATGAGAGGTCTTATACAAAAGGCAACTTCAGCGCTATTCAAAAGAACATCAAAAATATTTTCTATGCAAGGGCCATCTACAAAAGACAAAATGTGAAAATTGGTAACATACAATATGAAGCAGTTACAATGACGACACTGTGTGTGTTATGCGGCGCGGCAGATTTCAAGTCCTCTCTTTATTTCTACCAATCTCATCTGTATGATCCTATCATTCACATACAGTAGTTGACATCTGTCTGTATGTCTATATCTTTATGAAGGAGGAGGCCAACTCCATTTTTCGCTTCATTGTTGTTTCCACTCCAGTATAGCACATATCCATTTCTCAAGGACTTGCTTCCCACAGCCTTTCCACTTTGTATCACTCAAGCCCAATATCCTGAGCTTACGCCTACCGATAAGATCTACAATTTCTTAACATTTATTGGTGAGAATGAGGATATTGAGTGTACCAATTATCAGTCTTTCTTTCTTTCTTTCTTTCTTTCTTTGAGGGTTTTCTTTCTTCCGATATCTCCGATGCCCCTCGGGCTTTTGGCCATCATAAAGTCGGGCGATACCAATAACCTATGTGCAATACGGGTGCTTAGTACTTGACTCAACGCACTGCTTGTACTTGGCGGTAATCGTTGAACACAATAAATGTATGAAATTAGACTGCATCCTTAGGAAAGAGATACAACTATATCCATGCTAAAAGAAACTCTGAGGTCTAGGATTGAGACTCGATCTCTGTCCTACCAGCTCCCTCATGCGGCTATCTCCAAACAGCGTGAGAATTTTGGTACCACTGTTCATCGTTGTTTTAAGTTAGATAGCATTTCTGGTGGTTCAGATTTCACTCAGGAGTTCTCGTTGCTCATAATGACGTGATTAACGGTCACGTAAAACTACTATACACGTTTTCTTTCTCTTTTCGTTGTTAATTTAAGATACGGCACGTAACATCGTGCACCAGTATCCAAACTGTTCTAGACAAAGAGAAAAAGCAGACAAATCGTACCTGAAACAATATGTACAGCATGGGTGTTTCCTTTGTACAATAAACAGTTTGTGTCATTATCACAATGTTAATATCGAGCATGGTGGGTTTCCCCAACTTCTTCAGTCAAATGCCAAGTTGGTGCCTTATTTCACCAGGCCCCAACGATTACACTAATACAGTCACCACTATGACACGGGTTACCAGACAACTCCAAAACACACCTAGGTACACGGGGATGATGATCAAGCCAAACCAACCCAAGCCCCTAAAATAAATTAGCAACAACGATGACTACGGTATCGGTTAGCGGGTTGGTGGCGTGCCTGTGCCCAAAGTTGTGAGCATTGGAGAGTATGTCAGCACATTTACTGGTAGACTACGTCCCCAGTGCGGCGTGGCTATGCCCAAGGTTGTGGGCACTGGAGAGTATGTCAGCACATTTACTGGTAGACTACAACCCCAGAGCGGCGTGAGCTGTGCCCAAGGTTCTGGGCATTGGGGAGTATGTCAGCATATTTACTGGTAGACTACAACCCCAGTGCGGCGTGAGCTGTGCCTAAGGTTGTGCTCACTGGAGAGCATGTCAGCACATTTACTGGTAGACAACGTCCCCAGTGCGGCGTAGGCTGTGCCTAAGGTTGTGGGCATTGGGGAGTATGTCAGCACATTTACTGGTAGACTACAACCCCAGTGCGGCGTGATCTGTGCCCAAGGTTGTGGGCATTGGAGAGTATGTCAGCACACTTACTGGTAGACTACGTCCCCAGTGTGGCGTGGCTGTGCCCAAGGTTGTGGGCATTGGAGAGTATGTCAGCACAATTACTGATAGACTACGTCCCAAGTGCGGCGTGAGCTGTGCCCAAGGTTGTGGGCATTGGAGAGTATGTCAGCACAATTACTGGTAGACTACGTCCCCAGTGTGGCGTGGCTGTGCCCAAGGTTGTGGGGATTGGAGAGTATGTCAGCACATTTACTGGTAGACTACGTCCCCAGTGCGGCGTGAGCTGTGCCCAAGGTTGTGGGCATTGGAGAGTATGTCAGTACATTTACTGGTAGACTACGTCCCCAGTGCGGCGTGAGCTGTGCCCAAGGTTGTGGGCATTGGAGAGTATGTCAGTACATTTACTGGTAGACTACGTCCCCAGTGCGGCGTGGCTGTGCCCAAGGTTGTGGGCATTGGGGAGTATGTCAGTACATTTACTGGTAGACTACGTCCCCCAGTGCGGCGTGAGCTGTGCCCGAGGTTGTGGGCATTGGGGAGTTTGTCAGCACATTTACTGTTAGACTACGTCCCAAGTGCGGCCTGGCTGTGCCCAAGGTTGTGGGCATTGGGGAGTGTGTCAGCACAATTACTGGTAGACTACGTCCCCAGTGCGGTGTGAGCTGTGCCCAAGGTTGTGGGCATTGGGGAGTGTGTCAGTACATTTACTGGTAGACTACGTCCCCAGTGCGGCGTGGCTGTGCCCAAGGTTGTGGGCATTGGGGAGTGTGTCAGCACATTTACTGGTAGACTACAACCCCAGTGCGGCGTGAGCTGTGCCCAAGGTTGTGGGCATTGGGGAGTGTGTCAGCACAATTACTGGTAGACTACGTCCCCAGTGCGGCGTGAGCTGTGCCCAAGGTTGTGGGCATTGGGGAGTGTGTCAGTACATTTGCTGGTAGACTACGTCCCCAGTGCGGCGTGGCTGTGCCCAAGGTTGTGGGCATTGGGGAGTGTGTCAGCACATTTACTGGTAGACTACAACCCCAGTGCGGCGTGAGCTGTGCCTAAGGTTGTGGGCACTGGAGAGTATGTCAGCACATTTCACTATAGCTAATACATTCAACGATTATTTTATTAACAAAACTACTGACATGTCTAAAAATATTAAGAACAATCCAGATTTTTCCTTGAAAATCAACAGAAACACATATTCTTTTTTTAAATTCCGATTACCGAAGCGGATTTACATAAGTACCTACACGAAATAAGCGACACTAAAGCAATGGGAATAGACAAAATCTCAGCTCAAATTATTAAGCAGAATTTTAATTCTTTAAAGAGTCCTTTACTAACAATAATAAACGAGTCACTTTTAGTTGGATACTTCCCAAAGCAATTAAAAATTACAATTGTAAAACCGCTACATGAAGCAGGCAATCCTTCAGAACTAAAGAACTATCGACCGATATCGTTAACGACAGTCATATCAATATTATTTGAAAAATGTATAAAAAAATCATATTTATCAGTTTTTGAAGAAACACAATCTACTATCAACTAGACAATTTGGCTTTATAAAAAATGTCAGCACTACTGATGCTATTGGGGAATTAACTAGGCGAATTTATGAAAATATGAACAGTATGAAACCGACCTTGGGCATATTTCTCGACTTAGAGAAGGCTTTTGACACCATACCTCACCATATTCTCCTTCAGAAGATGGAAAGATATGGCATCAGAGGCATAGCACTGAAATTGATAGAAAGCTATTTGACTGAAAGGATTCAATACGTTAGAATAAATGGAACTACAAGTCTACCTTTAAGAGTGAAAAGAGGAATACCACAAGGCACAGTGCTGGGTCCATTATTATTTTTGATTTTTATCAACGATATTGAATCATCTATACATGGAATTGAAAATGTTAATGTCATATCATACGCAGATGATACGGTAGTTTGTGTTGAAGGTAGAACATGGGGAAATGTAAAACAAATTGCAACTGCGGCATTGAAATTGTTAAAGGTATGGTTAGATGGTAACGAACTATTTTTAAATATAAATAAATCAAAGTTCGTAAGATTCAGTTTAAAAGCAGTTGAAGATAATTTTAATGAACTAAAAATACACACTTTGAACTGTAATCAGAACTGTGACTGTCCTAAAATAGCTAAAGTGGATACAGTTAAATATCTGGGATTATTTATAGATAGTGACATGAAATGGAAAAGCCAATGCAAACACCTTACAAGTAAAATAAGAAGAACAATCTATATATTTCACAATTTAAAACATATTGTCAATTACAAATTAATAAGAGACATCTACCATGCTCTAGTCCAGTCAGTTCTTACATATGGTATTCTTGCCTGGGGAGGCGCCTATGAAAATGTACTAAAAAGTGTTCAGATAGTGCAGAATCTCATATTACGAATAATGTTGAAGAAAGATAGATTATATCCGACTATGAGACTGTATGCTGAGACAAGGGTCTTCAACATTAAACAATTGCATGCTTTTGAAATATATAAATATATTTTTAAAGATAGAAATAGAATTCAAGTTGTTAGCCACGGGTATGAAACCAGAAGTATTACAGAGAATCACTCTATTTTATATCAACCTAAGTTAGGTATAGCCAAACGTAACTTTCTGTATTTCTCACCAAAATTATATAACATTCTCCCAATTAAATTAAAAGAATTTAAAGGAAATAATGCAAACCTGAAGATGCAAATAAAACATTTTCTCAGAGAAAACAAAATTAAAATTGAAAATATAATTAGTTGAGCCTACAAGTTTATAAAACACAAATTCAATTTTCCTTCTTATTCATTATTTTTTGTTAGCCACGGGTACGAAACCAGAAGTATTACAGAGAATCACTCTATTTTATATCAACCTAAGTTAGGTATAGCCAAACGTAACTTTCTGTATTTCTCACCAAAATTATATAACATTCTCCCAATTAAATTAAAAGAATTTAAAGGAAATAATGCAAACCTGAAGATGCAAATAAAACATTTTCTCAGAGAAAAATAAAATAAAATTGAAAATATAATTAGTTGAGCCTACAAGTTTATAAAACACAAATTCAATTTTCCTTCTTATTCATTATTTTTTTGTGTATATATCATTTACATAGAACGTGTTATTCGGCTAAGCCATTATACAATTTTCAGAAATAGTAATCAACGATATGCATGCCACACACAAGGTTGCACCTTTTAGTGGCATATGTGATATCTCTTCCTGCTCTGTATGAATTTGATATCCTATTTCGACCTGTCTTTATAATATTGTAACAATATAATTTAATAATTGTAAATTTACAGGTTAAACTATGAGTAGGAAGTGTAAGGAAATTCATAAAATGTGTACAGATATTATGAATTTTGTAAAATGTGTGTATTTGTAACGATTTAATAAATAATAATAAATAATAATAATAATAATTTACTGGTAGACAACAACCCCAGTGCGGCGTGAGCTGTGCCTAAGGTTGTGGGCAGTGGAGAGTATGTCAGCACACTTATTGGTAGACTACAACCCCAGTGCGGCGTGAGCTCTGCCTAACGTTGTGGGCATTCGAGAGTATGTCAGCACATTTACTGGTAGACGACAACCCCAGTGCGGCGTGAGCTGTGCCTAAGGTTCCGGGCACTGGAGAGTATATCAGCACATTTACTGGTAGACAACGTCCCCAGTGCGGCTTGAGCTGTGCCTAAGGTTGTGGGTATTGGGGAGTATGTCAGCACATTTACTGGTAGACTACGTCCCAACTGCGGCCTGGCTGTGCCCAAGGTTGTGGGCATTGGGGAGTATGTCAGTACATTTACTGCTTGACTACGTCCCCAGTGCGGCGTGGCTGTGCCTAAGGTTGTGGGCATTGGAGAGTATGTCAGTACATTTACTGGTAGACTACGTCCCCAGTGCGGCGTGAGCTGTGCCTAAGGTTGTGGGCATTGGAGAGTATGTCAGTACATTTACTGGTAGACTACAACCCCAGTGCAGCGTGGCTGTGCCCAAGGTTGTGGGCATTGGAGAGTATATCAGCACATTTACTGGTAGACTAAACCCCCAGTGCGGCGTGAGCTGTGCCCAAGGTTGTGGGCATTGGAGAGTATGTCAGCACATTTATTGGTAGACGACAACCCCAGTGCGGCGTGAGCTGTGCCTATGGTTGTGGGCACTGGAGAGTATGTCAGCACATTTACTGGTAGACAACGTCCCCAGTGCGGCGTGAGCTGTGCCTAAGGTTGTGGGTATTGGGGAGTATGTCAGCACATTTACTGGTAGACTACGTCCCAAGTGCGGCCTGGCTGTGCCCAAGGTTGTGGGCATTGGGGAGTATGTCAGTACATTTACTGCTTGACTACGTCCCCAGTGCGGCGTGGCTGTGCCTAAGGTTGTGGGCATTGGAGAGTATGTCAGTACATTTACTGCTTGACTACGTCCCCAGTGCGGCGTGGCTGTGCCTAAGGTTGTGGGCATTGGAGAGTATGTCAGTACATTTACTGCTTGACTAGGTCCCCAGTGCGGCGTGGCTGTGCCTAAGGTTGTGGGCATTGGAGAGTATGTCAGTACATTTACTGGTAGACTACGTCCCCAGTGCGGCGTGAGCTGTGCTTAAGGTTGTGGGCATTGGGGAGTATGTCAGCACATTTTCTGGTAGACTACGTCCCTAGTGCGGCGTGAGCTGTGCCTAAGGTTGTGGGCATTGGGGAGTATGTCAGCACATTTACTGGTAGACAACGTCCCTAGTGCGGCGTGAGCTGTGCTTAAGGTTGTGGGCATTGGAGAGTATGTCAGTACATTTACTGGTAGACTACGTCCCTAGTGCGGCGTGAGCTGTGCCTAAGGTAGTGGGCATTGGGGAGTATGTCAGCAAATTTACTGGTAGACAACGTCCCTAGTGCGACGTGAGCTGTGCTTAAGGTTGTGGGCATTGGGGAGTATGTCAGCACATTTACTGGTAGACTATGTCCCAATTGCGGCCTGGCTGTGCCCAAGGTTGTGGGCATTGGGGATTATGTCAGTACATTTACTGCTTGACTACGTCCCCAGTGCAGCGTGGCTGTGCCTAAGGTTGTGGGCATTGGAGAGTATGTCAGTACATTTACTGGTAGACTACGTCCCCAGTGCGGCGTGAGCTGTGCCCAAGGTTGTGGGCACTGGAGAGTATGTCAGCACATTTACTGGTAAACTACGTCCCCCAGTGCGTCGTGGGCTATGCCCAAGGTTGTATGGATTGGAGAGTATGTCAGCACATTTACTGGTAGACTACAACCCCAGTGCGGCGTGGCTGTGCCCAAGGTTGTGGGAATTGGAGACTATATCAGCACATTTACTGGTAGACTAAACCCCAGTGCGGCGTGAGCTGTGCCCAAGGTTGTGGGCATTGGAGAGTATGTCAGCACATTTACTGGTAGACTACAACCCCAGATCGGCGTGAGCTGTGCCCAAGATTGTGGGCATTGGAGAGTATGTCAACACATTTACTGGTAGACTACAACCCCAGTGCGGCGTGAGCTGTGCCTAAGGTTGTGGGCATTGGAGAGTATGTCAGTACATTTACTGGTAGACTACGTCCCCAGTGCGGCGTGGCTGTGCCTAAGGTTGTGGGCATTGGAGAGTATGTCAGTACATTTACTGGTAGACTACGTCCCCAGTGCGGCGTGAGCTGTGCCTAAGGTTGTGGGCATTGGGGAGTATGTCAGCACATTTACTGGTAGACAACGTCCCCAGTTCGGCGTGAGCTGTGCCTCAGGTTGTGGGCATTGGGGAGTATGTCAGCACATTTACTGGTAGACTACGTCCCAAGTGCGGCCTGGCTGTGCCCAAGGTTGTGGGCATTGGGGAGTATGTCAGTACATTTACTGGTAGACTACGTCCCCAGTGCGGCGTGAGCTGTGCCTAAGGTTGTGGGCATTGGGGAGTATGGCAGCACATTTACTGGTAGACAACGTCCCAAGTGCGGTCTGGCTGTGCCCAAGGTTGTGGGCATTGGGGAGTATGTCAGTTCATTTACTGCTTGACTACGTCCCCAGTGCGGCGTGGCTGTGCCTAAGGTTGTGGGCATTGGAGAGTATGTCAGTACATTTACTGGTAGACTACGTCCCCAGTGCGGCGTGAGCTGTGCCCAAGTTTGTGGGCACTGGAAAGAATGTCAGCACATTTACTGGTAGACTACGTCGCCCAGTGCGTCGTGGGCTATGCCCAAGGTTGTGTGGATTGGAGAGTATGTCAGCACATTTACTGGTAGACTACATCCCCAGTGCGGCGTGGCTGTGGCTAAGGTTGTGGGCACTGGAGAGTATGTCAGCACATTTACTGGTAGACAAGGTCCCCAGTGCGGCGTGAGCTGTGCCTAAGGTTGTGGGCATTGGGGAGTATGTCAGCACATTTACTGGTAGACAACGTCCCCAGTACGGCGTGAGATGTGCCTAAGGTTGTGGGCATTGGGGAATATGTCAGCACATTTACTGGTAGACAACGTCCCCAGTGCGGCGTGAGCTGTGCCTAAGGTTGTGGGCATTGGGGAATATGTCAGCACATTTACTGGTAGACAACGTCCCCAAGGCGGCGTGAGCTGTGCCTAAGGTTGTGGGCATTGGGGAGTATGTCAGCACATTTACTGGTAGACTACGTCCCAAGTGCGGCCTGGCTGTGCCCAAGGATGTGTGGATGGAGAGTATGTCAGCACATTTACTGGTAGACAACGTCCCCAGTGCGGCGTGAGCTGTGCCTAAGGTTGTGGGCACTGGAGAGTAATTCACCACATTATCTGGTAGACTACAACCCAAGTGCGGCCTGGCTGTGCCACGGGATGTGTGGATGGAGAGTATGTCTGCACATTTACTGGTAGACTACGTCCCCAGTGCGGCGTGAGCTGTGCCCGAGGTTGTGGGCATTGGGGTGTATGTCAGCACATTTACTGGTAGACTACAACCCCAATGCGGCTTGGCTGTGCCCAAGGTTGTGGGCATTGGGGAGTATATCAGCACATTTACTGGTAGACTACAACCCCAGTGCGGCGTGGCTGTGCCCAAGGTTGTGGGCATTGGGGAGTATATCAGCACATTTACTGGTAGACGACAACCCCAGTGCGGCGAGAGCTGTGCCTAAGGTTGTGGGCATTGGGAGTATGTCAGCACATTTACTGGTAGACTACGTCCCAAGGACGGCCTGGCTGTGCACAAGGTTGTGGGCATTGGGGAGTATGTCAGTACATTTACTGCTTGACTACGTCCCCAGTGCGGCGTGAGCTGTGCCTAAGGTTGTGGGCATTGGGGAGTATGTCAACACATTTACTGGTAGACAACGTCCCCTATGCGGCGTGGCTGTGCCTAAGGTTGTGGGCATTGGGGAGTATGTCAGCACATTTACTGGTAGACTACGTCCCCAGTGCGGCGTGAGCTGTGCCTAAGGTTGTGGGCATTGGGGAGTATGTCAGCACATTTACTGCTTGACTACGTCCCCTATGCGGCGTGGCTGTGCCTAAGGTTGTGGGCATTGGGGAGTATGTCAGCACATTTACTGCTTGCCTACGTCCCCTATGCGGCGTGGCTGTGCCTAAGGTTGTGGGCACTGGAAAGTATGTCAGCACATTTACTGGTAGACTACGTCGCCCAGTGCGTCGTGGGCTATGCCCAAGGTTGTGTGGATTGGAGAGTATGTCAGCACATTTACGGGTAGACTACATCCCCAGTGCGGCGTGGCTGTGCCTAAGGTTGTGGGCACTGGAGAGTAAGTCACCACATTAACTGGTAAACAACGTCCCCAGTGCGGCGTGAACTCTGCCTAAGGTTGTGGGCATTGGAGAGTATGTCAGCACATTTACTGTAGGCTACGTCCCCAGTGCGGCGTGAGCTGTGCCTAAGGTTGTGGGCATTGGGGAGTATGTCAGCACATTTACTGGTAGACTACGTCCCAAGAGCGGCCTGGCTGTGCCCAAGGTTGTGTGGATTGGAGAGTATGTCAGCACATTTACTGGTAGACGACATCCCCAGTGCGGCGTGAGCTGTGCCTAAGGTTGTGGGCACTGGAGAGTATGTCAGCACATTTACTGGTAGACTACGTCCCCAGTGCGGCGTGAGCTGTGCCTAAGGTTGTTGGCATTGGGGAGTATGTCAGCACATTTACTGGTAGACTACGTCCCAAGAGCGGCCTGGCTGTGCCCAAGGTTGTGTGGATTGGAGAGTATTTCAGCACATTTACTGGTAGACAACGTCCCCAGTGCGGCGTGAGCTGTGCCTAAGGTTGTGGGCATTGGGGAGTATGTCAGCACATTTACTGGTAGACTACGTCCCAAGAGCGGCCTGGCTGTGCCCATGGTTGTGTGGATTGGAGAGTATGTCAGCACATTTACTGGTAGACGACATCCCCAGTGCGGCCTGGCTGTGCCTAAGGTTGTGGGCATTGGGGAATATATCAGCACATTTACTGGTAGACTACAACCCCAGTGCGGCGTGGCTGTGCCCAAGGTTGTGGGCATTGGAGAGTATGTCAGCACATTTACTGGCAGACTACAACCCCAGTGCGGCGTGGCTGTGCCCAAGGTTGTGGGCATTGGAGAGTATATCAGCACATTTACTGGTAGACTACAACCCCAGTGCGGCGTGAGCTGTGCCCAAGGTTGTGGGCATTGGAGAGTATGTCAGCACATTTACTGGTAGAATACAACCCCAGTGCGGCGTGAGCTGTGCCCAAGGTTGTGGGCACTGGAGAGTTTGTCAGCACACTTACTGGTAGACTACAACCCCAGTGCGGCCTGAGCTGTGCCTAAGTTTGTGGGCATTGGAGAATATGTCAGCACATTTACTGGTAGACTACGTCCCAAGTGTGGAGTGAGCTGTGCCTAAGGTTGTGGGCACTGGAGAGTATGCCAGCACATTTACTGGTAGACTACGTCCCCAGTGCGTCGTGGGCTGTGCCTAAGATTGTGGGCACTGGAGAGTATGTCAGCACACTTTCTGGTAGACTACATCCCCAGTGCGGCGTGAGCTGTGCCTAAGGTTGTGGGACACTGGAGGGTATGTCAGCACATTTACTGGTAGACTACGTCTCCAGGGCGGCGTGAGCTGTGCCCAAGGTTGTGGGCACTGGAGAGTATGTCAGCAAATTTACTGGTAGACTACATCCCCAGTGCGGCGTGGCTGTGCCTAAGGTTGTGGGCACTCGAGAGTCTGTCAGCACATTTACTGGTAGACTACGTCCCCAGTGCGGCGTGGGCTGTGCCTAAGGTTGTGGGCACTGGAGAGTATGTCAGCACATTTAACGGTAGACTACGTCCCCAGTGCGGCGTGGCTGTGCCTAAGGTTGTGGGCACTGGAGAGTATGTCAGCACATTTACTGGTAGACAACGTCCCCAGTGCGGCGTGAGCTGTGCCTAAGGTTGTGGGCATTGGGGAGTATGTCAGCACATTTACTGGTAGACTACGTCCCAAGTGCGGCCTGGCTGTGCCCAAGGATGTGTGGATGGAGAGTATGTCAGCACATTTACTGGTAGACAACGTCCCCAGTGCGGCGTGAGCTGTGCCTAAGGTTGTGGGCACTGGAGAGTAAGTCACCACATTATCTGGTAGACTACAACCCAAGTGCGGCCTGGCTGTGCCCAAGGATGTGTGGATGGAGAGTATGTCTGCACATTTACTGGCAGACTACGTCCCCAGTGCGGCGTGAGCTGTGCCCGAGGTTGTGGGCATAGGGGTGTATGTCAGCACATTTACTGGTAGACTACAACCCCAATGCGGCTTGGCTGTGCCCAAGGTTGTGGGCATTGGGGAGTATATCAGCACATTTACTGGTAGACTACAACCCCAGTGCGGCGTGGCTGTGCCCAAGGTTGTGGGCATTGGGGAGTATATCAGCACATTTACTGGTAGACGACAACCCCAGTGCGGCGTGAGCTGTGCCTAAGGTTGTGGGCATTGGGAGTATGTCAGCACATTTACTGGTAGACTACGTACCAAGGACGGCCTGGCTGTGCACAAGGTTGTGGGCATTGGGGAGTATGTCAGTACATTTACTGCTTGACTACGTCCCCAGTGCGGCGTGGCTGTGCCTAAGGTTGTGGGCATTGGAGAGTATGTCAGTACATTTACTGCTTGACTACGTCCCCAGTGCGGCGTGAGCTGTGCCTAAGGTTGTGGGCATTGGGGAGTATGTCAACACATTTACTGGTAGACAACGTCCCCTATGCGGCGTGGCTGTGCCTAAGGTTGTGGGCATTGGGGAGTATGTCAGCACATTTACTGGTAGACTACGTCCCCAGTGCGGCGTGAGCTGTGCCTAAGGTTGTGGGCATTGGGGAGTATGTCAGCACATTTACTGCTTGACTACGTCCCCTATGCGGCGTGGCTGTGCCTAAGGTTGTGGGCATTGGGGAGTATGTCAGCACATTTACTGCTTGACTACGTCCCCTATGCGGCGTGGCTGTGCCTAAGGTTGTGGGCACTGGAAAGTATGTCAGCACATTTACTGGTAGACTACGTCGCCCTGTGCGTCGTGGGCTATGCCCAAGGTTGTGTGGATTGGAGAGTATGTCAGCACATTTACGGGTAGACTACATCCCCAGTGCGGCGTGGCTGTGCCTAAGGTTGTGGGCACTGGAGAGTAAGTCACCACATTAACTGGTAAACAACGTCCCCAGTGCGGCGTGAACTCTGCCTAAGGTTGTGGGCATTGGAGAGTATGTCAGCACATTTACTGTAGGCTACGTCCCCAGTGCGGCGTGAGCTGTGCCTAAGGTTGTGGGCATTGGGGAGTATGTCAGCACATTTACTGCTTGACTACGTCCCCTATGCGGCGTGGCTGTGCCTAAGGTTGTGGGCACTGGAAAGTATGTCAGCACATTTACAGGTAGACTACGTCGCCCAGTGCGTCGTGGGCTATGCCCAAGGTTGTGTGGATTGGAGAGTATGTCAGCACATTTACTGGTAGACGACATCCCCAGTGCGGCGTGAGCTGTGCCTAAGGTTGTGGGCACTGGAGAGTATGTCAGCACATTTACTTGTAGACTACGTCCCCAGTGCGGCGTGAGCTGTGCCTATGGTTGTTGGCATTGGGGAGTATGTCAGCACATTTACTGGTAGACTACGTCCCAAGAGCGGCCTGGCTGTGCCCATGGTTGTGTGGATTGGAGAGTATGTCAGCACATTTACTGGTAGACGACATCCCCAGTGCGGCCTGGCTGTGCCTAAGGTTGTGGGCATTGGGGAATATATCAGCACATTTACTGGTAGACTACAACCCCAGTGCGGCGTGGCTGTGCCCAAGGTTGTGGGCATTGGAGAGTATGTCAGCACATTTACTGGCAGACTACAACCCCAGTGCGGCGTGGCTGTGCCCAAGGTTGTGGGCATTGGAGAGTATATCAGCACATTTACTGGTAGACTACAACCCCAGTGCGGCGTGAGCTGTGCCCAAGGTTGTGGGCATTGGAGAGTATGTCAGCACATTTACTGGTAGAATACAACCCCAGTGCGGCGTGAGCTGTGCCCAAGGTTGTGGGCACTGGAGAGTTTGTCAGCACACTTACTGGTAGACTACAACCCCAGTGCGGACTGAGCTGTGCCTAAGTTTGTGGGCATTGGAGAATATGTCAGCACATTTACTGGTAGACTACGTCCCAAGTGTGGAGTGAGCTGTGCCTAAGGTTGTGGGCACTGGAGAGTATGCCAGCACATTTACTGGTAGACTACGTCCCCAGTGCGTCGTGGGCTGTGCCAAAGATTGTGGGCACTGGAGAGTATGTCAGCACACTTTCTGGTAGACTACATCCCCAGTGCGGCGTGAGCTGTGCCTAAGGTTGTGGGACACTGGAGGGTATGTCAGCACATTTACTGGTAGACTACGTCTCCAGTGCGGCGTGAGCTGTGCCCAAGGTTGTGGGCACTGGAGAGTATGTCAGCACATTTACTGGTAGACTACATCCCCAGTGCGGCGTGGCTGTGCCTAAGGTTGTGGGCACTCGAGAGTATGTCAGCACATTTACTGGTAGACTACGTCCCCAGTGCGGCGTGGGCTGTGCCTAAGGTTGTGGGCACTGGAGAGTATGTCAGCACATTTAACGGTAGACTACGTCCCCAGTGCGGCGTGGCTGTGCCTAAGGTTGTGGGCACTGGAGAGTATGTCAGCACATTTACTGGTAGACAACGTCCCCAGTGCGGCGTGAGCTGTGCCTAAGGTTGTGGGCATTGGAGAATATGTCAGCACATTTACTGGTAGACTACGTCCCGAGTGTGGCGTGAGCTGTGCCTAAGGTTGTGGGTATTGGAGAGTATGTCAGCACATTTACTGGTAGACTACGTCCCCCAGTGCCTCGTGGGCTATGCCCAAGGTTGTGGGGATTGGAGAGTATGTCAGCGCATTTACTGGTAGACTACATCCCCAGTTCGGCATGGCTGTGCCTAAGGTTGTGGGCACTGGAAAGTATGTCAGCACACTTACTGGTAGACTACGTCCCCAATGCGGCGTGAGCTGTGCCCAAGTTTGTTGGGATTGGAGAGTAAGTCAGCTCATTTACTGGTAGACTACGTCCCCAGTGCGGCATGAGCTGTGCCCAAGTTTGTTGGGATTGGAGAGTATTTCAGCTCATTTACTGGTAGACTACGTCACCAGTGCGGCGTGGGCTGTGCCCAAGATTGTGGGCACTGGGGAGTATGTCAGCACATTTACTGATAGACTACGTCCCCAGTGCGGCATGAGCTGTGCCCAAGTTTGTTGGGATTGGAGAGTATGTCAGCTCGTTTACTGGTAGACTACGTCACCAGTGCGGCGTGGGCTGTGCCCAAGATTGTGGGCTCTGGAGAGTATGTCAGCACATTTACTAGTAGACTACAATCCCAGTGTGGCGTGAGCTGTGCCAAAGGTTGTGGGCATGGAGAGTATGTCAGCACATTTACTTGTAGACTACAACCCCAGTGCGGCGTGAGCTGTGCCTAAGGTTGTGGGCATTGGAGAGTATGTCAGCACATTTACTGGTAGACTACAACCCCAGTGCGGCATGGCTGTGCCCAAGGTTGTGGGCATTGGAGAGTGTGTCAGCACATTTACTGGTAGACTACAACCCCAGTGCGGCGTGGCTGTGCCCAAGGTTGTGGGCATTGGGGAGTATATCAGCACATTTACTGGTAGACTACAACCGCAGTGCGGCGTGAGGTCTGCCTAAGGTTGTGGGCATTGGAGAGTATGCCAGCACATTTACTGGTAGACTACGTCCCCAGTGCGGCGCGGGCTGTGCCCAAGGTTGTGGGCATTGGAGAATATGTCAGCACATTTACTGGTAGACTACGTCCCAAGTGTGGCGTGAGCTGTGCCTAAGGTTGTGGGCATTGGAGAGTATGTCAGCACATTTACTGGTGGACTACTTCCCCAGTGCGGCGTGGGCTGTGCCTAAGGTTGTGGGCACTGGAGAGTATGTCAGCACACTTACTGGTAGACTACGTCCCCAGTGCGGCGTGGGCTGTGCCTAAGATTGTGGGCACTGGAGAGTATGTCAGCACACTTTCTGGTAGACTACATCGCCAGTGCGGCGTGAGCTGTGCCTAAGGTTGTGGGACACTGGAGGGTATGTCAGCACATTTACTGGTAGACTACGTCTCCAGGGCGGCGTGAGCTGTGCCCAAGGTTGTGGGCACTGGAGAGTATGTCAGCACATTTACTGGTAGACTACATCCCCAGTGCGGCGTGGCTGTGCCTAAGGTTGTGGGCACTCGAGAGTCTGTCAGCACATTTACTGGTAGACTACGTCCCCAGTGCGGCGTGGGCTGCGCCTAAGGTTGTGGGCACTGGAGAGTATGTCAGCACATTTAACGGTAGACTACGTCCCCAGTGCGGCGTGGCTGTGCCTAAGGTTGTGGGCACTGGAGAGTATGTCAGCACATTTACTGGTAGACAACGTCCCCAGTGCGGCGTGAGCTGTGCCTAAGGTTGTGGGCATTGGGGAGTATGTCAGCACATTTACTGGTAGACTACGTCCCAAGTGCGGCCTGGCTGTGCCCAAGGATGTGTGGATGGAGAGTATGTCAGCACATTTACTGGTAGACAACGTCCCCAGTGCGGCGTGAGCTGTGCCTAAGGTTGTAGGCACTGGAGAGTAAGTCACCACATTATCTGGTAGACTACAACCCAAGTGCGGCCTGGCTGTGCCCAAGGATGTGTGGATGGAGAGTATGTCTGCACATTTACTGGTAGACTACGTCCCCAGTGCGGCGTGAGCTGTGCCCGAGGTTGTGGGCATTGGGGTGTATGTCAGCACATTTACTGGTAGACTACAACCCCAATGCGGCTTGGCTGTGCCCAAGGTTGTGGGCATTGGGGAGTATATCAGCACATTTACTGGTAGACTACAACCCCAGTGCGGCGTGGCTGTGCCCAAGGTTGTGGGCATTGGGGAGTATATCAGCACATTTACTGGTAGACGACAACCCCAGTGCGGCGTGAGCTGTGCCTAAGGTTGTGGGCATTGGGAGTATGTCAGCACATTTACTGGTAGACTACGTCCCAAGGACGGCCTGGCTGTGCACAAGGTTGTGGGCATTGGGGAGTATGTCAGTACATTTACTGCTTGACTACGTCCCCAGTGCGGCGTGGCTGTGCCTAAGGTTGTGGGCATTGGAGAGTATGTCAGTACATTTACTGCTTGACTACGTCCCCAGTGCGGCGTGAGCTGTGCCTAAGGTTGTGGGCATTGGGGAGTATGTCAACACATTTACTGGTAGACAACGTCCCCTATGCGGCGTGGCTGTGCCTAAGGTTGTGGGCATTGGGGAGTATGTCAGCACATTTACTGGTAGACTACGTCCCCAGTGCGGCGTGAGCTGTGCCTAAGGTTGTGGGCATTGGGGAGTATGTCAGCACATTTACTGCTTGACTACGTCCCCTATGCGGCGTGGCTGTGCCTAAGGTTGTGGGCATTGGGGAGTATGTCAGCACATTTACTGCTTGACTACGTCCCCTATGCGGCGTGGCTGTGCCTAAGGTTGTGGGCACTGGAAAGTATGTCAGCACATTTACTGGTAGACTACGTCGCCCAGTGCGTCGTGGGCTATGCCCAAGGTTGTGTGGATTGGAGAGTATGTCAGCACATTTACGGGTAGACTACATCCCCAGTGCGGCGTGGCTGTGCCTAAGGTTGTGGGCACTGGAGAGTAAGTCACCACATTAACTGGTAAACAACGTCCCCAGTGCGGCGTGAACTCTGCCTAAGGTTGTGGGCATTGGAGAGTATGTCAGCACATTTACTGTAGGCTACGTCCCCAGTGCGGCGTGAGCTGTGCCTAAGGTTGTGGGCATTGGGGAGTATGTCAGCACATTTACTGCTTGACTACGTCCCCTATGCGGCGTGGCTGTGCCTAAGGTTGTGGGCACTGGAAAGTATGTCAGCACATTTACAGGTAGACTACGTCGCCCAGTGCGTCGTGGGCTATGCCCAAGGTTGTGTGGATTGGAGAGTATGTCAGCACATTTACTGGTAGACGACATCCCCAGTGCGGCGTGAGCTGTGCCTAAGGTTGTGGGCACTGGAGAGTATGTCAGCACATTTACTTGTAGACTACGTCCCCAGTGCGGCGTGAGCTTTGCCTAAGGTTGTTGGCATTGGGGAGTATGTCAGCACATTTACTGGTAGACTACGTCCCAAGAGCGGCCTGGCTGTGCCCATGGTTGTGTGGATTGGAGAGTATGTCAGCACATTTACTGGTAGACGACATCCCCAGTGCGGCCTGGCTGTGCCTAAGGTTGTGGGCATTGGGGAAGATATCAGCACATTTACTGGTAGACTACAACCCCAGTGCGGCGTGGCTGTGCCCAAGGTTGTGGGCATTGGAGAGTATGTCAGCACATTTACTGGCAGACTACAACCCCAGTGCGGCGTGGCTGTGCCCAAGGTTGTGGGCATTGGAGAGTATATCAGCACATTTACTGGTAGACTACAACCCCAGTGCGGCGTGAGCTGTGCCCAAGGTTGTGGGCATTGGAGAGTATGTCAGCACATTTACTGGTAGAATACAACCCCAGTGCGGCGTGAGCTGTGCCCAAGGTTGTGGGCACTGGAGAGTTTGTCAGCACACTTACTGGTAGACTACAACCCCAGTGCGGCCTGAGCTGTGCCTAAGTTTGTGGGCATTGGAGAATATGTCAGCACATTTACTGGTAGACTACGTCCCAAGTGTGGAGTGAGCTATGCCTAAGGTTGTGGGCACTGGAGAGTATGCCAGCACATTTACTGGTAGACTACGTCCCCAGTGCGTCGTGGGCTGTGCCTAAGATTGTGGGCACTGGAGAGTATGTCAGCACACTTTCTGGTAGACAACATCCCCAGTGCGGCGTGAGCTGTGCCTAAGGTTGTGGGACACTGGAGGGTATGTCAGCACATTTACTGGTAGACTACGTCTCCAGTGCGGCGTGAGCTGTGCCCAAGGTTGTGGGCACTGGAGAGTATGTCAGCACATTTACTGGTAGACTACATCCCCAGTGCGGCGTGGCTGTGCCTAAGGGTGTGGGCACTCGAGAGTATGTCAGCACATTTACTGGTAGACTACGTCCCCAGTGCGGCGTGGGCTGTGCCTAAGGTTGTGGGCACTGGAGAGTATGTCAGCACATTTAACGGTAGACTACGTCCCCAGTGCGGCGTGGCTGTGCCTAAGGTTGTGGGCACTGGAGAGTATGTCAGCACATTTACTGGTAGACAACGTCCCCAGTGCGGCGTGAGCTGTGCCTAAGGTTGTGGGCATTGGAGAATATGTCAGCACATTTACTGGTAGACTACGTCCCGAGTGTGGCGTGAGCTGTGCCTAAGGTTGTGGGTATTGGAGAGTATGTCAGCACATGTACTGGTAGACTACGTCCCCCAGTGCCTCGTGGGCTATGCCCAAGGTTGTGGGGATTGGAGAGTATGTCAGCACATTTACTGGTAGACTACATCCCCAGTTCGGCATGGCTGTGCCTAAGGTTGTGGGCACTGGAAAGTATGTCAGCACACTTACTGGTAGACTACGTCCCCAATGCGGCGTGAGCTGTGCCCAAGTTTGTTGGGATTGGAGAGTATGTCAGCTCATTTACTGGTAGACTACGTCACCAGTGCGGCGTGGGCTGTGCCCAAGATTGTGGGCACTTGGGAGTATGTCAGCACATTTACTGATAGACTACGTCCCCAGTGCGGCATGAGCTGTGCCCAAGTTTGTTGGGATTGGAGAGTATGTCAGCTCGTTTACTGGTAGACTACGTCACCAGTGCGGCGTGGGCTGTGCCCAAGATTGTGGGCACTGGAGAGTATGTCAGCACATTTACTAGTAGACTACAATCCCAGTGTGGCGTGAGCTGTGCCAAAGGTTGTGGGCATTGGAGAGTATGTCAGCACATTTACTTGTAGACTACAACCCCAGTGCGGCGTGAGCTGTGCCTAAGGTTGTGGGCATTGGAGAGTATGTCAGCACATTTACTGGTAGACTACAACCCCAGTGCGGCATGGCTGTGCCCAAGGTTGTGGGCATTGGAGAGTGTGTCAGCACATTTACTGGTAGACTACAACCCCAGTGCGGCGTGGCTGTGCCCAAGGTTGTGGGCATTGGGGAGTATATCAGCACATTTACTGGTAGACTACAACCGCAGTGCGGCGTGAGGTCTGCCTAAGGTTGTGGGCATTGGAGAGTATGCCAGCACATTTACTGGTAGACTACGTCCCCAGTGCGGCGCGGGCTGTGCCCAAGGTTGTGGGCATTGGAGAATATGTCAGCACATTTACTGGTAGACTACGTCCCAAGTGTGGCGTGAGCTGTGCCTAAGGTTGTGGGCATTGGAGAGTATGTCAGCACATTTACTGGTGGACTACTTCCCCAGTGCGGCGTGGGCTGTGCCTAAGGTTGTGGGCACTGGAGTGTATGTCAGCACACTTACTGGTAGACTACGTCCCCAGTGCGGCGTGAGCTGTGCCTAAGGTTGTGGGCATTGGAGAGTATGTCAGCACATTCACTGGTAGACTACGTCCCCTGTGCGGCGTGAGCTGTGCCTAAGGTTGTGGGCACTGGAGAGTATGTCAGCACACTTACTGGTAGACTACGTCTCCAGTGCGGCGTGAGCTGTGCCCAAGGTTGTGGGCACTGGAGAGTATGTCAGCACATTTACTGGTAGACTACGTCCCCAGTGCGGCTGAGCTGTGCCCAAGGTTGTGGGCATTGGAGAGTATGTCAGCATGTTTACTGGTAGACTACGTCCCCAGTGCGGCGAGAGCTTTGCGTAAGGTTGTGGGCACTGGAGAGTATGTCAGCACCTTTACTGGTAGACTACAACCCCAGTGCGGCGTGGCTATGCCCAAAGTTGTGGTCATGGGAGAGTATGTCATCACATTTTCTGGTAGACTACAACCCCAGTGCGGCGTGAACTATGCCCAAGGTTGTGGGCATTGGAGAGTATGTCAGCACATTTACTGGTAGACTATAACCCCAGTGCGGCGTGAGCTGTGCCCAAGGTTGTGGTCATTGGAGAGTATGTCAGTACATTTACTGGTAGACTACAACCCCAGTGCGGCGTGAGCTGTGCCCGAGGTTGTGGGCATTGGAGAGTATGTCAGCACATTTACTGGTAGACTACAACCCCAGTGCGGCGTGGCTGTGCGTCTCTGAAAGTGGCAACAATTCAAAAGGATGAAAAAAGTATTGCATAATTATTATTATTATTGTGATTATTATTAATTATAAGCTATTATTATTATTATTATTATTATTATTATTATTATTATTATTATTATTATTATTAAAGCTTACGCTGCGGGATATAGGCCCTTTCCCCGCCCAAGGTGAGTAACTCACGTGGCTCTCATACTAACATGGCGCAATACCCTCACATGAGCACATGGTGGCCGTTATTTTGTGTTTGGGTGCAAAGCGACAGCCACTGGCCTACGCAAAACTATTGAATGGCACGTGAGGGCTCATAATTGCCAACCCTATCAGGTGACTTCAGTGTCTATTCTATTGGTCATGTACAAAAGCAATTGACTAGCGGCTTGTTCGACAATAATTAGAGAAGCATCTCGTAACGTGGTCATAGTTGTGTTCCCAACACCATTATTGTTATTATTCAAATGAGGTATATTAACATTTGTTTGCGTAGCTAGTTGAGGGATTATTTGTTATTTAATTCTGTTGTTCATATTTAATCAGAATGTCATTCTTGGGTTGGCGACCACGGGACCCCATCTGAGTCCGGCATTGCCTCCACTTACTTGTGCCGGGCCCCTCTCTGTCTTCTTTCCTGTCGACCTCACTGTGGTCAACTATTGTTCTCTTCCGACCCCGACGGTATTAGGTTATCCGAGGCCTAGGGAGTCTTTCATTTTCCCGCCTTAATTGGCCCTTGTCTCATCTTTCCTGATACCCTCCTTCTGTGAGGGGTCAGACTTCTTTTTCTTTTCCTTTTACCTCCTGCCTTGTGTTCAAGGCCCTTAAGGAGGCAGGGTGTATGTAGCCCCACCACTTCTGGTGCACCGTCGATAATGCTACGCCCTCAGGGGCTCACGGCTGGTGAGTTCGGGAGTTAGTGACCCCGAGGGATTCCTGAGCTGGGTCCGTTTTCCCCCTTTGCCCCTTACCTTTGGGGCGGACCTTCTCCTCTCTCCCCCTCTCCTCTCCTCTCCTCTCCTCTCCTCTTTTCATTATATTTACTTTTCTCTTTAAGATTCCCGCACTGTTTTTGTTACTTGGTTCACCGTGTATCTAAATTCCCTTCTAGCGATTTCTTTAAAGGTATTTTTAATCTACGTTGCTTTTTTATGTTTTTCGATCTAAATTACATCTCGCTATTGTTTTCAACCTCAATTGCATTTTGTAAAGATTGACAATCTAAATTGCTTTTTAGTAAGTCTTTCAATATGGCGGAGCGACCTTTGTGAGTATTTTGAGTTTCAATTGCATTTTGTAAGTATTTTCAACCAAAACCACATTTCGCACGAATATTAAATTTAAATTGCATTTTGATTGGTGGGCATTTTGCACATATTTTGATTCTCAATTGCATTTTGTGGGTACTTTGAATCTAAATTACATTTTGTCTAGTATTTTCAATCTAAATTGCATTTTGTAAGTATTGTCAATCCACATGAGTCGTTTGAATCTACCGTACATTTTGTAAGCATTTTCAATTTCAATTGCATTTTGTAAGTATTTTGAATTCCAATTGCACTTTGTGAGTATTTTGAATCTGAACCGGCTTTTTTTTTCATCTAACTTGCATTGTGTATTTTCAATTTCAATTTCATTTTGTATGTATTTTGAACCTCAATTGCATTTTGTACGTATTTTCGATCTCATTTGCATTTTGTAAGTAATTTGAATTTCAGTTGCATTTTGTAAGTATTTCGACGCTACATTGCATTTTATACGTATTTTGAATCTCGCATACGTCTTGTGGGTCTTTTTTCAATCTATTCTTTTTGTGCTACTTTTCGTTCTAAATTCCCTTTTGTAAGACCATATTGTGAGTTGTTTCCATCTGAGTTCCTTTTTGTACGTATTTTCCGTCTCAGATAATTTTGTTCTGGTTTCCATTTCATTATCAATTTCGCTATCACCCAGATCATTAGGGGCCGATAACCTCGATGTTAGGCCCCTTAAAACAACAATTATCATCATCATCATCAGAATGTCATTCTGATGAATGCAATCGACATCACCTTATTTTCATGCTATGGATGAAATTGGTGAGCTGAAGACCTCTTCGCGGTTCATAGCACCTCAAAAAGCAACTTTACTGCTTTGTAATATGATATTATCCCCAAATATACATATAATCAATACAAAACAAGAAACAAGCACTTGGAGGGAAGGGGGATGAACTTTGGAGGTTATGGTACCACAATGTTACGATCAGCGGCAATAGTTCACACTTCATTATTAAACTAAGTTGGGACATTAGGTAGAACGATTCTCTTGTACTCCCACACTCTCTATAATTTACAAATGGGCAACTATAGCCGAGACTCATCTATCTAAAATAACAAACTTACCAACATTGTGGAACAAAGCTAGTGAACAGATCTTAATTTCCGCAGGCGCATTGCCTCCTAACAATACAGGTTCCGTAATTTTGGGTTTTTATACTCACAAATCCGTTGTTTATCACAATCAATAGCGATCTATGTTCGTGATAACTCATGTCTATGATTTCATTTTCTTTGCATACGTTGCCACATGTAGTCGGCAAAACCCTCCTAGATCTTTCGGTCGCTCATATTCTTTGCTTCCATGTATAGTCAGTTGTTGCAACAACGTAGCGTCGGAATTCTACATAAGCGCGGCATTCGTAGAATACGCGCAAGAAGAGCTTGCCACAAAATCCTGCGCAGATCTTCGGCAATGTTCGGGTGGGCTCGGTAGTGGCAGAACACGCCTCTCCCACTTCGCTTCAGTAGCTCGCTGGCAGCAATTCTGAACGGACCGTTTGCCCAGCCGGAGACTTGGCATGCTAAACTGTGACTGGGGTTCAGGTGAGATCTCAGCGCGTGTATGTAATGCCATACACAGTAGCTATTACCTGAGCCAGGACACAGTAACCTATACCTTAATTAGCCTATATGTTTTGCTGCTTCCTTGCACTCTACGCTGGATTTACAACTGTAGACCGCGCCTCGCAGTGAGCCCGCAGGGTTGAAGAATGCAGTGAGCCAATTAATTGTGGGAGTATATGGCAGGAGAAAGACGTCTAGGCGTATATGCAGTATACATGTTTAATACGAACTGAACGACAAGGTTACAAACAGGCGTATATATACAAAAACATACAAAAGAATCAACGAGAACATTCTCGTATCTAGAACCGCCACCAATGGCGTTTCGCTTCCTGGCGCTGAATTTAAACCATAGATCAGCTGTTGGGTTACATATTTCTAACACACCCACTTAAACCAATAGCTGATCTAGAATGTAATAGACACTTGTCATCAGACTTCAATCATAGAGTACCATACATAAACATAATACAATTACTGAAACATTTTTGAACACAATGTATACTTAAAATACTAATTAACAGTTCAATCCCATTCCTTGGGTACAATACACATGTTTTGGTTTAGGTAAAGGTTTGGTGAGAATATCTGCACTCATTTCTTGTGTGGACAAATAGTGCAATGAAATGATTCTCTCTTGAACCTTTTCCCTAATGAAATGATGTTTGGTGTTGATGTGTTTAGTGCGCCTATGAAAAACAGGATTTTTTGCAATTTTCTGTGCACTTTGACTGTCATTATACAAATCAATTTCTTGATTACAATCCATCAACACACACTGCAAATCACATTCACCTTTAACAAATTCAATTTTTATTGGACCTTGATTAGAACCAATCAAATCAAACATCAGATTCTTAAGATAAACTGCTTCCTTCGCAGCCTCTGACAAAGCTACATACTCAGCCTCTGTCGATGAGGTAGCAACTGAGCTCTGCTTACGAGCTTCCCATGATACGGCAGCATTAGCAAGCTTGAAAAGATAACCAGTATAGGACTTACTATCACTATCTGTGGAAAAAACTGGCATCTGCAAACCCTACCAAATCTAAACCAGTGCTCTTAAAAATGAGTCCTTGGTTTATCGTACCTTTAAGATATCTAAGTACCCTTTTGGCTGCAAGCCAATGCTCCTCACTGTGGCAAGAATTTAACTGACTTAAATATGAAAATGCATAGGCAATATCTGGTCTAGTACACACACTCAAGTACATAAGTGAACCTATCAGCTGCTGATAAGGTTTATCATCCACGTTTTTGGCTTTAGACAATTTCATATTTACATCCATAGGAGTACCGATGGGATTAACATTAGTCATCTCCAACTTATTGAGCAGATTTTTTTATGAACTGCGTCTGAGAAATTTTGAGTATATTGTTATCTGTGTCCCTTTCTATTTGCATTCCAAGAACCTGAGCAGCAGGTCCAAGATCTTTCATCATGAAATTTTGTTTTAAGACATCTTTTAGTTTACTAACTTCCTGCGGATTATTGTGGAACACAAAGAAATCATCAACGTACAGAGCAACAAGAATTACAGTATTGCCGATACTCTTTCTGTAAACACATGCCTCATTATGACTGTTTGTGTAGCCCGAAGCAGACAGAACTGTATGAGCCTTTCTGTGCCTCATATGTGCAGCCTGCTTTAGTCCATAAATGGCCTTTTTGAGCAAACAAACCAGGTCTTCCTTTCCCTTCACCTGGAAGCCCTCTGGCTGACACATAAATATTTCCTCCTGTAACTCTCCATTGAGAAAAGCAGTCTCAATGTCTAGATGATCAATCTGTAAATTTAATTCAACCGTTAAAGCAAACAACATTCTGAGTGTGCCATGCCGCACCACTGGTGAGAATGTCTCAACAAAGTCAATGCCAAATTGCTGTGTAAAACCCTTTGCAACCAACCTTGCTTTATATTTTACAACATCACCATTTGTATTACGCTTAGCTTTAAACACCCACTTATTCTGTACAATGTTTTTACCTTCTGGCTTAGGAACTAAAACCCACGCCTTATTAACCATCATGGAATCCATTTCGCACTTCATGGCTTTATGCCATTCCTTAGAGTAAGGTGATGACAAGGCTTCACTTACTGTACATGGTTCACTTTGATCAGAACAATGAGTGTAATGCAGAATGTAATCAGGATATTGTCTTGGTCTTCTTTCTCGCTGGGGGTAGCGACGCGCTTCCTCATTGTGCTGTAATGGATTATCTTGATGATCAGGTTCAACTTCCACTTCTTCATTATGCTGTGGATTTGGATCTGAACCAACCCTATCACATGCAGTCAATAGTGGTTTACTGACTTCAGTGATTAGGGGTATTATTGTATTCCCTGGTACCACTGGAGGATCTGTTAGAGCGGAGAAAGACATCTCATCAAAAATCACATCTCTCGCTGTGATTAATTCATAGGTTACTGGATGCAGGAGCCAGTACGCCTTTTTCTCATCCGAGTACCCAACAAATACCATTCTCTCAGTCTTGGGATCAAGTTTTCTTCTCAGCTGATCTGGAATATGAACGTAGGCATTACAACCAAATACTTTTAAGTGTGTCAGGTCTACTTTCTCTCCAGTCCACATTTGTTCTGGTGTTGAATTTAGTGTTTTCCGTGCAGGAGACCT
Organism: Meconema thalassinum; assembly: GCA_946902985.2. NCBI lineage: Eukaryota > Metazoa > Arthropoda > Insecta > Orthoptera > Tettigoniidae > Meconema > Meconema thalassinum. Next base: position 56,672,741 of record OX336389.2, read on the forward strand.
GTTGACAAGATATGCAGCTGTATTGACAGCTTCTGCCCACATGCGTTTGTCACAAGCTGCACCTTGCATCATAGCGAGTGCTCTCTCATTCAGAGTCCTGTTCAAGCGTTCTGCAGTTTCATTTTGCTCTGGTGTGTACCTTACCGTTAGCTGATGCTTGATGCCACGCTGTTTGAAAATCTCATCCATAGCTGTATTACAATACTCCCCACCATTGTCAGAGCGTATGACCTTGATTTTCCTTTCACACTCAATTTCAACAGAATTAGCAAATTGTTCAAAGATTTCTCTTACCTCACTTTTCTTTTTTAGAAAAAAGACAAAAACCTTCCTCGTATGGTCATCGATGAAGGTGAGAAAATATCTGGCTCCTCCCCAGGATTCCTCAGGCATCGGTCCACACAGGTCACTGTGCAACAGGTCCAGTCGGTTCTTGGCACGATGCTTGGTGGTCTTGAAGGGCTGTCGAGCTTGTTTCCCTTCTTTACATGGAACACGGAGCTGCTTTTCACCCGAAAAATCAATACCGGTAGCCAAACCATTTTTTAACAAGTCCATCCCCACGTGATTGAGATGGCCTAACCTTTTGTGCCACAATTCTCTAGAATTAGAACTTTTTGAACCAACACTTTTAGCATCACTTAAACAAGACACTGCTGATGCATTTGCACTTACAGAACCTGAGTTATTTAAGATATAAAGTCCATTTGACTCTTCAATCAATAATTGCACATCACCTGCAACTTGACAGTCACTGTCTTGAAACACTTCACAACCTTCTTCATCAAAAACAATTACATGCCCCTTTTTAACAATACTGTTCACAGAGAGCAAGTTTGCTGTAAGGTTAGGTACATATAGAACATCGCTCACCTTTGTAAAAACATTTGCTTGTACTGGAACATCACCTATGCCGCCACTATATAGTTTACGATCATTTGCTACGGTGACTTCATATCCAACCTCCCTTTTATCATCAAACTTTGACACCCAATCCACTCTACCAGTCATGTGTTTGGAGGCTGCAGAGCCCATGTACCAGCTGTCTGCTGAGTGGGTATCAACTCCAAGGGCTGTGAGCAGAGCCCTACCCTTCTTCTTTTCTTCTTTCTTCTCTAGTGGCTTGGCATCTGCTTGATGTGCTGCTGTCTTGTTTTGGTGTTTGTAATCTTGTTTCCAGTGGCCAGTTTTGCGGCAGTTCCAACAGAATGGTTTCTTGGGTTTAGTATTCTTGAATCCACTCCTGTTTCTTTGCTGGAGCAGCGTTTGTCTTCCTGTAGCAGTTTACATTTCACCAAGTCACTAGTCAACTCTGCGCCTGAATTTTCCAATGCCATAATCATAGGTTCATAGTCATCAGGTAGTCCCTGCAAGAGCAAGGCACCTAGAAATTCATCATCAAGTGTTTTTTTAACTGTTGCTAGCCGCTGGGAGATCCCCAAAACTGTGGTGACATATTCTTCCATAGTCTTGAATTGTTCAAGCTTGGTGGAACACAGTTGGCGAAGAATTCTTGTGTGCCTGTTGGCGCCTTTATCTTCCTATGCCATCTCTAGCGAATTCGATGCTGCTTTCGCCGTTTTTGCTTCCATGACGTAAGGAAAAACACTCTTTTCCACCATAAGGTTAATCTTGCACAAAGCACGTTCGTCGCGCCGTACCTTAACCTCTGCGCCCGTTTTATCATCTTCTGCATAACCAGATATGCACTTCCAAAGATCATCGTGCATAAGATAATTCTTCATCTGGAAACGCCAGTCAATGTAGTTTTCTCTCCCCTTCTGTTTCTCGAAGTTATAAAGAGAACCGGCGCTGGATTCCGCCATGATGCACACACGTATTGCACGCGATCACAGTTTTGTTAATTCAAATAGAATCACACTGGTCAGAAAACTATACACTCGTCAATGATCCTGCTGGAGCCCATAACCTGTAGGAGTATATGGCAGGAGAAAGACGTCTAGGCGTATATGCAGTATACATTTTTAATACGAACTGAACGACAAGGTTACTAACAGGCGTATATATACAAAAACATACAAAAGAATCAACGAGAACATTCTCGTATCTAGAACCGCCACCAATGGCGTTGCGCTTCCTGGCGCTGAATTTAAACCATAGATCAGCTGTTGGGTTACATATTTCTAACAGTAATCAGCATTCGGGGGACACACAGGAGCATTAAACTACGCCGATTGATATTGGTCTCTGTGCATCGTTGAGTTTCGGCAAGCTCTTCTTGCGGGTACTCTACCCAAACAATACGTAATCACGGTGTCATCTAAGAAGCTCATATCTTTATAGAGAGTCCCTCTGTTATGACACGCTCCTTGATACTTAGGACTACCCTCTGGTATATTCATTGGCAGCAGAATAAAAAGGACCAAAAAGGAAAGAAATCCAACGTTTGATTCATTTCCGTTTCAACTGAAAAGTCTTCTAAACTAAAAGAGATGAATTTGGCCCTTTTCATATGCACGCACACATATGATTAATGTTAATAGACCAAAGTAATTTGGTGTTGACAGACCGAAACGCAACCTAAATATAAAATAACCGTTTGAGGGAAATGCCGTACTCTTTATTTGATGTAGGAGAAGATGATGTTCGCGGCAACGTGGTTACGTAGCCCCGTGTGCTTGGGTGTATGTAGTGGGGCTAGGACTGGGTAGGAGAGGCCGTGACCTAGAGTAGAGGTGGAACGAACCAGCTCTTCTCGCGAGAATGAGTGTTCCCCGTTCCAGTCCTTAGAACATAATTAAAAATTTATTGGCAGAGCCGGGAATCGAACCCAGACCTCAGGAGTGAAATCCACTGTCCTACGAGGTGGACAGGTGACTGCTCTCCTTGACTTCACAATCCTAGCCATAGTACAGATATCAGGGCACATGACCACGGTGTTTAAGTCCCTAAAAAGGAAAGTGTAGCAATAACTGAATGAACAAGACGTTTGTCTGTCAGTGGATGTTTTCCACTGATGTCAATTCTGGCTACGAGAATCAAACTCAGCTTCCCAGCCATCATCATTATCATTCTCCAGCTCCAGTTTCCCGGGTGTCGTGTACAAGCACTCGCCATCCCCTTCTATCTTCATACATCTTCTGTTCCAGGACATCTTCCCATGATCGCATGATTAACGGTCACGTGAAACTAAAAGCTTCTTTCATCTTCCCATTTGTGTCCTCTCTCCTCCATGTCTGATCTTACAGTCTCTATCCAGCGTTTTATAGGTCTTCCTCGTGGTCTTCTTCCTATGAGGTTAACGTCAAAATATTCTCTGGCAGGTCTTTCTATGACCATCCTCATTATGTGCCCATACCACTGAAGTCTGCGTTTCTTTATGACACTGGTAATAGGAACCTCGATGCCAGCTACTTTCCTATTAACTTCATTTCTGATCTTGTCCTTTCTTGTAGTTTGGTTCATGTTTCTGATGAATCTCATTTCAGTTGCTTGAATTCTACTGTAGTCTTTGTTTAGTAGGGTACATGTCTCTAAGCCATATGTGAGGATTGGTACGAAGCAGGTATGGTACATGATTGTTTTTGCTCTTTGTGGTATTTTGGAGTCCCAGAGAAGATTTCTGATTTGACTGTAAAAGTTTGATGCTTTTTGTGTTCTGCTGAGTATTTCCTGATTTACAGTGTTGTCTTTCGAGATTGTGCTTCCAAGGTATTTGAAGTGAGAAACTGAGTCTATTTTCACTACTTCTGGAAAAATGTTTGAGCTTGTTCCTTCCCTGTTGATGGTCATTTCTACTGTCTTTGCTTTGCTCATCTTCAGTCTAAAATTTTTGAATGTAATGTTCCATTCATTTAGTTTCTTCTGTACTTCAACTTCTGTCTCTCCCCATAACAGCACATCATCAGCAAATACCATAGCGTTTGGTTCACTGTCCATTCTTTTGATAGATTTTATGATCATGTCCATTGCTACAGGGCGCCCGAGAATGTTCTCCGCAGTGGGTACGTGCAGCTCTGAGTGGTTGAGTCATGAGTTTAGTTGGCTGCACTGCACTGTGTCCTTCAAAGCGGGACTCTTCCGTGTGGGCTGTCAGTGTGAATTGCGATAAGCCAGCGAGTCTGCATGTCTTCAGTGTGTATTACTGTAAGCGAGCGTTCATATAGATTATTGGAAGAGTAATCAGTATACAGGCGATAATGTTTACTGCTGAAGAGAGAGTTCTTTTGGTGGAATACGTTTTTCGCGAATACGATCGGTTTACAGAAAATGTAAAATTAAGATTTCAGGCGCGGATTCCTAATTCAAAGTGTCCAAACCGTGATACCGTTCGGGATTTGGTAAGTAAATTTCGTGCGACTGGCTCAATTCACGTTGTACTGGGAACAGGCAGGCCTACGCTTTCTACAGACGAAAAACTTGATGAAATCTCCGATATAATGCTGCGTAGTCCAAGTAAATCAACACGAAAATTAGCTCAACAAACCGGAATCTCTAAGTCGACAGCACATAAAGCTGTAAGAGACAAGCTTCAGTTGTTCCCTTATAACGTTACCGTGGTTCATGAATTAAAACAAACTCATTATGGAAAAAGAGAGATGTACTGTGAATGGTTCCAGCATCTGTTATGAATGGCTCTGGTGAGTAGGCTACAAAGTTTATTGTTTATTTGTTATGATGCAAGCGGCAGCCGTGCTACCAACGTAACTGCTGTAGCTAGCTCTCGCAGACGCATGTAGGCGCTGCGGAGAACATTCCCGGACTCACTGTATTACAAACAGGAGTGGTGATAAGGCACTTCCTTGTTGGACACCTCCCTTTGTTTCAAACCATTTTGATCGTCCGTTGCCTATCTGAACACAGCTGTAACCCTTTTGGTAGAGCATCTTGACTTTGTCAATTAGGTATTTTGGCATCTTTAGGTCTAGTAGACTCAGTCATGGTTCCGTATTGATTGACAATCAAGTATAATAAAATTTGGGAGATTTGGCACTAATCAATATATGTCACCAAGCTTTTAAGGATTTCCCCTCGCTTCTATCCTCGAGGCTCTGTCTAACTTGGCTTGTTCGATCCTCATCATATGCGAAGTATTGGTCTCTTAACAAACAGCAATTTTCTCCTTTTAACAGGAGTAACAAACAGCCAGGTCCAATAGAACTGAGTTTTCAACAATATTTTCAACGATTTATTATGGAATGAACTTTTTATTTAGACACGATACCCTGCTGGTACTATTGTTCATAAGGACTCACAAAAGAATTGTTTTGACAAGCACTTAAAGTGCCCCCGTTTTAAAATGTTATTTTAATGTGTTTTTTCATCTGTCACCTGTAACATTTTTAAGTGCTCTCTAATTTGTCACATTCAAGTGTTTTATCACCACATCATCTTTATTGATTATTATGTTTCATTTTCATCCATTCTTTCTCATGTTAGATCTACCTTTTGTGATGTATCCTGTGATTATACTGATGATCTGTATGTTTTTGGCTGATGAAGGGGCCATCATAATAGGCCCCGAAACATGTACCAAATGGGTTTAATATAGCCCTATATATGTAAATATTGTGTATTGATCAGGCGGATCTCCCAAATTGTATTATACTTGATCTTTAGGTCTTCCCGACATTCCCATATCTTATTTCGAGGAACACTATCATAGGCCTTTTCAACGTCCACAAATGCAATCACAAGATATTTTCCGTATTCCCCGTACTTTTCCATCAGCAATTTTACTGCAAAAATGAGATCCACAGTACTTCAACCTTTCCTGAACCCGTGCTGTTCTTCTTCAAGCAAAAGTTCCACTATCTTTCTAAGTCTCATTACTATGATCTTTTCCAGCAGCTTCAGGGTGTGTGACAACAATATGATGGCTCTATAATTTCCACAATTTCGTCGGTTGCCCTTTCTGAACAGCGGGATGATGACTCCTTTACTCCTATCTTCTGGGATGTTGTTTTCTTCCCCAATCACTGATAACACTCTATATAACCAATTTAACCCTGGTATTCCGGCTGCCTTTATCATGTCTGAGCTGAGGTCATCGAATCCTGGGGACTTCCAGTTTCGCATGTTCTTTAGTGCTGTCTCTACCTTCAGCCATGTTAATGATTATTTATAGTTTTGGACTTCATCTACTCTACATTCATTGGTGGTGGTGTTGTCCTCGTCTCCATTTAATAACTCGTTGAAGTACTTCTGCATTTCAACCCTAATCCCTGCCTCTATTCGTATTAGGCTATCATTCTCTGTTTCCAGTGCAAGGGTGCTTGTATGTTCCTTTCTTTTAGTCTTTACTACTTTGTATAGTAGTTTCTTACTTCTTTGACAGTCTTCCTCTATCCGTGTAGTAAAGTCATCCCAACACTTTTCCTTTTCTTCCTGAATCATTCTTTTTACAGCCAGTTTCTTTCTTTGGTATTCCTATGCTAGATGTTCAATTTCTATTTCATATGGTCTATCATCTGTTTTCTGTTTTTCATGGTCTAATTTTCTTTTCTGCTGTCTTCACCTGATCATTCCACCAAGCTGTTTCCTTCTCTCTTGGTGTGGCGCTTGTATTCCCGCAGATTTCTATGGCTTCTTTAATGAGGGTTTCTTTGAATAAGGACCATTCTTCTTCTACACCCCCTTTCTCGGTTTTGGGTAATTTGGCTGTTATTTTTGCTTCATAGTTTCCTTTCTTCTCCAAGTCCTTTAACTTCCACGTCTTAATCTTGGGAATTTTCTTTTTATTTCGGGTACATGGACATATTATAGGTCAGCGATTAATAGCCGATGGTCGCTATCTAGGCACTCACTGGGTATGACTTTAACATTCTTAACATATCGACCAGCTTCCCTATCAGTGATGCTGAAGTCTATCATAGTTATGAGTTTTCCATCCCAGCTATACCTCGTTATTTTATGACTCTCCCTCTTCTGATACCATGTGTTCGGTATGGTTAAGTTCGCACACAGAAATCAATGAAGTTCTCTCCTGAGGAGTTTCTGTTTTCATAGCCATGAGGGCGAATGATGTTCTCACAGCCTAGTCTGTCTTTATCAACTTGAGCATTCAGATCACCCATAATGATGGCGTTCTCCTCTGTTATTTGTTCCTCAAGCTCGCTAAGGAATTGCTCTTTTTCCTCTGTGGAACATCCTGCTTGTGGTGCATATAGGCCTACTTGCAGAAGGGTATGATGTGTTTTACCAACTACCAATCTCATCTGTATGATCCTATCATTCACATACAGTTGTTGACATCTGTCTGTATGTCTATATATTTATGAAGGAGGAGGCCAACTCCATTTTTGGCTTCATTATTGTTTCCACATATCCATTTCACAAGGACTTCTTCCCACAGCCTTTCCACTTTGTATCACTCAAGCCCAATATCCTGAGCTTACGCCTACCGATAAGATCTACAATTTCTTAACATTTATTGGTGAGAGTGAGGATATTGAGTGTACCAATTATCAGTCTTTCTTTCTTTCTTTCTTTCTTTCTTTCTTTCTTTCTTTCTTTCTTTCTTTCTTGGGAGGGCTTTGTTTCTTCCGATATCTCCGATGAGCATCAGGCTTTTGGCCATCATAAAGTCGGGCGATACGAGAAGAACGGCCATGTCCAGTATTATTCTTCGATCCGAGGCTTGATTTAGGTTTGAAAGCAATACATTCATACTCAACTGCTGACTTGCTAGGCATAACACAGATGAGGATTTTCTTTCGAGGTTTACTCCCTTAGCCTTTGAAGATCCCTCTTGACCACAAGGCAGTGGTTTCCTCTTCTAATTTTCCCCCCAGGGAGGACGGGTTGCCTCATTCGCCATCTCTACCATTCCGAAGGTCTCCTTCTCTGCCAAAGATGCCGTTAAGGTCTTCGCCCGTAACCCTGGGCATGGATACCACGTTTTCCCCCGTGGGACTGGGGCCCTGCTTGAACTTAGCCATCCTTTCACACCGGCCTACTGATGTGGAGGATGCCCACCCCAGCAGCGTGGATGCGCCAGACAAGAATTACTCAAGCTTCCGAGTGTCGACATAATTTTCTCATCAAATAAAAATCTCAATAAAATCCATCTGCTAATATGCGTTTATAATGAATGTTAGTGACAACGTTATAAAATGATTTAATAATTTATTTATTTATTTATTTATTTATTTATTTATTTCTGTCTGTTTGGTAGTCAGCCCGGAGGCTGGTTGGATCCTCAAAAAGTACCGCCATAGGCAGCACTATAATGAGGCATACTAGGCAAGATGAGGAGTGAGGTAGTTTGCCATTGCTTTCCTCACTGAGACATAACACTATCATTGACCCTATCAGTAGTGCATTTCACAGTACACACAGACACTAGTTCTACCCTGAGGCCATTACGCAGCACCGCTCATACCTCAGTAGCTTCCATATAACCACAGCCCTGAATCGGTGAAACCAAAAAGGGAAAGATCCCACTTGACCCTACTTTCGTGAAATAAAAGAAAAATGTCATAGCAACCAAACTAAAGGTTGAATGAAGGAACTTACAATTACAAACGTATTCATTATAATCACAAGTGCAATATTCCACTAGTGGTTTGTTTCTCAAATCTTCATTTGAGAAGCTCATTTCCAAAAGGGACCAAATCCAACAAGTAATATTTTACAGGAGAGAGGAAAAACGCTCAGAGTGAAAAAATTCATCTGAAAATCAATTTGAGCACATTTATTATGTTCAGATAGAATAAATGCATTGCTATACCAAGTATTTCTGTTTAGGCTGTTGCAGTTTATGAAATATTCAAAGAAAATGATGGATTTGGTACTTTTAGGCACTGAAACTCTAAATACTTTCAACGGAAGGACATAAATTTCACTGCAGTCATCAGAATCTTCGAGAAAACTGATTGTATTTAGTTATGCAATAATTATATTTAAGGTATTTACAGTGAAGACATAGATTATTTAAATAATATTAAATAAAATTGAACAAAACAATGAAAATTATGCAAAGTTACTTACCAGTGCTGAACTTTTGGAATTATGATTGTAGTTTGTGTCTAAAGGACACTTGTGAACTGGACAATGGATAATATTATCCAGTACTAAAAGAAATGGCCACTCATTGGCTGTATGGATACGGTACGTATTGGCACATTCAGGCCACAGGATTTGGTACCGGTACTTATTGGCATCACACGAGATTTTTAATGCCCTGTTTGTTAGGGATTTAGGTCGTTTTGGCAATTTCTTTTTCTTTCATATGATGGAGCTTCCTACCAACGTACGTTTTCCATCATAATCTCAATTTCGATTTTTTTGGATTTAGTATATTTTGGAAATAAGCTTCTCATTTCATCTCTGACATGTTTTCAAAGTTAGTGGAATATTTCCCTTCTTGGTCTCAACTGAGTGAAATAGTACAGAACCAATTTTCGAACTGATAATTACAAGATTGTGTTGCCTTTAAACACAAAACATGGATTATATAAGTCATAGAGAAAACATTTTCACCTTTTAGTCGTTGCAGAGTTTCTTAGTCCTTACTCGCTGTCATCATCTTCAGGCTGACTAGTGGTAGCTGTAGACCATTGTAAAATATTATTATAAAACTCCTTGTAAATATCAGGCACATAATGTACTATTTTTGCAACATCTTCAAGTTCCTTCCTCTTAATGGGATTTAATTCCTGGAATGTTTCCCTTCTTGGTCTCAGTGAGATATTCACTGGGTTACTAACACAGTGTGATTGTTGGAAAGTTTTCCTTTTTCAGCTCAACAGATGCGGTTTAAACGAAGAACAACATCGCTAGTTCAGCTCATTTTGTCAAAAATGTGGAATCTTTCCTTTCTTAGTCTCACTGATTCAATAACAGCCATGAATGAGACTGGGACATCGGTGATAAGCCACATTTTACTCTAGCTTGTTCCAACAGACAAATGCAAATTTACTGCAATCATCAAGAGATGGTAAATTTATTTATCTCCTCCAACAGAGTAACATTCCAATTGCTGGAGACTGACCAATATTACACAGCATCACTATTACATATTAAGTACTGTAATAATTAACACGTACAATAGACAAATAATGCAGTGCATACCTAGATACAGTTTTTATCTACGAGGCTACATTAATTATGTTTAGTCTGACCTTCCAATGCTGAGAACAGGATTCCTCATCACTAGGGTTCGGATGTTTAAGACCTATAAATAGCCCGAATATGTTTTTTTTTGCCGTGTGGGCTCCTGAGAGGCCGAGTGCAGGTCTTTCTAGTCAACGCCCATGGGCGACCTGCGCGTCGGGATGAGAGATGGAATGAATATGGATGAAGATGAATGAAAGTGGGCTAGGATGTGGAAGGAAGCGGCCGTGGCCTGTCAGAAGGTACCGTCCCAGCAATTGCCTGGTGTTGAAATTGGGAAACCACAGAAAGCCATTTCAAGGACGGCTTACGGACGGGCTCGAACCCACGCGTCTACCGAGTTAGCAGAGAGCTTGGCCCCATGACGTAACGCTGCGCTTTAGCCAGCGTAGCCACTACTGTGCCCGAATATGTAAGCAAATATGACCTTAAAAATGACGAAATGTGACTAAAAAGGTCAAACTATGACCTGAAAATAGCCGCTTCGGTGGCGCAGTGTGCAGCATGCTGAACTGCTGTGCCCAAGATAGCGGGTTCAAACCCGGCCGAAGGCGTCTGATTTTTTAAGAGCGTTAAAATCCTTCAGTATGCCTTCCTTCGGAGGGGAAGCAAAGCAGGCGGTCCCATGTCATAGATTTATGGCATGTAAAAGATCCTTCCACAGACTAAACTTGTGTGAAGATAAATTGTTAGGTTAGATTTCGTTGGAACGCTCTATCAAAGTTCCAACGTTCACCCCTAGGTATCATTGACATCTGGTAGCGAAAGTTGGAAGTACTTGAAATTGTACGGAACTTGTAGCTCACCCTAGGGGTGTCCGCTTGAAGCAGCTACAGCCTCTGGCGAGCCAAACATGTCCTCGGTCACTCCCGGCACTAAAAGCCGTACGATAAATAAATAATAATAACCTGAAAATGACTGATTTAAATATGGCGTTTTTAATTATAAATCCAAGCAACAATCCCTTCGAGTTTAAATTAACTAAATTCTGTATTCCCATTTCCATATTTTCTGAATATACATGTTTAAGTGGTTATTTACAGTGTATTTCTGTGAACACTAGTTCCCGTTCGCTAAGTTGAGGATGATTGCACACCTACAACTTCCGTCAAACATCCGAAATATGACGTTCTTACAAATGAAAAATGCTCAAAATATGACCAATTGGTAAAAAAAATGTTCAAAATATGCATTTATATGATAAATAGAAACCACTGTATTTTGACGACAATCACTTGATTTGCATCAGAAACCAATCGGGCATGGCAATACAGGCAAAGAAATAAATATGATATTTCCTAAACATCCGAGCCCTACATTGAAACGTACTTTAGTAATAGAAGGAATGGACATTTGTAAGTTTTGGAATATGTCAAAATATGCATTGTAAAATAAACAACGAAATTTAACACTTTACATTTTGCATTCCCTCAAATTTGAGGTTTGTTTAAACGAGGCAAAAGAATGGGCGTCTTTTCTATAAGACCAAAATATCTTAATATGTAAACGTTCAGGCATATTGTATAGGCCTACTAAACATGAAAGAGACTTCGTAGCTGAATATCGATGTAATTCAATATGACACATACTGATCACTTATTTTCTATTGTGATGATGATAATTGTTGTTTTAAGGGGCCTAACATCTAGGTTATCGGCCCCTAATTGTTTGGGTGATAGGGAACGATGAGATGAGAATGAAAACTATAACTAATATTAACTACAAACTTACAGACTAGAAGAAGAGATGGTAAACAAATAAAGGATAAGGCAAATAAAGAGCAGGATGAAAAGAAATGCTCTCAACCCTCGAAGGATGAGGATTGAGGGACTTGGAAGGAAGGAGAGCCATGAAAGGCAGATAGGAAAGGGGAAAGAGGAAAGGGCCCGCCCCTAAGTTAGTGGAAAAAGGGGGAAAACGGACCCAGCTCAGGAATCCCTTGGGATCGCCAACTCCCGAACTCACCAGCCGTGAGCCCCTGAGGGTGTAGCATTATCCAGGGTGCACCAGAAGTGGTGGGGTTACATACACCCTGCCTCCTTGAGGGCATTGAGCAAAGGGCAGGAGATAATTTGAAAATAAAACGAAGACTGACCCCTCGCAGAAGGAGGGTATCAGGAACGATGAGTCAAGGCCCAATTAAGGCGGGAAAGTGAAAGACTCCCTAGGCCTCGGATACCCTAATACCGTCGGGGTCGGAAGAGAACAAGAGTTCACCAAGAGAGGTCGACAGCAAGGAAGACGGAGAGGAGAGGAGCTCGGCACAAGTAAGTGGAAGCGATGCCGGACTCAGCTGGGGTCCCGTGGTCACCAACCCACGTCCCACAAGTTGTGATCCCCTGGGGGGTATTTTCTATTGAGCTATAAACGAGAGTAATAATAGCTTATAATCCGATTGTAGGAATTGCCACCCCCTACACCATTCCCCGTCACGCTGTTTTGATGGCCGATTATTTCTGATTAAACAAGCAAGGACTTCCTGCGTTAACAAGAGGAGCTAATTGCTCGTGCTCACTAATTATAAAGCAGCTTGCGCGAAGGTCACTCCTTGCTCCACACAGGAACAACACCTTACAATCTGATGTATAATGTAAGGCACAATTGATGTTCTACATGGGAATCCTCATCCAGTATTGCGCCTTTCCTGAAGTGATCGGTGCCATCTTATGACTGCTGCATCACAATCAGTTAGCGAGGAAGATTATCCACTGTTACTTAGTCGAAGAAGACGCTTCACCTTGTTACAGGGGCCATTCTAGAGCGTGGGCGATTGGGGGCGGGGGGAGGAGAAAGTTACACTTACTAGAAAGAAAGAAAGAAAGAAAGGAAGGAAGGAAGGAAGAAAGGAAGGAAGAAAGGAAGGAAGGAAGGAAAGAAAGGAAGGAAGAAAGAAAGAAAGGAAGGAAGAAAGAAAGGAAGGAAAAAAGAAAGGAAGGAAGAAAGGAAGGAAGAAAGGAAAGAAAGGAAGGAAAAAGAAAGAAAGGAAGGAAGAAAGGAAGGAAGGAAAGGAAGGAAAGGAAGGAAGAAAGAAAGGAAGGAAGGAAGAAAGGAAGGAAGAAAGGAAGGAAGGAAAGGAAGGAAGGAAGGAAGGAAGAAAGAAAGGAAGGAAGGAAGAACGGAAGAAAGGAAGGAAGGAAAGGAAGGAAGAAAGGAAGGAAGGAAGGAAGAAAGGAAGGAAGAAAGGAAGGAAGGAAGGAAGGAAGAAAGGAAGGAAGGAAGAAAGGAAGAAAGGAAGGAAGAAAGGAAGGGAGAAAGGAAGGAAGGAAGGAAGGAAGGAAGGTAGAAAGGAAGGAAGGAAGGAAGGAATAAAGGAAGGAAGGAAGAAAGGAAGGAAGAAAGGAAGGAAGGAAGGAAAGGAAGGAAGGAAGAAAGGAAGGAAGAAAGGAAGAAAGGAAGGAAGGAAGGAAGGAAGAAAGGAAGGAAGGAAGGAAAGGAAGGAAGGAAGAAAGGAAGGAAGGAACGGAAGGAAGGAAGGAAGGAAAGGAAGGAAGAAAGAAAGAAAGGAAGGAAGGAAAGGAAGGAAGGAAGGAAGGAAAGAAAGGAAGGAAGAAAGGAAGGAAGAAAGGAAGGAAGGAAGGAAAGAAAGGAAGGAAGGAAGAAAGGAAGGAAGGAAGGAAAGGAAGGAAGGAAGAAAGGAAGGAAGAAAGGAAGAAAGGAAGGAAGGAAGGAAGGAAAGGAAGGAAGGAAGGATGGATGGAAAGGAAGGAAGGAAGGAAAGGAAGAAAGAAAGAAAGAAAGGAAGGAAGGAAAGAAAGGAAGGAAGGAAGAAAGGGAGGAAGGAAGGAAAGGAAGGAAGGAAGAAAGGAGGGAAGGAAGGAAAGGAAGGAAGGAAGGAAGGAAGGAAGGAAGGAAGGAAAGGAAGGAAGGGAGAAAGGAAGGAAGGAAGGAAAGGAAGGAAGGAAAGGAAGGAAGGAAGAAATGAAGGAAGGAAGGAAAGGAAGGAAGGAAGAAAGGAGGGAAGGAAGGAAAGGAAGTTAGGAAGGAAAGGAAGGAAGGAAGGAAGAAAGGAAGGAAGAAAGGAAGAAAGGAAGGAAGGAAGGAAGGAAGAAAGGAAGGAAGGAAGGAAGGAAAGGAAGGAAGGAACGGAAGGAAGGAAGGAAAGGAAGGAAGAAAGAAAGAAAGAAAGGAAGGAAGGAAAGGAAGGAAGGAAGGAAGGAAAGAAAGGAAGGAAGAAAGGAAGGAAGAAAGAAAGAAAGAAAGAAAGGAAGGAAGGAAGGAAGGAAGGAAGGAAGGAAGGAAGGAAGGAAGAATCAAAATGGGCAAGTAAATAAAAGTAAGAAACAAAATGAAACTTACATTTTTTCTTGTGTGGGGTTTTGCCTCGGAACACCAAGTCGGCTCATCAGCGGTCTCTTGGTTTCCCCGCCCGGACTCCCACAGGAGTTGCATACAGAAACCTACAAAAGTTGCTGAGTTTTAATTTACTGGCCGTGAAAGCCAAAATAGGCCTACCATCTTTTTGGAAGCCTTCAATGGGAATTTAAGGCTGCTTGAGCTTTTAGTAATCGCAGTAAAGAGGCGCAGGTGCGCTCCATAAAAAGGGAGGTAGCGTGCAGTTCGCTATTCCTGTGGGGGTCCGGACGGGGACATCAAGTGCCCGCTGATGAGCCAACTTGGTGTTCCTAGGCGAAACCCCACACAAGACACGGCATAAACCTAGAAAAAAATGCAGAGTTTTAATTCACTGGTCGTGAATGCCAATATACCAAACAAAATGAATGTTGTATTATTCAAGACCGTTTGTATACAGTCCATGCTGTAGCACAGTCTTGCTCAGGGAGTGCGGGGTACAGCAAAAACCTATAAGTGACCTATTCTTTGTAAGCGACTGTCACACTGACAAGCAGTGACGAGCGCGCTGTCCCTTGGACGTAGTTGCCAAGCGTGTTCACTCCACAGGAAAGATGCTGCTGCTGATGTAATAATAATAATAATAATAATAATGATAATGAAAATGAAAATCCACAGCCTGCTTCCAGTCTCCGACCGGGTCAGGAATGGAATGAATGAAGCCCCCATCTAGCGGCGAGGATATGAACTGTGCCGGCTGCCGAAGCCTGTCGCACTCCTATGGGGCAATGATTAAATGAATGACAGTTGAAATGAAATGATAGTGGAGAGTGTTGCTGGAATGAAATATTGACAGGGAAAACCGGAGTACCAGGAGAAAAACCTGTCTGCCTCCGTTTTGTCCAGCACAGATCTCACATGGAGTGACCGGGATTTGAACCACGGACCCAGTGGTGAGAGGCCGGCGTGCTGCCCCCTAAGCCGCGGAGGCTCTCAATAATGATAATAATAAGAGTAAATATAATACTGTAATAATCATACTGTAATACTATGTATATTTTTGTTTTTTGTTTTTCGAGGGGAACCGTGGGGAATTCTTCAAAAGAATTTGGCAAGTGGTCTAGATGCTTGGCTCTCACACAAGTTAAGTCAATGTGGTACTTTGGTCAGTGGTCTAGATGCTTGGCTCTCACCCATGTTAAGTCAATGTGGTACTTTGGCAAGTGGTCTAGATCCTTGGGTCTCACCCAAGTTAAGTCAATGTGGTACTTTGGCAAGTGGTCTAGATGCTTGGCTCTCACCCATGTTAAGTCAATGTGGTACTTTGGTGAGTGGTCAAGATGCTTGGCTCTCACCCAAGTTAAGTCAATGTGGTACTTTGGCAAGTGGTCTAGATGCTTGGCTCTCACCCAAGTTAAGTCAATGTGGTACTTTGGTGAGTGGTCAAGATGCTTGGCTCTCACCCAAGTTAAGTCAATGTGGTACTTAGGTCAGTGGTCTAGATGCTTGGCTCTCACCCATGTTAAGTCAATGTGGTACTTTGGTCAGTGGTCTAGATGCTTGGCTCTCACCCATGTTAAGTCAATGTGGTACTTTGGTGAGTGGTCTAGATGCTTGGCTCTCACCCATGTTAAGTCAATGTGGTACATTGGTGAGTGGACTAGATGCTTGGCTCTCACCCATGTTAAGTCAATGTGGTACTTTGGCGAGTGGTCTAGATGCTTGGCTCTCACCCGTGTTAAGTCAATGTGGTACCTTGGTGGGTGGTCTAGATGCTTGGCTCTCACCCATGTTAAGTCAATGTGGTACTTTGGTGAGTGGTCTAGAAGCTTGGCTCTCACCAATGTTAAGTCAATGTGGTACTTTGGTGAGTGGTCTAGATGCTTGGCTCTCACCAATGTTAAGTCAATGTGGTACTTTGGCGAGTGGTCTAGAAGCTTGGCTCTCACCCGTATACGTCAACGTGGTACTTTGGCGAGTGGTCTAGATGCTTGGCTCTCACCCATGTTAAGTCAATGTGGTACTTTGGTGAGTGGTCTAGATGCTTGGCTCTCACCCGTCAATAATAGACTATATTAATACTGACTTTCAATGTAGGAAATTGATAAGGAATTGTAGGGTAATCTGGGGCTTTTTTGGCGAATCAGACTACTAACTGATCTGCTGTGAATTAAGCATAGTTAGAGCTAATGTGCATAAAGTGAGGGTGGTTGGCGGACGGATTAGGGTTGAAAATCTCCAGGATAAGAAACTTAGGCAGAAATACCTGGAAATGATTGATGCGAAATTTCAAAGAGTAGATGGTACCAGAGGAAGCAAAGTAAAAGTAACTTCCTTAAGATTTTCTATACAACGGTGACCTCAACTTCGTCACCTTTTTACAAACAACTGTAACGCTAACTGTTAGGCTGTCACTGTTTGCGCAAAGAAACGTCGTATGTATTGCTGTACATGTGATGGGAGGGAACCAAGGTACACCCCACTCAGCGCCGGGATTCGAAGCTCTGGACATGTGTAGGCTCGCCAGGCAGGGTCCACTGCTCGAGTCGCTTCGAGAGTCGCCAGCAATTGTGGGCGTAGCAGACCATCGACCTCTTCTCGCCTCCGGGCTGCATTGTTGGAAGAGCAGATGGTCTGGAGGTGTGCTTGCTTAATGCTTTCACTCTGCCCGTTATGGCAAACATATGCCATGCCATGCAGTCACGGAACTCGCCGGCAGACACTCCACGAGCGCTTGCACTCGCGGCTTTTCAACATCATAGTCGATTGATTGAAGACGACAAAATGGTGGCCTGAGTAAACCTCAAGGTCATGTAACGTCAGGGGAGGAATTCATAGCAGGGTTGCCAACCTAGATTTTTGAAATTTGGCGTGAGATTGAAATTTTGCTGATAAATGATCCATGAAATAATCAAAACGGATCATCATGGAGACTCAGTAGTGGTAATTTTGAATAGTTAAGAAGAGGTACCAACCTGTGGGTCATGAAATTCTACACAATTTGGAATTTGGTGTAAGAATAAACAAAATAAATGGTTATGGAGACTAGAGTGGAGGGGTGCTACCAGCGTGAGGTTTAAACGAAACGGGTTGTCATGGCGACTTAATGGGCAGGGTAATAGTGCGAGATTGGATGATCCATGGAATAGACAAATTGAGACTCAGTGGTGGGGGTTCACTCACCGAGCATCCCCACAACAGTCATGTGACAAGATAAATCTTGTTTCGAGACATTGTATGACGCTACAATCACACTAGTGGATTCGTCCATTGAAACGACAAGGTGATTTCTTGATTTTAAACGAGAAATTGCATTCGAACATAGTCCATCATGATTCTAAATGGTCGCTCAGTTAGGTTCTTAGTGCCTGACAACAATGTCTTGAGTTTCCATTGCCTTTCATAAAATGAACAACACACTTAGACCACACAGATTAATTTAAACCTCAACTCAGTGATGAGGATCTGATGATGACCACATGACGGTCGAAACGCGTGATCCTGAAGCGCCCATTATTTAATAGAGTTATCATTAAAGCCCGGAAGTTCATGCAAAATCATATTTTTCCATATTTATGCATATTTTGGTTATTTTGGCAAAATGCATCATATTTTTCTCCTTTGCCTGTTTATGCGCATATCTCTGCTTGATAAGGGCGTATATTCTAATTTCTTGTTGTTTTGAAGCGCTTTATACTTGATGTTCTTAAAGATGTATATTTCGATTCCGACTCCGAGAGTCTATCACAGAATAACACTGACATTATTTTAATACCTAGTACACTTCAGTAGTATTTTTATTCAGCATTCACTATAATTATTGTATTTTTTTCTTTTTTAAAAACTTCAATGGCAATTAAAATTGTATATCAGTTATATTTCAAAATTAACAATAAAATAATTATTGTTGGTGAACACCACTTGTAGATCTATAAAATAACATTTCCTATTCTTTAGAACTGTTTCTTAGTTGAGATATTATAAATATGGTGTAGTTATTTGTCCGTCTGTTCATATTTTCTTTATATTCAAAATGGAAACGCTAAAGAATACGGAGTGATCGTAATTGCCGTAGTTATTTCATAGTGCATATTCTGTGAAACGTGGTGCATATTTGACTAATTATTAGCGCATTCTTGCATACATTTTTTTAGCGTATGGCTCTTAGTGCCGGGAGTGTCCGAGGACATGTTCGGCTCGCCAGTTTGTAGCTGCTTCGAGGCGGATACCCAATGGGTGAGCTACAAGTACCGTCGCGTGTGGAGTGTTGTCTGGGGGAGGAAAGTTGGAATGTAAGGACGAGGAGTTGGAAGGTAGCGGCTGTGGCCTATAGATACGGACCAACCCCGGTATCTGCCTGGAAGGAAGATGGGAAACCACAGAAGACCATCTTCAAGGTTGCCGGCGGGGGGATTCGAACCTCCTCGCCTCCCGGATGGGAGCGACTGCCAGCAGTCATGCCGTGACGACCACGGCTAACTCACCCGGTTGCATATTTATTGATTTATTAGAGCATGGACTTCCGGGCCGTAGTTGTCATAAATAACCAATCCATGGAATCTTTTTCAGGAGTGTTCATTTGCTGATTGGTAAGTATAATAAACGCATTGTACCCCGCCCAGTAATTTCTGTTGACCGACTGAAGAGTTACAACTAACACTTCCCCCTCTCAACTTGACTACCACAGACACCGGCCATCTGTTTCAGCTACGCTGTAGATCCTATACCCCAAAAGAAGTTATGCGAATTCCGTCCTCTCGCTGTTATCGGTTGCTCAAAATTTATTTGAGGTAGAGTACATGAAAAGTTCCTGCTGTTGAATTTCAGCCATATTGGAGCTGGCGAGGTCATGTGCAGACGATTCTTCGGTGTAATACAATTTTGGTCTGCTCGCTTTTATAATAATAATAATAATAATAATAATAATAATAATAATAATATCATATGGCCTCGGATGCTGGGTGCAATCTTTGTTATTTGACACCAAAAGGGTAGCTTGCATGTCGAATTTCGTTGTTCCTTGAAGCACTATAAATGTCAAGGAGGTTAGATATCTAAGCTCCTTGAACACTATAGCGCTTTCTAGTAGAGAAATGAGGAACTTTGTGTTGGCGGAAACTCCCGAGATTAATTTTGCCATTATGAACATGGCCTACTGAATTCAAATGGGTTATTTGACATGCCAACATCATATGACATGGTGTCGTAATTTTTGCCGCCTTTCAAAAAAAACCACTTACCACGGCCAGGAGCGAACCTGCAAGCTTGGGTTTAGTAGACCGACACGTTTCATGTCATCAAAACATTAGCTCCTTTGCCACGGTGGGTGAGTGGTTATCGTGTCGGATTACTAACCCCAAGCTTGCAGGTTCGCTCCAGGCCGTCATAGTTTTTTTGAAAGGCGGCAAAAATCACGACACGCATGTCATACGATATTGGCATGTTGAAGAACCCATTTGAATTCAGTAGGCCGTGTTCATAATGGCAAAATTAATCTCGGGATTTTCCGCCAACACAATGTTCCTCATTTCTCTACTAGAAAGCGCTATAGTGTCAAGAAGCTTAGATATCTAACCCCCTTGACTTTCATAGTGCTTCAAGGAACAACAAAATTCGACATGCAAGCAGCCCTCTGGGTGTCAAATAACAAAGCTTGCACCCGGCATCCGAGGCCATACGATATTATTATTATTAGCTCCTTTGGTTTGTTTTCACTGAATAATGACTAAGGTAAATCCAGTACACTGTAGCCATAAGTTCCCATCGTAACAGCTAGATGGCAGTGTGTAAGCTATTTCGGTACGGTATCTAAACAATACCGCCGGCTGCGGATATGGTCATGGTGAAAGTTGCACGTATATTACGCAAAAGGTAGTCGATAACGTGACGCGAGTGCATGTTTCCTTCTGACAAAATTCTTCCTTGTGTTCATTTATTGTATGCTAGCACCCACCCCGGCTTCGCCCGGGAACAGTTATGAATGCATTACGGGAAAAACACTTTTTTTTTCGATGTCAATGAACTACGAAGTATATCCGTTTTACGTCTCGGCATGATGGGTTTAAATCACTGATTGGACTATTAATTATATTATCATGGAGATGCATGTGCAATGAATTCTTGTCAGTCGTAATTTTAGAATGGCGAGGTGCATGAAACACAAAACTCCCTTTGTGGAACGAATAGTTCACAGGTGAAATGAAGAAAAGTCGAGTTGCACTTCCAGGGAAACTCCAAACACAATCACTCTTCTCTGAAGTCTTAACTCAATACGCCTCGACGGTTTGCTGCTGGCTGTATCTTGGGTATTAGGATCGCCCGCTTTCTAGGCTGTAACTAAGGTGATAGGCTCGCCCCTAGCTAGCTCGTAAACTGTCGCCTCAGTAATAGCAGATCGTTGGAAGAAATGAAAACGTAAAAACACTTATAGTGGGTGATGTATTGAAGATAGAGATATGCTCTCGCGGCCTTTTTGTAGAACATTTTATGCTGAACAATTCTTACATTCATAGTATATAGATGTTTTAACGGTTTGCCCAGCGTAAGCTTAAAAAGCGCATGGACGCCAGGATTTTATTTCGACTATTTTACTGAAATCGTTACTGCTTGGCTTCCTTTGATCATAAATAAATTATTTTCAACAGAAACCTTCCTCGAGAAATCCTTTATAGAATGGTGAAAACCGCACCAAAATCCATCCAGTGGTTCTCGAGATTACCCGTGACATCCAAAAATCGGGGGCTTTATTTTACGAGTATATTAAATAGAGATTAAGTTGGTTTCAAACGCTTAAATCGGCCATTTTTAGTGCAGAATAAGTCTTATCCGTTACTGTAGTAGATGGCAAGCTTATTTTCGGCCATGTTAGCCTTGAAGTACAACAGGAGGGTGCGGCGAATCTACCTGATATTTGGGAGAGATGCCGCATAGCAATCCGCTGGAGATGCCTCATTGATATCATATTTTAAAAGTAATCTGGAAACATTTAAACAATTCAGTGGGTACCGGTATTCTACTTGAGTATTTTATTATCTTATGATTCTTAAAATAGGCTACCTAATTTAATTCACTGGTTTCATTGTTAACATCATTGTTACAATATAAAATTATATTACTTTCAGAAATAAAAAATATGGCATGTCTACTCAGTACAAAAGTAAGGGCACAGTTAAAAGAGCTCAGTGGGAGATGAAAATTTTAGAGAAGCTGTAAATAGGCTGAAAACAAAGGAAATACCATTCAGGAAGGCAGAAAGGTTAAAAAAAAAACGAAGAATGGATTCCGGAAATCTTGATAAGGCACAATGGGTCCATATGTGTTTGTTAAATGAGGCCTGTATAAACGCATATAACGTTTATAATGTGAATTAAAATAAAACGTACAGTAGTTCTTTCGTAATGACGAGGTGGAGTATTTACAAAAGATAAATTTTATTTCTAAAATAAATTGTCTTTAAGTATGATCTAATACTCAATTGTATTAGAGTTGAAGAAATTAGCATAAATTTGTTTTTATGATTAATTACTGTACTTGCGGCATCTCTCCCGAGCAAAGGCGGCATCTACACCGGGTAGAAGGGAGAGTCGCCGCTGATGCAACAACTTCTATGTTCCTCCTTTTCGCTGATTTATTTTCGATTACTAATGCTTTACTTATCTGTGATCTGTTGCAAACATTTTCAAATTTTGATTTATCAATTAGCAGGAATTTTTAAAGTAATTCTACTGAGAACAAGCAATAAAGGAAATTGGAGAAACATTTTAAAGTGAGAGTGAAGATTCAAGGAGAAATAATTTCAACTCTGAGATTTGCTGATGTCATCGTCATTTTGACCGACACGCCAAAGGATTTGAGTGAGTCTTTGAATGGCAAGAACTCCGTCTTGAGGAAAGAATGAAAATTAATAAATGTAAATCAGAAACCTCTATGGACATCAAATTGGCAGGTGAGAAGCTAAATGAAGTAGGAGACTTCTGTTACTTAGGAAGCAAAATAACCGGTGATGGGCGAAGCAAAAAGGATATAAAAAGTAGGTTGGCACAGGCAAGGAAAGCATTTCTGCAAATAAGGAATCTGTTGACATCGAATATATATTTAGGCAGTGCTTTTTGTAGGGGGAACGCGGGGGTACGCGTACCCCTCTAACATTTGAAAACTGTTTAAGAAAAAATATTGGTACATTTGTGAGCCTCCGCGGCTTAGGCGGCAGCACGCTGGCCTCTCACCGCTGGGTCCGTGGTTCAAATCCCGGTCACTCCATGTGAGATCTGTGCTGGAAAAACCGGAAGCAGACAGGTTTTTCTCCGGGTACTCCGGTTTTCCCTGTCAAAATTTCATTCCAGCAACACTCTCCACTATCATTTCATTTCATCTGTCATTCATTTAATCATTGCCCCAGAGGAGTGCGTCAGGCCTCGGCAGCCGGCACAGTTCATATTCTCGCCGCTAGTTGGGGGCTTCATTCATTCCATTCCTGACCCGGTCGGAGACTGGAAGCGGGCTGTGGATTTTTCATTAGTACATTTGTATCTAGTCCGGCAAATATAACTTCCGACTTGAAAGTTCATCGATCAGCTGGTGTCAACGCGCTGTTCACAACAGCTGGAGGTGATTTCCAGTAATCCTCGATTTAAATCGATGTATCGAATCAGTTTCTTTTGGACGGCAAGTCCGCACTCCGTTCTTATCAGCACGCAGGCTGGTGTTTGGAGGCGGGTTAGATTGTTATTTTGTGCGGCATCGAAAAAGCTGAAAGTTAATGATTCGAACACAAACAATGACATGACTCTGCAAATTGCCGAAAATTGCAAGATCGTGATGTTTTGTCGACAACAACGGAGAGTACCCCTTAAATTGTTTTATTTAAATCACTGGATTTAGGTATTAGGAAGTCATTTTTGAAAGCCTTTGTCTGGAGCGTGGCGCTCTATGGAGTGAAACTTGGACTGTTGGTGCAGCAGAATGAGGAGAATTGAAGCGTTTGAAATGTGGTGTTACAGGAGAATGGTGAAGATCAGATGGGTAGATAGGGTGACAAACGAAGAGGTATTAATACGAGTGGGAGAGGCGAGATGTTTCTGGTGACTGCTAGTGAAGAGAAGAGATAGGTTGGTAGGACACTTACTAAGACACCCATGAATAGCAAGCTTAGTTATGGAAAGAAGGGTCGAAGACAAGAACTGTAGGGGTAGACCAAGGTTAGAATATGTTAAAAGCCTCCGATGTAGGATGTGGTAGCTATGATGAGATGAAACGATTAGCTCAGGACAGGGAGGCGTTGAGAGCTGCATCAAACCTGTCAAAAGACTGAAGACTCAAACAACAACTGAGAAATAAGTTAACACAAGTTATAAAAAGTGCGCCAACGCTCCCGGATTCACCTTAGGCTATACTGTCAGACCTGCAAGAGGACGGAGGAGCAACTAGATCTCTCTAGCTGACGCACTTGAGCTCTTACAACAAGTTACCAGAAATTCATTATTCACTTAAGAAAAATTGAGCGTGTTTAAAGATTCGTATGAAGCAATCATTTTGTTGATTAACTACGGCACGTGCGAGTTTAGTTTCTGAAAATGAAAACCCACAGCCTGCTTCCACTCTCCGACCGGGTCAGGGAATGGAATGAATAAAGCCCCCATCTAGCGGCGAGGATATGAACTGTGCCGGCTGCCGAAGCCTGTCGCACTCCCCTAGGGCAATGATTAAATGAATGACAGATGAAATGAAATGAAAGTGGAGAGTGTTTCTGGCATGAAATTGTGGCAGGGAAAACCGGAGTACCCGCAGAAAAAACAGTCTGCCTCAATTCTGTCCAGCACAGATCTCACATGGAGTGACCGGGCTTTGAACCACAGACCCAGCGGTGAGAGGCCGGCGTGCTGCCGCCCAAGCCACCGAGGTGTCAGTTTAGTTCTGCGAGATGAAAAATCAAATCACAGCTTTCCAGCAGCAGAGAAACTATACCATCGGGGTTTAATAAATTCCACATAATTATTACATTCTAATGGTAGACCGGTTTCATAACTGTAAAATAATAAGCATTAATTGTCCCCTATCAGACGATTTCTCCACATATTTTCAAAATGAGAGAAAAGGATGGAACCTGATAAAAGAATATGGTACGTGGAAACTGACCCTCGCCCGCATGGCCGGATTCAAGAGTATGCCACCTATATACAGTAGTTCATATTTCCTTAATACATTTGATTACACAGTACAACAAAAGGATAGATTTCTCTTTTAAACATGAAGTTCATTTAATTTAGATAAAACTACAATTTTAATGGCTTACATAATAAATGTTATACTGAAATTAGTTATCTACTTGTTTTTTTTACTTCTTTTAAGATTCGTTAAAAAATGAAATGGGTTTCGAACTTAATTAATTAATTTGTTCTTGGAGATAGGTGATCACTATTTTATACATATTTTTATATTTTAATGCTAATGACTATCTTTTTCGTAGGGTCTAATTGAAGTACTGTGTTAATTATTTGAATTAAGTTGTCCTACATGGTAAAATGAAAATGCTCAAAATGTTGTTAATTACTGGTTTATTTGTTGAAAAATATACAAACTTCTCTAAAATAACTCACCCCACGTAATCTTGATGTTCAAATTTACATAGCTTTCTTGCGAGATTTCTTAATGGCAAACTCGTTAATAATGCCCTCATATGAAAGTGTTTTTGTTGTATTTGCCTCAATACAAAATAATGAAAGTGGGTTTAACCGTATTTCGCGTATGGTTCTGAACTCTTCTAAGGCAGGGAGACTGTAACATGTACGGAAAATATTATTATTAACGTCTGAAAACTTCATTTTAGCTTTTCAATACATTGCCAAACTGCCGCCCCTGAAAATTTGCCGCTCTAGGCTGCAGCCTACTTAGCCTATTTAGAAATATGGCCCTGCTTGCCCGTTTGTATAGATTCCAAGACTTCCCCCTCCCTTTCTCTTTATGACAAGCAGGAAAAGAGGAAGGCTTGTGGTAAATAGTACAGCGCGACAAAAGAATAATAATTAGCTTCCACAGAGTAGTGTTCGAACTACCGATCATAGACTTGCCGCCCGCCTCTGAACACTGAGCTATCGTAACACGTGAGGAACCAACGTGCATTTCGAATCCCAAGGCTTATTGGGAGCAAGTTTGTCACATTTTTGTGTTGCCATCCTCGTCACGACAAGGAGTGTAGCTGACCCTCAGTGTTATTAATTTATCGCTCGGGTTGATAGTTTATGTATTAATTATGTAGATGGTCGTGCACCCGTTATTCAGAACAGAGTGTAAAATTAAAAAGTCAATCCTACAGAATGTCAAGTGATAAATGTGCTCAAGCAAAATGTGCATGAAACATGACCCATCCAGCCCGGCAATTCTTCAAAGAGTCATTGTGCTTATTTCCTTCATGCTGTGCAAGAGTTTGAGTGTAATTATGTTGGTTCAGTAATATACTTTTAGTGCTTTCCACAGTTTCCGTTGCGTTTAATATTTTGTTTTGTACGTATTTTGAACCGTTAAGTTTCTAATAGCAGGTAGATCATGGAGAGAATTTAGAAAAGCACATTAAGAGGCATCACAAGGCCTTACGCGACTAGACATTTTCACGCTGTTCAACACAGTTATTTTGGTCTTAACCCGTTTTTCGTTCATTGGCAGGCAGTGGTTTAGTTATGGCCTCATGTATGAGGACGTATGGCGTCAGGCTCCGTGGCTAAAACGTTAGCGTGCTAGTCTATGGCCAGGTTTGATTCCCGGCCGAGCCGTGGGGAATTTAATCTCCTGTGGTTAATTACTCTGGCTCGGGGACTGGGTGTTTGTGACGTCTTCATGTACAAAGAAACCAAACACAGGAAGCAAATAGAATAAACACTAAACAGGAACCATTAAGAGAATGGCCGACCATGCTCTGACCTGTTCAACATTGCTAACCACTACATCATGAATCGTACTGGGCGGTCAAATAGTAATATCATGCACAGACAGCGCATTACACAACAGTATCAGTGGCGTAAGTTGCTTCCAACACTTGGGTTAGCTCCAGTGTGTTGCAGTTACTTATAGCAATGACGTTTAAGAGCACAACATTAACCCAGATAACCCTGAATTTCTATTTCGTTAAAATTTGTGTTTGTTCCATGAAGATCTTCTGTTGAAGTTGTGAGGAGGCCAGAAAAAGTGGTTTCAATTACGTAACATGTCTAGTTTGCCGGAAATCAGACATCCTTCCAGGGATATTCACTGTCAAAATCAATTCATTAGAAATCCATGTGAATTAATTCATAATATTCATTGAGTAAAATATTTTATTAGATAAAATACAACAAAATTTTATTTCACACTAGAACTATTTAAGAAAACAACAATTGAATGGTTACACCTTTCTATGAAATACTACAAAGCAAGAAACATGAAAAGCATAGTCACATTTTATGCATCTTGTAGAGCATTTTTTCGAGCAGTGTTTCCAATGAAGATGTTTTTCTTCTTGTTTGTGTAGGCATCTGTGGGAAGGTCTGAGACGTAATGATGTATTCCATCGTGAAGACATCCGTTTTCCTTTTTATAGATGGACGTCCTTAGGCAGAGCTCACTCTTCTATTGGATGCCAAGATAGATCTAGTTACACTCCTAAAGTGCAAGTGGTCGGGAAAATCGAGATACCTTACTCAAGGGGCTGACCTTGTCAAAGTTAGTAATATGCCGATGAAAGACCACATTTCAGCATTAGACACATCACGAACTTTGTTCTTCTTTGCAGCATACTGATTGGTAAAAAATATTATTGTTTGCACAACTTCTTCATAAAAGAATAATTTGAAATATTCGAGTGGTGTTTTCATTTGGTCCTGGCAAGTGTGCACGGGTAACCATTCAACACACGGAGCTTTTAGCTCATTATTGTTCCATTTATACTCCACAGGTTTGGGGCGTTCACGAGTTCTCCTAAATTTCTTACATTTACCCTGATTTTCATGATTGGCAAATTTAAAAAAAGGAAGATTGTAGTTTTACGTGATTATGAGCCACGGGACTTCCTATTTACGTGGAATCCGAACCACAGGACATGGCATTTCACTTCGAAAATCTCACATGTATTGACCGGGAATCGAACCCAGTCCACCTTGGCGAGAGGCCAACAGCTTGACCGCTGCGCCACCACGTCCCCCAAAACTTAAAACAAGAAATCAACGTGATTTATATCCTTTATGGTGTAAAGTGATGCCTACAATGCAAATATTTAGTATTTTCTGCATATACAAAATTATAAGGATGTAAAGACTGGTAAAGACTGAGGTTCAGGTATAATCTCGGTTAGCGAGGGAGCATTTGAGTTTGAGATGCTGAGGAATGCTTCTGATTGCAGTTGGGAACCTAGAAGATGATCAATTGTAGGAAAATCTTCCGCCCCTGAGTCTTCATCTGTGATGTTTCCAGTAGGAGGAATAGCTGTTACGACAAATGACTCAAGTTCAGGTGTGTCATTCCTTTCAATAATCGCTAGGAGTTCATTCAGGGTAAGAACCTTTGTAAATCAAAAATAAATCGTAATTCCCTGACGTGCTTCTGGAAGGATCCGCAGTTTTAGGTAATAATAACTTCAACTAATATTGGTACAGCGAATAAAAACATCATAATATATGTCGAACAACTTCCATAGAGTAGGTGTGACAATATTTTTTAACCATCCAGGCATAACTGTGGTCATGGTACTTACCCTTCTACAATGATGTCAGTCAATTCATCCATCACAGAAACATCGGTTCACCTTTAACGCTATTGTTGCTAACAACCAGTCTGCACAGCAGTGCATTCAGTCGCAAACAAGTTATTGGCAGGAATGTAAATACTCGCATGCACGCAGATAGCTACTTGTTTTTTACCACTAGAGCACACAGAGTTTGAACTATTCGTTCGTCCTTCTGGCAGGACGTCAGGGATATCTGGGTTTTAATCAATAGAAACATCTTGCTTGAATTAAAATACTGTAACTGTAAATTTAACTAATTGTATTCAAAAATATCTATTGAAGTTCACTCATTTTAATAACATTCTTTATTTCCAATAGGAATACAGTTATTCGTTCTATCGATGAACATTAAAAGAAAGCTAAACATAGCCTGTTGTCAAGACCCATAGGTCCATTTCTTCGCAGGTAGCCTACTCCACTATCCGGTATGGGCATATTATTAAGAGAGCAAGAATTCAAAATCTTCCGTGCTGCTTAATGCAAAGACGTATCATGAATAATATTCACATATTATGTGAATTCATTGATTTTGTGCCTAATACAGTGATGACGACTTATACAAGATTACCAACGTTGTAGGAGTCATTATTGTTGTAACTGTTATATATTGTACGTTACACTTTATGGTTTCGAGATAGTGGTTATTAAAATACTCAGGTGAATTGTGTTTTGATGACGAGAGCCGTATCCTGTATAACGAATCCTTGTTTGCTAAGTTTCGTTTTAATTCCGCTATTGCTTACAGAAGAATCGAATGTAACATTAGAAATGTACGTCAAACCACCATCTTGAATGTATGGAATCTTTGATCTTATGCTTTCTGAAGATAAAGTCTATTATATGAGACTACCAACTTGCTAGATTTCGTCATTTTAACTGCAATAGTTGATTCTTGATATTTGGGTCAGTTTCACTAAATCTTTATTAACGATTAGTAAATTATTACGTAGCTTTTTTCTATGGCTTATCCTCCCAGTTAGAATTCACCCGCGGACTCAGTGAGGGGTCATTCCTCTATCGTCACAAGGACGGTGTTTGGGAGCTGAACACACTTTGTCAGCAGATACAACTGGGGATGGTGACAGGGTGCATTGTTCACATACTATTAAACTTCTGCCCCCAATAAGGTCCTCTACAATTTTGTTTGGGAAAACTCTGGTAATTCAACTTGTTCAAAGGTCAGGGAAGGGATATTGGAAGGAGGTCGGCCGTGGACCTGTTGAAAGGAACCGTCCCGGCATTTGCCTGGTGGTGAAAATGAGAAACCACGAAAATAATTTTCAGGACGGCCGAGGGCATTAGGGCTTTCAGCCACAAGAGTTTATTCATGGTTAACCTCGATGCTTTTCACCATGGTTGTCAGACTTGTAATATATGCTTCCTGGAGCGTTTATGGATATGGCAGGCATAAAAAGTACCGCGTTGCACTGATCGTTGATTATGATGCATACCAGAGATTTTCTTTGATTATCATTTTTCCTTCCAGGGTTGGCTTTTCCCACGGTTTAAGCGAGGGATCCCACCTCTACCGCCACTGAGGGCAGTGTCATGGAGCTTGAGACTCTGAGTCGGGGATACAACTGGGGTGTGTGACCAGCACTACGCCCAGGCGGCCTCACCTGCAAAGCGAACAGGGGCATGATGAAGGGATGGGGAGAGTGGGAGGGTTCGGCAGGAAAATGGGAAGGAGGCGGCCGTGGCCTTATGGTAGGTACTGTACCCGTATTCTCGTGGACAGAACCTGTTGAATCCAATGACCAAGCTGGATCGTAGAATCTGGAAGTTCCCGGTTAGAAAAACCCACAAAATCCTACCAACAAGATCAACCAGGAATAGGGATACACAAATATGTAAGAATGCGTTAAGAGAAACCGATGGAAACAGAAAAATAAACTATCTCAAAACGAAGAACTCGAGAATCAAAAGAAAAATCTCGCGGAGAAAGACTTACGTTGGGAAAATATCAAACACTGGCCTTCCTAACACATCCTTGCATTAATATAAATCACCACATCGGAAAGAATTTAAAATAAAATATAAGTCTATTAATCGAAGACAGACGAAGTAAATAATGACGCTCAATAATTTCAAATAAAATGTTTCGTCAATGATTATATTAATTTCGATGCAATCTTGCATCTGACGTTGCTAATACAATAGGTATGGGAATCACACTAAACTATCCACCAAATATTGATTTACACTAATTTATACACGTAATTATCCATCAAAATTATTTACAGTTATGTACAATTTTAGTCATATCAGAATCCATGTAAGATTCACGCCATCCAATTATAATTATCCCATTAGCGTTAATGTCATAGTTGATGCTTCATCACATCCAGTCCTATTTGACAAGAAATTAAGCTCAGCAAACGTGAATTGTAATATCTGTGAGTAATATTAAGTACTTATACTCCAAAAGTGTCATTGTAAGTTTCCCTTACGATTCGTTACAATTATTCAACATGATCCATATTTTTATCAATAAATTCCTTCACTTCAAATTTCAATTCTTAAAACTCATTCGTGGTACAAAAAGATTCCCGCATACGGTTTCTAACAATATTGCTGGTGCTCAATCACAAAAAAGATCATCATAATCAATCCATCAACTTTCATTGTGCTTGCATAATAGCTCATTAAATTCATCAATAATTCTACCATTCTCACTATATTTCACACTACTTCACACGAACTCCAACATTTTTCATAATAATCGACGACCATATATTACCACATTATAATTCCATTCAACCACTTGTTGACTCATCTAAATACAATAATTATTTAATATAAGTATGCTGTAAATTCATCTACCACTTCAAAATTTCTCAAATATCAATTATGAATTATATATTATATGTTCGTGACCATATTATGTTGAAAATCATTCGAAATATTCCTTTGTAAAATTCTTAACCATCTCGTAATAGTAATACAATTATTCAAAAATTGACCATCAAAAAACAATGAGTATTGGTATTAGTAAGAGTCAAAACGCTTGCCACGGAGGGTGAGTGGTCAACGTGTCGGTCTACTAACCCCAAGCTTGCAGGTTCGCTCCTGGCCGTGGTAAGTGATTTTTGAAAGGCGACAAAAATGACGACACCATGTCATACGATGTTGGCATGTCAAAGAACCCATTTGAATTCCGTAGGCCGTGTTCATAATGGCAAAATTAATCTCGTGAGTTTCCGCCAACACAAAGTTCCTCATTTCTCTACTAGAAAGCGCTATAGTGTTCAAGGAGCTTAGATATCTAACCTCCTTGACTTTCATAATGCTTCAAGGAACAACGAAATTCGACATGCAAGCTACCCTTTGGGTGTCAAATAACAAAGCTTGCACCCGGCACCCGAGGCCATACTATATTAATTAAAGAGTCAAAACAATTCAGTCTCAAAGATCGAAACATGCCAGACCTTTCATGAGGTTCGATCAATCCTACACCATGGAATTTATTTCAAATATTAATTGAGTTTAATAAAAACAACTTTAGAAATGATAGATCCAAGAAATAGCTTAGATCAATGAAAATCGGAAAAACTGAGATGATTCTAAACCAAGAAATCATGACCTTAAATGGCATTCGAGAATTGAAGTCTCCTCAAAGAAAGAAAAAAAAATAGAATTCAAAAAATCTCATTTAGTTCAGATTTAAGTTTCAAATCGACATATTATTTCAATTGTCAAAAACTCTTCTATTTCAACGTAGCTTATACTGAGCAAATATTCAAAATTATTCGTGAATGATTCCTGTAGAATGTTCATTAATATCATTCTAAAATATATTCTTCTTGTAAACGCAATCTTCTTACATACGCAATCTTCTTCCTATCGCAAAATCTTCTCAACCATTAAAAATCGTCATAACGAAATGCCAAAATAAAAATAGACGA
The DNA here is from genome assembly GCA_946902985.2 of Meconema thalassinum. Classification (NCBI taxonomy): domain Eukaryota; kingdom Metazoa; phylum Arthropoda; class Insecta; order Orthoptera; family Tettigoniidae; genus Meconema; species Meconema thalassinum. The sequence continues at coordinate 56,704,763 of OX336389.2, forward strand.
AATTCTAAAGTATTAAATTCAAAAACATCGAAACTACCAAAAGTAAAGCGAAAGTTGCATTCGTAATCGAATCAAAATCTTGGTAAACGAATAGCTAAAAAATGACAGAAGCGTTATAATTAAACTATTGTTCACTTCAACATACTATAGAAATACAGTATGATGAAAAAGGTTACTCCACAAATATCTCAACATCTATTGTCTACATAATGAAAATCTTCCCAGCTATCTTGTGATGGCTTCCTGATGAACGTGTACATTGGAATACACAACCATTCCTACTCCAAACGACACCTTGGTTCCGAAATGCTGTTGACCTTCCTGGCATCAAACTGGGAAAACGAACTCCTTCCCCCTGCTCGTCCTTCCTCGAATAGCCAATGGCATCTCTCCTGGACAACCCTTGAATCTCGTTCGAAGCGATAGTAGACACTATCTTGGTTGAAGACCTCTCCTTTCGTAGGGTTACCAACTGAAAATTTCCAAATGCAGGACATTGCTTAGCAAAAAGCAGGACATTTAAGAAAAATGCCTGACAATTTCAATCGATAACAAAATTATACATATATTACACACAACTTTTTACAAAAGGAAATACCTTACTTAATGATCAGTCCTTGCTGCAGTTCATTTCCTTGAAGCTGTATTTTTCAACAGAACCTACGTTTGAAAGAAAACGCGAGTTATTTTCTTGAAGTACATATTTATAAAATTCTTCACACGGCACATCTTTGAAATTGGACTTAACAAGTAACATTCCTTTCACTGATTCTACCAACAAACGGTTTCTTTCCTTTGTCCATTGAATATTTATGAATGAAAACACACGTTCAGTAGAGGCATTGCTGCCTGGTATGGCAAAGAAAAACTGGCAAATGTTCAAAAGTTTAGAAAATACCCCAATGTTCTGGCACTTATTAAAAAACAGACCATTGTTGGTCTAGTGTTGTATCTTTATCCAAAGTTGAAGTTTTACAATAAGCCCTTACGTTGCAGAACTGGTCGAATAATTTTGAATCATCTATTTCTACACCTTTTGACTGTAAGTACTGAATACATGGTACAATATAGTCAAAGCTGAGGTCTTTAATGATTTGAAGTTTCAACCATTTGACACACTTGAATTCCTCTATAGGATCAGTACTCAGTGCAGGTTTCATAGAAACACGATACATTCTCCATAAACACTTTGCATTCTTTATTCAAACCATCTTCTGAAAATGTATTTTTAACATCTGTCTGACTTTAAGGGGAATGAATTGACCTTCAAGTCTGCCTTTCAATGAAGATTGGACAGATTCTAATAGTTCAAGCACTTTTACAACTGAATTATTTTCTTTCTCAAGTGACAAAATTTTATAGTGAAAAATGTGCATGGTTGAGGAAAGAAGCAAAAGATAGAGCTCTGAAAAGTCATTTTCAAGGAAGTTTCTAATTGATGAATGCACTGACTTCCTACCCTGACAAAGAAAGTAGGATTTCAGAGCTGGGAACAATTGCAGGATTCTTTCAACTGCTGGATACAATGTTAACCACCTAGTCTTAGAATGATTTAAAAGCTGCAGATAATTTACATCAACAAATTCACAAAGTCTTTCGGTTCCTGAGTGCGCACTGCATATATATGAAAGAAGTTAAAAATTGTCATCACCACAGACTCAATATCAACAGGAAGAGAATCAGCTCCATGCTGCAAACAGTTACGTAGAATGTGAGCAGGACATCCAACACCTACTATGTTTTCATTCAAGTCTTTTTTGAGAGCAGAGAATACATTCTTCCCTTCCCTGCGTGCGTCCTCCAAAATTAACATTGTCATTGTCTCCAGAAAATGCAATGCATCTAGAAGTAATTTTATGCTTTTTGAGAGTATCTGAAATACAGGAGGAAATACATTCAGAACTTTCATTTGGACATACTTGTAAATCAATAACTTAGAACTGAATATAATTGCACTCATTCCAGGTTCCGTATTGACCATGTTAACATGAAGTATAACATAAATTTCTCGCCAAATCAATACTTTTTACTTACTTAAAAATTCTATAGGTACATGTTTCGAAAACACACAATGTTTTTATGATGTTTAACACCAATAATTGGGCTGAGGAAGAAAACATTGTGTGTTTTCGAAACATGTACCTATAGAATTTTTAAGTAAGTAAAAAGTATTGATTTGGCGAGAAATTTATGTTATACTTCATGTTAGAACTGAATGCCATTATTTTTGCAATCAAAGAATTGGATGACAATTGGAAACAACTTTAGTGCACTATGATTGCTTGCATCTGCTCCAAAGCCAAAAATGGAACTTTATTGTTAAGAGTTTCAAGTATAATATCTGTTGAGTGAGGAGCAATAACATTATTTATTATGGCTTCTGTTTTAGTTCTTGTACAGGTCAGTTTCTGTGCTACTTCAGATCATAAGAACATACTCTTATTCAATTTAGCTGTACAGTCCATTGATTTGTACGACTGTTGATGGAAAACTGTATGAAATGACATTGTAGCTTCTGCGGCTTGAACTTTTTTTTTTATCATCTGGTGAATATTTGGGATTGGAAAATGATAACATGTTAACGTGTCTTTCCAAGTCACCAACACCTTTGTACCCGACATTAACATAACTATCACACACTGCACATTTCGCTTTCACTGCGTCCGTGAGTAAAGCAAGGATACTTATGTTTTAGTTTATCCGAAAATTTACACTGTCTTTTCTTAGATTCACTACTTTCAGGATACAAAGATGACATACCGGTACGTAATAGGATGCAATGAGATTAATATTTCACTCAACTCGCACCATAATTTACGGGGACAACCTGATAAGCAAACACGATAGCTGCAAATCATATGGCAAGCACATGTTAACTGTAGCTCTCGACACTTCCGATTTCTCTCAACATAAACGTGGAAATGAAGCGCGTTGATTTGTTGATCGATGCCTGGACTTCGAGTTCAATATATCGAATATTAGTATTACTTATTTCCACCCTCAGAAGTAGTGTCCTGAGCACATGGAGTTGATGTCGATACAATAACATGCTGTCTTCAGCCTAAAACCTAAGTGAGCAATCTTGTAACGAACGAGTAGTTCCGTGAAGAACTATACAGCCTATTTTATATATCCTACTTATGTTAATTGCCTCTATCTACATACAAAATTGCTGTAATAGATTCGTAGATATTGAGAACCGACTAAATATTTCAGATGTACGCCATGTTAGATTTTATATATGTAGGTCCTCGAGTTATGTACAGTTACATGAAGATTATTGTGTACGTGTAAAATTTCGCACAGCTGCCATCTTGTGGTTATGAAAACAATTGAAATAAATTAGATGCCAGTGGATTAACATTCGGATAAGGATTTACTGTACCAAGTTTCACTGCACTCGGATGGTTTAATTGCGAGAAACGTCCATGTGAATATTTATACTTCGCGTCGCCGCCATGTAGGATTTGTGATCACCAGGTTATTTATAGTCCTATAGGTGAACTTAAAACAATTCAGTTTGATTGCTATAATAGATTCGTAGATATTCAGAGCCATCTAAATATTTCGGATGGTCGCCATGTTGGATTGTTAAATGTATGGGCCATAGAGTCATGTACCATTAAAGGACAATTATTGCGTAGGTTCATTATTCAAACTTTTACATCGATCGCATGATTACGACACAAGAAATAAAAATTCAATTTTAAAATTCGCAAAGCCGCCATCTTGAGGTTATGTAAAAAATTGAACTAAATTAGATACCAGTGTATTACAATGTGTATAAACATTTCCTGTACCAGATTTCATTGCGTTTGGAACATTAAAACGCGAGAAAGGTCTATTTAAAATTTTCAAATTCGCTTGGCCGCCATGTTCGTTTTGTAGTTAACCAGTTTTTGAAAGTCTTATAGATGAACTTCTAGTAGTGCCCTTTATCTCCGTACAAAATTTCAGGGTGATACCGCTAATAGTTTCAAAGATATAGAATGCCGGTGAAATAATTCGCACATCCGCCATCTTGTGGTTATGTAAACAATTGAACTAAGTTAGATGTCGGTGCATTACAATGTGTATAAACATGTACTGTACCAAGTTTTATTGCGTTTGGGTGGTTAAATCGCGAGAAACGTCTATTTAAAAGTCGCAAATTCGCGTGGCCGCCATGTTTGTTTTGTAGTTACCAGTTTTCCAATAGTCACATAGGTGAACTTCTAGTAGTTCCCTTTGTCACCGTAAAAATTCCAGGGTGATATCGGGAATAGTTTCGGAGATATTGAATGCTGGTGAAATATTTCGCACAGCCGCCATGTTGGATTGGTGAGACGTAACAAAATTTGAAGGGCACGGTCGGGGTCGTCCGGAATAGTGCTATGAACTTACAGAGTTTCTTTGAAATCACTCCAGCCGTTTAGAAGTTATTAGGGACACACACGCACACACACACACACACACTCCTCACACACACACACACGCACACACACACGGACAAAAGGTGATCTCATAAGCCGATTTTTTCAAAATTGAAAATAGGCTAAAAATGCCGGACAATGTCGATAAATTAGAAATGCCGGTCGGACACAACCAAAATGATTGAAAAGCAGGACATGTCCGGCAAAAGCCGGACTGTTGGTAACCCTATCCTTTCGTAACCGTATTCCATCTCAGTGTGCTATTTGTAGAATTCCCTTCGCTCACTTTGTGGTAATGAACAGTATAATTCTTATACTTGTTCTATTGCGTAGTTACTCATGATATCCGTTTCTGTCCTGTCTGATACGTTCCTTAAGTAGCTTAGCACTTCATAATGGCAAGTTCATAAAACTGCGTATTCATTCCTCCCGACTCCAGTCAGAATAACATGTTGCTAATTATAAAGAACAATCTCTGTGTCACATTGTTTCTCCACTGCGACGTATAATGTATAAGGTTCCACTGTTGATATTATAAGTTCCAGTTTTAGCAATAGTAAAATGAAGAACAAGTCTTCTGTCTGATGAGAATCGCTGATATTACAAAGTCCGAGCTCGTTTTCGTGACTTTACTCTGCGTGTGTATAACACTTGCACGAAGCGCACTTCACTTATTCACTTTTCCCGTCCGAATGTTCTTTACCGGTTGAAGATGAAAATCAATTTGTCGTCTCTTCTCAGGACACAAACCTCTCCCACTGTCAGAACATACCCCCACTCCTCAGGGTAGTATATCGATGTATTTCAAAGTCTATATACGTAAAACAGCAATTCCTGCTACTTAACGCCTCCAACGGAGTGAAAATTCAATAGAACTTGCTTCATAATACAGTATGTTAATATTCCTAACATATACATAACGTCCGTTCTCTCTGTAATCTCAGTAATTGGCTATTAATCGCCTTCAGCGTGAACATTGCAATACATATAGCTCCCTTTCCATCTACGGAGTGTTGACCTTGGCAGTTATCTGCTAGCGCGAGACATAACTCGAAACACGCGTGGCCACATATAGTTGTTGCGGAATAGTATCAGTTCTCCTTAACCAGCTGTAACCCAGTTTGCGTATATAATCTCGTACATTCAAAAGATCGCGGCTCTGCGTAAAATTATCCAAACGAAAATTGCTTTTATCTCACCAGGAAAATACTGGTACAGTACCATCCCGGCATTTGCCCGAAGACGAAGTGGGAAACCACGGAAAACCATTTCGAGGATGGCTGAGGTGGGAATCGAATCCCTCTATTCATTTGGGCCACCCGAGGCTGAGCAGACCCCGTACCAGTCCTCATATCACTTTTCAAATTTCGTGGCAGAGCCGGGAATCGAATCGCGGACCTCCGGTACCAGAGGTTTTCTGAAACAGAATTGTACAGGATGTAAAATATTGAATCATGTGAACAAAGCATTTGAGGGAATTGGCAGTTAAGTGTAGTGGTCTCGTTAGCGAAATAAAGCAGTGGTTTGGTGGTGCAAGTGATTGCGTCACTGGTTGGAAATTCATTATGCAAAGCTGGAAAGAGCTCGAATCCGAACTCATACATGTTTTTAATTTCCGCATTTTTTCTATTTTTATAAGTTATTGGTAACATGTATAAGCGATTGAACAACGAGGTCATCTGCCCAAGACTAGTTTTATTTATTTCATAGTGCGGCATATTCTATTATTCGATTATTCGGTACCTTCCAGAATTCGGACATTTCGGGAATTATAGCCTACTGTACAATACCTCATTTTTAGTTGTCTTAGACAAATATGGTATTGTTAAATTTAAGTAGTATTTGTATTGGTAATCTTGTATAAGTCGTTATCACTGTATTAGGCACATGATCAATGAATTCACATAATATGTGAATATTATTCATAATATGTCTTTGCATTAAGCAGCCAGGAAGATTTTCAATTCTTGCTCTCTTAATAATATGGACCATACCGGATAGTGGAGTAGGCTACCTGCGAAGAAATGGACCTATGGCTACGCTTAGCTTTCTTTTAATTTTCATCGATATAACGAATAACTGTAGTCCTATTGGAAATAAAGAATGTTATTAAAGTGATGAAATTCAATAGATATTTTTTAATGCAAGTAGTTAAATTTACAGTTACAGTATTTTAATTCAAGCAAGATGTTTCTATTAAGTAACGTTGTGCTCTTATACGTCATTGCTTTAAGTAACTGCAACACACTGGAGCTAACCCAAGTGTTGGAAGCAGCTTACGCCACTGATACTGTTGTGTATTGCGCTGTCTGTGCATGATATTAATATTTGACCGCCCAGTACGATTCATGATGTAGTGGTTAGCAATGTTGAACAGGTCAGAGCATGGTCGGCCATTCTCTTAATGGTTCCTGTTTATTCTATTTGCTTCCAGTGTTTGGTTTCTTTGTACATGAAGACGTCACAAACACCCAGTCCCCGAGCCAGAGGAATTAACCACCGGAGATTAATTTCCCACGCCTCGGCCGGGAATCAAACCCGGGACTTCTGGCCAAAGCCTAGGACGCTAACGTATTAGCCACGGAGCCCGACGCCATACGTCCTCATACATGAGGCCATAACTAAACCACTGCCTGCCAATGAACGATAAACGGGTTAAGACCAAAATAACTGTGTTGAACAGCGTGAAAATGTCAAGTCGCGTAAGGCCTTGTGATGCCTCTTAATGTGCTTTTCTAAATTCCCTACATGGTCTACCTGCTATTAGAAACTTTACAGTTCAAAATATATACAAAACAAAGTTTTAAATGCATCGGAAACTGTGGAAAGCACTAAAAGTATGTGACTGAACCAACATACTTGCACTCAAAATTTTGAAATTGAAATTGGGTGCTGCAAGGCCATATACCAGAGGTTCGAATGCTGGTACTGACAGGGGCCATCCTGAGCACTTTCCTCGGGATTTTTCAGATTCCCTACTAACAATACTAGAATAATTTCAACGTCCAGGCCACCTACTCAGTGGTTGACCGTACTAATTATAGTTACACAATGATACTGTCGCACAGAAACACAGGTATCAAACAAATTCAATACACACCCAACTACATTGGACTGATGACTAATAGGCTATGTTCCAGGACACTATATGAAGCAACAATAGCAACAACAAACATTTCGAATCAATGGCATCCATCGCATTGCATTTACGAGATATACAGTACGAGCATGTGCGAGCATGATCGAAACAAGCACGTTGCTCAGACTAAAATCACTTTGTTGGTTATTATTGATATTTCAAGAAGGAATTTCTCGATGTTTGAATAAATTATATGTATGGGTCAATTGGAACTATTCTTCTAGATGCAGAACATTGTGTCGTAAAACATATTCAGTTAGTTGTTATCGATATCTACGTTGCTAATAATCCCAGGTAAAAGCGAAGCACGCCGTTTTCAAGCCCATACCATTTAAGAAACTGAAAACAAAACATCGGTATCTTTAACCAATCAGACATTATTCGGGTGCAACACTTTAGGTGAGTAACCCTGTATGTGCTATTGTAATAATCCTTTGCCAGCATACAAAATTTCAGTTTCGGAGTTTCATAGTTTCATAGTTTCGGAGATCGAGATAGCGAGGTCATCATATTGGCTTGGTTACATTTATAAAAATTTGGGAGGCACGGTCAAGGTCGGACAGAGTAGTACTAATTCCTTACCACGTTGCATTGAAACCGCTCTATATGTTGATGATAATTGTTGTTTTAAGGGGCCTAACATCTAGGTTATCGGCCCCTAATTGTTTGGGTGATAATGACAATGTAAATGAAATGATACTAAACGTAAAACTAACTACATACAGTACTTACATACTAGGAGAGGAAATGGAAAACAAAACAAAAATACAGTCAGTCTGAAAGACTAGACGTTATATCATTTCAAATGACGGATGCTACAAATGCTGCACATGTTACAATGGCAGGAGGGCTTCTCGCTTCACTCGAAGCCCCAGGACTCTTTCAACAGACTCGATTACGAACTTAGAACAAAATATTTCAACAATTAGTTCCATCCAATAAGTGGTTAAAGGTTTCAATCTGACATCTTGCTCACCTCTCTAAGGGTCACCCTGTATTTGAGTCTGACATATTTTACAACTCTTTATTTGAATCTGATATCTTGCAAACCTCTTTAAGGGTCACCCTGTATTTAATTTGAATCTAACATACTGTACACCTCGTTAAGTGTTACCCTGTATTTTGCTCAGACATCCTGCACACCTCTTTAGGAGGCACCCTGTATTCTTACATGGCATCTTGTACACCTCTTTATGAGTCACCCTGTATTCTTGTCTGACATCTTGTGCACCTCTTTAGGAGTCACCCTGTATACTTCTCTGCCATCTTGTACACCTCTTTAAGAGTCACCTTGTATTCTTTTCGCTTCGCTCAAAGCCCCAGGTCGCTCGACGCCCCAGGACTTTTTCAACTGACTCCATTAACCATTAACTTAGGCTTCCCGCGTGGCTGCATGACGTCACGCACTCGCTTCCCGCGCGGCTGCATGACGTCACAGTCTCCGTCTCCGTAAGGCAACCGTCTCCGTCTCGCATAACGTTAGACCCAAAGCATAACGACGAAGTCGACAAGGACATTTGAAATGATAAAATAAGAATAAGGGAAACAAAAGACAGGAGGAAAGGAAATGCCCTCAACCCTCGAAGAATGAGAATTAATGGACTTGGAAGAAAGGAGAGCCAGGAAAGATAAAAGAGGAGAGGGACAACCCAAAAGGCAATGGAAGAAGGAGAAAAACCGGACCCAGCTCAGGAAGCCCTCGGGGTCCCCAACTCCCGAACTCACCAGTTGTGAGCCCCTGGGGGGGGGGGGGGGGGGGGGGAATTCCTCTAGCCAATCAAACATGCTTGTTGTTGTTGCTACATTGAGATGCTTTGCGACATCGAGATCATGTAGCTCCATGTACTTCGGAGTGTGTATAGAATTGGTCTGATAACCTGTGTTATTGTGATGTGTGTAGTTCTAATTCAGATGAGGATTGAGGTTGTGTCGTATGCCATGACTGACGTCAACCTCATCAGAGGAGTTAATGAGATATGAAATAAATGAACATGAATGAAACTGGGCAAGGATGTGGAAGGAAGCGGTCGTGGCATGTCAGAAGGTAATGTCCCAGCATTTGCATGGAGTTAAAAATGGTGGAAACCATGGGAAACCATTACAAGGCTGACCGACGGTGGGGCTCGAACCCGCATCTACAGCTAGTTTTCGGCTCAATAGTAACATCACTTTGTTTTGAATTCCTGTCGTTTATTAGGATGATGTCGTCATCGCGGTTCGCGCAAGGCCATTGCTCTGCAGTGCGGGATGGAGCTAGCTGCTAGCTGCTAGCGGCTAGGTGTTACCTGCCTGACCATGACGTCATCGCAGTACAGACAGCACAGGCGAACAACTGAAGCACTAACCAACATGCTTTACATTCATGGAAATATTTAATGAATTTCAGAGCCTCCGTGGCTTGGGTGGCAGCACGCCAGCCTCTCACCGCTGGGTCCATGGTTCAAATCCCGTTCACTCCATGCGAGATCTGTGCTGGACAAAACGGAGGCAGACAGGTTTTACTCCGGGTACTCCAGGTCAAAATTTCATTCCAGCAACACTCTCCACTATAATAATAATAATATCGTATGGCCCCGGGTGCAAGCTTTGTTATTAACCCAGAGGGCAGCTTGCATGTCAAACTTAGTTGTTTCTTGAAGTACTATGAAAGTCAAGGAGGTTAGATATCGAAGGTCCATGACACTATAGCGCTTTCTAGTAGAGAAATGAGGAACTTTGTGTTGGCGGAAAATCTCGAGATTAATTTTGCCATTATGAACACGGCCTACTGAATTCAAATGGGTTCTTTAACATGCCAACATCGTATGACATGCGGTATCGTGATTTTTGCCGCCTTTCAAAAAAAGAAATCACTTACCATGGCCAGGAGCGAACCTGCAATTTGGGGTTAGTAATCAGACACGATAACCACTCACCCACCGTGGCAAGCACTCTCCACTGTCATTTTAAGTCATCTGTCATTCATTTAAGCATTGCCTCAGAGGAGTGCGACAGGTACAGTTCATATCCTAGCTGCTAGATGGGGGCTTCATTCATTCCATCCCTTACACAGTTGGTCGACTAGAAGCAAGGCTGTGGATTTTCATTTTTATTTAATGACTTTCTTGCTAGCAGAATGTTCCTAGTTTTCACATAGTTGTATTTTGCTGCTTCTCAGTCGGTCAACACCATTGTGCCCAATGAATATATAAACACACTCCTGGAATAAATTACACGTAGCCTATCACACTTAAATGGGGGATGCAATTTCTTGTACCCCGCCCAATTCATTGGGCACAATCGTGTTGACCGACTGAAAAGCTACAAAGGACAATTTGTGTAGGCAACACTGAATAAAGAATGGCTTCAAATTTCTACATTTCACATAGTTGGAACTTTTCTTTTAACTCAAAAATATTCCTGAAATTTCCTCGCCGGGTATTATACACTACTGACTCCCCTCAGGGGATCACATCTAGTGGGACGTGGGTTGGCGACCACGGGAGCCCAGCTTAGTCCGGCATTGCTTCCACTTACTTGTGCCGGTCTCTTCTCCGTCTTCTTTCCTGTCGACCTCTCTTGGTTTTCTTCTGACCCCGACGGTATTAGGGTATCTGAGGCCTAGGGAGAGTCTTCCTTTCCCGCCTTCATTGTCCCTTCTCTCATCTTTCCTGATCCCTCATTCTTCTAGGGATCAGCCTTCTTTTTCTTTTCATTATAGTTTCTTTTCTCTTTAAGATTCCCGCCTTGTTTTTAGCCTACTTTCAATTTTTGCAAAAAATGAATGTAGACTTATGAGATCACTACAGGGCTAAAAATTGTGTGTCTGTCTGCGTGTGTGTGTGTGAGTGATTGAGTGTGTGAGTGTGTGTAATCTGAATGTCTGCCCCCCCCCCCCCCCCTATCAATTCGAACACGGTGAATCCGAATTGAACGACATTTGGTACAGAGGTAGCACTGGCAAAGGGCATCTCAGTGTCATGTTTTATATCGCCGCCATCTTGACGTAAACGTAATGGCGGCCACCCAAATGTTCAAAGCTTAAATCAAATTACGACCAACCTATTCATCTGATCTCTACCAAATTTTGTAACATTATATCTTTAAGTATGAAGAATCCTTTGACCAAACTACGAGGTCATCTGCCTAATAATTTGCGGATGGTGGCCATATTTGTGTGCAAGTCGATTCCCCCTATCTTTTCAAACACGGTGAAACCAAATTGAACGAAATATGGTACAGAGGTAACACTAGCAAAGGGCATCTCAGTGTAATGTTTTATATCGCCGCCATTTTGAAGAAAACGTAATGGCGGTCACCCAAATGTTAAAAGCTTAAATAATATTACGACCAACCTAATCATCTGATCTCTACCAAATTTTGTAACATTATATCTTTAAGTATGAAGAATCCTTTGACCAAACTACGAGGTCATCTGCCTAATAATTTGCGGATGGTGGCCATATTTGTGTGCAAGTCGATTCCCCCTATCTTTTCAAACACGGTGAAACCAAATTGAACGACATTTGGTACAGAGGTAGCACTGGCAAAGGGCATCTCAGTGTCATGTTTTATATCGCTGCCATCTTGACGGAAACGTAATGGCGGCCACCCAAATATTCAAAGCTTAAATCAAATTACGACCAACCTATTCATCTGATCTCTACCAAATTTTGTAACATTATACCTTTAAGTATGAAGAATCCTTTGACCAAACTACGAGGTCATCTGCCCAATAATTTGCGGATGGCGGCCATGTGTGTGTGCAAATTGATTCCCTCTATCTTTTCAAACACGGTGAATCCGAATTGAACGAAATATGGTACAGAGGTAACACTAGCAAAGGGCATCTCAGTGTCATGTTTTATATCGCCGCCATTTTGAAGAAAACGTAATGGCGGTCACCCAAATGTTAAAAGCTTAAATAATATTACGACCAACCTAATCATCTGATCTCTACCAAATTTTGCAACGTTATACCTTTATGTATGAAGAATCTTTTGACCAAACTACGAGGTCATCTGCCCAATAATTTGCGGATGGCGGCCATGTATGTGTGCCAATTGATTCCCCCTATCTTTTCAAACACGGTGAAACCAAATGAACGAAATTTGGTACAGAGGTAGCACAAGCAAAGAGCACCTCAGTGTCATGTTTTTTTTATCGCCGCAATCTTGACGGAAACGTAATGACGGCCACCCAAATGTTCAAAGCTTAAATCAAATTACGGCCAACCTTTTTATCTGATCTATACCAAATTTTGTAACATTATACCTTTATGTATGAAGAATCTTTTGACCAAACTACTAGGTCATCTGCCCAATAATTTGCGGCTGGCGGCCATGTATGTGTGCCAATTAATTCCTCCTATCTATTCAAACACGGTGAAACCGAATTGAACGAAATTTGGTACAGAGGTAGCACTAGCAAAGGGCACCTCATATTCATGTTTAATATCCGTATGACACTTATTTCAACAAGCTACTACAACCAACATTCAATTATACTCCTTGGAAAGGACAAATAGTTATAACAATACCCATGCATTTAGGAGAAAGTAGGCTATATGTTCTTTACTGAACATCTTGTTTTTTCTGAATTGGCTCCCCGTGTCTCCAAATTCCATTTTGTGAGTATTTTGAATCTCAACCACATTTTGTAAGTATTTTCGATCTAAACTCCTCTTTGTAAGTATTTTCAATATCAATTGCATTTTGTCAGTACAGTATTTTGAATCGCGGGCTTCCACATGTTGTGAGTAGGCCTATTTCGAATCTACCATACTTGAATTGCATTTTGTGAGCTATTTCAATCCGAGTTCCATTTTGTAAGTATTTTCAGTCCAGCTTAATTTTTGTTATGGTTTCCATTCCATTGTCATTATCGCTGTCACCCAGACCATTAGGGGCCGATAACCTAGATGTTAGGCCCCTTAAAACAACAATTATCATCATCATCATCATCATCATCATCATCATCATCATCATCATCAATATACTGTCTGCGCAGTTCTTTCCTCTATGTCTTGTTTGTGATGGATCCGCTGTGGGCGCTTTCTCGAAGTGTTGCCAATGGGAAGATATCGGCGAATGAAATTCATCAATTTTGCAAGCATTATTACTGGGGAGGAAAGTTTGTTTAAGAGGCGACCAGATGAGTAGTATTTCCCCCCCAGGTTGTATATTTATTTTTAGCCTACTTTTCACATTTTGCAAAAATGAGGAAAAAGTAGTCTTATGAGATCAATCCGGGAAAATGTGTGTCTGTCTGTCTGGCTGTGTGTGTGTGTGTGTGTCCCCCTATCAACTCCTAAACGGCTGCAGCAATCAAAACCAAATTTAGTATGAGTGAAGATGTGCACTGGAATAGCTCACGTCCATATTTGAAAATGATGTCAGGGCTACCAACTGCTGAAAAAACGCACTAGAAATTTGAGCTCCATGTTGGATATCTTGCAAAGTATGCATGGGAGCTATTCCAAAATTGGCACACATGTAGATAATACTATTTCAGTTTAATTTCCAGGAGGCTAACCTTGACAGTGTTGCCGAAATAATTTTAAGCCTTCTGATAGGTCCAATGTTTAAATGCATATAACTTCTACACTATCAACTGGATTTCAACCAAATTTTGTATGTAATATCTGTACATAAACAGATATGACTGAGCGTATTCTTAAGAGCCACCAGGGCTGCCAACTGTTAATAATTGCTCTCTCTATTTTTTAAAATCCAAATACCAATATATCAGAAAGTATGCAAGCCAACAGCTTTAAACTATGCACACGTATATTCTGACATTTTAGATTAATTTGGAGTAACTTATATACGTCAGTTCTACCAACATGATTATAAGCCTGCTGATAGTACCAATTTTTAAATACATGTAACTTCTATACTATCAGTTGGATTTCAACCAAATTTCGTATGTGCAATGTCTACCATAACAGATATGACTATAAGTATTGTTAAGAGCAATCAGGGCTGCCAACTGTTAATAAATGCTGTCTATATTCTTTTTTACCCTAATATCAATATATCAGAAAGTATGCAAGCCAACAGCTCTATTATTTGCACACGTATAGCACCTGACATTCTAGATTAATTTGGAGTAATTAATACAAGGCGGTGCTGCCAACATGATTCTATGCCTGCTGATATGTCCAATTTTAAAATACATGTAACTTCTATACTAACAAATGGATTTCATCCAAAATTGGCACCAGAAGATATCATAATAATTCAGATTATTTCTGACCAGCACACGCATGGTATTGTTGGCAACATGCTTTTACGCGTGCTGATAGATCCAGTGTCTAACTGCATGTAACGTCCATCGGACTTCAACCAAATTTTGTATTCTGTACCTTAAGAGGTGGAACTAAGAATGTATTCAGTCACCAGGGCTGCCAACTGTAGTGCTCTATTAGGCTACATTATACCAGGTATATTTTGAACTAATTAGATATTTCGATATTACCAACTTAATTTCGTCATTATTCTAGATAGGTTCATTTACTGTAGAATAATCATTGGCATAAAAAGTAGGCTGTATAGTTCTTCACGGAACTTCTTGTTATAATTACCATGTTGTAGTAAAACAGCAGTAAAATTTCATAGCTGTAGGAATAGCAAATTTTGAGAAATAAAACACATTTTAGTAGAAAAAAAACAAGGATTTTAGCCCTGTTTAAGAAAGGTAAAACATTCCATCTCCAAAAGTATTAGAACTAGAGGAGCGATATTTTAAATGAGAGCCCCTCATATAGCCTTTATGTCTAATAACATCATGTGAAACATTGACTGAAATGCTGTTACTATAGGGACAAAGGTGCATCAAACGACAAGTAGACCTGTCCTTAAAAGGTCTGCAAGCACTTGACAGTAGCCTATGTACCCCAAGTCAGACCCGGACAACTTCAGCCAGATGTGTGACGTCAGGTAAGAGCAGGCAAGTTACTTGGATTGTGATTACCATGCTTCAGGAGAAAGAGAAAATGCATTTAGCCTCTTAATTATGAGGTTAAATGCTTTGATTGAATAATCGATTGGTTTGTAGAGGAAGTGAAATAGTGAAGACCTTATTCGTGGCACAAGTTTAATAAGTATGTGAACAATGCACCCTGTCACCATCCCCAGTTGTATGTGCTGGCAAGGTGTGTTCAACTCCCATACACCATCCTTGCGACGGTAGAGGAATGATCCCTCGCTGAGTCCGTGGGTGAAGTCTAACTGGGAGGATAAGCGACAGAAAAAGATACAGCCAGTCTGAGAGACTAGACTTTATATCATTTCAAATGACGCATGCTACAAATGCAGGACTCTTTCAACAGACTCCATTACCCATTAACTTAGGCTTCCCGCGCGGGGAACGGAGAGCGGGAGGTGCACTCTGCTGCATGACGTCACGCACTTGCCGTCTCCATATCGCATAACGCCAGGCCCCAGGAGTAAACTCAGACTCGGTGCATATGCACTGAACAACATGATGACGTCATACACGCCGTAACCGTAACGCATAACGGTAGACCAAAGCATAACGATGAAGTCGACAAGATCATTTGAAATGATAAAAATCTACGTAATAATTTACTAATCGTTAATAAAGAGTTAGTGAAAGCATAAGATCAAAGATTCCATACATTCAAGATGGTGGATTGACGTACTCTATTAATGTTACATTCTTCTGTAAGCAATAGCGGAATTAAAACGAAACTTAGCAAACAAGGATTCTTATCGAGGAGACGGCTCTCGTTCGTCAAAAGACAATTCATCTGAGTATTTCTCATAACCACTATCTCGAGACAGTTACAACTATAATGACTCCCTGTAACAGTCCTCCTTGATGTGCAAATAATACAGCCATGAAAATGGAAATTTCAACACCATGGAGGAGTTGGAATTGAACATGCAGAAGGAGTGTTTGACTGTGACACTTTCAGGTCCCCCTGACTTCAAATGTGCCCACCACAAGCTGCATTACAGTGCTGAATTCTTCAAGGTATAGTCAATAAGGCCCTGGATCACTTCCTGCACTGCACAGGTCAGTTATTCCAGAGTTGAGGGTGACTGAGGGAGGTTGACCAATTGTCCCACACATGCTCAATAGGGTTGAGATCTGGGGATCTGGCAGGCCATTGTAAGGTTGTGATATCGTGGAGATGCATGCTGTATGAAAGTGGGCAATGTCTTGCTGAAACATCCCACTTGCAACGTTCGCTTCTGGATTGAGCACTACTCGATTACATGATCTAGTATTGAACCCAAAATTTGCTTGTAATTGGAAGAGTTTTGGCCATCATATTTCAAAAGAAAAGAAATTGTATTTTAAATGAAAGACATAAGCTGTATAGGGTGAGCCTCCGTGGCCTAGGCGGCAGCACGCCAGCCTCTCACCGCTGGGTCCGTGGTTCAAATCCCGGCCACTCCATGTGAGATTTGTGCTGGAAAAAGCGGAGACAGACAGATTTTCCTCTGGGTACTCCGGTTTTCCCTGTCACAATTTCATTCCAGCAACACTCTCCACTGTCATTTCATTTCATCTGTCATTCATTTAATCATTGCCCCAGGGGAGTGCGACAGGCTTCGGCATCCAGCACAGTTCATATCTTCGCCGCTAGATGGGGTCTTCATTCATTCCATTCCATGACCCATTCGGTCGACTGGAAGTAGGCTGTGGATTTTCATTTTCAAGCTGTATAGGAAAAAGCAGACGCCTAGATTCGAAGCGAGGACTCCATTTGTAAGATAGGCAATACGCAGCACACGAGAGTAGCATTGCTATTAAATGAGAGCACAGTGTCGGCGAATGATGTGAAAGTGTGTTATGCGAGCCGAGGGTCCGCTGCAGCAAAACGAACTTACTCAGGTAGTCGAGAAATCAGTATTAACAAGAAGCCATTTCTATAGAATTCTCCGACTTATCTTTTTAATAGTCAGTAGACGATGCGGTGCTATGGAAGTAGTTATAAGCGCTCAACCAATTCTTACCTATAACTAGAGCCCTGCGCAGATAAACGAAACGTTATCCGCATCCGCCCCGCATCCGCACGACCTGTTTCCGCATTCGCAAGTTTGTTATCCGAACCCACTGGCATTACAATGAAATGAAAATCCACAGCCTGCTTCCAGTCTCCGACCGGGTCAGGAATGGAATGAACGAAGCCCCCATCTAGCGGCGAGGAAATTAACTGTGCCGGCTGTCGAGGCCTGACGCACTCCTCTAGGGCAATCATTAAATGAATGACAGATGAAATGAAATGATAGTGGAGAGTGTTGCTGGAATGAAATTTTGACAGGGAAAACCGGAGTACCCGGAGAAAAACCTGTCTGCCTCCGTTTTGTCCAGCACAGATCTCACATGGAGTGACCGGGATTTGAACCACGGACCCAGCGGTGAAAGGCCGGCGTGCTGCCGCCTAAGCCACGGAGGCTCTGGCATTACAATATTATTGTTAAATATTTTAATTTTAATATTAATTTAATTACCGGTAATTTAATATTAATTTTTAATATTTTAATATATTTATATTTTTATAAGATTTTTATAAAGCATATATTAATAAAGCAACATGTTTAGACATTTGAGGAAAACGTTGTTCCCTTAGGCTTTGAATGCCATGTGCTTACGATTTAAATGAATGTTACACAGCCAGAATTGCAACCCTTTCCTGTTCGGAGTGTTAATTATGCTTAATAACATAATTTGAATGAGCTCATATCATTATCTTACATTATTGTCATGAAAAAAAAAACCATAACGGAAAAATATGATATGTCATAATTCATAAACATCTGGGTCCTAGTAATGATATTAAACAAGTTCGGATTTTATTCTAAAAACTATCCGCAAATTTTCTCCAAACATTATCCTCGGTTTATCCGCTATCCGCGAAGGCATGCAAACTATATCCGCATGGCGGAAATCTTGCGGATATCCGCGGGTTTATCCGTGGATATCCGCACCTGCGCATGGCTTTACCTATACCCGTCACTCCCCGAGATTCCAAGAATCTCACTCTCCAGTGTATTTTGGAGTGACATCCAAGTAGCACAGCATCTAGTGGTTTTAGCCTATTTTCATTTATGAAAAAAAAAAAAAAGGCTCATGAGGTCACCTTTTGTCCATGTTTGTGTGCGTATGTGTGTGTGTGTCCCTAATAAAAAAAGACACGGATAGTCAGTCAGAAATACTAGTCTTTGTATCATTTTAAATGCTAGCAGCCGAGTACCAAGAAGGCAGTGCACGAACAGAGTTTCAAGATTCTATTTTGTTTCTTCACTGCCTACTTGATTGTTCTCACACTGCCTTCTTGGTACTCGGCTGCTACATCGTACTATGATGTCACACACCTCAGCGCATTCTAGGTACATTTCGTCCCGTCACCGTAACGTAACGCCAGACCTCAGCGTAACGACGAAGTCGACAAGATCATTTAAAATGATAATATAAACGGATGGAGTAATTTCAATGAAACTCGGTAAGGTCATACCGGTAGTACTATTTCGACCGACCCCGACCGTGCCCTTTAAATTTTCGTACGTCATACCAATCCAACATGGCTTCTGTACGAAATATTACACCGACATTCTATATCTCCGCAAGAGTAACAGATACCACCCTGAAATTTTTTACGGTGATAAAGGGTACTACTAAAAGTCCACCTATGTGACTTTCAAAAACCTGTTAAGTACAAAACGAACATGGCGGTCAAACGAATTTGAAACATTTAAATAGACTTTACTCGCGATTTAACCATCCGAGCGCAGTGAAACATGGCTCAGCAAATGTTTATACACATTGTAATGCACCGATATCTAATATACGGTAGTTCAATTGCTTACACAACCTCAAGATGGCGGCTGTGCAGAATTTTAAAATAAAATTTTTATTTCTTGTGTCTTAATCATGTGATCGAAGTCAACGTTTCAATAACGAACCTACGCAATAATCGTCATCTAATAGTACATAACTCTATGTCATACAGGAATAAAAATCCAACATGGCGACCATTGAAAATATTTAGACGGTTCTCAATATCTACTAATATATGACAGCAATCAACCTGAAATTTTGTATGTTAATAAAGGCTAAGAACATAAGTTCACCTATGTGACTTTCAATAACCTGGTGAGCACAAATCCAACATGGTGGCGACGCGAAATTCAAATATTTAAATGGACGTTTCTCGCGATTTAACCATCCGAGCGCAGTGAAACTTGGTACGGTATATTCTTACACAAATTTTAATCTACTGACATCTAATTTATTTAAATTGTTTTCATAACCACAGGATGGCGGCTGTGCAAAATTTTAAAAACTCGCTTTTATTTCCTGTGTACTAATCATGCGATTGAAGTTTGAATAATATACCTAAGCAATACTCTTCATGTAATAGTACATACATCTATGGCCTACTTATATAAAAATCCAACATGGTGACCATCCGAAATATTTAGACGGTTCTCAATATCTACAAATATATTACAGCAATGAAATTGAAATTTTGTATGTTGATAGAGACAATTAGCATTGGTAGGATATATGAGAATTAGGCTATTTAGTTCTTCACGGAACTACTTGTTATATGTACAATCTGTCAACGAGGTGAATCGGTTTTTCTAACTGGGGACCATTGACTTCTGCGACCCTTATCATCCTAGGATAATGACAGGTACCGAGAAATCGGGCACAGTACATTGCTGAGCACGATTTTGGTGACAGCAGCACAACACTATGTCACTCATGAAGCCACGTCGATCATTCTCGAAGTCACACCTGTTTTCCACGCCAATGTTGTGGGGTCAATAATTATTGTACTCCTTCTCTCGGAACATGGGGTTGTAAGCCACCTGCACACAGACGCATCCAAACGTTTTGTTGTGTAACGAGGGGTGCCACTCTTGTACGAATAGGCGCTGCTTTTGCAAGGAGTGTCTATAGCAGGGATGTCAAAGATGCGGCTCGCGATCACAATGTGTGACAGACAGAAGAATCATGACTTCACTCGATTCCTCTACGGAAGTTTTAAAATGCGCACACTACAACATTTATAAGTAATTTCAAGGGCAGCGCGTGCCTAGACAAGTGAGAGAGGTAGACAGTAACGCCATCTCATAGCAACAAGCGGAAATACCACGAAGGCTAGAATCTTCCACGCGCTTCGAGTCTAGACTAGAACCTTCCTTATTGATATAAAAGGAGTGCGTCGGCACGACGTTAGTCAGTTGAGTCGAGTAATCGAAGCGATACGGTCGGAGAAATATTTTAGTTAATTTAGTTGTACTGCGACATAGTGATTGTGAAGTCCAGTGATTGTGAAGGTATTGTGCATTTGTTTGTGTCGTGCGCATGCGATATCCATAATTGTTGTGTCGAGTTCCATAATTGTTACGATTTTGGCAGAATGTCACAAAAGCGTAAAGTTGATAGTGAGTGCAGAGTTTTTCAGTCCAAATGGGAAATTGCATATTTTTTCATAGAATGAAAAGGTAAACCACTGTGTTTGATTTGCAATCAAACAGTTGCTGTTTGTAAGGAGTTTAACTTGAAGAGACACTATGATACGAACCATAAATCAAAATTCGATTGTTACACTGAAAAAATAAGAATGGACACATTGCCATCTTTAAAATCTAAACTTCAAGGTCAACAATCGATGTTTACTAAAGCTAATACTGAGAGCGAAGATACCCTGAAATCAAGTTTTATTATTGCATTAGAAATCGCGAAGAGATCAAAACCTTTCACTGACGGTGAGTTTATTAAAGACTGCATGTTGAAAGTGGCCGATGTTTCATTTCCATTTCAAAAGTCAATAATTAAAAATATTTCGCTGTCAAGAAACACTGTTGCTTCAAGAATAAATGATTTATCTCAAAATTTGGTTCTTCAACTGAAGGAGAAAATTAAGGAATTTACAAACTTTTCACTGGCTGTTGACGAGAGCACTGATACGGAGGATGCAGCTCAACTTGCTGTATTTATACGAGGTATAAACAGTAACTTTGAAATAACTGAAGAACTATTAAAGTGCGTCCCATTGACAGGTACTACAAGAGCAAATGATATTTATTCTGCAATTGAGCATTTGATAGCAGAATATGAACTCGACTGGAATATACTTAGCAGCACAACTACGGATGGCGCTCCTGCCATGGCTGGCAAGCATTCGGGCGTTGTAACTAAGTTAAAACAGAAAACATCAGGGAATTTTGTGGGATTTCACTGTATAATTCATCAGGAATCATTGGCATCCAAACATTTAAAAATGGACCATGTCATGCAACCTATAATTAAAATAGTAAATTTTATAAGGAGCAGAGGACTAAATCACCGACAGTTCAGACAGTTTTTACTAGATTTGGACGAAAAGTTTTCTGATGTCCCTTATTTCACCGAAGTTCGTTGGCTCAGTCGAGGAGTAGTTTTAGAAAGATTTTTTGCATTACGTGACCCTATTCAAGCTTTCATGTTAGAAAAAGGCAACCCAATTGATTGTGACAATGACTGGTGGGTTGATTGTGCCTTTTTAGTAAATGTGAATAAACACTTGACTGATCTGAATGTAAAGTTACAGGGTAAAAATCTGATTGTCACTCAAATGTATTCATGTATTCAAGCCTTTGAAACAAAGTTGAGGCTGTGGGAAAATCAGGTAAAAAATCAAACTTTGGATCATTTCCTTCATTTAAAATCATTTGGCACGGTGAACCAAAAAAAATTGGATCAATATTCTCAACTTCTGCAAAATCTGATCACGGAATTCAACAATCGTTTTGAAGACTTCCACAAAATGAATGAAATGGAATTCCCAATTCTCAACAATCCATTCAATTTTGAAGCTTCACAGGCACCAGTTCATTTGCAAATGGAGTTGATAGATCTTCAATCAGACAGTATTTTGAAAGAAAAATTGAAAGAGGTTAACGCTCTTACATTTTATACACAATATTTCAAGAGTTTGGATAACTACCCGCAATTAAAAAAGCATGCAGCACGCATTCTGTGCATGTTTGGTAGCACCTATTTATGTGAGCAGATGTGTTTTTCCCGTCATGAAAATAAATAAGAACAAACATCGCACAAGACTTGCGAATGAACATCTCCAATCAATTCTTAAAATAATTACAACGAATATGATACCTGACATCAATGAGCTTGTCAAAAACAAGAGAAGTCAGGTAGCTGGATCCTCAAGCTCAAAATAATTACCCTCTTTTATAACTTTGATATGATTTTTAACAACCGTATATTATATACTATATAATTAAGTAAATAAAATGTTATAATAATTCAGTACATTTTTTTATTTGAATCTGGCCCGCCTACACATTCTGGATTTAATATATGACCCTCTGCAAAATTGAGTTTGACACCCCTGGTATATAGGGCTTACACTATTCTTCGTTCTGTCACTCGCCATAGGACGCGCCACCGGCGTGTGGTTATGCATATATAACCAGCTTCCGGTTTCGTAGTCAGGTAATGGAAGCAATTGGAACTGTGCACTATAACTTCTTGCATGTAACTAAGCAAATTGATATTGTTAGGTGAAATAAAAGTTGTAAAATGCACCTAGAATGATATGATCTTCAGCTGAGAAAGCTATGCATGTGTTTATTCCATAAAATGTATTAATGATGCAAAATGTCAGCTAACGTTGTGCCGCATACAACATTCGTAGTCTCTAAATGTTGCACATTTTCCCGTCAATTTACAACAGATTATGTTTGAATTTTTTTTATCGTGACAAAGAAAGCGTTTATCCAAATGGAAGATTGTATTTAACTGTATGCACGCCCTATATTCTTGGCAATGTTTTTTAGATGTGTAACATCTTTCCACTCGGTTGCTGGATATTTGTGGGAGTGATTTTGAAAAATGGGACGGAAGTGGATTGGACGATCCAGCTGGCAGTGGTGGATCGAACGGAAGTGTGTAAGACGCACTGCCAGCTGGATCGCATTGCTGAGCACTTTTATTCTGACGGTAAACGCTCACGCGAACTCTGGTGTCAAGTGATTGAAACAAAGCTCGTGGCACATGTTCGAAGTCTTCGTATCAGTATTTAAATCATAAAATGCTTTAATATCAAGTAGTCAGCATTGCCGGTATTATGTTTCTGCACAATGGCTATTAAAATATTAACCCACATAACGGTAATGCAGTCATCAATATAATACAATCGTTGTGTTTATACGAGAATTGAGCAAGCCTTCATGAACTATTGCTGAATACATTCTCTTTACTCACAAGAGGCTAAGGCTTGCGAGGCATTCATAAGGCATTTTAAACTCAATTTCACGCAGGAACATTATCGAAACAAGCAAAATATAAATGAAACTTAATTCCGTAATGCAGTATTATTGGTACGTGAAAGTAATTCACCATCTTGTACGTAATATTTGTGTGGTCGAAATAGCCGTGGGGTTAGCGTCATTGACTGTGAATCTAGAGATACCGGTTTCGAATCCCGGACGGGTTAGATATTTTTGCTACCAGATTATCGTTTTAAACGATATTTATCATATCAATATGACTCATTTTAACAGAATCCATATGAAATTACGTGTTGGTCTGTGAATCAAGAGGTCCGGGAACTGGGCAAGCCTTTCATGACCTACTGCCGTGCACATTGCATTTACTCGCAAGTTGGCCTATTTATAGGGAATTTAAGGTTATGAGCGGTGTCGCGTCTATTAATCTAGTTGATCGATATCGTATTCTTTATTTAGGCTAGAACTGGTGGAAGCTACAAAACCTCTAATAAAATGAGTTCCGTATTATAAACTACAATATCTGTAAAACACTCCCTTTTACAATAGATTAATATTTGTGGCAAAAATATTATAAAATACCGGTGCATCAACAATTTGCCGTCCTTGAAATAGTTTTCCGTGGTTTCCCATTTTCAACTACAGGCAAATGCTGGGACGGTACCTTCTGACAGGCCACGGCCGCTTCCTTCCACATCCTTACCCATTTTCATTCACCTTCATTCATTTCATCTCTTTTTCATTAACTCCTCTCGTGAGGTTGGCGTCAGGAAGGGCATCCGGCCGTAAAAACCATCCGCCACAAAGACTTCCATCGCATCTCATCCCCGACCCCGTAGGAAAACGGGAATAATAAGGGGTAGACATACAATACCGGTGTATCAACAATTTCATGTGAGGTTTCTTCTATGTCAGATGTTACACATCATATGCGACTACTGGAAGGCTCGTAAAGCAACTTTACACCGCAGTGGGCCCGCAACCTTTTGTATTTAGTTTTCTGGCAACTTGTCCTAAATTATTGACTAAAATAATGTCTAAAGGCACACGATCCATACCTCCATTACAAGGTTTCGTGTTCCATAATTCATGAAAAAGAGGTTCGTTAGTTCGTGTAATTGACACCATAAGCCCCTTTCAGAGATTACAGTAGACTAGGGTGAAGATGTAAAGGAGCATTTTATTTTTAAATTGTCTCCAGTTGTTTGGCTAGTAACTTAAAACACTTCCATGTTTTCCATACTGAAAACTAGGCATGGATGGATTTTAAGCTGGAACGGCGTTTCGACAACTGGTGTCGCCTGTTTTGCTAGGCAGCACCTCACCGAGGATCGAACAAGGTCTTCAAGTGGCCGGATATGAACAGGCAAGGTTTCTTGCACATCTGCAAGAACCAAATGAATATTGCGCTGCTGTCATAATGCCTTCTAAACAGCGAAAAATGTCAAGGTAATCACCTCAACTTCAAGGCAACTCGTTGATTTAGACAGTCATATTACTTAGCTGTTCCATTATACACCGTGCCGTCAATGTGATATTCTGGAATGAAATTGCATTCGATGCTCAAAGCTGTGTCGTCTTTGCGTTTCACGTGTAAAATGAGCGTGATAATAAAGTTCACGATGTTATCGGTGGGAGATTGGCCTACCCACGTTTCACTGTTTGGAGAGACTCCTTACCTCAGCCCTCCCAGGTACGTCTTCAGGTGGGGGGTGCGCAGAGCAAAATAGTTTTTCTGTTCTGCGCAGTGATGGAGAGAAGAGAGTGTGTTTCATTCCTTCGTGTGTTTTCATTATGAGAAGGAAGCTGAGACGTGTGTTCTATTGATGTCTTTCGGCATTAGCTCACTTATAGCTATAGCCGTGCGCGGATGCGGATATCCGCAGCGCGGATAAACCCGCGGATATCCGCAACATCTTTCGCCGTGCGGATATAGTTTGCATGGCTGTGCGGATAGCGGATAAGCTGCAGATAATGTTTGGAGAAAACGTGCGGATAGGTTTTAGAATACAATCCGAACTGAGAAGGGTTGTAATTCAGGCTGAATAACGCTATTCGCTATCGTTTTACCCTCCAGGGTTGGCTTTTCCCACGGTCTAAGCGAGGGATCCCACCTCTACCGCCACTGAGGGCAGTGTCCTGGAGCTTGTGACATTGAGTCGGGGATACAACTGGGGTGTGTGACCAGCACTACGCCCAGGCGGCTTCACCTGCAAAGCGAACAGGGGTCCTGATGAAGAGATAGGAAGAGTGGGACGGTTAGGCAAGTAAGCGGGAAGGAGGCGGCCGTGGCCTTACGGAAATTACCATCCTGGCATTTGCCCGAAGACGAGTGGGAAACCACGGAAAATCACTTCGAGGATGGTTGAGGTGGGAATCGAACCCCCTCTAATCATTTGGGCCACCCGAGGCAGAGCCGGGAATTGAACCCAGGACATCCGGGGTGGCAGCTAACCATGCTGACCGCTACGCTGTGGAGGCGACAGGCTGAGTAACATTCATTTTAAATACAGTATAGCACATGACATACATAGCCTAGGGGAACGACTTTCTCCTCAAATGTCTAAAGGTTGTGACTGTTCCGGTCACAATGTTCCCAAACCCTTATTTGGTTGACTGCAAGAGAAGTCAGGTTAGGGTAATTTGTTCATACCATTTCTTTTCTTGTTCATCATCATCATTTAGGTTGTAGAATTTCATTTTATTTAGTGTATATATATCTTGTGTATCTCGGGGACTCAGTCAGGAATATTTCATTTAATTTGTATGGGAGATGTCAGTATACAAGACAGCGGATTGTGTAGGTAAGCTACAAGATGTTGCAACAGCAGGAAACTCTAGGCCAAATTTAGATTGGGCCGAGAATAACTTCCCTTGTCTTGAAGAAAGCTTTGTGTAAATTGTGTAAGGTTCTGACGTCAGAGAAGAGTTTCGCGCCACGAGTTGTAAGAAATATACATGGGTTCGAGATTATTGGTGTATTTTGTATGGGTTGGAGGGTATCATGACCCTGGCGGAGAAAGACGAAAACATGTGTTTACAAGATGAGAGGTGGGATTTTCGTGTATAGCGGGGCTTCACTTCTATTGTAGCGTCTGATTGGAAAGGTCGCGTTCTCGTAATTTGGCGTAGGCCTATTTGGAGAAACAGTTTTGTTGAAAGCATGGCTTGTGAATGTACTCGAAACGGCTACATATCACAACGATGTTATCTCTGTTAGCACAATTCAAGTTGGGTACGGAAGCACATTCATTTCTCTCGCAGAGATGTGGCTATGTAAACCAGTAAACATCTCTAACCTCAAACCACGTGTGGAAAATCTTAGAAATGCTGGGGAGAACTGATCTATCGAGCATGTCTCGTAGATTATCTGCTAGATCGTCGATGAGTGAGTAACAAACATCTTTATATTCCAACATTCATTTTGGGTCACATGTTTTCGTCATTGCCGAGGAGAGAAGATAGTAAACCATAGTCTGTTCGACGAGAGTCCCCGCCATATGTTTAAAGTTGATATTAATACACATATTTTGAAGGTTATAATTAGTTTTCTTTATAGGGAATTACACCTAATAGTTGAACGCCCAAATGATACCAGTTAGGTTGACCAAATGTGTGTCCAACACTCCACGACCCTGCCATTTCAATTGTGTGGTATATGATGAAGTACTTCCGATCAAAAATAGGAGGATGATTTTGGGAAGTTTTAAATCAGTCGCCCAAGAAGGGCTGGTAAAAAGTTACAACATAGCACCTCAACGTGGGGCAAGAGTAGGGAAACCTAGCAGGTATCATTAGGGCACATATGCACACAGCCGATAGACACCTTAGGAGTATTAGGGTTCACAGTAATTTGTTTTGTTTTAAGGGGTATGTCCACATCAGACAATTTAGAATTAAGGTCAAGGGTTGTGTGTAAATCAAACAGTAAAATGTCAGGTAATCAGGAAACTGGGGGAAGTGGCAGTGAGGAAGATGTGGAAAAGACAGTGGGAACATATGTTACCATTGTTACTACTGAGTCGCAGCTGATCGCTGAAGGTAGTAACTTAAATGTAAATGGGGGGGTTATGAACGATAGTTTGATCCAAATGCTACTGAGTGAAATAAAAGAGATTAAGAAGCAAGGAGAATCTATGAGTAAGGAAATTAAGGAGCAGGTAGGCTCTGTAAATGAGAAGGTAGAGTCAGTGACCAAACAGATAGTAGAAGTGAAGGAATTTGTAAGTAAGGAAATTCAGGAGAGCAACAGGGCCACGAACACAAGGATAGAGAGTCTCAGCAAAGAAATACGGGACCATAAGTCTGTCCTTAATAGTAGAATGGAGAGTATGAACCTGGAATTAAGTGGGAAAATTAGCAAACAGGGAGAGGAAATCAGGGCAGAAATGCAGGGGAATCAGGCTGGGATCACAAGTAGGCTAGAAGGAATGGAAGGCCATCAGAACCAGCAAGATGTGGAAATAACGAAAATTAAGTCAGAGATAGCTAGTTCAAGGGCAGAAGTACAGAATGTAACGGGAAAGTGTGATGAGATATGCAACACTGTAAGTGGGAATAAGAGGGAATATTTAGATAGAGTAGGTGCCGTTGAAAATAAGTTGGGAGAGATTGAGGGTCTGAGAGGGAAGCAGGTGGCATTGACCGAGAAAAACGAAAAGCTGCAGGAAGAGCTGATAAAGGTCAGGAGAGAGTTGAAAGAGCGACCGATGAGTCAAAGGGTTGTGATGCCATCTAGTTTGCTACTCAGGGACCCTGGTCTGCCACAATTTAACTCAAGGCAGTTCAACCCTATGGAGTTTTTAAAAACCATTGAGAAGAAATTCAGCAAGGATCTAGAAGACGGGGTTGTCGAATGGGAAACAGTGTTGGAGATCTTGTCTAACTCATTTCAAGGGGATGTGAAAGCATGGTTCCAAATATACAGGCCTAACATGAATAGTTTAAGGGAATTCAGGGATAAATTCAAAGCTAAGTTCTGGGGGGAGGGGGTACAGTCCAGGGAAAGGGAAAAATTAACTTTTGGGAAATATAAGGAGAGAGAAGGGGTATCCCTGACAGAATATTTTTTGGCACATGTACTTATTTGGAAGAATTTGGATGGGCTGACCTCTGACAGTGATGTGGTTAGGGTCATGTTGAAGCACTTCCCACCTAGAATTCAGGAGGCAGCTTGTATGCAGAAGGTAAGGACGGTAGAAGAGTTGGAAGAGCTTCTTACGAGCTTTGACGTTTTAGGCAAGCAGCACATGGAGAGGCCAGAGGTCAAACAGGAATTTAGGGGCAATAGGGGGAATAATCAGGAGTTTAATAGGGGTAGATTTAATCAGGAGCAAAGAGATTATCAGCAGAGGCAGGAAAACTATCAGAGAGGTGGGGGGCGTCAGGATAATTCACAGCGACAGGAAGGTAACTATCAGAGAGGTGGGGGGCGTCAGGAAGGTGGTAACGAAAGAGTACAGGTGAACCAGAGGAGACAAGAACAAGGTGGTCAAGGAGCTTTAAACTCCGAACGGGCTGTGCAGGGAGGTCAGTCAGGCAGTCCGTAAGAAATGAAGTCAAGCAGTGTGTTATTGTGGGTGAGGAGGATTTTATGCCTATGAGTCGGGAGGATCTGCTAGCTGACCAGCAGGAGTTCTCATGTATCGGGGAGAAGGAGGCTTTTATGTCAACTGTTGAGTTGAGCATACTAGGTAAGAGAGTGCAGGCATTGGTGGATTCGGGGAGTGAGAGAAGTGTCATCAGTAAGGGATTTTATGATACTTTAATCAAGGACGGTGGTAAGTTGGAAGAAATTCCAGTTAAGTCGACATATGTGGTAACTGCTGTTGGTAATAAATCCCAAAGAGTGGGAAAGCAGGTATTGTTGCCCATGAGGTTTGGTAATGAAGTTGACCACAAGACTTGCTTGGTAATTCCTAACCTAATTTATGAAATGATTTTGGGGATAGACTGGCTTAACGAGCATAGTGCTGTTATTGATTTTGACCGGGGTGTCATCAACTTTGTGAGGGGGAATATAAGCCAGGAGATGAGAATGAAATGCAAGAGTGTAGATAAGACAGTAAAGGCATGTGTTACTGAGGTCACTGTAGGGGATATGGCAGAAGGTAAGGCTGACGATGAGGAGGAAGTTGTGGATTTATGTCACATTGCTGTGGAGGGTGATAAGTGTGATCAACTCCAGCAGGCTGTGGATAAGAGTGGTTTAAGTGTTGAGGAGAGGGATAAGTTGTTAGAGGTTTTAGAGCTAAACCAAGAAGTTTTCAGTGACAAGCCAGGGCTAACACATGTCTATACGCATCAGTTCGAAATTGTAGATCATTCTCCATTTTCAGGACCCAAGTACCCGATACCTCACAAATTTGCTGATGCTGTGGAGAAAGAAATAGGCATTATGCTGAATCAGGGTATTATTGAGCCTTCAACTAGTGCATATCTGAATCCCTTAGTTGTGGTTGGGAAGAGTGATGGCTCGGTCAGGTTGTGTATTGATGCCAGGCAGCTCAATTGTAGGATATCTGGGGACCAACAGAGGCCAGAATGTGTTGAGGAACTGGTTCAGAAATTCAATGGTAAGCAATGGTTTTCCACTATGGATCTGAGTGCATCATTTTGGCAGGTACCGTTGAGAGAACAGGACAGGAAGTTGACTGCGTTTAGCTTTAAGAGTGGTTTGTACCAATTCAGGGTCGTTCCTTTCGGAACAAAGACCAGCAGTTCAGCGTTGATTAGGGCCTTAAATCTAGTGTTAGGGAGGGACACACACGAGTTTGTGACAATGTACATAGATGATTTAATTGTTGCATCTTACACATTAAAGGAACACCTGGATCACTTAGACATTGTTTTGGGGAAATTAAGGGACGGGGGATTTACAATTAAACTTAAGAAGTCTCTGTTTTGCACAACATCAATCACATTTTTAGGGCATACTATCACAACACAAGGGGTGTCTCCCGAACAGTCACGATTAGACAAGATTCACAACACTGCTACACCACGTAACGCCAAACAATTGAGGTCAATATTAGGGGTTTTCAATTATTTTCGTAGATTCGTAGTTAAATATTCCTGTCTTGTAGAACCGTTTAGGGAATTGCTGAAGCAGGGTACTAAGTGGGTATGGACCCAGGTGCACGATGAGGCTTTTAAGGAGTTGAAGAGAGGCTTTGTAGAGACTGTCATGCTTAGGTATCCTCGTCTGGATTGTCCCTACATTTTGATGACTGATGCGAGCATGCAAGGCATCTCAGGCATTTTGTGTCAGGAGGATAGTGAGGGCAATCTAGGGATTGTCTCATTAGCAAGCAGAGGGCTAAGCATGGCGGAGAAGAGATATACAATTACTGAAATAGAGATGTTAGCAATCGTATACTCTCTAGGGAAGTTTAGGAGTTATGTGTTGGGCAGTAAGTTGCAGATACTGACTGACCATCATGCATTACTTTTTATTGGATCCTGCAAGCTCACTTCGAACAGGATGTCAAGGTGGATATTGGCTATAAGTGAATATAACTTTGAGGTAAGGCATATTAAGGGTACTGAGAACATTGTGGCTGACTTCATGAGTAGAAACATTGGGGGTGATGAGGGTCATCAGGTACTGGAGGTACAGGAAGGTGTTGTTATCTGCGTAACCAAGGTAAGCGAGTGTGATTATGAGATACGCTGCTTAAGGAATCTGCTTGTAGAGCAGGAGAAGGATGAGGTCTTAGGTGATATCTTGACTCAGTTGAGAGGTATGGATGTGGATAGTAGAATTAAGGTTGGAAAGTATTGGTACAAGTTGGAGTGTGGTTTCTTGGCTAGGCTGTGCCATGAAGGTGCCTGGAGAGTGTGTGTGCCAAGCTCATTGCAGGTAACGATGATTTGGTATCATCACAAGGCTTTAGGGCATTTTGGATCAAGCAAGGTTCTTTTTGCTGTTCAGCAGCATTTCATTTGGAAGAACATGGGAAGGCAGATTAGGAAAGTTCTGGCAAGTTGTGACTCGTGTCAACGGTGTAAATGCCCAACGAGGTTTCTTGAGGGACCTCGGCAAATGGTGATCACAGAAAAACCAAGGGATTTACTCTGTGTCGATCTGTATGGTCCATTGGTTAAAGCTCAGTTTGGATATCAGTATATCTTCGTGGTTGTTGACGCATTCAGTAAACTCGTCAAACTGTATCCCCTGAGAAAAGCGACCGGGAAGGGTTGTGTCCTACAGATCACTGATAAGTATGTACCTGAGTTTGGGGTGCCTCTCAGGATACTATCAGACCACGGTAGTCAATTCACCTCAAAGATCTGGAAAACCAAGTTGAGTGAATTGGGTATCAAGCACATATTCTCATCTATTCGATATCCTCAAGGGAATTTGTCCGAACGAGTTATGAGAGAATTAGGGAGAGTATTTCGCACCTATGTGAGCAATCGCCACAATGCGTGGTTCTCCAAGTTAGGAGATATTGAACGATGGTTCAATAGTACGTTCCATGAGAGTGTAAAATGCACTCCCTATGAAATTCAGTATGGTAGGAAGCCTACCAATGAGCTTGCTAGAATGCTAGGTTTGGTCACGGGAGAGGAGATTGGGAAGGATGTTTGTATCCAGCTGGCTAGGGACAACTTAATCAAGGCAGGGAATAAGCGTAGGCGCCAGCAGAAGCGGGTAAAGTTTGATTCTTTTGAAGTAGGCGATCAGGTGCTTCTGAGGGTTCCATATCCGTCTTCAGCTGTAGATAAGGAGATAGGGAAGTTTTTTCATCTATTTCAGGGGCCTTTTAAGGTGGTTAAACGTATTGGTGAGTGTGCCTATAGTTTAACGGACCAGGATGGTAAGTCTGTCAGTACACATAATATTAGGAATCTCCGTAGATATCACTCTGTAAAATAATATGGCATGGACTCTTAGAGAATCAGTCAACATAACGTGATGGCATGACAAAACTCAAGAGATGTGACGAAGAATGCTAACCAGCAAAGTGGCATCGAGTGTTAGATGGATAGATGGTATGATAAGGCCTGTGCAGGCAAATACCATGGCTTGTGAAGCGATAGGGTCTCATGATGAGACGAAGAAAATGAAGTGGTAGACCTAAGACACTTGAGAGAAATCAGTGAGGCTAGGAAATGGACACAATAAGACATTCGAGAGAGTGAGAATGTGTGAAAATTTGACAAGTGTGTATGTATATATGTCTTCCAGGGTTTATTTATGTAATAGTGTAATTCTTTGTGTTTTCAGTGCGTTGCTTGTTTGAGTGTTTGTGATCCACACTTGTTTCACCCGTGTGAATCACATGGGGGCGTATTGTGACTGTTCCGGTCACAATGTTCCCAAACCCTTATTTGGTTGACTGCAAGAGAAGTCAGGTTAGGGTAATTTGTTCATACCATTTCTTTTCTTGTTCATCATCATCATTTAGGTTGTAGAATTTCATTTTATTTAGTGTATATATATCTTGTGTATCTCGGGGACTCAGTCAGGAATATTTCATTTAATTTGTATGGGAGATGTCAGTATACAAGACAGCGGATTGTGTAGGTAAGCTACAAGATGTTGCAACAGCAGGAAACTCTAGGCCAAATTTAGATTGGGCCGAGAATAACTTCCCTTGTCTTGAA
Source organism: Meconema thalassinum (assembly GCA_946902985.2). Classification (NCBI taxonomy): domain Eukaryota; kingdom Metazoa; phylum Arthropoda; class Insecta; order Orthoptera; family Tettigoniidae; genus Meconema; species Meconema thalassinum. Next base: position 56,738,182 of record OX336389.2, read on the forward strand.
GAAAGCTTTGTGTAAATTGTGTAAGGTTCTGACGTCAGAGAAGAGTTTCGCGCCACGAGTTGTAAGAAATATACATGGGTTCGAGATTATTGGTGTATTTTGTATGGGTTGGAGGGTATCATGACCCTGGCGGAGAAAGACGAAAACATGTGTTTACAAGATGAGAGGTGGGATTTTCGTGTATAGCGGGGCTTCACTTCTATTGTAGCGTCTGATTGGAAAGGTCGCGTTCTCGTAATTTGGCGTAGGCCTATTTGGAGAAACAGTTTTGTTGAAAGCATGGCTTGTGAATGTACTCGAAACGGCTACATATCACAACGATGTTATCTCTGTTAGCACAATTCAAGTTGGGTACGGAAGCACATTCATTTCTCTCGCAGAGATGTGGCTATGTAAACCAGTAAACATCTCTAACCTCAAACCACGTGTGGAAAATCTTAGAAATGCTGGGGAGAACTGATCTATCGAGCATGTCTCGTAGATTATCTGCTAGATCGTCGATGAGTGAGTAACAAACATCTTTATATTCCAACATTCATTTTGGGTCACATGTTTTCGTCATTGCCGAGGAGAGAAGATAGTAAACCATAGTCTGTTCGACGAGAGTCCCCGCCATATGTTTAAAGTTGATATTAATACACATATTTTGAAGGTTATAATTAGTTTTCTTTATAGGGAATTACACCTAATAGTTGAACGCCCAAATGATACCAGTTAGGTTGACCAAATGTGTGTCCAACACTCCACGACCCTGCCATTTCAATTGTGTGGTATATGATGAAGTACTTCCGATCAAAAATAGGAGGATGATTTTGGGAAGTTTTAAATCAGTCGCCCAAGAAGGGCTGGTAAAAAGTTACAAGGTGTTGCTTGAATACTTTTTACTTTATCTAATTAAAACTATTACTGTAATGCCAGTAGATTCAGATAACAAACGTGCGGATGCGGATAATGTTTTGTTTATCCGCGCAGGGTAGCCCACTCTCCCTGGCCGCAATGACTTGATGATATCGGGAAACGTTGTTCCCACCCACAGCCCAAGGTTGGATGGTTGTTTAGATCAGTAGGCCTCATGTGGTACACATTGCATGATGCAACACAAACACTTCGTCTCACTCTGCAGAATAAGTACTGTAGTTTAATAATAATAATAATAATAATAATAATAATAATAATAATAATAATAATAATAATAATCATCATCATCATCATCATCATCATCATCATCATCATCATCATCATATATATATCATATATATTATTTCAGTAGTATGCATCCCTCCTGCGGCGCTCACAAGCGACCGATCGTGACAAATGAGCATTCAAATGAAAGAGAATAGACATTAGCAGTGACTTATTGCACTATAATTTCATAAATATCTATAATTTCTTTAAAAAATGACTATAAAAAAATTGTACGAAGTGTACGATTTGCAATCACCGTTGATGTAGGAAAATACGCTCCATAATTGCTGTCCCCGAACCGCTGTGACGCCTGTTTCATGCCATATTGTTACGGCTGTGAGTTTGTTTTGTCGCTCGCCGCATGAGTCACAGCTCCCCCGGGCTGTGTGTGCTCTGCCTCAGTGTATTACGTGCGCGTTACGCAACGGACTGCGAAGTGAAAGGGATGGTCCAGAATATTCATGACCCAGCCAGTGAAGGAAATGTCGAGAAGCCGTGTGTCCTGGACGATTCTAGAATTCAGTGAGTCACCAGCCTGCTATATAAGCGGCTTCAACAGTGAGGGGACTGAGTTTTCTGTGGTTGTGTGTTTTACGTGCTAGTGCGAGCGTCTTTCCTGAGCGACAGAAGTGTGGTGACGAAGTGCCGTGCGAGTTACGAAATCCAGTGGCATTGTTTCCCCCAGCTTGTGGACAGCGAAATAGCGTGTAGCGGAATATCGTAAGTAACTGTAGTTGGTGTACATGAGGAAGAGGTGCAGCTAGCTTCTGTCAAGGCCACCGGACTCAAGACGGTTTTACTTCTGTGGTTGGTTGAGAAGTGAAAGGGGCAAGAGCGCTCAAGGAAGAGACTTGAGGAAACTGGAGTAAGGTTCTAATTGCTTGTATTTGCTGTTGGGTGGTGAATCTTTCCTGCAAGCAATAAAGCTAACTTCTCTTTAAAGCAGTAATTGGTGTTGTGCTTTCTACCCTCCGTAATCCAGTTAACGGAATTGCCACTAGGGGGTGGCACGTAACAACTGGTGTCAGAAGCCGGATTACGAACTCAAGCACAACACCTGATGGTCCTGGTTTCAAAACCCGAGCAGGTCATTTTCTCTAATTTTCCTGTGAGTGCATGCCCTTTACAAGACAAACAACTAAAATGGAGGCGCAATTGGCAGCATTGCTAGAAAAGTTAAATGGCATGGAAACCAAAATGGAGGCCGGCCAGAAGAAGATGGAAGACGGCCAGAAGAAGATGGAGGACGGCCAGAAGAATTTAACCAAGGACCTTACTGCCAAATTAGAAGACGGCCAGAAGAAGATGGAAGACGGTCAAAATAAGTTAGTGGAGGACCTGAAGAAGATGGAGGACGGCCAGAAGAAGATGGAGGACGGCCAGAAGAAGCTAGCCGAGTACCTAACTGCCAAACTAGAAGACGGCCAGAAGAAGTTAGCCGAGGACCTAACTGACAAACTAGAAGACGGCCAGAAGAAGATGGAAGACGGTCAGTAGTGGAGTAGTGGTGCTTCTAACGCACTCATTTTATTTGTACCCGACTGTACATGTTAAAATAATTAATATTTCGCGACCCCATGGTCCGATTTTGGCCTGCGACATATCGTTGAACTCGGGCTGACGTCCTCTTTCCTATGGACCATGTATTATATTTTTCAATTTTTTTTTAAAATTTTTCGTTTTCGAAAATAGGCTATAGATTGAAAACCAAACAGGATAGAACGTTGTGCCATGGCTCAAACGAATGGTCTTTATGACCTTTATTTTTTGTAATAAAACTTTTTTATTTTTTATATTTTTTTGAAAACACTCGAATTTTGAAAATCCTATATTTTGGAAACTAGGAACTCTACAAAAAAAATTGTTTAACGTAAATCAATGGTCCCTACCCCCTCTACCCCCAAAATAAATTTCAAGTCTCTAGAATGAAAACCTGCAGTAATGGGGTAGTGAGAGAGCTGGACCACTTAGCAAGTGGTGAGCCCCTGCGACCTTGGATTGGAAGGAGCCATGCTAGGAGGGCGTGCTTGGATTCGTTTTTTTCGTCTCGTCGTGCTCTTTACGGGAATGTCGGTGTCGAAAATGTGAAAATCTGGAAACACAGTCTTTTTGGGGTAAAAACGTGATTTTAGACTTTTTGCTATATCTCACGAACCAATAACGCTAGAGGCGTGTTCGACAGGTCCAAGGACTCGGGGTAACGTCCTCTCTCCTATGGACCACTCGTTATAATTTTTAATAAAATTGGAAACTCGGTTTTGGGGTAAACACGTGTTTTTTGTGATTTTGCCAATATCTCACGAAGCAATAACGCTAGAGGCATGTACGATGGGTCCAAGGACTCGGAGTGACGTCCTCTTTGCTATGAACTACTCGTTGTAATTTTAAAAAAATTTGGAAACGTGATTTTGGGGTAAACACGTGTTTTTTGTGATTTTTGCCGATATCTCACGAACCAATAACGCTAGAGACGTGTACGAGGTGTCCTAGGACTCGGGCTAACGCCCCCTTTCAAATGTGGTAGATATTTTTTTTCCAAAAAGATAATTCACAAAGGGCCTAACGCCATACATGTTGAAAAAACGTTTTCTTTTTCTTTACTTGTTTATAATGTTTATGAAGCGTGGTGGTTGAGAGAGACGATACGGCTGGGTGTGTGTGTTTCAACGAACCTGTCGCTAACCACAAGGACCATGCTTAATAGAACAATCGCTATTTCGGCTGGTCGGTGTATGACAGAACGAGCATGCGTTTTCTGATATTTTACCTTTAACGTGTAAACGGTGATGAGAACTTGGTTCTATGTTGATCGAAGCGAGTACAGAAAACAAACGAGCAAGAGGTGAAGGTCATTTGAGCTTATTGGAAGGCATTGATCTGACTTGACAACAGGTGACGCTTGAAAGTGAAATAATCTGACCATCGTGGTGGCAGGGGAGTGTGAAAGGCATGTGAACACATGTGTGAAACCACAGGCACGCTAAACCAGTGACATCCTGTCTTGCTTCGTACGTGACAAAATGCAAGTTCAGGTGAAATTTGATCTACCGCAGGTGTTCGCCTGGGACGTTATCTATCTACATGCGCGATAACTGTTAACAAGTTACATCCTGTTTTGCTGCGTACGTGACAAAATGCTAGTTCATGTGAAATTTGATCCGGCACAGGTGTTCGCCTGGGACGTTAGCTGTCCACGTGCCTGATAACAGAATGGTCAAAGCGTGGGAAAAAAAAAAGATTATACATGCAACGTAGCATATATAAAGACATGTCGTTATCATTTCCACGCTCACTTAGGTGACTACCTTTGAACACACTGCGTTGCATGAAACCCCTGGTCTTGTTTATCAGTTTTGGTGTTGGTGGAAAATATTTAACCTTGTTGTGGGGTAGGTATATATTTATTTATTTATTGATTTTTATATAAATACATGCAATTATTTATTGATTAGGTAATTAATGATTTTATTTATTTATTTATTTGTTTGCAGATAACGTGTATAGCCTACCTGTCGTGTGTCTGTGGGAAATATATTAAAGAAAAAGAAAGACAGACCGATATAAGAGGAAACCATTTCCACACTAGCCCACGAGACGGGAATATAGCAAAGCATTACACGTCAAGGTGAGATTTGTTTTATATATATATATATAATCTGTTTGATTTTGTTTTGTTTATGAAATGCATAAACTATATGGAATGGATATACTTATGGTGGTTTATTTTATTTCTTTTTAGATATTTGGAAAACAAAAGGTTCACTGCTATTGCAAATACAGTTGAAAACCAAGTGGCTTTAGAGTGGAATCATTGTCAAGCAGTCTACAGCTGAAAATTCAGGTGAGAGTGTTCTTTCAAAATAATGTCTTTTGCCACTGCTACCGATAGCCTAACTTGGGAACGCCTAAATAGTTGTTTCAAATCACGTGTGTGCTCTGGCCGCGTGGTCAATGTTAGAAAAAGTTTGATTCCCAAAGAATTTTTAGAATCTTGTTTTGAAACTTTTAAAATTGAAATTTGTACAACGCAAAGGTTGCATACGGCTTTAAAAGTGAATACAGAACTAGTGTGCGATTTCATATATAAAAAAAAGGACGTAGAGCATAAAGAGACATTTTATATTTGCAGTAAAATGCAAGAGCTATTCATAGCCCATAATTTGGAACAGTGGTATGAAACCCACGTGGTGAATGCCTTGCTATCAAAATTTGATAAACTGCAACAAGGACCGAGTGGTCTAGCCTTAGACAAAATTCATCATTTGCAAATCAACATGTGTCAATTCAACCCGTTGAATGCTGGGTCTAGCTATATTGAAACACCACCAGCCATAGCTTCGAAAAAGGCAGTGGTCAATATTGAGAACCATGACAATGATTGCTTTCTGTGGGCTGTGGCTGCGTTTTTGCAACCAGCACAACGTGACAGTTGTCGACCAGGAAAGTACAAGGCCAAGTTTGTTGAATTGAAACAAACGTTAAATCTAACTCGAGTATCGTTCCCTATGGACTTAACCGAGATCCATAGGTTTGAACAAGACAACCAGGACTTTTCGTTCATGGTGTATGGCCTTGATGGTGATGAGATTGTGGGTCCTCTTTATGCCACAAAAGAACCGAAACGACACCACATTCATCTTTTATATTTATCTGTAGGAGAGGTGAATCACTATTGCCTCATTAAAAGCTTGAGTAGATTGCTAAGCAGACAAGTGTCTAAGCATGCTGGTGTAAAACATATTTGTGATCGATGCCTGCAATATTTTACCACTCTTACGCTTTTGGAACGTCATAGGATAGATTGTGTTACTCAGGAAGCGGTGAGACTGATATTGCCACAAGGGGACAAGGCTATGTTAAAGTTTAAGGACATTCATAAGCGTGACACTGTCCCCTATGTGGTGTATGCAGATTTTGAAGCTCTCACCACACCCATGGCGGGATGTGAACCAGATCCCTCCATGAGCTCAACCACACCCATTCAAAAACATGAACCCTTTGCCATAGGATTTAATGTGGTGTGTGCCTATGACCCCACGCAATCCGTTTACAAATATCACGAGGGGCCAGATTGTGCCAAATGGTTCTTGGATGAACTTGTCAAGTTGGCTGACCATGTACAGGAATTATTGGACCACCCAGTACCCATGAGCCTATCTCCAGAACAGCAGCAGCAGTATGAGCATGCCATGACATGCCATATTTGCGAAAAGCCACTGATCAGTGCTGAAGACACCGTTCGTGATCACTCACACTTTACGGGGCAGTTTCGTGGAGCTGCGCATAGTAAATGCAATTTGAACTTTCCAGCTCCTCGCTTCATCAGTGTCTTTTTCCACAATCTGGCAAATTATGACATTCAGTTTTTGATTCGTGAATTGGGTCATGTCAACAAGGGCTCGTTTACCATTATTCCCCAAAACCACGAGCGTTTTACGGCCCTGACATGGTGGTTGGGCGACTTTAGCATTCGATTTTTGGATTCCTTTAAGTTTATGGCATCCTCGCTAGACAGCCTTGTGAATGGCTTGAATGGGGAGGAATTAAAAAATACTAGAATGCATTTTAATGATCCTGAGCAATTTCAATTGTGCATTCGGAAAGGTATATTCCCGTATGATTTCTGCAATAGCTGGGACGTGTTAAAGCAAAAAAAACTCCCACCACAAGAGAAATTTTACTCGAAACTAACACGCAGTACCGTTTCCGATGAAGACTATGCACATGCATGTCAAGTTTGGCGAGTGTTTGGCATGAACACGTTAAGTGAATATGCTTTACATTACCTAAAACTGGATGTATTGCTGCTCACTGATGTGTTTGAAAAATTCCGTGAGTTGTGTCAACACATTTACGGTCTTGACCCGGCTCACTATTATACGAGTCCTGGACTCTCGTTTGATGCTGCTTTGAAATACACTCAAGTGGAATTGGATTTACTCACTGATGTAGACATGGTTCTATTTTTTGAAAAGGGCATTCGTGGCGGTTTTGTGTCGCTTAACCAACGCCATGCTGAAGCGAACAATGTCTACATGCCTGATTATTCACCAGACAAACCAGAATCGTACTTAATGTACTATGACGTGAATAATTTATACGGTTACGCCATGAGTCAGCCTTTGCCCTATGGGAAGTTTGCTTGGCTGACAGACAAACAAGTGTCAGAATTTGATGTGATCAAGGCTAGCCAAGAAACAGGCCGTGGATATGTGCTAGAAGTGGATATTGAATATCCCTCATCCTTGTATGATGAACATGCCGATTTCCCATTCTGTCTTGAGCAAATGGTTCCCCCTGACAGTAAAGTGAAAACTGAAAAACTCATGGGCACACTTTACAACAAAAATCGGTATGTGCTACATATCCAAATGTTGGTGCAATGCCTCGCCCAAGGCTTGGTGTTGAAGAAAATCCACAGGGGTATTTCTTTTGCTCAAAAAGCATGGCTTGAGCCATACATGCGACTCAACACAGAGCACCGACAAATGGCAACACAGCAGTTTGAAATTATTTTTTTTAAATTAATGAACAACTGCATCTATGGCAAGTCTATGGAGAATGTCCGCAAATACCGTGATATTAAATTGGTGAATGTCTGGGAGGGGCGGTGGGGTGCCCGGCGGTACATTGCCAAGCCAAATTACAAATCGATCAAAATTATCGATGAGGATTTGGCTACTATTGAAATGAGTAAGACCAGCGTGACCATGGATAAACCCATTTACTTGGGTCAAGTCATTTTAGACTTTTCTAAATCGGTCATGTATCGATTCCACTATGAGTTTGCCAAACGCCATTTTGAGGACGTCTCTCTTTTGTATATGGACACGGACTCATTCATTTACCACATTCGCCACTGCAACCCCTATGACGTCATGAGGCAACATAGTGACTGGTTCGACACCTCTTGCTATAGCGCTGACAACGTGTTTCAGCTGCCCATAAAGAACAAAAAGAAAATGGGCGTTTTAAAAGATGAATGCGGTGATTCCATTATGACGGAATTCGTAGGTTTGGCTTCGAAAATGTATGCTTACCGCACACTCGACTGTAAGGAAGCCAAAAGAGCAAAAGGTGTAGGTAGAGCAGTGGTAAAATCGCTACGTGTAGACGATTACCTAGCGGTTTTACGCACTGGCTAAGCTATGTCTCATACACAGTGCAGGATACAATCAAGCAACCATCATTTGTATCTTGTGGAACAGAGAAAACGCACCCTCGCCTCCATGGATAACAAGCGTGTGTGGGCTGATGACCTGCTCACTAGCCTGCCCTGGGGTTATGATCGCAAGGAGGAGGAGGTGTGATTTCACTGTTTAATCGTTTATGGGACATGGCTTTTTGTAACTTGTAGATTTAGAATTTTGTAAATATTGGTTTCTGTCATTGTAAATAGTAGATTTTGTAAATAGTGACAACCCACTTGGACCTTTTGCTCTTTAAAAAGTTCTATGCAACCTTATTTTTTTAATTTTTTTTGATTGGTAAATAGTGTGATTCTTTTAACGCTGTACAAAGTTGAGTTTTTTTGTAAATATGAAATAAGTAAGATTTTTAGTAACTTTAATAACTAGTATTTAATTATTTTTCGTAATGTAAATGATAAACTAAAAAGTTTTTTTGGGATGAGTGTGCATGTCGAGAGTGTGCTTTTGGGAATAAATAAAGTGGTTGTGTTTGTTCCCAAAGACAGGTGTGATTGTATGAGTGGAAAGAGAAAGCTGATGTATATGGTTGACCAGAGCAAACACGGTGAGGTAGGGTGGGTGGGTGGGGAGGGTGTAAATGGTCACTTATATACTCATTTTGTTTTAAATAGTTTCGTTTTTTCATTGAAATGTGGCAGTCAAAAGACATTATTTTTGTAAAAACAGTCTTACCTGCAGTAGTCGTAGACCTCGACGTTTCTCCAAACACACATCAACACATTGCAGTATTATCAAGGTCAAGCACTTGCATCAACATCATTGTCAAATCTCAACTTTCGACATACATCAAATGGAAAAAATATAAAACAGCAAAATGGAAAATCCGTGTTTCCATATCACCAAAACAGCAAAACTTAAAACGGACATTTTTAAAAACTGGAAATGGCTATGTGTGAAATTTGAAAATTCAAAAACTTCAAACAGACATTGTTTAAAATGTGTCATCAGCAAAATGGAAAACTTCATATCATCAAAAACGTTAAACTTGAAACGAACGTTTTCAAAAACTGTAAATTGCAAAATGATAAATGACAGTGTGTGAAATGTGTAAAATGAAAAAATCAGCCATCAACATCACGATTTCTTAAAATTAAAAATAACAAAACATCGTGCTCTGAAAAACTTTTGTTTTTATTTCATAGTCATAGTGAATTGACAAAAGAAATATAGAATACAAACAAATCCCAATTCCTCACTCCTCAATGTTTATGTCCATGCATCATCAACTTTCCTTTCATAGCACTCATGACAATTAGGGCTGCCATCCTTTCACCCACTGAGGCATCACTGGATGTGAAACGTTGTTTAGCTTTCTTTAATAACAATTTATCTGCCACATGTCTTAAACCAGAATGACTATGGCGATAAGAAAGGTCATGTTCCTTGCATGCTTGATCCAAAAGATTAATGGGTACATCACCACGTTGTAAACGTTTTTCGAGACGAGTTCCAGGGCCACAAAAACGATAACCTGGAAGATGGATTTCGAAAGGTAAGTATTGAATCACTTTGTCAATGACGCCATTGCCAGTACAGGTCTGGCATATCCTTTTCCATCGATGGTAAAAAGGTTTGGTCTTCCTCCTCCTCTGTGGACGATGTTTGTGTTTGTTGTTGTTGCTTTTTCTCGCCATGACACTCGTGGAATGATTCAACAAAGTCTTTACATGGACTTTTATGACCGTGATACAGTTTCACTAGCTGGCAAGTCGCACACTGACGCATAGACGGTATTTTTGCCATGGCCACTTGCTTATGGTGATCGTAATCCGTACAGGGTTGCAATTCACTCAACACAGGGTCTTGAGTCCATGATTTTGGTACATGTTGCCAGATTTCTTTCACTGCGTTGGCGGCCACATAATAAATGAACGACTTGGGCAGCGCCAAGAGTTCCTCTTTGGTAAAACTGTCTAGTTTCTTTTTGCACACAAAGAACTTGCCGATGGCTTTGTCCGTAGCATTGCCTTTCTCCATGGTATCACGTGCTGTAGATGTTTACACGTCGCTTGTAGAAATCTCACTGACGTCATTCACAGGTAAATCTTGAGTTATAATTTTGTTCAACAACTCCCAGCAGGCATGGGTGGTTAACCAATGAAAGAGATGCCACGCATGTGATAGGGCTGTATGGGTAATGTTGCCACAGGAACAAGTATCCATGAGCGTTTGCAGGGAGGGGCAGCCCAACTCCATGAGGTCGATACATTGGCAGTAAGACGCCAAAAATGGTTGCAACCATTGACGTTTTTCATTACCTTTCACAAATACCACATTGGCCGAGGACAAGTGTGCTTTCATGACCACGTCCAAATATTTATAGGAAATGGTTCCCTGACTCCAGTCTAGTTGCCTATGATTTTCAATCCACTGGGTTTGTTTACGGTCTTTTTCACACAACAAATCAAAAGCATGGGGTGGTTTAAATAGCAAATGCGTAGCTTGTGATATCCAAAACGTGGTACAATCGATCATGGCCACTTGTTTAAATATAAATTTGTTGTCACCAATTTTAAACCCTTGGCAATCCACAATGAGTGTGCGCAACATGTTGACGCTTGCCTGGACCAAGTTCAACTGACGACTGACGGAGGATCAGATGTGATCATGGCATGGACTTACCTGCCATGCTAGTTTCAAAAAAGAAGGTTAGGGTAGGACAGGGGGAAATGCAAAAATTAGAATTTAAGAATTACATCATTTTATTATCATAACACGTCTTACAGGCCTTTGTCATTTTGGGATAAGGACGATAGCAACTAATACAACAATATAGTCTCTTGTGTTTGTAACGTCCATAACACCGATGATGTCCCAATGTCTCTAAACTAGGTGTTTTTGATGGTGAGCTGCTCACCGAAGCACCATGGATACCATACGGCCCACATGTATCGTAACTTGTATTTTTTTCATCACCCAGAGACACAAGCGAGGGATAGCTTGAATGACAGGGTATATTTCCCACTTTCATTCTGCACAGGTAGGGGCAGGTGGGTGACCAGCGCTGATGTTCCTGCATGGGTTCATCGCCCTCCTGCCATTGGTCTATGATGATGGGACAAAAGGCACATTTCACTTCATCTCTTGTTTTTAAATAGTAGAATCCAGCAGCCGCCAAGGCTTGAGGGTTTATGAAAGGCACTGGCCACGTGGCAAAAGTCTTGAAACGTTGTTCCTCAGAGTTTAAATTCATGGATGTAACGTCTCTTGAGGCTTTAAAGCAAGACATGACTGAGCGACTTGACGTGGGATGACCTGTTATTTATACACTCGTCACTTGGTTGGACAGTGGATAATAGTTGACTTGTTTGTGATGAATAATCAGACAGTAGGCCGTCGTATTGGCTGGTACATTGTCATGCGTTTCAAAATCTAGTCGAATGTCGATATTGGATGGCTTGACAGACTCTTCCAGGTAAGAACAGTCAAAGACAATCAGTGGTGCTCTTGCCTTAAACGCTTGGGGTAGTAGCATGGGGCCGTTCTCTTTTTGATAATACGACCATCGAAATTTAGAAAACAAGTCGTACAGGGGGCCAAACTTATTTTTTGAAAAATCCAAATCCAGTCCTTCATAGGGAAACACAGCTCCGTTGAGGAAAAGACGTGCATTTCTCAATTGCAGGTGATCAAATTGCGTGGCATCTTTGGTTTGTTGATACTTGCGATTCGTTTGAAATCCCACGATCAGGTAGAGAGGTCTCTCTGTATAGCGAGCTGTTTTTACAGACCAACTGTGTGTGTTGGTGGTGGGCAATAGCGGATACTCATGGAGTGCCCAGCTTCTAAATTCCATGGGTAGAGGCATATCTCTCTTTACCATTTTGAGTACGTCCAGTTTTTTGCTATCTTCAAGGGTCACATGAGGCACTTTCCATAGCAAGCGTTGTAGTTGAATTTTTGAATCGATGGGGGCATTGTCGGCTCCCTTGAGTGCATTATTATCACTCCTGTCTCTCACCAGATAAAGCACTTGCCTTGCGTTAACCACAATGCGTTGGTGATCTTCAGCAAAGCCTAGAACCAGTTTAAGAGGTAAATATCCAGTAAAGGTCCCATCGGTGTGTACCATCCAGTCATTGGTCGAGTCAGGACACCAACCTGCCATGCAAAGTGTTTTACCTTCTTCCTCACTATAAGAGGGGTATAGTTTCATGACACTGGAAATGCCCACATTTCGAGTGCTATCCACCACGATATCGTTAATGACATACCGCACTTCAGAAAACAGAAAGGCTAAACCATGGTTGGCCAACTTGGATGTGGTAGGTGTAGAGCCATCGGCTTTGGTGAGCCGACCTTCAATCTGAATGACACTTTCATGCGGTAGGGTGTAAATATCTTGGTTGTTGATAACAAATTGAATTTCATCATTGTTATTGAGTCCAGGTGTTTGAGCTTGATAGGAATGGAGATCAATTCTTACCACTCCTGGTTGCTCCTCGATGTGGTTCGCTATCTCTAGGATAGAATTCATTATGAGGGTTGACGTGGTAACCCAAATGCTGTAAAATCAGCTTGCCTTGAGATGTTAACGTGTATTCACGTGGCAAACAACTAACACCATTCCTAGACGGTGTTGTTGCTTTATACACAAACTTCATAGTGGCTTTAGCACCAACTTGTAAGTCACTGGTGTGGTAGAATCTAGATCAATGAGTTGTTGATCTCTATTGATCAGTCTTAATGTTATATTACTAATACTATCAACAGCCACAGCATGAAAAAGCACCACTGGAGGGTTTTCACGAATAATATAGCCATTGGGCGATGTCACAATAAAGTCATAAAGTGAATGCGATGGTTCTTGATTGGTGTACACTTGGCTGATAATATTACACGTCACCGACACATGATGGTCCTCAATGAATTTCACTTCATGGTCTGATTCATGTTTTTTGTTGGGCTCCAACACACGTGGTTTAAATCCTAGTAATGGACCAATGGAATCGGAGTGTGTTTTAAAGTCAATGTTGAATGAGGAGAAAATACTGCAGCGATGAGTGTTGGTATTGCCTACGAGTTCAAACTTGCGCGTTCCGTCGAGAAATGACTTTAAACCATATTGATTGATCAACACCACATAAATGTGTTCATAAATATCATCGATCGTGTATCCACCAGAGTTCAAGGTGAGCACAGAATCATCATAGTAAAACTTGTTGTTCACATTTTCACGTATGTTGTATATTCGATTGTACGTTTCAAGAGAAACAAGTCCTAAACCATAGGGTTTTTCACTCAATTCGATAGGCGGGTAAAAGTCTAGGCTGACTTCAGGTCCACGTCCATGCACTGTAAACGTTTTACTTTCTGCCGACATACTGGTGGCGTTTTAGCTTATGCTGCGTCTTATATAAAAAAATTAAACACAAACGTCCACACTGTTGGCTGTTAAACGTTTGCTCTCGTTTCACATTATAATATATCTTGATCCTGTTTCCAAAATAGGTCACTAGTTCCATGGGCGGAGGCAAATTCCCAAAACTGTCAAAGTACCATACCGTGGATCCCTCTTTGACATAAGCTACATAATGCGTTCCTGGTCCTCGGTGATCATCCAAATTGACAACAGCACATTCCTGTTTCCAGGGTCGTGGGGGTAATTGGTTTCGCATAAACACACCTCGAAAATGAGAAAGCTTTAGTTGTTTAGCATAGCTTTCCACTTGTTGATGCGTCAGGGCATGTCTCGCTATGGCAGAGGTTAAATTTTTTTTTTTTTAATATTTCGAAATGGTGAAATCCCAAATCCTTGTTGATAAAAGGCTGGCTTTAAATTGGCATTTCTAGCCCCCATGGCAATCGCTTCCATCGTTTCATTGTGTCGCTGACTTTCTTTGAGTTGTTGCTTGCCCTGCTGCGCGGCTTTAATGGTTTTCGCCACTGCACTGGCACCGCCCAAAAGTGAGCCCAGAGCAGCCAAACCAGCAAATAATGCAGGTAAAAATCCCGCTCGTTTGGGGACGGGAATCACTCGCCCTTGGTTTGAAACCTGTCGCCGACGTTTTGGAATAACCTGTCTCTGTGCTGCTCGAAGGGCTTTCCTTATGGTCAATACATTATTTTTTCTTTTTTTCTTTCGCAAGGGCTTGGCCACGAATGTTGAAAACCCTGGCTTTGCCAAGGACAATGTCCTTTTTTTAGTCTTTCTCACTGCATACCTTTGTTTCACCATGATGATAATGACCAACAACCTTTCACACGAAAGTTTAAATCACAACTAACGTCAGATGGTTATTTCATGGCTGTATATTCCAATTCCACATAAAGTGGGAAGTCGTTTATGGTTTTTCCCGCTTGCTTTTCATCCCATGTCAACATGAGGTGAAAGGATAATTCGTCACCTGCATTGACCATTTCATGGTTATGGACCAACATCCTATGACCATTTATCTTTATTTGTAAATGGTTCTCATCAGGTATGGCATATTTGATGTGAATGGTTCCATCATAGTGTAATCGATAGTGGCTTAAACCCGAAGCAAGCACATAGGTCAAGTGCTGATCATGGACTAGCGGTAAATGGTTTCTGTCATTCACAGGTTTATCATTTGTCAGATACACTAAAAATACACATGGGATAAATTTATAAAGCCTTTTCATTTCATGGGTCACGTAACGCTTGGTACAAACATCGTCTTCGTCTTGTGGGTCTTCCACGTGAATAATCCGATGGTGATTAGCGCTATAGCCATTCACCGTAAGCTGGGGCACTTTGTCATAAAACTCATACACTTTGTTATCCACATACTTTTTCGTAGTAACGTCTGTAGACACTTGAGGATGTTTTACATGGGTTAACCACTTTCCCTTAAAGTCATAATCTCCCTGTTTTGTGCGTGGCACTACTGACGTATCCACATAGTGTTTATTAGCAGGATCTGTTTCCTGTTTAGGATCATGTATGGGGACAGACCTATCTTTGGCCATCAACGCACGTCCAAAGACATCCATCGTCAACCTGTAGTAGCAGTCTACTGTTTTTATGACAAGGCTCAGTGTCCTGTATATAGACAGCCGGCTAGCCTGTCTAAGCCTTAGTTGACATGAAGATTATTAAGCAGCAAGAGTCATTCCCCGTGGGGGACATGGTTTCCCATCTCTGTCCCACATCACGTGAACAACGCCATGGTTCACTGTTTCCATCTTCCATTCGCTGCATCATTGTGGGGCCTTCCGGCTGTGGAAAGACAAATCTTTTGCTAACGCTCATCACAGCGCCCAATGGTCTGCGTTTTCAAAATATTTATATTTTTGCAAAATCTCTCTACCAACCCCTCTACGTGTTTCTGGATCAAGTCATGTCTGGATTACAAAAAGAGAATATGGGTTATTTTACATTTTCCATGCAAGAAAATGTGATTTCACCGGATGAGGTAAAGCCTGATTCACTCATGATTTTCGATGATGTATCCACTGAACGTCAAGGCATTATTCAAAGCTATTTCAGCATGGGTCGTCACAAACATATCGATTGCTTCTATCTTGGACAAACGTATTCAAAAATGTCCAAACAGTTGATTCGTGACAATGCCAATGTCATTGTTTTATTTCGCCAGGACGAGAGGAACAGTCGTCACATTTATAATGAACATGTGAATCCGGATATGACCTTTCAAATGTTTACAGAATTGTGTGCCAAGTGCTGGAACACTCAACGTCATGCCTGTTTAGTGATTGACAAACAAAGTGAACTCAACCAAGGACGGTATCGCTTAGGGTTTGATCATTTTATTGCTATTTAAGGCCCTGTCTCATTCCCCATCAAGTCATTTGTCAAGACACCATGGCGTTAGCAGAGAGTCAATTGAAAAAGCATATTATTAAAGCAAAACATACTATTCGCCAAAAGTTTCGTCAATTGAAACAATCACGTGCCAATCATGCTTTGTTTATTCAGCAACATTTAGCACCTCCACTAAAAGCCATGTTGAAACCCTCTTTCAAGCCCTCTGAAACGCTACCCACCGTTTCACAAGCCACGCAGACGCTGCACGAGGACCCTGAGGAAGAGGAAGAGGAACAGGAAGATTT
The DNA here is from genome assembly GCA_946902985.2 of Meconema thalassinum. Lineage (NCBI taxonomy): Eukaryota > Metazoa > Arthropoda > Insecta > Orthoptera > Tettigoniidae > Meconema > Meconema thalassinum. Next base: position 56,754,615 of record OX336389.2, read on the forward strand.
GACTAGTGTTAGTGAAGTTGAGGATGAAGAGGAACAAGTGTTTACGCCTCAAAAAAAGGCTGCACCCCTTGCAGAGTTTTTGAGAAAAAAGAAATCCTTGGCCATGGTCGAAACACCTTGCCCTTCCAAAGCGTCTCCGTTTTCACAACTCTTGGCCACCCCTCAACATAAAGCTCAACTGAAAACCATTTTAATAAAATATTATGGATCAACATTGGAACCCTATTTCACCGATCTATTTATTGGAAACACAGATACCACGTATGGTGTTCGCTATGAGAATGATAGTTTTAAAATTGGCGATTCATCCATTAAATTTGCTCGTACTAAAGCTGTCATTAAAAACATCAACTATAAATTAACGCCAGGACTGTTAAAGCTGCTCTTTTCTCGGACCCCCTCTTCCCATGATTATACGTCAGAGGATCTTGACAAATATAAATCCATTTTATTGAATACCCATGCCCACAAAAGACAGTATGATCCCACGCAACAAGTGAATGCCAATATATCTCAAAAATATAAAACCATCATTGCAAAAATGTTTCCCACCAGTCAAAGTACTCGTCGTAAAGCATCCGCTTCGGGAGTGACATTTAAACCATTAAAACCCCTTGTGGATGTTACCTACTGGCACAATCCCAATAAGCTCGTCCAGCGGCTACAGTTGTTGCATGCCTCACGTCAAGCTGGCCATACCGGTCACGATTGGGAAATTCAAGAAATTGAACAAGAACTTCGAAATGCCAAAATTATTGTTTAAGCCCTCACCCATTAAAATGGGTATTGCTCACGAGTTGCATCGCCCAGCTAGACGTCATTATCCACGACTCAAGGTGATTTCACGAGGTGTGGATGAACTTTGGCAGGCTGACTTGGTTGAAATGATACCCTATGCTGGCGTTAACGACGGTGTACGCTATATGTTGACCGTCATTGATGTCTATTCCAAAATGGCCTTTGTTGAACCTGTGCGTCGCAAGTCTGACCCACTAGTTACCAAGGCCTTTCAACATATTATTCAACACTCCCAACGTCAACCTCAGCTGCTACAAACTGACCAGGGGAAAGAATTTTTCAACAAGGATTTCTCCAGTTTTCTCAAATCTAAGGATATTCACCATTACACCACGTACAGCAATCTCAAAGCCAGTGTGGTCGAGCGGTTCAACCGAACATTGAAAACCCATATGTGGAAAGCGTTTACAGCTCAGGGCACGTATCGCTGGTTGGACATGTTACCTGAGCTAGTGTCACGTTACAATGACACCAAACATAGAACGATTGGGACCAAGCCACGTCTCGTAACTAAAAATATTCAGCGATTGGATAAACTGTTCAACCCCATAAAAACAGCCGATCCTAAACGTCACCGACTGAACATTGGGGATTTTGTTCGTGTGAGCAAATTTAAGTCTGCCTTCAATAAGGGCTACACGCCTCAGTGGGGGACTGAACTATTTCGAATTCGTCAAGTCAACTTGGACACTCCAGTCACCTATTTACTCGAGGACCTCAACCATCAACCCATAAAAGGTAGATTTTATCTACATGAACTTCAGAAAACAGCATTTCCTCAGCATTATCTTGTGGAAAAAGTGTTGAAACAAAAGGAAATAAACTCTACGTCAAATGGTTAGGGTTTAACTCTACGTTTAATTCTTGGATCAATAAATTACATGTTGTGTGAACCTGTGTACATTTTATTTATTCACACATGTTGTACACCACCTATAGCTCTATGTGTACAGCGCTCCGCGCTTCATGCATGTTCATACATGTTTGTCTTTCCCTTTCCTCCTGTGTTCTCTCATACATTACCCCTCCCCTCTCCCTCCCTTCACCTCCCACCACTGCTGTTTGCAGCTCTTGCCTATCTATTGGTTGTGACATCATTCCGACAAGTTGCATCATACTTTTTACTGATTCAGCGATTCCCACGCTTTGAAGATTCTCTTATCGTGCACGTGGACAGCTAACGTCCAAGGTGAACACCTGCGGTAGATCAAATTTCACGTCAACTTGCATTTTGTCACGTACGAAGCAAGACAGGATGTAACTTGTTAACATTTATCGCGCATGTGGACAGATAACGTCCCAGGCGAACACCTGCGGTAGATCAAATTTCACCTGAACTTGCATTTTGTCACGTACGAAGCAAGACAGGATGTCACTGGTTTAGCCTACATGTGGTTTCACAAATGTGTGTGCATGCCTTTCACACTCCCCTGCCACCACGATGGTCAGATTATTTCACCTTCAAGCGTCACCTGTTGTCAAGTCAGATCAATGCCTTCCAATAAGCTCAAATGACCATCACCTCTTGCTCGTTTGTTTTCTGTACTCGCTTCGATCAACATAGAACCAAGTTCTCATCACCGTTTACACGTTAAAGGTAAAATATCAGAAAACGCATGCTCGTTCTGTCATACACCGACCAGCCGAAATAGCGATTGTTCTATTAAGCATGGTCCTTGTGGTTAGCGACAGGTTCGTTGAAACACACACACCCAGCCGTATCGTCTCTCTCAACCACCACGCTTCATAAACATTATAAACAAGTAAAGAAAAAGAAAACGTTTTTTCAACATGTATGGCGTTAGGCCCTTTGTGAATTATCTTTTTGGAAAAAAAATATCTACCACATTTGAAAGGGGGCGTTAGCCCGAGTCCTAGGACACCTCGTACACGTCTCTAGCGTTATTGGTTCGTGAGATATCGGCAAAAATCACAAAAAACACGTGTTTACCCCAAAATCACGTTTCCAAAATTTTTTAAAATTACAACGAGTAGTTCATAGCAAAGAGGACGTCACTCCGAGTCCTTGGACCCATCGTACATGCCTCTAGCGTTATTGCTTCGTGAGATATTGGCAAAATCACAAAAAACACGTGTTTACCCCAAAACCGAGTTTCCAATTTTATTAAAAATTATAACGAGTGGTCCATAGGAGAGAGGACGTTACCCCGAGTCCTTGGACCTGTCGAACACGCCTCTAGCGTTATTGGTTCGTGAGATATAGCAAAAAGTCTAAAATCACGTTTTTACCCCAAAAAGACTGTGTTTCCAGATTTTCACATTTTCGACACCGACATTCCCGTAAAGAGCACGACGAGACGAAAAAAAACGAATCCAAGCACGCCCTCCTAGCATGGCTCCTTCCAATCCAAGGTCGCAGGGGCTCACCACTTGCTAAGTGGTCCAGCTCTCTCACTACCCCACTACTGCAGGTTTTCATTCTAGAGACTTGAAATTTATTTTGGGGGTAGAGGGGGTAGGGACCATTGATTTACGTTAAACAATTTTTTTTGTAGAGTTCCTAGTTTCCAAAATATAGGATTTTCAAAATTCGAGTGTTTTCAAAAAAATATAAAAAATAAAAAAGTTTTATTACAAAAAATAAAGGTCAAAAAGACCATTCGTTTGAGCCATGGCACAACGTTCTATCCTGTTTGGGTTTCAAGCTATAGCCTATTTTCGAAAACAAAAAATTTTAAAAAAATTTTGAAAAATATAATACATGGTCCATAGGAAAGAGGACGTCAGCCCGAGTTCAACGATATGTCGCAGGCCAAAATCGGACCATGGGGTCGCGAAATATTAATTATTTTAACATGTACAGTCGGGTACAAATAAAATGAGTGCGTTAGAAGCACCACTACTCCACTACTACGGTCAAAATAAGCTAGTGGAGGACCTGAAGAGGATAGAGGACGGCCAGAAGAAGATGGAAGACGGTCAGAATAAGTTGACACAGGAACTGAAGAAATTAGAACTGGGTCTGCGTGAGGAAGTCACGGCAGTGGAAAAGAAGTTTGACGCCTTATAAGTGGAAGTTGCCGAGCTGCGCCAACGCCCGCTGATGGGGGTGGATGAGAAATTCAACGCCTTACAAAAGGAAGTTGCCGAGCTGCGCCAACGCCCACTGACGGGGGTGGAAGAGAAATTCAACGCTTTACAAAAGGAAATTGCTGAGCTGAGCCAACGCCCGCCGACGGGGATGGAAGCGAGATTCAACGCTCTACAAGAGGAAGTTGCCGAGCTGCGCCAACGCCCGCCCACCGTTACACCGGGAATGTCAGGAACGGGACATAGCAGAGTGACGCCCCCAACCTTCGACGGAAAGGTCCCATGGAGCACCTACTTACGTCAGTTCGAGGCGGCCTGTTCCATAAATAACTGGAACAACACAGAAAAGGCTACAGCTCTCATTGTAGCGCTGAGAGGTGACGCCCTTAACGTCCTTCAGGCCATCCGGACTGGATCCCAGGACTACGCTTCACTGATCGCCCATATGGAGTCCCGATATGGAGATAGCCATCTTCAGCAGGCCTAACAGATGCTGCTCCGGACCCGTGTACAGAAGAACGCGGAATCCCTGCAGGAGTTCGAGATGGACATCGCACGCCTCGTAAAGCTCGCCTATCCAACAGCGCCGGCCAACTTTCTGGAACAGATTGCGACGCAGACCTTCACCGACGGGCTACGGCACTCGGACACTCAACAGGCGCTGCGACTCGCGCGCAATAAGACCCTGGCAGATGCGCTGAGCCACGCACTTGAGTTCGAGACGGCAAAACAGGCCTCTAGAATGCACGCGCGGGTGCGTCAAGTGGACGTCGACGAACCAGTAAAAACCAACGAGACCAAGCCCCTGGCCGACGAATTGATGGAGGCGCTAAGCCGTTTCTTCAAGAGTCGCAGTACCACCAACAAAAACGTAGCCGAAGGACATCCGGAGAGGCGGCCCGGAAGAGGACTACCGACCTGCTGGACCTGCCGTAAGAGAGGCCACCTGAGCAAGGACTGCGGTGATCGCCGCCGCCAAGGGTTTCCGTCGAGACAGTCAGCCGTAGGGAAACCGCGCGGCCCAGGAAAGCAAGTATCAGCCAGCCTTGGGGGGCAAAGTTTGGCTTCTGGCTGTCGTCAAGCCCCGGCAGTCCAAGTTCGTGTGACGCAGTTACGGAGGGATAATAGCAGCCTGATGGTCGACGGAGTCGTCAACGGAGAGAGCGGGCCCATGCTAATCGACACGGGAGCATCGAGAACCATCGTCAGTCCCACCGTGATCCCGAAGTGGAGATTGCAGCCCACACAAAGGAACCTCCAGCTAATAACCGCGACCGGAGAGACCACACCGGTACATGGCGAAGCATCACTGGAGTTCGTCATTGGTCGACGGCGATAAAGCATCCAGTGCTTGTGGCTGACGTATCAAATGAAGTGATCATCTGACTGGACGTCCTGGACCAGAACAACATCATCTTGGATCTGAGTACCAACACCCTGCACTTCGGAGGTGAGGAACTTGCTTTGCAACCAGCACACGAGGCCGTCACCGCACGACGAGTAAGGCTGAGAGAGGACGTCATCGTTCCGGCCAGGACGGAGGTCAGTGCCGCCGTAATTGTCGACGGAACTGCTAAGGGAGTGGCGGCTGTCATCGAGCCAAAATATGAGGACATCCAGACAAAAGGATTGCTAGTTGCCAAGACCCTCATCAACACGACGCCTCGGCCGTACGTCCGCATGTCCAACCTGAACGACTACGAAATTACGGTTCACCGGGACACCAACTTAGGAGTCTGCGAGCCCGTTACCTGGATTGCCCGCATCACAGACACGACGGACGGACACCTGCAGACGGACAACCGAAGAAGACGCGCCCTGCCAGAAGAACTACAGAAGCTGTACCAAGGATCCCAGGACCATTTAGATGAGGAGCAATCACGCCAACTTCAGGACCTGCTACGCGAATTCCAGGATGTCTTCTGCGTGGGGAGCAAAGACTTCGGTAGGACAAGCTTGGTCCAGCACAGAATCGACGTCGGGGACAGCGCACCGATTAGGGCCCATTCCGACGTGTCACGCTCGCCAAGCAAGCCGAAGTCGACCGGATGGTAGAAGAGATGAAGGAGCAAGGGGTGATCGAGCCATCACATAGTCCTTGGAGTTCTCCGGTCGTGCTAGTGAAGAAGAAGGACGGTTCCACCAGGTTCTGCGTGGACTACAGGCGGGTGAACGACGTCACGAAGAAGGACAGCTACCCTCTACCCCGGATCGACGACACGCTGGACACCATATCAGGATCAAGATGGTTCTCCACCTTGGATTTGAAGAGTGGCTACTGGCAGGTGGAGGTCCACCCTAAGGACCGCGAGAAATCGGCGTTCTCTGTGGGCAGCGGGCTCTGGCAGTTCACCGTCGTGCCATTCGGTCTGTGCAACGCCCCTGCGACCTTCGAAAGGCTAATGGAGTCCATTCTGAGGGGACTACACTGGAAGACCTGCCTGGTCTACCTAGACGACGTCATCGTTCTGGGAAAAAGCTTCGAGGAGCACTACAGTAACCTGAAGGAGATCTTGGTGAAGCTACGGGCTGCCCAGCTGAAGTTGAGCCCCAAGAAGTGTCAGCTCTTCCAGAAGTAGGTCCAGTATCTTGGGCATATTGTCTCCGAGGAAGGGGTGCGCACCGACCCAGAAAAGACCGCAGCTGTTAGGGAGTGGCCAGTTCCGAAGGACAAGTCCCAACTACGAAGCTTCCTGGGACTCAGCACTTATTACCGTCGCTTCGTGAGAGGATTCGCCGACATTGCCAAACCACTGCATCGACTGACTGAGAAGGACCAACTCTTCACATGGACAGCAGAATGCCACAGTGCCTTCGAACAACTCAAGCAGGCTCTGTGCACCGCGCCTATTCTGGCCTACCCCAGACCTGGAACAAGGTTCATCGTCGATACCGATGCCAGCGACTTTGGTATAGGGGGAATCCTGTCGCAAATGGTGGACGGCGAGGAGAGAGTAGTGGCCTACTTCAGCAAAGCCTTGTCAAAGCCAGAGAGGAACTACTGCGTCACCAGGAAGGAACTGCTCGCCATCGTGAAGACCATCGAACACTTCCACAAGTGCCTGTACGAGCAAGAATTTCTCATCAGGACCGACCATGCATCCCTGCGGTGGCTCCTGAACTTCAAACAGCCCGAGGGTCAAATCGCGCGGTGGTTAGAGAGGCTTCAACAGTAGAACTTCGAGATCCAGCACAGGAAAGGCCAACTGCATTCTAATGCCGACGCCCTGTCACGAAGACCGTGCCCCGAAGACTGCACCTTCTGTACTAGGAGGGAGGAGAACAACGGGATACAGTGCCGACGGACTACTGTGCAACTTCAAGGGAACTGGAGCCGCGAATCTTTCACGCGGGCACAAGCAGAAGATGATGACCTGGGACTGATAGCCGAATGGAAGAGGGCCTGTGTCCCCAGACCCGGGTGGAACATTGTGAGTGACTGCAGCCCAAAGTTTACCTCCTACTGGGCGCAGTGGGACTCGCTGGTTGTGAGGGATGGCCTCATATGCCGTACCTGGGAGAGCACCGACGGGAAGACATCTCGGGAACAAGTCGTCGTTCCAAAGGCTATGACGGAGGAAGTCCTGAAGGAAGTCCATGGAGGATCATCTGGTGGACACCTAGGGATAAAGAAGACCCTGGAGAAGCTGAGAGAGCGGTTCTACTGGATCGGATGCCGAAGTGACGTAGAGAACCACTGCGCGAGGTGCCACGATTGCGCAGCCAGCAAGGGCCCAAGACGAAGACGACGGGGTCCACTGAAGACCTACAACGTGGGCGGCCCCATGGAGAGAGTGGCCATCGATGTTGCTGGGCCATTCCCGTTAAGCGAGGCAGGGAACCGCTACATATTGGTCGTCAGCGACTACTTTACCAAATGGCCGGAGGCGTATGCGCTCCCTAACAAAGAAGCCGCGACGATTGCAGAGACCCTGGTGAAGGAATTCGTCAGCCGGTACGGAGTACCCCTGGAGCTGCACTCCGACCAAGGGAGGAACTTCGAGTAGCAGGTGTTCCAGAACCTATGCCAGCTGCTGGGAATCCGGAAGACAAGGACAACGCCGCTACACCCTCAGTCCGACGGGATGGTAGAGCGATTCAATCGCACCATCGAGAATCATCTCCGAATAGTCGTCAGCGAGCACCAGAGGGATTGGGACAAACATCTTCCACTATTTCTCCTGGCCTACCGCGCTGCCGTGCATGAAGCCACCGGGTGCACACCAGCCCGGGCCATGTTTGGGAGGGAGCTCCGTCTACCTGTCGATCTTGCCTTCGGCCGACCTGGGAATAATCCGGTCCCGGTAAGCCAGTATTGTCAAGAACTGGTCGACCAACTGGAGGACGTGCACGCGAGGAGGAAACTGCGGATCGAGACCGACCGAATGAAGACACGATACGACCAACAGACGGATGCCGGCGGATTCCACGAGGACGACCTGGTCTGGCTCTTCAACCCATTACGGAAGAAAGGCCTGACACCCAAACTGCAGAAGTCCTGGGAGGGCCCATACCGAGTCGTGAAACGGATCAACGATGTTGTCTACAGGATCTAGCGGAGCCCGAGGGCGAAGATGAAGATCGTGCATCGAGATCGCCTGGCAGCCTACGGAGGGACACAGACGGACCAATGATTGATCGGGACGATCAGCCTTTTAGGAAGGGAGTGGTGTTACGGCTGTGAGTTTGTTTTGTCGCTCGCCGCATGAGTCACAGCTCCCCCGGGCTGTGTGTACTCTGCCTCAGTGTATTACGTGCGCGTTACGCAACGGACTGCGAAGTGAAAGGGATGGTCCAGAATATTCGTGACCCAGCCAGTGAAGGAAATGTCGAGAAGCCGTGTGTCCTGGACGATTCTAGAATTCAGTGAGTCACCAGCCTGCTATATAAGCGGCTTCAACAGTGAGGGGACCGAGTTTTCTGTGGGTGTGTGTTTTACGAGCTAGTGCGAGCGTCTTTCCTGAGCGACAGAAGTGTGGTGACGAAGTGCCGCGGAGTTACGAAATCCAGTGACATTGTTTCCCCCAGCTTGTGGACAGCGGAATAGCGTGTAGCGGAATATCGTAAGTAACTGTAGTTGGTGTACATGAGGAAGAGGTGCATGTAGCTTCTGTCAAGGCCACCGGACTCATTAAGACGGTTTTACTTCTGTGGTTTGTTGAGAAGTGAAAGGGGCAAGAGCGCTCAAGGAAGAGACTTGAGGAAACTGGAGTAAGGTTCTAATTGCTTGTATTTGCTGTTGAGTGGTGTATCTTTCCTGCAAGCAATAAAGCTAACTTCTCTTTAAAGCAGTAATTGGTGTTGTGCTTTCTACCCTCCGTAATCCAGGTAACGGAATTGCCACTAGGGGGTGGCACGTAACAATATTAACATTCTGAGGTCTTTCCTTTATCCTGAAACGTAAATAGTGTTCTACAATCAATTGGTTGAAATAAAAACATAACCTTTCTCCTTAAGTGTCGCCTTAAAACCTATTGGGGAAAGTGTGGTTTATGAGATTTCTCGCACGGGTCCGCTAGTTATATATTATTTCAGCAGTATAGATCCCTCCTGCGGCGCTCACAAGCGACCGATCGTGAAAAATGAGCATTCAATGAGACAAAATAGACATTACCACTGACGCATTGCTCTCTAATTTCATAAATATCTATAATTTCTTTAAAAAATTACTTTTGAAAATCTGTACGAACTGTGTGATTTGCAGATACTGTTGCGGCAGGAAGATACGCTCTATAATTGCTGTCCACTTCACATTTTGGCCGCTGTGACGCCTGTTTCATGTCATTTTAACTTTCTGAGGTCTTTCCTTTATCATTTTGCATGGATTTCAGAAACAATAATTTAAAGGAATGAGTACTCAAATCGTATAATTTTATAAATGTCGAATAACCGGTGAGTGTTACTGGTAAGCTGTCAATCAATGGACTCAGCACACAAATGACATTAGCAGTGATGAATTGCATTCTAATTTCATTAATATCAATTTTTGTAAGTGTGCGATTTGCAAATACTGTTGCTGTAGAAAAATACGCGACATCATTGATGTTCAGTTCGCATTTTGGCCGTAGGGACGCCTGAAACGTAAATTAATAATAATAATAATAACAATAATAATCATCATCATCATCATCGATTCTCCACTCCAGCAGGCCGGGTGTGGGAATGAACAAGCCCCTGTTTGTCCTTCCACCATTCTTCTTCCACCACTGTCCTCCATTCTACGCTCCTCTTAGTCAAAGCTCTGTGGACCTGCTTCATCCACCCATCTCGAGGTCTACCTCTTGGTCTCTTGCCAATAATCTCTCTTTCAAAATAAGCTTTAGGTGTTCAACTAGAGGGCATCCTCATCAGATAACTGAACCATTTCCATCTCAACTCCTCAAGAATGTCAAGCACACTTCCTTTCAGCCCTAGCTTTAGGCAGACTGACTCATTTCTAATTTTGTCTCATCTGGTCTTCTGAATACATGATCTTAGAAATTTCATCTCAATTGCTTGTATCCGGCTATTGTCCCGGGGAGTCATTGTTGCAGCTTCTAGACGATAGGTCAATATGGGAAGAGAGTAGGATTTGTACAGTGATATTTTAGCTTCCTGAGGAAATAATAATAATAATAATAATAATAATAATAATAATAATAATAATAATAATATATTTTTTTGTCGTGTGACCTCCTGAGAGCCCGAGTGCAGGTCTTTGTAATCGACACCCGTGGGCGACCTGCGTGTCGGGATGAGAGATGGAATGGAAGATAAATGAAACTGAGCAAGGGCGTGGAAGGAAGCGGCCGTGGCTTGTCAGAAGGTACCGTCCCAGCATTTGCCTGGTGTTGAAAATGGGGAAACCACGGAAAACCATTTCAAGGACGACGGTGGGGCTCGAACCACGCGTCTACCGAGTCAGCAGAGAGCTTGGCCCCATGGCCTAACGCAACGCTTTAGCCAGCGTAGCCACTAGTCTACTGTCGGTATAATAATAATAATAATAATAATAATAATAATAATAATGCAAACCAGTTGTGTTCCCGGAAGCTTTATACGCCTCAGAATCCATAGCCCTTGGAGGTCACTCTAAAACTACAGAAATTGAAATGCAAGAACGGAAAATGTTTCGGAAAATGTATGGTCCCACGAGTGAAAATGGAATTTCGATTAAGAGGAGAACAGCGGACCTCCATTCCTTAACTGGCAGGGAAAAGCAGGGAACACACTGCCTCCGTTCCGTTCAGTTTGCTTCGGTTCCGTTTCTCTCGTATCCGTTCGCTCATTGCCTCAGTCTCCGTCAATCCAGTCTTGGAACACCACTGTGAGAATAGGACGATGATGATAATTGTTGCTTTAAGGGGTCAAACATCTGGGTTATCGGCCCCTAATGGTCTCGGTGATACCGAAAAGAACAATGAGACGGAACCCATAACGAAAACTAACGGAGATTGAAAACACTGACAAAATGGAATTTAGATTCAAAATACTTACAAGATGAAATTTAGATTGAAAATACTTGGAAAATGCGGTTTAGGTTGAAAATACTTACAAAATGCAATTGAAATTCAAAATACTAAAAATATGCCGCTCCCGCATTCAAAGACCCTCTAAAAAGCAATTTAGATTGTCAATCATTACAAAATGCACATTAGATTGAAAATACTTAGAAAATGTAGTGTTGATTCAAAAAATTCACAAAATGTAATTTAGATACATGGGGAGCCAATTCACAAAAACCGTGCGGGAATCTTAAAGAGAAAAGGAAATATAATGAAAAGAAAATGAAGGCTGATCCCTAGAAGAATGAGGGGTGCAATGCCAGACTCAGCTGGTGTCCCGTGGTCGCCAACATACGTCCCACAGGTTGCGAGCCCCTCTTAGGGGGACTGTGAGAATAGTAATGTTGAGTGTTATTCTTCCGATGATGAGGGGGAAATTATAGCTACTAGCGGACCAGTTCGAGTACTCTCGCATAATGGGTTATGTGCGCCCCATGTGTACAGACTACCCGCCCGGCTCTAGTGCTATACGGGCTATACGCGACACAGTTCTCCAAGTGGCTATCGTCTTGTTTATTTGTTTAAAAGAACTTTATAAACAAATATAATTTCCGTTGACTTATCAAGAAATGCAAGACTTTTCCTGTACTATTGAGACGATTTGGAAGATTTTGGTACAAACCACACCTTCTAACTCCCTCTGGTTTAGGAGCTTGAGTTTGGTGAAACATAGGCTACACCTTAGCGTTTATACTGTATAATAAGTAGGGCTCGGATTTTTAGGTGCTAAAAATAGGGAAAATATTTATTTTGTATGTATTAAAAATTCCTGAAATATGTGACAAAAAAGTAAAAATATTTTATTATTATTATTTAGTTTATTAATGTGAATATAAACAATGTGCAGTACACACGAATGCAATTTATTCTATGTATCACTGACTGCTGTAGCATAACAATACACAACGAGATACATCTTCAGGTTGTCCATCACAAATGACCGACGATTATCGCGAAACACTCTTCGGAAGGCGCGAAACTGCGGCAATATGTTTCTTGCCCTTTAAGTGTTGTGTAACTTGAGATCGCTGTTCAGCCTTGATTCCTTTCCCCACATGGTTGGCAGAACAGAACGTCACCATCAGAAGTAAAATTATCTTTAAATTCTGCAACAGACGATAACTTGTAGTTATCGTAGAACTGCCTTACACTTCACAATGCCAGAAATGAACTGCATGTGAGTGACACTGGTTCCAGGTAGCTGGGGGGAGGGGGAGGTCTAGCACGTGGTGCAATATGGCTATGGACAAGGAAATCCCCGGCTTCCACAGTGAGTGGCACGGGGCGACAAGTTAAGAATAACCCAGCTGCAAACTGACATACGCTCTACATGAAGATTAGATAACTCACAGGTTCTTCCCCGTTGAAGTAACACAGAACAAAAAGCAATAAACTGGTTTAAAAAATGTAAATATGTATTTTATGTGCTAATAAGTGAAAAGCAGGATTTTTTGTATTTATAGGAAAAAGCGCTTAAAATATGTATTTACATAAAAAATATTTATTTACCTAAAAATCCGAGCCCTAATAATAAGATAGCTTTAGCCTGCGAAGTAGGCGAGAAAAAATAAATAATGTTTTGGATTCATGATATAAATTTAAGAAGGGAACAGTGCGGTGAATAATGCCTTCTCTTTCCGAACTTTCTAATTGATATCTCAGGCATACATCATAGCTGAAGTCGTTAGATTCCCATAAATGAAGACGAAATGCATGTTTATTACTTTGGGTTGTTGCTTATTTTTCGGGCTGCGACATGGTGGTCATATAGCCGCGTGTATTTGGGTGTGTGTTTGTGTATTTTTGTGTGATAACCTGTGTTAAAGTGATGGCTGTACTAGAGCGTTTACTTGTAAAGCTGATACCGTAAACAAGAGGCGCCGTATCTATAGAATGGACAGCCACAGACAAAAATATTATTTAAAGTAATCAACTCAAGAAAATCAAATTAAAATGACTAGAAGAAACTAAGTTGGACATCCAAGAAATAAATATCACAGACGACATCATAAACAAGTAGTTCAGTGTAGAACTAAATAGCCTATTTTCATATATCCCATTGGACTCGTCCATTAAAATTCTCCTGCCTATTAAAAGGATTTTCCATGCGATAGGCGGAGAGGCTATACTAAATAGCTTTTGGTTCTTCACCAACCCAACACCATAACGTGAGAAGTTATGTGCTAGAATAGGGCCTATGTAGCTTTCAATATCGGTGATTAAGTTCTCTCCCGCGAGATGGCATCTTCCTGTAACGAACCACGGGAATTAATTTTTAGAAAATTCCAATGCACGCCTTCTATGATTTATGAAAAGTAAGCAGAATTTGGTGCCATTAGATAATGATTATTATCATAGCCCAGCATAGAAATCATCTTTTCAAACGCCTGAATAAGATACGAGAAATAAAAATATGTTTTCTTTAAATTTCGAAATCATGCCATCTTGAATTTTTGAAAAACAAATTAACATCATTAGATGCCTTTACACTAATATCTGGATACAAATTCGATGTGCCAAGTTTCATTGCACTCGGGTGATTAGACCGTCAGGAAAGAATATTTAAAATAGTCTATTTGAATATCACGTGGCCGCTATGATACATTCGTGTTTTTCAGGACGTAGAAAATCACATGTTTGTCCTTTTTTTAACAGTCATCTAACTCCATACAAACTTTCAGTTTATTGCTTAAGTAGTTTCGGAGATATTGCGAACCGGTGAAATGTATCGTATGGACATATGGATAGTTTTATATAGGCTATATGCTATAGAATTATATGCCAGCAGATGAATATTGTAATCGTGCTTCATCATACCAACCTACATTTCTATCGCTTGTTTAGAACACGAGAAATATAAACGTGATTTTAAAAAAATTAGCACAGCTGCCATTTTGAAGTTCTCTTAGAAATTGAATTAAATTGGACGTGAATATATTAAAACTTGTATGAAGATTTAATGTGCTAAATTTCACAGCGCTCGGATAATTAAGTCGCGAGAAAAATCCAATTAAATATTTAAATTTCGCTTTGCTGCCATATTGGATTTGTTTTCAACAGATTATTGAAACAATAGGTAAACTTATGCTGATAGCGTCTATCAACAAACAACATTTCAGTTGCATTGCTGTAATAGATTCGTAGATATTGAGGTCCGTCGAAATATTTCGGATGATCGCCATGTTGGATTTTTCTACAGGTAGGTTATAGAGTATTAGATGAAGATTGTTGCCTAGGTTTATTATTCAAACGTTCACTTCGATCGCATTGAGGTATCTCGTCTGTTCCTCCCCTGCACAATGATTCGTGTTAATTGCTCAATTAAACCCTGAGTTTTGAAGTTTTAATAGTATGCTCATCTACCATCTTGAATATATGGCGGGGATGTTCTTTTGCCTTTGGCACACAAAACCCATATACGGTTTTACATTAATGCTAATTTTAGATATTGTATCTATAAAATATATAGTTATTTGATTGCATATTTTATAATTTTAAGATGGCCACTCTGCGCCATATTGAGCTATAAATGAATAGTGGTAGCGAGGTCTCTTGTATGGTTCCCCTTGCTCTTCTGAATATCTATAAACAAGGATGATAGACTCGCCCTTAGCTAGCTTGTAAACTGTCGCCTCAGTAGTTGAATGGACATGGTAGGAAGAAATTAAAACGTAAAAACACTTTTAGTGGGCGATGTATGGAAGATAGACATACGCTCTCGCGGACTTTTTTGTAGAACTTTTCATGCTGAACAATTCTTACACTCATAGTATTTAGATATTTTTAACGGTTTACCCAGCGTAAGCTTATAAAGCGCTCGGACGCCAAGTTTTTTATCGACTTTTCTACTGAAATCGTAATTGCTCGTCTTCCTTTGATAATAAATAAATTATTTTCTACAGAAATCATACTCGATATAGCCTATCCTTTACAGAATGGTGAAAACCGCATCAAAATCCATTCAGTGGTTCTCGAGTTTACCCGTAACATCCAAGAATCGGGGACTTTGTTTTATACTAAGTAGAGATTGGTCCAATGAGCAAGTAACATGTGTACCGGTACTTCAAGGGACATTCTGCAACCCATGAGTTTTTAGTCCTCAAGCACCGACAGTGGTGGCTACGCTGGCTAACGCGCAGTGTTAGGTCATGGGGCCAAGCTCTCTGCTGACTCGGTAGACGCATGGGTTCGAGCCCCACCGTCGGCCGTCCTTGAAATGGTTTTCCGTGGTTTCCCATTTGCAACACCAGGCAAATGCTGGGACGGTACCTTCTGACAGGCCACGGCCGCTTCCTTCCACATCCTTCTCCAATTTCATTCACCTTAATCAATTCCATCTCTCATCCCGACGCGCAGGTCGCTCACGGGCGTCAAATAGAAAGACCTGCACTAGGTCTCTGAGGAGACCACACGAAAAAAAAAAAGTTCTCAAGCATAGTGGAAATAAGCTCTTCGTAATTATCAGCTTTCTTATTTACAAGGAAGACATAGATCACTGCTTGTTTATTACGAAAAAGAAACAGACCCCTTCACTACATCATCCCATGAACACATGTGTTGACCGACTGAAAAGCTCCCTCCGTTCCATAATATGGTGCAGATATGTTAGGCTAATTGTAGGTTGCTCGAAAGCAGCTTGGGCGATTAATATTATTTAGCACCATACGAAGTGTATTTCAAAACTTTTAACGCTCACTTTTAGATCAGTAAATAAAGTGTACACTATTAAAAATACACACGCACCAACGAATGAGAAAAGAAAGAACTATAATACAATAATATGAACGCTTCACCTGAAACGTAGGCCTAATACTGACTGTGGACATTAATTATCACAGTAGCCTAGTTGTTATTATATTTATTAGACTATTTTATTATTATTATTATTATAATTATTATAACTAGCTGACCCGTGCGAGAACTCTCGCATAATGGGTTGTGTGCGCCCCATGTGTACAGACTACTCGCTTGGCCCTAGTGCTATGCGGGCTGTACGCAATGCCAGGGGCTATCGTCTTATTTCTTTGTTTAAGCACTTTATAAACAAATAAATATATTTCCGTTGACTTTTCAAGAAATGCAAGATTTTCCGTGTACTATTGAGACGATTTGGAAGATATTGGTACAAACCACACCTTCTAACTCCCTCTGGATTAGGAGCTTGAGCGTATTATATAATAAGATTCGTATGTTCATTCAAAGAGCACGTTTGAACTGCTAGTTGCCCTGATAATGTTCGCCTTATCCTCCCAAAATCTCTTCAAGAATGCACTGTGTTGCATCTTGCGTTCTGTGGACCACCTGCTACCAGTTTCTCCACGAAGTTGGGCTTGTATTATAGCACTAAAGGCTCCACGATTTTTAGCCTATTTTCTTCTTATGAAAAAATGGGCTATGATATCACCTTTTGTACGTGTGTGTGTGTGCGTATGTGTGTCCCCTCCCCCTCCCCTCCCCCTCCCCCTCCCCTCCCCCTCCCCCCTCCCCTCCCCCTCCCCCCTAATAAAATCCAAACGACTGGAGCGATTTCAATGAAACTCAGTAAGGACATACAGTAGTATTATTTTGTCTGACCCCGACCATTTCCTTGAAATTTTATACGTTTCACCAATCCAACATGGTGGCTATGCGAATTATTTCACCTGCATTCTACATCTCCGAAAATATTACTCGTATCACCCCGACATTTTGTATGGTGACAGAGAATACTAAGGTAAGTTCAGGAATGCGATGAAATACACATTAAATACAAAACCAACATGGTGCCGAAGCGAAGTTTAAATATTTAAATGGTATGTTCTCGAGATTTAATTAACCGAGCGCAGTGAAACTTGGTATGTTACATGTTTACACAAGATTCAATTACTGCCATCTAATTGAAATCCATTTTTCATAAAAGCAGTATGGCGGCTGTGCGAAATTCTAAAATTCATCCTTTTATTTTTTGAGTCCTAATCATGCGATACCATTTTTTGGCATTTACTAGACTATCCAACACCCTAGATCAAATCTAATAGGCCTAATACTGCTTGGAGACTTCAATGCTTAAATCGGCTAAGAACGTCACCATCGATCCACAGTGGGCAAATTCCCTGCGAATAATTGATCCAATGCAAATGGAGAAATATGCATTAGTCCATGCAGAGAGCATGGCATAGTCCTGAAATCTACATTCTTCAAAAGAAATCCTAGGAAACAAACTACTTGGGTGTCCCCAATTCCAATCTGTGGGGAGATAGCCTACAACTCGGACCATGTTGCTATCAGCAGACAGTCTGCGACGAAGATACTCAATGTAAGAGTTGTTAAGAGTGCAGGTTTAGATTCAGACCACTATCTATCATAAACTTTCAAATTTGGCCAATATATAGATGAAAGAGTAAATATCGACCCAAAAGGTTCGACACACAAATATTAGCTAAAGAACATGTTTTCACAACATGTTTGAAAGACAAAACACCGACAACATGGGGACAACTTCAAACAGACATAGGCCTAGTCCAGATAGCAGAAGAAACCATTCTACTTAAAAAATAAAAATAAAAACGGAAACATGCCTGCTGGAATGATGAGTGTGATGAACTAATTATTAAAAGAAATGCGAATAAATATTATAACAATAGGAATAAATTTACAGAAGCCCGAAAGCTGGCTTCAAAAGGAATTAAAAAGACACATGTAAGACCAACTAGCATTAATGGAATCGAACTTCAAACAGAACAACTTAAGGGATTTCTACAAGACCTTCCAAAGTAATTTAAAGAAATACACTCCTCCAAGTTTACTTTTCACAGATCCAAAGACGCAGAAAATTGCATACAATAACGCTGAAAATTGCAGGATCCTTGCGGAATACTTTGAAGAACTCCTAAACTGCGATCCACTAATAGAAAACCTCCAACAAAGGAAGAGATAAAATAAATAAGGTATCTGGAGAAGACTATATATTGGCTGAATTATGGAAATACTCTTGTGACACCATGATACTATGTTTAACGGAAATCATCAAACTCATATGGAAAGCGCACAGTTAACCATCAGGATGGACATCTGCACTGATTTATCCACTCCATAAAAAAGAAAAGAAAACGGATTCTAACAATTACAAGGGAATTTCCCTCCTGCTAGTGACCTACAAGAACTTATTCAAAGCGCTTCTCAATAGAGCAGAAAAGATACTCGACCCCCAATTGGGTGAGTATCAGGCAGGATTTAGGAAGGGACGGTCATGAACAGAAGAAATATTCAACTTAATGAGCATAATCAGGAATTTGAAATATGTAGTTAGGTTTGTGGATTTTAGAAATGTCTATGACTCCGTTGACAAAAAGGCACTTATTGAAGTTTCCAAGCAATTCGGACTTGATAATAAAACAACAGAAATAATTAAAGCATCATTAACGAACATAACCTCCAAAGTTAAATTTAGAGGGGAACTATCAAAACCTTTTGTAATGATGTCGAGTGTGAGACAGGGTGATGGTTTGTCACCCTTACTTTTCAATTGTGCGTTAGAGAAAGTAGTTCGAGAATGGAGGAAAGCCATCGATACTAAAGGTAATCAACTAGGAAGACATCCAAATAAAATCACTGTAGATTGTCTTACTTTTGCGGATGACTGACTCACTAGATAATGCCCAAGAGCAAAACCAAGCTGCCAAAATAGGACTCCAAATATCATTTGGAAAAACTCTTTGTGGCACCCATTCTTCAAGTAGATAACTTGATAGGCGAGCCAACAAAGGTACAATGTAGCTACAACGACCGTAGGAAGTTACGGTAGATAGCCTAACTACAGTAGATAGGATTGGAGACGGAGGTACAATGTAGCTACAACGTCCGTAGGAAGTTACGGTAGATAGCCTAACTACAGTAGATAGGATTGGAGACGGAGATACAATGTAGCTACAACGTCCGTAGGAAGTTACGGTAGATAGCCTAACTACAGTAGACAGGATTGGAGACGGAGATACAATGTAGCTACAACGTCCGTAGGAAGTTACGGTAGATAGCCTAACTACAGTAGATAGGATTGGAGACGGAGGTACAATGAAGCTGCTGCGTAAGCTGTTCATCAGTATATCTAGTTTCCTGAAGTGCTGTTATCAAAATATTTTTCCCCTCTAAGAAATTAATCAACGATTTAAGTTTTCCTGCTTTTAAAAGTGAATTGACATTAAAGGTAGCCAGAAAAGTGACGTTTTTGTGCTTAATTATACTGGTGATTTGCCTATGGCTGGTTTCAAGATGCTCCGTCTTATCCTCTGCACAATAATCCCACATAATCCGAATGCCTACCTTTCATTTCCTTGGAAATTTGAGATTCGTTACCTCCTGGGGTAAAGTCTCTTACAAAGTGCAAATCCATTGTTGATATTTTTGATAGGTTAAGGGAACAAGTCCCCTAAAGATTCTACTCAAGGTTGTTAGCTCCGAGGACGAGTTTTCAGCCGCACTATAGGTGAACCGACGTTAAACATTTGTTGCAAGACAGACGCGAAATGGGTTTATGTAAAGCTGACATCTAATCGAAGAATAGAGTAGATACGTTTTATCCTATTATTCCCGGATACAGGGCTGCCCCTTCCGTCATACATACTGTTCTGTAGATCATCCCTTCCACTATCAATGCCGTTCATGACTTCACCGGAACCCTTACAAGGTACTGTACTACCAGATGGGCCAAAGTCTGGCTTCCCAAACATTGGGTCAAGGTTGGCGGGTTTTATCTAGTTTTGTGCTATAACACTCTGCCTACATTGCAGCTAAATTGTATCTCTGTTGGCGCCCTGTCTAGTTATCCACTCTAACACCCTGCTTACATTGCAGCTACATTGTATCTCTGTTGGCGCCCTGTCTAGTTATCCACTATAACACCCTGCTTACATTGCAGCTACATTGTATCCCTGTTGGCCCCCTATCTAGTTATCCACTATAACACCCTGCTTACATTGCAGCTACATTGTGTCTCTGTTGGCGCCCTGTCTAGTTATCCACTATAACACCCTGCTTACATTGCAGCTACATTGTGTCTCTGTTGGAGCCCTGTCTAGTTATCCACTATAACACCCTGCTTACATTGCAGCTACATTGTATCCCTGTTGGCCCCCTATCTAGTTATCCACTATAACATCCTGCTTACATTGCAGATACATTGTGTCTCTGTTGGCGCCCTATCTAGTTATCCACTATAACACCCTGCTTACATTGCAGCTACATTGTGTCTCTGTTGGCGCCCTGTCTAGTTATCCACTATAACACCCTGCTTACATTGCAGCTACATTGTGTCTCTGTTGGCGCCCTATCTAGTTATCCACTATAACATACTGCTTACATTGCAGCTACATTGTATCTCTGTTGGCGCCCTGTCTAGTTATCCACTATAACACCCTGCTTACATTGCAGCTACATTGTGTCTCTGTTGGCGTCCTGTCTAGTTATCCACTATAACAGCTTGCTTACATTGCAGCTACATTGTGTCTCTGTTGGCGCCCTATCTAGTTATCCACTATAACACTCTGCTTACATTACAGCTACATTGTATCTCTGTTGGCGCCCTATCTAGTTATCCACTATAACACCCTGCTTACATTGCAGCTACATTGTGTCTCTGTTGGCGCCCTATCTAGTTATCCACTATAACACTCTGCTTACATTGCAGCTACATTGTGTCTCTGTTGGCGCCCTATCTAGTTATCCACTATAACACCCTGCTTACATTGCAGCTACATTGTGCCTCTGTTGGCGCCCTGTCTAGTTATCCACTATAACACCCTGCTTACATTGCAGCTACATTATGTCTCTGTTGGCGCCCTGTCTAGTTATCCACTATAACACCCTGCTTACATTGCAGCTACATTGTGTCTCTGTTGGCGCCCTGTCTAGTTATCCACTATAACACCCTGCTTACATTGCAGCTACATTGTGTCTCTGTTGGCGCCCTGTCTAGTTATCCACTATAACACCCTGCTTACATTGCAGCTACATTGTGTCTCTGTTGGCGCCCTGTCTAGTTATCCACTATAACAGCTTGCTTACATTGCAGCTACATTGTGTCTCTGTTGGCGCCCTGTCTAGTTATCCACTATAACACTCTGCTTACATTGCAGCTACATTGTATCTCTGTTGGCGCCCTATCTAGTCATCCACTATAACACTCTGCTTAAATTGCAGCGACATTGTATCTCTGTTGGCGCCCTGTCTAGTTATCCACTATAACACTCTGCTTAAATTGCCGCTACATTGTATCTCTGTTGGCGTCCAATCTAGTTATCCACTATAACATACTGCTTACATTGCAGCTACATTGTATCTCTGTTGGCGCCCTATCTAGTCATCCACTATAACACTCTGCTTAAATTGCAGCTACATTGTATCTCTGTTGGCGCCCTATCTAGTTATCCACTATAACATACTGCTTACATTGCAGCTACATTGTATCTCTGTTGGCGCCCTATCAAGTTATCCACTATTACACCCTGCTTACATTGCAGCTACATTGTGTCTCTGTTGGCGCCCTATCTAGTTATCCACTATTACACCCTGCTTACATTGCAGCTACATTGTATCTCTGTTGGCGCCCTGTCTAGTTATCTACTATAACACCCTGCTTACATTGCAGCTACATTGTGTCTCTGTTGGCGCCCTACCTAGTTATCTACTATAACACCCTGCTAACATTGCAGCTACATTGTGTCTCTGTTGGCGCCCTGTCTAGTTATCCACTATTACACCCTGCTTACATTGCAGCTACATTGTATCTCTGTTGGCGCCCTGTCTAGTTATTTACTATAAAACCCTGCTTACATTGCAGTTACATTGTATCTCTGTTGGCGCCCTGTCTAGTTATCTACTAAAACACCCTGCTAACATTGCAGCTACATTGTATCTCTGTTGGCGCCCTGTCTAGTTATCCACAATAACACCCTGCCGACATTGCAGCTACATTGTATCTCTGTTGGCGCCCTGTCTAGTTATCCACTATAAAACCCTGCTTACATTGCAGTTACATTGTATCTCTGTTGGCGCCCTGTCTAGTTATCTACTATAACACCCTGCTTACATTGCAGTTACATTGTATCTCTGTTGGCGCCCTATCTAGTTATCCACTATAACACCCTGCTTACATTGCAGCTACATTGTATCCCTGTTGGCCCCCTATCTAGTTATCTACTATAACACCCTGCTTACATTGCAGCTACATTGTATCCCTGTTGGCCCCCTATCTAGTTATCCACTATAACACCCTGCTTACATTGCAGCTACATTGTGTCTCTGTTGGCGCCCTGTCTAGTTATCCACTATAACACCCTGCTTACATTGCAGCTACATTGTGTCTCTGTTGGCGCCCTATCTAGTTATCCACTATAACACTCTGCTTACATTACAGCTACATTGTATCTCTGTTGGCGCCCTATCTAGTTATCCACTATAACACCCTGCTTACATTGCAGCTACATTGTGTCTCTGTTGGCGCCCTATCTAGTTATCCACTATAACACTCTGCTTACATTGCAGCTACATTGTGTCTCTGTTGGCGCCCTATCTAGTTATCCACTATAACACCCTGCTTACATTGCAGCTACATTGTGTCTCTGTTGGCGCCCTGTCTAGTTATCCACTATAACACCCTGCTTACATTGCAGCTACATTATGTCTCTGTTGGCGCCCTGTCTAGTTATCCACTATAACACCCTGCTTACATTGCAGCTACATTGTGTCTCTGTTGGCGCCCTGTCTAGTTATCCACTATAACACCCTGCTTACATTGCAGCTACATTGTGTCTCTGTTGGCGCCCTGTCTAGTTATCCACTATAACACCCTGCTTACATTGCAGCTACATTGTGTCTCTGTTGGCGCCCTGTCTAGTTATCCACTATAACAGCTTGCTTACATTGCAGCTACATTGTGTCTCTGTTGGCGCCCTGTCTAGTTATCCACTATAACACTCTGCTTACATTGCAGCTACATTGTATCTCTGTTGGCGCCCTATCTAGTTATCCACTATAACACTCTGCTTAAATTGCAGCTACATTGTATCTCTGTTGGCGCCCTGTCTAGTTATCCACTATAACACTCTGCTTAAATTGCCGCTACATTGTATCTCTGTTGGCGCCCAATCTAGTTATCCACTATAACATACTGCTTACATTGCAGCTACATTGTATCTCTGTTGGCGCCCTATCTAGTCATCCACTATAACACTCTGCTTAAATTGCAGCTACATTGTATCTCTGTTGGCGCCCTATCTAGTTATCCACTATAACATACTGCTTACATTGCAGCTACATTGTATCTCTGTTGGCGCCCTATCTAGTTATCCACTATTACACCCTGCTTACATTGCAGCTACATTGTATCTCTGTTGGCGCCCTGTCTAGTTATCTACTATAACACCCTGCTTACATTGCAGCTACATTGTGTCTCTGTTGGCGCCCTACCTAGTTATCTACTATAACACCCTGCTAACATTGCAGCTACATTGTGTCTCTGTTGGCGCCCTGTCTAGTTATCCACTATTACACCCTGCTTACATTGCAGCTACATTGTATCTCTGTTGGCGCCCTGTCTAGTTATTTACTATAAAACCCTGCTTACATTGCAGTTACATTGTATCTCTGTTGGCGCCCTGTCTAGTTATCTACTAGAACACCCTGCTAACATTGCAGCTACATTGTATCTCTGTTGGCGCCCTGTCTAGTTATCCACTATAACACCCTGCCGACATTGCAGCTACATTGTATCTCTGTTGGCGCCCTGTCTAGTTATCCACTATAAAACCCTGCTTACATTGCAGTTACATAGTATCTCTGTTGGCGCCCTGTCTAGTTATCTACTATAACACCCTGCTTACATTGCAGTTACATTGTATCTCTGTTGGCGCCCTATCTAGTTATCCACTATAACACCCTGCATACATTGCAGCTACATTGTGTCTCTGTTGGCGCCCTATCTACTGTCGACCAAAGTATTATGAGCCCTCGAGTTTGAAGGTTGTTTGTGAAGTAACCAATACACCTACTTAAAATCCAATAACATCATCAATTTCGTCGTTCTATTTTACGTTCGGTCATGTAGGTTTGGAATTTTTAATTTATATTTTTTTTATCGCGGTTGGAACACAAAAAGTGCACGTTTTTAAGCGTGTTTCAATCATGCGTCACATTTAAGAATTATTATCTCAAAAACCCGCCATCAGATTGAATCCAAATTTTAACACAATATACATTGGAATGTTGTATAACAGGTTTATTAATTTCAAAATTGTGTGTGTACAAGAAACAAAGCTGTTATCATTTTTGTAAGGTAAGTTTTTCTCGGGTCGGGGTGGTTGGAAAATGTAGTTCTTGGTTGCATTGTAATCCTTATACATCGAAAAGTTAAGCTGTATGACTGTGAAATACGTAAATTAATTCACTTATTTTATATAGGTTTGTATTTCTACGGGGAAATAACACATGTTTCACCAGCTAGCCGCTCCGGGAAAAGCTGAACACCGTTGCCGAAATGGTGCCCTCACGCATCATGGCACGTCTCGCTCGGAAGTGATGGGCTCCATCTAAGCAACGCTGTTCAGCTTTTCCCGGAGCGGCTAGTTGGAGAACCATGTGTTATTTCCTCGTAGAAATACAAAACGATATAAAATAAGTGAATTAATGTACGTATTTAACAGTCATACAGCATAACTTTTTGATATATAACGATTACAACGCAACCAAGAACTACATTTTCCAACCACCCCGAGCCGAGAAAAAGTTACCTTACAACAATGATAACAACTTTGTCTCTTGGAGACACAAAATTTTGAAATTAATAAACCAGTTATACAACATTCCAATGTATATTGTGTTAAAATTTGGATTCGATCTGATGACGAGCTTTTGAGATAATAATTCTTAAAAGTGACGCATGGTTGAAACACGCTTAAAACCGTGCACTTTTTGTGTTCCAACTGCGATAAAAAATATTAAAATATAAATTTAAAAATCCAAACCTACATGAACTAATGTAAAATAGAACGACGAAAATGTTGATAGTATTGGACTTTATTTAGGTCTATTGGTTACTTAACAAACAACCTTCAAACTCGAGTACACATAATACTTTGGTCGACAGTAGTTATCCACTATAACACTTTGCTTACATTGCAGCTACATTGTGTCTCTGTTGGCGCCCTGTCTAGTTATCTACTATAACACTCTGCTTACATTGCAGCTACCTTGTGTCTCTGTTGGCGCCCTGTCTAGTTATCCACTATAACACTCTGCTTACATTGCAGCTACATTGTGTCTCTGTTGGCGCCCTGTCTAGTTATCTACTTTAACACTCTGCTTACATTGCAGCTACATTGTGTCTCTGTTGGCTCCCTGACTAGTTATCCACTATAACACCCTGCTAACATTGCAGCTACATTGTATCTCTGTTGGCGCCCTACCTAGTTATCCACTATAACACCCTGCTTACATTGCAGCTACATTGTATCTCTGTTGGCGCCCTATCTAGTTATCTACTATTACACCCTGCTTACATTGCAGCTACATTGTATCTCTGTTGGCACCCTATCTAGTTATCTACTATAACACCCTGTTTACATTGCAGCTACATTGTATCTCTGTTGGCGCCCTTTCTAGTTATCTACTATAACACCCTGCTAACATTGCAGACACATTGTATCTCTGTTGGCGCCCTGTCTAGTTATCTACTATAACATACTGCATACATTGCAGCTACATTGTATCTCTGTTGGCGCCCTATCTAGTTATCCACTGTAACAAACTGCTTACATTGCAGCTACATTGTGTCTCTGTTGGCGCCCTGTCTAGTTATCCACAATAACACACTGCTTACATTGCAGCTACATTGTGTCTCTGTTGGCGCCCTGTCTAGTTATCCACTATAACACTCTGCTTACATTGCAGCTACATTGTGTCTCTGTTGGCGCCCTGTCTAGTTATCCACTATAACACCCGTCTTTCATTGCATCTACATTGTGTCTCTGTTGGCGCCCTATCTAGTTATCTACTGTAACATACTGCTTACATTGCAGCTACATTGTGTCTCTGTTGGCGCCCTATCTAGTTATCTTAGTGATAGGAAAAATTTGGGATGGTGAATTTCGCGAATTTTTAAATGAAATAATACACAGGTTGTAATGTGTTTTAATAACCTTATAAATGGCGAATGAATGGTTTTAGAACTCCCAAAATTTCGCGAATTTCGCATGAAAACGCGAATTTCACAACAAAACGCGAATTTCCCATGAAAACGCCAATTTTAGCTTTATTTAGTTTTTTTACAGTGTACCTCGCGGCAATTAATGCACGAATTTCCGCGAATTATTGAAAACCGCGAATTATCTGTAGTCATGACTGTTTTTAAGCATTGCAAAAAGAAAACTATTGGTTAAAATATTGAATTTTATTTCATAAGCCAAAAAAAAAAAATACATATATAATACTTTATAACATGGTATTGTTAGACACACTATGTGGATTATACCAATATTGAAAACTAATAAATATGACTTTCATCACTTTTTGTTTCTTAGATGTTTTTTTATAATTTTAGATTGTACAAGTGTGAAGAAAAAATATATGAGAATGAAAATTCATCTTGATTTTCTATATAAGAGATAAGTGTGACTGGACACACACTAGCTTGACTGTGGGAACTTTCGGGACTTCCGTTGCATCACTCCCGTTCTCTATATGTACTGGATCTCAGTTTACCTCACCGACAGTCAAATTCCGTGCAATATACTCATCGCTTTCATGTCTGAAACCATGATTGTCTTTATCGAAGTCTAACTACTGAATGTCACTTTCTTCTGCATCTTGATATTCATCCAGGTTTTGCCCTAGTGTCATCATAGTGTGCCCTTCCAGCAAGAAATATGCAAATCACAGTATACCAGCAATGCTCAAATCGGGATTTTCAGGGTTTTGGTACGTTCTCCCACTCTGTGACTTACACATTTTGGATTAAATAGAGGATACACTTTCAAAAATAACAACAAAATCAACTCCTATTTTAACATATTTAATTAACCAAAATTATGGCGCTACAAACAAATAAACTATTGAACCAATCCTTCTACTTGTTCAAAGTGAACAAGGAATATGTAAAAATCAAACAAATATTGTATTAAAATACATGGTTTCCTTCAAACCAACAATTCATAATCATTTTCACTTCCATAAAGTATCTATCTTAAAGTTCAACATAATCACGAGCTCCAATGGCTCGATATCTTCCCAGAATAACGGTGTCTTTCTTTCATACACCTCAATAACTATTTTATGAATTTCTTATCATCAAACAAATATATAATCACATTTAAAGTACATGTTACTTCTCTACTTAAATGTTTGGGCATTC
The DNA here is from genome assembly GCA_946902985.2 of Meconema thalassinum. Classification (NCBI taxonomy): domain Eukaryota; kingdom Metazoa; phylum Arthropoda; class Insecta; order Orthoptera; family Tettigoniidae; genus Meconema; species Meconema thalassinum. Next base: position 56,782,386 of record OX336389.2, read on the forward strand.
AACAATGTTCTCAATATTACCATCTCTCTCGAGTTTCACAAATTCACTACAGTGATCGGGAAAATACTTGTGTACTCCAGAGTTACAAAGATTACTTGACAAAGTCAAAAACTATGATTACTCCCGGAATCTAGTTATCTTCATTGAACTCATGGAATCCTACATCCATACAACATTACATTAGGGATTTTTATTTATTTGTCTTATAAGACCATTATCACATAAGAAAGCTACGATCTGAACTGGCAGCGATATTTTCATCTACATGGACCTCGGTTCAAACCCCGGATCATTTACAACTTTTAAAAACTCACGGCGTGTTACTACTTCTCTCAGACGTTCCTTTCCGACCTAGCACAACTTACAATAACAAGGGTTGGACCGTAATCACTTGGGCGAGATTCATGGCTGAGAGGGGAACCTCCTGCTTAGCCCACGCGTGGCAGCTATACTCAATGCTTTTAAAACACATCTTTCTTTTCTTCAGTTCTCTGGGGAGACCTGGCGTTTTACTGATTTCATTTACTTTCAACAACATTATTAGGTTCATTAACCACTTTCGTAACCTTGGCATTTATTAATTATGAAGGGTCATCATTGATTGGGAAGAGTAATTCACATACAACGACGAATACTTAGGGGCTTCAACAACTAGACGAGTCTAGGTTCGACTCTCTTAACATGCCTCGGGAACCATTCCCATACTAGAGGACTTATATAAATGCGACTTTGGGTCGGCCGTGGCCTATATTACCTGCGCTCATAATACCATACATTTTCTCCCTATCATACAACATAACACACATAGCCTCGTGATCTACGTCACTATTGGAGGACTTTAGCATGGCTCGATTACCGCAATCAACTACCCCTCATAAGTAATTTACCAAGTACATTTAGATTCTACGCATCCCTAGCGTGACATTTTACTTTAATGCGCTACATTGCGCTATACATTATTTTAAGGCCTAGCGTCTTCCAAAGAACTGATAAATTCCACATCAACAATTGATCCATATCTCAATTTTTATATTAATCCTTTCCCTTGACAATAATCGCTATATTTTTAAGAACATGCATTAACACCATGTCTTACACTTTATTAAGGCTCAGACGCTCTTACTTTCATATCATTCAATTTAATCTTTATTTATATTTCTTTTCATTATTATTATTATTTATTACGCTTGCCTTTGTAACATTTGTCAAATACACTGACATATTATTTCATACATTTCCTCTACAGGATTTATTCATTTCACATAATTATTTATAATTTCTCAAATTTCATTTGTTCAGACCGCGCTCCTATACTGTTATTTGTTATTCAGAAACATCCCTCTATCTCAAACTCCGGTGGATTGTACACAAACACTTTCCCAACACAAAACATAATGAAAATCTTTACTCACATGTTATAGGTCGGTCCCTGACCTTCCTTTTTCTTGCGATGTTTCATTTTTGCCCACTATTTTGTAATTACTCCATCTTGTACAAATTCATTTCATGTATTGACATATCTTGACACACATTTAACTCGTATACATTTAACACTGATAACATTTTTTAAAATACACTGGTGTATCCGTTTAGAATACACGATAAAACACTGAAAATATTTCCGTTTAACACAAATTTTATATATTTACACTTCACAGATTCTAATCACTGAGGCTGCTATTCAGCCTTTCACACGTAATTTCTTGACCTCCCGTCTCCAAGGGTGAAATTTAGTAAATGTCGGCTTCCTATCCTGTCAGAATGTGAAAGTCTCGAACCATCTACTTCCTCCCTGGAATAGTTCTCCTTCAAATCCCGTTTCCTGACGATCTGCTATTACCTCTGACTCGAACGGCTCCCTTTTAGACCCTATTGGTTGGTCTAGCGAAAGTCTATCTTGTCCACGGCCCCCCAAATAATCTATCGGTGACCTATTGATTTCTAGCAACTAATACTCCTCGTAACTTAGTGCTTTTTAATAGTTCGTCTGCTTTCTTGAAGCAATGTCTATAATTTCCTTCTCCTTTCCTCTTATTCGGTTCTCGAATTCCTATCTTTCCGGAATACCTTGCGAACCTTGTTCTGTCTGTCCCTGCTCGGGTTCTTTAAAGTTGATAAAATGTTTATCTCGCTGTTACGGTACTTCAGTACGTTATGATACTTTTGGTCATTTAATTTAAGACCTATCGCCCTTGGTTCTAAGTTCGCAGCCTGCTTTGACTGTAATTACTGAACTTTTCACTGTAAACTTTATACTGTCGGAACTAAATCCTGTAACTAGGATTTTCCTAATTCTCCACACGGCGATACTGTAATAATACTTCTTGGCTATTCCTTACGGATGCACGTTGGTTATTGATACCACGACGCCCTTGGCTATCGGAAACTGCATTCGGTGTGTGACACAGTGTCACGCCCGCAGACTGACAATAACTGCATTTACTGCTTATACTTGTTGTACGGTATGACCTCCCCTGAGGTTCATACGTTTGAATACGGCGTGATGTAGCTTCACGTCCCCTGGACGGAATAATACTGCATGATGATGCTCCAACGTTACGCCCCCCTGGGCTGACTAGTAACTGCTTTCGATGTGTGATGTAGCGTCACGCCCCCTGGACGGACTAAAACTGCATGATGTGATACAGCACCTCCCCTCACGGAGTCTGTCGTGAACTGCATGATTGGTCTGGCTTGGCCTGGACTTTTATACTATTTAGTCAAAAAAAGATAAAATCCTAGTCCTTTTCGTGACCAACTTTTGAAATAATTGTCGCACCTTTATAAAAATTATATCTCCAGAAAGCTCGTTTTCTAAACGTCAAATGACCTCACTGCACATGAAAATCGATCGTGCATTTCTGAGATATTAAATAATTTTTAGTCTTCAGCTGTGTGGGTGTTGCAGTTGATTTTTTTATTCCCCACTCCTCGGGTCTCAGTAAATCCCCGATGACGTATGCTACGTTTGCACTTCTCTCCTGGACAATTATTAAAAGCTTTTTCTCCACACAAAAATCTCTAATCCGAAATGATTCACAGTACTGTATTTATTTACTTACTTTTATTCTTGCAAATGGGTTAAATTTAATTATTCTTCTTCTGGCACAGTTGCGCTGTTGCCGTTTTAATGCAACGTAAGAGCGATTTCAGAAACGTGCTCTCTCTCGTACGCCTGGAACTTTCCATTCATTCTATTTATATTCGTGACCGGCTCCTTATCCATGAGTCAGGCATGATCTCATTTCCTGGCCACCTGGGTTCAACTTCTTACACAACGTTCTGCTAGCATCCTCGCCTGAAATTTTTCTATGTTCCATTTAAAACTGTATATTTCTTTCCTTCCTTTTACAAATATACATGGATTCGACCCCCTATGAGCCAATGGTACATGGGTTCAATAGTGAGACCACCTTGCCCGTTTAAAATATAGTCGTCACAGAAGCCGACAACGCTTTGTTTTTTGCGAGTGTAGTAGCGGTAATCCTCTCCCATGACTTGACTGCATGGAGAGCATCCAACAAACACGGAAAGATCGGAAACTTAACGGTAGATAGCAAGCCTCGCTTTCTGCATACAGCGATCTTAATCAATCGGGGTGGTCATCCTGGTAAGTTTTTTAGTTATAGAGGTTTTAAGGGCCAGAACAGCAAGGTCATCAGCCCCCTCATCCTAGTAACTACTCGCCGCGTGGCGTCATATAGTGCGCCTTTCAGACATGAATATCTAGATGGCAAGTATCCATATCATACTGTGCCACCAGGTGGTCTTCTTGTTTTAATTCTGTAGTGCACCTGTCACAGTACTTGAAAGATATTGTGCAATTTATGAATGAAGTAGCAGGGACTGATATCTCTGGAGTTGATTTTCTGAACAATGTTTCACATAACGAAATACATGAGATTCAAAGAATTTGGCACTGACATCACTGAACTCATCCCTTTATTAGAAGGCCAGTCTTATCCAACTGTTGGAAGGTTGTGGAAATGTGTTAAAAAGAGGGAAAATACATTCAGTTTTAGTAAACACTGGGTCAAATGATCTTAGAAAATTAATTAATTATTAAATTTAGCTGCTATTAGCTTTAGGTTTCAGTTTCTTACCATCTTCCATTGCTATTGTATTAGTAGCTAAAGATATGAATCTAGTTTTCATTATGTGACCAAATATTACAAATCATGCTTCATTTACTGTTATTACGACTTGAACTTGTGTATATTTCTTGTTAACAATTTTTTTAAATTTTAATATTCAAACTTTAATTTTCAATTTTCAATTTTTATTTTTTGTATTCTAATGTATTTTTATTTTGTATTTTCATGTGTTATCTGTGTGTAAACAATTGTTTGCTACTGTAATTGGGGCACTGCCTTGTTGTGGCAATAAATACATAAATAAATAAGATCCGTTGACCCTGGTGTTACGTGCCACCCCCTAGTGGCACTTTTGTTAACTGGATTACGGTGGGGGTACAAAGCACAACACCAATTACTGCTTAAAGAAATAATTAACTTTATTGTGGCCAGAAAATTACACTAATCAGCAAATACAAGCAATTAGGAGCCTTCTCCAGTTTCCTCAAGTCTCTTCCTTATGCACTCTTGGCCCCTTTCACTTGCAACAGACCACAGAAGTTAATCCGTCCTAATGAGTCCGGTGGCCTTGGCAGAAGCTACCTGCCCCTCTTCCTCAGGTACAACAAATACAGTTACTTACGAGCACTTGATGTACGCTGTTCACAAGCTGGGAGAAACAATGTCACAGGATTTCGTAACTCGCACAGCACTTCGTCACCACACTTCTGTCGCACAAGATAATCGCTCGCACTAGCTCGTAAAACACAACAACAACCACTGCTTGACGGGTCACTCTTATATAGCCGGCCGGTGACTCAATAAATGCTTCTAGATCCATCCAGAGTCCACGGCTTCTCGAGGTTTCCAGCGCTGGTCCAGTCACGAATGTTCTGGACTATTCCTTTGTCCTAGTAGCCCTGTTGCATAAGGCGCGCGCAATACAGGAGGCAGGGCACAGCCCAGCCCTGGGGCAGTTGTGACTCACGCGGTGACTGATGACACAAACTGACAGCCGTAACACCACCCCCTTCCTAAAAAAAGGCTGATCGTCCCGATCAATCATTGGTCCGTCTGTGTCCCTCCGTAGGCTGCCAGGCGATCTCGATGCACGATCTTCATCTTCGCCCTCGGGCTCCGCTGGATCCTGTAGACGACATCGTTGATCCGTTTCACGACTCGGTACGGGCCCTCCCAGGACTTCTGCAGTTTGGATGACAGGCCTTTCTTCCGTAATGGGTTGAAGAGCCAGACCAGGTCGTCCTCGTGGAATCCGCCGGCATCCGTCTGCTGGTCGTATCGGGTCTTCATTCGGTCGGTCTCGATCCGCAGTTTCCTCCTCGCGAACGCGTGTACGTCCTCCAGTTGGTCGACCAGTTCTTGACAATACTGGCTTACCGGGATCGGATCATTCCCAGGTCGGCCGAAGGCAAGAACGACAGGTAGACGGAGCTCCCTCCCAAACATGGCCAGGGCTGGTGTGCACCCGGTGGCTTCATGCACGGCGGCGCGGTAGGCCAGGAGAAATAGTGGAAGATGCTTGTCTCAATCCCTCTGGTGCTCGCTGACGACTATTCGGAGATGGTTCTCGACGGTGCGATAGAATCGCTCTACCATCCCGTCGGACTGAGGGTTTAGCGGCGTTGTCCTTGTCTTCCGGATCCCCAGCAGCTGGCATAGGTTCTGGAACACCTGCGACTCGAAGTTCCTCCCTTGGTCGGAGTGCAGCTCCAGGGGTACTCCGTACCGGCTGACGAATTCCATCACCAGGGTCTCTGCGATCGTCGCGGCTTCTTGGTTAGGGAGCGCATACGCCTCCGGCCATTTGGTAAAGTAGTCGCTGACGACTAATATGTAGCGGTTCCCTGTCTCGCTTAACGGGAATGGCCCAGCAACATCGATGGCCACTCTCTCCATGGGGCCGCCCACGTTGTAGGTCTTCAGTGGACCCCGTCGTCTTCGTCCTGGGCCCTTGCTGGCTGCGCAATCGTGGCACCTCGCGCAGTGGTTCTCCACGTCTGTTCGGCATCCGATCCAGTAGAACCGCTCTCTCAGCTTCTCCAGGGTCTTCTTTATCCCTAGGTGTCCACCAGATGATCCTCCATGAACTTCCTTCAGGACTTCCTCCGTCATAGCCTTTGGAACGACGACTTGTTCCCGAGATGTCTTCCCGTCGGTGCTCTCCCAGGTACGGCAGATGAGGCCATCCCTTACAATCAGCGAGTCCCACTGTGCCCAGTAGGACTTAAACTTTGGGCTGCAGTCACTCACAATGTTCCACCCGGGTCTGGGGACACAGGCCCTCTTCCATTCGGCTATCAGTCCCAGGTCATCATCTTCCGCTTGCGCCCGCGTGAAAGATTCGCGGCTCCAGCTCCCTTGAAGTTCCACGGTAGTCCTTCGGCACTGTATCCCGGTGTTCTCCTCCCTTCGGGCACAGAAGGTGCAGTCTTCGGGGCACGGTCTTCGTGACAGGGCGTCGGCGTTAGAATGCACTTGGCCTTTCCTGTGCTGAATCTCAAAGTTATACTGTTGAAGCCTCTCTAACCACCGCGCGAGTTGACCCTCGGGCTGCTTGAAGTTCAGGAGCCACCGCAGGGATGCATGGTCGGTCCTGATGAGAAATTCTTGCCCGTACAGGTACTTGTGGAAGTGTTCAATGGTCTTCACGATGGCGAGCAGCTCCTTCCTGGTGACGCAGTAGTTCCTTTCTGGCTTTGACAAGGCCTTGCTGAAGTAGACCACTACTCTCTCCTCGCCGTCCACTGCCTGCGACAGGATTCCCCCTATGCCAAAGTCGCTGGCATCGGTATCGACGATGAACCTTGTTCCAGGTCTGGGGTAGGCCAGAATAGGCGCGGTGCACAGAGCCTGCTTGAGTTGTTCGAAGGCACTGTGGCATTCTGCTGTCCACGTGAAGAGTTGGTCCTTCTCAGTCAGGCGATGTAAAGGTTTGGCGATGTCGGCGAATCCCCTCACGAAGCGACGGTAATAAGTGCAGAGTCCCAGGAAGCTTCGTAGTTGGGACTTGTCCTTCGGAACTGGCCACCCCCTCACAGCTGCGGTCTTCTCTGGGTCGGTGCGCACCCCTTCCTCGGAGACGATATGCCCAAGGTACTGGACTCGCTTCTGGAAGAGCTGACACTTCTTGGGGCTCAACTTCAGCTGGGCAGCCCGTAGCTTCAACAAGATCTCCTTCAGGTTGCTGTAGTGCTCCTCGAAGCTTCTCCCCAGAACGATGACGTCGTCTAGGTAGACCAGGCAGGTCTTCCAGTGTAGTTCCCTCAGAATGGACTCCATTAGCCTTTCGAAGGTCGCAGGGGCGTTGCACAGACGGAATGGCATGACGGTGAACTGCCAGAGCCCGCTGCCCACAGAGAACGCCGTTTTCTCGCGGTCCTTAGGGTGTACCTCCACCTGCCAGTAGCCACTCTTCAAATCCAAGGTGGAGAACCATCTTGACCCTGATATGGTGTCCAGCGTGTCGTCGATCCGGGGTAGAGGGTAGCTGTCCTTCTTCGTGACGTCGTTCACCCGCCTGTAGTCCGCGCAGAACCTGGTGGAACCGTCCTTCGTCTTCACAAGCACGACCGGAGAACTCCAAGGACTATGTGATGGCTCGATCACCCCTTGCTCCTTCATCTCTTCTACCATCCGGTCGACTTCGGCTTGCTTGGCGAGCGGGACACGTCGGAATGGGGCCCTAATCGGTGCGCTGTCCCCAACGTCGATTCTGTGCTGGACCAAGCTTGTCCTGCCGAAGTCTTTGCTCCCCACGGAGAAGACATCCTGGAATTCGCGTAGCAGGTCCTGAAGTTGGCGTGATTGTTCCTCGTCTAAATGGTCCTGCGATCCTTGGTACAGCTTCTGTAGTTCTTCTGGCAGTGTGCGTCTTCTTCGGTTGTCCGTCTGCAGGTGTCCGTCCGTCGTGTCGGTGATGCGGGCAATCCAGGTAACGGGCTCGCAGACTCCTAGGTTGGTGTCCCGGTGAACCGTAATGTCGTAGTCGTTCAGGTTGGACAGGCGGACGTACGGCCGAGACGTCGTGTTGATGAGGGTCTTGGCAACTAGCAAACCTTTTGTCTGGATGTCCTCATATTTTGGCTCGATGACAGCCGCCACTCCCTCAGCAGTTCCGTCGACAATTGCGGCGGCGCTGACCTCCGTCCTGGCAGGAACGATGACGTCCTCTCTCAGCCTTACTCGTCGTGCGGTGACGGCCTCGTGTGCTGGTTGCAAAGCAAGTTCCTCACCTCCGAATTGCAGAGTGTTGGTACTCAGGTCCAAGATGATGTTGTTCTGGTCCAGGAAGTCCAGTCCGATGATCACTTCGATTGATACGTCAGCCACAAGCACTGGATGCTTTATCACCCGTCGACCAATGACGAACTCCAGTGATGCTTCGCCATGTACCGGTGCGGTCTCTCCGGTCGCGGTTATTATCTGGAGGTTCCTTTGTGTGGGTCGCACTCTCCACTTCGGGATCACAGTGGGATTGACGATGGTCCTCGATGCTCCCGTGTCGATCAGCATGGGCCAGCTCACTCCGTTGATGACTCCGTCGACCATCAGGCTGCTATTATCCCTCCGTAACTTCGTCACACGCACTTGGACTGCCGGGGCTTGACGACTGTCACAAGCCAACCTTTGCCCCCCAAGGCTGGCTAATACTCGTTTCCCTGGGCCGCGCGGTTTTCCGACGACTGATTTCCCGTCGGATACCCTCGGCGGCGGCGATCACCGCAGTCCTTGCTCAGGTGGCCTTTCTTACCGCAGGCCCAGCAGGTCGGTAGTCCTCTTCCAGGCCGCCTCTCCGGTTGTCTTCCGGCTGTGTCGTTGCTGGTGGTGCCGCGACTATCGAAGAAACGGCTTAGCGCCTCCATCAATTCGTCGGCTAGGGGCTTGGTCTCGTTGGTTTTTGCTGGTTCATCGACGTCCACTTGACGCACCCGCGCGTGCATTCTGGATGCCTGTTTTGCCGTCTCGAATTCAAGTGCGTGGCTCAGCGCATCTGCCAGGGTCTTATTGCGCGCGAGTCGCAGCGCCTGTTGAGTGTCCGAGTCCCGTAGCCCGTCGGTGAAGGTCTGCGTCGCTATCTGCTCCAGAAAGTCGGCCGGCGCTGTTGGGTAGGCAAGCCTTACGAGGCGTGCGATGTCCATCTCGAACTCCTGCAGGGTTTCCGCGTTCTTCTGTACCCGGGTCCGGAGCTGCATCTGGTAGGCCTGCTGAAGATGGCTATCTCCATATCGGGACTCCATATAGGCGATCAGTGAAGCGTAGTCCTGGGATCCAGTCGGGATGGCCTGAAGGACGTTAAGGGCGTCACCTCTCAGCGCTACAATGAGAGCTGTAGGCTTTTCTGTGTTGTTCCAGTTATTTATGGAACAGGCCGCCTCGAACTGACGTAAGTAGGTGCTCCACGGGACCTTTCCGTCGAAGGTTGGGGGCGTCACTCTGCTATGTCCCGTTCCTGATATTCCCGGTGTAACGGTGGGCGGGCGTTGGCGCAGCTCGGCAACTTCCTCTTGTAGGGCTTTGACTCTCTCATCCACCCCGGTCGGCGGGCGTCGGCGCAGCTCGGCGACTTCCTCTTGTAGGACTTTGAATCTATCTTCCATCCCTGTCGGCGGGAGTCGGCGCAGCTCAGCAAATTCCTTTTGTAGAGCGTTGAATCTCTCTTCCACCCCCATCAGCGGTCGTTGGCACAGCTCGGCAACTTCCACTTGCAAGGCGTTGAATTTCTCCTCCACCCCCATCAGCGGGCGTTGGCGCAGCTCGGCAACTTCCACTTGCAAGGTGTTGAACTTCTCCTCCACTGCCGCGACTTCCTCACGTAGGCCCTGTTCTAATTTCCTTTGGCTCTCCTCTAATTTCGTCAGCAGACACTCTTCCAGATTTTTCTGGCCATCCAGAAATTTGGCGGTTAGGTCCTCTGCTAACTTATTCTGGCTGTCTTCCATCTGCTTCAGGGCCTCCGCTAACTTATTTTGGCCTTCTTCTAATTTGGAAGTTAGGTCCTCTGCTAACTTCTTCTGGCCATCCTCCATCTTCTTCTGGCCGTCTTCCATTTTGGCAGTTAGGTCCTTGGTTAAATTCTTCTGGCCGTCCTCCATCTTGGTTTCCATGCCATTTAACTTTTCTAGCAGTGCTGCCAATTTCTCCTCCATTTTAGTTGTTTGTCTTGTAAAGGGCATGCACTCACAGGAAAATTAGAGAAAATGACCTGCTCGGGTTTTGAAACCAGGACCGTCAGGTGTTGTGCTTGAGTTCGTAATCCGGCTTCTGACACCAGTTGTTACGTGCCACCCCCTAGTGGCACTTTTGTTAACTGGATTACGGTGGGGGTACAAAGCACAACACCAATTACTGCTTAAAGAAATAATTAACTTTATTGTGGCCAGAAAATTACACTAATCAGCAAATACAAGCAATTAGGAGCCTTCTCCAGTTTCCTCAAGTCTCTTCCTTATGCGCTCTTGGCCCCTTTCACTTGCAACAGACCACAGACGTTAATCCGTCCTAATGAGTCCGGTGGCCTTGGCAGAAGCTACCTGCCCCTCTTCCTCAGGTACAACAAATACAGTTACTTACGAGCACTTGATGTACGCTGTTCACAAGCTGGGAGAAACAATGTCACAGGATTTCGTAACTCGCACAGCACTTCGTCACCACACTTCTGTCGCACAAGATAATCGCTCGCACTAGCTCGTAAAACACAACAACAACCACTGCTTGACGGGTCACTCTTATATAGCCGGCCGGTGATCACTTTTGTGATACTTTCAATGTTTAGCTTGGCCCATTTGTCGGTCAAATTTTATTTATTGTTACTGAGATCCCCGAATGGTAATTATTTCTTTACAAATGTTAATTACTTAAACCATATGCATAATCTTGTTATCAATCACTTATTCATAGATATTATAGTTCTCACCTCGAGTGTTACAGTCGCTCTCTACCTCAGGCGTCCTCACTCACGACATACCGGACATCTACTGGTTGATCCACTGTCCGCTGAGTAGTGTCGACTGACGTCACCCTGACTTTCGTTCGACCAATGGCAGGTCTTTGTCTGGTCGGGCGATCTCCAAACTTCGAGAGAGTTCCATGGTCCCTATTTAAGACGCCGCTTGCTGGCGTTCTTCACCACTTCTTCTTCAGCACTTCTGATCAACCGCCACGTCTGATCCACCACTTCTGATCAACCGTCACTTCTGATCCACCATCACTTTGGGTCACTTCAACCTGCTGGTCACCGCTACTGCATCTTATGACACCATCGCTGATATCTACGCTACCGAGCAGTTACGTCACAAGATCTGCACCATGACGTATTGCTCAAGATGGCAAGAATAATTGCCAGCCGCTGTACTCTTCACCTTCACCTTAGAGAGGATATTTGGAATCTTCTTTCAAAATATTGCTGGACCAGCTCTTGGAAACTATAAATGTCATTCCTGCGCAAGAAAAGAAGAGAGAGTTGACATTTTATCGATGGTGCACATAACTCTAGGCCATGTACGCCTCCTTCCGAGAAAACCGTGAAGACTTTTAAATCAACGTGTGCTAGCTGGAACTTTTTAAGGAGCTGGCTCTTCAACCCTCTTCAAAGATAAGTTTACTTTTATGAAGAACTTATATCATACCAGTAATTACACTCTTAATTATTTTTTATGGTTCTCTCTTTTTATAAATTGCATTTTTTATAGGTTAAGCTCAACTTTTCTCCAATCAAGCAAGCTTTTCATGGACCTTTATATAATCTGGGTTTCTGTCATCAGGCCCTCACACTTTGCTATATTTAAAATTGTTAATTTCTGTGATAAGCACTTAAGTGCAATTTGTTTGTTCATTATAAATTTATTATTAGGAATAAAAATTGTTAATGTATTGCTCCCTATATTGGTTTTCTAGTCACGTATTTCATGCCCAATACCCCGCACCGCTTCAGTCTAATTTTCTTGACCACAGTAGTTATTTTGTCCAGGCTTTCGCCTGATGCGTTTCGTTCTCCCGTATGGGGAAGTTTTAGGGCAAAATTTATACTTCTCCATAATTTTGGTGCCTCACCCCCGGGAAACATATCTGTTGCACCCTGGATCCCTATACAAGTTTAATATTGTGGATTTTACATTAACAATTTTTGGTTCATTGTGTTTCAACACTAATTCATATTGTACGTTTCAGCTTAAGGCGCATGTGCAGCAGAAGAGAGAAACGTAAGCTAAACCGGTTTCTTCCGCATCAGACTAAACCTTACTACCTAGCAAGCTGTCATCTTCTGGCTTCCAGTACTCGAAGTCACAATATTGACGTGAGTAACAAACAACTTGTAATATGCCTAACCTTGATGAAAAACTTAGCAACGCCAGAGCCTCTTGTAAGGGCAAGCTCACACGGTTTCGTACTTTCTTAACGGAGCTCGAACCCCAAGAGCGTAATCTTGACATAATTTCGCAGAGGCTTAAGAATTATGAACAAGCCTTTGAGAAATATGATGAGATACAATGCAGTATAGAAACTCAGCATCCGGACCAGCAAAGTGATAGGTTGGAAGTTGAAAAATTATACTATCAGGGATTTGCTGAAGCTAAACAGCTTATTAGGGCTTTAACTTTAAAGGAAAAACAAGAAGATCAAACTTCTGCAGCATCTTCTACATCTTCTTCACGCATTATATTACCCAAATTAGAAATACCCAAATTCACTGGTAAAGACATAGAATGGGAACCATTTTTTGAATTATTCAATTCTTTAGTACATGAGAATACTTCTATACCAGTAATACAAAAATTTCACTACTTGCGTCTGGCAGTTCAAGGCAACGCACTTAACCTGATTCAAGCACTTTCTTTGACCAGTGATAATTATGAAGTTGCTCTGAATCTTCTTAAGGATAGATATGGGAACATTCGTTTATCCATTCAACGCCATATACAAAGTTTATTCGAGTTACCTAACGTGCAAGCAGATAACAGTTTATCACTTCGTAAGTTGATTGACACTGCAGAGCTACACGTCAGAGCATTGTCCAATTTAAACCAACCTGTAAATCACTGGGATTTATTTCTAGTTCACCTCATTTCTGCAAGATTGGATGCAAATACATTAAAAGCGTGGGAAACAGAACTTTCCCAGAATTTGCAATGCACTTATGAGGCGATTATTAACTTTTTGAAGGCCAGAAGCCAAGTTTTTTCCGCCATAGCTAATCAAAAAACTAGTAGTTCAGATTCAAAAGCCTTCTCAAAAGATAAGGTTAGCAGTTCTAATCAAAGAATTTTAAGATCACAGGCTCTTCCTGTTGATGCTCGGTCACCGAACCAAATGCAAACGTGCGGTCTGTGTCAGCAATCGCATACTTTATACAATTGTGATGAATTTAAATCTTTATCAGTAGATGAAAGACGAAAGTTCATTACGAACAAAAAACATTGTTTCAACTGTTTGTCAGGAACGCATATGTTAAACAATTGCCGTTCACAACGTTTATGCTTTCATTGTAGGGCTAGACACCATTCCCTTTTGCACAGGCATGAAAGATCACGGTTATCAGGACCAAGCAGTTCCAATACCAAGTCTAATTCTGAGACTTCTCAAAATAGTGCGCAGTCGTATGCTCAAAGTTCCACCTCGCTTGGCAAAGTCCAGGTTTTATTATCTACCGTGCAGGTTCTATTGAAAAATTCTCACGGTAAATGGGTATCTGTCAGGGGATTATTGGACAATGCCGCTACCAACAATTTTATTAATGAATCGTTGGTACAAAAGTTAGGCCTCCCAAAACATCCTACCTCAATAGAGGTTACAGGAATAAACTGCTCTAAATCGCAATCCTTAAGCTTTGCTAAAGTGGATCTGAAGGACTCTAATAATCTTGGTACGCAGTTGCAATTAGATTGTTTGATTATCAAGTCTATAGGCAACAATATTCCTGGCACTTCTTATCCTATTCAAAGTTGGAATATCCCGAATTTTGTCCAGCTAGCTGACCCTCATTTCAACAGAGCTTCGCCCGTAGAGCTTCTTTTCAGCTCAAGCGTATTTTGGCAATGTCTTCATTCCAATAAAGTAAAAATTGCTCCTAATGTTTTCTTCCGCGAAACTGATTTTGGTTGGATTGCTACTGGCCAAATATACCGTAATCCTATTCAACCTGTATCGAATTGTTATTTTGTTGGTACCGATTTGAGTCAAGAGCTAACCAAGTTCTGGAATCTTGAGAATGTTCAGGCTACTTCTTCTTCTTCTTCTTCTTCTAACGAAATTTGTGAAAAGTTATACAAGGAAACCACTGTCCGTACTGCTGAAGGCAGATTTATAGTAACTCTTCCACGTATTCCCAATCCTCCCGCCATTACGGGCTCGCATTCCAGAGCACTTAGGGCACTATTTGCTATTGAAAATCGGTTCAAACAAGATGCTTCTGTCAAAACTCAGTATGCTTCCTTTATGGAGGAATACGAATCATCCAATCACATGGAGGTAATTTCTAAATCAGAAGAAATTGACCATCCTTTAAATGAAATAGTTTATCTAAATCATCACCCGGTATGGAAAAATTCCTTAACACAAGACAAAATAAGAGTAGTTTTCAATGGCTCATCACCAGATTCCAATGGAATCTCTTTAAATGATACCCTGCAATGTGGTCCCGCGATTCAAACAGATCTCACCTCTGTTTTGCTTAATTTTCGAAGTTTTCCTATTGCTGTAATCTCAGATATTAAGCAGATGTACCGGCAGATTCTCGTAAATTCTGAGCAGCAAGATCTGCAAAGAATATTGTGGCGCGATGAGAGTTCCAAACCCATAAAGATATTTAGATTGAAGACTGTGACATATGGCCTGAAGCCCTCAGCCTTTCTTGCGATTCGGTCTCTCCACATGTTAGCCGAGCAAGATGGTCATCTGTATCATCCTTTGGCCTCTGAGTCATTAAAAACGGCATTTTATGTTGACGATTTCTTGTGCTCTTTCCCTAATATTTCTGAAGCACTCCTTGTGTGCGAAGATTTGAAGTCCCTGCTCCTGGGAGGTGGTTTTCCGCTCCATAAATGGACTTCAAATTCCACTGAATTTATATCAAAATTTTCATCAGAGGTCCCAGTTGATGAATTTGTTGCCATTCCTACTGATGAAGCAGCCGTAAAAGCATTGGGTATTTTTTGGTGTCCTTCTTCTGATACCTTCTCTTATCAGGTACATCTGTCAGAATCTCCCCCTGTAACTAAGAGACAAGTTCTGTCAGAAATCGCAAAGATCTTTCATCCTTTGCAATATATTGCTCCTATAGTTATTGTTGCAAAAATGTTCTTGCAAAAGCTTTGGTCATTAAAATCAGACTGGGATGAAAATCTCCCCCTTCCTCTTGTAGAAGAATGGTTAGAGTATCGCAGCAGTTTGCTGGATCTCTCCAAGGTTTCTATACCCCGCCCTTTAATTTCTAATCCCTTATACCAGCAGTATGACCTGCATGTATTTTCTGATAGTTCAGAACGGGCTTATGGCTGTTGTGAATACATAGTAGGACGTTCCTCAGCTACTTTCCCTGGATTTTCTAATTTAGTGTGCGCTAAATCTAAGGTTGCTCCACTTAAAACAGTATCATTGCCGAGATTAGAATTATGCTCTGCTTTAATGGCAACAGAATTAGCTACTAAACTAAATGTCACTTTAAAGTTAAAATTTTCCCGCACATTTTTTTGGAGCGATTCTTCTGTTGTATTAGCTTGGATTTCCAAGCCTTCTTCTCATTGGAATACCTTTGTGGCAAATCGCGTTTCTAAGATTCATGAAGTCTCTCATTCTGAACAATGGAGACATGTTCCTAGCCGTGAAAACCCCGCGGATATAATATCACGTGGTTGCACGCCTAAAAAATTGATTTCTTCAGACCTGTACTGGAATGGTCCTCCTTGGCTAAGTCAGGAATCATCTTGCTGGCCTCGCTTAGCTAATCAATTTGCAGAAGAAATACCTGATGCCCGTAATGACCCTGTCACGTCGCATCTTACTTCTACTTCTACTAGCCTTTTTCATAGATACTCTTCATTTGATAAATTGATTCGTGTAGTGTCTTATATCTTCCGATGGAAATATTTAGTAATTGATCAACCATTGAAGCCTCAACCCTTTCTCTCCAGAGTCGAGTTAGAATTTGCTACTTGCAAGATTTTGTTACTTGTTCAGCAGGAAGTATTTGCTCCTGAAAAGCAAGCTCTTATAAGTGGTAAAGATTTACCCAAGTCTAGCAGGCTTTCACCACTCACTCCTTTTCTAGACCAGGACGGCATAATACGTGTGGGTGGAAGATTAGCTATGTCTAGTTGTGAGGATGGGAAAAAGCATCCCATCATCCTTCCTTCAAAGCATCCTATCACTACCCTTATAATAAAAAAGTTTCATTATAAACACCTTCATGCTGGCATTCGCACCTTGCTCTGTCTAATTCGTGAACTCTACTGGATCATCAATGGCGTTCATGAGGTTTCTTCTGTTGTCAAAAAGTGTATACCTTGCTTCAAGGTTAAACCAAGGCCCGCCACGCAGATTATGGGTAATTTACCTCCATTTCGTTCAGAACCTAGTAAGCCCTTCGCTCTTACTGGGATCGATTACGCAGGTCCTTACGTATATCAGACCAATCCCTCTTCATCTAAGCGCAAAATCTTAGGTAAACTCTACATCTCGTTATTTGTATGTATGGTGACGGGAGCTATCCACCTTGAGTTGGTTACGAACGCTTCTGTATCCTACTTTTTGGCCGCCTT
Source organism: Meconema thalassinum (assembly GCA_946902985.2). Classification (NCBI taxonomy): domain Eukaryota; kingdom Metazoa; phylum Arthropoda; class Insecta; order Orthoptera; family Tettigoniidae; genus Meconema; species Meconema thalassinum. The sequence goes on from OX336389.2 coordinate 56,799,232, forward strand.
TTCTAGATTTGCTGCTAGACGGGGTGTTCCATCTGAAGTTTTTTCAGATAATGCAAACATTTTTGTAAGCGCTTCTGATCTCTGGAAAAAAGTGTTAAGCTCCCCTTCTGCTAAAGAAAAAATTTCCAACTTTTCCTATTCTAAAGGTTTCAAATGGCATTTCACCCCGCCTTATGCTCCCCATCATGGGGGCCGATGGGAGTCCTGCATCAAACTTACTAAAAGACAGCTTAAGAAAACTCTTGGTCCTACCATACTTTCTTATGAGGAATTCAACTCTTTAATTATTCAAATTGAAGGTATTGTAAATTCCAGACCTCTGACCCCTCTTTCAAACGATCCTAAGGATCTTTTACCTTTAAAACCCAGTCACTTTCTGATTGGCTGTTCGCTTGCTGCTACTCCGCCTTTGCTGGTTCGACGCTGTGATCCTAACTTACCTATCTTTTGGAGAAAAGTAGAATCTTTGCGCTATTCTTTTTGGCGCCGATGGAAGTTAGAATATCTCAGCTTGCTAAATAGGCGTGAGAAATGGCGGCTTCCTCGCTTGCTGCTACTCCGCCTTTGCTGGTTCGACGCTGTGATCCTAACTTACCTATCTTTTGGAGAAAAGTAGAATCTTTGCGCTATTCTTTTTGGCGCCGATGGAAGTTAGAATATCTCAGCTTGCTAAATAGGCGTGAGAAATGGCGGCTTCCTCAACCAGATGTACGAGTGGGGGACATGGTTCTTCTTCGAGACCCATCTCCGCCTCTCGTGTGGAACCTAGGTAGAGTTATTCACTGCCACTTTGGCCGTGATAAACGCGTCAGAGTTGTTGATGTTTTAACTAGTAAAGGTCTTTATACTAGACCCATCTCTGCTATTTCTGTTTTGCCTTTCGAGTCTTAGTTTCTCCTCGTCTGTTATCCATGTTTTGCTTAGACTGATTCTTTTGTTTGTTTTCATTCGGAGTTCTCGGAGCATGATCACTTTTGTGATACTTTCAATGTTTAGCTTGGCCCATTTGTCGGTCAAATTTTATTTATTGTTACTGAGATCCCCGAATGGTAATTATTTCTTTACAAATGTTAATTACTTAAACCATATGCATAATCTTGTTATCAATCACTTATTCATAGATATTATAGTTCTCACCTCGAGTGTTACAGTCGCTCGCTACCTCAGGCGTCCTCACTCACGACATACCGGACATCTACTGGTTGATCCACTGTCCGCTGAGTAGTGTCGACTGACGTCACCCTGACTTTCGTTCGACCAATGGCAGGTCTTTGTCTGGTCGGGCGATCTCCAAACTTCGAGAGAGTTCCATGGTCCCTATTTAAGACGCCGCTTGCTGGCGTTCTTCACCACTTCTTCTTCATCACTTCTGATCAACCGCCACGTCTGATCCACCACTTCTGATCAACCGTCACTTCTGATCCACCATCACTTTGGATCACTTCAACCTGCTGGTCACCGCTACTGCATCTTATGACACCATCGCTGATATCTACGCTACCGAGCAGTTACGTCACAAGATCTGCACCATGACGTATTGCTCAAGATGGCAAGAATAATTGCCAGCCGCTGTACTCTTCACCTTCACCTTAGAGAGGATATTTGGAATCTTCTTTCAAAATATTGCTGGACCAGCTCTTGGAAACTATAAATGTCATTCCTGCGCAAGAAAAGAAGAGAGAGTTGACATTTTATCGATGGTGCACATAACTCTAGGCCATGTACGCCTCCTTCCGAGAAAACCGTGAAGACTTTTAAATCAACGTGTGCTAGCTGGAACTTTTTAAGGAGCTGGCTCTTCAACCCTCTTCAAAGATAAGTTTACTTTTATGAAGAACTTATATCATACCAGTAATTACACTCTTAATTATTTTTTATGGTTCTCTCTTTTTATAAATTGCATTTTTTATAGGTTAAGCTCAACTTTTCTCCAATCAAGCAAGCTTTTCATGGACCTTTATATAATCTGGGTTTCTGTCATCAGGCCCTCACACTTTGCTATATTTAAAATTGTTAATTTCTGTGATAAGCACTTAAGTGCAATTTGTTTGTTCATTATAAATTTATTATTAGGAATAAAAATTGTTAATGTATTGCTCCCTATATTGGTTTTCTAGTCACGTATTTCATGCCCAATACCCCGCACCGCTTCAGTCTAATTTTCTTGACCACAGTAGTTATTTTGTCCAGGCTTTCACCTGATGCGTTTCGTTCTCCAGTATGGGGAAGTTTTAGGGCAAAATTTATACTTCTCCAGCCGGTGACTCAATAAATGCTTCTAGATCCATCCAGAGTCCACGGCTTCTCGAGGTTTCCAGCGCTGGTCCAGTCACGAATGTTCTGGACTATCCCTTTGTCCTAGTAGCCCTGTTGCATAAGGCGCGCGCAATACAGGAGGCAGGGCACAGCCCAGCCCTGGGGCAGTTGTGACTCACGCGGTGACTGATGACAAAAAATCACAGCCGTAACACTGGGAACACGATTTACAAATGAGTATGTGTGATCCAGCAGAAATAGTGCCAATGAACACCAATGAGGACCTTGCAAAGAAAATTAAGAAGTTGCCATTCTGTGGAACACTGGAAGAAATTGAGGTGATAAGAGGATACAAAGAACTGCAAACTTTAATCAAGAAGCAGATGCATAACAGGACCAAGACAGACATTGTTGGAATTTTGCAAGGAATGACATTTGTTTTTCCAAAGATCTCAGAATCTGTGTTGAAAACCATTTGGATACCCTTTCAAACGCTAACTGTGAACTTTTGTTTTTCAGCTTACACTAACACGTTAAGTGATATGTGTCACCGTTTGTCACATGATAATTTGCATCTCTTCACTGAAATATACCTTGAAGGAAGACTGAAATGTTTTATAATATGCATGTTATCATTGATATTAATAAAAAACGCCTAAAATTTATCATTTTGAACGTACCGAAAAGTGCACTTGAAACCACCAAATTTGCCACTTTAAAATACCGCTTTCTTCACTCTGAAACCACCGAAAAATGCCTATCCCTTTAACATACTGCTAACATTGTAGCTACATTGTATCCCTGTTGGCGCCCTATCTAGTTATCCACTATAACACCCTGCTTACATTGTAGCTACATTGTATCTCTGTTGGGGCCCTATCTAGTTATCCACTATAACACTCTGCTTACATTGCAGTTACATTGTATCCCTGTTGGCGCCCTATCTAGTTATCCACTATAATACCCTGCTTACATTGCAGCTACATTGTATCTCTGTAGGCGCCCTATCTAGTTATCCACTATAACACCCTGCTTACATTGCAGCTACATTGTATTTCTGTTGGCGCCCTATCTAGTTATCCCCTATAAAATACTGCTTACATTGCAGCTACAATGTGTCTCTGTTGGCGCCCTATCTAGTTAACCACTATAACACCCTGCTGACATTGCAGCTACATTGTGTCTCTGTTGGCTCCCTGTCTAGTTATCCACTATAACACCCTGCTTACATTGCAGCTACATTGTGTCTCTGTTGGCGCCCTATCTAGTTATCCACTATAACACCCTGCTTACATTGCAGCTACATTGTACCTCTGTTGGCGCCCTATCTAGTTATCCACTATAACACCCTGCTTATATTGCAGCTACATTGTGTCTCTGTTGGCGCCCTATCTAGTTATCCATTATAACACCCTGCTTAAATTGCAGCTACATTGTATACCTGTTGACGCCCTATCTAGTTATCCACTATAACACTCTGCTTACATTGCAGCTACATTGTATCTCTGTTGGCGCACTATCTAGTTATCCACTATAACACCCTGCTTACATTGCAGCTACATTGTATCTCTGTTGGCGCCCTATCTAGTTATCCACCATAACACTCTGCTTACATTGCAGATACATTGTATCTCTGTTGTCGCCCTATCTAGTTATCCTCTATAACACCCTGCTTACATTGCAGCTACATTGTATCTCTGTTGGCGCCCTATCTAGTTATCCACTATAACACTCTGCTTACATTACAGCTACATTGTATCTCTGTTGGCGCCCTGTCTAGTTATCTACTATTACACCCTGCTTACATTGCAGCTATATTGTATCTCTGTTGGCGCCCTGTCTAGTTATCCACTATAACACTCTGCTTACATTGCAGCTACATTGTATCTCTGTTGGCGCCAGGTCTAGTTATCCACTATAACACCCTGCTTACATTGCAGCTACATTGAGTCTCTGTTGGCGCCCTATCTAGTTATCCACTATAACATACTGCTTACATTGCAGCTACATTGTTTCTCTGTTGGCGCCCTGTCTAGTTTTCTACTATAACACCCTGCTTACATTGCAGTTACATTGTATCCCTGTTGGCGCCCTATATAGTTATCCACTATAACACCCTGCTTACATTGCAGCTACATTGTGTCTCTGTTGGCGCCCTGTCTAGTTATCTACTATAACACCCTGCTTACATTGCAGCTACATTGTATCTCTGTTGGCGCCCTGTCTAATTATCTACTATAACAACCTGCTTACTTTGCAGTTACATTGTATCTCTGTTGGCGCCCTGTCTAGTTATCTACTATAACACCCTGCTTACATTGCAGCTACATTGTATCTCTGTTGGCGCCCTATCTAATTATCTACTATAACACCCTTCTTACATTGCAGTTACATTGTATCTCTGTTGGCGCCCTGTCTAGTTATCTACTATAACACCCTGCTTAAATTGCAGCTACATTGTATCTCTGTAGGCGCCCTGTCTAGTTATCCACTATAACACCCTGCTTACATTGCAGCTACATTGTATCTCTGTTGGCGCCCTATCTAGTCATCCACTATTACACCCTGCTTACACTGCAGCTACATTGTGTCTCTGTTGGCGCCCTGTCTAGTTATCCACTATAACACCCTGCTTATATTGCAGCTACATTGTATCTCTGTTGGCGCCCTATCTAGTTATCCACTATAACACATTGCTTACATTGCAGCTACAATGTGTCTCTGTTGGCGCCCTATCTAGTTAACCACTATAACACCCTGCTTACATTGCAGCTACATTGTGTCTGTGTTGGCGCCCTGTCTAGTTATCCACTATAACACCCTGCTTACATTGCAGCTACATTGTACCTCTGTTGGCGCCCTATCTAGTTATCCACTATAACACCCTGCTTACATTGCAGCTACATTGTATCTCTGTTGGCGCCCTATCTAGTCATCCACTATTACACCCTGCTTACACTGCAGCTACATTGTGTCTCTGTTGGCGCCCTGTCTAGTTATCCACTATAACACCCTGCTTATATTGCAGCTACATTGTATCTCTGTTGGCGCCCTATCTAGTTATCCACTATTACACCCTGCTTACACTGCAGCTACATTGTGTCTCTGTTGGCGCCCTATCTAGTTATCCACTATTACACCCTGCTTACACTGCAGCTACATTGTTTCTCTGTTGGCGCCCTGTCTAGTTATCCACTATAACACCCTGCTTACATTGCAGCTACATTCTGTCTCTGTTGGCGCCCTATCTAGTTATCTACTATAACACCCTGCTTATATTGCAGCTACATTGTGTCTCTGTTGGCACCCTGTCTAGTTATCCACTATTACACCCTGCTTACACTGCAGCTACATTGTGTCTCTGTTGGCGCCCTGTCTAGTTATCCACTATTACACCCTGCTTACATTGCAGCTACATTGTGTCTCTGTTGGCGCCCTATCTAGTTATCTACTATAACACCCTGCTTACATTGCAGCTACATTGTGTCTCTGTTGGCGCCCTATCTAGTTATCCACTATAACACCCTGCTTACACTGCAGCTACATTGTGTCTCTGTTGGCGCCCTGTCTAGTTATCCACTATTACACCCTGCTTACACTGCAGCTAGAATGTGTCTCTGTTGGCGCCCTATCTAGTTAACCACTATAACACCCTGCTTACATAGCAGATACATTGTGTCTCTGTTGGCGCCCTGTCTAGTTATCCACTATAAAAACCTGCTTACATTGCAGCTACATTGTATCTCTGTTGGCGCCCTATCTAGTTATCCACTATTACACCCTGCTTACACTGCAGCTACATTGTGTCTCTGTTGGCGCCCTGTCTAGTTATCCACTATAACACCCTGCTTACATTGCAGCTACATTATATCTCTGTTGGCGCCCTATCTAGTTATCCACTATAACACCCTGCTTACATTGCAGCTACATTGTATCTATGTTGGCGCCCTATCTAGTTATCTACTATAACACCCTGCTTACATTGCAGCTACATTGTGTCTCTTTTGGCGCCCTATCTAGTTATCTACTATTACACCCTGTTTACATTGCAGCTACATTGTGTCTCTGTTGGCGCCCTATCCAGTTATCCACTATAACACCCTGCTTACATTGCAGCTACATTGTGTCTCTGTTGGCGCCCTATCTAGTTATCCACTATAACACCCTGCTTACATTGCAGCTACATTGTATCTCTGTTGGCGCCCTATCTAGTTATCCACTATATCACCCTGCTTACATTGTAGCTACATTGTATCTCTGTTGGGGCCCTATCTAGATATCCACTATAACACTCTGATACATTGCAGCTACATTGTATCCCTGTTGGCGCCCTATCTAGTTATCCACTATAATACCCTGCTTACATTGCAGCTACATTGTATCTCTGTAGGCGCCCTATCTAGTTATCCACTATAACACCCTGCTTAAATTGCAGCTACATTGTATCTCTGTTGGCGCCCTATCTAGTTATCCCCTATAAAATACTGCTTACATTGCAACTACAATGTGCCTCTGTTGGCGCCCTATCTAGTTAACCACTATAACACCCTGCTTACATTGCAGCTACATTGTATCTCTGTTGGCACCCTATCTAGTTATCTACTATAACACCCTGCTTACATTGCAGCTACATTGTGTCTCTGTTGACTCCCTATCTAGTTATCTACTATTACACCCTTCTTACATTGCAGTTACATTGTATCTCTGTTGGCGCCCTATCTAGTTATCCACTATTACACCCTGCTTACATTGCAGCTACAATGTGTCCCTGTTGGCGCCCTATCTAGTTAACCACTATAACACCCTGCTTACATTGCAGCTACATTGTGTCTCTGTTGGCGCCCTGTCTAGTTATCCACTAACTTATAACACCCTGCTTACATTGCAGCTACATTGTACCTCTGTTGGCGCCCTATCTAGTTATCCACTATAACACCCTGCTTACATTGCAGCTACATTGTATCTATGTTCGCGCCCTATCTAGTTATCCACTATTACACCCTGCTTACACTGCAGCTACATTGTGTCTCTGTTGGCGCCCTGTCTAGTTATCCACTATAACACCCTGCTTATATTGCAGCTACATTGTATCTCTGTTGGCGCCCTATCTAGTTATCCACTATTACACCCTGGTTACACTGCAGCTACATTGTGTCTCTGTTGGCGCCCTATCTAGTTATCCACTATTACACCCTGCTTACACTGCAGCTACATTGTGTCTCTGTTGGCGCCCTGTCTAGTTATCCACTATAACACCCTGCTTACATTGCAGCTACATTGTGTCTCTGTTGGCGCCCTATCTAGTTATCTACTATAACACCCTGCTTACATTGCAGCTACGTTGTGTCTCTGTTGGCGCCCTGTCTAGTTATCCACTATTACACCCTGCTTACACTGCAGCTACATTGTGTCTCTGTTGGCGCCCTGTCTAGTTATCCACTATTACACCCTGCTTACATTGCAGCTACATTGTGTCTCTGTTGGCGCCCTATCTAGTTATCCCCTATAACACCCTGCTTACACTGCAGCTAGAATGTGTCTCTGTTGGCGCCCTGTCTAGTTATCCCCTATAACACCCTGCTTACATTGCAGCTACATTGTGTCTCTGTTGGCGCCCTACCTAGTTATCCCATATAACACCCTGCTTACACTGCAGCTACATTGTGTCTCTGTTGGCGCCCTGTCTAGTTATCCACTATTACACCCTGCTTACACTGCAGCTAGAATGTGTCTCTGTTGGCGCCCTATCTAGTTAACCACTATAACACCCTGCTTACATTGCAGCTACACTGTGTCTCTGTTGTCGCCCTGTCTAGTTATCCACTATAACACCCTGCTTACATTGCAGCTACATTGTATCTCTGTTGGCGCCCTATCTAGTTATCCACTATTACACCCTGCTAACACTGCAGCTACATTGTGTCTCTGTTGGCGCCCTGTCTAGTTATCCACTATAACACCCTGCTTACATTGCAGCTACATTGTATCTCTGTTGGCGCCCTATCTAGTTATCTACTATAACACCCTGCTTACATTGCAGCTACATTGTATCTCTGTTGGCACCCTATCTAGTTATCTACTATAACACCCTGCTTACATTGCAGCTACATTGTGTCTCTGTTGACGCCCTATCTAGTTATCTACTATTACACCCTGCTTACATTGCAGCTACATTGTGTCTCTGTTGGCGCCCTATCTAGTTATCTACTATAACACCCTGCTTACATTGCAGCTACATTGTGTCTCTGTTGACGCCCTATCTAGTTATCTACTATTACACCCTGCTTACATTGCAGCTACATTGTGTCTCTGTTGGCGCCCTATCCAGTTATCCACTATAACACCCTTCTTACATTGCAGCTACATTGTGTCTCTGTTGGCGCCCTATCTAGTTATCCACTATAACACTCTGCTTACATTGCAGCTACATTGTATCTCTGTTGGCGCCCTACCTAGTTATCCACTATAACATCCTGCTTACATTGCAGCTACATTGTATCTCTGTTGGCGCCCTATTTAGTTATCCACTATAACACCCTGCTTACATTGCAGGTACATTGTATCTCTGTTGGCGCCCTACCTAGTTATCCACTATAACATCCTGCTTACATTGCAGCTACATTGTATCTCTGTTGGCGCCCTGTCTAGTTATCCACTATAACACCCTGCTTACATTGCAGCTACATTGTATCTCTGTTGGCGCCCTATCTAGTTATCCACTATACCATCCTGCTTACATTGCAGCTACATTGTATCTCTGTTGGCGCCCTACCTAGTTATCCACTAAAACATCCTGCTTACATTGCAGCTACATTGTATCTCTGTTGGCGCCCTATCTAGTTTCTACTATAACACCCTGCTTTCATTGCAGCTACATTGTGTCTCTGTTGGCGCCCTATTTAATTATCCACTATAACACCCTGCTTACATTGCAGCTACATTGGTTTTCTGTTGGCGCCCTATCTAGTTATCCACTATAACACTCTGCTTACATTGCAGCTACATTGTATCTCTGTTGGCGCCCTATCTAGTTATCCACTATAACATCCTGCTTACATTGCAGCTACATTGTATCTCTGTTGGCGCCCTATCTAGTTATCTACTATAACGCCCTGCTTTCATTGCAGCTACATTGTGTCTCTGTTGGCGCCCTATTTAGTTATCCACTATAACACCCTGCTTACATTGCAGCTACATTGGTTTTCTGTTGGCGCCCTATCTAGTTAACCACTGTAACACTCTGCTTACATTGCAGCTACATTGTGTCTCTGTTGGCGCCCTATCTAGTTATCCACTATAACACCCTGCTTACATTGCAGCTACATTGTGTCTCTGTTGGCGCCCTATCTAGTTATCTACTATTACACCCTGCTTACATTGCAGCTACATTGTATCTCTGTTGGCGCCCTGTCTAGTTATCAACTATTACACCCTGCTTACATTGCAGCTATATTGTATCTCTGTTGGCACCCTGTCTAGTTATCTACTATTACACCCTGCTTACATTGCAGCTACATTGTATCTCTGTTGGCGCCCTGCCTAGTTATCTACTATTACACCCTGCTTACATTGCAGCTACATTGTGTCTCTGTTGGCGCCCTACCTAGTTATCCACTATAACACCCTGCTTACATTGCAGCTACATTGTATCTCTGTTGGCGCCCTGTCTAGTTATCTACTATAACACCCTGCTTAAATTGCAGCTACATTGTATCTCTGTTGGCGCCCTGTATAGTTATCTACTATTACACCCTGATTACATTGCAGTTATATTGTATCTCTGTTGGCGCCCTATCTAGTTATCCACTATAACATACTGCTTACATTGAAGCTACATTGTATCTCTGTTGGCGCCCTGTCTATTTTTCCACTATAACACCCTGCTTACATTGCAGCTACATTGTGTTTCTGTTGGCGCCCTGTCTAGTTATCCACTATAACACCCTGCTTACATTGCAGCTACATTGTGTCTCTGTTGGCGCCCTATCTAGTTATCTACTATTACACCCTGCTTACATTGCAGCTACATTCTGTCATTGTTGGCGCCCTATCTAGTTATCCACTATAACAACCTGCTTACATTGCAGCTACATTGTGTCACTGTTGGCGCCCTATCTAGTTATCTACTATAACACCCTGCTTACATTGCAGCTACATTGTGTCTCTGTTGGCGCCCTATCTAGTTATCCACTATAACACCCTGCTTACATTGCAGCTACATTGTGTCTCTGTTGGCGCCCTGTCTAGTTATCTACTATAACTCCCTGCTTACATTGCAGCTTCATTGTGTCTCTGTTGGCGCCCTATCGAGTTATTCACTATAACACCCTGCTTACATTGCAGCTTCATTGTGTCTCTGTTGGCGCCCTATCTACTGTCGACCAAAGTATTATGTGCCCTCGAGTTTGAAGGTTGTTTGTGAAGTAACCAATAGACCTACTTAAAATCCAATAACATCATCAATTTCGTCGTTCTATTTTACGTTCGGTCATGTAGGTTTGGAATTTTTAATTTATATTTTTTTTTATCGCGGTTGGAACACAAAAAGTGCACGTTTTTAAGCGTGTTTCAACCATGCGTCACATTTAAGAATTATTATCTCAAAAACCCACCATCAGATTGAATCCAAATTTTAACACAATATACATTGGAATGTTGTATAACAGGTTTATTAATTTCAAAATTGTGTGTGTACAAGAAACAAAGCTGTTATCATTTTTGTAAGGTAAGTTTTTCTCGGGTCGGGGTGGTTGGAAAATGTAGTTCTTGGTTGCATTGTAATCCTTATACATCGAATAGTTAAGCTGTATGACTGAAATACGTAAATTAATTCACTTATTTTATATAGGTTTGTATTTCTACGGGGAAATAACACATGTTTCACCAGCTAGCCGCTCCGGGAAAAGCTGAACACCGTTGCCGAAATGGTGCCCACACGCATCATGGCACGTCTCGCTCGGAAGTGATGGACTCCATCTAAGCAACGCTGTTCAGTTTTTCCCGGAGCGGCTAGTTGGAGAACCATGTGTTATTTCCTCGTAGAAATACAAACCGATATAAAATAAGTGAATTAATGTACGTATTTCACAGTCATACAGCATAACTTTTTGATATATAACGATTACAACGCAACCAAGAACTACATTTTCCAACCACCCCGAGCCGAGAAAAAGTTACCTTACAACAATGATAACAACTTTGTCTCTTGGAGACACAAAATTTTGAAATTAATAAACCAGTTATACAACATTCCAATGTATATTGTGTTAAAATTTGGATTCGATCTGATGACGAGCTTTTGAGATAATAATTCTTAAAAGTGACGCATGGTTGAAACACGCTTAAAACCGTGCACTTTTTGTGTTCCAACTGCGATAAAAAATATTAAAATATAAATTTAAAAATCCGAACCTACATGAACTAATGTAAAATAGAACGACGAAAATGTTGATAGTATTGGACTTTATATAGGTCTATTGGTTACTTAACAAACAACCTTCAAACTCGAGTACACATAATACTTTGGTCGACAGTAGTTATCCACTATAACACTCTGCTTACATTGCAGCTACATTGTGTCTCTGTTGGCGCCCTGTCTAGTTATCTACTATAACACTCTGCTTACATTGCAGCTACATTGTGTCTCTGTTGGCGCCCTGTCTAGTTATCCACTATAACACTCTGCTTACATTGCAGCTACATTGTGTCTCTGTTGGCGCCCTGTCTAGTTATCTACTATAACACTCTGCTTACATTGCAGCTACATTGTGTCTCTGTTGGCTCCCTGTCTAGTTATCCACTATAACACCCTGCTAACATTGCAGCTACATTGTATCTCTGTTGGCGCCCTACCTAGTTATCCACTATAACACCCTGCTTACATTGCAGCTACATTGTATCTCTGTTGGCGCCCTATCTAGTTATCCACTATATCACCCTGCTTACATTGTAGCTACATTGTATCTCTGTTGGGGCCCTATCTAGATATCCACTATAACACTCTGCTTACATTGCAGCTACATTGTATCCCTGTTGGCGCCCTATCTAGTTATCCACTATAATACCCTGCTTACATTGCAGCTACATTGTATCTCTGTAGGCGCCCTATCTAGTTATCCACTATAACACCCTGCTTAAATTGCAGCTACATTGTATCTCTGGTGGCGCCCTATCTAGTTATCCCCTATAAAATACTGCTTACATTGCAGCTACAATGTGCCTCTGTTGGCGCCCTATCTAGTTAACCACTATAACACCCTGCTTACATTGCAGCTACATTGTATCTCTGTTGGCACCCTATCTAGTTATCTACTATAACACCCTGCTTACATTGCAGCTACATTGTGTCTCTGTTGACGCCCTATCTAGTTATCTACTATTACACCCTTCTTACATTGCAGTTACATTGTATCTCTGTTGGCGCCCTATCTAGTTATCCACTATTACACCCTGCTTACATTGCAGCTACAATGTGTCTCTGTTGGCGCCCTATCTAGTTAACCACTATAACACCCTGCTTACATTGCAGCTACATTGTGTCTCTGTTGGCGCCCTGTCTAGTTATCCACTAACTTATAACACCCTGCTTACATTGCAGCTACATTGTACCTCTGTTGGCGCCCTATCTAGTTATCCACTATAACACCCTGCTTACATTGCAGCTACATTGTATCTATGTTCGCGCCCTATCTAGTTATCCACTATTACACCCTGCTTACACTGCAGCTACATTGTGACTCTGTTGGCGCCCTGTCTAGTTATCCACTATAACACCCTGCTTATATTGCAGCTACATTGTATCTCTGTTGGCGCCCTATCTAGTTATCCACTATTACACCCTGGTTACACTGCAGCTACATTGTGTCTCTGTTGGCGCCCTATCTAGTTATCCACTATTACACCCTGCTTACACTGCAGCTACATTGTGTCTCTGTTGGCGCCCTGTCTAGTTATCCACTATAACACCCTGCTTACATTGCAGCTACATTGTGTCTCTGTTGGCGCCCTATCTAGTTATCTACTATAACACCCTGCTTACATTGCAGCTACGTTGTGTCTCTGTTGGCGCCCTGTCTAGTTATCCACTATTACACCCTGTTTACACTGCAGCTACATTGTGTCTCTGTTGGCGCCCTGTCTAGTTATCCACTATTACACCCTGCTTACATTGCAGCTACATTGTGTCTCTGTTGGCGCCCTATCTAGTTATCCCCTATAACACCCTGCTTACACTGCAGCTAGAATGTGTCTCTGTTGGCGCCCTGTCTAGTTATCCCCTATAACACCCTGCTTACATTGCAGCTACATTGTGTCTCTGTTGGCGCCCTACCTAGTTATCCCATATAACACCCTGCTTACACTGCAGCTACATTGTGTCTCTGTTGGCGCCCTGTCTAGTTATCCACTATTACACCCTGCTTACACTGCAGCTAGAATGTGTCTCTGTTGGCGCCCTATCTAGTTAACCACTATAACACCCTGCTTACATTGCAGCTACACTGTGTCTCTGTTGTCGCCCTGTCTAGTTATCCTCTATAACACCCTGCTTACATTGCAGCTACATTGTATCTCTGTTGGCGCCCTATCTAGTTATCCACTATTACACCCTGCTAACACTGCAGCTACATTGTGTCTCTGTTGGCGCCCTGTCTAGTTATCCACTATAACACCCTGCTTACATTGCAGCTACATTGTATCTCTGTTGGCGCCCTATCTAGTTATCTACTATAACACCCTGCTTACATTGCAGCTACATTGTATCTCTGTTGGCACCCTATCTAGTTATCTACTATAACACCCTGCTTACATTGCAGCTACATTGTGTCTCTGTTGACGCCCTATCTAGTTATCTACTATTACACCCTGCTTACATTGCAGCTACATTGTGTCTCTGTTGGCGCCCTATCTAGTTATCTACTATAACACCCTGCTTACATTGCAGCTACATTGTGTCTCTGTTGACGCCCTATCTAGTTATCTACTATTACACCCTGCTTACATTGCAGCTACATTGTGTCTCTGTTGGCGCCCTATCCAGTTATCCACTATAACACCTTTCTTACATTGCAGCTACATTGTGTCTCTGTTGGCGCCCTATCTAGTTATCCACTATAACACTCTGCTTACATTGCAGCTACATTGTATCTCTGTTGGCGCCCTACCTAGTTATCCACTATAACATCCTGCTTACATTGCAGCTACATTGTATCTCTGTTGGCGCCCTATTTAGTTATCCACTATAACACCCTGCTTACATTGCAGGTACATTGTATCTCTGTTGGCGCCCTACCTAGTTATCCACTATAACATCCTGCTTACATTGCAGCTACATTGTATCTCTGTTGGCGCCCTGTCTAGTTATCCACTATAACACCCTGCTTACATTGCAGCTACATTGTATCTCTGTTGGCGCCCTATCTAGTTATCCACTATACCATCCTGCTTACATTGCAGCTACATTGTATCTCTGTTGGCGCCCTACCTAGTTATCCACTAAAACATCCTGCTTACATTGCAGCTACATTGTATCTCTGTTGGCGCCCTATCTAGTTTCTACTATAACACCCTGCTTTCATTGCAGCTACATTGTGTCTCTGTTGGCGCCCTATTTAATTATCCACTATAACACTCTGCTTACATTGCAGCTACATTGGTTTTCTGTTGGCGCCCTATCTAGTTATCCACTATAACACTCTGCTTACATTGCAGCTACATTGTATCTCTGTTGGCGCCCTATCTAGTTATCCACTATAACATCCTGCTTACATTGCAGCTACATTGTATCTCTGTTGGCGCCCTATATAGTTATCTACTATAACGCCCTGCTTTCATTGCAGCTACATTGTGTCTCTGTTGGCGCCCTATTTAGTTATCCACTATAACACCCTGCTTACATTGCAGCTACATTGGTTTTCTGTTGGCGCCCTATCTAGTTAACCACTGTAACACTCTGCTTACATTGCAGCTACATTGTGTCTCTGTTGGCGCCCTATCTAGTTATCCACTATAACACCCTGCTTACATTGCAGCTACATTGTGTCTCTGTTGGCGCCCTATCTAGTTATCTACTATTACACCCTGCTTACATTGCAGCTACATTGTATCTCTGTTGGCGCCCTGTCTAGTTATCAACTATTACACCCTGCTTACATTGCAGCTATATTGTATCTCTGTTGGCACCCTGTCTAGTTATCTACTATTACACCCTGCTTACATTGCAGCTACATTGTATCTCTGTTGGCGCCCTGCCTAGTTATCTACTATTACACCCTGCTTACATTGCAGCTACATTGTGTCTCTGTTGGCGCCCTGTCTAGTTATCTACTATAACTCCCTGCTTACATTGCAGCTTCATTGTGTCTCTGTTGGCGCCCTATCGAGTTATTCACTATAACACCCTGCTTACATTGCAGCTTCATTGTGTCTCTGTTGGCGCCCTATCTACTGTCGACCAAAGTATTATGTGCCCTCGAGTTTGAAGGTTGTTTGTGAAGTAACCAATAGACCTACTTAAAATCCAATAACATCATCAATTTCGTCGTTCTATTTTACGTTCGGTCATGTAGGTTTGGAATTTTTAATTTATATTTTTTTTTATCGCGGTTGGAACACAAAAAGTGCACGTTTTTAAGCGTGTTTCAACCATGCGTCACATTTAAGAATTATTATCTCAAAAACCCACCATCAGATTGAATCCAAATTTTAACACAATATACATTGGAATGTTGTATAACAGGTTTATTAATTTCAAAATTGTGTGTGTACAAGAAACAAAGCTGTTATCATTTTTGTAAGGTAAGTTTTTCTCGGGTCGGGGTGGTTGGAAAATGTAGTTCTTGGTTGCATTGTAATCCTTATACATCGAATAGTTAAGCTGTATGACTGAAATACGTAAATTAATTCACTTATTTTATATAGGTTTGTATTTCTACGGGGAAATAACACATGTTTCACCAGCTAGCCGCTCCGGGAAAAGCTGAACACCGTTGCCGAAATGGTGCCCACACGCATCATGGCACGTCTCGCTCGGAAGTGATGGACTCCATCTAAGCAACGCTGTTCAGTTTTTCCCGGAGCGGCTAGTTGGAGAACCATGTGTTATTTCCTCGTAGAAATACAAACCGATATAAAATAAGTGAATTAATGTACGTATTTCACAGTCATACAGCATAACTTTTTGATATATAACGATTACAACGCAACCAAGAACTACATTTTCCAACCACCCCGAGCCGAGAAAAAGTTACCTTACAACAATGATAACAACTTTGTCTCTTGGAGACACAAAATTTTGAAATTAATAAACCAGTTATACAACATTCCAATGTATATTGTGTTAAAATTTGGATTCGATCTGATGACGAGCTTTTGAGATAATAATTCTTAAAAGTGACGCATGGTTGAAACACGCTTAAAACCGTGCACTTTTTGTGTTCCAACTGCGATAAAAAATATTAAAATATAAATTTAAAAATCCGAACCTACATGAACTAATGTAAAATAGAACGACGAAAATGTTGATAGTATTGGACTTTATATAGGTCTATTGGTTACTTAACAAACAACCTTCAAACTCGAGTACACATAATACTTTGGTCGACAGTAGTTATCCACTATAACACTCTGCTTACATTGCAGCTACATTGTGTCTCTGTTGGCGCCCTGTCTAGTTATCTACTATAACACTCTGCTTACATTGCAGCTACATTGTGTCTCTGTTGGCGCCCTGTCTAGTTATCCACTATAACACTCTGCTTACATTGCAGCTACATTGTGTCTCTGTTGGCGCCCTGTCTAGTTATCTACTATAACACTCTGCTTACATTGCAGCTACATTGTGTCTCTGTTGGCTCCCTGTCTAGTTATCCACTATAACACCCTGCTAACATTGCAGCTACATTGTATCTCTGTTGGCGCCCTACCTAGTTATCCACTATAACACCCTGCTTACATTGCAGCTACATTGTATCTCTGTTGGCGCCCTATCTAGTTATCCACTATATCACCCTGCTTACATTGTAGCTACATTGTATCTCTGTTGGGGCCCTATCTAGATATCCACTATAACACTCTGCTTACATTGCAGCTACATTGTATCCCTGTTGGCGCCCTATCTAGTTATCCACTATAATACCCTGCTTACATTGCAGCTACATTGTATCTCTGTAGGCGCCCTATCTAGTTATCCACTATAACACCCTGCTTAAATTGCAGCTACATTGTATCTCTGGTGGCGCCCTATCTAGTTATCCCCTATAAAATACTGCTTACATTGCAGCTACAATGTGCCTCTGTTGGCGCCCTATCTAGTTAACCACTATAACACCCTGCTTACATTGCAGCTACATTGTATCTCTGTTGGCACCCTATCTAGTTATCTACTATAACACCCTGCTTACATTGCAGCTACATTGTGTCTCTGTTGACGCCCTATCTAGTTATCTACTATTACACCCTTCTTACATTGCAGTTACATTGTATCTCTGTTGGCGCCCTATCTAGTTATCCACTATTACACCCTGCTTACATTGCAGCTACAATGTGTCTCTGTTGGCGCCCTATCTAGTTAACCACTATAACACCCTGCTTACATTGCAGCTACATTGTGTCTCTGTTGGCGCCCTGTCTAGTTATCCACTAACTTATAACACCCTGCTTACATTGCAGCTACATTGTACCTCTGTTGGCGCCCTATCTAGTTATCCACTATAACACCCTGCTTACATTGCAGCTACATTGTATCTATGTTCGCGCCCTATCTAGTTATCCACTATTACACCCTGCTTACACTGCAGCTACATTGTGACTCTGTTGGCGCCCTGTCTAGTTATCCACTATAACACCCTGCTTATATTGCAGCTACATTGTATCTCTGTTGGCGCCCTATCTAGTTATCCACTATTACACCCTGGTTACACTGCAGCTACATTGTGTCTCTGTTGGCGCCCTATCTAGTTATCCACTATTACACCCTGCTTACACTGCAGCTACATTGTGTCTCTGTTGGCGCCCTGTCTAGTTATCCACTATAACACCCTGCTTACATTGCAGCTACATTGTGTCTCTGTTGGCGCCCTATCTAGTTATCTACTATAACACCCTGCTTACATTGCAGCTACGTTGTGTCTCTGTTGGCGCCCTGTCTAGTTATCCACTATTACACCCTGTTTACACTGCAGCTACATTGTGTCTCTGTTGGCGCCCTGTCTAGTTATCCACTATTACACCCTGCTTACATTGCAGCTACATTGTGTCTCTGTTGGCGCCCTATCTAGTTATCCCCTATAACACCCTGCTTACACTGCAGCTAGAATGTGTCTCTGTTGGCGCCCTGTCTAGTTATCCCCTATAACACCCTGCTTACATTGCAGCTACATTGTGTCTCTGTTGGCGCCCTACCTAGTTATCCCATATAACACCCTGCTTACACTGCAGCTACATTGTGTCTCTGTTGGCGCCCTGTCTAGTTATCCACTATTACACCCTGCTTACACTGCAGCTAGAATGTGTCTCTGTTGGCGCCCTATCTAGTTAACCACTATAACACCCTGCTTACATTGCAGCTACACTGTGTCTCTGTTGTCGCCCTGTCTAGTTATCCTCTATAACACCCTGCTTACATTGCAGCTACATTGTATCTCTTTTGGCGCCCTATCTAGTTATCCACTATTACACCCTGCTAACACTGCAGCTACATTGTGTCTCTGTTGGCGCCCTGTCTAGTTATCCACTATAACACCCTGCTTACATTGCAGCTACATTGTATCTCTGTTGGCGCCCTATCTAGTTATCTACTATAACACCCTGCTTACATTGCAGCTACATTGTATCTCTGTTGGCACCCTATCTAGTTATCTACTATAACACCCTGCTTACATTGCAGCTACATTGTGTCTCTGTTGACGCCCTATCTAGTTATCTACTATTACACCCTGCTTACATTGCAGCTACATTGTGTCTCTGTTGGCGCCCTATCTAGTTATCTACTATAACACCCTGCTTACATTGCAGCTACATTGTGTCTCTGTTGACGCCCTATCTAGTTATCTACTATTACACCCTGCTTACATTGCAGCTACATTGTGTCTCTGTTGGCGCCCTATCCAGTTATCCACTATAACACCTTTCTTACATTGCAGCTACATTGTGTCTCTGTTGGCGCCCTATCTAGTTATCCACTATAACACTCTGCTTACATTGCAGCTACATTGTATCTCTGTTGGCGCCCTACCTAGTTATCCACTATAACATCCTGCTTACATTGCAGCTACATTGTATCTCTGTTGGCGCCCTATTTAGTTATCCACTATAACACCCTGCTTACATTGCAGGTACATTGTATCTCTGTTGGCGCCCTACCTAGTTATCCACTATAACATCCTGCTTACATTGCAGCTACATTGTATCTCTGTTGGCGCCCTGTCTAGTTATCCACTATAACACCCTGCTTACATTGCAGCTACATTGTATCTCTGTTGGCGCCCTATCTAGTTATCCACTATACCATCCTGCTTACATTGCAGCTACATTGTATCTCTGTTGGCGCCCTACCTAGTTATCCACTAAAACATCCTGCTTACATTGCAGCTACATTGTATCTCTGTTGGCGCCCTATCTAGTTTCTACTATAACACCCTGCTTTCATTGCAGCTACATTGTGTCTCTGTTGGCGCCCTATTTAATTATCCACTATAACACTCTGCTTACATTGCAGCTACATTGGTTTTCTGTTGGCGCCCTATCTAGTTATCCACTATAACACTCTGCTTACATTGCAGCTACATTGTATCTCTGTTGGCGCCCTATCTAGTTATCCACTATAACATCCTGCTTACATTGCAGCTACATTGTATCTCTGTTGGCGCCCTATATAGTTATCTACTATAACGCCCTGCTTTCATTGCAGCTACATTGTGTCTCTGTTGGCGCCCTATTTAGTTATCCACTATAACACCCTGCTTACATTGCAGCTACATTGGTTTTCTGTTGGCGCCCTATCTAGTTAACCACTGTAACACTCTGCTTACATTGCAGCTACATTGTGTCTCTGTTGGCGCCCTATCTAGTTATCCACTATAACACCCTGCTTACATTGCAGCTACATTGTGTCTCTGTTGGCGCCCTATCTAGTTATCTACTATTACACCCTGCTTACATTGCAGCTACATTGTATCTCTGTTGGCGCCCTGTCTAGTTATCAACTATTACACCCTGCTTACATTGCAGCTATATTGTATCTCTGTTGGCACCCTGTCTAGTTATCTACTATTACACCCTGCTTACATTGCAGCTACATTGTATCTCTGTTGGCGCCCTGCCTAGTTATCTACTATTACACCCTGCTTACATTGCAGCTACATTGTGTCTCTGTTGGCGCCCTACCTAGTTATCCACTATAACACCCTGCTTACATTGCAGCTACATTGTATCTCTGTTGGCGCCCTGTCTAGTTATCTACTATAACACCCTGCTTAAATTGCAGCTACATTGTATCTCTGTTGGCGCCCTGTATAGTTATCTACTATTACACCCTGATTACATTGCAGTTATATTGTATCTCTGTTGGCGCCCTATCTAGTTATCCACTATAACATACTGCTTACATTGAAGCTACATTGTATCTCTGTTGGCGCCCTGTCTATTTTTCCACTATAACACCCTGCTTACATTGCAGCTACATTGTGTTTCTGTTGGCGCCCTGTCTAGTTATCCACTATAACACCCTGCTTACATTGCAGCTACATTGTGTCTCTGTTGGCGCCCTATCTAGTTATCTACTATTACACCCTGCTTACATTGCAGCTACATTGTGTCATTGTTGGCGCCCTATCTAGTTATCCACTATAACAACCTGCTTACATTGCAGCTACATTGTGTCACTGTTGGCGCCCTATCTAGTTATCTACTATAACACCCTGCTTACATTGCAGCTACATTGTGTCTCTGTTGGCGCCCTATCTAGTTATCCACTATAACACCCTGCTTACATTGCAGCTACATTGTGTCTCTGTTGGCGCCCTGTCTAGTTATCTACTATAACTCCCTGCTTACATTGCAGCTTCATTGTGTCTCTGTTGGCGCCCTATCGAGTTATTCACTATAACACCCTGCTTACATTGCAGCTTCATTGTGTCTCTGTTGGCGCCCTATCTACTGTCGACCAAAGTATTATGTGCCCTCGAGTTTGAAGGTTGTTTGTGAAGTAACCAATAGACCTACTTAAAATCCAATAACATCATCAATTTCGTCGTTCTATTTTACGTTCGGTCATGTAGGTTTGGAATTTTTAATTTATATTTTTTTTTATCGCGGTTGGAACACAAAAAGTGCACGTTTTTAAGCGTGTTTCAACCATGCGTCACATTTAAGAATTATTATCTCAAAAACCCACCATCAGATTGAATCCAAATTTTAACACAATATACATTGGAATGTTGTATAACAGGTTTATTAATTTCAAAATTGTGTGTGTACAAGAAACAAAGCTGTTATCATTTTTGTAAGGTAAGTTTTTCTCGGGTCGGGGTGGTTGGAAAATGTAGTTCTTGGTTGCATTGTAATCCTTATACATCGAAAAGTTAAGCTGTATGACTGAAATACGTAAATTAATTCACTTATTTTATATAGGTTTGTATTTCTACGGGGAAATAACACATGTTTCACCAGCTAGCCGCTCCGGGAAAAGCTGAACACCGTTGCCGAAATGGTGCCCACACGCATCATGGCACGTCTCGCTCGGAAGTGATGGGCTCCATCTAAGCAACGCTGTTCAGTTTTTCCCGGAGCGGCTAGTTGGAGAACCATGTGTTATTTCCTCGTAGAAATACAAACCGATATAAAATAAGTGAATTAATGTACGTATTTCACAGTCATACAGCATAACTTTTTGATATATAACGATTACAACGCAACCAAGAACTACATTTTCCAACCACCCCGAGCCGAGAAAAAGTTACCTTACAACAATGATAACAACTTTGTCTCTTGGAGACACAAAATTTTGAAATTAATAAACCAGTTATACAACATTCCAATGTATATTGTGTTAAAATTTGGATTCGATCTGATGACGAGCTTTTGAGATAATAATTCTTAAAAGTGACGCATGGTTGAAACACGCTTAAAACCGTGCACTTTTTGTGTTCCAACTGCGATAAAAAATATTAAAATATAAATTTAAAAATCCGAACCTACATGAACTAATGTAAAATAGAACGACGAAAATGTTGATAGTATTGGACTTTATATAGGTCTATTGGTTACTTAACAAACAACCTTCAAACTCGAGTACACATAATACTTTGGTCGACAGTAGTTATCCACTATAACACTCTGCTTACATTGCAGCTACATTGTGTCTCTGTTGGCGCCCTGTCTAGTTATCTACTATAACACTCTGCTTACATTGCAGCTACATTGTGTCTCTGTTGGCGCCCTGTCTAGTTATCCACTATAACACTCTGCTTACATTGCAGTTACATTGTATCCCTGTTGGCGCCCTATCTAGTTATCCACTATAATACCCTGCTTACATTGCAGCTACATTGTATCTCTGTAGGCGCCCTATCTAGTTATCCACTATAACACCCTGCTTACATTGCAGCTACATTGTATTTCTGTTGGCGCCCTATCTAGTTATCCCCTATAAAATACTGCTTACATTGCAGCTACAATGTGTCTCTGTTGGCGCCCTATCTAGTTAACCACTATAACACCCTGCTGACATTGCAGCTACATTGTGTCTCTGTTGGCTCCCTGTCTAGTTATCCACTATAACACCCTGCTTACATTGCAGCTACATTGTGTCTCTGTTGGCGCCCTATCTAGTTATCCACTATAACACCCTGCTTACATTGCAGCTACATTGTACCTCTGTTGGCGCCCTATCTAGTTATCCACTATAACACCCTGCTTATATTGCAGCTACATTGTGTCTCTGTTGGCGCCCTATCTAGTTATCCATTATAACACCCTGCTTAAATTGCAGCTACATTGTATACCTGTTGACGCCCTATCTAGTTATCCACTATAACACTCTGCTTACATTGCAGCTACATTGTATCTCTGTTGGCGCACTATCTAGTTATCCACTATAACACCCTGCTTACATTGCAGCTACATTGTATCTCTGTTGGCGCCCTATCTAGTTATCCACCATAACACTCTGCTTACATTGCAGATACATTGTATCTCTGTTGTCGCCCTATCTAGTTATCCTCTATAACACCCTGCTTACATTGCAGCTACATTGTATCTCTGTTGGCGCCCTATCTAGTTATCCACTATAACACTCTGCTTACATTACAGCTACATTGTATCTCTGTTGGCGCCCTGTCTAGTTATCTACTATTACACCCTGCTTACATTGCAGCTATATTGTATCTCTGTTGGCGCCCTGTCTAGTTATCCACTATAACACTCTGCTTACATTGCAGCTACATTGTATCTCTGTTGGCGCCAGGTCTAGTTATCCACTATAACACCCTGCTTACATTGCAGCTACATTGAGTCTCTGTTGGCGCCCTATCTAGTTATCCACTATAACATACTGCTTACATTGCAGCTACATTGTTTCTCTGTTGGCGCCCTGTCTAGTTTTCTACTATAACACCCTGCTTACATTGCAGTTACATTGTATCCCTGTTGGCGCCCTATATAGTTATCCACTATAACACCCTGCTTACATTGCAGCTACATTGTGTCTCTGTTGGCGCCCTGTCTAGTTATCTACTATAACACCCTGCTTACATTGCAGCTACATTGTATCTCTGTTGGCGCCCTGTCTAATTATCTACTATAACAACCTGCTTACTTTGCAGTTACATTGTATCTCTGTTGGCGCCCTGTCTAGTTATCTACTATAACACCCTGCTTACATTGCAGCTACATTGTATCTCTGTTGGCGCCCTATCTAATTATCTACTATAACACCCTTCTTACATTGCAGTTACATTGTATCTCTGTTGGCGCCCTGTCTAGTTATCTACTATAACACCCTGCTTAAATTGCAGCTACATTGTATCTCTGTAGGCGCCCTGTCTAGTTATCCACTATAACACCCTGCTTACATTGCAGCTACATTGTATCTCTGTTGGCGCCCTATCTAGTCATCCACTATTACACCCTGCTTACACTGCAGCTACATTGTGTCTCTGTTGGCGCCCTGTCTAGTTATCCACTATAACACCCTGCTTATATTGCAGCTACATTGTATCTCTGTTGGCGCCCTATCTAGTTATCCACTATAACACATTGCTTATATTGCAGCTACAATGTGTCTCTGTTGGCGCCCTATCTAGTTAACCACTATAACACCCTGCTTACATTGCAGCTACATTGTGTCTGTGTTGGCGCCCTGTCTAGTTATCCACTATAACACCCTGCTTACATTGCAGCTACATTGTACCTCTGTTGGCGCCCTATCTATTTATCCACTATAACACCCTGCTTACATTGCAGCTACATTGTATCTCTGTTGGCGCCCTATCTAGTCATCCACTATTACACCCTGCTTACACTGCAGCTACATTGTGTCTCTGTTGGCGCCCTGTCTAGTTATCCACTATAACACTCTGCTTATATTGCAGCTACATTGTATCTCTGTTGGCGCCCTATCTAGTTATCCACTATTACACCCTGCTTACACTGCAGCTACATTGTGTCTCTGTTGGCGCCCTATCTAGTTATCCACTATTACACCCTGCTTACACTGCAGCTACATTGTTTCTCTGTTGGCGCCCTGTCTAGTTATCCACTATAACACCCTGCTTACATTGCAGCTACATTCTGTCTCTGTTGGCGCCCTATCTAGTTATCTACTATAACACCCTGCTTATATTGCAGCTACATTGTGTCTCTGTTGGCACCCTGTCTAGTTATCCACTATTACACCCTGCTTACACTGCAGCTACATTGTGTCTCTGTTGGCGCCCTGTCTAGTTATCCACTATTACACCCTGCTTACATTGCAGCTACATTGTGTCTCTGTTGGCGCCCTATCTAGTTATCTACTATAACACCCTGCTTACATTGCAGCTACATTGTGTCTCTGTTGGCGCCCTATCTAGTTATCCACTATAACACCCTGCTTACACTGCAGCTACATTGTGTCTCTGTTGGCGCCCTGTCTAGTTATCCACTATTACACCCTGCTTACACTGCAGCTAGAATGTGTCTCTGTTGGCGCCCTATCTAGTTAACCACTATAACACCCTGCTTACATAGCAGATACATTGTGTCTCTGTTGGCGCCCTGTCTAGTTATCCACTATAAAAACCTGCTTACATTGCAGCTACATTGTATCTCTGTTGGCGCCCTATCTAGTTATCCACTATTACACCCTGCTTACACTGCAGCTACATTGTGTCTCTGTTGGCGCCCTGTCTAGTTATCCACTATAACACCCTGCTTACATTGCAGCTACATTATATCTCTGTTGGCGCCCTATCTAGTTATCCACTATAACACCCTGCTTACATTGCAGCTACATTGTATCTCTGTTGGCGCCCTATCTAGTTATCTACTATAACACCCTGCTTACATTGCAGCTACATTGTGTCTCTTTTGGCGCCCTATCTAGTTATCTACTATTACACCCTGTTTACATTGCAGCTACATTGTGTCTCTGTTGGCGCCCTATCCAGTTATCCACTATAACACCCTGCTTACATTGCAGCTACATTGTGTCTCTGTTGGCGCCCTATCTAGTTATCCACTATAACACCCTGCTTACATTGCAGCTACATTGTATCTCTGTTGGCGCCCTATCTAGTTATCCACTATATCACCCTGCTTACATTGTAGCTACATTGTATCTCTGTTGGGGCCCTATCTAGATATCCACTATAACACTCTGATACATTGCAGCTACATTGTATCCCTGTTGGCGCCCTATCTAGTTATCCACTATAATACCCTGCTTACATTGCAGCTACATTGTATCTCTGTAGGCGCCCTATCTAGTTATCCACTATAACACCCTGCTTAAATTGCAGCTACATTGTATCTCTGTTGGCGCCCTATGTAGTTATCCCCTATAAAATACTGCTTACATTGCAACTACAATGTGCCTCTGTTGGCGCCCTATCTAGTTAACCACTATAACACCCTGCTTACATTGCAGCTACATTGTATCTCTGTTGGCACCCTATCTAGTTATCTACTATAACACCCTGCTTACATTGCAGCTACATTGTGTCTCCGTTGACTCCCTATCTAGTTATCTACTATTACACCCTTCTTACATTGCAGTTACATTGTATCTCTGTTGGCGCCCTATCTAGTTATCCACTATTACACCCTGCTTACATTGCAGCTACAATGTGTCTCTGTTGGCGCCCTATCTAGTTAACCACTATAACACCCTGCTTACATTGCAGCTACATTGTGTCTCTGTTGGCGCCCTGTCTAGTTATCCACTAACTTATAACACCCTGCTTACATTGCAGCTACATTGTACCTCTGTTGGCGCCCTATCTAGTTATCCACTATAACACCCTGCTTACATTGCAGCTACATTGTATCTATGTTCGCGCCCTATCTAGTTATCCACTATTACACCCTGCTTACACTGCAGCTACATTGTGTCTCTGTTGGCGCCCTGTCTAGTTATCCACTATAACACCCTGCTTATATTGCAGCTACATTGTATCTCTGTTGGCGCCCTATCTAGTTATCCACTATTACACCCTGGTTACACTGCAGCTACATTGTGTCTCTGTTGGCGCCCTATCTAGTTATCCACTATTACACCCTGCTTACACTGCAGCTACATTGTGTCTCTGTTGGCGCCCTGTCTAGTTATCCACTATAACACCCTGCTTACATTGCAGCTACATTGTGTCTCTGTTGGCGCCCTATCTAGTTATCTACTATAACACCCTGCTTACATTGCAGCTACGTTGTGTCTCTGTTGGCGCCCTGTCTAGTTATCCACTATTACACCCTGCTTACACTGCAGCTACATTGTGTCTCTGTTGGCGCCCTGTCTAGTTATCCACTATTACACCCTGCTTACATTGCAGCTACATTGTGTCTCTGTTGGCGCCCTATCTAGTTATCCCCTATAACACCCTGCTTACACTGCAGCTAGAATGTGTCTCTGTTGGCGCCCTGTCTAGTTATCCCCTATAACACCCTGCTTACATTGCAGCTACATTGTGTCTCTGTTGGCGCCCTACCTAGTTATCCCATATAACACCCTGCTTACACTGCAGCTACATTGTGTCTCTGTTGGCGCCCTGTCTAGTTATCCACTATTACACCCTGCTTACACTGCAGCTAGAAGTGTCTCTGTTGGCGCCCTATCTAGTTAACCACTATAACACCCTGCTTACATTGCAGCTACACTGTGTCTCTGTTGTCGCCCTGTCTAGTTATCCACTATAACACCCTGCTTACATTGCAGCTACATTGTATCTCTGTTGGCGCCCTATCTAGTTATCCACTATTACACCCTGCTAACACTGCAGCTACATTGTGTCTCTGTTGGCGCCCTGTCTAGTTATCCACTATAACACCCTGCTTACATTGCAGCTACATTGTATCTCTGTTGGCGCCCTATCTAGTTATCTACTATAACACCCTGCTTACATTGCAGCTACATTGTATCTCTGTTGGCACCCTATCTAGTTATCTACTATAACACCCTGCTTACATTGCAGCTACATTGTGTCTCTGTTGACGCCCTATCTAGTTATCTACTATTACACCCTGCTTACATTGCAGCTACATTGTGTCTCTGTTGGCGCCCTATCTAGTTATCTACTATAACACCCTGCTTACATTGCAGCTACATTGTGTCTCTGTTGACGCCCTATCTAGTTATCTACTATTACACCCTGCTTACATTGCAGCTACATTGTGTCTCTGTTGGCGCCCTATCCAGTTATCCACTATAACACCCTTCTTACATTGCAGCTACATTGTGTCTCTGTTGGCGCCCTATCTAGTTATCCACTATAACACTCTGCTTACATTGCAGCTACATTGTATCTCTGTTGGCGCCCTACCTAGTTATCCACTATAACATCCTGCTTACATTGCAGCTACATTGTATCTCTGTTGGCGCCCTATTTAGTTATCCACTATAACACCCTGCTTACATTGCAGGTACATTGTATCTCTGTTGGCGCCCTACCTAGTTATCCACTATAACATCCTGCTTACATTGCAGCTACATTGTATCTCTGTTGGCGCCCTGTCTAGTTATCCACTATAACACCCTGCTTACATTGCAGCTACATTGTATCTCTGTTGGCGCCCTATCTAGTTATCCACTATACCATCCTGCTTACATTGCAGCTACATTGTATCTCTGTTGGCGCCCTACCTAGTTATCCACTAAAACATCCTGCTTACATTGCAGCTACATTGTATCTCTGTTGGCGCCCTATCTAGTTTCTACTATAACACCCTGCTTTCATTGCAGCTACATTGTGTCTCTGTTGGCGCCCTATTTAATTATCCACTATAACACCCTGCTTACATTGCAGCTACATTGGTTTTCTGTTGGCGCCCTATCTAGTTATCCACTATAACACTCTGCTTACATTGCAGCTACATTGTATCTCTGTTGGCGCCCTATCTAGTTATCCACTATAACATCCTGCTTACATTGCAGCTACATTGTATCTCTGTTGGCGCCCTATCTAGTTACCTACTATAACGCCCTGCTTTCATTGCAGCTACATTGTGTCTCTGTTGGCGCCCTATTTAGTTATCCACTATAACACCCTGCTTACATTGCAGCTACATTGGTTTTCTGTTGGCGCCCTATCTAGTTAACCACTGTAACACTCTGCTTACATTGCAGCTACATTGTGTCTCTGTTGGCGCCCTATCTAGTTATCCACTATAACACCCTGCTTACATTGCAGCTACATTGTGTCTCTGTTGGCGCCCTATCTAGTTATCTACTATTACACCCTGCTTACATTGCAGCTACATTGTATCTCTGTTGGCGCCCTGTCTAGTTATCAACTATTACACCCTGCTTACATTGCAGCTATATTGTATCTCTGTTGGCACCCTGTCTAGTTATCTACTATTACACCCTGCTTACATTGCAGCTACATTGTTTCTCTGTTGGCGCCCTGCCTAGTTATCTACTATTACACCCTGCTTACATTGCAGCTACATTGTGTCTCTGTTGGCGCCCTACCTAGTTATCCACTATAACACCCTGCTTACATTGCAGCTACATTGTATCTCTGTTGGCGCCCTGTCTAGTTATCTACTATAACACCCTGCTTAAATTGCAGCTACATTGTATCTCTGTTGGCGCCCTGTATAGTTATCTACTATTACACCCTGATTACATTGCAGTTATATTGTATCTCTGTTGGCGCCCTATCTAGTTATCCACTATAACATACTGCTTACATTGAAGCTACATTGTATCTCTGTTGGCGCCCTGTCTATTTTTCCACTATAACACCCTGCTTACATTGCAGCTACATTGTGTTTCTGTTGGCGCCCTGTCTAGTTATCCACTATAACACCCTGCTTACATTGCAGCTACATTGTGTCTCTGTTGGCGCCCTATCTAGTTATCTACTATTACACCCTGCTTACATTGCAGCTACATTGTGTCATTGTTGGCGCCCTATCTAGTTATCCACTATAACAACCTGCTTACATTGCAGCTACATTGTGTCACTGTTGGCGCCCTATCTAGTTATCTACTATAACACCCTGCTTACATTGCAGCTACATTGTGTCTCTGTTGGCGCCCTATCTAGTTATCCACTATAACACCCTGCTTACATTGCAGCTACATTGTGTCTCTGTTGGCGCCCTGTCTAGTTATCTACTATAACTCCCTGCTTACATTGCAGCTTCATTGTGTCTCTGTTGGCGCCCTATCGAGTTATTCACTATAACACCCTGCTTACATTGCAGCTTCATTGTGTCTCTGTTGGCGCCCTATCTACTGTCGACCAAAGTATTATGTGCCCTCGAGTTTGAAGGTTGTTTGTGAAGTAACCAATAGACCTACTTAAAATCCAATAACATCATCAATTTCGTCGTTCTATTTTACGTTCGGTCATGTAGGTTTGGAATTTTTAATTTATATTTTTTTTTATCGCGGTTGGAACACAAAAAGTGCACGTTTTTAAGCGTGTTTCAACCATGCGTCACATTTAAGAATTATTATCTCAAAAACCCACCATCAGATTGAATCCAAATTTTAACACAATATACATTGGAATGTTGTATAACAGGTTTATTAATTTCAAAATTGTGTGTGTACAAGAAACAAAGCTGTTATCATTTTTGTAAGGTAAGTTTTTCTCGGGTCGGGGTGGTTGGAAAATGTAGTTCTTGGTTGCATTGTAATCCTTATACATCGAATAGTTAAGCTGTATGACTGAAATACGTAAATTAATTCACTTATTTTATATAGGTTTGTATTTCTACGGGGAAATAACACATGTTTCACCAGCTAGCCGCTCCGGGAAAAGCTGAACACCGTTGCCGAAATGGTGCCCACACGCATCATGGCACGTCTCGCTCGGAAGTGATGGACTCCATCTAAGCAACGCTGTTCAGTTTTTCCCGGAGCGGCTAGTTGGAGAACCATGTGTTATTTCCTCGTAGAAATACAAACCGATATAAAATAAGTGAATTAATGTACGTATTTCACAGTCATACAGCATAACTTTTTGATATATAACGATTACAACGCAACCAAGAACTACATTTTCCAACCACCCCGAGCCGAGAAAAAGTTACCTTACAACAATGATAACAACTTTGTCTCTTGGAGACACAAAATTTTGAAATTAATAAACCAGTTATACAACATTCCAATGTATATTGTGTTAAAATTTGGATTCGATCTGATGACGAGCTTTTGAGATAATAATTCTTAAAAGTGACGCATGGTTGAAACACGCTTAAAACCGTGCACTTTTTGTGTTCCAACTGCGATAAAAAATATTAAAATATAAATTTAAAAATCCGAACCTACATGAACTAATGTAAAATAGAACGACGAAAATGTTGATGGTATTGGACTTTATATAGGTCTAATGGTTACTTAACAAACAACCTTCAAACTCGAGTACACATAATACTTTGGTCGACAGTAGTTATCCACTATAACACTCTGCTTACATTGCAGCTACATTGTGTCTCTGTTGGCGCCCTGTCTAGTTATCTACTATAACACTCTGCTTACATTGCAGCTACATTGTGTCTCTGTTGGCGCCCTGTCTAGTTATCCACTATAACACTCTGCTTACATTGCAGCTACATTGTGTCTCTGTTGGCGCCCTGTCTAGTTATCTACTATAACACTCTGCTTACATTGCAGCTACATTGTGTCTCTGTTGGCTCCCTGTCTAGTTATCCACTATAACACCCTGCTAACATTGCAGCTACATTGTATCTCTGTTGGCGCCCTACCTAGTTATCCACTATAACACCCTGCTTACATTGCAGCTACATTGTATCTCTGTTGGCGCCCTATCTAGTTATCCACTATATCACCCTGCTTACATTGTAGCTACATTGTATCTCTGTTGGGGCCCTATCTAGATATCCACTATAACACTCTGCTTACATTGCAGCTACATTGTATCCCTGTTGGCGCCCTATCTAGTTATCCACTATAATACCCTGCTTACATTGCAGCTACATTGTATCTCTGTAGGCGCCCTATCTAGTTATCCACTATAACACCCTGCTTAAATTGCAGCTACATTGTATCTCTGGTGGCGCCCTATCTAGTTATCCCCTATAAAATACTGCTTACATTGCAGCTACAATGTGCCTCTGTTGGCGCCCTATCTAGTTAACCACTATAACACCCTGCTTACATTGCAGCTACATTGTATCTCTGTTGGCACCCTATCTAGTTATCTACTATAACACCCTGCTTACATTGCAGCTACATTGTGTCTCTGTTGACGCCCTATCTAGTTATCTACTATTACACCCTTCTTACATTGCAGTTACATTGTATCTCTGTTGGCGCCCTATCTAGTTATCCACTATTACACCCTGCTTACATTGCAGCTACAATGTGTCTCTGTTGGCGCCCTATCTAGTTAACCACTATAACACCCTGCTTACATTGCAGCTACATTGTGTCTCTGTTGGCGCCCTGTCTAGTTATCCACTAACTTATAACACCCTGCTTACATTGCAGCTACATTGTACCTCTGTTGGCGCCCTATCTAGTTATCCACTATAACACCCTGCTTACATTGCAGCTACATTGTATCTATGTTCGCGCCCTATCTAGTTATCCACTATTACACCCTGCTTACACTGCAGCTACATTGTGTCTCTGTTGGCGCCCTGTCTAGTTATCCACTATAACACCCTGCTTATATTGCAGCTACATTGTATCTCTGTTGGCGCCCTATCTAGTTATCCACTATTACACCCTGGTTACACTGCAGCTACATTGTATCTCTGTTGGCGCCCTATCTAGTCATCCACTATTACACCCTGCTTACACTGCAGCTACATTGTGTCTCTGTTGGCGCCCTGTCTAGTTATCCACTATTACACCCTGCTTACATTGCAGCTACATTGTGTCTCTGTTGGCGCCCTATCTAGTTATCCCCTATAACACCCTGCTTACACTGCAGCTAGAATGTGTCTCTGTTGGCGCCCTGTCTAGTTATCCCCTATAACACCCTGCTTACATTGCAGCTACATTGTGTCTCTGTTGGCGCCCTACCTAGTTATCCCATATAACACCCTGCTTACACTGCAGCTACATTGTGTCTCTGTTGGCGCCCTGTCTAGTTATCCACTATTACACCCTGCTTACACTGCAGCTAGAATGTGTCTCTGTTGGCGCCCTATCTAGTTAACCACTATAACACCCTGCTTACATTGCAGCTACACTGTGTCTCTGTTGTCGCCCTGTCTAGTTATCCTCTATAACACCCTGCTTACATTGCAGCTACATTGTGTCTCTGTTGGCGCCCTATCTAGTTATCCACTATAACACCCTGCTTACACTGCAGCTACATTGTGTCTCTGTTGGCGCCCTGTCTAGTTATCCACTATTACACCCTGCTTACATTGCAGCTACATTGTATTTCTGTTGGCGCCCTATCTAGTTATCCCCTATAAAATACTGCTTACATTGCAGCTACAATGTGTCTCTGTTGGCGCCCTATCTAGTTAACCACTATAACACCCTGCTGACATTGCAGCTACATTGTGTCTCTGTTGGCTCCCTGTCTAGTTATCCACTATAACACCCTGCTTACATTGCAGCTACATTGTGTCTCTGTTGGCGCCCTATCTAGTTATCCACTATAACACCCTGCTTACATTGCAGCTACATTGTACCTCTGTTGGCGCCCTATCTAGTTATCCACTATAACACCCTGCTTATATTGCAGCTACATTGTGTCTCTGTTGGCGCCCTATCTAGTTATCCATTATAACACCCTGCTTAAATTGCAGCTACATTGTATACCTGTTGACGCCCTATCTAGTTATCCACTATAACACTCTGCTTACATTGCAGCTACATTGTATCTCTGTTGGCGCACTATCTAGTTATCCACTATAACACCCTGCTTACATTGCAGCTACATTGTAACTCTGTTGGCGCCCTATCTAGTTATCCACCATAACACTCTGCTTACATTGCAGATACATTGTATCTCTGTTGTCGCCCTATCTAGTTATCCTCTATAACACCCTGCTTACATTGCAGCTACATTGTATCTCTGTTGGCGCCCTATCTAGTTATCCACTATAACACTCTGCTTACATTACAGCTACATTGTATCTCTGTTGGCGCCCTGTCTAGTTATCTACTATTACACCCTGCTTACATTGCAGCTATATTGTATCTCTGTTGGCGCCCTGTCTAGTTATCCACTATAACACTCTGCTTACATTGCAGCTACATTGTATCTCTGTTGGCGCCAGGTCTAGTTATCCACTATAACACCCTGCTTACATT
This sequence comes from Meconema thalassinum, assembly GCA_946902985.2. Classification (NCBI taxonomy): domain Eukaryota; kingdom Metazoa; phylum Arthropoda; class Insecta; order Orthoptera; family Tettigoniidae; genus Meconema; species Meconema thalassinum. Next base: position 56,833,430 of record OX336389.2, read on the forward strand.
GCAGCTACATTGAGTCTCTGTTGGCGCCCTATCTAGTTATCCACTATAACATACTGCTTACATTGCAGCTACATTGTTTCTCTGTTGGCGCCCTGTCTAGTTTTCTACTATAACACCCTGCTTACATTGCAGTTACATTGTATCCCTGTTGGCGCCCTATATAGTTATCCACTATAACACCCTGCTTACATTGCAGCTACATTGTGTCTCTGTTGGCGCCCTGTCTAGTTATCTACTATAACACCCTGCTTACATTGCAGCTACATTGTATCTCTGTTGGCGCCCTGTCTAATTATCTACTATAACAACCTGCTTACTTTGCAGTTACATTGTATCTCTGTTGGCGCCCTGTCTAGTTATCTACTATAACACCCTGCTTACATTGCAGCTACATTGTATCTCTGTTGGCGCCCTATCTAATTATCTACTATAACACCCTTCTTACATTGCAGTTACATTGTATCTCTGTTGGCGCCCTGTCTAGTTATCTACTATAACACCCTGCTTAAATTGCAGCTACATTGTATCTCTGTAGGCGCCCTGTCTAGTTATCCACTATAACACCCTGCTTACATTGCAGCTACATTGTATCTCTGTTGGCGCCCTATCTAGTCATCCACTATTACACCCTGCTTACACTGCAGCTACATTGTGTCTCTGTTGGCGCCCTGTCTAGTTATCCACTATAACACCCTGCTTATATTGCAGCTACATTGTATCTCTGTTGGCGCCCTATCTAGTTATCCACTATAACACATTGCTTACATTGCAGCTACAATGTGTCTCTGTTGGCGCCCTATCTAGTTAACCACTATAACACCCTGCTTACATTGCAGCTACATTGTGTCTGTGTTGGCGCCCTGTCTAGTTATCCACTATAACACCCTGCTTACATTGCAGCTACATTGTATCTCTGTTGGCGCCCTATCTAGTTATCCACTATTACACCCTGCTTACACTGCAGCTACATTGTGTCTCTGTTGGCGCCCTATCTAGTTATCCACTATTACACCCTGCTTACACTGCAGCTACATTGTGTCTCTGTTGGCGCCCTATCTAGTTATCTACTATAACACCCTGCTTACATTGCAGCTACATTGTGTCTCTGTTGGCGCCCTATCTAGTTATCCACTATAACACCCTGCTTACACTGCAGCTACATTGTGTCTCTGTTGGCGCCCTGTCTAGTTATCCACTATTACACCCTGCTTACACTGCAGCTAGAATGTGTCTCTGTTGGCGCCCTATCTAGTTAACCACTATAACACCCTGCTTACATAGCAGATACATTGTGTCTCTGTTGGCGCCCTGTCTAGTTATCCACTATAAAAACCTGCTTACATTGCAGCTACATTGTATCTCTGTTGGCGCCCTATCTAGTTATCCATTATTACACCCTGCTTACACTGCAGCTACATTGTGTCTCTGTTGGCGCCCTGTCTAGTTATCCACTATAACACCCTGCTTACATTGCAGCTACATTATATCTCTGTTGGCGCCCTATCTAGTTATCCACTATAACACCCTGCTTACATTGCAGCTACATTGTATCTCTGTTGGCGCCCTATCTAGTTATCTACTATAACACCCTGCTTACATTGCAGCTACATTGTGTCTCTTTTGGCGCCCTATCTAGTTATCTACTATTACGCCCTGTTTACATTGCAGCTACATTGTGTCTCTGTTGGCGCCCTATCCAGTTATCCACTATAACACCCTGCTTACATTGCAGCTACATTGTGTCTCTGTTGGCGCCCTATCTAGTTATCCACTATAACACCCTGCTTACATTGCAGCTACATTGTATCTCTGTTGGCGCCCTATCTAGTTATCCACTATATCACCCTGCTTACATTGTAGCTACATTGTATCTCTGTTGGGGCCCTATCTAGATATCCACTATAACACTCTGATACATTGCAGCTACATTGTATCCCTGTTGGCGCCCTATCTAGTTATCCACTATAATACCCTGCTTACATTGCAGCTACATTGTATCTCTGTAGGCGCCCTATCTAGTTATCCACTATAACACCCTGCTTAAATTGCAGCTACATTGTATCTCTGTTGGCGCCCTATGTAGTTATCCCCTATAAAATACTGCTTACATTGCAACTACAATGTGCCTCTGTTGGCGCCCTATCTAGTTAACCACTATAACACCCTGCTTACATTGCAGCTACATTGTATCTCTGTTGGCACCCTATCTAGTTATCTACTATAACACCCTGCTTACATTGCAGCTACATTGTGTCTCTGTTGACTCCCTATCTAGTTATCTACTATTACACCCTTCTTACATTGCAGTTACATTGTATCTCTGTTGGCGCCCTATCTAGTTATCCACTATTACACCCTGCTTACATTGCAGCTACAATGTGTCTCTGTTGGCGCCCTATCTAGTTAACCACTATAACACCCTGCTTACATTGCAGCTACATTGTGTCTCTGTTGGCGCCCTGTCTAGTTATCCACTAACTTATAACACCCTGCTTACATTGCAGCTACATTGTACCTCTGTTGGCGCCCTATCTAGTTATCCACTATAACACCCTGCTTACATTGCAGCTACATTGTATCTATGTTCGCGCCCTATCTAGTTATCCACTATTACACCCTGCTTACACTGCAGCTACATTGTGTCTCTGTTGGCGCCCTGTCTAGTTATCCACTATAACACCCTGCTTATATTGCAGCTACATTGTATCTCTGTTGGCGCCCTATCTAGTTATCCACTATTACACCCTGGTTACACTGCAGCTACATTGTGTCTCTGTTGGCGCCCTATCTAGTTATCCACTATTACACCCTGCTTACACTGCAGCTACATTGTGTCTCTGTTGGCGCCCTGTCTAGTTATCCACTATAACACCCTGCTTACATTGCAGCTACATTGTGTCTCTGTTGGCGCCCTATCTAGTTATCTACTATAACACCCTGCTTACATTGCAGCTACGTTGTGTCTCTGTTGGCGCCCTGTCTAGTTATCCACTATTACACCCTGCTTACACTGCAGCTACATTGTGTCTCTGTTGGCGCCCTGTCTAGTTATCCACTATTACACCCTGCTTACATTGCAGCTACATTGTGTCTCTGTTGGCGCCCTATCTAGTTATCCCCTATAACACCCTGCTTACACTGCAGCTAGAATGTGTCTCTGTTGGCGCCCTGTCTAGTTATCCCCTATAACACCCTGCTTACATTGCAGCTACATTGTGTCTCTGTTGGCGCCCTACCTAGTTATCCCATATAACACCCTGCTTACACTGCAGCTACATTGTGTCTCTGTTGGCGCCCTGTCTAGTTATCCACTATTACACCCTGCTTACACTGCAGCTAGAATGTGTCTCTGTTGGCGCCCTATCTAGTTAACCACTATAACACCCTGCTTACATTGCAGCTACACTGTGTCTCTGTTGTCGCCCTGTCTAGTTATCCACTATAACACCCTGCTTACATTGCAGCTACATTGTATCTCTGTTGGCGCCCTATCTAGTTATCCACTATTACACCCTGCTAACACTGCAGCTACATTGTGTCTCTGTTGGCGCCCTGTCTAGTTATCCACTATAACACCCTGCTTACATTGCAGCTACATTGTATCTCTGTTGGCGCCCTATCTAGTTATCTACTATAACACCCTGCTTACATTGCAGCTACATTGTATCTCTGTTGGCACCCTATCTAGTTATCTACTATAACACCCTGCTTACATTGCAGCTACATTGTGTCTCTGTTGACGCCCTATCTAGTTATCTACTATTACACCCTGCTTACATTGCAGCTACATTGTGTCTCTGTTGGCGCCCTATCTAGTTATCTACTATAACACCCTGCTTACATTGCAGCTACATTGTGTCTCTGTTGACGCCCTATCTAGTTATCTACTATTACACCCTGCTTACATTGCAGCTACATTGTGTCTCTGTTGGCGCCCTATCCAGTTATCCACTATAACACCCTTCTTACATTGCAGCTACATTGTGTCTCTGTTGGCGCCCTATCTAGTTATCCACTATAACACTCTGCTTACATTGCAGCTACATTGTATCTCTGTTGGCGCCCTACCTAGTTATCCACTATAACATCCTGCTTACATTGCAGCTACATTGTATCTCTGTTGGCGCCCTATTTAGTTATCCACTATAACACCCTGCTTACATTGCAGGTACATTGTATCTCTGTTGGCGCCCTACCTAGTTATCCACTATAACATCCTGCTTACATTGCAGCTACATTGTATCTCTGTTGGCGCCCTGTCTAGTTATCCACTATAACACCCTGCTTACATTGCAGCTACATTGTATCTCTGTTGGCGCCCTATCTAGTTATCCACTATACCATCCTGCTTACATTGCAGCTACATTGTATCTCTGTTGGCGCCCTACCTAGTTATCCACTAAAACATCCTGCTTACATTGCAGCTACATTGTATCTCTGTTGGCGCCCTATCTAGTTTCTACTATAACACCCTGCTTTCATTGCAGCTACATTGTGTCTCTGTTGGCGCCCTATTTAATTATCCACTATAACACCCTGCTTACATTGCAGCTACATTGGTTTTCTGTTGGCGCCCTATCTAGTTATCCACTATAACACTCTGCTTACATTGCAGCTACATTGTATCTCTGTTGGCGCCCTATCTAGTTATCCACTATAACATCCTGCTTACATTGCAGCTACATTGTATCTCTGTTGGCGCCCTATCTAGTTACCTACTATAACGCCCTGCTTTCATTGCAGCTACATTGTGTCTCTGTTGGCGCCCTATTTAGTTATCCACTATAACACCCTGCTTACATTGCAGCTACATTGGTTTTCTGTTGGCGCCCTATCTAGTTAACCACTGTAACACTCTGCTTACATTGCAGCTACATTGTGTCTCTGTTGGCGCCCTATCTAGTTATCCACTATAACACCCTGCTTACATTGCAGCTACATTGTGTCTCTGTTGGCGCCCTATCTAGTTATCTACTATTACACCCTGCTTACATTGCAGCTACATTGTATCTCTGTTGGCGCCCTGTCTAGTTATCAACTATTACACCCTGCTTACATTGCAGCTATATTGTATCTCTGTTGGCACCCTGTCTAGTTATCTACTATTACACCCTGCTTACATTGCAGCTACATTGTTTCTCTGTTGGCGCCCTGCCTAGTTATCTACTATTACACCCTGCTTACATTGCAGCTACATTGTGTCTCTGTTGGCGCCCTACCTAGTTATCCACTATAACACCCTGCTTACATTGCAGCTACATTGTATCTCTGTTGGCGCCCTGTCTAGTTATCTACTATAACACCCTGCTTAAATTGCAGCTACATTGTATCTCTGTTGGCGCCCTGTATAGTTATCTACTATTACACCCTGATTACATTGCAGTTATATTGTATCTCTGTTGGCGCCCTATCTAGTTATCCACTATAACATACTGCTTACATTGAAGCTACATTGTATCTCTGTTGGCGCCCTGTCTATTTTTCCACTATAACACCCTGCTTACATTGCAGCTACATTGTGTTTCTGTTGGCGCCCTGTCTAGTTATCCACTATAACACCCTGCTTACATTGCAGCTACATTGTGTCTCTGTTGGCGCCCTATCTAGTTATCTACTATTACACCCTGCTTACATTGCAGCTACATTGTGTCATTGTTGGCGCCCTATCTAGTTATCCACTATAACAACCTGCTTACATTGCAGCTACATTGTGTCACTGTTGGCGCCCTATCTAGTTATCTACTATAACACCCTGCTTACATTGCAGCTACATTGTGTCTCTGTTGGCGCCCTATCTAGTTATCCACTATAACACCCTGCTTACATTGCAGCTACATTGTGTCTCTGTTGGCGCCCTGTCTAGTTATCTACTATAACTCCCTGCTTACATTGCAGCTTCATTGTGTCTCTGTTGGCGCCCTATCGAGTTATTCACTATAACACCCTGCTTACATTGCAGCTTCATTGTGTCTCTGTTGGCGCCCTATCTACTGTCGACCAAAGTATTATGTGCCCTCGAGTTTGAAGGTTGTTTGTGAAGTAACCAATAGACCTACTTAAAATCCAATAACATCATCAATTTCGTCGTTCTATTTTACGTTCGGTCATGTAGGTTTGGAATTTTTAATTTATATTTTTTTTTTATCGCGGTTGGAACACAAAAAGTGCACGTTTTTAAGCGTGTTTCAACCATGCGTCACATTTAAGAATTATTATCTCAAAAACCCACCATCAGATTGAATCCAAATTTTAACACAATATACATTGGAATGTTGTATAACAGGTTTATTAATTTCAAAATTGTGTGTGTACAAGAAACAAAGCTGTTATCATTTTTGTAAGGTAAGTTTTTCTCGGGTCGGGGTGGTTGGAAAATGTAGTTCTTGGTTGCATTGTAATCCTTATACATCGAATAGTTAAGCTGTATGACTGAAATACGTAAATTAATTCACTTATTTTATATAGGTTTGTATTTCTACGGGGAAATAACACATGTTTCACCAGCTAGCCGCTCCGGGAAAAGCTGAACACCGTTGCCGAAATGGTGCCCACACGCATCATGGCACGTCTCGCTCGGAAGTGATGGACTCCATCTAAGCAACGCTGTTCAGTTTTTCCCGGAGCGGCTAGTTGGAGAACCATGTGTTATTTCCTCGTAGAAATACAAACCGATATAAAATAAGTGAATTAATGTACGTATTTCACAGTCATACAGCATAACTTTTTGATATATAACGATTACAACGCAACCAAGAACTACATTTTCCAACCACCCCGAGCCGAGAAAAAGTTACCTTACAACAATGATAACAACTTTGTCTCTTGGAGACACAAAATTTTGAAATTAATAAACCAGTTATACAACATTCCAATGTATATTGTGTTAAAATTTGGATTCGATCTGATGACGAGCTTTTGAGATAATAATTCTTAAAAGTGACGCATGGTTGAAACACGCTTAAAACCGTGCACTTTTTGTGTTCCAACTGCGATAAAAAATATTAAAATATAAATTTAAAAATCCGAACCTACATGAACTAATGTAAAATAGAACGACGAAAATGTTGATAGTATTGGACTTTATATAGGTCTATTGGTTACTTAACAAACAACCTTCAAACTCGAGTACACATAATACTTTGGTCGACAGTAGTTATCCACTATAACACTCTGCTTACATTGCAGCTACATTGTGTCTCTGTTGGCGCCCTGTCTAGTTATCTACTATAACACTCTGCTTACATTGCAGCTACATTGTGTCTCTGTTGGCGCCCTGTCTAGTTATCCACTATAACACTCTGCTTACATTGCAGCTACATTGTGTCTCTGTTGGCGCCCTGTCTAGTTATCTACTATAACACTCTGCTTACATTGCAGCTACATTGTGTCTCTGTTGGCTCCCTGTCTACTTATCCACTATAACACCCTGCTAACATTGCAGCTACATTGTATCTCTGTTGGCGCCCTACCTAGTTATCCACTATAACACCCTGCTTACATTGCAGCTACATTGTATCTCTGTTGGCGCCCTATCTAGTTATCCACTATATCACCCTGCTTACATTGTAGCTACATTGTATCTCTGTTGGGGCCCTATCTAGATATCCACTATAACACTCTGCTTACATTGCAGCTACATTGTATCCCTGTTGGCGCCCTATCTAGTTATCCACTATAATACCCTGCTTACATTGCAGCTACATTGTATCTCTGTAGGCGCCCTATCTAGTTATCCACTATAACACCCTGCTTAAATTGCAGCTACATTGTATCTCTGGTGGCGCCCTATCTAGTTATCCCCTATAAAATACTGCTTACATTGCAGCTACAATGTGCCTCTGTTGGCGCCCTATCTAGTTAACCACTATAACACCCTGCTTACATTGCAGCTACATTGTATCTCTGTTGGCACCCTATCTAGTTATCTACTATAACACCCTGCTTACATTGCAGCTACATTGTGTCTCTGTTGACGCCCTATCTAGTTATCTACTATTACACCCTTCTTACATTGCAGTTACATTGTATCTCTGTTGGCGCCCTATCTAGTTATCCACTATTACACCCTGCTTACATTGCAGCTACAATGTGTCTCTGTTGGCGCCCTATCTAGTTAACCACTATAACACCCTGCTTACATTGCAGCTACATTGTGTCTCTGTTGGCGCCCTGTCTAGTTATCCACTAACTTATAACACCCTGCTTACATTGCAGCTACATTGTACCTCTGTTGGCGCCCTATCTAGTTATCCACTATAACACCCTGCTTACATTGCAGCTACATTGTATCTATGTTCGCGCCCTATCTAGTTATCCACTATTACACCCTGCTTACACTGCAGCTACATTGTGTCTCTGTTGGCGCCCTGTCTAGTTATCCACTATAACACCCTGCTTATATTGCAGCTACATTGTATCTCTGTTGGCGCCCTATCTAGTTATCCACTATTACACCCTGGTTACACTGCAGCTACATTGTGTCTCTGTTGGCGCCCTATCTAGTTATCCACTATTACACCCTGCTTACACTGCAGCTACATTGTGTCTCTGTTTGCGCCCTGTCTAGTTATCCACTATAACACCCTGCTTACATTGCAGCTACATTGTGTCTCTGTTGGCGCCCTATCTAGTTATCTACTATAACACCCTGCTTACATTGCAGCTACGTTGTGTCTCTGTTGGCGCCCTGTCTAGTTATCCACTATTACACCCTGTTTACACTGCAGCTACATTGTGTCTCTGTTGGCGCCCTGTCTAGTTATCCACTATTACACCCTGCTTACATTGCAGCTACATTGTGTCTCTGTTGGCGCCCTATCTAGTTATCCCCTATAACACCCTGCTTACACTGCAGCTAGAATGTGTCTCTGTTGGCGCCCTGTCTAGTTATCCCCTATAACACCCTGCTTACATTGCAGCTACATTGTGTCTCTGTTGGCGCCCTACCTAGTTATCCCATATAACACCCTGCTTACACTGCAGCTACATTGTGTCTCTGTTGGCGCCCTGTCTAGTTATCCACTATTACACCCTGCTTACACTGCAGCTAGAATGTGTCTCTGTTGGCGCCCTATCTAGTTAACCACTATAACACCCTGCTTACATTGCAGCTACACTGTGTCTCTGTTGTCGCCCTGTCTAGTTATCCTCTATAACACCCTGCTTACATTGCAGCTACATTGTATCTCTGTTGGCGCCCTATCTAGTTATCCACTATTACACCCTGCTAACACTGCAGCTACATTGTGTCTCTGTTGGCGCCCTGTCTAGTTATCCACTATAACACCCTGCTTACATTGCAGCTACATTGTATCTCTGTTGGCGCCCTATCTAGTTATCTACTATAACACCCTGCTTACATTGCAGCTACATTGTATCTCTGTTGGCACCCTATCTAGTTATCTACTATAACACCCTGCTTACATTGCAGCTACATTGTGTCTCTGTTGACGCCCTATCTAGTTATCTACTATTACACCCTGCTTACATTGCAGCTACATTGTGTCTCTGTTGGCGCCCTATCTAGTTATCTACTATAACACCCTGCTTACATTGCAGCTACATTGTGTCTCTGTTGACGCCCTATCTAGTTATCTACTATTACACCCTGCTTACATTGCAGCTACATTGTGTCTCTGTTGGCGCCCTATCCAGTTATCCACTATAACACCCTTCTTACATTGCAGCTACATTGTGTCTCTGTTGGCGCCCTATCTAGTTATCCACTATAACACTCTGCTTACATTGCAGCTACATTGTATCTCTGTTGGCGCCCTACCTAGTTATCCACTATAACATCCTGCTTACATTGCAGCTACATTGTATCTCTGTTGGCGCCCTATTTAGTTATCCACTATAACACCCTGCTTACATTGCAGGTACATTGTATCTCTGTTGGCGCCCTACCTAGTTATCCACTATAACATCCTGCTTACATTGCAGCTACATTGTATCTCTGTTGGCGCCCTGTCTAGTTATCCACTATAACACCCTGCTTACATTGCAGCTACATTGTATCTCTGTTGGCGCCCTATCTAGTTATCCACTATACCATCCTGCTTACATTGCAGCTACATTGTATCTCTGTTGGCGCCCTACCTAGTTATCCACTAAAACATCCTGCTTACATTGCAGCTACATTGTATCTCTGTTGGCGCCCTATCTAGTTTCTACTATAACACCCTGCTTTCATTGCAGCTACATTGTGTGTCTGTTGGCGCCCTATTTAATTATCCACTATAACACTCTGCTTACATTGCAGCTACATTGGTTTTCTGTTGGCGCCCTATCTAGTTATCCACTATAACACTCTGCTTACATTGCAGCTACATTGTATCTCTGTTGGCGCCCTATCTAGTTATCCACTATAACATCCTGCTTACATTGCAGCTACATTGTATCTCTGTTGGCGCCCTATCTAGTTATCTACTATAACGCCCTGCTTTCATTGCAGCTACATTGTGTCTCTGTTGGCGCCCTATTTAGTTATCCACTATAACACCCTGCTTACATTGCAGCTACATTGGTTTTCTGTTGGCGCCCTATCTAGTTAACCACTGTAACACTCTGCTTACATTGCAGCTACATTGTGTCTCTGTTGGCGCCCTATCTAGTTATCCACTATAACACCCTGCTTACATTGCAGCTACATTGTGTCTCTGTTGGCGCCCTATCTAGTTATTTACTATTACACCCTGCTTACATTGCAGCTACATTGTATCTCTGTTGGCGCCCTGTCTAGTTATCAACTATTACACCCTGCTTACATTGCAGCTATATTGTATCTCTGTTGGCACCCTGTCTAGTTATCTACTATTACACCCTGCTTACATTGCAGCTACATTGTATCTCTGTTGGCGCCCTGCCTAGTTATCTACTATTACACCCTGCTTACATTGCAGCTACATTGTGTCTCTGTTGGCGCCCTACCTAGTTATCCACTATAACACCCTGCTTACATTGCAGCTACATTGTATCTCTGTTGGCGCCCTGTCTAGTTATCTACTATAACACCCTGCTTAAATTGCAGCTACATTGTATCTCTGTTGGCGCCCTGTATAGTTATCTACTATTACACCCTGATTACATTGCAGTTATATTGTATCTCTGTTGGCGCCCTATCTAGTTATCCACTATAACATACTGCTTACATTGAAGCTACATTGTATCTCTGTTGGCGCCCTGTCTATTTTTCCACTATAACACCCTGCTTACATTGCAGCTACATTGTGTTTCTGTTGGCGCCCTGTCTAGTTATCCACTATAACACCCTGCTTACATTGCAGCTACATTGTGTCTCTGTTGGCGCCCTATCTAGTTATCTACTATTACACCCTGCTTACATTGCAGCTACATTGTGTCATTGTTGGCGCCCTATCTAGTTATCCACTATAACAACCTGCTTACATTGCAGCTACATTGTGTCACTGTTGGCGCCCTATCTAGTTATCTACTATAACACCCTGCTTACATTGCAGCTACATTGTGTCTCTGTTGGCGCCCTATCTAGTTATCCACTATAACACCCTGCTTACATTGCAGCTACATTGTGTCTCTGTTGGCGCCCTGTCTAGTTATCTACTATAACTCCCTGCTTACATTGCAGCTTCATTGTGTCTCTGTTGGCGCCCTATCGAGTTATTCACTATAACACCCTGCTTACATTGCAGCTTCATTGTGTCTCTGTTGGCGCCCTATCTACTGTCGACCAAAGTATTATGTGCCCTCGAGTTTGAAGGTTGTTTGTGAAGTAACCAATAGACCTACTTAAAATCCAATAACATCATCAATTTCGTCGTTCTATTTTACGTTCGGTCATGTAGGTTTGGAATTTTTAATTTATATTTTTTTTTATCGCGGTTGGAACACAAAAAGTGCACGTTTTTAAGCGTGTTTCAACCATGCGTCACATTTAAGAATTATTATCTCAAAAACCCACCATCAGATTGAATCCAAATTTTAACACAATATACATTGGAATGTTGTATAACAGGTTTATTAATTTCAAAATTGTGTGTGTACAAGAAACAAAGCTGTTATCATTTTTGTAAGGTAAGTTTTTCTCGGGTCGGGGTGGTTGGAAAATGTAGTTCTTGGTTGCATTGTAATCCTTATACATCGAAAAGTTAAGCTGTATGACTGAAATACGTAAATTAATTCACTTATTTTATATAGGTTTGTATTTCTACGGGGAAATAACACATGTTTCACCAGCTAGCCGCTCCGGGAAAAGCTGAACACCGTTGCCGAAATGGTGCCCACACGCATCATGGCACGTCTCGCTCGGAAGTGATGGGCTCCATCTAAGCAACGCTGTTCAGTTTTTCCCGGAGCGGCTAGTTGGAGAACCATGTGTTATTTCCTCGTAGAAATACAAACCGATATAAAATAAGTGAATTAATGTACGTATTTCACAGTCATACAGCATAACTTTTTGATATATAACGATTACAACGCAACCAAGAACTACATTTTCCAACCACCCCGAGCCGAGAAAAAGTTACCTTACAACAATGATAACAACTTTGTCTCTTGGAGACACAAAATTTTGAAATTAATAAACCAGTTATACAACATTCCAATGTATATTGTGTTAAAATTTGGATTCGATCTGATGACGAGCTTTTGAGATAATAATTCTTAAAAGTGACGCATGGTTGAAACACGCTTAAAACCGTGCACTTTTTGTGTTCCAACTGCGATAAAAAATATTAAAATATAAATTTAAAAATCCGAACCTACATGAACTAATGTAAAATAGAACGACGAAAATGTTGATAGTATTGGACTTTATTTAGGTCTATTGGTTACTTAACAAACAACCTTCAAACTCGAGTACACATAATACTTTGGTCGACAGTAGTTATCCACTATAACACTCTGCTTACATTGCAGCTACATTGTGTCTCTGTTGGCGCCCTGTCTAGTTATCTACTATAACACTCTGCTTACATTGCAGCTACATTGTGTCTCTGTTGGCGCCCTGTCTAGTTATCCACTATAACACTCTGCTTACATTGCAGCTACATTGTGTCTCTGTTGGCGCCCTGTCTAGTTATCTACTATAACACTCTGCTTACATTGCAGCTACATTGTGTCTCTGTTGGCTCCCTGTCTAGTTATCCACTATAACACCCTGCTAACATTGCAGCTACATTGTATCTCTGTTGGCGCCCTACCTAGTTATCCACTATAACACCCTGCTTACATTGCAGCTACATTGTATCTCTGTTGGCGCCCTATCTAGTTATCCACTATATCACCCTGCTTACATTGTAGCTACATTGTATCTCTGTTGGGGCCCTATCTAGATATCCACTATAACACTCTGCTTACATTGCAGCTACATTGTATCCCTGTTGGCGCCCTATCTAGTTATCCACTATAATACCCTGCTAACATTGCAGCTACATTGTATCTCTGTAGGCGCCCTATCTAGTTATCCACTATAACACCCTGCTTAAATTGCAGCTACATTGTATCTCTGTTGGCGCCCTATCTAGTTATCCCCTATAAAATACTGCTTACATTGCAGCTACAATGTGCCTCTGTTGGCGCCCTATCTAGTTAACCACTATAACACCCTGCTTACATTGCAGCTACATTGTATCTCTGTTGGCACCCTATCTAGTTATCTACTATAACACCCTGCTTACATTGCAGCTACATTGTGTCTCTGTTGACGCCCTATCTAGTTATCTACTATTACACCCTTCTTACATTGCAGTTACATTGTATCTCTGTTGGCGCCCTATCTAGTTATCCACTATTACACCCTGCTTACATTGCAGCTACAATGTGTCTCTGTTGGCGCCCTATCTAGTTAACCACTATAACACCCTGCTTACATTGCAGCTACATTGTGTCTCTGTTGGCGCCCTGTCTAGTTATCCACTAACTTATAACACCCTGCTTACATTGCAGCTACATTGTACCTCTGTTGGCGCCCTATCTAGTTATCCACTATAACACCCTGCTTACATTGCAGCTACATTGTATCTATGTTCGCGCCCTATCTAGTTATCCACTATTACACCCTGCTTACACTGCAGCTACATTGTGTCTCTGTTGGCGCCCTGTCTAGTTATCCACTATAACACCATGCTTATATTGCAGCTACATTGTATCTCTGTTGGCGCCCTATCTAGTTATCCACTATTACACCCTGGTTACACTGCAGCTACATTGTGTCTCTGTTGGCGCCCTATCTAGTTATCCACTATTACACCCTGCTTACACTGCAGCTACATTGTGTCTCTGTTGGCGCCCTGTCTAGTTATCCACTATAACACCCTGCTTACATTGCACCTACATTGTGTCTCTGTTGGCGCCCTATCTAGTTATCTACTATAACACCCTGCTTACATTGCAGCTACATTGTGTCTCTGTTGGCGCCCTGTCTAGTTATCCACTATTACACCCTGCTTACACTGCAGCTACATTGTGTCTCTGTTGGCGCCCTGTCTAGTTATCCACTATTACACCCTGCTTACATTGCAGCTACATTGTGTCTCTGTTGGCGCCCTATCTAGTTATCCCCTATAACACCCTGCTTACACTGCAGCTAGAATGTGTCTCTGTTGGCGCCCTGTCTAGTTATCCCCTATAACACCCTGCTTACATTGCAGCTACATTGTGTCTCTGTTGGCGCCCTACCTAGTTATCCCATATAACACCCTGCTTACACTGCAGCTACATTGTGTCTCTGTTGGCGCCCTGTCTAGTTATCCACTATTACACCCTGCTTACACTGCAGCTAGAATGTGTCTCTGTTGGCGCCCTATCTAGTTAACCACTATAACACCCTGCTTACATTGCAGCTACACTGTGTCTCTGTTGTCGCCCTGTCTAGTTATCCACTATAACACCCTGCTTACATTGCAGCTACATTGTATCTCTGTTGGCGCCCTATCTAGTTATCCACTATTACACCCTGCTAACACTGCAGCTACATTGTGTCTCTGTTGGCGCCCTGTCTAGTTATCCACTATAACACCCTGCTTACATTGCAGCTACATTGTATCTCTGTTGGCGCCCTATCTAGTTATCCACTATAACACCCTGCTTACATTGCAGCTACATTGTATCTCTGTTGGCACCCTATCTAGTTATCTACTATAACACCCTGCTTACATTGCAGCTACATTGTGTCTCTGTTGACGCCCTATCTAGTTATCTACTATTACACCCTGCTTACATTGCAGCTACATTGTGTCTCTGTTGGCGCCCTATCTAGTTATCTACTATAACACCCTGCTTACATTGCAGCTACATTGTGTCTCTGTTGACGCCCTATCTAGTTATCTACTATTACACCCTGCTTACATTGCAGCTACATTGTGTCTCTGTTGGCGCCCTATCCAGTTATCCACTATAACACCCTTCTTACATTGCAGCTACATTGTGTCTCTGTTGGCGCCCTATCTAGTTATCCACTATAACACTCTGCTTACATTGCAGCTACATTGTATCTCTGTTGGCGCCCTACCTAGTTATCCACTATAACATCCTGCTTACATTGCAGCTACATTGTATCTCTGTTGGCGCCCTATTTAGTTATCCACTATAACACCCTGCTTACATTGCAGGTACATTGTATCTCTGTTGGCGCCCTACCTAGTTAACCACTATAACATCCTGCTTACATTGCAGCTACATTGTATCTCTGTTGGCGCCCTGTCTAGTTATCCACTATAACACCCTGCTTACATTGCAGCTACATTGTATCTCTGTTGGCGCCCTATCTAGTTATCCACTATACCATCCTGCTTGCATTGCAGCTACATTGTATCTCTGTTGGCGCCCTACCTAGTTATCCACTAAAACATCCTGCTTACATTGCAGCTACATTGTATCTCTGTTGGCGCCCTATCTAGTTTCTACTATAACACCCTGCTTTCATTGCAGCTACATTGTGTCTCTGTTGGCGCCCTATTTAATTATCCACTATAACACCCTGCTTACATTGCAGCTACATTGGTTTTCTGTTGGCGCCCTATCTAGTTATCCACTATAACACTCTGCTTACATTGCAGCTACATTGTATCTCTGTTGGCGCCCTATCTAGTTATCCACTATAACATCCTGCTTATATTGCAGCTACATTGTATCTCTGTTGGCGCCCTATCTAGTTATCTACTATAACGCCCTGCTTTCATTGCAGCTACATTGTGTCTCTGTTGGCGCCCTATTTAGTTATCCACTATAACACCCTGCTTACATTGCAGCTACATTGGTTTTCTGTTGGCGCCCTATCTAGTTAACCACTGTAACACTCTGCTTACATTGCAGCTACATTGTGTCTCTGTTGGCGCCCTATCTAGTTATCCACTATAACACCCTGCTTACATTGCAGCTACATTGTGTCTCTGTTGGCGCCCTATCTAGTTATCTACTATTACACCCTGCTTACATTGCAGCTACATTGTATCTCTGTTGGCGCCCTGTCTAGTTATCAACTATTACACCCTGCTTACATTGCAGCTATATTGTATCTCTGTTGGCACCCTGTCTAGTTATCTACTATTACACCCTGCTTACATTGCAGCTACATTGTATCTCTGTTGGCGCCCTGCCTAGTTATCTACTATTACACCCTGCTTACATTGCAGCTACATTGTGTCTCTGTTGGCGCCCTACCTAGTTATCCACTATAACACCCTGCTTACATTGCAGCTACATTGTATCTCTGTTGGCGCCCTGTCTAGTTATCTACTATAACACCCTGCTTAAATTGCAGCTACATTGTATCTCTGTTGGCGCCCTGTATAGTTATCTACTATTACACCCTGATTACATTGCAGTTATATTGTATCTCTGTTGGCGCCCTATCTAGTTATCCACTATAACATACTGCTTACATTGAAGCTACATTGTATCTCTGTTGGCGCCCTGTCTATTTTTCCACTATAACACCCTGCTTACATTGCAGCTACATTGTGTTTCTGTTGGCGCCCTGTCTAGTTATCCACTATAACACCCTGCTTACATTGCAGCTACATTGTGTCTCTGTTGGCGCCCTATCTAGTTATCTACTATTACACCCTGCTTACATTGCAGCTACATTGTTTCATTGTTGGCGCCCTATCTAGTTATCCACTATAACAACCTGCTTACATTGCAGCTACATTGTGTCACTGTTGGCGCCCTATCTAGTTATCTACTATAACACCCTGCTTACATTGCAGCTACATTGTGTCTCTGTTGGCGCCCTATCTAGTTATCCACTATAACACCCTGCTTACATTGCAGCTACATTGTGTCTCTGTTGGCGCCCTGTCTAGTTATCTACTATAACTCCCTGCTTACATTGCAGCTTCATTGTGTCTCTGTTGGCGCCCTATCGAGTTATTCACTATAACACCCTGCTTACATTGCAGCTTCATTGTGTCTCTGTTGGCGCCCTATCTACTGTCGACCAAAGTATTATGTGCCCTCGAGTTTGAAGGTTGTTTGTGAAGTAACCAATAGACCTACTTAAAATCCAATAACATCATCAATTTCGTCGTTCTATTTTACGTTCGGTCATGTAGGTTTGGAATTTTTAATTTATATTTTTTTTTATCGCGGTTGGAACACAAAAAGTGCACGTTTTTAAGCGTGTTTCAACCATGCGTCACATTTAAGAATTATTATCTCAAAAACCCACCATCAGATTGAATCCAAATTTTAACACAATATACATTGGAATGTTGTATAACAGGTTTATTAATTTCAAAATTGTGTGTGTACATGAAACAAAGCTGTTATCATTTTTGTAAGGTAAGTTTTTCTCGGGTCGGGTTGGTTGGAAAATGTAGTTCTTGGTTGCATTGTAATCCTTATACATCGAAAGGTTAAGCTGTATGACTGAAATACGTAAATTAATTCACTTATTTTATATAGGTTTGTATTTCTACGGGGAAATAACACATGTTTCACCAGCTAGCCGCTCCGGGAAAAGCTGAACACCGTTGCCGAAATGGTGCCCACACGCATCATGGCACGTCTCGCTCGGAAGTGATGGGCTCCATCTAAGCAACGCTGTTCAGTTTTTCCCGGAGCGGCTAGTTGGAGAACCATGTGTTATTTCCTCGTAGAAATACAAACCGATATAAAATAAGTGAATTAATGTACGTATTTCACAGTCATACAGCATAACTTTTTGATATATAACGATTACAACGCAACCAAGAACTACATTTTCCAACCACCCCGAGCCGAGAAAAAGTTACCTTACAACAATGATAACAACTTTGTCTCTTGGAGACACAAAATTTTGAAATTAATAAACCAGTTATACAACATTCCAATGTATATTGTGTTAAAATTTGGATTCGATCTGATGACGAGCTTTTGAGATAATAATTCTTAAAAGTGACGCATGGTTGAAACACGCTTAAAACCGTGCACTTTTTGTGTTCCAACTGCGATAAAAAATATTAAAATATAAATTTAAAAATCCGAACCTACATGAACTAATGTAAAATAGAACGACGAAAATGTTGATAGTATTGGACTTTATTTAGGTCTATTGGTTACTTAACAAACAACCTTCAAACTCGAGTACACATAATACTTTGGTCGACAGTAGTTATCCACTATAACACTCTGCTTACATTGCAGCTACATTGTGTCTCTGTTGGCGCCCTGTCTAGTTATCTACTATAACACTCTGCTTACATTGCAGCTACATTGTGTCTCTGTTGGCGCCCTGTCTAGTTATCCACTATAACACTCTGCTTACATTGCAGCTACATTGTGTCTCTGTTGGCGCCCTGTCTAGTTATCTACTATAACACTCTGCTTACATTGCAGCTACATTGTGTCTCTGTTGGCTCCCTGTCTAGTTATCCACTATAACACCCTGCTAACATTGCAGCTACATTGTATCTCTGTTGGCGCCCTACCTAGTTATCCACTATAACACCCTGCTTACATTGCAGCTACATTGTATCTCTGTTGGCGCTCTATCTAGTTATCTACTATTACACCCTGCTTACATTGCAGCTACATTGTGTCTCTGTTGGCGCCCTATCTAGTTATCCACTATAACACTCTGCTTACATTGCAGCTACATTGTGTCTCTGTTGGCGCCCTATCTAGTTATCTAATATAACATACTGCTTACATTGCAGCTACATTGTGTCTCTGTTGGCGCCCTATCTAGTTATCTTAGTGATAGGAAAAATTTGGGATGGTGAATTTCGCGAATTTTTAAATGAAATAATACACAGGTTGTAATGTGTTTTAATAACCTTAAAAATGGCGAATGAATGGTTTTAGAACTCCCAAAATTTCGCGAATTTCGCATGAAAACGCGAATTTCACAACAAAACGCGAATTTCCCATGAAAACGCCAATTTTAGCTTTATTTAGTTTTTTTACAGTGTACCTCGCGGCAATTAATGCACGAATTTCCGCGAATTATTGAAAACCGCGAATTATCTGTAGTCATGACTGTTTTTAAGCATTGCATAAAGAAAACTATTGGTTAAAATATTGAAATTTATTTCATAAGCAAAAAAAAATTACATATATAATACTTTATAACATGGTATTGTTAGACACACTATGTGGATTATACCAATATAGAAAACTAATAAATATGACTGTCATCACTTTTTGTTTCTTAGATGTTTTTTTTTTATAATTTTAGATTGTACAAGTCCGAAGAAAAAATATATGAGAACGAAAATTCATCCCGATTTTCTATATAAGAGATAAGTGTGACTGGACACACACTAGCTTGACTGTGGGAACTTTCGGGACTTCCGTTGCATCACTCCTGCACTCGATATGTACTGGATCTCAGTTTACCTCACCGACAGTCAAATTCCGTACAATATCCTCATCGCTTTCATGTCTGAAACCACGATTGTCTTTATCGAAGTCTAACTACTGAATGTCACTTTCTTCTGCATCTTGATATTCATCCAGGTTTTGCCCTAATGTCATAATAGTGAGACCACCTTGCCCGTTTAAAATATAGTCGTCACAGAAGCCGACAACGCTTTGTTTTTTGCGAGTGTAGTAGCGGTAATCCTCTCCCATGACTTGACTGCATGGAGAGCATCCAACAAACACGGAAAGATCGGAAACTTAACGGTAGATAGCAAGCCTCGCTTTCTGCATACAGCGATCTTAATCAATCGGGGTGATCATCCTGGTAAGTTTTTTAGTTATTGAGGTTTTAAGGGCCAGAACAGCAAGGTCATCAGCCCCCTCATCCTAGTAACTACTCGCCGCGTGGCGTCATATAGTGCACCTTTCAGACATGAATATCTAGATGGCAAGTATCCATATCAAACTGTGCCACCAGGTGGTCTTCTTGGTTTAATTCTGTAGTGCACCTGTCACAGTACTTGAAAGATATTGTGCAATTTATGAATGAAGTAGCAGGGACTGATATCTCTGGAGTTGATTTTCTGAACAATGTTTCACATAACGAAATACATGAGATTCAAAGAATTTGGCACTGACATCACTGAACTCATCCCTTTATTAGAAGGCCAGTCTTATCCAACTGTTGGAAGGTTGTGGAAATGTGTTAAAAAGAGGGAAAATACATTCAGTTTTAGTAAACACTGGGTCAAATGATCTTAGAAAATTAATTAATTATTAAATTTAGCTGCTGTTAGCTTTAGGTTTCAGTTTCTTACCATCTTCCATTGCTATTGCATTAGTAGCTAAAGATATGAATCTAGTTTTCATTATGTGACCAAATATTACAAATCATGCTTCAGTTACTGTTATTGCGACTTGAACTTGTGTATATTTCTTGTTAACAATTTTTTTAAATTTTAATATTCAAACTTTAATTTTCAATTTTTATCATTTGTATTCTAATGTATTTTTATTTTGTATTTTCATGTGTTATCTGTGTGTAAACAATTGTTTGCTACTGTAATTGGGGCACTGCCTTGTTGTGGCAATAAATACATAAATAAATAAGATCCGGTGACCCTGGGAACACGATTTACAAATGGGTGCGTGTGATCCAGCAGAAATAGTGCCAATGAACATCAATGAGGACCTTGCAAAGAAAATTACGAAGTTGCCATTCTGTGGAACACTGGAAGAAATTGAGGTGATAAGAGGATACAAAGAACTGCAAACTTTAATCAAGAAACAGATGCATAACAGGACCAAGACAGACATTGTTGGAGTTTTGCAAGGAATGACAATTGTTTTTTAAAAGTTCTCAGAATCTGTGTTGAAAACCATTTGGATACCCTGTTCAAACGCTAACTGTGAACTTTTGTTTTTCAGCTTACACTAACACGTTAAGTGGTATGTGTCACCGTTTGTCACATGATAATTTGGATCTCTTCACTGAAATATACCTTGAAGGAAGACTGAAATGTGTTATGTTATGCATGTTATCCATGATATTAAAAAAATCCCGCCTAAAATTTATCATTTTGAAAGTACCGAAAAGTGCACCTGAAACCACCAAATTTGCTACTTTAAAATACCGCTTTCTTCACTCTGAAACCACCGAAAAATGCCTATCTCTATAACATACTGCTTACATTGTAGCTACATAGTATCTCTGTTGGCGCCCTATCTAGTTATCCACTATAGCACTCTGCTTACATTGCAGCTACATTGTGTCTCTGTAGGCGCCCTATCTAGTTATCCACTATAACACTCTGCTTAAATTGCAGCTACATTGTGTCTCTGTAGGCGCCCTATCTAGTTATCCACTATAACACCCTGCTTACATTGCAGCTACATTGTATCTCTGTTGGCGCCCTATCTAGTTATCCACTATAACACCCTGCTTACATTGCAGCTACATTGTATCTCTGTAGGCGCCCTATCTAGTTATCCACTATAACACCCTGCTTACATTGCAGCTACATTGTATCTCTGTAGGCGCCCTATCTAGTTATCCACTATAACACCCTGCTTAAATTGCAGCTACATTGTATCTCTGTTGGCGCCCTATCTAGTTATCCCCTATAAAATACTGCTTACATTGCAGCTACATTGTGTCTCTGTTGGCGCCCTATCTAGTTAACCACTATAACACCCTGCTTACATTGCAGCTACATTGTGTCTCTGTTGGCGCCCTATCTAGTTATCCACTATAACACCCTGCTTACATTGCAGCTACATTGTATACCTGTTGGCGCCCTATCTAGTTATCCACTATAACACCCTGCTTACATTGCAGCTACATTGTATACCTGTTGGCGCCCTATCTAGTTATCCACTATAACACCCTGCTTACATTGCAGCTACATTGTATACCTGTTGGCGCCCTATCTATTTATCCACTATAACACCCTGCTTACATTGCAGCTACATTGTGTCTCTGTTGGCGCCCTATCTAGTTATCCATTATAACACCCTGCTTACATTGCAGCTACATTGTATACCTGTTGGCGCCCTATCTAGTTATCCACTATAACACTCTGCTTACATTGCAGCTACATAGTATCTCTGTTGGCGCCCTATCTAGTTATCCACTATAACACCCTGCTTACATTGCAGCTACATTGTATCTCTGTTGGCGCCCTATCTAGTTATCCACTATAACACTCTGCTTACATTGCATATACATTGTGTCTCTGTTGGCGCCCTATCTAGTTATCCACTATAACACTCTGCTTACACTGCAGCTACATTGTATCTCTGTTGGCGCCCTATCTAGTTATCCACTATAACACTCTGCTTAAATTCCAGCTACATTGTGTCTCTGTTGGCGCCCTATCTAGTTATCCACTATAACACTCTGCTTACATTGCAGCTACATTGTGTCTCTGTTGGCCCCCTATCTAGTTATCTACTATAGCACCCTGCTTACATTGCAGTTACATTGTGTCTCTGTTGGCGCCCTATCTAGTTATCCACTATAACACCCTGCTTACATTGCAGTTACATTGTATCTCTGTTGGCGCCTTATCTAGTTATCCACTATAACACTCTGCTTACACTGCAGCTACATTGTATCTCTGTTGGCGCCCTATCTAGTTATCCACTATAACACTCTGCTTACACTGCAGCTACATTGTATCTCTGTTGGCGCCCTATCTAGTTATCTACTATAACACCCTGCTTACATTGCAGTTACATTGTGTCTCTGTTGGCGCCCTATCTAGTTATCCACTATAACACTCTGCTTACATTGCAGCTACATTGTGTCTCTGTTGGCGCCCTATCTAGTTATCCACTATAACACCCTGCTTACATTGCAGTTACATTGTGTCTCTGTTGGCGCCCTATCTAGTTATCTACTATAACACCCTGCTTACATTGCAGCTACATTGTGTCTCTGTTGGCGCCCTGTCTAGTTATCCACTATAAGACCCTGCTTATATTGCAGCTACATTGTGTCTCTGTTGGCGCCCTATCTAGTTATCTACTATAACACCCTGCTTACATTGCAGCTACATTGTGTCTCTGTTGGCGCCCTATCTAGTTATCCACTATAACACCCTGCTTACATTGCAGCTACATTGTGTCTCTGTTGGCGCCCTATCTAGTTATCCACTGTAACACCCTGCTTAAATTGCAGCTACATTGTGTCTCTGTTGGCGCCCTATCTAGTTATCCACTATAACACCCTGCTTACATTGCAGCTACATTGTATCTCTGTTGGCGCCCTATCTAGTTATCCACTATAACACCCTGCTTACATTGCAGCTACATTGTGTCTCTGTTGGCGCCCTATCTAGTTATCCACTGTAACACCCTGCTTACATTGCAGCTACATTGTGTCTCTGTTGGCGCCCTATCTAGTTATCTACTATAACACTCTGCTTACATTGCAGCTACATTGTATCTCTGTTGGCGCCCTGTCTAGTTATCCACTATAACATCCTGCTTACATTGCAGCTACATTGTGTCTCTGTTGGCGCCCTATCTAGTTATCCACTATAACACCCTGCTTACATTGCAGCTACATTGTGTCTCTGTTGGCGCCCTATCTAGTTATCCACTATAACATCCTGCCTACATTGCAGCTACATTGTGTCTCTGTTGGCGCCCTATCTAGTTATCCACTATAACACCCTGCTTACATTGCAGCTACATTGTATCTCTGTTGGCGCCCTATCTAGTTATCCACTGTAACACCCTGCTTACATTGCAGCTACATTGTATCCCTGTTGGTGCCCTATCTAGTTATCCACTATAACACCCTGCTTACATTGCAGCTACATTGTATCCCTGTTGGCGCCCTGTCTAGTTATCCACTATAACACCCTGCTTACATTGCAGCTACATTGTATCCCTGTTGGTGCCCTGTCTAGTTATCTACTATAACACCCTGCTTACATTGCAGCTACATTGTATCCCTGTTGGAGCCCTGTCTAGTTATCTACTATAACACC
This sequence comes from Meconema thalassinum, assembly GCA_946902985.2. Classification (NCBI taxonomy): domain Eukaryota; kingdom Metazoa; phylum Arthropoda; class Insecta; order Orthoptera; family Tettigoniidae; genus Meconema; species Meconema thalassinum. Next base: position 56,857,750 of record OX336389.2, read on the forward strand.
CTGCTTACATTGCAGCTATATTGTATCTCTGTTGGCGCCCTATCTAGTTATCTACCACAGTGAAACCTCTACTAGGAGACCAGTGACGGTTCCATGGAAAACTGGTCTTTCAGGGGGGTGGTCTCTTGATAGGGGTAGGCATTAAAAATAATTTTATACTGCATTATTAATAAAGCACAGTTGGAACACATACTTGATTACACTTTATCTGCATTGGTTCACATTTAGTACAAATTAATTACAATTAGTTATTTTCTGAGCTCTGTCACTTAAAAAAGGCACGAATTGATCTCTGTTTCAGATTAGCACATCTTTTTTTTTTTAACAATTTCACTTTCTAGAATATCTCTGAGTGAGTTCGAAAGTCCATTAATTTGTTCTGGGTTCGAACAATCTTCTAGGAGTGCCGTTTGTTGTATTTTTTATACGTTACGTAACATTTTTTCTAATGCTGATGCAGTTCTGTGCCAACAGAACCATTGTTTACATCATCGCCCTCATCATCATCTCCAATGGGAAGGCAGACGTGAAGTGGTCTTTTATCATTTCAAATGATCTTGTCGACTTCGTCGTTATGCTTGGGTCCAACGTTATGCGTTACGGAGACGGAGACGGAAGTGACGTCATGCAGCCACGCGGGAAGTGTCGTCATGCAGCCGCGCGGGAAGCGAGTGAGTGACGTCATGCAGCCACGCGGGAAGCAGAAGCTACTAATGGTTATTGGAGTCAGTTGAAAGAATCCTGGGGCGTCGAGCAACCTGGGGCTTTGAGCGAAGCGAACACAAGAATACAGGGTGACTTCTAAAGAGATATACAAGATGCCAGATAAGAATACAGGGTGCCTCCTAAAGAGGTGTGCAGGATGTCAGAACAAAATACAGTACAAGATGCCAGATAACAATACAGGGTGACTCCTAGAGAGATGTACAAGATGCCAGATAAGAATACAAGGTGACTCTTAAAGAGGTGTACAAAATGGCAGAGAAGAATACAGAGTGACTCCTAAAGAGGTGCACAAGATATCAGACAAGAATACAGGGTGCCTCCTAAAAGAGGTGTGCAGGATGTCAGAGCAAAATACAGTACAAGATGCCAGATAAGAATACAGGGTGACTCATAAAGAGATATACAAGATGCCAATTAAGAATACAAGGTGACTCTTAAAGGGGCGTACAAGATGGCAGAGAAGAATACAGGGTGACCCCTAAAGAGGTGCACAAGATGTCAGACAGGATTACAGGGTGACTCCTAAAGAGGTGTACAAGATGTCACACAAGAATACAGGGCGACTCCTAAAGAGATATACAAGATGCCAGATAAGAATACAAGGTGACTCTTAAAGAGGTGTACAAAATGGCAGAGAAGAATACAGAGTGACTCCTAAAGAGGTGCACAAGATATCAGACAAGAATACAGGGTGACTCCTAAAGAGGTGTACACGATGTCACACAAGAATACAGGGTGAATTCTAAAGAGATATACAAGAATCCAGATAAGAATACAGGGTGCCTCCTGAAGGGGTGTGCAGGATGTCAGAACAAAATACAGGGTGACACTTAATGAGGTGTACAGTATGTTAGATTCAATTCAAATACAGCGTGACCCTTAAAAAAGTTTGTGAGATATCAGATTCAAATAATGGGTGACTCTTAAAGAGTTGTAAAAGATGTCAGACTCAAATACAGGGTGACCCTTAAAGAGGTACCCGCGCGGGAAGCCTAAGTTAATGGGTAATGGAGTCTGTTGAAAGAGTCCTGGGGCTTCGAGCGAAGCGGGAAGCCCTCCTGAGCCTTTCTAACATGTGTAGCATTCGTAGCATGCGTCATTTGAAGTGATATAACGTCTAGTCTTTCAGACTGACTGTAATTTTTTTAAAGAGGTCAGACTGAGAAATTGCATGGTCTTTGGTCGGGGAAAGGGGTGGTCCTTAAATAGAGGTAACAAAAACATTGACCTTATGAGGTTTTATATCGGTTCCAAGAAAAATCGGTCTTTAGAGAGTTTTCACTGTATATCATACTGCTTACATTGCAGCTATATTGTACCTTTGTTAGCTCGCCCATCTACATTATCTACAATATCATGCTTGTTACATTGCAGAGTGGTGATGCGAGTCCCTCTCCATTACAGTAACTGCGATTCGTTAATGTCTTCTCTCTATTAAGGTGTTTTTTGACACTGAATTAAAACAGTGACGAAGAGTTCCATTTTTATATAATATTCTGGTGCTGGAACGTTTTTAGCAGGCTTTGAACTTTTTGTGCTGAGTGTGAGCATATTTATTATAGGTGAAACCTAAAGGAACATGAATAACTGTGTCCGTCCTTGAGCCCATGAGTCACACAATATGTTGTATAAGCCGAGCGGTCGGCCTGCTTGGCCTTGGAGATACTCCACCTACGGACCGTGTCTAGACCCCGCGTACCATTGCCATGTGTGTTTCGCTCAAAAATTCATTAGCGCTTTTAGCTGAAAATTGTATGGTTTTATGGTGGGCTAACCCATAGGTCTTATCCACGAAGAAACGGTCAATCTCATCACATACTTAAAATTGAATTTTCTACAGATAACTTGTACTATTGATATAGTGATACGAAATTAATCATAAACAAAAGTTTGATTGTATTTATTAATCTCATGTATATTTTCAGGATTAGGGAATAGCTCATCTCATTTGGGTACAATCGTGTTGACCGACTGAAAAGCATCTAACTTTTGTTTACTAAGGCAACACTGAAAATAGCTTCAAACACCACAAAATCAATCATATTTAAACTGGGTCCTCATTGGTAACTAATTCTATTAAATATCAATGCCATCAAAGTGAGCCTCTCACCAAGGCGGTCCGGGTTCGATTCCCGGTCAATGCATGTGAGATTTTCGAAGTGAAATGCCATGTCCTGTGGTTCGGATTCCACGTAAAAAGGAGGTCCCGTGGCTCATGATCTCGCGATTAACGGTCACGTTAAAACTACAAGCTAGCAGCATCAAAGTGATTCACCAAAATTCAATAATATGAATGCTGATTAGATTAGTTTCGGCCACATCGAGTGGCGTCGTCGTCTTTCAGCGTGAATCAATTATTTGATTGCAAAGAAAAATCATTATAAAGCTATATAATCTTATATTTTAGAGTTGTTAATTTAACATGACGCCCGGCGTCGCCGGCCTCCAGAGGCGTCGCGGAGCGTCCAAGTTAAGTTAGTGGATATCTCGCGAACCAATAATCGGAGAGGGTCATGTGAAAAGTCAAATTACTCGGGATGACACCATCTTTCTTATAGACTTTTCTTCCCCCAAATTTTGTCAAAGAGCCTAACTATACATTTTGAAAATTTTGATTTTTTGACTTTTTAATTTACTTAATGTTTTAATTTATTATTTTTATAATTTTTATTTATTATTTATTTTTATTTTTTTATTTTGTCAAAGGGCCTAACTGCATATTTTGAAGGAAAAAAATCTTCGACTTTTTAATTTAATATTATGTTTTAATTTATTATTTTGATTATTATCATTTATTTAATCGAATAGCACTATTACAGAGCACGTAAAATCAACACTTCAAATCATGCCACGTGCATTTTTTTTTCTCTGCCCACATTCGTCTCATCCTCTCTGATCTCTGCTTTCGGAGTTGTTCAATGTTCTGTGGCTGCTTTCGTTGTCTTTCTTGTTCCTCCCTGAAGATAACTTTTTGAATTTTGTCCCGAAATAAATTCCTATTATATATAGCCTATCTGTAATGTCAATGCCGGCTTCCTTAAGATCCTTTCATGTCTGTGTAAACCACGCTGGTTGAACTTTAAGTTTGAAAATTTATTAAAAATTTGCTCTCTTAGCCTGTCATTATTCATTCTATTTAAATGCCCAAAAATGACATCCGTCGTTTGCGCATGGTGTGAATGATATTCTCCACATGGGTGTTTTATAATTTTTATAATTTGTATTTATTATTTATTTAGATTTTTTGATTTTGACAAAGGGCCTAACTGTATATTTAGAAAATTTTAATTTTTTGACCTTTTAATTTAATTTTAATGTTTTTAATTTATTATTTATATGATTTTATCTATTATTTAATTTTGTTTTTAGATATTTGCCAAAAGGGCGTAACTTACATTTTCAGCTATTTATTTAATTAAGCCGCAGTGGTAGCTATACCAAGAGCGGATACCTCTCAAGCGGGAAGGGGAAGGGAGAGGAAGGGAGGATGGCTAGGGAAATTCTAACCCACCCGTAGCCGTAAGCGTTGAAGCATGCACCGCGACTGCATGTTGCCGCCCGACTTTAGCCGATATTTGGCGAACCCGTAAACGTATAGACTTGTATGAGGGCTTGTTTTAATGGGCTTTTTTTTTCTCATTTTTACCGCGGAGGACTTATTTTTCCTGATTTTTACCAAAAAACTTAACCTTCAGGTTATTGACTTTTTCACGATTTTTTTAAACAATAATGCTAGAGACTTGTGTGAGGTGTTGAATTACTCGATATAAACCCCCCTTTTCCTATGGAACACTTATTTACCCCCTCCCCCCAAAAACTGCAAGATCATTGACCCGAGATTTTTTGAACCAATAATCGTAGAAACTTGTAAGCCTCCGTGGCTTAGGCGGCAGCACGCCGGCCTCTCACCGCTGGGTCCGTGGTTCAAATCCCGGTCACTCCATGTGAGATCTGTGCTGGACAAAACGGAGGCCGACAGGTTTTTCTCCGGGTACTCCGGTTTTCCCTATCAAAATTTCATTCCAGCAACACTCTCCACTATCATTTCATTTCATCTGTCATTCATTTAATCATTGCCCCAGAGGAGTGCGTCAGGCCTCGGCAGCCGGCACAGTTCATATCCTCGCCGCTAGATGGGGGCTTCATTCATTCCATTCCTGACCCGGTCGGAGACTGGAAGCAGGCTGTGGATTTTCATTTTCAATCGTAGAAACTTAATTTAGGATTTACATTAATGCATGTAATATTTTTTATTTTTAGATTTTGCTGATTCGAGATTTAGCGAACTAGAGATTTCTCGAATTCATAATTGCAATAACTTGATTTAGGATTTAAATTAATGCATGTATTTTTTATTTTCAAGATTTTAAATATTTAGATTTAGTTGATTTGAGGTTTCATATACAAATATTTGAATTTTATCTATCACAAACACCGAACAAGCAGTTAGAGTACCCGAAGCTAGACTATTTTTTTGGTAAACCACGCTGTAAGAATTTAATGAAATTTGTTTGTACCAGACTATATTTTTATTGACTCAATATTTTCCAAACGAATAATTAAAGAAAGACGTATAAGGAATTGTTATCCTGGGATTTTATTTCCTTTACCGTGAATTATTTATTTTTAGATTTAGTCAAAGAACGAAACTGTAAGATCATGAACCGGAGATTTTACAAACTAATAATATTGTAGAAACCTGATTTAGGATTTAAATTAATGCATGTAAGATATTTTTTTCTTTTTAAGATTTTTAATTTTTGGATTTTGCTGATCCGAGATTTCATATACAAATAATTGAATTGTATTTATTACAAACACCAGACAAGCAGTTTAGAGTACCCGAAGCTAGCCTATATCTTTTTTTTGGCGTTGTGAGAATTTAAACAATTACATTTTGTTGGTTATACAACAGCTAAAATGAAAAAGCGCGAACCCTTTATTACGAAGGCAAGTTTTTTTTTAAATTTTTGTCAAACGACCTAACTAGAAATTTTAAATTACAGTTTTATAAATATTTTTTAAAACGGTAAACATTGCTATATGTAAAATAGACTTTAAGCAAGTTTTACAACATGCTACCGGGCCGTACTACTGTACACCAGAATAGTACGAACAAGGGATTTAAGATGGCTATTAATGGATTATTTTAAATTATTTATTTATTGATTTAATTAGTTATTTAATATTTATTACGCACGGCAATGCATGTAGAAAGATGATTACACTATACGTTAAGACTATTTTTTTAGTTCTTGAGCGGCCTTGCTTTTAGCGAGCGAAGCCACCGCTGTCGGTCATTGAATGTTGTTGGAAAGTAGGCTACCTAAAATAAACGGTATCTAGGAAATCAGATGTGTTGCAAAATCATTTAAGTATAGGCTACACTTTCGACAATATGAATGACGCTGTGCTAGAGGAAAAACTGTTACTATATGTAGCTGAAAACGTAAATTTCTTCTTTAACATATCTTCTATAAAGGGTAGAACTCATCAAGTAGTTAATGTAAAGTAAATCGAAAAAGTCGAAATTATCAAAGAAAGGGGTTTCACTTTGCCTCTACTAACGGTGTAAATATTCTCCTAAACTTTCAAGAACTGTGTGTAGAGTGGGAGGCTTCATATACTGTAATGATGATGTTACATTCCGTTGGTTGCGTGTTGTCGATATTGAATATTTTTTTAAGAAACGAAGTCAGTTGAAATCAAGGTTTATAACCTACAGTAAATGTTTCTTGATCCAATTTGATTTTGAAGGTTATATGTTTATGTGCTGCATAGGCCTATGCGTTTTCTAAATGGGTAATATTATGCGCATGTAACGTAATACAGAATTACAAGTATATACATTTGAGACTGTTTTGCCTTTCAGCGTCCAGTCTAGTCTGCACACCTCTGATTGCGAACATATTGCTTCCATGATCCCCTATTAGCAGTTATCACTGCCGCCTCCTCTGCTTCTACACCTATCATTTCTAAGTCGACCAATACTAATTCTAACCATCGCCTTCTAGGCCTACCTCAGCTTCTATTGCCCTCTACAGTTGAACTCATTAACCTTTTAGGTACCGTAATCTCTCCTCCCCCGTTCTCATCACATAACCCCATCATCTGAGTCAACTCATGTGAACAGTTTCATCTAGCGTGTTCATTTCTAACGTAGCATTCATCCCTTCATTACGAGTACCTTCCTGCCATTGCTCTCATCTATTTGTCCCAGCAATCATTCGTGCTACCCTGATATCAGTTATCTCTAGCTTATATATCAGATATCCTGAATCTATCCAGCTCTCACTTCCAGGCAAGGTAGGTCTAAATACTCAGCGATGTTGGGAGAGTTTCGTCGTTACACTGTTTTCTTTCTTGCAGACTACTGTAGATCGAACCTGAGAACTCACTGCATTGGCTTTTCTATACCTTGACTCTACTTCCTTCCCCATACTGTGACCATCCTGAGAGCATACACATCCAAAATACATAGAATATTCTACCTGCTTATTTTAGTTCCTCCTACTTAGCATTCTATTTCCTTGCGTTTCTTCCCTGCCAACAGAAAATTCGTCTTTGATATGTTGATCATAATTCTGTTCAAGTTCTTACATGTTGGCTTGGAAGCTTTCGACGGAGTCCGCCATTACAACCAGGTCGTCATCATAGACCAGACTGCTTACCTGGTTTCCACCTCATATGATCCCACCCAGGCAGTTTACACTCATCAGCAAATGGTCCATACATAAAATAAAGAGTTATGGTGATAGGTTAGAACCTTGCCTGAATCTTGTAACAACCTTGAACCAAGAACTCATCCTACCATCAACTCTCACTGCAGCCTGATTATCAACATGTAGTAAATACTTTTGATTGCCTTAGCAGCCCTCCCTCGACAACCATAATCCCTCACAATGCTCACAGGAGCTCTGATCCAACCCTGATCTCTCTGTAAAAGTTCAATGCTCTACAGCTCGAGAGACATACAACTATTCTCAATCCAATCACTGGAAAGAGAGGGATTGAGCCTCCCTCATCAGGATCCTCAGATTTTCATCTGGGTACTCTATCGTACGCCTCCTCTAGATCTACAAAACACCACTGTTTCTTCCTCTCGTAGCATTTCTCAATAACGTGGCGCATACTAAAAATTTGATCCTCACATCCTCGTTGTGGTCTGAAGCCACACTGGTTTTCATCCATCTTACTCTCGGCCAATGTTTGAACTTTCCTGTCTACAATACCGGTGTACAATTTGCCCGGGACACAGTTCAAAGAGATGCCTCTATAATTATTGCAATCTTTTCTGTTACCTTGCTTATAAATTGGGGTGATTGCTGCTCTTGTGCAGTCAGAGGGTACTGTACTTAATTGTGATGCGAGCCAGAAATTATTCATCTCCGCAGAGTTTTCTAAATTGTCCCATGCTAAAATATAGCTATGCTGGAAGTCGACCAGGAGACCGGTTTGTTACATCGCCAGTTAACTTAGTTAATTCGGCTCGCCAATGACAATGTTCATAGCCACGTGCAGTAGCAGAGAGTCAAATTGCGTCGTGCAAGACGAAGACCGGACGGGCATGCTCGAAGAGGACCGAGTATTCCCGAGAAGAGACCCCACCCCAGGCCCACGCGATACGCGTGGCTGAAGCGTGGAGGGAGAAAACTGTAGGGAGGCACGTGACACCCAGCCAATGAGAAGCGGCCTTACTTAAACGAGACCAATTAATGTAATGAACTTTGCTAATTACCGGGATGATTTTAAAACATCATAACACCTGAGAAGATATTAAATAATAAATAAATATGAACTATTTTTTATAAATGCAACTCATTATTTATTTAATTAAGGAATAATATTAGCATCAATCATCAGCGACCAATCAGATCCTTGGTTTGAAAAGGACGCGGTCTTGTAAATTTGATGAGGGAAATCGGAGAGGGGAATCACGGCTCTTAATAAGTACACCGTCAGCGAAGACAGACGTCTCGACGTGTAACTCGACAGTCATACAAAGCTAGCAGATATTTTCATCGAAGGCACTTAGTATTGTGCAAGTCAACATATTAAGTCGACATTCAACGAGAACGATATTGGAAAGTATTTTTAAGCAAATCTACAGAATTTAATATGTCGAAACTCCTGCAGTTGAGGGAGGTATTACTCACTGAATCTACAGCAGACAAGATGATCAACTAAATAGTTATGGGAGCAGAACTATGACGACAACAAGAGTATCCGGAATGACATAACATCGATCTCGCGGGGGAGACTAACATCTCACCTCTCCCGTGCAGACAATTCTACAACTAAATCTACAAGTCATTTCACCAGCCAAAAATAACAATGTATATCACAACTACGGCGAAGAAGATAGAAGAATTTTCCAGAACGAGGGCGTTCAGGGTAGTCCCGATGCCATTCAAGAGAGAAAGGGTTATCCCATCTCGCACAAGAAGAATCACCGGCGGAGAGAACGGCAACACGATGATGACGGAGTTCGATTCCCGGACTTGACCGCACGGGACTTCTGTACGGGACTGGAGCAGACCAAACCACATCATGCAGTCTAGCGCTATTGGAAACAGTCCGTTTCTAAGGAACAGTAAAGGAAGCCCACTTCTAGACATCTTTAACGCAACACAAGGTAGTCTCTGGACCAACGATATACTCATCGCACTTGTAGTTTTGTAGACATTTTAAGAATATCCGAAAAACTATTTATTGATGCAATTTTCCTACATTTTATGATAGTATTGTAATTTGCGACGTTAAATTTTCGTAAATACATCATGCGGGTGTGTATTCACGTTTTGCGTCGATTTTGAATATATTGGAAGTTCCCGAGGGACCTAATCCGCATCCTTACGCCCGAGATTTTCATAGATTCTCATTGTTCCTGAGAAGATTGAGAACCCTACTGTTCTGTAGTTAGTTACTATAGCACATTCCGCTTAGAAAAAATCATGTCCCTTATTCTGAGTGTTTTCGCCAAGTAGCACCATACTGTTTTTAGCCCGGACTCCAAGATGCTACAATCCACTATGATTTCCAACCTGGGATTTTGGTGGATCATCCAGATATAAGGCGGCAGTACCTTTCTTTAAATCCATACCAATTCGATTATCCTATGCAACAATTAAAGCTCTGCTTTCTTTCTATACTTTACTATTTCTGACCGAATTTCATCTGTTCCTGCCGTTTTGTGATATTGTAGTTTATTTACCACCCTATCTACATCCTCAACCGTGATCTTGTTCCCGTCCTCATTCTCCTCCTGCATAATCTCAAAATCTGCTACATCTTCCAGAAAAGTCTCCAATAACAGCTAACAAGTATTCGAAGTATTCCTACCATCTTCCCAGTGATTCCTTGGTATCTACAATTTTTGCCTGATTTATCAAGAACACTTCTCATTTCTATTTGTCCTCTATTTCTAAGATTCATTAGAACACTCCAGAAAGGCTTCCCTTGTCTGCTGCTTGACCCAACGTTCATCATTCTCCTCCAAATTTCACCCACGATTTCCTTTCAGACTCTGCTAGTATTTGTTTGGTTCTGTTTTTTGAACTAAATATAGCTCTCTGCCAGCCGGATTCCTTGTTTGGAGCTATTTGTTGTGTAGGCTTTCTTTATTTTTACAAGCAAACTTCACTACGTCATGCCACCAATGTGCACTTTTTTCTGTCTTTACACACTGTTATCCCAAGACATGCCTTTGCTACTACTAGTATTTTATCCTTGTATCCTGACCACTCCGTTTCAATGTCCTGCAGTTATTTACCATCTAGTCTTTGGAATTTCTCCACAATCATGTCCATGTATTCGTGCCTAAGTTCCTCACCCTGAAGATATTCAACCCAATCCGTGCGCACACAGCCCTCCCTTTCTACACTTTAGATCTAACTATGCTTAATTCACAGCAGATCAGTTTTTGATCTGTTTCATCAAAAAACTCCTGAATAAAATACAATTCCTTAAAGTCAGCAATGATATAGTCTATTATTGATCGGGTTCCTCTGCCCTCGGTCAATCTCCTTATGCTTCGAGAATGAGTTCGCAACACATAACCGTATGCTAGCAAAGAAGTCCAGTAAAAATTTCCCATAAGAGTTCGCTTCCCTATCCTCACCCCACTTACCCATTACCTTCTCATACCCCTCAGTTCTATTTCCTATTCTAGTACTGATATCCCCCATCAGTACTACACTCTCCTTATTGTTAACTCTCACTACCACATCAATCCGTGCTTCATAAAATCTGTCTACTTCATCCTGATCCGCCCCTTCACTGATTTCCTGGCATTTCCAAATCTATCCACATTAATCGTTCATTTATGCGCGGATATGGAACGCGCTGCCAGGGGATGCCAAGATCTTGCCTCTTCGGAAATTCAAGCCATACGTAAAAAGGTGCATTGTATAAATAAACGTATGTATGAGTGATTGATTGTCTCGCTGAATGAATGAGTATCTGAATGGAATGAATGAATGTATGGAGTGATTGAGGTTATGAAAGTGCGTGCATGAGAGAGTGAGTGAACAGGAAAAATGTACTATGTCAATATTCTAAATATGTAAATACTGCAAATATCTTTGTAAAGCATGTAAATATTGTTAAAACAAATGTAGATGTAAACTGTGCCTGTGAAGCATGAAATATGTAGACTATGTGGGGCTTGCCCTTTTTCACTAGGCCTTTCATACTTCTTGTACGATTTATGGTAAATAAATAATAAATAATAATAATAATTTACTTACCTCACAGAAACTATGTTACTTTCTAAGTGTTCCGTTCCTAGTTCACATACTTGCTGTGTATCTCTTAGGCTGGCGGTGGGTAATTTTATATGGGATGGTTGGTAACCCGTCCAGACGTTAGCAACATTACATTACATTACAACTATTGCAGACAATAAAAGAGGACAATCCAGGGTGGGGCTACACACACTCTTTCTCCTACAGGAACTATTGCAGACAAGAGGACAATCCAGGGCTGGGCTACACGCACTCTTTCTCCTACAGGAACTATTGCAGACAAGAGGACAATCCAGGGCTGGGCTACACGCACTCTTTCTCCTACAGGAACTATTGCAGAGAAGAGAACAATCCAGGGCTGGGCTACACGCACTCTTTCTCCTACAGGAACTATTACAGACAAGAGGACAATCCAGGGCTGGGCTACACGCACTCTTTCTCCTACAGGAACTATTACAGACAAGAGGACAATCGAGGGCTGGGCTACACGCACTCTTTCTCCTACAGGAACTATTACAGACAAGAGGACAATCCAGGGCTGGGCTACACGCACTCTTTCTCCTACAGGAACTATTACAGACATGAGGACAATCCAGGGCTGGGCTACACGCACTCTTTCTCCTACAGGAACTATTACAGACAAGAGGACAATCCAGGGCTGGGCTACACGCACTCTTTATCCTACAGGAACTATTACAGACAAGAGGACAATCCAGGGCTGGGCTACACGCACTCTTTCTCCTACAGGAACTATTGCAGACAAGAGGACAATCCAGGGCTGGGCTACACGCACTCTTTCTCCTACAGGAACTATTACAGACAAGAGGACAATCCAGGGCTGGGCTACACCCACTCTTCCTCCTACAGGAACTATTACAGACAAGAGGACAATCCAGGGCGGGGCTACACGCACTCTTTCTCCTACAGGAACTATTACAGACAAGAGGACAATCCAGGGCTGGCTACACGCACTCTTCCTCCTACAGGAACTATTACAGACAAGAGGACAATCCAGGGCTGGGCTACACGCACTCTTTCTCCTACAGGAACTATTGCAGACAAGAGGACAATCCAGGGCTGGGCTACACGCACTCTTTCTCCTACAGGAACTATAACAGACAAGAGGACAATCCATGGCTGGGCTACACGCACTCTTTCTCCTACAGGAACTATTACAGACAAGAGGACAATCCAGGGCTGGGCTACACGCACTCTTTCTCCTACAGGAACTATTGCAGACAAGAGGACAATCCAGGGCTGGGCTACACGCACTCTTTCTCCTACAGGAACTATTACAGACAAGAGGACAATCCAGGGATGGGCTACACGCACTCTTTCTCCTACAGGAACTATTACAGACAAAAGGACAACATGGTGGGTGCTACACACGCTTTTAAATGATTGACTATTTGCTGTAGTTATGAACTTTTCTTTTCATTTATTGATGTGTATTTTGGGTTTGTTTCATAACTCGACTTAACCCTAACCCAATGTCCCGTGAGTAGCATTCTCGCCATCAAACGGGAGCACTCTACCTTCTTTTTATGAAAAATGAACTCGTACGGTTGCTGATGAACGTGGCAATGCGCGTGCGATTACGAATACGGTGGCAAAAGGTCTGGGCCCCACCTAACGGATCAGTAGACGTCTAGAGCCATCTTCATGCTATATATCGAAAAAATGGATGGGGAGGGAAGGACTTGTTCACTGGCTCGCCAGATCACCCAATATTACACCAATTGACTTCTTCCTGTGGGCACTTGAAGCAGGAGCCTGAATATCCTGGTCACCTTTGGCAACTAATCTCTGAGGCGTGCCAAGCTCTTCCACGTCACGTGTTACAAAGTGCAAGACTTTGTTCACTACGTCGTCGTGCTGTTTGAACACTTGCTGCACTGAATATGCCTATATATGTATATACCTACAGGCCATTATGTCTTCGTCCAACTTGACTACGTACCATCAGATAAAAACGGTAATTTTCAGGACTAAATAAAAATTCACTCATTGGAACAGGTAAATATGTGGCCATAGTACATCCACTAGCGAATCTGCTACCTACTACCATGCAACTGGGCTGATGAAACAGCTTAAACCTTAGCTACTGAATGTCGAGGTGTAAGTCTGGCATGCATGGAATCTATTCGTAGTTGTTCGCTTTTGCGAATGTGCCGTTGTAGTTTTTATTTATTCCTTTAAGGTTTGAATATATCAAATAACTTTATCTACCTCTCTTTGTGTCGCCAGTGCTTACTGAGGCAAATTTAATGTTTTCAAACTATAACGTAATAATCTTCCTACGAAATTCCTAATCACACATATTTCTACTTTATTCAAAAAAGTAATTATTCCAGTACTCACCCGGGGATTAAGAAGAGTTTTTAACAAGATGCTAGATACGGTATTTTAAATTATTTTTCTTGTAATTTACTTAAAATTGCAAATGAGGCCATTTATGAGGAAACTATCAATTTGTATTATATTTTTGAGTTTGCAATATTACAATGTTTGCGATAAGATACATGTGTGCACATTCTCAGACATAGCAGTCCTACCAACTATCTAATAACTCATTTGGGCGGTAGACTCTCAATATCTCGGCATTTATGCAAGGAAACAATTTCAAACATAGCCTACTGTACTGCTCCATAACACCACAATATTTCAGTTATATTCGAAGTAAATCTTATAATGCCAGAGCTACAAGCACAATTCCGCAGGCAATGGTATTATTCTAATTTTTTATTTCTTATTTAGTCAATTTACCCTCTAGGTCGGTGGTTCCCACGGACTCAGGGAGGGAACCCACCACTACCGCCTCGACGGGCAGTGTCCTGGAGCTTGGAACATCTGGTCGGGATGGATACAACTGGGGAGATGTGATCAGCACGTCGCCCAGGCGGCCTCATCTGCAAAGCGAACAGGGGCCTCATGAGGGGAGGGATTGGAAGTTTAGGATGGATAGGCAAGGAAGAGGGAAGGAGGCGGCCGTGGCCTTGCAGTAGGTAACATCCCGGCATTTGCCCGAAGACGAAGTGGGAAACCACGGAAAACCACTTCGAGGATGGCTGAGGTGGGAATCGAACCCCCTCTACTCATTTGGACCACCCGAGGCTGAGTAGACCCCGTTCCAGTCCTCATACCACTTTTTAAATTTCGTGTCAGAGCCGGGAATCGAACCCAGGACCTCCGGGGCGGCAGCTAACCATGCTGACCGCTACGCAACGGAGGCGACCTATTCTAAATATGTTTAGCCTAATTAGTCTTAGATTTTAGGAAAAGTAGGCTCATTAGTTCGTCACGTAAGTACTAGCTATAATAATTCAAATTCCATCGTTCGCCGCTAGGTGTCAGTGACAGTAGCATCGTAGCCATAGTTGGAACTACTTGAAATTGAACTTGTTGGGAGCCCACGGGCGTTCAATCAGAAATGGCCAGCTGTGGCCATTGGCTGCGATTCATATATCATAATAATGTAATGATCATTAATAAATGTAAAACAAAAATATTGGAATGCAGCCGAAATAAATCAGATACCTCTATGGACATCAAATTGGCAGTTGAAAAGCTAAAGGAAGTAGGAGACTTCTGTTACTTAGGAAGCCAAATAACCAGTGATGGACGAAGCAAAGAGGATATAAAAAGTAGGTTGGCTCAGGCAAGGAAAGCATTTCTACAAAAAAAGGAATCTGTTGACATTGAATATAGATTTAGATAATAGGAAGTCATTTTTGAAATCCTTTGTCTGGAGCGTGCGCTCTATGGAAATGAAACTTGGACTATTGGTTCAGCAGAAAAGAGGAGAATTGAAGCGTTTAAAATGTGGTGTTACAGGAAAATGATGAAGATTAGATGGGTAGATAGCATGGGCGCCCATAGGATTGTTTCCAGGGGGGGGGGGGGGCAAGTAAATATTTTCGTTTCATTACCTACCTGTCACCCCCCTCGAACCCCCCCCCCCCGCCCACACACACACACACACACACAAAAAGAAGGTTTCATATCTTACTTACTTCGTGAAATTCATTATTTGACTGCTCTGAAACCATTGGCTACTTTGTGGCAAGTATGGGAGGAATGTTTTCTTTGAGTTTTTGTCCGTTAACGTTCGCTTTCCTTCGTGATTCAACGTCGTAATGTTCAATTCTTAAAAACAGGAAAAATCTAGTGGTATCGACAAAAATAAAAATCAAGTACCGTAGTTCATTAAAATGGTATCGTTAATCCAGTTCGCGAACTTTCTAAATAACTGGACATATTTTCACACGATCCCAAATCATTAAGTTAAACTGTGGAAATATCCCAACATCTGAATCAGCCCAATTATTTAAATAGCACTGTTTCCAAATACGGTAGGCTACGGTATCTAGTTTGTAGGCCTACTAGCCATCACAGCAGATCGTCAGGTCTTTCCTCTTCTAAACAACCAATCGGAAATACTTCGCATTGCTCTTATTAGAATCATGAAACACTTGTAGCCAACCAACTGATCAACTCGAGCCAATGGTTTTAGTAAAATTTAGTTTTGTCAATAAAAATATTTCGCCTGATTATTACTAACCACTAAGTAAAATGGATAAAAACCACTATATCACGTACTTCTTACTACCATTATTCGAATTCTTGACTGAAACAAGAGGAATGGTGATACAGGAATGATGATATGAACATAAACAAACCACTTCTTTCAATGTGCCTTATGCTCAAGCTTTTCTCTGTTTATGAAAATAATAGACGATAAGATGAAACTAACAGATATTGTACAATTCCGTAGAGTTTTATAAAATTAACAAGTGATATATTTCGCCGTATTATTGTACCTGTGACGTAAATAATAAACTGTCTAACCAATCTAATACAAATACTTTTTGAGTTTTTTTTTAAATTTATGTGTGTTAAGGTTACCCTTAAAGAGGGGAAAATTAACCTTCTTATATTCAATAACTGGCATTGTTTTAAATATTGTTGCTTTATTTGTAAACAGGGTTAAACCTCACCCCTTGTACTTGACTCTGAGTGAAATTCCGGTTTATGTAATAACGTGTCATTAGGCGAGTGTGTATAAGTAATGTTATTTCAGAGTACCGATACCGTAGTTTTGAGATGAGTGCCCCGGAACATGAAACATGATACGTACGTGGTATTTCCCTGAAGGTAGTGTTGAAAATATCGTAGGCCTACTAGGGATGGCTGCTGTCAGCGTCGGCAATCACATTTTGAATATTTAGGTAACCAGTCGTCATCGAGGAGCTTAAATTGAGGTACTCAACTACACAGATGGGCTTAAAAATCAAATTACTACATTCTGTCCTTTCTTACAATGCATGCCACGTATGGATTTACGTTGCTGCCCCCGACTTGGAATATGCTGATTTAATAAAGGTGTAACCTTCCCAGGTCACAAGGGATCGAACCCTTACTTTCGGGACGTACGATTTTCATAATCGACCATATATTTTTATTTGATGCCTTTTTATGTTTTATAATTATGTAATGAAGTGTATAATATCATGTGATTTATTTCCGATTAATTTGTTTAGGTTTTAAGGGATTGTATTTGGCAGGATCTGAGTCTAGTTATATGTGAATATTTTAACATTGGAATAATCTTCAGTCAGAGAGTCTGGAAGTGTGTGCAAGAACCAGGAAGCAGGCTTGTTGTCACCTGGGTTTTTCTCTCGCAAGCTCAAGTGCATGATGACTCATGCAGGTAGGAGGCTTGGCAACCCTGTGCTAGGGGTGTGTCTAGGGTATTTTGAAGACCAAGAAGGCACTCATTATATGGTAATGTTTTGTTTTGATTGGCTGGACCCGTGAGGGAAGCCAGGTAGGCCAGTGATTTGTGGAGGGGAGATGAATGTTATTAGGACTTGACGAAGCTGCGAGGGCGACTCATTCTTAGGACTCCGTGGGGAGTAGTACGCATTCTTTGGACCGCGTGTAGGGCGGTGTACTCATCCTCTGGACTCCGTGTGGAGTGGTTCGTATTCTTGGTAGGACTCCGTGAGGGAGTGGAACTTGTATTTTGGACTTGTGTGTTTTTGGTGGAGAAGGAAGGTATTTCTGACGATCACAAGTTGGTGTTCGATGTACAATTACTGAGTTGCTGGCTATACATTCTCAAGGGAATTATGAGCCAAGTTTCAAACAAATAGTCTAGATAGTTTGTCTCGAATCGCATGAAGTATTGTAAACTAACGTCTGTATACATTAAATTTTAATAGATATCATACACAACCAATGATCAAAAACAATTATTTAAATACCGGTAACGAGTTTGGAATTTCCTCATTGGTACAATTTAACATTCATGTCAGATTAACAGCAAGAACACCAAGGTGACTAAGACAATCCTTTTATTTATGTCCTTAAATAATCAACAATGCCAAAGTATATTCTCTTGTGGAGGGCTTAAACTTAATCAACTTGACGTTTAATGACCAAGCAGTTTTGTACAGTTTCCCAGAAAATTTTCCGTCCCTAAAACCTGCCGCCTTGGCAGTTGCAAGTTTGTCCCCCCGTCGGGTCTGAATACAGTAAATTATCCAATATTGTAAGCACGACCTTACAGGACCAGAGTTTTACTAGTAAGCGTAGAAAAGCTTATTTTAGGGGTTAAGATACGCTAGCGATGTCGCAATGTCTAAACATATCTCCAGAACGTGCTTTTCATATTGACACTGCCGAAGTGAGGTGGCTAAAATAGTAGCCACTCAAGATAGGGATGGGGAAACACTAGGCATAACCGTATTGAAATTTGGAGCTTACCTAGATGTTATCATGATCATCATGATCATCCATTGGTGACAGAGTGCATGGCATCATTAGAACCATATTTGTATTTAAAAATTGTAAATACATATTACGTCAGCAACATTACAGAATTTTGTTGTTGTAACAGTTGTCAGTTGACTATCTGTAACTTCCTTTTATGAAATAAACTGGTGTGACAATGAACAATCTTATTTCAACATTCTCGGAAATCCATGCCCCCCCCCCTAAGGGCGCCCACGAGTACCAAATGGCCGAACAGGCCCACTTAAAGCTTGAATATTCTAAGAACAATTTTTAATGAGCATCCACAAACTAAGTCCATATCGGCCAGTTTGTCAATGACACTTCTACACATTTGCTGTTGTTGCAAAAGTGATATGCGAGGCAGATTGCGCCTGATCGAGCACCATTACGTAATAGACAATGTAGAGAACGAATTAGTGTATTCACTAATTGAAGCAAAACTATTATTTAGCAAATATTGTAATTTTTAAAAATTCAGATTTCTGAGGTGTGCCAGACAGGCTTAATGCGCCCACTGCCACTATACAGTATTTATTGTTTGGCCTGGCGGAATGTTAAATATGAAAAATGAAAATCTACAGCCTGCTTCCAGTCTCCGACCGGGTCAGGAATGGAATGAATGAAGCCCCCATCTAGCGGCGAGGATATGGACTGTGCCAGCTGCCAAGGCCTGACGCACTCCTCTGGAGCAATGATTAAATGAATGACAGATGAAATGAAATGATAGTGGAGAGTGTTGCTGGAATGAAATATTGACAGGGAAAACCGGAGTACCCGGAGAAAAACCAGTCTGCCTCCGTTATGTCCAGCACAGATCTCACATGGAATGACCGGGATTTGAACCACGGACCCAGCGGTGAGAGGCCGGCGTTCTGCCGCCTGAGCCACGGAGGCTGCAGGCGGAATGTTAAATATCTGAAGTACAAATTTAGTACAAATTAATTAGAATACTGTAAGAACTTTTGCAACAAAAAAAAGTTTGTTCTCTGTCTGATTTTCATATCGCTTTAATTTTCAAAGATCCAGGGGGGGGGGGCCATGCCCCCCCCCCCTGCCCCCCCGTATGGGCGCCCATGGTAGATAGGGTTACAAACGAAGAGGTATTAAGACGAGTGGGAGAGGAGATATGTTTCTGGCGACTGCTAATGAAGAGAAGAGGTAGGTTGGTAGGGCACTTACTAAGACACCCAGGAATAGCAAGTTTAGTTATGGAAGGAAGGGTCGAGGACAAGAACAGTAGGGGCAGACGAAGGTTAGAACATGTTAAACAGATTGCCTCGGATGTAGGGTGTGGTAGCTATGTAGAGATGAAAGGATTAGCTCAGGACAGGGAGGCATGGAAGTTGCATTAAACCAGTCAAAACACTGAAGACTCAAACAACACAATAATGCAAATAATTAAGAAACGAAGTCGTAAACGATCCTCCTGTGTCAGACCTAGGCAATTGTGATACCGTCAGAACAGAAAAATAACAGAGTCTCTATATTAATTGATTACTAATTAGTCTAGGGTCAAAATTCAGAACAAATACACTTTTTTAAATAATTAACAAGCAACTTCTCAATTCTGAATATCAGAATGTAGTAACTAATGTCATTTGAAGAGATTTTGAAACGTAAAGGGCCAATATATTTCCAAAACTGTTTTTTCTATTCAGGGGTGTGCATGTGTCTCATGATTGGGTAGTCCCTTAGTTGTGGAGGTTTTGGAATCTCACGATAGTGATTACCATGTGGGACGGCAACTAGGCAGACCCCACCCTTGACCATAACAGCCACCTACATGCACTCAGGCTCCGGCTCCGGCTGCGGCTCCATCCATGCTCTTGAGCAATGAGTTTAACGGCGCGGCGAGCCAAACTCCCACCGCACCGGGTCGAAGGCTCAATAACAGGACTGGCTTCCTACCATACAGAATCCTTTAAGTTCTAACTTCCAGGAACAGCTGACACAATGTTATCATTCCTGTTTATGTGGGGTCCGAGATGAGTCGAAATGATTTCATCACAGTGACTGATGAATTTTAAGGCCGGAAGCCCATCCTCACTGTTTCCCAACTATCAGCAGAGACATACCTCAGCCAAAACCTATAGGCTAGTAGAAAATACATTGGAATTAGTCTGTCATCAGACAGGTCAATAACTGCAAATAAGCACGATCTCATTGTCATAAGAACAAATGGCTCATAGGCGTAACAGAGCCAAATTCTCGCATCACAACCAAGAACAATGAAACGAATTTAGCAACAGACAACGGACACAACAAAAAGAAAATGCCGAAGGCAGACCTACTGGAGAGCACTCATATAGCCAGGAGTTAAACAATACTAGACTAGTGGTAATAATAAAACTGTAATAGACGAATAATAATAATAATAATAATATAATAAACATAACGCCTATAACTCTCTCAAAGAGGATACTACGAGATAGTTAGTTATTGTTGTTTTAAGGGGCGGAACTACGAGGTCATCTGCCCCGTACTAGGAGATAGTCAGGTGTGCAACAGACCTGTGCCGCGCTGGTAATGATATAGTTTATTATGCGCAAACCACTAGCCTATAACTCTCTCATAGAGGATACTACGAGATAGTTATTGTTGATTTAAGGGGAGGAACTACGAGGTCATCTGCACCATACTAGGAGATAGTCAGGTGTGCAACAGACCTGTGCCGCGCTGGTAAGGATATAGTTTATTATGGGCAAACCCACTATAAGTCTCTCATAGAGGATACTACGAGATAGTTAGTTATTGTTCTTTTAAGGGGCGGAACTAAGAGGTCATCTGCCACATACTACGAGATAGTCAAGTGTGCCACAGACCTGTGCCGCACTGGTAAGAATATACTGCAGTTGGTTATCCATCTACTCCCATAACTATCTTGCTTATTTAGGAATATTATTATGTTTGGAGAAACTGTTGTTCATTTTAAAATCATTGTGTGCTGCAAGTTCTTCTAATAAGAACGTCTTTTCTGTGTGTTCTAATTAGATTTTTGAACTTCTTTATCCCAAACACAAACGAAATTAAATGGAGGAATTCCCTTTTGTGCGCTTGTAACTCTTCTTTTGATGCACAGTATGTAAGGAGTGCTTCGACCTGAGAGGTCCAACTGACATTTTACCGATATATTATTTGTACCTGTGTTTTGTAACTGTAATTGAGCAACTCGGCCGTGAGTCACAGCAATATCCGTTAGTTATGTAAAGTGTAATTATAAAGTAATTCATTATTTTACCTAACAAATTATACTTTCAAGTGTCGAGTCTCCTTTCTAATGCAGATTTAGACATGTTTATAAGAGATTTCGAGACACACCCTGAGTTCAATCTCGCAAAAAGGACACACTGTTTTTTTGGTGTTCCTGTAGCCTTCATCTTGATATTAAGTTAGAAGTCTACTGGTTTAAATTGGAAGATCGAACCCTAGATCTCTGAACACCTTCACTCATTTTATGTTCAACTGTTGTTTTAGATTGATTAAATTTAATTAATTTTCCTTCCATCGCAGCTGATAATTTACTATGCAACTGGTCCAACTTGCTCAATAATGGGCCTTATGTGATTTCTTCTTTTCACTAAGGTCCGCCTCGTTGCGTAGTGGCTAGCATTCACCGCGGAGGCCCGTGTTCGATTCTCGGCTCTTCCAAGAAGTTTAATTCTGGACTGAGGGCTGGAACGGGATACACTAAGCCTCATGAGGCAAAACTGAGAAGACGTGGGCTCTATTCCCACCACAGCCATCCTGGAAGTGGTTTTCCGTGGTTTCCCACTTCTACTCCAGGCGAATGCTGGGGTGGTTCCTAAATTAAGGCCACAGCTGCCTTCTTCCAATTCCTCATCTGAATTGCAACTACACACAGTTATACAGCCATCACAGTAACACAGGTTATCAGACCATTTCCACACACACCCAAGTACAGGGGGCTACATGACCACGATGTCGCAAAGCCCCTCATTGAATCAACAACAGCATATTGTCACTTAACTTTAAATGGTTGATTTAGAAGACGGTAAAGCGTTCGGGTATCTGCAATGGAATGTTAGTAGGAAAAATAGCCGGAGGTAACCCAGGGGCCAGTGGGCAGTATTAAACATAAACAAGATGTCTGCTGATTGACATATTATCAATTGATTGATTTATCGATTGATTAACGACTTTTGATTATTGATTGCTTATATTGATTGATTGACTGATCGATATATTGAAGAATAATAATGGCGGCTATAGAGCATCCAGCGTTTAGAAAAGACTGTGGAGCCTTATGGCGACAGTGTTGCTAGCTCTAGGCAGAGGTAGCGCTGACGTCATACGTTATGTTCACCCGCTTCGAGTACTGCCCTTTCATACGTTAGCGAGACAACACAACCCCAGCAGCTATCTGAAGTAGAACACGCACAGGAAGGAGCAGTTTTGTAGGTGTTAATGGATTGGACCAGTGCTAAGGATACCGTACGCGAAGAGAACCAATAACGACATTCATTTCGTTGTGATATGACGCATTACTGATTGACAGATGTCGAGAGCACAACCCTTCCTTCCTTCTCGGATGTACTGTATGTTGACGATGTTAACAATTTTTACGACGGCAATACTGTTGATCATCACTTTTTTTTGTTATTAGATAAGCTATAATTTAGTTTCAATTTTATTCTTGTTGTTTTGTTTAGATTGATATTTGTAATATTGCAGTGAGTTAACCATGCGGTTAGGGGGGCGCAGCTGTGAGCTTGCATTCGGGAGATTGTGGGTTCGAACCCACTGTCGGTAGCCCTGATTCGATCGAACAGAAAATAAAACAGACACACAACAATAACACCAATGGCGGATAGTGCTTCAGAACTTACGTTGCCGGCGGAACTGAGCACGTGCTCCACTCCGGGCGAGCATGCAGCACTGGACGAGGCTCTTCTTTCCAGCGTGCTAACCTCGAAAATGTTTAAATCACTAAGACGTAATATAAACGATACTTATATGCAATAACAAAGGTAATCAATTGGCAGATAATTGTAGGAAGCAATATGACGAAAAATATATATGTTCAGAGTTCCTTCATGATAAAATGTGAGGTAACAAAACCAGTGTTCCGGGGGGGGGGGGGGGGGGGTATTTTGGCCGGTGTAAACCTCAAGGTCATGTGACGTCACGAGGGTCATTTCCAGCAGGACTGCCAGGTCTGAAATATCCCCTAGAATTTTTAATTTTGGCGGAAGATTTAAAATTTTGGTTCTTAGAATAAACACAATGAATCTCAATGGTGAGGGGGTATACCAACCTATTATTCATGAAACTTATTGAGATCTTAGTTTTGGTTACAGAATAAGCAAAATGAAACTCAGTGGGCTCGACAGAACTTGCATACTCGCAATAAGACAAATGAAAGCTTGTATGACAATAACATTTAGGTAATGCAAGATGCTTTCCCGTATTGACCTAGCCTAGCCTATAGATTCCTCCTAAAAATAATAGGCTTATGAATATAATTTATGAAATATCCAGGGTGTATCCGTGATGATGTTTCACACTTTCAGGGATGATGGAGGAAGGCAAATGGATCCATTTGAGATAAGGGCCCATCGTCCGGAAACGATCGAGTCAACAGTATACACTTTAAAAATTAAAAAATTGAAATAAGAAATTAGAAATTAGAAATTAAAAAATTAAAAATAAAAATTAAAAGTTAAACATAATTATTGTTTAATTGTACATTGATATGATTTGTTATTGTGGGTGAATAAAATGCAGAACTGGGCTTGAAATACATTTTAAATAAATAAATAAATACGTTTTGAATAAATCAATAAATAAATTTTTAAAATATAAATAAATAAATTTATAAATAAAAAATAAATCATAAATAAGTAAATAATTTTTAAAATAAGTAAACAAATGGGAGTGGACATTTATGAACTGAAAGCGATTACAATATGCATGCAATAAGCGCTAAAAATATAGAAAATAGGCATTAAAATTAAACAAGAAGTTCCGTGAAGAACTATACAGCCTACTTTTCATGCCAATGATTATTCTACAGTATATGAACCTATCTAGAATAATGACGAAATTAAGTTGGTAATATCGAAATATCAAATTAGTTCAAAATATACCTGGTATAATGTAGCCTAATAGAGCACTACAGTTGGCAGCCCTGGTGACTGAATATATTCTTAGTTCCACCTCTTAAGGTACAGAATACAAAATTTGGTTGAAGTCCAATGGACGTTACATGCAGTTAATCACTGGATCTATCAGCACGCGTAAAAGCATGTTGCCAACAATACCATGCGTGTGCTGGTCAGAAATAATCTGAATTATTATGGTATCTTGTTGTGCCAATTTTGGATGAAATCCATTTGTTAGTATAGAAATTACATGTATTTTAAAATTGGACATATCAGCAGGCATAGAATCATGTTGGCAGCACTGACTTGTATTAATTACTCCAAATTAATCTAGAATGTCAGGTGCTATACGTGTGCAAAGTATAGAGCTGTTGGCTTGCATACTTTCTGATATATTGATATTAGGGTAAAAAGAATATAGACAGCATTTATTAACAGTTGGCAGCCGTGATTGCTCTTAACAATACTTATAGTCATATCTGTTATGGTACACATAGCACATACGAAATTTGGTTGAAATCCAACTGATAGTATAGAAGTTACATGTATTTAAAAATTGGTACTATCAGCAGGCTTATAAACATGTTGGTAGAACTGACGTATATAAGTTACTCCAAATTAATCTAAAATGTCAGAATATACGTGTGCATAGTTTAAAGCTGTTGGCTTGCATACTTTCTGATATATTGGTATTTGGATTAATAAAAATAGAGAGAGAAATTATTAACAGTTGGCAGCCCTGCTGGCTCTTAAGAATAAGCTCAGTCATATCTGTTTATGTACAGATATTACACACCAAATTTGGTTGAAATCCAATTGATAGTGTAGAAGTTATATGCATTTAAATATTGGACATATCAGAAGGCTTAAAATTATTTTGGCAACACTGTCATGGTTGGCCTCCTGGAAATTAAACTGAAATAGTATTATCTACATGTGTGCCAATTTTGGAATAGCTCCCATGCATACCTTGCAAGATATCCAACATGGAGCTTAAATTTCTAGTGCGTTTTTTCAGCAGTTGGTAGCACTGACATAATTTTCAAATATGGACGTGAGCTATTCCAGTGCACATCTTTACTCATACTAAATTTGATTTTGATTGCTACAGCCGTTTAGGAGTTGATAGGGGGGGACACACACACACACACAGCCAGACAGACAGACAGACAGACAGACAGACAGAAGGACAGACAGACAGTCAGACAGTCACACATTTTCCTGGATCGATCTCATAAGTCTACTTTTTCCTCATTTTTGCAAAATGTGAAAAGTAGGCTAAAAAATATGCACTTAAAAATAAGCCAATCGTATTCACTCACTTTATAACTTACATGTATCATTCATTCACTGCAGAAAGAAGCATCACAATAGCTAATTGCAGGATTTTCAATGTTTTCAGGAGACAAATTACGTCTATTCTAATCGTTTTCAGTGCATAAATGCCGGTTCCTCGCCATCAGTTGAATAATCACTATTACCTGACACCCACTGTTTTAATAAATACTTTCTGCTGCTCTTCTCTTTAGGCATTTTGAGTTAAGGATATGCAGACTAAGAATAAAGTAACACATTAACTGAAGAAACTCCTCACAAAACTAACCCTGGGCTACTGACTGTCGAAATGGTGAAAGGAATGTCCCACTCCATTCCCTTCTTCAAATAGCCAGGCAGCATGCTTGCGTGATATATTAGTTATTAATCTGTGGCGTAGAAAGTTGCTTACAAGGGCTACTGCCCAGATGGTGAAAGGAATGTCCCACCCCATTCCCTTCTTCAAATAACCAGGTAGCATGCTTGCGTGAAATATTAGTTATTAATCTGTTGCTCAGAAAATTGCTTACAAGGGCTAC
The DNA here is from genome assembly GCA_946902985.2 of Meconema thalassinum. Lineage (NCBI taxonomy): Eukaryota > Metazoa > Arthropoda > Insecta > Orthoptera > Tettigoniidae > Meconema > Meconema thalassinum. Next base: position 56,883,994 of record OX336389.2, read on the forward strand.
TGCCCAGATGGTGAAAGGAATGTCCCACTCCATTCCCTTCTTCAAATAACCAGGCAGCATGCTTGCGTGATATATTAGTTATTAATCTGTTGCTCAGAAAATTGCTTACAAGGGCTACTGCCCAGATGGTGAAAGGAATGTCCCACTCCATTCCCTTCTTCAAATAACCAGGCAGCATGCTTGCGTGAAATATTAGTTATTAATCTGTTGCTCAGAAAATTGCTTACAAGGGCTACTGCCCAGATGGTGAAAGGAATGTCCCACTCCATTCCCTTCTTGAAATAACCAGGCAGCATGCTTGCGTGAAATATTAGTTATTAATCTGTTGCTCAGAAAATTGCTTACAAGGGCTACTGCCCAGATGGTGAAAGGAATGTCCCACTCCATTCCCTTCTTCAAATAACCAGGCAGCATGCTTGCGTGAAATATTAGTTATTAATCTGTTGCTCAGAAAATTGCTTACAAGGGCTACTGCCCAGATGGTGAAAGGAATGTCCCACTCCATTCCCTTCTTCAAATAACCAGGCAGCATGCTTGCGTGAAATATTAGTTATTAATCTGTTGCTCAGAAAATTGCTTACAAGGGCTACTGCCCAGATGGTGAAAGGAATGTCCCTCTCCATTCCCTTCTTCAAATAACCAGGCAGCATGCTTGCGTGATATATTAGTTATTAATCTGTTGCTCAGAAAATTGCTTACAAGGGCTACTGCCCAGATGGTGAAAGGAATGTCCCACTCCATTCCCTTCTTGAAATAACCAGGTAGCATGCTTGCGTGAAATATTAGTTATTAATCTGTTGCTCAGAAAATTGCTTACAAGGGCTACTGCCCAGATGGTGAAAGGAATGTCCCACTCCATTCCCTTCTTCAAATAACCAGGCAGCATGCTTGCGTGAAATATTAGTTATTAATCTGTTGCTCAGAAAATTGCTTACAAGGGCTACTGCCCAGATGGTGAAAGGAATGTCCCACTCCATTCCCTTCTTCAAATAACCAGGCAGCATGCTTGCGTGAAATATTAGTTATTAATCTGTTGCTCAGAAAATTGCTTACAAGGGCTACTGCCCAGATGGTGAAAGGAATGTCCCACTCCATTCCCTTCTTGAAATAACCAGGCAGCATGCTTGCGTGAAATATTAGTTATTAATCTGTTGCTCAGAAAATTGCTTACAAGGGCTACTGCCCAGATGGTGAAAGGAATGTCCCACTCCATTCCCTTCTTGAAATAACCAGGTAGCATGCTTGCGTGAAATATTAGTTATTAATCTGTTGCTCAGAAAATTGCTTACAAGGGCTACTGCCCAGATGGTGAAAGGAATGTCCAACCCCATTCCCTTCTTGAAATAACCAGGTAGCATGCTTGCGTGAAATATTAGTTATTAATCTGTTGCTTAGAAAGTTGCTTACAAGGGCTACTGCCCAGATGGTGAAAGGAATGTCCAACCCCATTCCCTTCTTCAAATAACCAGGTAGCATGCTTGCGTGAAATATTAGTTATTAATCTGTTGCTCAGAAAATTGCTTACAAGGGCTACTGCCCAGTTGGTGAAAGGAATGTCCCACTCCATTCCCTTCTTCAAATAACCAGGTAGCATGCTTGCGTGAAATATTAGTTATTAATCTGTTGCTCAGAAAATTGCTTACAAGGGCTACTGCCCAGATGGTGAAAGGAATGTCCCACTCCATTCCCTTCTTGAAATAACCAGGCAGCATGCTTGCGTGAAATATTAGTTATTAATCTGTTGCTCAGAAAATTGCTTACAAGGGCTACTGCCCAGATGGTGAAAGGAATGTCCCACTCCATTCCCTTCTTCAAATAACCAGGCAGCATGCTTGCGTGAAATATTAGTTATTAATCTGTTGCTCAGAAAATTGCTTACAAGGGCTACTGCCCAGATGGTGAAAGGAATGTCCCACTCCATTCCCTTCTTCAAATAACCAGGCAGCATGCTTGCGTGAAATATTAGTTATTAATCTGTTGCTCAGAAAATTGCTTACAAGGGCTACTGCCCAGATGGTGAAAGGAATGTCCCTCTCCATTCCCTTCTTCAAATAACCAGGCAGCATGCTTGCGTGATATATTAGTTATTAATCTGTTGCTCAGAAAATTGCTTACAAGGGCTACTGCCCAGATGGTGAAAGGAATGTCCCACTCCATTCCCTTCTTGAAATAACCAGGTAGCATGCTTGCGTGAAATATTAGTTATTAATCTGTTGCTCAGAAAATTGCTTACAAGGGCTACTGCCCAGATGGTGAAAGGAATGTCCCACTCCATTCCCTTCTTCAAATAACCAGGCAGCATGCTTGCGTGAAATATTAGTTATTAATCTGTTGCTCAGAAAATTGCTTACAAGGGCTACTGCCCAGATGGTGAAAGGAATGTCCCACTCCATTCCCTTCTTCAAATAACCAGGCAGCATGCTTGCGTGAAATATTAGTTATTAATCTGTTGCTCAGAAAATTGCTTACAAGGGCTACTGCCCAGATGGTGAAAGGAATGTCCCACTCCATTCCCTTCTTGAAATAACCAGGCAGCATGCTTGCGTGAAATATTAGTTATTAATCTGTTGCTCAGAAAATTGCTTACAAGGGCTACTGCCCAGATGGTGAAAGGAATGTCCCACTCCATTCCCTTCTTGAAATAACCAGGTAGCATGCTTGCGTGAAATATTAGTTATTAATCTGTTGCTCAGAAAATTGCTTACAAGGGCTACTGCCCAGATGGTGAAAGGAATGTCCAACCCCATTCCCTTCTTGAAATAACCAGGTAGCATGCTTGCGTGAAATATTAGTTATTAATCTGTTGCTTAGAAAGTTGCTTACAAGGGCTACTGCCCAGATGGTGAAAGGAATGTCCAACCCCATTCCCTTCTTCAAATAACCAGGTAGCATGCTTGCGTGAAATATTAGTTATTAATCTGTTGCTCAGAAAATTGCTTACAAGGGCTACTGCCCAGTTGGTGAAAGGAATGTCCCACTCCATTCCCTTCTTCAAATAACCAGGTAGCATGCTTGCGTGAAATATTAGTTATTAATCTGTTGCTCAGAAAATTGCTTACAAGGGCTACTGCCCAGATGGTGAAAGGAATGTCCCATCCCATTCCCTTCTTCAAATAACCAGGCAGCATGCTTGCGTGATATATTAGTTATTAATCTGTTGCTCAGAAAATTGCTTACAAGGGCTACTGCCCAGATGGTGAAAGGAATGTCCCACTCCATTCCCTTCTTCAAATAACCAGGTAGCATGCTTGCGTGATATATTAGTTATTAATCTGTTGCTCAGAAAATTGCTTACAAGGGCTACTGCCCAGATGGTGAAAGGAATGTCCCACTCCATTCCCTTCTTCAAATAACCAGGCAGCATGCTTGCGTGATATATTAGTTATTAATCTGTTGCTCAGAAAATTGCTTACAAGGGCTACTGCCCAGATGGTGAAAGGAATGTCCCACTCCATTCCCTTCTTGAAATAACCAGGTAGCATGCTTGCGTGAAATATTAGTTATTAATCTGTTGCTCAGAAAATTGCTTACAAGGGCTACTGCCCAGATGGTGAAAGGTATGTCCCACTCCATTCCCTTCTTCAAATAACCAGGCAGCATGCTTGCGTGAAATATTAGTTATTAATCTGTTGCTCAGAAAATTGCTTACAAGGGCTACTGCCCAGATGGTGAAAGGAATGTCCCACTCCATTCCCTTCTTCAAATAACCAGGTAGCATGCTTGCGTGATATATTAGTTATTAATCTGTTGCTCAGAAAATTGCTTACAAGGGCTACTGCCCAGATGGTGAAAGGAATGTCCCATCCCATTCCCTTCTTCAAATAACCAGGCAGCATGCTTGCGTGATATATTAGTTATTAATCTGTTGCTCAGAAAATTGCTTTCAAGGGCTACTGCCCAGATGGTGAAAGGAATGTCCCACTCCATTCCCTTCTTGAAATAACCAGGTAGCATGTTTGCGTGAAATATTAGTTATTAATCTGTTGCTCAGAAAATTGCATACAAGGGCTACTGCCCAGATGGTGAAAGGAATGTCCCACTCCATTCCCTTCTTCAAATAACCAGGCAGCATGCTTGCGTGATATATTAGTTATTAATCTGTTGCTCAGAAAATTGCTTACAAGGGCTACTGCCCAGATGGTGAAAGGAATGTCCCACTCCATTCCCTTCTTCAAATAACCAGGTAGCATGCTTGCGTGATATATTAGTTATTAATCTGTTGCTCAGAAAATTGCTTACAAGGGCTACTGCCCAGATGGTGAAAGGAATGTCCCACTCCATTCCCTTCTTCAAATAACCAGGCAGCATGCTTGCGTGATATATTAGTTATTAATCTGTTGCTCAGAAAATTGCTTACAAGGGCTACTGCCCAGATGGTGAAAGGAATGTCCCACTCTATTCCCTTCTTGAAATAACCAGGTAGCATGCTTGCGTGAAATATTAGTTATTAATCTGTTGCTCAGAAAATTGCTTACAAGGGCTACTGCCCAGATGGTGAAAGGAATGTCCCACTCCATTCCCTTCTTCAAATAACCAGGTAGCATGCTTGCGTGAAATATTAGTTATTAATCTGTTGCTTAGAAAGTTGCTTACAAGGGCTACTGCCCAGATGGTGAAAGGAATGTCCCACTCCATTCCCTTCTTCAAATAACCAGGCAGCATGCTTGCGTGATATATTAGTTATTAATCTGTTGCTCAGAAAATTGCTTACAAGGGCTACTGCCCAGATGGTGAAAGGAATGTCCCACTCCATTCCCTTCTTCAAATAACCAGGTAGCATGCTTGCGTGAAATATTAGTTATTAATCTGTTGCTTAGAAAGTTGCTTACAAGGGCTATTGCCCAGATGGTGAAAGGAATGTCCCACTCCATTCCCTTCTTCAAATAACCAGGCAGCATGCTTGCGTGATATATTAGTTATTAATCTGTTGCTCAGAAAATTGCTTACAAGGGCTACTGCCCAGATGGTGAAAGGAATGTCCCACTCCATTCCCTTCTTGAAATAACCAGGTAGCATGCTTGCGTGAAATATTAGTTATTAATCTGTTGCTCAGAAAATTGCTTACAAGGGCTACTGCCCAGATGGTGAAAGGAATGTCCCACTCCATTCCCTTCTTCAAATAACCAGGCAGCATGCTTGCGTGATATATTAGTTATTAATCTGTTGCTCAGAAAATTGCTTACAAGGGCTACTGCCCAGATGGTGAAAGGAATGTACAACCCCATTCCCTTCTTGAAATAACCAGGTAGCATGCTTGCGTGAAATATTAGTTATTAATCTGTTGCTCAGAAAATTGCTTACAAGGGCTACTGCCCAGATGGTGAAAGGAATGTCCCACTCCATTCCCTTCTTCAAAGAACCAGGCAGCATGCTTGCGTGATATATTAGTTATTAATCTGTTGCTCAGAAAATTGCTTACAAGGGCTACTGCCCAGATGGTGAAAGGAATGTCCCACTCTATTCCCTTCTTGAAATAACCAGGTAGCATGCTTGCGTGAAATATTAGTTATTAATCTGTTGCTCAGAAAATTGCTTACAAGGGCTACTGCCCAGATGGTGAAAGGAATGTCCCACCCCATTCCCTTCTTCAAATAACCAGGCAGCATTCTTGCGTGAAATATTAGTTATTAATCTGTTGCTCAGAAAATTGCTTACAAGGGCTACTGCCCAGATGGTGAAAGGAATGTCCCACTCCATTCCCTTCTTCAAATAACCAGGTAGCATGCTTGCGTGATATATTAGTTATTAATCTGTTGCTCAGAAAATTGCTTACAAGGGATACTGCCCAGATGGTGAAAGGAATGTCCCACTCCATTCCCTTCATGAAATAACCAGGTAGCATGCTTGCGTGAAATATTAGTTATTAATCTGTTGCTTAGAAAGTTGCTTACAAGGGCTACTGCCCAGATGGTGAAAGGAATGTCCCACTCCATTCCCTTCTTCAAATAACCAGGCAGCATGCTTGCGTGAAATATTAGTTATTAATCTGTTGCTCAGAAAATTGCTTACAAGGGCTACTGCCCAGATGGTGAAAGGAATATCCCACTCCATTCCCTTCTTCAAATAACCAGGCAGCATGCTTGCGTGAAATATTAGTTATTAATCTGTTGCTCAGAAAATTGCTTACAAGGGCTACTGCCCAGATGGTGAAAGGAATGTCCCACTCCATTCCCTTCTTCAAATAACCAGGCAGCATGCTTGCGTGATATATTAGTTATTAATCTGTTGCTCAGAAAATTGCTTACAAGGGCTACTGCCCAGATGGTGAAAGGAATGTCCCACTCCATTCCCTTCTTCAAATAACCAGGTAGCATGCTTGCGTGAAATATTAGTTATTAATCTGTTGCTTAGAAAGTTGCTTACAAGGGCTACTGCCCAGATGGTGAAAGGAATGTCCCACTCCATTCCCTTCTTCAAATAACCAGGCAGCATGCTTGCGTGATATATTAGTTATTAATCTGTTGCTCAGAAAATTGCTTACAAGGGCTACTGCCCAGATGGTGAAAGGAATGTCCCACTCCATTCCCTTCTTGAAATAACCAGGTAGCATGCTTGCGTGAAATATTAGTTATTAATCTGTTGCTCAGAAAATTGCTTACAAGGGCTACTGCCCAGATGGTGAAAGGAATGTCCCACTCCATTCCCTTCTTCAAATAACCAGGCAGCATGCTTGCGTGAAATATTAGTTATTAATCTGTTGCTCAGAAAATTGCTTACAAGGGCTACTGCCCAGATGGTGAAAGGAATGTCCCACTCCATTCCCTTCTTGAAATAACCAGGTAGCATGCTTGCGTGAAATATTAGTTATTAATCTGTTGCTCAGAAAATTGCTTACAAGGGCTACTGCCCAGATGGTGAAAGGAATGTACAACCCCATTCCCTTCTTGAAATAACCAGGTAGCATGCTTGCGTGAAATATTAGTTATTAATCTGTTGCTCAGAAAATTGCTTACAAGGGCTACTGCCCAGATGGTGAAAGGAATGTCCCACTCCATTCCCTTCTTCAAAGAACCAGGCAGCATGCTTGCGTGATATATTAGTTATTAATCTGTTGCTCAGAAAATTGCTTACAAGGGCTACTGCCCAGATGGTGAAAGGAATGTCCCACTCTATTCCCTTCTTGAAATAACCAGGTAGCATGCTTGCGTGAAATATTAGTTATTAATCTGTTGCTCAGAAAATTGCTTACAAGGGCTACTGCCCAGATGGTGAAAGGAATGTCCCACCCCATTCCCTTCTTCAAATAACCAGGCAGCATTCTTGCGTGAAATATTAGTTATTAATCTGTTGCTCAGAAAATTGCTTACAAGGGCTACTGCCCAGATGGTGAAAGGAATGTCCCACTCCATTCCCTTCTTCAAATAACCAGGTAGCATGCTTGCGTGATATATTAGTTATTAATCTGTTGCTCAGAAAATTGCTTACAAGGGATACTGCCCAGATGGTGAAAGGAATGTCCCACTCCATTCCCTTCATGAAATAACCAGGTAGCATGCTTGCGTGAAATATTAGTTATTAATCTGTTGCTTAGAAAGTTGCTTACAAGGGCTACTGCCCAGATGGTGAAAGGAATGTCCCACTCCATTCCCTTCTTCAAATAACCAGGCAGCATGCTTGCGTGAAATATTAGTTATTAATCTGTTGCTCAGAAAATTGCTTACAAGGGCTACTGCCCAGATGGTGAAAGGAATATCCCACTCCATTCCCTTCTTCAAATAACCAGGCAGCATGCTTGCGTGAAATATTAGTTATTAATCTGTTGCACAGAAAATTGCTTACAAGGGCTACTGCCCAGATGGTGAAAGGAATGTCCCACTCCATTCCCTTCTTCAAATAACCAGGCAGCATGCTTGCGTGATATATTAGTTATTAATCTGTTGCTCAGAAAATTGCTTACAAGGGCTACTGCCCAGATGGTGAAAGGAATGTCCCACTCCATTCCCTTCTTGAAATAACCAGGTAGCATGCTTGCGTGAAATATTAGTTATTAATCTGTTGCTCAGAAAATTGCTTACAAGGGCTACTGCCCAGATGGTGAAAGGAATGTCCCACTCCATTCCCTTCTTCAAATAACCAGGCAGCATGCTTGCGTGAAATATTAGTTATTTATCTGTTGCTCAGAAAATTGCTTACAAGGGCTACTGCCCAGATGGTGAAAGGAATGTGCCACTCCATTCCCTTCTTCAAATAACCAGGCAGCATGCTTGCGTGAAATATTAGTTATTAATCTGCTGCTCAGAAAATTGCTTACAAGGGCCACTGCCCAGATGGTGAAAGGAATGTCCCACTCCATTCCCTTCTTGAAATAACCAGGCAGCATGCTTGCGTGAAATATTAGTTATTAATCTCTTGCTCAGAAAATTGCTTACAAGGGCTACTGCCCAGATGGTGAAAGGAATGTCCCACTCCATTCCCTTCTTCAAATAACCAGGTAGCATGCTTGCGTGAAATATTAGTTATTAATCTGTTGCTCAGAAAATTGCTTACAAGGGCTACTGCCCAGATGGTGAAAGGAATGTCCCACTCCATTCCCTTCTTCAAATAACCAGGCAGCATGCTTGCGTGATATATTAGTTATTAATCTGTTGCTCAGAAAATTGCTTACAAGGGCTACTGCCCAGATGGTGAAAGGAATGTCCAACCCCATTCCCTTCTTGAAATAACCAGGTAGCATGCTTGCGTGATATATTAGTTATTAATCTGTTGCTCAGAAAATTGCTTACAAGGGATACTGCCCAGATGGTGAAAGGAATGTCCAACCCCATTCCCTTTTTGAAATAACCAGGCAGCATGCTTGCGTGAAATATTAGTTATTAATCTGTTGCTCAGAAAATTGCTTACAAGGGATACTGCCCAGATGGTGAAAGGAATGTCCCACTCCATTCCCTTCTTCAAATAACCAGGCAGCATGCTTGCGTGATATATTAGTTATTAATCTGTTGCTCAGAAAATTGCTTACAAGGGCTACTGCCCAGATGGTGAAAGGAATGTCCCACTCCATTCCCTTCTTGAAATAACCAGGTAGCATGCTTGCGTGAAATATAAGTTATTAATCTGTTGCTCAGAAAATTGCTTACAAGGGCTACTGCCAAGATGGTGAAAGGAATGTCCCACCCCATTCCCTTCTTCAAATAACCAGGCAGCATGCTTGCGTGATATATTAGTTATTAATCTGTTGCTCAGAAAATTGCTTACAAGGGCTACTGCCCAGATGGTGAAAGGAATGTCCCACTCCATTCCCTTCTTCAAATAACCAGGTAGCATGCTTGCGTGATATATTAGTTATTAATCTGTTGCTCAGCATATTGCTTACAAGGGATACTGCCCAGATGGTGAAAGGAATGTCCCACTCCATTCCCTTCTTCAAATAACCAGGCAGCATGCTTGCGTGATATATTAGTTATTAATCTGTTGCTCAGAAAATTGCTTACAAGGGCTACTGCCCAGATGGTGAAAGGAATGTCCCACTCCATTCCCTTCTTGAAATAACCAGGTAGCATGCTTGCGTGAAATATTAGTTATTAATCTGTTGCTCAGAAAATTGCTTACAAGGGCTACTGCCCAGATGGTGAAAGGAATGACCCACTCCATTCCCTTCTTGAAATAACCAGGTAGCATGCTTGCGTGAAATATTAGTTATTAATCTGTTGCTTAGAAAGTTGCTTACAAGGGCTACTGCCCAGATGGTGAAAGGAATGTCCCACTCCATTCCCTTCTTCAAATAACCAGGCAGCATGCTTGCGTGATATATTAGTTATTAATCTGTTGCTCAGAAAATTGCTTACAAGGGCTACTGCCCAGATGGTGAAAGGAATGTCCCACTCCATTCCCTTCTTGAAATAACCAGGTAGCATGCTTGCGTGAAATATTAGTTATTAATCTGTTGCTCAGAAAATTGCTTACAAGGGCTACTGCCCAGATGGTGAAAGGAATGTCCCACTCCATTCCCTTCTTCAAATAACCAGGCAGCATGCTTGCGTGATATATTAGTTATTAATCTGTTGCTCAGAAAATTGCTTACAAGGGCTACTGCCCAGATGGTGAAAGGAATGTCCCACTCCATTCCCTTTTTCAAATAGCCAGGCAGCATGCTTGCGTGAAATATTAGTTATTAATCTGTTGCTCAGAAAATTGCTTACAAGGGCTACTGCCCAGATGGTGAAAGGAATGTCCCACTCCATTCCCTTCTTCAAATAACCAGGTAGCATGCTTGCGTGATATATTAGTTATTAATCTGTTGCTTAGAAAGTTGCTTACAAGGGCTACTGCCCAGATGGTGAAAGGAATGTCCCACTCCATTCCCTTCTTCAAATAACCAGGTAGCATGCTTGCGTGATATATTAGTTATTAATCTGTTGCTCAGAAAATTGCTTACAAGGGCTACTGCCCAGATGGTGAAAGGAATGTCCCACTCCATTCCCTTCTTGAAATAACCAGGTAGCATGCTTGCGTGAAATATTAGTTATTAATCTGTTGCTCAGAAAATTGCTTACAAGGGATACTGCCCAGATGGTGAAAGGAATGTCCCACTCCATTCCCTTCTTCAAATAACCAGGCAGCATGCTTGCGTGATATATTAGTTATTAATCTGTTGCTCAGAAAATTGCTTACAAGGGCTACTGCTCAGATGGTGAAAGGAATGTCCCACTCCATTCCCTTCTTGAAATAACCAGGCAGCATGCTTGCGTGATATATTAGTTATTAATCTGTTGCTTAGAAAGTTGCTTACAAGGGCTACTGCCCAGATGGTGAAAGGTATGTCCCACTCCATTCCCTTCTTCAAATAGCCAGGCAGCATGCTTGCGTGAAATATTCGTTATTAATCTGTTGCTCAGAAAATTGCTTACAAGGGCTACTGCCCAGATGGTGAAAGGAATGTCCCACTCCATTCCCTTCTTGAAATTACCAGGCAGCATGCTTGCGTGAAATATTAGTTATTAATCTGTTGCTCAGAAAATTGCTTACAAGGGATACTGCCCAGATGGTTAAAGGAATGTCCAACCCCATTCCCTTCTTCAAATAACCAGGCAGCATGTATGCGTGAAATATTAGTTATTAATCTGTTGCTTAGAAAGTTGCTTACAAGGGCTACTGCCCAGATGGTGAAAGGAATGTCCCACTCCATTCCCTTCTTGAAATAACCAGGTAGCATGCTTGCGTGAAATATTAGTTATTAATCTGTTGCTTAGAAAGTTGCTTACAAGGGCTACTGCCCAGATGGTGAAAGGAATGTCCCACTCCATTCCCTTCTTGAAATAACCAGGCAGCATGCTTGCGTGAAATATTAGTTATTAATCTGTTGCTCAGAAAATTGCTTACAAGGGCTACTGCCCAGATGGTGAAAGGAATGTCCCACTCCATTCCCTTCTTGAAATAACCAGGCAGCATGCCTGCGTGAAATATTAGTTATTAATCTGTTGCTCAGAAAATTGCTTACAAGGGCTACTGCCCAGATGGTGAAAGGAATGTCCCACTCCATTCCCTTCTTGAAATAACCAGGCAGCATGCTTGCGTGAAATATTAGTTATTAATCTGTTGCTCAGAAAATTGCTTACAAGGGCTACTGCCCAGATGGTGAAAGGAATGTCCCACTCCATTCCCTTCTTGAAATAACCAGGTAGCATGCTTGCGTGAAATATTAGTTATTAATCTGTTGCTCAGAATATTGCTTACAAGGGATACTGCCCAGATGGTGAAAGGAATGTCCCACTCCATTCCCTTCTTCAAATAACCAGGCAGCATGCTTGCGTGATATATTAGTTATTAATCTGTTGCTCAGAAAATTGCTACAAGGGCTACTGCCCAGATGGTGAAAGGAATGTCCCACTCCATTCCCTTCTTGAAATAACCAGGTAGCATGCTTGCGTGAAATATAAGTTATTAATCTGTTGCTCAGAAAATTGCTTACAAGGGCTACTGCCAAGATGGTGAAAGGAATGTCCCACCCCATTCCCTTCTTCAAATAACCAGGCAGCATGCTTGCGTGATATATTAGTTATTAATCTGTTGCTCAGAAAATTGCTTACAAGGGCTACTGCCCAGATGGTGAAAGGAATGTCCCACTCCATTCCCTTCTTCAAATAACCAGGTAGCATGCTTGCGTGATATATTAGTTATTAATCTGTTGCTCAGAATATTGCTTACAAGGGATACTGCCCAGATGGTGAAAGGAATGTCCCACTCCATTCCCTTCTTCAAATAACCAGGCAGCATGCTTGCGTGATATATTAGTTATTAATCTGTTGCTCAGAAAATTGCTTACAAGGGCTACTGCCCAGATGGTGAAAGGAATGTCCCACTCCATTCCCTTCTTGAAATAACCAGGTAGCATGCTTGCGTGAAATATTAGTTATTAATCTGTTGCTCAGAAAATTGCTTACAAGGGCTACTGCCCAGATGGTGAAAGGAATGACCCACTCCATTCCCTTCTTGAAATAACCAGGTAGCATGCTTGCGTGAAATATTAGTTATTAATCTGTTGCTTAGAAAGTTGCTTACAAGGGCTACTGCCCAGATGGTGAAAGGAATGTCCCACTCCATTCCCTTCTTCAAATAACCAGGCAGCATGCTTGCGTGATATATTAGTTATTAATCTGTTGCTCAGAAAATTGCTTACAAGGGCTACTGCCCAGATGGTGAAAGGAATGTCCCACTCCATTCCCTTCTTGAAATAACCAGGTAGCATGCTTGCGTGAAATATTAGTTATTAATCTGTTGCTCAGAAAATTGCTTACAAGGGCTACTGCCCAGATGGTGAAAGGAATGTCCCACTCCATTCCCTTCTTCAAATAACCAGGCAGCATGCTTGCGTGATATATTAGTTATTAATCTGTTGCTCAGAAAATTGCTTACAAGGGCTACTGCCCAGATGGTGAAAGGAATGTCCCACTCCATTCCCTTTTTCAAATAGCCAGGCAGCATGCTTGCGTGAAATATTAGTTATTAATCTGTTGCTCAGAAAATTGCTTACAAGGGCTACTGCCCAGATGGTGAAAGGAATGTCCCACTCCATTCCCTTCTTCAAATAACCAGGTAGCATGCTTGCGTGATATATTAGTTATTAATCTGTTGCTTAGAAAGTTGCTTACAAGGGCTACTGCCCAGATGGTGAAAGGAATGTCCCACTCCATTCCCTTCTTCAAATAACCAGGTAGCATGCTTGCGTGATATATTAGTTATTAATCTGTTGCTCAGAAAATTGCTTACAAGGGCTACTGCCCAGATGGTGAAAGGAATGTCCCACTCCATTCCCTTCTTGAAATAACCAGGTAGCATGCATGCGTGAAATATTAGTTATTAATCTGTTGCTCAGAAAATTGCTTACAAGGGATACTGCCCAGATGGTGAAAGGAATGTCCCACTCCATTCCCTTCTTCAAATAACCAGGCAGCATGCTTGCGTGATATATTAGTTATTAATCTGTTGCTCAGAAAATTGCTTACAAGGGCTACTGCTCAGATGGTGAAAGGAATGTCCCACTCCATTCCCTTCTTGAAATAACCAGGCAGCATGCTTGCGTGATATATTAGTTATTAATCTGTTGCTTAGAAAGTTGCTTACAAGGGCTACTGCCCAGATGGTGAAAGGTATGTCCCACTCCATTCCCTTCTTCAAATAGCCAGGCAGCATGCTTGCGTGAAATATTCGTTATTAATCTGTTGCTCAGAAAATTGCTTACAAGGGCTACTGCCCAGATGGTGAAAGGAATGTCCCACTCCATTCCCTTCTTGAAATTACCAGGCAGCATGCTTGCGTGAAATATTAGTTATTAATCTGTTGCTCAGAAAATTGCTTACAAGGGATACTGCCCAGATGGTTAAAGGAATGTCCAACCCCATTCCCTTCTTCAAATAACCAGGCAGCATATATGCGTGAAATATTAGTTATTAATCTGTTGCTTAGAAAGTTGCTTACAAGGGCTACTGCCCAGATGGTGAAAGGAATGTCCCACTCCATTCCCTTCTTGAAATAACCAGGTAGCATGCTTGCGTGAAATATTAGTTATTAATCTGTTGCTTAGAAAGTTGCTTACAAGGGCTACTGCCCAGATGGTGAAAGGAATGTCCCACTCCATTCCCTTCTTGAAATAACCAGGCAGCATGCTTGCGTGAAATATTAGTTATTAATCTGTTGCTCAGAAAATTGCTTACAAGGGCTACTGCCCAGATGGTGAAAGGAATGTCCCACTCCATTCCCTTCTTGAAATAACCAGGCAGCATGCTTGCGTGAAATATTAGTTATTAATCTGTTGCTCAGAAAATTGCTTACAAGGGATACTGCCCAGATGGTGAAAGGAATGTCCCACTCCATTCCCTTCTTGAAATAACCAGGCAGCATGCTTGCGTGAAATATTAGTTATTAATCTGTTGCTCAGAAAGTTGCTTACAAGGGCTACTGCCCAGAAGGTGAAAGGAATGTCCCACTCCATTCCCTTCTTCAAATAACCAGGCAGCATGCTTGCGTGATATATTAGTTATTAATCTGTTGCTCAGAAAATTGCTTACAAGGGCTACTGCCCAGATGGTGAAAGGAATGTCCAACCCCATTCCCTTCTTGAAATAACCAGGTAGCATGCTTGCGTGATATATTAGTTATTAATCTGTTGCTCAGAAAATTGCTTACAAGGGATACTGCCCAGATGGTGAAAGGAATGTCCAACCCCATTCCCTTCTTGAAATAACCAGGTAGCATGCTTGCGTGATATATTAGTTATTAATCTGTTGCTCAGAAAATTGCTTACAAGGGCTACTGCCCAGATGGTGAAAGGAATGTGCAACCCCATTCCCTTCTTGAAATAACCAGGTAGCATGCTTGCGTGAAATATTAGTTATTAATCTGTTGCTCAGAAAATTGCTTACAAGGGATACTGCCCAGATGGTGAAAGGAATGTCCCACTCCATTCCCTTCTTGAAATAACCAGGCAGCATGCTTGCGTGAAATATTAGTTATTAATCTGTTGCTCAGAAAATTGCTTACAAGGGATACTGCCCAGATGGTGAAAGGAATGTCCCACTCCATTCCCTTCTTGAAATAACCAGGTAGCATGCTTGCGTGAAATATTAGTTATTAATCTGTTGCTCAGAAAATTGCTTACAAGGGCTACTGCCCAGATGGTGAAAGGAATGTCCCTCTCCATTCCCTTCTTCAAATAACCAGGCAGCATGCTTGCGTGATATATTAGTTATTAATCTGTTGCTCAGAAAATTGCTTACAAGGGATACTGCCCAGATGGTGAAAGGAATGTCCCACTCCATTCCCTTTTTGAAATAACCAGGCAGCATGCTTGCGTGAAATATTAGTTATTAATCTGTTGCTCAGAAAATTGCTTACAAGGGATACTGCCCAGATGGTGAAAGGAATGTCCCACTCCATTCCCTTCTTCAAATAACCAGGCAGCATGCTTGCGTGATATATTAGTTATTAATCTGTTGCTCAGAAAATTGCTTACAAGGGCTACTGCTCAGATGGTGAAAGGAATGTCCCACTCCATTCCCTTCTTGAAATAACCAGGCAGCATGCTTGCGTGATATATTAGTTATTAATCTGTTGCTTAGAAAGTTGCTTACAAGGGCTACTGCCCAGATGGTGAAAGGAATGTCCCACTCCATTCCCTTCTTCAAATAGCCAGGCAGCATGCTTGCGTGAAATATTCGTTATTAATCTGTTGCTCAGAAAATTGCTTACAAGGGATACTGCCCAGATGGTGAAAGGAATGTCCCACTCCATTCCCTTCTTGAAATAACCAGGCAGCATGCTTGCGTGAAATATTAGTTATTAATCTGTTGCTCAGAAAATTGCTTACAATGGCTACTGCCCAGATGGTGAAAGGAATGTCCCACTGCATTCCCTTCTTCAAATAACCAGGCAGCATGCTTGCGTGATATATTAGTTATTAATCTGTTGCTCAGAAAATTGCTTACAAGGGATACTGCCCAGATGGTGAAAGGAATGTCCCACTCCATTCCCTTCTTGAAATAACCAGGCAGCATGCTTGCGTGAAATATTAGTTATTAATCTGTTGCTCAGAAAATTGCTTACAAGGGATACTGCCCAGATGGTGAAAGGAATGTCCCACTCCATTCCCTTCTTGAAATAACCAGGTAGCATGCTTGCGTGAAATATTAGTTATTAATCTGTTGCTCAGAAAATTGCTTACAAGGGCTACTGCCCAGATGGTGAAAGGAATGTCCCACTGCATTCCCTTCTTCAAATAACCAGGCAGCATGCTTGCGTGATATATTAGTTATTAATCTGATGCTCAGAAAATTGCTTACAAGGGATACTGCCCAGATGGTGAAAGGAATGTCCCACTCCATTCCCTTCTTGAAATAACCAGGCAGCATGCTTGCGTGAAATATAAGTTATTAATCTGTTGCTCAGAAAATTGCTTACAAGGGATACTGCCCAGATGGTGAAAGGAATGTCCCACTCCATTCCCTTCTTCAAATAACCAGGCAGCATGCTTGCGTGATATATTAGTTATTAATCTGTTGCTCAGAAAATTGCTTACAAGGGCTACTGCTCAGATGGTGAAAGGAATGTCCCACTCCATTCCCTTCTTGAAATAACCAGGCAGCATGCTTGCGTGATATATTAGTTATTAATCTGTTGCTTAGAAAGTTGCTTACAAGGGCTACTGCCCAGATGGTGAAAGGAATGTCCCACTCCATTCCCTTCTTCAAATAGCCAGGCAGCATGCTTGCGTGAAATATTCGTTATTAATCTGTTGCTCAGAAAATTGCTTACAAGGGATACTGCCCAGATGGTGAAAGGAATGTCCCACTCCATTCCCTTCTTGAAATAACCAGGCAGCATGCTTGCGTGAAATATTAGTTATTAATCTGTTGCTCAGAAAATTGCTTACAAGGGATACTGCCCAGATGGTTAAAGGAATGTCCAACCCCATTCCCTTCTTCAAATAACCAGGCAGCATATATGCGTGAAATATTAGTTATTAATCTGTTGCTTAGAAAGTTGCTTACAAGGGCTACTGCCCAGATGGTGAAAGGAATGTCCCACTCCATTCCCTTCTTGAAATAACCAGGTAGCATGCTTGCGTGAAATATTAGTTATTAATCTGTTGCTTAGAAAGTTGCTTACAAGGGCTACTGCCCAGATGGTGAAAGGAATGTCCCACTCCATTCCCTTCTTGAAATAACCAGGCAGCATGCTTGCGTGAAATATTAGTTATTAATCTGTTGCTCAGAAAATTGCTTACAAGGGATACTGCCCAGATGGTGAAAGGAATGTCCCACTCCATTCCCTTCTTGAAATAACCAGGCAGCATGCTTGCGTGAAATATTAGTTATTAATCTGTTGCTCAGAAAATTGCTTACAAGGGATACTGCCCAGATGGTGAAAGGAATGTCCCACTCCATTCCCTTCTTGAAATAACCAGGCAGCATGCTTGCGTGAAATATTAGTTATTAATCTGTTGCTCAGAAAGTTGCTTACAAGGGCTACTGCCCAGATGGTGAAAGGAATGTCCCACTCCATTCCCTTCTTCAAATAACCAGGCAGCATGCTTGCGTGATATATTAGTTATTAATCTGTTGCTCAGAAAATTGCTTACAAGGGCTACTGCCCAGATGGTGAAAGGAATGTCCAACCCCATTCCCTTCTTGAAATAACCAGGTAGCATGCTTGCGTGATATATTAGTTATTAATCTGTTGCTCAGAAAATTGCTTACAAGGGATACTGCCCAGATGGTGAAAGGAATGTCCAACCCCATTCCCTTCTTGAAATAACCAGGTAGCATGCTTGCGTGATATATTAGTTATTAATCTGTTGCTCAGAAAATTGCTTACAAGGGCTACTGCCCAGATGGTGAAAGGAATGTCCAACCCCATTCCCTTCTTGAAATAACCAGATAGCATGCTTGCGTGAAATATTAGTTATTAATCTGTTGCTCAGAAAATTGCTTACAAGGGATACTGCCCAGATGGTGAAAGGAATGTCCCACTCCATTCCCTTCTTGAAATAACCAGGCAGCATGCTTGCGTGAAATATTAGTTATTAATCTGTTGCTCAGAAAATTGCTTACAAGGGATACTGCCCAGATGGTGAAAGGAATGTCCCACTCCATTCCCTTCTTGAAATAACCAGGTAGCATGCTTGCGTGAAATATTAGTTATTAATCTGTTGCTCAGAAAATTGCTTACAAGGGCTACTGCCCAGATGGTGAAAGGAATGTCCCTCTCCATTCCCTTCTTCAAATAACCAGGCAGCATGCTTGCGTGATATATTAGTTATTAATCTGTTGCTCAGAAAATTGCTTACAAGGGATACTGCCCAGATGGTGAAAGGAATGTCCCACTCCATTCCCTTCTTGAAATAACCAGGCAGCATGCTTCCGTGAAATATTAGTTATTAAGCTGTTGCTCAGAAAATTGCTTACAAGGGATACTGCCCAGATGGTGAAAGGAATGTCCCACTCCATTCCCTTCTTCAAATAACCAGGCAGCATGCTTGCGTGATATATTAGTTATTAATCTGTTGCTCAGAAAATTGCTTACAAGGGCTACTGCTCAGATGGTGAAAGGAATGTCCCACTCCATTCCCTTCTTCAAATAACCAGGCAGCATGCTTGCGTGATATATTAGTTATTAATCTGTTGCTTAGAAAGTTGCTTACAAGGGCTACTGCCCAGATGGTGAAAGGAATGTCCCACTCCATTCCCTTCTTCAAATAGCCAGGCAGCATGCTTGCGTGAAATATTCGTTATTAATCTGTTGCTCAGAAAATTGCTTACAAGGGATACTGCCCAGATGGTGAAAGGAATGTCCCACTCCATTCCCTTCTTGAAATAACCAGGCAGCATGCTTGCGTGAAATATTAGTTATTAATCTGTTGCTCAGAAAATTGCTTACAAGGGATACTGCCCAGATGGTTAAAGGAATGTCCAACCCCATTCCCTTCTTCAAATAACCAGGCAGCATGTATGCGTGAAATATTAGTTATTAATCTGTTGCTTAGAAAGTTGCTTACAAGGGCTACTGCCCAGATGGTGAAAGGAATGTCCCACTCCATTCCCTTCTTGAAATAACCAGGTAGCATGCTTGCGTGAAATATTAGTTATTAATCTGTTGCTTAGAAAGTTGCTTACAAGGGCTACTGCCCAGATGGTGAAAGGAATGTCCCACTCCATTCCCTTCTTGAAATAACCAGGCAGCATGCTTGCGTGAAATATTAGTTATTAATCTGTTGCTAAGAAAATTGCTTACAAGGGATACTGCCCAGATGGTGAAAGGAATGTCCCACTCCATTCCCTTCTTGAAATAACCAGGCAGCATGCTTGCGTGAAATATTAGTTATTAATCTGTTGCTCAGAAAATTGCTTACAAGGGATACTGCCCAGATGGTGAAAGGAATGTCCCACTCCATTCCCTTCTTGAAATAACCAGGCAGCATGCTTGCGTGAAATATTAGTTATTAATCTGTTGCTCAGAAAGTTGCTTACAAGGGCTACTGCGCAGATGGTGGAAGGAATGTCCCACTCTATTCCCTTCTTCAAATAACCAGGCAGCATGCTTGCGTGATATATTAGTTATTAATCTGTTGCTCAGAAAATTGCTTACAAGGGCTACTGCCCAGATGGTGAAAGGAATGTCCAACCCCATTCCCTTCTTGAAATAACCAGGTAGCATGCTTGCGTGATATATTAGTTATTAATCTGTTGCTCAGAAAATTGCTTACAAGGGATACTGCCCAGATGGTGAAAGGAATGTCCAACCCCATTCCCTTCTTGAAATAACCAGGTAGCATGCTTGCGTGATATATTAGTTATTAATCTGTTGCTCAGAAAATTGCTTACAAGGGCTACTGCCCAGATGGTGAAAGGAATGTCCAACCCCATTCCCTTCTTGAAATAACCAGGTAGCATGCTTGCGTGAAATATTAGTTATTAATCTGTTGCTCAGAAAATTGCTTACAAGGGATACTGCCCAGATGGTGAAAGGAATGTCCCACTCCATTCCCTTCTTGAAATAACCAGGTAGCATGCTTGCGTGAAATATTAGTTATTAATCTGTTGCTCAGTAAGTTGCTTACAAGGGCTACTGCTCAGATGGTGAAAGGAATGTCCCACTCCATTCCCTTCTTGAAATAACCAGGCAGCATGATTGCGTGATATATTAGTTATTAATCTGTTGCTCAGAAAGTTGCTTACAAGGGCTACTGCCCAGATGGTGAAAGGAATGTCCCACTCCATTCCCTTCTTCAAATAACCAGGCAGCATGCTTGCGTGAAATATTAGTTATTAATCTGTTGCTCAGAAAGTTGCTTACAAGGGCTGTCCAACACGCAGGTGAAACCTATCTTTTTCTCAGAAAGTTGCTTACAAGGGATGTCCAACACGCAGGCGAAACCTATTTTGTTCAAGATGTTTTAAATTATACTTAATTCCAACTGTATATGCTAAAATATGCTGTTATGTTCAGAATATGCAAAAAATCCAATAAACTTTCAAAATATGCATTTGCATATGCACATATGCATTTTCAAAAAATCCGGTCCCTAGTTATAAATAATCGCAGTTGTTTAATGTCCGTCCTCAATTCTAGTTCTTAACAGAGGCTGGGGTGGCGGAATTTCATCCCACAGGCGATCTTTAACGTGACGGAAGCCAATGACATGGGGTTGGCACGTGTAAATATCCGTAAACGCCACCGACTGCGGTCGGGTTTGAGCCCGCTAACTTGGGATTAGCAGGCCAACGCTGTATGCACTGCGTTTGGCAGTCAAATGTCATCCCGTTACAGATCAGTGGACAGTATATTTACCACCAACTATAAGCACAATTTATATTGTCAAAGCTGATGATAGTTGAATATTTCAGCGATATATATTATACAGGGTATCTTATATGTACCTTTGGAGAATGTTAGGTCGTGTAGAGGACGGGTATAGCAGTAATTTGAGATAGGGGACTTGGGGTCGGAGGGGCCTCCTTAGCCCCTAAAATAAGGGTTGATTCAGGCCCTCCACCCTGTCAGTTGGGCAACCGACCCAAGCCTCTATTACCTTTCTCAACCCTTTAACTCTTGGCAAGATTCATTTCACCATGTGGTGCTGGCGTAACGGATAGCGTTGCGGTGCGAATGGTCGGTAGTCCCGGGTTCGATTCCGGCATTGGGCAATTTTATTTTTATTTTTTAATGTTATTTGTCGTATTTGTACCCTCTTCTCCGGCGTATCGCCAGACTGTATCATGTGAGTACGATACGACAAATAACATTAAAAAAAAGGTTTTGCCCAAGCCCCGAATCGAATCCGGGACTATCATCTTTTCGCACCGCAACGCTATGCATTAGGCCAGCGCCACATGGTGAAATGAATCTTGCCAAGAGTTTTGGGTCGGTTGCCTAACTTACAGGGTGGAGGGCCTTAATCAGCCCTAATTTTAGGGGTTAAGGAGGCCGCTCCGACCCCAAGTTCCCTATCTCAAATTACTTCTATACCCGTCCCCTACACGACCTATCATTCTCCAAAGGTACATAAAAGACACCCTGTATATTATATTATTATATAATTTTGTGAGCTTCTGCCTGGCCATTGGATACAATAAGCTTATTATTATTATTATTATTATTATTATTATTATTATTATTATTATTATTATTATTATTATTATTATTATTATTATTATTTTGTGTTTATATTTCTAAAAACCAAATATCATATCTAAGTTGATTAGTAAAATTATTTTTTAAATAATAACTCTTAGTCAGAAAATGAGCGACTATTGGAAGAAGAAGAAAGCAACAACTTTACCGAAGAGTAGATATGAGCCCCGTGGTCCTAAGTAGGCCTAAACAATAAAGAAAGATGATTTAAAATTAAAGAGTGAAACAATAAAATATGCTAGTAAAAATTAAAATTATAATAATTTGAGATTATAAAAATAATGAAAATTATCAAAATAAAGAGAACAAAAATTAAAATTAATAATTATAATCGGGCTAAAATAATTAAAATGAAATAAAAATATCGTCAATAATATTTTGCCCTTAAAACGGTTAAAGCAAAAATCGGTCCGAAACCTTCGACATTGGAATACAAGTGATGTAGACACTCCCGAGGCGTTGAGGATAACTCAACTACTCCAAGGAATCAGTGTACGATGTCTGTGTTGACGAGTTGAAGTGCCACGTTGCTATGCCTGCAGTGACGCAGGGAGACGCCATTTTGAACAGTTGTTGTAAATGTAGCAGCTTGTGAAACATGAGCATATAAATGGTATTAAATGAGTAGCATTTTGCTTATAACTTGTGACTCGATCGTTTCCGTACTCCCCCCAGGGGCTCACATCTAGTGGGACGCGGGTTGGCGACCACGGGGCCCCAGCTGAGTCCGGCATTACTTCCACTTACTTGTGCCGAGCTCCTCTCCGTCTTCTTTCCTGTCGACTTCTATTGGTCATTCTTGTACTCTTCCGACCCCGACGGTATTAGGGTATCCCAGGCCTAGGGAGTCTTTCACTTACCCGCCTTAATTGGCCCTTGTCTCATCTTTCCTGATACCCTCATACTTCGAGGGGTCTGCCTTCTTTTCCTTTTCTTGTTATCTCCTGCCTTCTGCACAAGGCCTTCAAGGAGGCAGGGTGTATATAGCCCCACCACTTCTGGTGCACCGTGGATAGTGCTACACCCTCAAGGGCTCACGGCTGGTGAGTTTGGGAGTTGGCGACCCCGTGGGAATCCCTAAGCTGGGTCCGTTTTGCTCCATTTATCCTCTGAACTTGCGGCGGGCCCTCTCCTCTTTCCCCTTTCCTAACTGCCTTTCATGGCTCTCCTTCCTTCCAACTCCCTCAATCCTCATTCTTCGAGGGTTGAGAGCATTTCCTTTCTTCCTGTCCTTTATTTGCCTTATCCTTTATTTGTTTACCATTTCATCTTCTAGTATGTAAGCTTGTAGTTAGTATTAGTTATAGTCATTCTTTCTCATCTCGTCTTTCACTATCACCCTAATGTCCTACGTTTTTTCTTTTTTCATTAAAAATCTTCCCGTCTATTAAAATAATTTTCCATCTGTTGTACCAAATAGCCACCAACACTATTACATTGCGATATTTTGTGTTAGAATACATTGAAAACTCCTCCCGCGAGATGGCATCCTTTTGTAACGTTTGGCACTGGTTGGCAGGAACAGTTGATTATCGGGATGCATTTGAAACACAGATTATTGTTTCGCAGGTTGGTAGCACAGGCATTATAAGGAAAAGTTGACAGTTGCATTCATAGACTATGAATCCACACGCTTGGAAAATATCTTTGATTTGCGCCGTGCAATCTACTTATAAGTGTCCCGCATGTACTAGTGATGGACGGGAGGTCTAATAACTGAATTGCCAAGGGGTAATCTTGCATGCAAGCAGGTTACGTCGGAATGGTAAGAGATAACAACCAAACGGCATCACGCTGCATGGTCCTCAGTGCTCCCGTCTAATGCGCCCCATAGCGTTATGAAGCCTCCCTGGTGAGCGCAGAATAGTAACATTGTACGCGGTACAGCAGCATTAAAGTTGCTATCAACATATCGACAAAGGCTGAGGTTTTCACCAAAAATGAGCCCACACACACAATTTTAATCTATGGAGTATCTGGTCACAATCCCACCAAAGCTCGCACATTATATGCACAGGAGATTCCAAATAGACGTCTGCCTTCTGAACATGTATTTCCCCAAACAGAGCTGTAAATAAGAGCTAATGGATTGTTGAAGCATATACCAGCATGGCTAGACCCTTCTGCAACAATTATGATGTTGTGTAAACGGTACATCAGTACTGTGATTGAAGCCTTCACACGGTACGTTGAATTACACCGTACTGAAATAATAAGTTGTGTTGTTGATTTTTAAGGGCTTTACAACATAGTGGTCATGTAGCCCCGTGTACTTGACTGTGTGAAGAATTTGTCTGATAACCTGTGTCACTATTGTTATTTTATTATTACAGTCGAGTGCAGACATCATAGTGACAATAATAATAATAGGAATCATGTTAGTACTTGTGTATTAAAATTACTGCTAAATTGTTGCACAACACCCAACATATTGTAAACCGGTATTAGTTTGTAACGCTCCTTTGCAATAAACAGGGTTCATTTGTAAAAACGCAAAAGATGCAGGAAAGAAAGTTTAATAACATATTCATTTTTACATGTAGGCTACAAAAATTCCACTCTAAAATAGCATTGCTTGCTATATGGACAAAAAACCTACATATTATTGCTTAGAAAATAAATTAAATTAAGAGGTCACACTTGGACAGCTTTTCAGAATGAATATGCTCAAAGACATGTCGCTGGTGGCAAATACAATGCTGAACACGTTTCGCAGTGTCTGCATGGACACGTCGTAACATTTCAGGTGTCACTGCAGCACAGACCGCACCAATGCATTCTTGTAATTGATCAACATTTTCTGACGCTGTTTCGTAGACTTTTGATCTTAAAGAGTCCCACAGAAAGAAATCCAGAGGGGTTAGATCAGGCGATCAGGGTGGCCATTGCAGGGGTCCTCCACAAACTATCCACCGTTTAGGATATCGTGTATTCATATATTCCGTATCGGCTCGGAAGGTGTGAGCTGGAGCACCATCATGCCGTGCCAATGTTGTAATACAACCTGGAGTGGAATATCTTTTAGAAGGTTTCCCAGAGACAAGATTGTTTGTAGAAATTCGAGGTAATTCTTACCTGTGAGTCTGG
Organism: Meconema thalassinum; assembly: GCA_946902985.2. Taxonomy (NCBI): domain Eukaryota; kingdom Metazoa; phylum Arthropoda; class Insecta; order Orthoptera; family Tettigoniidae; genus Meconema; species Meconema thalassinum. The sequence continues at coordinate 56,908,705 of OX336389.2, forward strand.
GGGCGATGAAAACAGGCCCAATTATGTAGTCTCACAGAATACCACACCACACATCAAACCCCCAGAGGATCTGAACCTGCTGTGCTCGAAACCAGTGGGGATTCACTGGAGCTCAGTAATGAAGATTGTGAGTATTGACGTTGGCATCATTGGCGTAATAGCATTTATCACTCCACAGAATATTCCTGGCAAAATGTGGATCTTGTTGTAATGCAGCAGCCATTCTTAGGCAATATGCTACCCTGCGATCGAAATCATTTCCATACAGTTGTTGGTGTAGGTGAAGCTTATACGGATGCCATATTCGCTCCATCAGGATCCTCTGTATTGAAGTTCGTGGCTAGCTACCTTTCAGCTCCTCTTTGCCCTAAGCAACAATAAATATGTGCACATTGTAACATTGATGGTTCGTATCATCATTATTATTATCATTATTATTATGGTCTCAAAAGACTAAATTAGGCCTATGTAGTACCAGCAGTACTTAATGAAATACCACCTGGATTGTCCAATATAAACTGCAAACAACTAGCTATACGCCGCATAAAAATATTACCTAAATAAGCATTAATTTATACTATAAACGTATTATTGCATGCACCCTTGTATTGAAATACAATCTGTATGATGTTGTAAAAACTAATTAATATGTCTCACAGATAATCTGTACTGGTTTTGACGTCAGATTCCTGAGACATATCACAAATGTAATAACAATAGTAATTAATAAATACATTCTAATTCTAAATTTAAATGATTACTTTTATCAGCAACAGCTCAGTAAGGTGAAGTGAGGCGGCTTCGGTGGCGTAGTTGGTAGCATGCTGAGCTTCCATGCCCAAGATCGCGGGTTCAAACCCGGCCAAAGTCATCGGATTGTTTAAGAGCGTTAAAAATCCCCCAGTATGCCTTCCGTCGGAGGGGAAGTAAAGCTGGCGGGCCCATGTCATAGATTTATGACATGTAAAAGTACCTTCCACTAACTAAACTTGTGTGAAGCAAAATTTGAAGGTTAGGTTTGATTAATGCTCTTATGTTCCAACGTTCATCGCCAGGCGATGGTTGCCATGGCATCTAGTAGTAGCCAAGCTCACAGCTAGGTTTCGTGGACGGTAACATTTGGTAGCGAAAGTAGGAGCTACTTGAAATCATCGTTTGCAATCCTTACTTGAATTAAAAACAAATAACACTCACTAATACAGTCATCACAATTAACACCGGTTATCAGACAGATTATACACACACCCAAAGTACACGGGGTTACATGACCGCGTTGTCGCAGCCCCTATAGTACGGAACCAACCAACCAACCTAACTGACCGTGTGTAGGATTCCGTTCAATGTAGGCTACTGCAGTTCATTCTGCACAATTTCAGCATTACTGTAGACGGGTCAAGTCCTGCTGGTATGTGCCTGGAACATTCCATTCGTTCGTAATTGCAGCTCTGTTCGGCGAAATACTTGTCGAGACGGCAAACGTCTATCTAGAAACACCAGTGCATATCGTCTACGAGCTTCAACGGCATTACGACCAGCTTCTCCATAGATTAGTGTAATGACCGTGTACTCATCGATGCTGAATACACCAGCCATCGTCAATATGTTGCCAGCAACTGTCGTGTTGTTGTACCACATATGAGTTTATTACGCTCTCAAATGCGAGGCTCCTAAAGGTAATGGGGTGCATTAGACGGGTAGCGCTGAAGAACATGCAGCTAGCGGCCCTCCGGTTGTTATTCCTTCATATTGTGACGTAATCGGCCAGCATGCAGTGTTACCCCTGTGGAAATCAGTTATCAGACATCCCATACAGCATAAGTGTATGCGGGACACCTAAAACTAGATTGCACTGGGCAATTTACTGGTATAATACGCTAAGGTGTATGTTTCACAAAACTCAAGCTCCTAAACCAGAGGGAGTTAGAAGGTGTGGTTTGTACCAAAATCTTCCAAATCGTCTCAATAGTACAGGAAAAATCTTGCATTTCTTGATAAGTCAATGGAAATTATATTAATTTGTTTTAGAAGTGCTTTTAAACAAATAAACAAGACGATAGCCCCTATGAGATCTGTATCGCATACAGCCCGCACAGCACTAGAGCCGTACGGGTAGTCTGTACACAAGGGGCGCACACAACCCATTCTGCAAGAGTTCTCGCACGGGTTCGCTAGTTATTATTATTGGCATCATTATTATCATTATTATTGAAACTATAAAATTGTCGTTTGTAGCCATTCAGTTGGTCAACACGAGTATGCCCAATGAATGGATGGAGTAAAAAATATAAATAAAAAATACACTCTTGGAAAAAAACAATAATTAATGGGGAATTAAATAATAAATTAATTAACACTATTAAATTGGGCAATTTATGATTACGCGTTTCGACGGTCAAGTGGTTATCATCAGATCCTGATTACTGTGTTAAGGTTTAAATTTTCACTAATATAATTACACTACTATTGCACAGTAGCTTGTCTTAGGTGATTGTATATTTAATTTAATTGGTATTCTGCCCGAAGGCAGGTCCGAGCCGGAGTTTGCGTGCGGTAGGGTGGTCAGGGCCTTTCCGCTCCTCCTTATGTTGGCCAACAGCGCGCAGTGCCTAGAACCGGCATACCATCCAATTTCTGACCACGCCCAATGCTGCTTAACTGCGGAGTTCTCACGGAATCCGGTGTTTCAACACGGCTAGGCCGTTGGCCGGTTGTTATATGACTCGCAATTTTAATCTCGTTATTCGTTAGGTTTGTTTTGTTGTCAAAGGTTTTGTGAATTACGTGAGTAAAGGTGTACAGTATGCACTGGAAAATCTAAAGATTATGTTTACTTAAAAAAAGTAATTAGGTGTTAAATTAATTAAATTTAACACCTAATTACGTACCTATTAGGAATAATCCGAAAACTCAATCAGCGACAATTTCTAATAAACAAACGAGTTTAATATGGATAAAGAATGAAATAATATTTTCGTATGTTCGAAAACAAGAAATTCATCGCAAATTTACAGCATTCAGCTGCAACTCAGCAACTTCTGGCATTACGTTCAATGGGAATCATTCTTAAACAATTAGCACGACAAAATTAAATTGCAAGCAATCAATAGACAGAACACTTTAGAAGCCAAAATCGAAAATTTAATGAAAAGAAACGAACAAAACATAACCGAAAAAGCGTCAAATTCAATGATAGATTACAGAATAGGGCGGGCGTACGTTTCTCTAAGGAGGAAGTAATGATGTTGGAAAAAAATAATTGCGAAGATAAACACAATGATCACAATATAAAACAACTCATAACGGACAGAGAAATAGCGTGTAGCAAATTACCGGAACAAGAAAGAGAGATAACTAAGAATCCTGCAACAAACGAAGCTAGGAAGATCGTAAAACAAGAAAACTGTTGTAATAAAAGAAACATTAAAACTCAAACAGAGCTAGTGAAATTGTTAAGGAAAAAAATAGAAAAAGTGAACTTAATTGTAACGAAAGCCGACAAAGGGAACACAACAGTGATCATGAATAAAGCCGAATGCGTGAATAAAACGTTAGAATTCATAAAAGATAACGGGATAAATGAGATAGGGAAAGATCCAACGAATACATTTCAAATCCAAGTCAAAAATGTGCTAAACAACAAAGTGCATTCTCGCGAAGTCAGAGAAAACTAAAGTCATAGACATGAACCCGCAGTTACCGTCACTAGGGAGGGGCATTACCGAGGTAGAGTTTCGCCAGGCTACAAACTAAGTTTCTTTTCTTTTTAGTCGGTTCACCCTCCAGGGGTGGCTTTTCCCACGGACTCAGCGAGGGATCCCACCATTACTGCCTCCAGGGCTTCAAACATCGGGTCTGGGGATACAACTGGGGATGTGGGTTGAGTACCTCGCCCAGGCAGCCACACCTGCAATGCGAACAGGGTTCTTATGAGGGATGGGAAGATTGGGAGGGATATGCAAGGAATGGAAGGAGGCAGCCGTGGCCGTACGTTAGGTACCATCCCGGCATTTACTTGGGTAACCACAGAAAACCACTTCAAGGATGGCTGAGGTGGGAATCGAACCCCCTCTACTAATTTGGACCACCCGAGGCTGGGTAGACCCCATTCCAGTCCTCATACCACTTTTCAAATTTCGTGCCAGAGCCGGGAATCGAACCTAGGACCTCCGGTGTGGCAGCTAAGCACGCTGACCACTACATCACGGAGGCAACTACAAACTAAGTAAAGAGTTGATACAAGTTATGAGGGATAGGTCAGTCATCAACAACGACATCTCAGTACAAGGCACAACCGAATTAGACAATAAAATGGGGTCCATAATCATAAAACCAAGCATGAGAATGATTTCTTTCGACATCAGGAGTATGTACACCAACATACCGATAAAAGAAACAACAAGTGTAGTAAGGGGCAATCTAAAAGAGAATAACTCTGAAAGAGAAACGGAAGAAATAGTGGAATTGCTTAAAGTCACACCCAGCCAGAATGTGTTTCAATTTCAGGGTAATGAACAATCGACAGGCCACTCTAAGGGGTCACCACTCAACGGATTAGTTGCCAACGTATCCATTAACAATCTAGAAAACAAACTACTCGAAGGAAACTCTGCCTAATGCATTATATATTGGAGCAGATACGTGGATGACGCCATTTATATATACGACACGGAAATGACTAACGAAGACAAATTGCTTCAATCAATAACTTACACCAATCCATTAAATTCACAATGGAAACAGAAAACAACCAGTGCATAACTTACTTACAAGGGAAGTATCAGGCAAGACAGGTCGAAACCCATCTTGAAACTCTTTGGACGCAATCGTTGTGCTATAAGAGGATAATGTGCGGAAAATCAGCCGCCAGATTGAACTGCAAGGATCCGAAATCATGTGGCGAATCTCTCATATAAATCAATGGGAGGTAGCGAGTACCGTACATGTTGGAATGGACAGCCCAGACCGCCCAAGCACTCAAGGCCGGTGGGAAGGAGCTGTTAGATTTAACAATCCGTCGAGCAGACAATAATTTAACGTACCCCATAAACCGTAAGAAGACGCAAACGTCGCACGCTGTTGATAATTGCTCAAACCACCCAAATACACACAAACTAGCACGCATCAAATCCATGGTAGAGAGGGTCATCAGCATTCCTATGTCAACACGAAATTTCAAGAAAGAAATCGACACGATAAAACAGGTAGCAACGGAGAATAATTTTTCGCACCACACGGTTAACCGGATACTAGATAAACAATGAAAGAAAATAGAGGACAAATCGCCAACCATAAATGAAAATAAGTAGCCTGCGTTACGTATGATTCAATTCCGTGAACAAAAGCACTTATAGGATAACAAACATTTTCAAGGAACAAGGACTAAACATCTCGCTCGGTAAACACCTACACAAGCAAAATCAGGCGCACATCTGTTCACATGCCAAGATGACGGATGTAATTCTAATTATGTCGGGCAGAGTGGAAGGCAAATCGGAACACGATATAAAGAATACAAAAATGCGATTAAACGCAACAAACATTCCGCCATGTGCGAACACATATACGACAACAATCATCGTTTCACAAACATTGAAAATGACTTAAAAAATCTACACTACGAAGCAAAGGGAAAAGCTCTCGACTTAAAAATTCCATATAAATATCTAGTGAAGAAAGATAATCCAGCGAATTTGAATGAGTACACATTTTTAGAAAGGTCGCCACTTTTCGCGCTGCTAAAATGAAATAAATCCACACTACTAAAACTGAGGCAAGGAATGCATACGGGAAGGGATAACTGGGAAATATGTTATGGGATGAGGATGCACCAGGTGTCGATTTTCAACAAACCAAGACCTGTATCTAGGTAGTTTCGTAGTGTCCTACACCGTCTAATAGACCGGGTGGCAACCAAACGGGCAGATGCCTATGTTGTGGCAGACGGCTAAAATGGCCTACGATAGTAATGAAAACAGTTCCAAAAGTCCATAACATACATTTTTAGCAAGTCATTCCAACCTCAGTCAGTTTGGTTCAGGCACAAAGATAATTCATTCCGACCTCAGTTACAACTTCCGATAACAGATGTAACGCAGGACGTCATGCAAACTAAGCAAGGCCCAGAGCTCACCTCACCAGTAGCAGTGAGACGGAGGACAAATCAACACTGCTGTGAGGAGTACTTTGCCAAGTTAAGTAAACATTAAAATTAGATTTTTTCAGTGGATGCTAAATCTGTTAATTCATTTATTATTATTACAGTGTGTTATTCTAAATTGTATACACGTGCATATACTGTACTCCTTTACTCGTGTAATTCATAAAACCTGTGAAGACAAAACAAAGCTAACGTATAACGATATTCAAATTGCCAATCGTATTATAATCACCCAAGACAAGTTATTGTACAATAGTAGTACATTTACATTAGTGAAAATGTAAACCTAAACACTGAGATCGAGATCGGAGATGTCCACTTGAGGATCGAAACGCGTAATCCTAAATTGACCCATTTAATATCGATAATTAACTACTGTAATACATGTAATTGTTTCCAAGAGTATATCTTTATATTTTGTACCCCGCCCATTCATAGGGCATAATCGTGTTGGAATATTTATTTCAACGATATCATTCCACAGCTTCTACACAATTTTACATGATTATACCCATTCTGCCAACTGCAATCCTTACCTAATTTCTTTTGTCTATTTAACATCCACACCACTGTTCCTTCTTCAAGCTGGTTTTATATCAGGATTTATTTCTTTCGTATTTAACATATTTTTGTAACAGATCTGTTTTTTTAATGTTAGTGTATGTGTTTTTTTTAGCTTTTAGACGATTAATTTTTTAGAAATAGTTTTGAAAACAACCTTCTTTTATGGTAATTTTTTAATGTACTGTAAGTCGTGTATTTCTATTCATATTATTATTATTATTTGCGCAGAGGAAGGCCGCAATGTACAATAAAAGGTACAAATGAATATTGACTAAAGGTTTTTAATCCTCAGAAATTATTTCACAGTATATATTATAGCCACGGGATACTTCAACCCCCACAATTCAAGTAACCGGCCCCCACTGGTTGATACAACATCAGTCTGATAGTTAAAGTACCGTATGGGTTGCTAGCTAAGCGGTCGTAGCGAGAAGCAAGCCCCTGCCCAGTAGTCTTCACCTGAATAAAAGTTGATTGTCCTCAAATTGAGATGACATCATGCTTTTAGAAAAACCTTCCTTTCCCTTGTCCAGAAGCTGCAGCTAATGGCATGAGATCTGCTTTGTGCATTGCTGTTCACAATGAGTCATCTTTCTGACTGGCAAGTTCGAACAACGCATTAATTTTTCAGTAGTGGTGCGGTAAGGTATCTGTGAGAATACATATTTGAATATACTGAATGAATGTTCCGCTATTAATAGTAATAATAATAATGTATCCTCCGTCACTATTGGGCAGGGGAAAACAAACGAATAACCTAACAGGGATCTTTTCAGATTCAGGAGATAATGTAATCTCAAACTATATGCTCGTATTCACAATCAACGCTGATATGAAGCGTTAATAAATGAAGCTTATTAATGGTGGCGTGCGTCAGTCAGTTCGTCACCCCTACCAGCCACGCATGCGATTAGGGGCAAGAGGGGAAAGCCACCAGAAGCTGTTCGCTTTTGCGAAGATACAAAAATGAGCCTAACATTTGCATTTCCCGTTTTCCCTTTTGATGGCCGATGCCCCACACTCCACATGTTCTACAAGACTGACGGCGAAGATTGGCCCGACTCTCATTGTGGGGTCTTCTCACCCCTTTCAGTCTTTCCCGTCATTCTCCTCCAGTTTTATTTCTTCTCTCTTCCTCCAGCCTCATTAGTGTTTGCTTGGTCCCAGTTTTTCCTGTTATCCCTCTTCCTTTGTTTTCTTCTTGAAAGTTGATTCCCCACATTTCACCGAGAAAAGAAAAAACCATCACGTCCGCCGGTAGCAGTTGTTTGCCTCTTTATCTCGTTTCTTTATCGTCTTTCCTCCAGGCACTTATTTCTACCTGGTGGTACTCTAGGGGACCTGCCTCAACATAACTCCAAAAAGTGGTGATACCGCCAAAGGCTAGGAGACCTGCCGCAACAAATCTTCCAGATGATGATACCGCCAGTAGGCGAGGAGAGATGCCTCAAGCAAACTCCCAGTAATGATGATGCAGCCAGTAGGCTAGAGAACCTGTCTCGATATAACTCCAAGAAGTGATGGTTCTGCCAGTAGACTATGGGACCTGCCTCAACAATACTCCCAGAAGTGATGATACCGTCAGTAGGATAGGGGACCGGCCTCAACAATACTCCCGGAAGTGATGATACCGCCAGTAGGCCAGGGGAACTGCCTCAACAATACTCCCAGAAGTGATGATACTGGCAGTAAGCTAGGATACCTGCCTCAACAAAACTCCCAGAAGTGATGATACTGGCAGTAGGCTAGGGGACCGGCCTCAACAAAACTCCCAGAAGTGATGATACTGGCAGTGGCCTAGGTGAACTGCCTCAACAAAACTCCCAGAAGTGATGATACCGTCAGTAGGCTAGAGGAACTGCCTCAACAATACTCCCAGAAGTGATGGTACCGTCAGTAGGCTAGGGGAACTGCCTCAACAAAACTCCCAGAAGTGATGATACCGTCAGTAGGCTAGGGGAACTGCCTCAACAAAACTCCCAGAAGTGATGATACTGTCAGTAGGCTAGGGGAACTGCCTCGACAAAACTCCCGGAAGTGATGATACCGCCAGTAGGCTAGGGGAACTGCCTTAACATTACTCCCAGAAGTGATGATACTGTCAGTAGGCTAGGGGAACTGCCTCGACAAAACTCCCAGAAGTGATCATACCGCCAGTAGGCTAGGGGAACTGCCTCAACAAAACTCCCAGAAGTGATGATACCGTCAGTAGGCTAGGGGAACTGCCTCAACAAAACTCCCAGAAGTGATGATACTGTCAGTAGGCTAGGGGAACTGCCTCGAAAAAACTCCCGGAAGTGATGATACCGCCAGTAGGCTAGGGGAACTGCCTTAACATTACTCCCAGAAGTGATGATACTGTCAGTAGGCTAGGGGAACTGCCTCGACAAAACTCCCAGAAGTGATGATACCGCCAGTAGGCTAGGGGAACTGCCTCAACAAAACTCCCAGAAGTGATGATACTGTCAGTAGGCTAGGGGAACTGCCTCGACAAAACTCCCGGAAGTGATGATACCGTCAGTAGGCTAGGGGACCGGCCTCAAGAATACTCCCAGAAGTGATGATACTGTCAGTAGGCTAGGGGAACTGCCTCGACAAAACTCCCGGAAGTGATGATACCGCCAGTAGGCTAGGGGAACTGCCTCAACAAAACTCCCAGAAGTGATGATACTGTCAGTAGGCTAGGGGAACTGCCTCGACAAAACTCCCGGAAGTGATGATACCGTCAGTAGGCTAGGGGAACTGCCTCAACAAAACTCCCAGAAGTGATGATACTGTCAGTAGGCTAGGGGAACTGCCTCAACAAAACTCCCAGAAGTGATGATACCGTCAGTAGGCTAGGGGACCGGCCTCAACAATACTCCCAGAAGTGATGATACTGTCAGTAGGCTAGGGGAACTGCCTCAACAAAACTCCCAGAAGAGATGATACCGTCAGTAGGCTAGGGGAACTGCCTCAACAAAACTCCCAGAAGGGATGATACCGTCAGTAGGCTAGGGGAAGTGCCTCAACAAAACTCCCAGAAGTGATGATACTGTCAGTAGGCTAGGGGAACTGCCTTAACAATACTCCCAGAATGGATGATACCGTCAGTAGGCTAGGGGACCAGCCTCAACAATACTCCCGGAAGTGATGATACCGCCAGTAGGCTAGGGGAACTGCCTCAACAAAACTCCCAGAAGTGTTGATACTGGAAGTAGTCGGGTTAACCTGCCTTTACAAAATCCTCGACATTATATGGCTGGCAGTATGTTAGAGAACCTCCGTATTAATTTTTCTCCATACACGGAGGAAAATTGTACTCATTAAAATCGAACACTAGGACACTACCTGAACAATATAAACGATTATTTAATAAAAAGAAAAAGTTTAACAATACACCAATTATGCTAACTGTTGTTTTAACATGTGGTGATGCCCTGCTTATGATAGACTGAATATGATTATTTAAGGATACTGCCTCAAAAATAACGGAAATGTTGATTTGGTGGAAAATTTGTCCATTTTTCATACTTTCTTCTCGATTTTCCATACTTACAGCGCAGCAACTATCGCCAATTTATCCAGCATATTGGTCTATTCAGCTGGAATATGTCTGCCAGATTTCATGATATTAGCCATGTGGTAAAGGTAAATAAATAATACCCTATGTAAAGAATGTACAATCTAAATCTTCTACATACATTCTATAAAGCTACACACTTCCAAGTGAGTCCGAATCCTGCTCATAGACAAACTTGCAGATTTTAGTCGGCATACAACTAGAAAGATCCCAAACGGTAATAATTTTAATATTTAACCCTGGTAAAAGAAAGTTCATAGTGGCTGGCGCATTGAAGCTCTGTTGCTGATAAACAGTAATATTGTAAAAATGAACTTAACACATTGGACGAAAATGTTTCGTTACAAAATTACAAGACTGAAGACACGATATGTCTTATTAGTCTTAACACTGAACTGAAATGCAGAAAAGACGAATATCAGCAAACCATTTATACATGGAGTCAACAAACACAACTAGATATGGTATTAAAAGTATTTCCTATTCAGCCAGCACATCTTATAACAACTTACCTCCTAAACTGAGACAAATTGTAAACTTCAACAAATTCAAAAAGGAAGCACGCTGGTACTTCCTGAAACAATATGTTGAGGAATATAGATGAACCCATCAAGACTGAATTAATTATCCTACCACCTTAGTATATTCTAGTATAAGTTACTAAGCCATATTTGTAAAGGGCAGTCCCCCCTTGAGATATCAGCTCACTGCGACTTTCTGTACCAAATAAATAAATAAATAAAATTAAGGGTTCAGATTATTTCCGAAAAATATTCTCACAGACAAGTTTCAGTAACAAGCTATACATTTACATATTGTTGTAACCATTCTACAGCAAATATAAAACCCTGAAATGTGGTACGTTTGTTTAACTTACCGGGAGCTTGGGGGTAGAGCCCCCAACGAGCAAAGCGAGTTTTAATGTATAAGATCCTCCGGCAGCTTCACAAAAGAAAAACCTCTCCAGTCTTGTATTTATTAGAGGAATGGTCTCAGGTAAGCAAGCCTAGCGCAGAGCTATCGCAGCCCAAATAAATCAGAAACCTCTATGGACGTCAAATTGGGAGGTGAAAAGCTAAAGGAAGTAGGAGACTTCTGTTACTTAGGAAGCAAAATAACCAGTGATGGACGAAGCAAAGAGGATATGAAAGGTAGGTTGGCACAGGCAAGGAAAGTATTTCTATAGAATATAAATCTGTTGACATCAAATATAGATTTAGATATTAGGAAGTCATTTTCGAAAGCCTTTATCTTGAGCGTGGCGCTCTATGGAAGTGAAACTTGGACTCAGTAGAAAAGACGAGAATAGAAACATTTGAAATGTGGTGTTACAGGAGAATGATGAAGATCAGATGGGTAGATAGAGTAACAAATGAATAGGTATTAAGACGAGTGAGAGAGATGTTTCTGGCGACTGCCATTGAAGAAAAGAGATAGTTTGGTAGGACACATACTAAGGCACCCAGGAGTAGCAAACTTATTTATGGAAGGAAAGGTCGAGGACAAGAACTGTATGGGTAGAACAAGGTAAGAATATGTTAAACAAATTGCCTTGGATGTATGGTGTGGTAGCTATGTAGAGATGAAACGATTAGCTCAGTACAGAAAGGTATGGAGAGCTGCATCAAACTAGTCAAAAGACTGAAGACTCAAACACACACATACAACTGTTAGTCAACATACTATTATCACACTCATTGAAGTGCAAAGCGCCCATCTTGAAATTTCAAAATAAATGAATACCGGTAACTCTCTGAATCGGAACTATAATAACGAAATTTAGTTATAATGTAGATCCTTATACGTAAGTCACTTGATCTGTCCAAAGCAAATGAACAGTGACTCTTTACATTGAAGATGGCGGCTAGACGCACAGTTAAAATGTACAAATTAGTATCTCAGGAAATAATTGCACAATTGTGATGAAACTTGGTAATAGAGGAGTGTTATAGAAGAGGCCCGCTGGTGTTAGTAATAAATGTGTCTAACTGAATATAGCGCGAAGCAGCTATCCTGAAATTTCGTAGTTTACAAATAAATAAATCCCTATGCTTTGTAGCTACATTAACGAAATTTGTGATAAGGTGGAAACTTATGTGGTCTCGTATGTCCGAAGCGAAATAACTGCGACTCCAAACTTTCAAAATGACGGCTGGGTGTACTATTAAAAAGAAATAGTGAATCATTCAGAATGTAATTGCGTAATTAAACCTAAGCATAGTAAGAAAGAAGGGAGTTAGCTGAAATAAGCCACACGAATGAAACAATTAATAGCCCACTTGAAAATACAGAACATGATATTAAATCACTCGGAGTATTTTGAAGCTAATAGTATCGAAGAAACTTGTAAGTGGTTTCCTATAATTATGTTAAAAGAAAAACGACTCCATACATTCATGATGGCGGCTGGGGGTATTCATACAGCATGAATATCATTAACTCACGATATACTATTCTAATTAAATTGACATTTGGTGAGAGAGAAGTACTACATAAATGACCTCACTAGTATTATTCATAGGAATATCACTCTGAATATCGCGAACAGCTGCCATCTTGAAGTTATGGAATATAGAAAATAACTATATATATATTGCTTTATATGCCTAAGGCCAAGGACAGCCACGTCCTATATCAAGATGAAGTCTTCAAAATCAACTACTTTACTCATGATCCAATTGCACGATTAGCATCAAACGTTGTAAGGAGGACATCGCTAGCATTAGTCATAAAATAAAATTATTTCACTGCATACAGCACACAGCTACCATTTATATAAGACAATAATATCGATGAACCACTATTTATAACAGTTGCAATGACGAAACGCAGCAGGAATCTCACAAATTAATTACACTTTCTCTGTAGAAGGCAAATGATCAACGATACCATACATTCAAGATGTATGTACTTTGCTAATGTTAGAATCAATTCTTCGGGATGCAACGAAAGTTAATAAACAATGAGTTTGATTTGGGATACAACTGCCTAATAAGAACATCTTGTTATTTATCATGAAGCGATCACAATTGCACGATAAAAACGACCCATCATGGTGATGCACGGTGTCACACTATGTGTGGTCTCATAATAACATACTCTGGATGCATGTTACAAGCTGGTGATGCCCTTGCCTGTCTCCTTACTTGCTCGTTCCTTAATAAGGGAGACAGCTTCTAGTAAACCGTGTTAACCCTAGCAATACCAACAGGGGGTGGAGGGGGAGGGGGAGGGGTGGGGGCTATTTCGTGCCCACCAGTTCCTTTTTTTACGGTTTATCCATGGGATTCCTTTTCTATGCTTACTGTACAGAAAGCATTGTGAGCAGCAAAATCAGCAAAGAGTTACTAAAAATCTTAAAACGCCGCCTTTCCAACGACAAAAACAACTCTGTAAAGAACACAACGGAATTAGTAACAGCACTGAACACCCAACAAATGAAACCTAGCATGAGGCTTGTATCTTTCGATGTAACTAACATGTACACCAATATTCCTATTAATGATACAATCAACACTATCGAAAATAACTTAAAATCCAACAATTCGGAAAAAGAAACTGAAGAGATCGTGCGACTACTGAGGGTCGTCCTCGGCCAAAATGCGTTTCAATTCGACAATAAAATGTACACACAAACAGAAGGATTAGCGATGGGTTCACCACTAAGCGGATTAATCGCTGACATCTTCATTAATGCACTAGAAAATGAGTTTTTAGAAAAGACTTCAACAAAGGGAATAGTAATATGGAAAAGATACGTAGATGATGTAATTTGCATCTACGATACTGAATTAACAAGCGAAGAAACAATTCTCCAATCCATTAATAACCTACACCATCACCAAGGAATCCGAAACAGATCGAAAAATAAATTATCTCGACATAACTATTGAACGTAAGGACAACGAGCTTTCATACTCCATATTCCGAAAAGCCACACAAACCTCGCATGCAATCGTCAATCAGTCTAATCACCCCAGTACGCATAAATTAGCGGGGTTCAATTCAATGGTGCACAGAGCTTTAAACATACCCATGTCAACAGACAATTATAATAAGGGGCGCAGTCCAATTCGGCCAGTTAATTACACTGATAAAATCGGACAGACTTTTCTGGCCACCATGATCTGCCCCTTTGATAATTGATAGTCCAATTCGGCCAGCGATAGTTCATTAGCAACCTCCCCTACCTTACCCCACTGTGCAGCCAACACATACCATACTGTTCACATTTTCCAACATTTTGTCATTAAACTGTTGGAGGGGAGGTGACTCTCAGTTTGACGGTCCCAGGGGTATCAATTACTATAAATTCACATATGTATGACCTAGCTTTCTGGATATGGTGACAACTACTGTCTGTGGAGGAGCTTTATACAAAGAATACGATATGTCCTCAATAGTTTCACAAATATGGACATCCATGAGATTGTGTTCGATAAACTGACAGCGTTAATATAACCTACCCTAAGTGCAAGCTCTAACATTTTACCCGATCTTCTTTGCATACACTAATAAATGAACAAAATTAAATTTTAATAAACCAAGCGAACAATTTTCATTGAATACCCTAACCTATTAGATGAAATTAAAACATACTTAATACCAGTACCATAATTAATAGTTGGAGATTCATTTTAAGGGCTGGGGTAGCTTGGCAATCAGCCCGGTGAACTGAATTTTAATTGGTGTAAATTATATTTATATACTAACCAAGGGTCACAATATTATTTAGCAATTATATTTCGACCATGCAGCCAGCCTGAAATGGTTTTCCGTTTTTTCTATTTTCTACTCTATACAAATCCAGGAACTGTCCCTTCGAATAGGCCACGGCTGCTTCCTTCTTTAGTTCATTAATTCGAATGACATTTTAACTGCCATTTCCTTGTTAAGTTCAAGTATATTTTAATGAAAGTTAGTAGTTTTTTTCTTTATTGTCTATCCGGGAAGTTTGTTTTATTGAGATTTTAATTAATATGGTTAAAAAAACACTAAGATTAAGAATAACATTTTAACTGCCATTTCCTTGTTAAATTCAAGTATATTTTAATGAGAGTAGGTAATTGTGTAGTGAATAAAACAGGATTCCTTCTATGAATCCTCTGAAAAACTGTCGCCATATTTCAGTTTGATGGAATAGTTTTTTAAAAGTCATTTTCATTCATTTTAGTAGTTTTTTTAGATGACATTTCATTGAGCATTATATGTCCGCCTCGTTACGTAGTGGCTATCACCGCGGAGGCCCGGGTTCGATTACCGGCTCTGCCAAGAAATTTAATTCTGATTTGAGGCTGGAACGGGTTACACTCAGCCTCATGAGGTAAAACTGAGAGGAGGAGGAGGGTTCGTCCCACCTCCGCCATCCTGGAAGTAGTTTTCCGTGGTTTCCCACTTCTACTCCAGGAAAATGCCGGATTGTGTCCTGACTGAAGGCCACGGCTGCCTCCTTCCCAATCCTCATCTTAATTACAACTACACGCAATAATACAGCCATCACAATAAGACAAGTTATCAGACAAATTCCACACACACAACCAAGTACACGGGGTTGCATGACGACGATGTCGCAAAGCCCCTCAATGAATCAACAATAATGGTCTAACAAACCCGTGGTTTGGAGCACCCAAATATCAAGCCGACTGCAACCCAGTTCATAGGCTACAAATTGTGGGGGACGAATAACCTGCGCGACGACACCTTTAGCCACATCACTTTGATTTTAGATCATGGACCACTACTCCTCATATCAAGCAGGTACTTAATTGTCCTCACGAGGCTTTTCTTCTCCTGATGCAGAATTGAGAATAGGCGGGTTTGATTCCTACCTCAGCCATGCTGGAAGTGGTTTTTCATGGTTTCTCATTTGTATTCCAGGCAGATGCCTAGATTGTACCTAAATTAAGGTCATGGCGCCCTTCTAATCATATCCAAGCCAAATTACAAGTACACAATAGTACGCTACAGCAGTTACAATAACACAGATTATCAGACAGATTCCACACACACCAAAGTACACAGCACTACATGATCGCCAAGCCTTCAAAATGAATAAACGACAATTGTTTCCAGCCCTCAAATCAGATGTTAAGTATGACTGGCTGCGTTGCTCAGCGGTAACGTTCTTGCCTACTGAGCCCAAGGCTGCAGGATTGAATCCTGGCGCAGTCGCTTGGCATTTGTGGGTGCATAATTGCGATGGAGCTGTGTCAGAAGGTTTACTGGCACGTTAAAGATCTTCGGGACAAAATTCCGGCACCCCGGCCACAGTAGTTAAAAGGGACGTAAAACCAATAACATTACATAGATCTTAAGTTTCTGGCTGGAATCTAATCCAGAGCCTCCTTGGTAAGAGAAAAGCGTGCTATCCATACACCACGAGGGGCAACAACAACAATAATAATAATAATAATAATAATAATAATAATAATAATAATGTAAGAGGGTTAAGGTACCTTTTAACTGTTGTAGCCTTTTAAAAGAATAAATGCATAATGCTTGTTTCACTGAAATTGTGTTAGTTCCAATTTTGTATAACCCTACATGGAAGTGTGTTTACGGGAAATTCCAGAGCCAGTGGGTCATTCTGCAAGATCAAGTAAGTTATCTTACCTTTGGGTTTTCACAAGGGTAGTGGTGGGGGACCGAAGGGAGAAGGGTTTCAGCGGAAGAACCAGAACTTGGCCTGGGGCAATTGGCCAGAAAGGACTGTGCGATGGAATGACAAGATAAGAAAGATCCACTCAGAAGATTAGCTGGCTCAATTCGCCAACACCTATAATAAGGAAATAAGAACCATTAAACAAATAGCAAAGGAAAACAATTTCCCGCCAAGCAAAATAGACCAAATTGTAGCCAAACATAAAAATAAAGATAAAATGATTCCAAAACCGGACATTAATGAGAAAAAATTCTCCCGCTTCAACTATGTGAATGAGAACACATATAAAATCACTAATCTATTCAAAAAGCAAGGCATAAAAATAGCATTCACAACGAATAATACGACCGGGAGGCACCTGCAAAATAGCAATCTAAATAAACAAGACCCGTATTCAAAGTCAGGGGTATATTCTATTACATGCCAAGACATTGGTTGTCAAGCTAATTACATTGGACAGAGCGGAAGACGAGTAGATACACGTTATAATGAACATAGGAATGCGATAAGATACGGAACACATTCAGCCGTATGCGAACATATGTGTGACGCGGGGCACAGCTTCACTAAAATCGAGACTGATCTAAAAATAATTCATCACGAATCGAAAGGCAGAGCTCTCGACATAAAAGAAGCAATCGAGATTCACCTAGCCAAACAAAACAATCCCAACAACCTAAATGAACACACTTTTATGGAGAGTTCACCCCTTTTCGCCCTACTAAAAAACACACCCTGTCGAAAACAAGACACAACTTAGCGATACAGCCAAGCTAGATTAAAAAAAAAGGGGGGAAAATAGCGGTGTTTGTAGGTAAATGTTAATTGGATCAGGTGTACTATGTACATTTTTCTGCAATAAACCTAGGCCGATATGCGCGGCAGTATTAAAGGTGCCGGGACGTCTTCAATAGACCGTGTACCGCTCAGTATCGATGGCTTTTTAGCCCATGCGTGGCGAAGATAGTTCCACGGTCTTTAGTAGTTGCAGACTCCTGCATTCAATAGCATACACTTTTATCTAGATTTGGCAAAGTAACACAAATATACATGGCACTGACCTCTGGAAGAACATAGCAACTAAAGGGGGAGGAAGGGGAAAACCAGTTCCACCCAGCGAACACTCGGGGTTAGTCGACTACAACTGGTGTCTATGGCAACACGCAACTGCTTCAAGTTCCAGTTAAAGAGACAACTCGATAAGTATAAGCTTGCATTATTTCAGTATAACCATAGTTGATTTTGTAAAACCATATAATCACCCCTAACAGACAAATTCCGGATTTTCATCACTATTTTAGAAGTTTACCTAACATTAGATATACCACATTTAACATACACCGACTGTTGCATTACCAACACTGCAACTAAATAATTGTACATATTGTATATATTTTTCACCTGTATTCTCAAACATAGATGTTATAGCCTAAGTGTAATGGATCTGATGATGATCGCTTGACGATCGAAACTGGTCATCCTAGTGTATTTATTAATCTTATGTAATTTATTTCAGGATCAGGGCATAACCCAGCTCTATTTGGGTACATTCATGTTGACCGACTGAAAAGCACCAAACTTTTGTGTACAGAAAGTTATTGTCTATTTTGAATCCAGTTATCTAACCACACATTTACTTCTTCTAAAATTTAATTCTTGTATAAGATATTAACAATTTTCTTCTGGTGGGCACCGAGAACCACCCCCCCGTTAGTAGTTCGTGTGCCTCGTCTTACTGTGCACTGTGGTAAGGGCAAGAAAACAACAAAGTTAACAAAACCACCATAATTTGTTCTGGATGCAAGAGGTACACATGCGGAAAACACAGTAAGGAACAGTCGTATGTTCCACGTGCGTTAAAGATGGCGAAGAGTATGATCAGTGAATAATTTACTTTCTGAATTTCTTTCATGATTTTTTGATTTTGTTTGCAACTGTTAATAATTAAGTTATACTTTTGTCATTTAAGGTTCAAAATACAAGACATGTTGATTAAAGGTTAATGCAAATCACACAAAAAGAATTTATATTGGTGGTCACAAAATATCCCCCGTTGGTAGCCCTTGGTTTGAAAAATAGCATGGTATTTCTAGGGTTAATCTCACGAGTATCAATCACGAGAACTTTTATTTGCGTGGAATCCGAACCACCAAACGCGACGTTTCAAATTGAAAGTCTCAGGAATCTAACCCGGTCCGCCTTAGTAAGAGGCTTGCAGTTTGGACTCTGCGTCATAATAATAATAATAATAATAATAATAATAATAATAATACCGTAGTAAAAATAATGCTATAGAATGGACGTCCCTTTCAATTATAGTACCCAGTTGTTGATTCATTTCAGAGGCTGGGATCATATTGCTCATCAGCCCCATGTACAAGTGTGGGTGTATAAAATGCCTAATAATGGAATTCATTTGGACAGGACTCAGCTGTGGTCCTAAGATTGGTACAATCCCGGCATTTACTTCGATTAAAAGAAGTAAACCACAAAATCCCTCAGCTGGTAACAATACATATCCAGGTTTACATGATCATTGTCCCCGGCTCAATACTATCCGACCTCAAAACTCTGCGCCTCGCTTATACTACAGTATTTAATGTGAATAAAGTTTTCTAAACTGTTCAAGTACGACGTGTAAACGTAAGGTACGGACTAATGGACGGGAGAGAAATGCGAAACAGGTGTACTGTACAGTATCTCACTTAGTGGTGGGGCCAGCATAGGCCATTGCTCCCTCGGTCCTGGAGATGAGAGCTCCAGCGTCATCCGCTAGACGAGATGAGAGTGAACAAACTTCAGCAATGACAAGGCCCACACGCTTATCACTTATCAGTAACCATACCCCGGAAGATGCGACACCCTAGTGACAAGGTACCAGGCTCTATGAGATGCTACACCTTAGTGACAAGGTACCAGGCTCTATGAGATGCTACACCCTAGTGACAAGGTACCAGGCTCTATGAGATGCTACACCCTAGTGACAAGGTTCCAGGCCATATGAGATGCTACACGCTAGTGACAAGGTACCAGGCTCTATGAGATGCTACACTCTAGTGACAAGGTACCAGGCTCTATGAGATGCTACACCCTAGTGACAAGGTACCGGGCTCTATGAGATGCTACACCCTAGTGACAAGGTACCAGGCTCTATGAGATGCTACACCTTAGTGACAAGGTACCAGGCTCTATGAGATGCTGCACCTTAGTGACAAGGTACCAAGCTCTATGAGATGCTACACCATAGTGACAAGGTACCAGGCACGATGAGATGCTACACCCTAGTGGCAAGGTACCAGGCTCTATGAGGTGCTACACCCTAGTGACAAGGTACCAAGCTCTATGAGATGCTACACCCTAGTGACAAGGTACCAGGCTCTATGAGATGCTACACCCTAGTGACAAGGTACCAGGCTCTATGAGATGCTACACCCTAGTGACAAGGTACCAGGCTCTATGAGATGCTACACCCTGGTGACAAGGTACCAGGCTCTATGAGATGCTACACCCTAGTGACAAGGTACCAAGCTCTATGAGATGCTACACCCTAGTGACAAGGTACCAGGCTCTATGAGATGCTACACCCTAGTGACAAGGTACCAGGCTCTATGAGATGCTACACCCTAGTGGCAAGGTACCAGGCTCTATGAGATGCTACACCCTAGTGACAAGGTTCCAGGCCATATGAGATGCTACACCCTAGTGACAAGGTACCAGGCTCTATGAGATGCTACACCCTAGTGACAAGGTACCAGGCTCTATGAGATGCTACACCCTAGTGACAAGGTACCAGGCTCTATGAGATGCTACACCCTAGTGACAAGGTACCGGGCTCTATGAGATGCTACACCCTAGTGACAAGGTACCAGGCTCTATGAGATGCTACACCTTAGTGACAAGGTACCAGGCTCTATGAGATGCTGCACCTTAGTGACAAGGTACCAAGCTCTATGAGATGCTACACCCTAGTGACAAGGTACCAGGCTCTATGAGATGCTACACCCTAGTGGCAAGGTACCAGGCTCTATGAGATGCTACACCCTAGTGACAAGGTAACAGGCTCTATGAGATGCTACACCCTTGTGACAATGTACCAGGCTCTATGAGATGCTACACCCTAGTGACAAGGTACCAGGCTCTATGAGATGCTACACTCTAGTGACATGGTTCCATGCTCTATGAGATGCTACACCCTACTGACAAGGTACCAGGCTCTATGAGATGCTACACCCTAGTGACAAGGTACCAGGCTCTATGAGATGCTACACCCTAGTGACAAGGTACCAGGCTCTATGAGATGCTACATCCTAGTGACAAGGTACCAGGCTCCATGAGATGCTACACCCTAGTGACAAGGTACCAGGCTCTATGAGATGCTACACCCTAGTGACAAGGTACCAGGCTCTATGAGATGCTACACCCTAGTGACAAGGTACCAGGCTCTATGAGATGCTACATCCTAGTGGCAAGGTACCAGGCTCTATGAGATGCTACACCCTAGTGACAAGGTACCAGGCTCTATGAGATGCTACACCCTAGTGACAAGGTACCAGGCTCTATGAGATGCTACACCCTAGTGACAAGGTACCAGGCTCTATGGGATGCTACACCCTAGTGTAAGGTACCAGGCTCTATGAGATGCTACACCCTAGTGACAAGGTACCAGGCTCTATGAGATGCTACATCCTAGTGACAAGGTACCAGGCTCCATGAGATACTACACCTTAGTGACAAGGTACCAGGCTCTATGAGATGCTACACCCTAGTGACAAGGTACCAGGCTCTATGAGATGCTACACCCTAGTGACAAGGTACCAGGCTCTATGAGATGCTACACCCTAGTGACAAGGTACCAGGCTCTATTAGATGCTACACCATAGTGACAAGGTACCAGGCTCTAAGAGATGCTACACCTTAGTGACAAGGTACCAGGCTCTATGAGATGCTACACTCTAGTGACAAGGTACCAGGCTCTATGAGATGCTACACTCTAGTGACAAGGTACCAGGCTCTATGAGATGCTACACCCTAGTGACAAGGTACCAGGCTCTATGAGATGCTACACCATAGTGACAAGGTACCAGGCTCTATGAGATGCTACACCTTAGTGACAAGGTACCAGGCTCTATGAGATGCTACACTCTAGTGACAAGGTACCAGGCTCTATGAGATGCTACACCTTATTGACAAGGTACCAGGCTCTATGGGATGCTACACCCTAGTGTAAGGTACCAGGCTCTATGAGATGCTACACCTTAGTGACAAGGTACCAGGCTCTATGAGATGCTACACTCTAGTGACAAGGTACCAGGCTCTATGAGATGCTACACCTTATTGACAAGGTACCAGGCTCTATGGGATGCTACACCCTAGTGTAAGGTACCAGGCTCTATGAGATGCTACACCATAGTGACAAGGTACCAGGCTCTATGAGATGCTACACTCTAGTGACAAGGTACCAGGCTCTATGAGATGCTACACTCTAGTGACAAGGTACCAGGCTCTATGAGATGCTACACCCTAGTGACAAGGTACCAGGCTCTATGAGATGCTACACCATAGTGACAAGGTACCAGGCTCTATGAGATGCTACACCTTAGTGACAAGGTACCAGGCTCTATGAGATGCTACACTCTAGTGACAAGGTACCAGGCTCTATGAGATGCTACACCTTATTGACAAGGTACCAGGCTCTATGGGATGCTACACCCTAGTGTAAGGTACCAGGCTCTATGAGATGCTACACCCTAGTGACAAGGTACCAGGCTCTATGGGATGCTACACCCTAGTGTAAGGTACCAGGCTCTATGAGATGCTACACCCTAGTGACAAGGTACCAGGCTCTATGAGATGCTACACCTTATTGACAAGGTACCAGGCTCTATGGGATGCTACACCCTAGTGTAAGGTACCAGGCTCTATGAGATGCTACACCCTAGTGACAAGGTACCAGGCTCTATGAGATGCTACACCCTAGTGACAAGGTACCAGGCTCTATGAGATGCTACCCCTTAGTGACAAGTTACCGGCGAACTCCCTTTATGATTGATACATCGTAAAGCACGTTATTTTCTTGTTCCTATTCCCTTCTTTTTTAATTTCTGACAACTCGATTCCAATCTCTTCATACACATTAGTTTTCATTGACTGTCCTAACAGTCAGAATATGAATTCAATCACGACGACATCTCCTTATATCATTTCTTATTTCATTGTTATCTCTATCACTTCCCCCTCCCCGAGGAAACAAATAGAGTAGGTCTCTTTGCTTTCTTGACCATCTCGTTCCTTAGTTCATAATATCACCACTACTACATTCCAAAGCCCCAGCAGCCTTCTTGCTTATTACCTACATAAAGTCTGCTTAGTTCCGCGTTTCACCACTACTTCAAATCTCTCAGTAACAGCAGCCATCTGGCATTTTGTATCTATAAAACGTGTGTTGCGCATCCATTTTGATACCATCTCTTTAGTTTCTTTACTCAGTGCAAGCAAATCAGAGTTCAGATAAGAAGATACTAACACAAGTACATCTAGCGATCTTCTTAGGAATGCTACCCTTACGTATTTTTTCCAACAGCACATCGCAATTGCACAATTTCATATTTAAACAGTTCTGTTCTCTATTTCTGAATATGTTTTATTCGCCCCCAGAGATCCTGACAACTATGTCATATTGGAGGGATTTCTGATACACATGTAATTAGAATGATCAATCTGAACGCTGTGACTAACGTAACAGATTTATTTTACTTGACAGCTGTAGGATGGTATTTCACTTATACACTGCTATGTTCATTTGACCCCAGTCTTTGCTTCTCATTCTCCTCGCTGAGACCTCAGATAGCTCACATCAGATCCCCGATTGCTTACAGCTGAAATTCTTGCTCCTCCATTAAAAGCTTGTCGAATCTCTCCGCTTCAGTCTGCAGTCTAGGTCAACAAAGAAAGTATTCCAGACTATCTTAAGTCGTTGATTCGCAGAATAGCAGCTCTTGAAAATGATATCTCAGTTGCTCGGAAATATTATAATATCAAAGTGGACTTGAGCAAGTACTTGAAAGTTCGCAAATCGAATAAATCCATGTATTGCCTCTATATATGACCCACCACAAGTTCTCAATAAAGAGAATACCACAATTGACTCAAGGAATGAAAATAATATACATTACAGTAAAAAATATATAAATTGTGCAAGTTCATCCCTAACATGCATAAGTGGACACCAAAATGCCTCAAACTCAAAATTCAACCCAAGTACAACACTCTCACTCTAACTACCACAAGACCGTCTACAGCATCCTATTATAATTCAGAACTAATTCATAACCTATGTTTGAGAATACCGGTGAAAAATATTTACAATATGTACAATTATTTAGTTGCAGTATTGGTAATGCAACTGTCGGTGTATGCTAAATGTAGTATATCTAATGTTAGGTGAAATGCTAAAATGGTGATAAAAATCCGGAGTTTGTCTGTTTGGGGTGATAATAATAATAATATCGTATGGCCTTGGGTGATGACCACGTTATTCCTACGTTTTAGCTATATGGGACTAATGAGAGATTACTGGTGTATTTTAATCTCGCGACACACCCAAGTACACGGGGAAATGATCTATTTATTCCTTAGTTTTAACCACACAGAACTCGACCAAGATACCCCTACCCCTACATGAAATACCGTTTTGCAAGTGTACAGAGCTTACAACGATATTCTAAGTTTATTGCTTATTACACGAGACTGATGACATATATTCCTATGTTTTAGCTATACAGGTCTAATGAGAGATTTCCGATATATTTTAATCTTACAACACACTAAAGTACACGAGGCTGATGACCATGATTTCCCAAGTTTATTACCAAACGGGGCTAATGAGATTACCGATATATTTTAACCTTACAACACACCCAAGTACATGGGACTACATGACAACGATATCCAACATACTTAAGTACACGGGGCACACGCAACTATCCCATGCTGTTCTTATGGAGGGTGAGGTAAAGCTAGCGCAGTGGTTAATGGGTAAGATGGTCGCTACGTACAACGAGCTTGGTTTTGAGTCACTAATGCGCACACCCAAGTACACGAGACTAATGATCTATATATCATTATATCCTTATATTTTAGCTACATGGGTCTTATAATTGACGTAATGTAATTGCACAACAAGAAATACGCACTCGCAAGTGTTTGGAGCTGATGGGCAAGATGTTCAAACTTTCAAAACACACCGAGCTGATGACCAAAATATTCCTTTACAAGCTACAACAAACTAAACTGAACTGTCTCGCAGCCGGCGCTCAGGCAGTAATTAGGCGACGGAACGAATTAGTCAGCTAAAATACAATCATTTCCGCTTGGGTACTTTTTACATTGGCTCTTGGTATAAAAAAATAGCTGTAACTGGTTTGCGAGTTGAGATGACAAGAGAGAAAACGGACCACATCGTGGCATAGTGGCTAGCACTCTCGACTCTTGCACTGGAGGTCTTAACTTGATTCCCGGCTTTGGGATTGGAACAGAGAGCTCGTACTCAAAACTAACAAGTAGTTCCGTGAAGAACTATACAGCTTATTTTCATATATCCTACTCATATTAATTGCCTCTATCAACATACAAAATTTCAGTTTGATTGTTGTAATATATTCGTAGATATTGAGAACCGTCTAAATATTTCAGATGGTCGCCATGTTAGATTTTTATTTACGTACTATTGCATGAAGATTGTTATGTACGTGTGGTATTCAAACTTCAATCGCATGATTAAGACACAAGAAGTAAAAACGAGATTTTAACATTTCGCACAGCTGCCATTTTGTGGTTATGAAAACAATTGAAATAAATTAGATGCCAGTGGATTTACATTTGTATAAGCATTTACCGTACAAGGTTTCACTGCACTCGGACGGTTAAATCACGAGAAACGTCCATTTAAATATTTATACTTCGCGTCACCGCCATGTTGGATTTGTGCTCACCAGGTTATTAAAAGCCCCATAGGTTGTGCTCACCAGGTTATTGAATGCCCCATAGGTGAACTTATGTGAACATAAAAAAATCAGTTTCATTGCTCTTAAAGATTCGTAGATATTAAGAACCGTCAAAATATTTCGGATGGTCGCCATTTTGGATTGTTATATGTATAGGCCATAGAGTTATGTACCATTAAAGGAAAATTATTGCGTAGCTTCATTATTCATACTTTCACTTCGATCGCATGATTTCGACACAGGAAATAAAAACTTAATTTTAAAATTTCGCACAGCCGCCATCTTGAGGTTATGTAAACAATTGAACTAAATTAGATGCCAGTGCAGTATAATATGTATAATCATTTACTGTACCACATTTCACGGCGCTCAGATGGTTAAATCGCGAGAAATGACTATTGAACTGTTTCAAATTCGCTTGGTCGCCATGTTCGTCTTGTACTTTACAGGTTTTTGAATGTTACATATATAAACTTGTAGCAGTGCCCTTTATCACCGTACAACATTTAAAGTTGATATCAGCAATAGTTTCGGAGATATAGAATGCCAGTGAAATATTTCGCACAGCCACCATTTTGAGGTTATGTAAACAATTGAACTAAATTATACGCCAGTGCATTGCAATGTGTATAAACATTGCTGTACCAAGTTTCATCACGTTTGGATGGTTAAATCGCGAGATAAGTCTATTTAAATATCTCAAATTCGCTTTGACACCTTGTTGATTCTGTAGTTACCAGGTTTTGGAAAGTCTCATATGTGAACGTCTAGTAGTGCCCTTTATCGCCGTACAAAATTTCAGGGTGATATCGGTAATAGTTTCGGTGAAATTGAATGCTGGTGAAATATTTCGCACAGCCCGCAGGTTGTATTCGTGAGACGTTATAAAATGTGAAGGGCACGGTAGGGGTCGACCAAAAAGGTGCTATGACCTTACCGAGTTTCATTAAAATCGCTCCAGCCGTTTAGATTTTTTTTAGGGACACACACACACGCGCGCGGACAAAATGTGATCTCATAAGCCTATTTTTTCATAAAATGAAAATAGGCTAAAAAGACAGTGTAGGCTTGATTCTCGCTTTATCCGTTAGGAACTAGTTTAATTACTAGGGACCGGACATTCATGCACAAAAACTATTAAAATATGCATGCAATTATGCACTAAAAATGTAGAAAATGTGCATTAAAAATTGAAAAATATGCAGTTAACGATAAGCGAAACTTATTCCCTCTTCTTTCCTCCTTTGCCGTAATATGTGCATTGCAAGTTGTTCAAGTTGAGATTTCTTTTCACATTTCACTTTCTTCGAGCATACTTGACAATTTATTGACGACAACGCCATCAGTTGAATAATCACTATTACCTGACACCCACTGTTTTAATAAATACTTTCTGCTGCTCTTCCCTTTAGGCATTTTGAGTTAAGGATATGCACACTAAGAATAAAGTAACACATTAACTGAAGGAACTCCTCACAAAACTAACCCTGGGCTACTGACTGTCGAAATGGTGAAAGGAATGTCCCACCCCATTCCCTTCTTCAAATAGCCAGGCAGCACTGCGTAAAGTACGACCACTGTCATCTCGTTATCTGCTTCTCAGAAAGTTGCTTACAAGGGATACTGCCCAGATGGTGAAAGGATTGTCCAACCCCATTCCCTTCTTGAAATAACCAGGTAGCATGCTTGCGTGAAATATTAGTTATTAATCTGTTGCTTAGAAAGTTGCTTACGAGGGATGTCCAACACGCAGGCGAAACCTATTTTGTTCAAGAGGTTTTAAATTATACGGTACTTAATTTCAACTTTAGACTATATGCTAAAATATGCTGTTATGTTCAAATTATGAAAAAGTGCAACACACCATCAAAATATGCATTTGCATATGCGCGTATGCATTTTCAAAAAACCCGGTCCCTATTAATTACATGTTTGTTTTTAACGATTTCTAGTTTTAACAGTGGTAAAATGTTTGCTCTGCAAGTGAAAGGCCACGGCTGCCTCCTTCCCAATCCTCATGTGAATTACAGAACCGACAGCGATGGCCACGCTCGCTAATGTCCAGTGTTAGGTCATGAAACCAAGCTATCTATAAACCCGATAGACGCTTGAACTCGATTCTTGCCTCAGCTATTTTAAAAATGGTTTCCGCGATGGTTTCTTTTAAGTTAACTGTTTTCAACGTACAAACTTGGATCTTGGATGTGTTGTAGGAATTTGCTGTTTATCAGTGTCAGCCATGGCATCAAGGAGGGAAGAGTTCCATTATCATGTGCTGTAGCATACTGTTGTACCATGGCAAGATAGAAGAAAGGAACATGCCTCTACACATAATCTTAGGAACACCATATATGATTACTGTACTTTTGCTGTGTGATCTTGGCTCTCGCTGTTATTTTTCCTTCGTTGACAACTTTTAAAAGTAAATAAAACATGATGATTTTTTGCAGCATTGAGTGTTTTCCTTGTTTTTCATTGATACAGTAGTCCTCTTTCTCCTCTTCCCTGCACAGCAAGTTATGAAATTACAGTATTAGTGTCCAATTATATTTTTGCTGTACTTACTGTATTTCACCCTTCAAAATTGGTGAACTGGATATATTTTAAAGAGAATATGAAATGAGCTGTAGAAGTTTTGTGAAATCCAATTATTTTTCAGAAATTTCAGCACCCTAATAAATTGGACACTAATTACACTAACAATTTTAGGGCAGTGAGGATTTGTTTACACCACCTGTTTCCTTAGCATTCTCTTTTAAAATGATTTTGGTATTGCTTAGAGCATCAAGTGTTTGGTGATATGAATATTCTCCCTTCCCAATAGCTGTCGTTTTTAGTTTATTCTATGAAGTATTTGGTTATAATTGGGCCTACTGTGGTTTATTGGAAGTGACCAGTAGCTTAATTCTTGTCACCATTGCAATATGCTCCAATTGCAACTGAAAGTAATTTAAACATGTAGGGGAAATTATTGATGAGGTGGTTGGTTATGTCCTTAATGCTGTGATTGTTCATTTCTGAGTTCTGAACTCCATAATTTCCCACTTTGGTATTATTTTTATTAATTTTCCTGTGATTGGTATCTTGAGTGTGATTTATTTATTGTAGATCAAACCCACACTTAAAAACGTGCTATATTACAGTATATTGGGAAGATTGTGATTTTCGGAACATTGGAGTGGACAGAGCAATAGGATGAGAATATTATTGCGAAACTGGTTGAGAGGCCGTGGAGTGGTGGGGAGGCTAGTGTTTACAAGCTGTGCTCATAGATGGCGCTACTCGTCTGCATGCTACTAGTAGTGCGTGCCCGACGCCAGACAGCGCTGAAGTCTTTGGTGCCAAGAATTAGCATGGCTGTGGATTAAACACTCACGCAGAATATTTCAAACTCTTCGCTTATGCATTGAAAGGTCTTTTTTTAAAGTTCATTTTATTCATCACTTACTGGTAACTTTAATTTAGTAGGATTGATCATTCATACGGAACGTGAATCACATTATCCAGAAGTGTTATATTTTCACCAAATTCAAGTTAAATATCTCTAGGACATCAGCTCTAAGACGTGCATCTCTTACGCAATATTTTACAAGTTTATTGGAAGGAAGGAAGCACGTAGTGTAACGTGACCGTTAATCTCGCGATCCTGAGCCACGGGACTTCCTATTTATGTGGAATCCGAACCAAAGGACATGGCATTTCATTTCGAAAATCTCACATGCATTGACCGAGAATCGAACCTGGTTCGCCTTGGTGAGAGGCAAACAGCTTGACCGCGCCCCTCTACAAGTTTATTGGACAAGTACGTTATATTTATGCAGAAAATATATTTTTCTATGCTTTCCTGTCTCTGGACATCCACGCATACAAGCTACAGTATTATACGATACATATAAGAAATAATGACGGTTGAAAGACAAAGCAAGCTACTAAGGAGCGATTTTGTGTTAGTCCAGCTCAGGCGCGGCTGGTCATTAAAGGC